>CM055127.1:222423051-223826515 GCA_029206835.1 Rana muscosa
GGAGGTGTGTAAAATAAACAATTTCTATATATTGTACAGTGCTATACTAAAAAAAACAACATTTTTTTTTAATTGCATTCTCTGCACTTCTATAGCTGTGCGATTCAGTGGTTAAATACTGTGGTTGTGTTGTGCTATTCCAAAAAACGCCATTTAGGGCCACAGAAAATATTTTGCAGTGTGAAATACACATGTGGAGGTGTGTAAAATAAACAATTTCTATATATTGTACAGTGCTATACTAAAAAAAAAAACATTTTTTTTGAATAGCATTCTCTGCACTTCTATAGCTGTGCGATTCAGTGGTTAAATACTGTGGTTGTGTTGTGCTCTTGCAAAAAACGCCATTTAGGGCCACAGAAAATAAATTGCAGTGTGAAATACACATGTGGAGGTGTGTAAAATAAACAATTTCTATATATTGTACAGTGCTATACTAAAAAAAAAAACATTTTTTTTGAATAGCATTCTCTGCACTTCTATAGCTGTGCGATTCAGTGGTTAAATACTGTGGTTGTGTTGTGCTCTTGCAAAAAACGCCATTTAGGGCCACAGAAAATAAATTGCAGTGTGAAATACACATGTGGAGGTGTGTAAAATAAACAATTTCTATATATTGTACAGTGCTATACTAAAAAAAACAACATTTTTTTTGAATAGCATTCTCTGCACTTCTATAGCTGTGCGATTCAGTGGTTAAATACTGTGGTTGTGTTGTGCTCTTGCAAAAAACGCCATTTAGGGCCACAGAAAATATTTTGCAGTGTGAAATACACATGTGGAGGTGTGTAAAATAAACAATTTCTATATATTGTACAGTGCTATACTAAAAAAAAAACATTTTTTTTGAATAGCATTCTCTGCACTTCTATAGCTGTGCGATTCAGTGGTTAAATACTGTGGTTGTGTTGTGCTCTTGCAAAAAACGCCATTTAGGGCCACAGAAAATAAATTGCAGTGTGAAATACACATGTGGAGGTGTGTAAAATAAACAATTTCTATATATTGTACAGTGCTATACTAAAAAAACAACATTTTTTTTGAATAGCATTCTCTGCACTTCTATAGCTGTGCGATTCAGTGGTTAAATACTGTGGTTGTGTTGTGCTCTTCCAAAAAACGCCATTTAGGGCCACAGAAAATATTTTGCAGTGTGAAATACACATGTGGAGGTGTGTAAAATAAACAATTTCTATATATTGTACAGTGCTATACTAAAAAAAAAAACATTTTTTTTGAATAGCATTCTCTGCACTTCTATAGCTGTGCGATTCAGTGGTTAAATACTGTGGTTGTGTTGTGCTCTTGCAAAAAACGCCATTTAGGGCCACAGAAAATATTTTACAGTGTGAAATACATATCTGGAGGTGTGTGAAAAAACAACATTATTTTTGAATAGCATTCTCTGGCCTCTGCAGCTGTGCGATTCAGCGGTTATATACTGTTGGGGTTGTTGTGCTCTTGCAAAAAACGCCATTTAGGGCCACAGAAAATATTTTGCAGTGTGAAATACACATGTGGAGGTGTGTAAAATAAACAATTTCTATATATTGTACAGTGCTATACTAAAAAAAACAAAATTTTTTTTGAATAGCATTCTCTGCACTTCTATAGCTGTGCGATTCAGTGGTTAAATACTGTGGTTGTGTTGTGCTCTTGCAAAAAACGCCATTTAGGGCCACAGAAAATAAATTGCAGTGTGAAATACACATGTGGAGGTGTGTAAAATAAACAATTTCTATATATTGTACAGTGCTATACTAAAAAAAACAACATTTTTTTTGAATAGCATTCTCTGCACTTCTATAGCTGTGCGATTCAGTGGTTAAATACTGTGGTTGTGTTGTGCTCTTCCAAAAAACGCCATTTAGGGCCACAGAAAATATTTTGCAGTGTGAAATACACATGTGGAGGTGTGTAAAATAAACAATTTCTATATATTGTACAGTGCTATACTAAAAAAAAAAACATTTTTTTTGAATAGCATTCTCTGCACTTCTATAGCTGTGCGATTCAGTGGTTAAATACTGTGGTTGTATTGTGCTCTTGCAAAAAACGCCATTTAGGGCCACAGAAAATATTTTACAGTGTGAAATACATATCTGGAGGTGTGTGAAAAAACAACATTATTTTTGAATAGCATTCTCTGGCCTCTGCAGCTGTGCGATTCAGCGGTTATATACTGTTGGGGTTGTTGTGCTCTTGCAAAAAACGCCATTTAGGGCCACAGAAAATATTTTGCAGTGTGAAATACACATGTGGAGGTGTGTAAAATAAACAATTTCTATATATTGTACAGTGCTATACTAAAAAAAACAAAATTTTTTTTGAATAGCATTCTCTGCACTTCTATAGCTGTGCGATTCAGTGGTTAAATACTGTGGTTGTGTTGTGCTCTTGCAAAAAACGCCATTTAGGGCCACAGAAAATAAATTGCAGTGTGAAATACACATGTGGAGGTGTGTAAAATAAACAATTTCTATATATTGTACAGTGCTATACTAAAAAAAAAAACATTTTTTTTGAATAGCATTCTCTGCACTTCTATAGCTGTGCGATTCAGTGGTTAAATACTGTGGTTGTGTTGTGCTCTTCCAAAAAACGCCATTTAGGGCCACAGAAAATATTTTGCAGTGTGAAATACACATGTGGAGGTGTGTAAAATAAACAATTTCTATATATTGTACAGTGCTATACTAAAAAAAACAACATTTTTTTTAAATTGCATTCTCTGCACTTCTATAGCTGTGCGATTCAGTGGTTAAATACTGTGGTTGTGTTGTGCTCTTCCAAAAAACGCCATTTAGGGCCACAGAAAATATTTTGCAGTGTGAAATACACATGTGGAGGTGTGTAAAATAAACAATTTCTATATATTGTACAGTGCTATACTAAAAAAAACAACATTTTTTTTGAATAGCATTCTCTGCACTTCTATAGCTGTGCGATTCAGTGGTTAAATACTGTGGTTGTGTTGTGCTCTTGCAAAAAACGCCATTTAGGGCCACAGAAAATAAATTGCAGTGTGAAATACACATGTGGAGGTGTGTAAAATAAACAATTTCTATATATTGTACAGTGCTATACTAAAAAAAAAACAATTTTTTTTGAATAGCATTCTCTGCACTTCTATAGCTGTGCGATGCAGTGGTTAAATACTGTGGTTGTGTTGTGCTCTTGCAAAAAACGCCATTTAGGGCCACAGAAAATAAATTGCAGTGTGAAATACACATGTGGAGGTGTGTAAAATAAACAATTTCTATATATTGTACAGTGCTATACTAAAAAAAAAAACATTTTTTTTGAATAGCATTCTCTGCACTTCTATAGCTGTGCGATTCAGTGGTTAAATACTGTGGTTGTGTTGTGCTCTTGAAAAAAACGCCATTTAGGGCCACAGAAAATATTTTGCAGTGTGAAATACACATGTGGAGGTGTGTAAAATAAACAATTTCTATATATTGTACAGTGATATACTAAAAAAAAAACATTTTTTTTGAATAGCATTCTCTGCACTTCTATAGCTGTGCGATTCAGTGGTTAAATACTGTGGTTGTGTTGTGCTCTTGCAAAAAACGCCATTTAGGGACACAGAAAATAAATTGCAGTGTGAAATACACATGTGGAGGTGTGTAAAATAAACAATTTCTATATATTGTACAGTGCTATACTAAAAAAAACAACATTTTTTTTGAATAGCATTCTCTGCACTTCTATAGCTGTGCGATTCAGTGGTTAAATACTGTGGTTGTGTTGTGCTCTTCCAAAAAACGCCATTTAGGGCCACAGAAAATATTTTGCAGTGTGAAATACACATGTGGAGGTGTGTAAAATAAACAATTTCTATATATTGTACAGTGCTATACTAAAAAAAAAAACATTTTTTTTGAATAGCATTCTCTGCACTTCTATAGCTGTGCGATTCAGTGGTTAAATACTGTGGTTGTGTTGTGCTCTTGCAAAAAACGCCATTTAGGGCCACAGAAAATATTTTACAGTGTGAAATACATATCTGGAGGTGTGTGAAAAAACAACATTATTTTTGAATAGCATTCTCTGGCCTCTGCAGCTGTGCGATTCAGCGGTTATATACTGTTGGGGTTGTTGTGCTCTTGCAAAAAACGCCATTTAGGACCACAGAAAATATTTTGCAGTGTGAAATACACATGTGGAGGTGTGTAAAATAAACAATTTCTATATATTGTACAGTGCTATACTAAAAAAAACAACATTTGTTTTTTAATTGCATTCTCTGCACTTCTATAGCTGTGCGATTCAGTGGTTAAATACTGTGGTTGTGTTGTGCTCTTCCAAAAAACGCCATTTAGGGCCACAGAAAATATTTTGCAGTGTGAAATACACATGTGGAGGTGTGTAAAATAAACAATTTCTATATATTGTACAGGGCTATACTAAAAAAACAACATTTTTTTTGAATAGCATTCTCTGCACTTCTATAGCTGTGCGATTCAGTGGTTAAATACTGTGGTTGTGTTGTGCTCTTGCAAAAAACGCCATTTAGGGCCACAGAAAATAAATTGCAGTGTGAAATACACACGTGGAGGTGTGTAAAATAAACAATTTCTATATATTGTACAGTGCTATACTAAAAAAAAAAACATTTTTTTTGAATAGCATTCTCTGCACTTCTATAGCTGTGCGATTCAGTGGTTAAATACTGTGGTTGTGTTGTGCTCTTGCAAAAAACGCCATTTAGGGCCACAGAAAATAAATTGCAGTGTGAAATACACATGTGGAGGTGTGTAAAATAAACAATTTCTATATATTGTACAGTGCTATACTAAAAAAAAAAACATTTTTTTTGAATAGCATTCTCTGCACTTCTATAGCTGTGCGATTCAGTGGTTAAATACTGTGGTTGTGTTGTGCTCTTGCAAAAAACGCCATTTAGGGCCACAGAAAATATTTTGCAGTGTGAAATACACATGTGGAGGTGTGTAAAATAAACAATTTCTATATATTGTACAGTGCTATACTAAAAAAAAAACATTTTTTTTGAATAGCATTCTCTGCACTTCTATAGCTGTGCGATTCAGTGGTTAAATACTGTGGTTGTGTTGTGCTCTTGCAAAAAACGCCATTTAGGGCCACAGAAAATAAATTGCAGTGTGAAATACACATGTGGAGGTGTGTAAAATAAACAATTTCTATATATTGTACAGTGCTATATTAAAAAAAACAACATTTTTTTTGAATAGCATTCTCTGCACTTCTATAGCTGTGCGATTCAGTGGTTAAATACTGTGGTTGTGTTGTGCTCTTCCAAAAAACGCCATTTAGGGCCACAGAAAATATTTTGCAGTGTGAAATACACATGTGGAGGTGTGTAAAATAAACAATTTCTATATATTGTACAGTGCTATACTAAAAAAAAAAACATTTTTTTTGAATAGCATTCTCTGCACTTCTATAGCTGTGCGATTCAGTGGTTAAATACTGTGGTTGTGTTGTGCTCTTGCAAAAAACGCCATTTAGGGCCACAGAAAATATTTTACAGTGTGAAATACATATCTGGAGGTGTGTGAAAAAACAACATTATTTTTGAATAGCATTCTCTGGCCTCTGCAGCTGTGCGATTCAGCGGTTATATACTGTTGGGGTTGTTGTGCTCTTGCAAAAAACGCCATTTAGGGCCACAGAAAATATTTTGCAGTGTGAAATACACATGTGGAGGTGTGTAAAATAAACAATTTCTATATATTGTACAGTGCTATACTAAAAAAAACAAAATTTTTTTTGAATAGCATTCTCTGCACTTCTATAGCTGTGCGATTCAGTGGTTAAATACTGTGGTTGTGTTGTGCTCTTCCAAAAAACGCCATTTAGGGCCACAGAAAATATTTTGCAGTGTGAAATACACATGTGGAGGTGTGTAAAATAAACAATTTCTATATATTGTACAGTGCTATACTAAAAAAAAAAAAAAATTTTTTTGAATAGCATTCTCTGCACTTCTATAGCTGTGCGATTCAGTGGTTAAATACTGTGGTTGTGTTGTGCTCTTGCAAAAAACGCCATTTAGGGCCACAGAAAATATTTTGCAGTGTGAAATACACATGTGGAGGTGTGTAAAATAAACAATTTCTATATATTGTACAGTGCTATACTAAAAAAAACAACATTTTTTTTGAATAGCATTCTCTGCACTTCTATAGCTGTGCGATTCAGTGGTTAAATACTGTGGTTGTGTTGTGCTCTTGCAAAAAACGCCATTTAGGGCCACAGAAAATATTTTGCAGTGTGAAATACACATGTGGAGGTGTGTAAAATAAACAATTTCTATATATTTTCCTTGTACTGTGCTATACTAAAAAAAACAACCTTTTTTTTTTGAATAGCATTTTCTGTAGCTGTGCGATTCAGCGGTTACGTGCTGTGGGTGTGTTGTGGTCTGGCAAAAAACGCCATTTAGGGCCACAGAAAATATTTTGCAGTGTGAAATACACATCTGGAGGTGTGTGTAAAAAAACAATTTCTATATATTTTCCTTGTACTGTGCTATACTAAAAAAAACAACCTTTTTTTTGAATAGCATTTTCTGTAGCTGTGCGATTCAGCGGTTACGTGCTGTGGGTGTGTTGTGGTCTGGCAAAAAACGCCATTTAGGGCCACAGAAAATATTTTGCAGTGTGAAATACACATCTGGAGGTGTGTGTAAAAAAACAATTTCTATATATTTTCCTTGTACTGTGCTATACTAAAAAAAACAACCTTTTTTTTTTTGAATAGCATTTTCTGCAGTTCTGTAGCTGTGCGTTTCAGCCATTACGTACTGTGGGTGTGTTGTGGTCTTCCAAAAAACGCCATTTAGGGCAAGATCCTAAATTTGGAAAATATGAGGGGAAGGTCAAAGGGACGTGGTGGCCCCGGTCGTGGTGCTGCTGGTGGAGCTCCTGTTGCAGGGAGAGGACGTGGTGGATCTGTGCCAGCTACACGCACAAGTGAAACACCTTCCTCAGGTGCGAGTAGGCGACCGAGCCTGCGGCGGTATTTTGTCGCGCCTAATGAGGCTGTACCAATGTTTAGGCCAGGACAAGTACAGGCGATAGTAGATTGGGTTGCTGACAGTGCCTCGGGTTCCTTCACATTGTCTCCCACCCACTCTTCTGCTGAAAGATCAGAGTTGGCACCTGAAGCCCATGTCCATCAGTCTTTCACCTCACCCCCTTGCAAATCAGCCAAGCAGTCTGAGCCCCAAATCATGCAGCAGTCTCTTCTGCTTTTCGATGACTCTGTTAGCAGGGTTTCCCAGGGCCATCCACCTAGCCCTGCCCCAGAAGTGGAAGAGATTGAGTGCACCGATGCCCAACCACTTATGTTTCATGATGGGTACATGGGAGGACCATCGCAGCACGTCTCGGATGATGACGAAACACAGGTGCCAACTGCTGCTGCTTTCGCAATTGTGCAGACAGACATGGAGGGCAGGGGTGAAGACTGGGTGGAAGATGATGTGGAGGACGATGAGGTCCTCGACCCCACATGGAATCAACGTTATGCAGGTGACCAGTGTAGTTCGGAGGAAGAGGCGGTGGTCGCACAGAGCCACCAGCACAGCAGAAGAGGGAGCAGGGTGCAAAAACGGAGCATTCGTCCCCTAGACAGTACATCTGCTACTGCCCAACGCAGCAAGGGACCGAGCATACCAAAGCCAGGTCCAAGGACTTCCCTAGCGTGGCAGTTCTTCACACAGTGTGTTGATGACAAGACACGAGTGGTTTGCACGCTGTGCAATCAGAGCCTGAAGCGAGGCATAAACGTTCTCAACCTGAGCACAAGCTGCATGACCAGGCATCTAAGTGCAAAGCACGAGCTGCAGTGGAGTAGACACCTCAGAAACCAAGAAAGGTCTCTGGCTCCTCCTGCTTCCTCTTCTGCTGCAGTCTCGGCCTCTTCATCCACCTCTGTAGTGACAGTGGCACCTGTCACCCCGCAAACAGAGGATCTGCCAGCAACACTACCACCTGGGTCACCAACCATCTCCACAATGTCCCATGGAAGCGTTCAGCTCTCTATCTCCCAAACATTGGAGCGGAAGAGGAAGTACCCCCCTAGCCACCCGCGATCCCTGGCCCTGAATGCCAGCATTTCAAAATACCTGGCCTTTGAAATGCTGTCATTCCGTCTGGTGGAGACGCAGAGTTTTAAAAGCCTGATGGCATTGGCTGTCCCGCAGTACGTCGTGCCCAGCCGCCACTACTTTTCCAGGCGAGCCATCCCTTCCCTGCACAACCAGGTGGGGGACAAAATCAGGTGTGCACTGCGCAACGCCATCTGTGGCAAGGTCCACCTAACTACGGATGCGTGGACCAGTAAGCACGGTCAGGGACGTTATATCTCCCTAACAGCACACTGGGTAAATGCAGTGGCTGCCGGGCCTGAGGCAGATAGTGGTTTGGCGCATGTCCTTCCACCACCGAGGATTGCAGGGCGCTTCAGTTTGCCTCCTGTTGCTAACTCCTCCTTCTCCGCTTCCTCATCCTCTACCGCCTCCTCATCCATTCAGCGTAACACCTTCACCACCAACTTCAGCACAGCCAGGGGTAAACGACAGCAGGCAGTTTTAAAACTTTCCTGTTTGGGGGAAAATCCCCACACCGCGCAGGAGTTGTGGAGGGACATGGAACAACAGACCGATGAGTGGTTGCTGTCAGTGAGCCTCAAGCCCGGCCTGGTGGTGTGCGATAATGGGCGAAATCTCGTAGCAGCTCTGGGTCTAGCCGGTTTGACGCACATCCCTTGCCTGGCGCATGTGCTGAACTTGGTGGTCCAGAGGTTCCTTAAAAATTACCCCAATATGCCAGAGCTGCTGCAGAAAGTGCGGGCTGTCTGTGCGCACTTTCGGCGTTCTCACCCTGCTGCTGCTCGCCTGTCAGCGCTGCAGCGTAACTTCGGCCTTCCAGCTCACCGCCTCATATGTGACGTGCCCACAAGGTGGAACTCCACCTTGCACATGCTGGCCAGACTGTGCGAGCAGAAGCAGGCAATAGTGGAGTTTCAGCTGCAGCAATCACGCGTGAGTCGCTCTGCGGAACAGCACCACTTCACCACCAATAACTGGGCCTCCATGCGAGACCTGTGTGCCTTGTTGCGCTGTTTCGAGTACTCCACCAACATGGCCAGTGCCAATGACGCCGTTCTCAGCGTTACTATCCCAGTTCTATGCCTCCTTGAAAAAACGCTTCGTGCGATGATGGAAGAGGATGTGGCACAGGAGGATGAGGAGGAGGAGGAGGAAGCGGGATCATTTCAAAGGCTTTCAGGGCAGTCTTTCACAAGTGGCTACGAGGGTGGGTTCCTGCACCAACAAACACCAGGTACACAATTGTCCGGCAGAAAGGGCACAGTTCTGGAGGATGACGAGGTGGAGGAGGAGATGGAGGAGGAGGAGGAGGAGGAGCCATGTTCACAGCAGGGTGGCACTCAGACCAGCTCGTGGCCATTACTGGTGCGTGGCTGGGGGGAAACAGAGGACACAGACGATACACCTCCCACAGAGGACAGCTTTTCTTTGCCTCTGGGCAGCCTGGCACACATGAGCGATTACATGCTGCAGTGTTTCCGCAACGACAGCCGAGTTGCCCACATTTTAATTGGTGCTGATTACTGGGTGGCCACCCTGCTGGATCCCCGTTACAAGGACAACGTACCGTCCTTAATTCCCTCACTGGAGCGGGATCGTAAGATGCGCGAGTACAAGCGCACGCTGGTAGACACGCTGCTGGTGGCATTCCCACCTGACAGCGGGCGTACGGTGGAAGCACAAGGCGAAGGCAGAGGAGGAGGAAGAGGTCGCCAACGCAGCCGGGGCACCGGCAGCACCTCAGAAGGCAGGGTTAGCATGGCCGAAATGTGGAAAAGCTTTGTCAGCACGCCACAACAACCAGCACCACCAGCTGAGATGGAACGTCTTAGCAGGAGGCAGCATTTCACCAACATGGTTGAGCAGTATGTGTCCACAGGCCTACACGTACTGGATGACGGGTCTGCCCCCTTTAACTTCTGGGTCTCCAAATTGGGCACATGGCCTGAGCTTGCCGTTTATGCCTTGGAGGTGCTGGCCTGCCCTGCAGCCAGTGTATTATCTGAACGTGTACTTAGCACGGCAGGGGGCGTTATCACAGACAAGCGCAGCCGCCTGTCCAGAGCCAATGTGGACAAGCTCACGTTCATTAAAATGAACCAGGCATGGATCCCACAGGACTTGTCCGTACCTTGTGCAGAATAGACATGTATACCGGTGTTGTGACAAAAACTGTCCGGCCATCGGATTGTGCCCGGCCCGTACTGCGCAGGCGCAGCGCTTGCGCAGTACAGAGGACAAGGAGATTCACAAAATCTCCGAAGATGAACGGCGCCTGCGCTGTGAGTGCAGGTTCAAGCCCCACCATCCCAGAGGACATACGGTAGCACATAGTAACAGGGCCCCTCACGGGCTCGCTTCGATCGCGGCCTTGCTTGGCTCAGCTTGAACCACGGATGGTGTGGCCTTCACCTGAACTCAACACGCAGGCGCCGTTAGTCTTGGGAGATTTTTGAAATCCCCTTGTCCTACATACTCAGCAAGCGCAGTACAGGGCGGACACTATTCGACAGGGGACAGAATTCGTCACATCACCGGCCTTACCCAGCCATTGTTGTATTTTTGAACCAGTGTTGGCTACCTCGTCCTCCTCCACCGCCGCTTCCACCTACACAGCCACATCCACCGCCACCTCAACCTCCTACTCCATATGGACCTCGTCCTGCTAGGCCAAGATTAACATTTTTATTTTATTTTTTTGTAGCGCACAGATCCTTTCCCCCTTACCTGCCTTTATGTTGTTGGCTCTTCGCAGGAGGGAGAAAGGCACACCGCACTACCAGCCCGTATCCTCCTATATAAAGAGGTTGAGCGGTGTACTTGACGGGCCGTGTCCACAGCCGGAGTCAAAACTCCTCCAGAGGATGATTCTCACCTCTACTGTAGGTAGAGGCAAGTCCTTTAATTGCCAGTAAAGTCAATGTCCACACCAGCTGAAACTCCAACTCTTATTCTCTCATGGCAAAATAAACTGTACTCAGATAGAAAAGGTTAGAGCAAAGAAACAGGACAGCTTAAGGTGTGGAGGAGGTCCAGGCACAAACGTAGCACATTCACTTCACTGCTTAGGTTTCTCAAACAGTTTTTGGCGCACGGTCTCTGCCACAGACATTGAGGTTGGTCTCTGCCACAGACCGGGTGTACAAGGCCCCTGCCACGGGCCTGGAGAACTTTGGTCTCAGCCACAGACCAGGGTGTATAAGGCCCCTGCCACGGGCCGGTTGAATAAGGCCTCTGATACAGTCAAGGTGACCTTGAGCTTCTCCTTCTATGAACCTAGCCCATATCAAGGGGAAGACATCTCTCCAGGGAGTCAACAGACCATTCCTTCACCGTGACTCCCGCATCGGTCCATCAGAATGATCCTCCCTTCCCTGGAACAGGGTCCCCTACACGAGGCGGCTCTGGACTCCAGGCTTTACTCCCGCCCCTAGGCCTCCATACCCAGGGCAGCAAGAACTCCAGGATAGTACCTCACCCCGGGCTAAAGGTGCCCGAGATGGAACAGGAACACATGCACCCAGGCCGAAGGCACCTGGGCGCGGACCCCACTGGACATCAGCCCCCAGGCCAAAGGTCTGCCCCTTTTATATGTTCTCCCGGCATGCACAGCAGGTTCCCCGCCCCGCTATACTACTGCCAAGAGGGGACACAAAAGGCGCCACCTGTAGGCCGCAGGGAACTGCACACCAATACTGTCCCCCGAGGACAAAATGGTCCATGAATCCTACAGAATTAGGGTATTTGAGCCTATTTACCACTCAAACACTTTCCTTAAATTTAGCACCCCGCTACATTTTTATTTCAAAGTATTTTATTTTCCCACTAGCTTATCCATTAAATTAAATAATTTATTCCAGAAAGGGCGTATTCTGGGGCATTCCCACCATATGTGTGGCATCGTGCCGTTGAGTTTCTGAGGTTCTTAATGACTTCCTGTACCTCTTCTGCTGAAAAGGGGGCCTCCAGCATATTTTTTTATTTTTTAATTTTTTTTATGTTCTTTTAAGTTATTTCCTATCCACATTTGTTTGCAGAGCACTTGCCATGTTCTTAACAACATTTTGCTGCCATTTGCAGCCCTCTAGCCCTTTCCATTACTTTTTTAGAGCCTTTTTAGTCGTCAGAAGTCCGGGTCCCCATTGACTTCAATGGGGTCCGGGTCCGGGTTCGGGTTAAAGTTCGGTCTCGAATCCGAACTTTTTTCCGAAGTTCGGCCGAACCCGCCGGACCCGAATATCCAGCTACCCGCTCAACTCTAGTCTTGAATTAGAGAACTAAAAGGGATAAGGTGAAGCCCTGAGATTCTTTAGAAAGACTAGAATGGGTGAAAAAAGAGTCAATTTCACAGTTATAGGAGCATCCTTCAGTCCATAGAATCATTTCGTTCCTGAGGAGGTGATGTGTAGCGACCTCTCTTGTGAGTTGGATGGGTACCATTGTTCAGGTTGGGATGGGAAGGGTTTCCTGTGGATGAAAGAGATGTTGATCTCCTGCGGGTTGGGGTATTTCATGGGACTGGTTCCATGAGATTCAGGTCCAAGAGGGTTTGCTGGAGTTCATTAAAGGATCTACAGGTGTATTTCTTCCCTTTGTAGGCAAAGCGTAGGGAAAATGGGAACCCCCACTGATAGATGATGTTGTGGCGCTGTAATTCCAGGAGAAGGGGCTTCATTGCACGCCTTTTTGCAATCGTTATCTGGGACAAGTCAGCAAATAATTGAAAGTCATTGCCATGGAAATTCAGCTGCTTTTTGTCCCTGGCAGACGCTAGGAGCTGTTCCTTTGTGCGATAAAAATGTAATTTCACTATTATATCGCGTGGGGGGCCATCAGGCTTTTTTGCAGCCAGGGCTCGGTGGATCCTGTCAAATTCTAACCTCTCAGTAGGAATGGCTGGTTGCAATTCCTGGAACAAAGCAGTTATGGTGGATTGTAGGTCAGTGATAGTTTCAGGAATTCCCCTGATACGTAGGTTAGACCTTCTGGCCCTATTCTCATGGTCTTCAAGTTTGGTTTGAAGCAATAAGTTTTCCTCTTTGAGGTTCTCTATTTCCATAGAGTGTTCACTGTCAGAATCAGCTGGGGAGTCAGGTTGTGTCAGGCTTTGTCTGTGAGAGCGCATAGAGGCTGTGTATGAAGAGGGGGGAGGTGCCATTTTAGCTGCAGTTTTCCCCTTCATGAGGGGATTCTTTAACTTCGCACGGCCGCCTCCCAAAGCCATAGTTTCCCCCACAAATTGACCAGAATAGTCCCGGGTACTAGCTTAACCCCGTGGGTATGTCCAAATACTTGCGGGTTATGTGGAAATATTGGCTCTCCTCCCGAACGGTGTGGAGCTCTAACTCTGCATGACTGCACTGCTAGACTCCACGCATGCACCTTTGCCTGTCTTTTTTCAATAAACATACGTTGGATTGGAGTGCGGCTGTCCTCACCATTTTTGTTTTCATTGCTATGTGCATTGCCGGCACCCTTGGTCTCTGAGAGAGAAACATCTTTCCACAACTTAATCTGCCTGGAGCGGCAATTTCTGGTCCTGTGAATGTGGGGGTGATGAAGGATTTGCCAGCGGATGTACTACTGGGGAATGATTTGGCCCCCCTCGTTTCTGCTTACGCCCCGATAGGCCCCGCTGAAGCCAACCCGGTGACTACCTGTGCCCAGACCCATGCTGCTGGAACCGGCCCGCTTGCGGCTGAGAACTGGGTAAGACTATCTTCCCTGACATGTACCTTAGATCAGGCAAAATATCACAGTCTAGAATTGGAATGTGACAAGTTGGCCAGGGAGAAATCAGAGATGCAACGACACTACGTCATGTATTATGAGATGTCCCATGGCTTGAACATTGAAATGCACAAACAGGCTGAAATTGTCAAAAGGTTAAATGGGATTTGCGCCCAGGTTTTGCCCTACCTTTCCCAAGAGCATCAGCAACAAGTTTTGGGAGCCATTGAGAAAGCAAAGCAAGTGGCTGTTCCAGAACTGAATTCCATTATTCGCCCTGCAACCTTACAACTTCACCATCAGCTACTGACCCAGTAAGCAAAATGGCAATGCTGATGGGTTGTCCAGGCATTAGAGGAATGGAACTATGGACTAACTTTGGAGACAACCCGTCTGGAGTCTCCTCCTGTGTTAGTCTCCTGCCGAAAGGGGAGATGTGTGACAGGGGTCACTTTGGGCATAGGGTGACTGAGAAAATATATCTTGGACTACCTAAAATGGGATAGTAATATTAATCCACAATATTTACTGTTTGCTGATTCTGAACTCAACAAGTTAATTGAGAGATGCTGATGTGCCACCTGGCTGCCTGTGTAATGTAAATGAGAGTCCCGGCTAGCTGCTAAAGATCCTTTCATTGTGAATAGTGATAATTAACTCTGTACTTGTGTGTATTGTAAATTAGCAGACAGACAGTCTGAGGAATATAAAGGTCATGCATAGTCATTTAAACTGAAAAGGGATTAGCTAATGAACTCACCTGTTGTCTGCTAAGAGATGTCAAAATAATGTGTATTGGGCCTCGTTATGTTGTGGGTGGAGTTGGACCATTGTTCATTTAGATTAATGCAGTATTATTTTGGTGTATAAAAAGAGCCTGCTCTCATTAAAGATTGTCAGACCAGTTGGAAACCTCATACAGAGCATTTGTCTCGTATTTCTGGAAGAATTATTCCTATGGGAAGTGGTCGCCTGACTATGGAGTGTCGGTAGCGGATGTGTGTTCGGAGAGGGAATATCCTAAACGGCGTTAACCCCTTTCATACTTGGGGTGCCGTTACAGAGCATTAACAGAATGCTTAAAAAAAAGTAAGTACTTCTCCTGTGTCCCTATTGTTGTATTTCACAACTTGCATGTTGCTCCCTGTATTGCGTTTGTTAAAAATATGATTTTTATTATATTAATCAGACATAGGATACATGGGACAATTTTACAATAGTGAGTTGGTCAGATTACCTGTCAGCCTTTTGGTTTGAGTAGATTTCTCAAACAAATGACAATGGGATTAGATACCATTGTTGTATTTAGTACATTACGTGTTTGAGATTTCTTTCAGCCCTCAAACTGAAAAGAATTACAGTTTAGATTACAGGTTTCGTTTTGAGTAGACAATAGGTAGATAGCATTGTTGTATTCAATGCTATTGTTGAAATACAGCTACAGTAAACATCTATGTTTTCTGTTTGGTAACAATGGTAAACAGCACACATAAAAGCAGGCCTAAGCTAGGAGGGAGACACACACGATGTTGCTGTAAGATCATGAAGAAGAACAGAACCTGGTCTCCAAGAAGAATTATTGCCAATGGAGATCACGAGTAATCGAAGATAAGTAACCTTTAAATGTATTTGTAGTTATAGACCATAGGCTGTTCTATTTGCTAGGCATTTTGCTTGTTATAGAGATCTGTCAGTCTTGTATTTTAGTCCTAATATTGTAATAGTTTTGTATGTACAGCATCTTTGTATAGTAAAAGCACATTTACACACTGCAGAAGTCTCAGCTTCCTTGTTATACCACAGAGTAACCTTGCTAGATAAACGTAAAGTATAACATTTGGGGGCTCGGACGGAATTTGTGCTATAATTCAATTGAAGCAGACTTGTTTTTCTGTAGTGTGTTGTGTAGCTTGTGCTAGGTAAAATGCTGCGTAGGCTGTTTAGGAAAAGCAAGGCTGCAGAGGGTTCTGGTGACCAGAAGAAAGTGTGCAGCTTACCTATCTGGGCCAGAAATAATGAGTGGGAGCCTCTTGCTAATGAATTTGTGAAGTATGCTTCTCCCTTGAAGCTGACTTGGGGTGATAAAGTCTCAGATAATTTTGTAGATTTTAGTAAGGAAGAGGACAGTGTCCACAGTGGGTTGGTACTTCCTCCATGCTGTCTATACTGAATCACATAGAAGGGAGAAGGCAGAGGCAGAAGTTAAGGTATTAAAAGACCAGCTAGCAGTTGCTTCAGAGTGTGTACGTTCAACCGCTAGTCGGGCTGATGATTTGCAAGAGCGGTGTGCAGCCCTCATGACCAAATCAATTAATGCCTTAAGGAAAAGGAAGGGGCATAAACCTGTTAGTAAAGCCAGGGAACGTGCCATTGTCACATCCCAAAATTGGGATTGTGAGGATGTGTTCTCCTCAAATGATAGTGAGGATGAGGAGATAGAGTTTGATATTTCAGAGGATGATCTGCTAGTGGGAAAGAAAAAGTATGCCAGACCTCTCATTACTAAGCATAGGAAACGGCAACATGATAGAGAGGATATGGCAGATGGGGAGGTGCATTATCGCAACCTCAGAGATGTTGAATTTGAAGAAGTACGGGAGTTTTCACAAACTGAACTCCATGAGCTGGTAAAACAATACAAACAAAGGTCTGGGGAGCCCCTATTGGGTTGGCTCCTACGCTTATGGGATGAAGGGGCGGATAGTGTTGTTTTGTCAGGTAAGGAAGCAGTGGCTATGGGAGTGTTAACCCATGATCCACAATTGCGTCAGGCAATGCGAAAAGCCCGAGAGTTTAGCGTGAACTTTTCACTGTTAGACCTTGTGAGAGATGGAATAGTCCGAGTATACGCTAGTCCTACTGACCTGGAAAATACCTACTCCTGGAGATCAATAGGAGAGGGTATTTCCAGGTTACGTGAGATGGGCTGTATAACCGGATTAAATACATTTCCAGAATGGATAGGTCCAGATATGGAACCCTTTACGTCTGCTCTGCGCTCTAAGCTGATGAAGTCTGCGCCATTTAATCTCAGGGCTCCATTATTGTCCTTGTTGGGAGGCCTGGGATTAAACAGCAAGATTCATGAAGCCACAACCCTTTTAAGCCAGTTGGGGGAGATAGAGGAGACTAAAACAAAACCTGTCAGGGCAGTAGATAAGGTCAAGGCCAGACAGGAAGAATACAAGCAGAAAAGAACAGAGAAGAAACGGAATGGGGTAGAGAAGACAGAAGGTGAAGAGAAAACCAGGCTAGTTGTTTCTAGGAAAGAAATGTGGGTGGACCTATTAAAGGCAGGAGTACCTAGAGATGAGATAGATGGCAATCCTACTGCAGAAATGCTGAAGAGGTGGAAACATTTAGTAGGTAAAACTGTCAGGGTTAGAAACACTACTCCTAGTGAAGATAACATCAGCCTAGACTTAGAGGAAACAGAACAGACCCCTCCTGTTAGCCACAAACCAATTCCCAAAACTGAACATGAACCCAAATCCCTTTATCCTGGGGAGGAGTTAGAGAGAATCAGAAAAGGGGATTGGGAGGTTCCTTATCCTTTATGAAGGGAAGGTGAGTCTCCTGTAATAGCAGCAAGGGCAGTGACAGCAGGAGACTGACGCCCATATGCACCTGTCACTGTATGGTGGGGGAAGTCATCTTCTCCTACACATGTAATGGCTTTAGTTGATAGCGGAGCTGAAGTTACACTTTTGCAAGGAAATCCTTCCCATCACAAAGGAGAAATTATTTATGTAGAAGGTTTGGGAGGGCAAACTACACCAGCAGTTAGGATACGGGTGAAATTGGCTATTGGCAAGGAATCAGGACTTATGACAAATGTTTTGATATCAGAGTTACCCGAAAATATTCTTGGGATGGATGTACTTCAAGGTCAGTCAATTCAGACTGAAAGAGGTACATTCACATTCGGGTATCCTGACAAAGCGTATCTGGTAAGGGCGGTGAAGGCTGTGGTTAGAGGTCATGCGAAATGGACCCCTGTCTTCATTCCTCCACCAGAGAAGCCAGTCTGTCTCAAGCAGTACAGACTTCCTGGAGGCCACAAAGATATTGGGGAGACTATTCAAGAACTGTTGAGAGTAGGGATCCTTAGACCTGCTGTAAGTCCTTTCTCGTCTCCGGTATTCCCAGTAAAGAAACCTGATGGGACATATAGAATGACTGTGGATTACAGAGGTCTAAACAAAGTGGCACCTCTATTGAAGTCAGCTGTGCCAGATATGATCTCAATTGTTGAGAAAATTGCTAAAGATGCAGGAGAATATCATGCTGTGATAGACCTGGCTAATGCTTTCTTTTCAATTTTGATAGACTCAGATTGTCAAGACCAGTTTGCTATGGTGTGGGACGGCTGCCAGTACACTTTCACTGTCCTTCCGCAAGGCTATCTTCATTCTCCAACGATTTGTCATGGACTGATTGCCCGAGATTTAAGTACCCTGAATTTGAAAGTCGCTGTGTTTCACTACATTGATGACATCATGATCTCTGGGACAAAAGAAGATGTAACTGAAGCACTGCACCTGCTGATACAGCACTTGGAGAACAGAGGATGGGCTATCAACAGAGACAAAGTCCAAGGACCTGCCACAGAGGTGAAATTCCTAGGAATGATGTGGACTGGGCAACAGAGGAAGATTCCAGAGACAGTTGTGCAAACTATCCAGGCGCTGTTGCCCCCTACTACCAAAAAGGAGGCACAGAAGTTCATTGGAGTTGTGGGATTCTGGAGATCGTTCATCCCACATCTTGGACTGATTCTGAGGCCTATATACAATGTTACCAGAAAAAAGACTGAGTTCTCATGGGGTTCAGAGCAGCGGACTGCATTCCTGGCTGCTAAAGAAGCTATTTTGCAGCATCAGGGATTGGGACCTGTGAGACAAGGAGTACCATTTCAGCTGGATGTAGTGGAGCAGAATGGTACCATATCTTGGAGTCTGTGGCAGCCAAATGAAAAGAAAGGACTGAGAGCAATACCTATTGGATTTTGGTCCAAACAACTGACAGGGGCACAGACGAGATACACGCCCCTAGAGAAGTACCTGTTTGGGGCCTACACAGCACTTCAACATGTAGAGACCATTACAGTAAAGGACACAGTCACCATCCATACTGCATTGCCAATAGCAGGATGGGTGAGAGATAATGGACTGACCACTAGGGCAGCTGTAGCCCAGAACCAGACACTGATGAAATGGAAGTGGTACCTTCAAGAAAGAGGGGGTATTGCAGCTGGGGATGTTAGCGACATTTCAAAACAGTTGGCAGGGCTTGTTACTTTTACCAGCACCCGGCCAGAAGAAGAAATTCCTGTGCTGCAGTCATCCCCCATTCAAGAGGCTCCATCCTTTGAGTCTCTGTCAGAAGACATGAAGGAGTCAGCATGGTTCACTGATGGTTCAGCCATAATCACCTCGTCCGGGAGTAAATGGACAGCAGCAGCCTACAACCCAAGTACAGACACAGTCCTGCAGGAGTCCGGAATCGGAGGGTCCAGTCAGTATGCAGAGTTGAAAGCTGTAGTGATGACTCTTCAGGAGGATCCTTCTTCCCATGTCACTATCTACACTGACAGCTGGGCGGTTTTTAAAGGACTGACAACTTGGATGCCCACGTGGAAGTCCAATGAATGGATGATTCATGGAAAGGTGGTGTGGGGAGGCAAGGAAGTCTGGGACTACATCTGGAAGGAAGCTCACTCCCGCACCATAAAAGTGGGGCATGTTGATGCACATGTGCCCCTAGTACCAGACTTTGAGAACTATAACAGAGTTGCAGATGAAATCGCCAACGTGAAGGCAGTTGTGCCAATTAATCCTGTTTTGATGAACTTGGCCAACTGGGCCCACAAGCAATCTAGACATTTGGGGCAGAAAGCAACATATGAATGGGCACAGCAGAGAGGATTGCCTATATCCATGGACATGATAAAGACTGTAATAGGGAACTGTACAGTGGGTGGAGAAGTGCGACAATGGCCATTGCAAAAGTACTCCAGCGGGTCGATTAAGAGGGGTGAGAGGCCTGCAGAGATCTGGCAGATTGACTTCATTGGTCCCCTGTCCCGGGGAAACAACGGACTGAGATATTGTTGCACTGCAGTGGACACCTATTCAGGACTTATGCTTGTCCATCCTTGCAAACGTGCAGATCAAGCCGCAACGCTTCAACTGCTTCAGAAACTTGTCGTTGCTTATGGTTGTCCCAAACAAGTCCAAAGTGATAATGGCTCACACTTCACCGGATTAACAGTACAGCAGTGGGCCAAAGATTCTGGAGTGTACTGGTTGTGCCACATCCCATACCATCCACAGGCAGCTGGTTTGATTGAAAGATACAACGGGCTATTGAAGGACCAGATACGCAAAATTACACCCACACATACACTAAGGGGGTGGGATCGGGTCCTCACACAGGCAGTCATGTTGTTAAATTCTAGGCCAATAGCCAAAGGCACACCATATGAGAGGATGGTAGGGGCTGAGGCACAGATACCATGTTACTGCTTCCCATGACATAGAAACCAAGAGTGACGTATCTGAAGCTGAAGCCTATCTAGGAATGAGAGGGAATCTGGCAGGAAGGTTTGAAGTTATAGTTGCATTGGCAGATGAGCTTCAAGACAGTGGCTGGGACTCTGACTGGTTAGTGGATACTTCTCAGCAAGAGTGGAAAGTGAGGCTACATAACATCAAACCTTCCAAAAAATAAACAGCAGTGATATCAGTATATTTCCTCTCCTCCCTATTGATGTTCTTTGGGAGGGTCAGGGGTACATACAGGCAGGTGGCAAAGTATTGGTCAGATATCCAGGCAAGAAGCCATTTAGAGGAGAGATTGTAGCTGAAGGGCCAGGATCTACTGTTTATGTATTGTTAGAAGGAACAGATAATCCGCTTTGTTTTCCACTCAACAGCCTGTCTCCGATTTGATCCATAGGAAGACCAGAGAAAAGTGGTTACATGATGGAAAGAATGACGGAAGATCGCAAGAGCTGTGGAGAACAAGGCCTTTGATGTATTCCAAGCCTGGACTTGTTTCTAAAGAACTTTAGAATGGACTTTCTAATGAACTTTTATCCAAAGACTGAAACACCTTCCCAGTGACAGAAATATGGGAGGGGTTGCATTTAAGGAAAATTCATGTGTATATTGAGTTTTTAGTAATGAAGAGATTTTCTGTGTGTGGTCTGAGAGAGAAAAAATAAAAATCATAGGGCGGAATGTATTGCGTTTGTTAAAAATATGATTTTTATTATATTAATCAGACATAGGATATATGGGACAATTTTACAATAGTGAGTTGGTCAGATTACCTGTCAACCTTTTGGTTTGAGTAGATTTCTCAAACAAATGACAATGGGATTAGATACCATTGTTGTATTTAGTACATTACCTGTTTGAGATTTCTTTCAGCTCTCAAACTGAAAAGAATTACAGTTTAGATTACAGGTTTCGTTTTGAGTAGACAATAGGTAAACAGCATTGTTGTATTCAATGCTATTGTTGAAATACAGCTACAGTAAACATCTATGTTTTCTGTTTGGTAACAATGGTAAACAGAACACATAAAAGCAGGCCTAAGCTAGGAGGGAGACGCACACGATGTTGCTGTAAGATCATGAAGAAGAACAGAACCTGGTCTCCAAGAAGAATTATTGCCAATGGAGATCACGAGTAATCGAAGATAAGTAACCTTTAAAGTGGTGTTCCGGCCGAAATTACACTTTTTAAATAAAAATACCCCTAGAATACACAATTTTAATGTATTCTAGTAAAGTTAGTCTGTAAACTAAGGTCCGTTTTGTTAGGTTATTACAGCATTTAGATAGTGTATAAACTAGAAATAGGCCGTGGCCATTTTAAGTGTGGGCATCTGAAGCCAGATTGCATATGTCTTCCTGGATATCACAAGCAGTGTAATCGGTTTCACTTTCATGTTATATTTTCTCTCCAGTTTCATAGCAAGTTGCCGCCCCCTATTTATGTAAACATCTCCTCCCCTCCTCCCCTTCAGTATGTACAAGAAATAATATTCTAGAAATACAGAAATCTGTTGCTAAGGGTAAGAGCTTTAAAAAATTCCTAATTGTAAACGAAATCATTTGTTTCTGTGCAGATATATCTACATTATATATATATATAATCTTATTATGTAGATATATCTGCACAGAAACAAATGATTTAGTTTACAATTAGGACATTTTTGTGTGTATCAATCACAGCACATTGCATCACCCCCAGCATATCAAATTGCATGGGCCCACAGCACATTGCAACACCCCCAGCACATCGAATCGCATGGGCCCACAGAACATTGCATCACCCCAGCACATCGAATCGCATGGGCCCACAGCACATTGCAACACCCCCAGCACATTGAATCGCATGGGCCCACAGAACATTGCATCACCCCAGCACATCGAATCGCATGGGCCCACAGCACATTGCATCACCCCAGCACATCGAATCGCATGGGCCCACAGAACATTGCATCACCCCAGCACATTGAATCGCATGGGCCCACAGCACATTGCAACACCCCCAGCACATCGAATCACATGGGCCCACAGCACATTGCAACACCCCCAGCACATCGAATCACATCTTTTAAAGCACATTGCATCACCCCCAGCACATCAAATCGCATCATTTACAGCACATTGCAACACCCCCAGCACATTGAATCGCATGGGCCCAAACCACCCCCTCCATCATTAGCACTGACCCCCCCAGAACAAACCACCCCCTCCATCATTAGTACTGACCCCCCCCCAGAACAAACCACCCCCCCTCCATCATTAGTACTGACCCACCCCCCAGAACAAACCACCCCACTCCATCATTAGTACTGACCCCCCCCCCAGAACAAACCACCCCCTCCTTTCATTAGTACTGACCCCCCCAGAACAAATCACCCCCCCTCCATCATTAGTACTGCCCCCCCAGAACAAACCACCCCCCTTCATCATTAGTACTGACCCCCCTCCATCATTAGTACTGACCCCCCCCAGAACAAACCACCCCCCTCCATCATTAGTACTGACCCCCCCAGAACAAACCACCCCCCTCAATCATTAGTACTGCCCCCCCCCAGAACAAACCACCCCCCTCCATCATTAGTACTGACCCCCCCTCCATCATTAGTACTGACCCCCCCCAGAGAGAGCTGGTCAGAGACAGCCGCTCCATCTCAGGCTGTTTCGCTCTCCTCTACTGACAGGAGGAAGAGGGAGGAGGGTGGGTGTTGTGCCGAGAATGGTTCCCCTGCCGAATTCTGTGTCCCCTAGCTCTCGGCTCGTATCGGAACTCCGCCCCCAGCCCTGTACATTGCCGCTCCTCCTACGTTTGCTCACGAATGCTAATACCGCGCCGCCTCTCCTGCCCTCTGCTTTGCCGAATGCTAATGATCCCAATACCGCCCCGCCCCCGTGCGCGTCCCCGGTACACTTCTTTCCACATACATAAATGTATATACATCACATCATCCTTCTACCGCCCCATGTACATAGGGAAAAAATAATAAAAAACATATTTATAAAAAAAAAAGAAAATGTATAAATTATGTTTATATATATATATATATTTTTATATAATTTATATATATATATATATATATATATATATATATAAATACCGCCCCCGCCCCATGTACATAGGGAAAAATAAATAAAAAACATATTTATTTAAAAAAATATATATATTTATAAATTATGTTTATATATAATTTTTATATATATATATATATATATATATATATATATATATACACACTTCTTCATTATTATACCCACATATTATTTATTATTATTTATTGTTATCCCTCCTATTATTTCCATACACAGAAAAAATCCCCCCCCTCCCTATTATTATTATTACTCCTACCACCTATTATCTATCTATCTATCTATCTATCAGTATACACGTCATCATTATCATCTCTTCCTATTATTTTATCTATTTTTTTTTTATAAACCCTCCTATTATATTTTATTTTTTATTACACCTATTATTTTATATTTATTTTTAACCATTCTATTATTTTACATTATTATTACACCTCCTATTATTTTATCTCATTACCGCCACTGTGCCCATTAATTGCTGCCACTGTACCATCAAACACAGCCACTGTGCCCATTAAACGCAGACAGTTTTCCATGTGTTTCTCTGACTGCTCGAGCCTTTGCCTAAATCATAATCGCTCTTCTTTCTTACCCCAGACCCTTTCTGTCCAGGGGAAGCGGAATCCGGCAGCAAGCTGACTTTGGCTGCCGGATTTGGTGCCCCCTCCCAATATAGCTTCCACGGCACTTCTAGGGTTAAAAACACTTGTGTATGGTTTCCTTGACTGCTCTACTCTTTGTATAAATCATAATCGCTCTTCCTTCTTACCCCAGACCCTTTCTGTCCAGGGGAAGCGGAATCCGGCAGCAAGCTGACTTTGGCTGCCGGATTTGGTGCCCCCTCCCAATATAGCTTCCACTGCACTTCAAGGGTTAAAAACACTTGTGTATGGTTTCCCTGACTGCTCTACTCTTTGTTTAAATCATAATCACTTTTCTTTCTTACCCCAGATCCTTTCTGTCCAGGGGAAGCGGAATTCGGCAGCAAGCTGACTTTGGCTGCCGGATTTGGTGCCCCCTCCCAATATAGCTTCCACTGCACTTCAAGGGTTAAAAACACTTGTGTATCGTTTTCCTGACTGCTCTACTCTTTGTTTAAATCATAATCGCTTTTCTTTCTTACCCCAGATCCTTTCTGTCCAGGGGAAGCGGAATTCGGCAGCAAGCTGACTTTGGCTGCCGGATTTGGTGCCCCCTCCCAATATAGCTTCCACTGCACTTCAAGGGTTAAAAACACTTGTGTATCGTTTTCCTGACTGCTCTACTCTTTGTTTAAATCATAATCGCTCTTCCTTCTTACCCCAGACCCTTTCTGTCCAGGGGAAGCGGAATCCGGCAGCAAGCTGACTTTGGCTTCCGGATTTGGTGCCCCCTCCCAATATAGCTTCCACTGCACTTCAAGGGTTAAAAACACTTGTGTATGGTTTCCCTGACTGCTCTACTCTTTGTTTAAATCATAATCGCTTTTCTTTCTTACCCCAGATCCTTTCTGTCCAGGGGAAGCGGAATTCGGCAGCAAGCTGACTTTGGCTGCCGGATTTGGTGCCCCCTCCCAATATAGCTTCCACTGCACTTCAAGGGTTAAAAACACTTGTGTATCGTTTTCCTGACTGCTCTACTCTTTGTTTAAATCATAATCGCTCTTCCTTCTTACCCCAGACCCTTTCTGTCCAGGGGAAGCGGAATCCGGCAGCAAGCTGACTTTGGCTGCCGGATTTGGTGCCCCCTCCCAATATAGCTTCCACTGCACTTCAAGGGTTAAAAACACTTGTGTATCGTTTTCCTGACTGCTCTACTCTTTGTTTAAATCATAATCGCTCTTCCTTCTTACCCCAGACCCTTTCTGTCCAGGGGAAGCGGAATCCGGCAGCAAGCTGACTTTGGCTGCCGGATTTGGTGCCCCCTCCCAATATAGCTTCCACTGCACTTCAAGGGTTAAAAACACTTGTGTATGGTTTCCCTGACTGCTCTACTCTTTGTTTAAATCATAATCGCTTTTCTTTCTTACCCCAGATCCTTTCTGTCCAGGGGAAGCGGAATTCGGCAGCAAGCTGACTTTGGCTGCCGGATTTGGTGCCCCCTCCCAATATAGCTTCCATGGCACTTCTAGGGTTAAAAACACTTGTGTATGGTTTCCTTGACTGCTCTACTCCCTTCACCTGGCTTCTCCTACCCCGTCCTCCACTCCCCTTGGCTGCTCCCACTCTGTCCTCCCCTCCACCTGGCTGCAATCACCAATACTTTTTTAAGACACTTTGTATTTATATGTGTGTGTAGCTGGGGTCTAAATTTAGGGGGATACACCTGGGTGGTAGTATGACCCAGGTGTGTGTAAATCCTAGAGGATTTAGACCACTTTCAGTCGTGGAGGACTTTGGTGGTGTACTATTCTCCTTGGCCTGGGGTGGCGGTGTTCCCACAGGTCGAGGTAGAATCACTGCCGCAGTGCTGTCCTTTTTGTCCCGTTCCGGCGGTGACACAGGGGGGGCGGAGAACCTGCTGTGGCGTCACGGGAGGAGATAAAGGGGAGAGACGCCCTCGCCACGAGGTCTTCTTCTCGAGCGCGCGCACAGGCACCTTAGGCCTGGGTGCGGGCGATCCAGAGTTCCAGCCCAGGCGCCCTAGGCCTGGTCGGAGCAGAGTTGGCGTCCATCCCAGGCACCTTAAGCCTGTGGTGAGGTACTACACCGGAGGCCTGGGGCCCAGTGACTTCGACTGGGCTCCGCAAGGGCGTATGAGTCCGAGGGACCCTGAGGTGGATGGGGCCCATGTCTGAGGTGAGGAGGCCGGAGAGGTTACCCGTCTGAAGAGTCCGGAGCAGCATCAAGCCGGTGACGGAGGGGCCTCTGGTAACTCCCTTGGAGGGACATCTTCCCCCTGACAGGGGCCACAACGCAGCGAAGGTACTCCAATTCATGTTCTTCAGAGTCGCTGGTAGAGACTCACAAGTTTCAAGTTCCTCTCTCTAGCCAATGGCTATAGCAACCGCTGGTGAAACCACAGTGGTTTAGTTTTATCACTAGGACAGTGCCTCGACCTGCTCACCCCACCGTATTGAACTGTTTATGGATCTCAACCAGTTGGCTGACTAAGAACTGTTTATTGTGTGTTACAATAAAAGAAGTGTTGGATCCTTATCGGTGTGTGGAACTCTGGTTAATGGGAGTGAAGGGGAGTGTCAGCACAGCAAGACTTGGTTGTGAATAGAAACACACAGGCCCGAGAAGAATAACTGGTACTGGCCTTCACCTTACCTGCTGCAATGGGGAGGACATGGGCCGTAGCGCATCTCACCCTCAAGTACAACATACCCCTAGACCAAAAAGAGGGGGTGAGGCCGCTACATGTGTATATATAATTGCATTTTGTAGTTGGCCCCCCGACTTTTGTCCCTGTCCACCCTAAATATGAAATCTGGAGACGTCTCTCACTGCCCCCCTGCATCACCCCATTTATGCATCTAAAATAGGACTGCCATTATTGTGCAGGCGCGGGTAGTAGAGAGATTACATCATCTCTCACTGCCCGCCCTCACTCTGGGACAACATGGACACTGTCACTGGCCACTGGCAATTTACAATCCGCAACTGGTGGCATGCAATGGTGGCAAGTGACCCGCTCATGGCTCCCACTGATTCAGCATTATGGTGAGTTCGAACTATTTTATTTTATATTACAATGTAATAATAGAAATAATGTGCTTCAATCATCATGACACCATAACAACCATGGTGCCTTGATGATTGAAGCGCCAACACCAGGCATTGCTCCAACAAATTTCCCAGCAAAAATTTTGACAGTGCCCATCCAGAGATTAGACTCTGAATCCGCCCTTGGCCTGAGAAGCCTCTGCCTATCTGAAAAACAAAGTGGGTTAGGTTGGTATTACAACTTCAAGTGGTTTCTCTCTATAAGATTTTTTTTTATAATGGACTCAAGCTGGATTGAATCTGACTGATCTTTGTATTGTTCACTCTGGGACACAGCAAGTGGCAATCCACTACGTGTGGCAGGTGACGTTGTGGCAGGTGACAATCAGCAATGTGTGGCAAGTGACAATCCACAATCCGCATGTGTCACATGACAATCCGCATGTGTGGCAGGTGACGTCGTGGCAAGTGACATTCACATAAACAAAAAAACTGAGACAATTTAGAGTTTTTTTTTTTTTTTGCTTTAGTAAACATCCAAAAATGTAATCACTAGGAACATCAGATCTGTCTTTCTTCCCCTGTCAGAATGGGGATCTGTCTGTTTACATTTACAGATCCCCGTTCTGGCTCTCTGTGGAGCGATCGCGGATGGATGGCTGACATCGCGAACGCCGGCCATGCACAGGTCGTTTTATACTCCTACAGTGGCGGAATTATCATGGTCGCAGCAGTCGCAATTGCGACTGGGCCCCGCAGTTCCGCTACTTCAGGGGGGCCCGCGGGCCCCTCTTCGTCCGTCCGCCAGTGTGAGGTGCCCGTGGGGCCCCCTTCGTCCGTCCGCCAGTGTAAGGTGCCCGCGGGGCCCCCTTCGTCCGTCCGCCAGTGTGAGGTGCCCGCGGGGCCCCCTTCGTCTGTCCGCCAGTGTGAGGTGCCCGCGGACCCCCCCCGGCCATCCATCTGCCAGTGTGAGGGGCCTGCCAGTTAGCTACGCCGCAGGAGGAGGGGGGGTTTCGTCCACTAATAGTGTTGAGGATGAGGGGAGAGAAGGCAGAGCTGAGACAGTGGACGTGGACCGCCCGCCCCTATCCAAAGAGAATGTAGGGAGGCGAGGGCGGTCACTGAAAAAAAGTCAGCTGACACCAATCGCGTAAAGGGGGAGGAGCTCTCTCTTGTGATTGCCAGGAGTGCACATGAGGAAAAGGCATCCCTAGGCTCACCGTGTGACAGAGTTATGAGGAGGAATCAATTGCCTGAACTAAGTAAGTGACAAATTGCCAGTGCAATCGATTCCAACCTCCACCACCTCTGCCTCTTACTGATCCCATCCCCCCACCACCGCTGCCACCCCCCCTCAATACCACCACTGGCACCCCCCTCAATACCACCGCTGCCACCCCCCCTCAATACCACCACTGCCACCCCCCCTCAACACTGCCACCTCTGACACCCCCCAAATGACAGGGGGATGCATATGACAGGTAGTACAAGGGGGGATGATGATGACAGGGGGGTGCATGTGACAGGGGGGATAATGATGACAAGGTGACGCATATGACTGGGTACTGGGGGGGCGATTATGACAGGGAGGTGCAACTGCATATGACAGGGAGTACAGGTGGGATGATGATAAAAAGTTTGATAACAGGAATTGGAGGTAGGGTGATGGGATGCCAGGAACAGGGAAATGATGAGGGGCATCATGACGATGACGACAGAGGACAGTAGATGGCATCATATCATTAGGGCTGTGTGTGTCTGATGATAGCAAGGATGTTCGGGTCACCCTAGGTCAGGGAATGACATCACAGGATGTGTCAGTGTCGGGCAGCAGGACATATTGTATGTACCTTGAGACTCTAGCAGACTGGCTCTTCGCAGATCGCCATGCCTGCTCTGACAGGTCCTCCACCAGGCCGTCCATCCCGGAGATGAGGTCAGGCAGCTGCTCAGCCAGGCGGCCATTATCCGTGCTCTGCACATGTTAGGAGATCCGCAGAGCGCAGAAGAAGGGGAGAAGCCGGTGTAGGGGAGCACATGTTAGGCATTATTTATTTATGTATTTTTAACAGAGAGGCATTATTATTTTTTAAGGTTTTTATTCACTTTTATGTTTCAATGATGTTTATTAAAGATTTTCAAAACAATACAAAAGAATCTCAGCGCATTTTTGTACAGTATTCAAAGCCATTAGGGAGCCATACATTATTCAATTAGCATAACATAGATCAAACCTGCCTTATCAACATTGTCCAATGAGTCCTTAAGATGTGCGCCAAATAGCTAAAGTATCATAATAAGCAATGTACAAGTCTCCCATAACAGGGGCCTACTAGACTTTATATGTTTCCGGCCCATCCGGAGCTCCACCTACTGGGAAGAGCCCACCCCCCATCCAGCTATCATGTTGTCCCAGAGTGAGGGCGGGCAGTGAGAGATGATGTAATCTCTCTACTACCCGCGTCTGCACAATAATGGCAGTCCTATTTTAGATGCATAAATGGGGTGATGCAGGGGGGCAGTGAGAGACGTCTCCAGATTTCATATTTAGGGTGGACAGGGACAAAAGTCGGGGGGCCAACTACAAAATGCAATTATATATACACATGTAGCGGCCTCACCCCCTCTTTTTGGTCTAGGGGTATGTTGTACTTGAGGGTGAGATGCGCTACGGCCCATGTCCTCCCCATTGCAGCAGGTAAGGTGAAGGCCAGTACCAGTTATTCTTCTCGGGCCTGTGTGTTTCTATTCACAACCAAGTCTTGCTGTGCTGACACTCCCCTTCACTCCCATTAACCAGAGTTCCACACACCGATAAGGATCCAACACTTCTTTTATTGTAACACACAATAAACAGTTCTTAGTCAGCCAACTGGTTGAGATCCATAAACAGTTCAATACGGTGGGGTGAGCAGGTCGAGGCACTGTCCTAATGATAAAACTAAACCACTGTGGTTTCACCAGCGGTTGCTATAGCCATTGGCTAGAGAGAGGAACTTGAAACTTATGAGTCTCTACCAGCGACTCTGAAGAACATGAATGGAGTACCTTCGCTGCGTTGCGGCCCCTGTCAGGGGGAAGATGTCCCTCCAAGGGAGTTACCAGAGGCCCCTCCGTCACTGGGTTGATGCTGCTCCGGACTCTTCAGATTGGTAACCTCTCCGGCCTCCTCACCTCAGACATGGGCCCCATCCACCTCAGGGTCCCTCGGACTCATCTGCCCTTGCGGAGCCCAGTCGAAGTTACTGGGCCCCAGGCCTCCGGTGTAGTATCTCACCACAGGCTTAAGGTGCCTGAGATGGACGCCAACACTGCTCCAACCAGGCCATGGGCACCTGGGCTGGAACTCCGGACCGACCGCACCCAGGCCTAAGGTGCCTGGGCGCCAGATGTAGAAAAAGACCTTGTGGCGAGGGCGTCTCTCCCCTTTATCCCCTCCCGTGGTTCTCTGCCCCCGCTGTACCACCGCCGGAACAGGACAAAAAGGACAGCCCTGCGGCAGTGATTCTACCTCGACCTGTGGGAACACCGCCACCCCAGGCCAAGGAGAATAGTACACCACCAAAGTCCTCCACGACTGAAAGTGGTCTAAATCCTCTAGGATTTACACACACCTGGGTCATACCACCACCCAGGTGTATCCCCCTAAATTTAGACCCCCGCTACACACACATATAAATACAAAGTGTCTTAAAAAAGTATTGGTGATTGCAGCCAGGTGGAGGGGAGGACAGAGTGGGAGCAGCCAAGGGGAGTGGAGGACGGGGTAGGAGAAGCCAGGTGAAGGGAGTAGAGCAGTCAGGGAAACCATACACAAGTGTTTTTAACCCTTGAAGTGCCGTGGAAGCTATATTGGGAGGGGGCACCAAATTCGGCAGCCATATGCAGCTTGCTGCCGAATTCCGCTTCCCCTGGACAGAAAGGGTCTGGGGTAAGAAAGAAAAGCAATTATGATTTATACAAAGAGTAGAGCAGTCAGGGAAACCATACACAAGTGTTTTTAACCCTTGAAGTGCCGTGGAAGCTATATTGGGGGGGGCACCAAATTCGGCAGCCATATTCATGTTGCTGCCGAATTCCGCTTCCCCTGGACAGAAAGGGTCTGGGGTAAGAAAGAAAAGCAATTATGATTTATACAAAGAGTAGAGCAGTCAGGGAAACCATACACAAGTGTTTTTAACCTTTGAAGTGCCGTGGAAGCTATATTGGGAGGGGGCACCAAATTCGGCAGCCATAGTCCGCTTAGTGCCAAATTCCGCTTCCCCTGGACAGAAAGGGTCTGGGGTAAGAAAGAAAAGTGTTTAGGATTTATACAAAGAGTAGAGCAGTCAGGGAAACCATACACAAGTGTTTTTAACCCTTGAAGTGCCGTGGAAGCTATATTGGGAGGGGGCACCAAATTCGGCAGCCATAGTCAGCTTAGTGCCGAATTCTGCTTCCCCTGGACAGAAAGGGTCTGGGGTAAGAAAGAAAAGTAATTAGGATTTATACAAAGAGTAGAGCAGTCAGGGAAACCATACAAAATTGTTTTTAACCCTTGAAGTGCCGTGGAAGCTATATTGGGAGGGGGCACCAAATTCGGCAGCCATATTCATGTTGCTGCCGAATTCCGCTTCCCCTGGACAGAACGGGTCTGGGGTAAGAAAGAAAAGCGATTATGATTTATACAAAGAGTAGAGCAGTCAGGGAAACCATACACGAGTGTTTTTAACCCTTGAAGTGCCGTGGAAGCTATATTGGGAGGGGGCACCAAATTCGGCAGCCATAGTCCGCTTAGTGCCGAATTCCGCTTCCCCTGGACAGAAAGGGTCTGGGGTAAGAAAGAAAAGTGTTTAGGATTTATACAAAGAGTAGAGCAGTCAGGGAAACCATACACAAGTGTTTTTAACCCTTGAAGTGCCGTGGAAGCTATATTGGGAGGGGGCACCAAATTCGGCAGCCATAGTCAGCTTAGTGCCGAATTCTGCTTCCCCTGGACAGAAAGGGTCTGGGGTAAGAAAGAAAAGTAATTAGGATTTATACAAAGAGTAGAGCAGTCAGGGAAACCATACAAAATTGTTTTTAACCCTTGAAGTGCCGTGGAAGCTATATTGGGAGGGGGCACCAAATTCGGCAGCCATATTCATGTTGCTGCCGAATTCCGCTTCCCCTGGACAGAACGGGTCTGGGGTAAGAAAGAAAAGCGATTATGATTTACACAAAGAGTAGAGCAGTCAGAGAAACACATGGAAAACTGGCTGCGTTTAATGGGCACAGTGGCTGTGTTTGATGGTACAGTGGCGGCAATTGATGGGCACAGTGGCGGTAATGAGATAAAATAATAGGAGGTGTAATAATAATGTAAAATAATAGAATGGTTAAAAATAAATATAAAATAATAGGAGGTGTAATAAAAAATAAAATATAATAGGAGGGTTTATAAAAAAAAATTGATAAAATAATAGGAAGAGATGATAATGATGACGTGTATACTGATAGATAGATAGATAGATAGATAATATGTGGTAGGAGTAATAATAATAATAGGGAGCGAGGCGGAGAATTTTTTCTGTGTATGGAAATAATAGGAGGGATAACAATAAAAAATTATAAATATGTTGATGTAATGAAGACGTGTGTATATATATATTATAATGTGGATGGAGTAATAAAAAAAATATATATATATAATTATATTTTTTAGTGTGTAAAAAAAAAATGGAGGGATAACAATAATATTGTTTATATTATATATAAACAGGGGGAGGGCGGGGCGGTAGAAGGATGATATATATGTATTTTTTTCAGTGTATAAAAATAATAGGAGGGGGTAATAATGAAGACGTGTAATGTTAAAAAATATATATATATATATATATATATATATATATATATATATATATATATATATAAACATAATTTATACATTTTTTTTTTTTTTTTTAAATAAAGATGTTTTTTTTTTTTCACTATGTAAAAGATAAATAAATGGAGGGATAAACAATAACTAATATATGTTATATTATATATACACATGGGGCGGTAGAAGGATAATGTATATATATTAATAAGTAATGTAATATAATATATTTATATATGTTATAAATAATAATAATATATGTTATAAATAAGATAATAAATATATATATGTGGGAAGAAGTGTACCGGGGACGCGCACGGGGGCGGGGCGGGATTGGGATCATTAGCATTCGGCAAAGCAGAGGGCTGGAGAGGCGGGGCGGTATTAGGTCTATTTGCATTCGTGAGCAAACGTAGGAGGAGCGGCAATGTACAGGGCTGGGGGCGGAGTTCCGATACGAGCCGAGAGCTAGGGGACACAGAATTCGGCAGGGGCACCATTCTCGGCACAACATGGGGGCTTCGGCAGGGAACGTTGCGGCGGCGGTGATCGGCGGAGAGAGCCGCCTACGGACAATGAGAGGAGAGGAGAAGGAGGAGGGAGGGGAGCACTCTGGCGCTTCAGCGCCTCCACCTCTGCCTGGGGAACTTATGCGGCAGAACAGCGGCCCTGGTCACATCTCACACAGTGCAGTGTGAGATGTGACAGGCTGAGGCAGGGAGGGAGGAGCGGAGGAAGGTGGTCACACACACCAGGCGGACCGAGGGAGGGCAGGTTGGGCGTGCCTTCATGAAGATGGGAACGCGATGAGCCTCCTGGGTTTCATGACAAATCTCCCAGGAGGCATAGCGGTCAGTGTATGATGCGAGGGGGGGGGGGGGGGGGGGTGGCCGCGGCGCGAGAAGAAATCAAAGTAAAACAAAACAGTGAGTTTTAAAAATGTTTGATTTATTTATGCCATTTATTCTTAAGGGGACAGTAATAAAGAGGATGCAACAAAGTTGCAAAAGAGGGTGGAACTCCACTTTAAATGTATTTGTAGTTATAGATAGTGATGAGCCGAACACCCCCGGGTTCGGTTCGCACCAGAACCCGCGAACGGACCGAAAGTTCGTACGAACATTAGAACCCTATTAAATACAATGGATGCGAACGTTCGAATTCTAAAGTGCTAATTATAACGACTATTATGCATGTTATTGTCCTAAAAAGGGTTTGGGAACCCGGGTTCTGCACCAGGGGACATGTATCAATGCAAAAAGAAGTTTTAAAAACGGTCGTTTTTCGGGAGCAGTCATTTTAATGATGCATAAAGTGAAAAAAAAAAAGTCAAATATTCCTTTAAATATGGTACCTGGGGGGTGTCTAAAGTATGCCTGTGAAGTGCCACGTGTTTCCCGTGTTTAGAACTGTCCCTGCACAAAATGACACTTCTAAAGGGAAAAAAAGCCATTTAAAACTGCTTGCGGCTTTAATGTAATGTCTGGTCCTGGTAATATGGATGAAAATCTTTAAGAAAAATGGCATAGCTACCCCATGACCCCCCCCCCCCCTACCCCAGCCCATTACCAGCCCCTTTGGGTCTTGTATGGATATTAAGGGGAACCCCGCACATAAAATAAAAAAGGCCCTATATACTCTGAACAGCCGTATACAGGCGGTGCATACAAGACAGGGACTGTAGGTTTGTTCTTATGTAGAATCTGTTTGTAATTTTGAACAGGTACATTGTTTAAGTGTAGCTCCAGCCCAAAAATCTATTTTTAAACTTTTTGGAAAACATAGGTACGGGTTATCACCCCTGTAACATTTGTTTTGCTGTCTGTGCCCCTGTTCAGAACATTTCACCTCACTTTCCGTCCCAATGACAACTGTTTTTGAAATGTGGTGTTTTTCTTGAAACAAGGATTGGTGATAAAGCATCAGTACAGAGGAGACACCTTTCTCCCATATTAATTCTTACAGGAGAGAATTTTCCTTCCTAGGGGTAGATTTCCTCTCACTTCCTGTTGTCTTCTTGCGTTTGCAAGTAGGAGTCGTTTGTAAGTTGGATGTTTGAAAGTAGGGACCTGCCGTATATACTCTGCAGAAATAGGCCCCTTAGTTGTTGGTGTTGGCACAACACTGTAAGCACTCACAGTTACTCTTGGTTGGTGCTGGAACGCCCTGCTGTCAACTATTATATCAGGAATTGTAATTACATATAATTGTTGAACAGTGGTAGTAAAAATTGGGCCTTTGATGGTGGTGCTGGTGCCACAACACTGTAAGGCCTGACAGTTACTCTTGGTGGGTGCAGCAATGGGCCCTGCTGTGAATTATTAGATCAAGAATTGTAATTGCATGCCCCTGTTGAACAGGGGCTGAAAAATTGGGCCTTTCGTGGTGGTGGTGGTGTTGCCACAACACTGTAAGCCCTCAGAGTTACTCTTGGTGGGTGCAGGAATGGGCCCTGCTGTGAATTATTAGATCAAGAATTGTAATTACATGCCCCTTTTGAACAGGGGCTGAAAAATTGGGCCTTTCGTGGTGGTGGTGGCGTTGCCACAACACTGTAAGCCCTCAGAGTTACTCTTGGTGGGTGCAGCAATGGGCCCTGCTGTGAATTATTAGATCAAGAATTGTAATTACATGCCCCTGTTGAACAGGGGCTGAAAAATTGGGCCTTAGGCACTGGTGGCACAACACTGCAACCCCTCACAGATACTGTACTTGGAGCACAGCAATGAGCCCTGTTGCAAAGTATTGCTTCAAAAATTGTAATTACACGCCCCTGTTAAACAGGGGCTGAAAAATTGGGCGTTAGGCACTGGTGGCGGCACCCATAAACAAAAATGATCTTCCAAGCTATCATCATCAATCGTATCATTGAGGACTCGGAGGAGGAGGATAGCCAGTCAACATAACAGCACAGGCACTCAGCATCAGTCTTGAAGGGATGTGACATGTTAAAATCAATTAGTCTGTTATATCAGCATCAGGTGTGTGGTAGCTGGTGGTGATCCAAGACTGGTTCATCTTGATGAAAGTCAGTCGATCAACCGAGTCGGTGGACAGGCGCACCCTGTGATCCGTGACAAATCCTCCAGCAGCACTGAATGTGCGTTCCAAAAGAACGCTGGATGCAGGACAGGCCAGTAGCTCAATTGCATACTGTGCAAGCTCTGGCCAGTGATCCATCCTCAAGACCCAGTAAGCCAGAGGATTTTCGGTGGGGAAGGTGTCCAAGTCTGACCTTGCCCCTAGATATTCCTGCACCATGTTTATCAGACGCTGGCGATGGTTGCTGGAACCGATCATACTTTGGGGCTGCGGACTAAAGAATTGTCTGAACGCATCGGTCAGACGGCCACCTTCCCCACCGCTCCTTCTTTGACTGGCCGAAGCCTCAGCAACTCGTTGTCCAGGACCAGGAGTTTGTAACCTCCCAGTCTCTGGGAATGCGTTGCACAGACCTTTCTGCAAGGCCTCCCGGAGTTGTCTCATCCTCTGCTCCCTCTGCGACGGTAACATAAGGTCCGCAACCTTACCCTTGTACCGTGGATCAAGGAGAGTGGCCAGCCAGTAATGGTCCCTCTCCTTGATCCGAAGAATACGAGGATCCTTCCGCAGACTTTGCAGGATCAGGGAGGCCATGCAGCGTAGGTTAGCTGAGGCATTCGGTCCGGAGTCCTCTGGGTCACTAAGGACGACATGATCCGCAGCCACCTCCTCCCAGCCACATACAAGTCCACGGGTTTCTTGGGACTGTAAATCATCCCTAAAAGACTGCTGCTGTTGATGCTGCTGAGTGCCAGGCTCCACCTCCATGCTGACACAATCCTCCTCCTCCTCCTCCTCCTCCTCTTCCTGTGCGATGGGTGGGACAGAAGGAACACTGTCTGGGTAAAGGGGGCCTTGAGAGGCAAGGAAGTCCTCCTCTTCCTGCCTCTGTTCTGCCTCAAGTGCCCTGTCCATTATTCCACGCAGCGTGTGCTCCAACAGGTGGACAAGAGGTACAGTGTCACTGATGCATGCACTGTCACTGCTCACCATCCTCGTGGCCTCCTCAAATGGTGCCAGGACAGTGCATGCATCCCTGATCATGCCCCACTGGCGTGGAGAAAAAAAACCAAGCTCCCCTGACCCTGTCCTGGTACCGTAGTCGCACAGGTACTCATTGATGGCCCTCTGCTGCGTGTGCAGCCGCTGCAGCATGGCCAACGTTGAGTTCCACCTGGTGGGCATGTCACATATAAGGCGGTTCTTGGGCAGGTTCAACTCCTTTTGCAGCTCAGCCAGGCGAGCACTGGCATTATAAGATCTGCGGAAATGCACACAGACTTTCCTGGCCTGCCTCAGGACATCCTGTAAGCCCGGGTACCTGCCCAAGAACCGCTGCACCACCAGGTTAAGGACGTGAGCCACACAGGGCACATGGGTCAGTTGTCCCTGTCGGAGGGCGGAGAGGAGGTTGGTGCCATTGTCGCAAACCACCATTCCTGGCTTAAGCTGGCGTGGCGTCAACCACCTCTCGGCCTGGCCCTGCAGAGCAGACAGGACCTCTGCCCCAGTGTGGTTTCTGTCCCCCAAACACACCAGCGCAAGCACGGCATGGCATCTTTTTGCCTGCGTACTTGCGTAGCCCCTTGAACGCCTACGAAGCACCGCTGGTTCAGAGGACAAAGCACAGGAAGAGGCCATGGAGGAAGAAGAAGAGGAGGGGGTGGAGGAGAGAGGTGTGTCACAACCAGTAGTAGCATTTTGGAGGCGTGGCGGTGGAACAACCTCCAACACTACTGCACCTTGTCCTGCATCCTTCCCAGCTGCCAAAAGAGTGACCCAATGGGCCGTGAAAGAAAGGTAACGTCCCTGTCCATGCCTGCTGGACCATGAGTCAGCGGTAATATGCACCTTACCGCTGACCGCCCTGTCCAGCGAGGCCAAGACATTGCCTTCCACATGCCGGTAGAGAGCCGGAATAGCCTTCCGTGAGAAAAAGTGGCGTTTGGGAACCTGCCACTGAGGAACCGCACATTGCACAAACTCACGGAAGGGGGCCGAGTCTACCAACTGAAAAGGCAGCAGTTGAAGCGCTAGCAATTTAGCCAAGCTAGCATTCAACCGCTGGGCATGTGGATGGCTGGGAGTGAACTTCTTTCGACGGTCCAGCAGCTGGGGCAGGGAAATTTGCCTGCTAGAATCGGACGTCGGTGTACTGCTAGCAGAGTGGCCGCAAGTACTTGGCTGTGACACACCTAATTCTACACCTTCATTCCTCTCAGTGCATGTTTCAGAGAGGACTGAAGTTATAGTGGGGTTGGAGATCCCAGCTGATGCGGTGCAAGGAGAGGTCCGCTTTGTTCTTTGGTGTGGGTCTTTGAGGTAGGCTTGCCAACGAGCTGCATGGCAGGTCAACATATGTCTGGTCAGGCATGTGGTACCCAAGCGGCTGATGTTTTGGCCACGCGATATACGCTTGAGACATATGTTGCAAACAGCAGCTGTGCGATCTGATGCACTAGCCTCAAAAAAGGCCCACACCAAAGAACTTTTTGAATGACGGGCAGAGGCAGCGCCCTGCACAGGCGGAGCTCTGCGGTGTGATTCCGTCGGTGTACTGCCCTTACGCTGGCCACCAAAGGGCATCCTGCCTCGTTGGAGATGTGCCTCCTCCTCATCCTCCTCCTCCTCCTCTCTCCTATTAGGCACCCACGTGGAGTCAGTGACCTCATCATCCCCTCCCTCCTCATCACTGGAGCCAATCTGGCAGTATGCTGCAGCTGCTGGAACATGACTGCCAGATTGGTGTCCTTCTTGAGCATCCCCTCTGTCTGCTCTCACGCTACTGCCTTCCTCTAGCTGGGTTTCATCATCAGACCCTTCGAAACGCTGGGCATCCTCCTGGAGCATGTACCCAACACTGTGCTCAAACAGTTCGGGGGACTCCTCAGGAGGAGGACATGGTGGGTCTAGGGAAGGAGTGACTGATGATGAGTCTGACATTGATACCAGGGAAGAGGACACTTTGGCAGCTGCTTTGCCAGTACCCTGAGCCTGGGTGAGAGAGGATGAGGAGGAGGAGGGCTTGGTCATCCACTCTACCAAGTCTTCGGCATGATGTGGCTCAACATGTCCAGCTGCCGAAAAGAAGGACAAGCGTGTCCCATGGCCATGTGCTGATGACAATGCACCGCGTCCACGACCAGCACTGTTGCCCCCAGACACAGAGCCTGCTTGCCCTCTTTTATTGCCTCCTGACTGTCTGCCTCTCCTTGTTTGCCTTCCAGACATTCTAATGGATGGCCTGCAGGGAGATGGGAAAAAAAGCAATGAGGGCTACCTTCAGGTGTCCTTCTCTGTCCCTTTACTTAAGGATTTCTAAATATGGTTGAGGATGATTGCTTTCGCACAGAATAGCACAATGACAATTTCCCTGACTGTCCAAAAAACAAGGATTTCAAAGATGGTTGATGAGGAATGCTTTAGCACAGTATAGCACAATGAGAATTTCCCTCACTGTCCTTCCCTGTCCCTACAAACAAGGTTTAGCACAGTAAAACACACTGACACTCTCCCTACCTATAGTTTTCTGTCCCTATAATTTTTTTTTTATTAAAGATGGTTGATGAGGAATGCTTTAGCACAGTATAGCACAATGAGAATTTCCCTCACTGTCCTTCCCTGTCCCTACAAACAAGGTTTAGCACAGTAAAACACACTGACACTCTCCCTACCTATAGTTTTCTGTCCCTATAAAAAATGTTTTTTTAAAGATGGTTGATGAGGAATGCTTTAGCACAGTATAGCACAATGAGAATTTCCCTCACTGTCCTTCCCTGTCCCTACAAACAAGGTTTAGTACAGTAAAACACACTGACACTCTCCCTACCTATAGTTTTCTGTCCCTATAATTTTTTTTTTTTTTAAAGATGGTTGATGAGGAATGCTTTAGCACAGTATAGCACAATGAGAATTTCCCTCACTGTCCTTCCCTGTCCCTACAAACAAGGTTTAGCACAGTAAAACACACTGACACTCTCCCTACCTATAGTTTTCTGTCCCTATAAAAATTTTTTTTTTTAAAGATGGTTGATGAGGAATGCTTTAGCACAGTATAGCACAATGAGAATTTCCCTCACTGTCCTTCCCTGTCCCTACAAACAAGGTTTAGCACAGTAAAACACACTGACACTCTCCCTACCTATAGTTTTCTGTCCCTATAATTTTTTTTTTTTTTAAAGATGGTTGATGAGGAATGCTTTAGCACAGTATAGCACAATGAGAATTTCCCTCACTGTCCTTCCCTGTCCCTACAAATAAGGTTTAGCACAGTAAAACACACTGACACTCTCCCTACCTATAGTTTTCTGTCCCTATAAATTTTTTTTTTTAAAGATGGTTGATGAGGAATGCTTTAGCACAGTATAGCACAATGAGAATTTCCCTCACTGTCCTTCCCTGTCCCTACAAACAAGGTTTAGCACAGTAAAACACACTGACACTCTCCCTACCTATAGTTTTCTGTCCCTATAAAAAAAAATTTTTTCAAAGATGGTTGATGAGGAATGCTTTAGCACAGTATAGCACAATGAGAATTTCCCTCACTGTCCTTCCCTGTCCCTACAAACAAGATTTAGCACAGTAAAACACACTGACACTCTCCCTACCTATAGTTTTCTGTCCCTATAAAATTTTTTTTTTTAAAGATGGTTGATGAGGAATGCTTTAGCACAGTATAGCACAATGAGAATTTCCCTCACTGTCCTTCCCTGTCCCTACAAACAAGGTTTAGCACAGTAAAACACACTGACACTCTCCCTACCTATAGTTTTCTGTCCCTATAAACATTTTTTTTTTAAAGATGGTTGATGAGGAATGCTTTAGCACAGTATAGCACAATGAGAATTTCCTTCACTGTCCTTCCCTGTCCCTACAAACAAGGTTTAGCACAGTAAAACACACTGACACTCTCCCTACCTATAGTTTTCTGTCCCTATAATTTTTATTTTTTTTAAAGATGGTTGATGAGGAATGCTTTAGCACAGTATAGCACAATGAGAATTTCCCTCACTGTCCTTCCCTGTCCCTACAAACAAGGTTTAGCACAGTAAAACACACTGACACTCTCCCTACCTATAGTTTTCTGTCCCTATAATTTTTTTTTTTTTTAAAGATGGTTGATGAGGAATGCTTTAGCACAGTATAGCACAATGAGAATTTCCCTCACTGTCCTTCCCTGTCCCTACAAACAAGGTTTAGCACAGTAAAACACACTGACACTCTCCCTACCTATAGTTTTCTGTCCCTATAAAAAATGTTTTTTTAAAGATGGTTGATGAGGAATGCTTTAGCACAGTATAGCACAATGAGAATTTCCCTCACTGTCCTTCCCTGTCCCTACAAACAAGGTTTAGCACAGTAAAACACACTGACACTCTCCCTACTGTGAGGGGGTTAACTCGGTAGCGGGTGTGTGTGACCCCCTGGTTGGGCTCCCCACACAAAAACAGGGCCAGCAGACGGAGGTTGTGGTTTTCAAAATCAAAAGGTGCGGTTTATTTCTCTATGTACAGTGACAAAAACACAGCAAAGCCAAAAAAGAAACAAACAAAATAAATCCTGGTCAGTTTGACCTCTGACTAAACATGCAGGTTTCCTAAACTAACAACTGGGATCAGCCTGGTGCTGTCCTAGTCCCTAAGTCCCTGGTTTAGTAAAAGTCCAAACAAATAGCCACACAGGCTTTGCCTCACCGCACAGGGGTTCACTCTCCCTAGACAGTCCACACAGGTCTGGTTCCAGGCATGAGCTAACATCTAATGAAGCTGGGAGTTCCTTATAGAGGCCTAAATGAGCTGACAAGGTTCAGCTGGTCTCATCTCTGTCTGCACGACGCCCCACACTCTCCCTAGAGGTATGAGTCATCCATGAGCCTACTAGCCTCAGCTGGGCTTATACAACTCTCCACCCTAGTTGTATAAGTCAGCATAAAGCCTGAATCTGGGAGAAATATATCTACCCCCCTGGATGCAACCAGGTGACTTTACCTTCCTGCTGTCACATACCCCCCCCTCTTGTTTTAACCTTGGGGTTGGAACACCAGCAATCAGGCATTCATGTACTCGAGACAAAGCATCCACATTCCCCATTTGAACGCCAGGGCGATGCTTTACTGTGAAGTTGAATTCCTGTAGGGCCAGGAACCACCTATTCACTCTTCTATTTGTCTCCTTGTTTTGAGCCATCCACTTTAACGGAGCGTGATCCGTAACCATGTCAAAGTGCCTACCTAGCAGATAGTACCGAAGGGAATCTAGAGCCCACTTCACCGCTAAACACTCCTTTTCAACCGTGGCGTAATTTACCTCATGGGACTTCAACTTCCTGCTGAGGTAAATGACTGGGTGCTCTTCCCCGTTCCAGACCTGGGACAATACTGCTCCTAACCCCACATCTGACGCATCACTTTGTACGACAAAGTCTTTAGAGAAGTCGGGTGAGTACAACACTGGCTGGCTACATAAGGCTTGTTTCAAGAATTGGAATGCTGCCTCAGCCTCGGGGGTCCATTTAATCATGACCGACCCTTTCCCTTTCGTCAGGTTGGTTAGGGGCACAGCCTTAGAAGCAAAGTGGGGAATGAAGCGCCGATAATAACCCGCGATTCCCAGAAAGGCCCGTACCTGCTTCTTGCTGTTGGGACGTGGCCAACTCTGGATGGCCTCGACTTTGTTGAGTTGGGGTTTTATCACTCCCCTGCCAATGGTGTACCCAAGATATTTGGCCTCCTCCTGCCCAATGGTACACTTCTTGGGGTTAGCCGTAAACCCCGCTTCCCGGATAGAGTCTAGGACTGCTTGCACTTTTGGCAGATGTGAGGCCCAATCTGTGCTATGGACAATTACGTCATCCAGGTAAGCCGCAGCATACTTCCGATGGGGCCTCAGTATCTGGTCCATTTTCCGCTGGAATGTGGCCGGCGCATTCTGTAACCCGAACGGCATTCTCTTATATTGGAACGCCCCGTCTGGGGTTACAAATGCGTTTTTCTCTTTGGCCGACTTGGCCAGGGGAATTTGCCAATACCCTTTTGTGAGGTCAAGAGTCGTCATGTATCGGGCTGTTCCCAGCCGGTCGATCAACTCATCTATACGTGGCATGGGGTAGGTGTCAAATTTTGTAACTTTGTTCAACTGACGAAAATCGTTACAAAATCGCCAGCTCCCATCCGGTTTAGGCACCAACACAATGGGACTAGACCAATCACTTTGGGACTCCTCTATCACCCCTAAGTTCAGCATTTTCTGTACTTCCTCCCGTATTGCCTCCCGTCGGGCCTCTGGGATCCGATAGGGTTTTAACTTCACCCTTTCACCGGGCGGGGTAATAATATCATGCTCTACCCCAGATGTTTGTCCCGGCAGCTCAGAGAACACCTCCTTGTTGCGAAGCACAAACTCCTTAACCTCCTGTTGTTGGGGTTGTGACAAGGTGGCTGCTATTCCAACCTCCGGAATCACGCAACCAGTTTGAGCTGGTGACCAAGTTTCTGCGACTAGGGACTCTCTATCCCTCCAGGCTTTCAACAGATTAACGTGATATATCTGTTCGGGCTTTCGCCTTCCTGGTTGTCTGACCTTGTAATTCACTTCGCTCACTTTTTCCATTATCTCGTAGGGGCCTTGCCATTTGGCAAGGAATTTACTTTCAACCGTAGGGACAAGTACCAATATCCTATCCCCCGGGGAAAAGGTACGGGTCTTTGCTCCACGGTTGTACACTCTCTGCTGTGCCAACTGCGCTTGGGCCAAATGTTCCTTCACGATGGGCATTACCTGTGCAATTCGATCTTGCATCAGGGCGACATGCTCAATCACACTCCTGTGGGGAGAACTCTCACTTTCCCAAGTTTCCTTGGCAATATCCAACAGCCCTCTTGGGTGTCTCCCATACAGTAACTCAAAGGGGGAGAATCCCGTAGAGGATTGGGGCACCTCCCTAATAGCAAACATCAAATAAGGAAGTAGACAGTCCCAATCCTTTCCATCTCTATCCACCACTTTCTTCAACATTTGTTTTAGGGTTTTGTTGAATCTTTCAACCAGCCCATCGGTTTGGGGGTGATACACAGATGTACGCAATTGCGTCACTTTGAACAATTTACACAGCTCTTTCATAACCCGGGACATAAAGGGTGTACCTTGGTCCGTAAGCAGTTCTTTACAAATACCCACCCGGCTAAAAACAAGAGATAGCTCTTTGGCTATGGTTTTGGCCGAGGTATTTCTGAGAGGGATCGCTTCTGGATAACGGGTGGCATAGTCCATTATAACCAATATGTACTGGTGCCCCCTAGCGGACTTGATTATAGGACCTACCAAATCCATTGCGATTCTCTCAAACGGGACCTCAATGATGGGTAGAGGGACCAGCGGGCTACGGAAATGTGGCATCGGGGCCGACCTCTGACACACAGGGCAGGAGGAACAATAATTTTCTATGTCCTTCATCACCCCAGGCCAATAGAATCTCTGTAATACCCTCTCTCGGGTTTTCTCTGTCCCCAGATGACCTCCAAGAATGTGCCCATGGGCCAACTCCAACACCAACTTCCTGTAAGGTTTGGGCACCACCAGCTGCTCAACGGTTTCTTCTGCCCTTTTTGCCACCCGATACAGTAGGTCCTTCTCTACGCTGAAGTATGGGTAAGTGCAGGTATTATCTGGGTTCACTAACTCGCCATCTATTTCCACTACGTTTTCCCGTGCCTTTATTAGGGCGGGGTCTTTTAACTGTTCTGTGGCAAAATTTTCCCTGTGAACCTCCAGATCAGAAAACTCCACAGACGGTAGGTTTTCGTCTGAGGAGGTGGGCTCCTCTCCAGTTTCTTGAGTCTCCCCTGCCAATACTGACAAGGGAAATTCTGGAGAGTCCTCCCCACTCTCAGAGGAGTTCTGGCTATCACATTCCTGGTACATAGGGGCACCAGTGGGGGGCTCAGGATCATCCCACAGTTCCCAGAACTTCGGAAAATCCCTTCCCACAATGGCATCATGCGGTAATTGAGATACTAACCCCACTGGATGAGAGAGGGTACCTTTGGGGGTCTCGAAACACACTGTAGTCACTGGATACTCTCGGGTGTCCCCATGCACACAAATAACAGCTACCTTGCTATTCCCAGAGACCTCTGTTTTAACTAATTCAGCCTTTATCAGGGTCACAAGGCTACCTGAATCCAGCAATACCACAACATTTCTACCATTAATACACATTTTGCATAAATGTTTCTCAGTTCCCCGAATGGCAGTGCATGCGACTGTCGCACACAGCGACTGATGTCTGTCCGTCAGAAAGTCACACTGCATGGGTTCCTCCACAACCGGGCAATTGGCTGCAATATGTCCCGCTTGCCGGCAGCGGTAGCAAACGATCCTTCTTGCGGCCTCTTGAGCCGCTGATTTCCCAGGCTGTTCTCGCCAAACTTGGGGTAGAGCTCCCACCCTCTCACTCTCTCCACCCTCACCCCTTGGAATCCTCTTATCCGCCCCTGGGGATGGTCTGGTCTTAGGGTGGAAAGTCCGAGTGTCTCTGGAAGAGGCCGTCAGGTTCTCTGTAGCCAAGTATTTCTCTACACGATCCACAAGACCACCGGCCGTCTCTGGGTCTCCATGGCTTACCCACTTTTGGATGGCAGTAGGAAGAGCTCTCAAAAACCGATCCATTACAACACGTTCCACAATCTCTGGTGCGGACAAAGTCTCTGGCTGTAGCCACTTCCTGCTCAGGTGAATGAGATCATACATTTGAGACCTGGGGGGTTTTCCAAGCTGGAAAGTCCAGTTATGCACACGCTGAGCCCGGACAGCCAGGGTGACACCCAGCCTTGCCAATATTTCAGCTTTTAGCATCACATAGTCTTTTGCTTGGTCAGGCTCTAGGTCATAGTAAGCCTTCTGCGATTCACCAGTTAACAGAGGAGCCACCAGTCCAGCCCACTGCTCCTCAGGCCACTTTTCTCTTTCAGCAGTCCTTTCAAATGTGGTCAAAAATACCTCTGGATCATCCTCTCCAGTCATTTTTGTCAATAAACGACTCACCCCAAAGGACGCGGTATTAGTGGGACGGCTTTCCTCACTGGTCTGCGGACGTTGCTGCATTACTGCTTCCATTTGTTGTAGTCTCTGCTCTTGCTTCTGTAACAGGTCTATGAAGCGGGCCTCAGATTGCTGCTGGGCTTGTTGATGAGCTTGCTGCTGGGCTGCAAGGCTCCTTTGCAAACCTGCATTTGTCTGCTGTTGATTGGCATTTGCTAGAGCCAGCTGTTTCAGTATCTCCTCCATGCTGGCTTAAAAAAAACTGCCACTGCTCGCATTCTCCACCAACTGTGAGGGGGTTAACTCGGTAGCGGGTGTGTGTGACCCCCTGGTTGCGCTCCCCACACAAAAACAGGGCCAGCAGACGGAGGTTGTGGTTTTCAAAATCAAAAGGTGCGGTTTATTTCTCTATGTACAGTGACAAAAACACAGCAAAGCCAAAAAAGAAACAAACAAAATAAATCCTGGTCAGTTTGACCTCTGACTAAACATGCAGGTTTCCTAAACTAACAACTGGGATCAGCCTGGTGCTGTCCTAGTCCCTAAGTCCCTGGTTTAGTAAAAGTCCAAACAAATAGCCACACAGGCTTTGCCTCACCGCACAGGGGTTCACTCTCCCTAGACAGTCCACACAGGTCTGGTTCCAGGCATGAGCTAACATCTAATGAAGCTGGGAGTTCCTTATAGAGGCCTAAATGAGCTGACAAGGTTCAGCTGGTCTCATCTCTGTCTGCACGACGCCCCACACTCTCCCTAGAGGTATGAGTCATCCATGAGCCTACTAGCCTCAGCTGGGCTTATACAACTCTCCACCCTAGTTGTATAAGTCAGCATAAAGCCTGAATCTGGGAGAAATATATCTACCCCCCTGGATGCAACCAGGTGACTTTACCTTCCTGCTGTCACACTACCTATAGTTTTCTGTCCCTATAAAAAAAATTTTTTTTAAAGATGGTTGATGAGGAATGCTTTAGCACAGTATAGCACAATGAGAATTTCCCTCACTGTCCTTCCCTGTCCCTACAAACAAGGTTTAGCACAGTAAAACACACTGACACTCTCCCTACCTATAGTTTTCTGTCCCTATAAAATGTTTTTTTTAAAGATGGTTGATGAGGAATGCTTTAGCACAGTATAGCACAATGAGAATTTCCCTCACTGTCCTTCCCTGTCCCTACAAACAAGGTTTAGCACAGTAAAACACACTGACACTCTCCCTACCTATAGTTTTCTGTCCCTATAATTTTTTTTTTTTAAAGATGGTTGATGAGGAATGCTTTAGCACAGTATAGCACAATGAGAATTTCCCTCACTGTCCTTCCCTGTCCCTACAAACAAGGTTTAGCACAGTAAAACAGACTGACACTCTCCCTACCTATCCTTCTCTTTCCCTAAACTAAAGGAATCCAGGTTAAGCAAGAAAAAAAAAATTTCACTGTCCCTGCCTATGCTTCTCTTTCCCTGCTCCGGAACACACTACACTAGGCCGCCGTGCTGGCGGCCTTTTATAGTGTGGGGCGTGTACTAAACACCCTCAGCAATAATTGGCCACAGGCATCCTGCCCGTGGCCAATCATTGCTCTCCTCGCTGCCGGCGCCGTGATTGGCCAAGCATGCGGGGTCACAGTGCATGCTTGGCCAATCACAGCGCCTGGATGACACTGCGATGGCGTAGTGCATTGTGGGCCGCGAATTAGGCGCGAACGGCCCAAATCGTTCGTTGTTCGGCGAACAATCGAACAGCCGATGTTCGAGTCGAACGTATGTTCGACTCGAACACCGAGCTCATCCCTAGTTATAGACCATAGGCTGTTCTATTTGCTAGGCATTTTGCTTGTTATAGAGATCTGTCAGTCTTGTATTTTAGTCCTAATATTGTAATCGTTTTGTATGTACAGCATCTTTGTATAGTAAAAGCACATTTAGGCCCCTTTCACACTGAGGCGTTTTTACCGCGTTTTCGCGTTAAAAATAGCGCTGTAAAGATGTCTGAAATAATCCTGCCCCAGCATTCTGAATGTGAAAGCCCTGAGGGCTTTCACACTGAGGCGTTTTTCTGGCTGTGCGTTGGAAAAAATCCTGCAAACCGCTTCTTTGGAGCATCTTTGGGGCGCATAAAATAGCGCTGTAAAAACGCCTATCTCCATTGAAATTAATGGGAACCGTGGTAAAAACGCGGTAAAAACGCACATAACCTTTGGGGAGGTCACATGACGGCAGTAGAGTGGAGGATTGTGGGAAACCAGGAAATCCTGTTGAGAACAGGAGAGGAGACAAGAGAGAATCAATAGCATGGCAGAGCAATCTGTTGAAATGCAGCCAACAGCTTCAGGAGCAGCTGCAGAAGCAGCTGCAGAAGCAGAAAGACACGCAGACCCAGAGGAGTTCATAGATACTATGCGGAGGCACCCAGAACTCTGGGACAAAAGAAATAGCTTTTATGCAAACCGCCTGAAGAAAAGGGCTGGGTGGAATGAAGTGGCTAGTCAGCATATAGAAAATTGGATAGCATTATCCAACAAAAGCAAAGCTGAGAAAAGTAAGTAGTTAAAATCCTAATCCTGTCCCTATTCACAAATCCGTTCTTCTTTACCCTATTCCTTGTCCCCCAAACCCCCACCCCCATATGCCCAAACCGGCAAACCTAATCCCACCCCCCCATCATAACCCTAATCCCACCCCCAGGGCCGCCATCAGGGGGGTACAGACAGTACACTTGTAAGTGGCCCGCCCAGAGGTCCCCAGGGGCCCGGAGGTCCCCAGGGCCCCAGATGTCAACCCCCCCTTTTTATTTTATATTTTTGTTGTTAGTGGCCTGCCCAGAGGTCCCCAGGGGCCCGGAGGACCCCAGGGCCCCGGATGGCAACCCCCCTTTTTATTTTATATTTTTGTTGTTAGTGGCCCGCCCAGAGGTCCCCAGGGGCCCGAAGGACCCCAGGGCCCCGGATGGCAACCCCCCTTTTTATTTTATATTTTTGTTGTTAGTGGCCCGCCCAGAGGTCCCCAGTGGCCCGGAGGACCCCAGGGCCCCGGATGGCAACCCCCCCTTTTTATTTTATATTTTTGTTGTTAGTGGCCCGCCCAGAGGTCCCCAGGGGCCCGGAGGACCCCAGGGCCCCGGATGGCAACCCCCCTTTTTATTTTATATTTTTGTTGTTAGTGGCCCGCCCAGAGGTCCCCAGGGGCCCGGAGGACCCCAGGGCCCCGGATGGCAACTCCCCCTTTTTATTTTATATTTTTGTTGTTAGTGGCCCGCCCAGAGGTCCCCAGGGGCCCGGAGGACCCCAGGGCCCCGGATGGCAACCCCCCCTTTTTATTTTATATTTTTGTTGTTAGTGGCCCGCCCAGAGGTCCCCAGGGGCCCGGAGGACCCCAGGGCCCCAGATGGCAACCCCCCTTTTTATTTTATATTTTTGTTGTTAGTGGCCCGCCCAGAGGTCCCCAGGGGCCCGGAGGACCCCAGGGCCCCGGATGGCAACCCCCCTTTTTATTTTATATTTTTGTTGTTAGTGGCCCGCTCAGAGGTCCCCAGGGGCCCAAGGACCCCAGGGCCCCGGATGGCAACCCCCCCTTTTTATTTTATATTTTTGTTGTTAGTGGCCCGCCCAGAGGTCCCCAGGGGCCCGGAGGGGCCCCGGATGGCAACCCACCTTTTTATTTTATTTTGTTGTTAGTGGCCCGCCCAGAGGTCCCCAGTGCCCCAGATGGCAACCCCCCCTTTTTTTTTTAGTGGCCCGCCCAGAGGTCCCCAGTGCCCCAGATGGCAACCCCCCTTTTTTTTTGTTAGTGGCCCGCCCAGAGGTCCCCAGTGCCCCAGATGGCAACCCCCCTTTTTGTTTTTTGTTGTTGTTAGTGGCCCACCCGGAGCTCCCCAGGGGCCCAGATGGCAATCCCCGCTTTTTTTTTATTTTTGTTTTTTGGCAGGGGCCCAGAGGGCCCAGGATGGCAACACCCCTTTTTCTTTTGGGGATTTTTTTGTTCGCCAGCACCCAAAGCCCTCCCCAACCTCAACAATTCACAGCGGCAGCACCCCCCCCCGCTTCCCAATTGGTGGCACCCCCCTGTTTCTCAATTCCTCAATTCGCGGCAGCCCCCCCGCTTCTCAATTTGCGGCGGCAGCACCCCCCCCCGCTTCTCCTCTGCTCCAGGGGGCCCATGCCTGAAGTTGTGTAAGAGGCCCCAAAATTCCTGATGGCGGCCCTGCCCACTACTCATAGTCCCAAACCCCTTCACCATAACCCTAATCCCACCCATCCTAATCCCATACTGCAATATAGTAATTAAATGTAATTGACTACAAAAATCTTTTTAAACAAAAGAATTTATTGTTGCACTTAACATTACAGAATTAATACAAGTCTTTAATGAACATACATGAAGCAATTTGCAGGAAATATCTAATCATAAAGACAATGATAGCTGTATATAGAAGGTTTAGATCATATTTTCTTGCCAACTGAGTGCACCAGCCGGACTCATAATGTAGTCCGCAAAAACATCACGAATTGTGAATCCTACTCTGGGTCCACGCACATGAAGGAAATCGGCAGGTTCAATATTGTGTGACAGTGTATCCTCAAAATTAACTCCATCCCTCTCTCTCACCAAATTGTGTAATATACAGGCGGCCTTGATTACCCTGCATGCGTTATCGATATTGAGGTTAATTGGTTTTAGAAAAATTTGCCACTTGTTGGCCAGTATTCCGAAAGCGCATTCGACAAGTCTACGTGCCCGACACAGCCTGTAGTTGAAAATCCTCTTTCGGGTATTCAGATTTCTTGGCGAATACGGCTTCATCAGATGTTCATGAATCGCAAAAGCATCGTCCGCTACAAACACAAACGGCATTTCGGGTCCTTCCGTTCCGGGCAGTGGTCGGTTATCGGGTAAATCCAACTCGTTGTAGATAAGTCGTTTTCCAAATTTACTTTGCTGGAAAACAGCGGAGTCTGCACTGCTCCCAAATGATCCAATATCTACAAAAAAAAATTTGTAGTCAGCATCCACCACAGCCATTAATACTACCGAGAAATATTTTTTGTAATTGTAGTATTGGCTTCCACTATGGCATGGTTTTATAAGCCGAATATGTTTCCCGTCTATAGCTCCTAAACAGTTTAGAAAATTTGTTTTATTCAAAAAACGCTGGGCAACATCTTCCCATTTATCCTTATTTGGGACAGGCATAAAGGTACTTTTGAGGTTCCAGATGGCATCGCATGTTTCCTGCACAATTCCGCTTATGGTTGCTATACCGACCCTAAATTCATATTGCAGTGATGTGTAGGTATTTCCTGTTGCAAGATATCTGAATTTTTTTTTTTATCTTTCAGTTAAACTGATAAAACAACGTTGGAAAACATTGAGGGACAATTTCAAACGAGAATTACTGAGACAGCAACAAGTCCGAAGTGGATCCGGTGCCAAAAAAGGGCGGATATATTGCCATTACTATGAATTAGAGTTTTTAAAACCGGTGATGCAAGAGAGACAGTAAGTATAAAAATTTTATACATTGTTTAAATTATTTTTATGTATATAAATAACAGCCATACTGATGTTGCACTGTCCAATCATTTTTATTTTATTCAGAACAGACAATAATTTCAGTAGTTGTGAGGAAGAGGACCTTATTCCGGAAACCCAGGAAACCGACACAACTAATGAAACACAGCCAGAAGAGGTGAATGATGAGGAAAGAGATATACCAGAGCCTCCAAGAAGGTCAACTCCAAGAGCCAAACAAAATAAAAATCAAGATACTCAACAATTCATTGATGTTGTTAGACAGCTAATTGATTAGGGGTTTGGGAGTGGGAGGGGAGGGATTAGGGTTAGGAGTGAGTGGGAGGGGAGGGATTAGGGGTTTGGGAGTGGGAGGGGAGGGATTAGGAGTGAGTGGGAGGGGAGGGATTAGGGTTAGGAGTGAGTGGGAGGGGAGGGATTAGGGTTAGGAGTGAGTGGGAGGGGAGGGATTAGGGGTTTGGGAGGGGAGGGATTAGGAGTGAGTGGGAGGGGAGGGATTAGGAGTGAGTGGGAGGGGAGGGATTAGGGTTAGGAGTGAGTGGGAGGGGAGAGATTAGGGTTAGGAGTGAGTGGGAGGGGAGGGATTAGGGGTTTGGGAGGGGAGGGATTAGGGTTAGGAGTGAGTGGGAGGGGAGGGATTAGGGTTAGGAGTGAGTGGGAGGGGAGGGATTAGGGTTAGGAGTGAGTGGGAGGGGAGGGATTAGGGTTAGGAGTGAGTGGGAGGGGAGGGATTAGGGGTTTGGGAGTGGGAGGGGAGGGATTAGGAGTGAGTGGGAGGGGAGGGATTAGGGTTAGGAGTGAGTGGGAGGGGAGGGATTAGGGTTAGGAGTGAGTGGGAGGGGAGGGATTAGGGTTAGGAGTGAGTGGGAGGGGAGGGATTAGGGTTAGGATTTAGGGAGTGGGAGGGGAGGGATTGGGTTAGGAGTTTGGGACTAGGATGGGTGTAGGTTAGGGACTGCCGGGACTGGCATTAGGGGTTTTTGGGACTACCGAGAGTGGGTTTAGAGAACTGGCATATACTTACGTTGCAATGCTCATCCGAGTGTAATTTCGGAACTTGTCAGGGTGCTCTCTCAGGTCATGATAGAGAAGCACGAATTGTCCTCTATCGGAGTGCCTTTGTTGGATTGGATGCACCCAAAAGCGACGTTGTGATCTTTGTTGTTGGAGAATATGTTCCCAAACATGGAGCACAAACAACAACAACAACTCATGAAACTCCATCTTCTCCACGTTCTCTCTTCTCTACGAAAAACCAGGAAGTGCACAGGATGTGATGTAAATGGGTTGGGTGATTAGCTCACGCTAACGCGGTAAAAACGCGGTAAAAACGCATAGGCGTTAGCGCTATTTTTAACGCTAATGCAGTGAAAACGCGGTAATAACGCTAATCGTTTTTAACATGGTAACGCAACGCCTCAGTGTGAAAGTGGCCTTACACACTGCAGAAGTCTCAGCTTCCTTGTTATACCACAGAGTAACCTTGCTAGATAAACGTAAAGTATAACACTCCCTGTTGCAGTTTTTTATTAATTAACATTCTTAAATGACATCTTCTCCAATTTAGTGGGCACAGTAATCGGTCGATATAGACACATCGTTTGCACACTACATACGATGATTTGTCAATATCCGTTCTTTTTTTTATAAAAAAAAAATGTCTGTTTAAAATCACTAAATGTTATGACATTGTTGTCTAGATGATGTGTTTGTAAATAGAATGAAATGCAAACTTGAATGAATGTAAAGGAGAGGACACTCAGCAGTTGTTTACACATCTGCACTCACAGGAGCACTATAGTGTGGGCCACCAGAACAACCTTTTTAGGGTGCTACAGTGGGTACTGGGGGGGGGGGGGGGCCCATGTGATAAAATTGTCACAAAAAGGTCAGTATTCTAGCTTTGTTAAAGGGGTTGTAAAGCTTCGTTTTTTATTTTCTAAATAGGTTCCTTTAAGCTAGTGCATTGTTGGTTCACTTACCTTTTCCTTAGATTTCCCTTCTAAATATTTTATTTCTTTGTTTTCTTTGTCTGAATTTCTCACTTCCTGTTTATCCTCAGTAAGCTGTTCAGTAAGCTGTTCTGGATGACTCCACACCACTCGGATGATGGTGTGGAGTTCAGTGAGGAGAAACAGGAAGTGAGAAATTCAGACAAAGAAAACAAACATTTAGAAGGTAAATCAAAGGAAAAGGTAAGTGAAGCAACAATGCACTAGCTTAACCACTTTACAACCACCTGCCGACAAATAACGTCGACAAGGTGGTTGCTTAACTCTGGGAGGACGTTATATAACGTCCTCCCAGAATCGCGCTCCCGCGCGCCCCCTGGGGCGCGCACACGGGAAACTCCTTGACCGCCGGGTCCAGAGGACCCGGCGGATCACGAATCGCGGTAAATCGCCGCTGATAGCGGCCGTTTACCACGTGATCGCTCCGTCAAATGACGGAGCAATCACTTGTAAACAGACCGGCGTCATTTGATGACCGATGACCGATCGGTACAGTGTGAGAGGAGAGGGGAGGGAGCAGATGGCAGAAGCAGCTCTGTGGGCTGGATCTGTGACAATTGCAGTCACAGATCCAGCCATCCATCCATCCCTGCTCAGCCATCCCTGGTGCAATACCCTGCCAATACTCTGCAATACACCCTGCCAATACTCTGCAAAATACCCTGCGCAATACTCTGCAAAATACTCTGCAATACCCTGGTGCAATACTCTGCAATACCCTGGCGCAATACCCTGCGCAATACCCTGCGCAATACCCTGCGCAATACCCTGCAAAATACTCTGCAATACCGTGCAAAATACTCTGCAATACCCTGCGCAATACCCTGCGCAATACTCTGCAATACCCTGCGCAATACTCTGCAAAATACTCTGCAATACCCTGCACAATACTCTGCAATACCCTGCGCAATACTCTGCAATACCCTGCGCAATACTCTGCAATACTCTGCAATACCCTGCGCAATACTCTGCAATACCCTGCGCAATACTCTGCAATACCCTGCGCAATACCCTGCAAAATACTCTGCAATACCCTGCGCAATACTCTGCAATACCCTGCGCAATACTCTGCAATACTCTGCAATACCCTGCACAATACCCTGCGCAATACCCTGCACAATACTCTGCAATACCCTGCACAATACTCTGCAATACCCTGCACAATACTCTGCAATACCCTGCAATACCCCCTGTGCAATATCCCGTGCAATACCCTGCCATAGTCCGCAATACTCCGCAATGCCCTGCAATGCCCGGCAATACTCCGCAATGCCCGGCAATACTCCGCAATGCCCGGCAATACTCTGCAATAACCACTTCCCGCCCGCCGGCCGGCATATGACGTCCTTGACTTTGTACGGGGATATCTGAATGATGGGTGCAGCTACAGGCATCATTCAGATATCAGCTTTTTCAGCCGGCGATTCCCTACACCATAAGAACAATCATAGCAGCTGTTCCGCCGCTTGATCATTCTTACGGGAGGCGAGAGGGGATGTCCCCCCCTCCCGCTGCCCTCCGGTGCTTCTACCGACTCACCGCTACGATCAAAGCCAGGATTGTTTTTTTTTTTGTTGTTTTTTCAGGCTTCCCAGCCTAGAGGTGAGATGTGGGGTCTTATTGACCCCATATCTCACTGTAAAGAGGACCTGTCATGCCATATTCCTATTACAAGGGATGTTTACGGTCCTTGTAATAGGTATAAAAGTGATCCAAAAAATTTTTGGGGCGGAAAAACATGTCAAACTAAAATAAATAAAGTAAAATGAACAATAAAAAAAAATATTTTTTTTTAAAGCGCCCCTGTCCCTGTGAGCTCGCATACAGAAGCGAACGCATACGTAAGTCCTGCCCACATATGAAAACGGTTTTCAAACCACACATTTGAGGTATCTCTGCGAACGTTAGAGCGAGAGCAATAATTTTGGCCCTAGACCTCCTCTGTAACTCAAAACATGTAACCAGTAAAAATATTTAAAGCGTCACCTATGGGGATTTTTTAAGTAGCGAAGTTTGGCGCCATTCCACGAGTGTGTGCAATTTTTAAGGGTGACATGTTAGGTATCTATTTACTCGGCGTAACTTCATCTGTCACATTATGTAAAAACATTGGGCTAACTTTACTGTTTTTTTTTTTTTTAAGCACAAAACATTTTTTTTCCGTAAAAAAACGCGTTAAAAAAATTGCTGCGCAAATATTGTGCGAGATAAAAAGTTGCAACAACCACCATTATATTCTCTAAGGTCTTTGCTAAAAAAACAAATATAATGTTTTGGGGTTCTATGTAATTTTCTAGCAAACAAATGATGATTTTTACATGTAGGAGAGAAATGTCAGAATTGGCCTGGGTGCTCCAGAACGCCTGAAGGTGCTCCCTGCATGTTGGGCCTCTCTATGTGGCCACGCTGTGTAAAAGTCTCACACATGTGGTATCGCCATACTCGGGAGTAATAGCAGAATGTGTTTTGGGGTGTAATTTGTGGAATGCATATGCTGTGTGTGAGAAATAACCTGCTAATATGACAATTTTGTGGAAAAAAAAAAAGAGAAAAAAAAAATCTTGATTTTGCAAAGAATTGTGGGAAAAAATGACAACTTCAAAAAACTCACAATGCCTCTTTCTGAATACCTTGGAATGTCTTCTTTCCAAAAAGGGGTCATTTGGGTTTTTTTTGTACTTTTCTGGCATGTTAGGGTCTCAAGAAATGAGATCGGCCGTCAGTACTTCAGGTGTGATCAATTTTCAGATATTGGCACCATAGCTTGTGGACTCTATAACTTTCACAAAGACCAAATAATATCCACCAATTTGTACTTATTTTTACCAAAGATATGTAGCAGTATAAATTTTGGCCAAAATTTATGAAGAAAAAATAGTAATTTGCAAAATTTTATAACAGAAACGAAAAAAAAAACATTTTTTTACAAAATTTTCAGTCTTTTTTCTCTTATAGCGCAAAAAATAAAAAACCCAACAGTGATTAAATACCACCAAAAGAAAGCTCTATTTGTGTGAAAAAAAGGACAAAAATTTCATATGGGTACAGTGTTGTATGACTGAGTAATTGTCATTCAAAATGTGAGAGCACCGAAAGCTGAAAATTGGTCTGGTTATTAAGGGGGTTTAAGTGCCCAGTGGTCAAGTGGTTAAAGGAACCTATTTAGAAAATAAAAAATGAACCCTTACAACCCCTTTAAGTTCTCCAATCTGGTCTTCAGCTTGGAACTGTGCCAAAACAGACAAGTGTACCCCACCTGCAAGCAATGTTTCATATTCCTAGTTCTGACTTCATATATGTGTGTGTTAAGTGTACCATTTGTTTCAATCTCATAGGGGAGAGAAGACTGGAAGGACACCACTCCTCGGAGCCCAGGAACCCCACACCTTCTAAAGAACCCCAACAAGCCCAACCTGAGGATGTGGAGGAAGTCGAATTGGATAAAGGAGAAGTGGAGGAAGGAGAATTGGAGGAAGTAGAGGTGGATGAGGTGGTGGAACTTGTCACTACAACAGGTCAGTATCTGTCACCACAGCTTCAGGTAAAAGAGATGTAGGCCTGGAGATTGTTGTTTTTATTTTTTTATTTTAGGGGATGAATATGTTGCTGAAATTCCACGATTCTCCAGTGATAGTGCACAAAGACTCATCCAACAAATAATGGATTGTAGTACTCAACTGGACTTCATGAAAAAAAGGATTAATGATATGGAGAATACATTTAAGGACATCATTGATGTGTTGGGGCGACTAGAATAAAACACCCCTTTTTTTTGCTAGTTTTTGTTCACTTTTGTAGCACTTTGTCGCAAAAAATTTTTTAGAAGTTGTACACAGTGGGTCAACATGTGCTATCTGCCATCACGGGATCTCCATGTACGTGTTTTGAGGGTGCAACCTCTTCCTCACAACTCAAGTAGGTGAAAGGAAGAAGGGGTTGTCCCCCCAAAACATGTTGAATGATCCCCCATGATGGCGGGTAGCACATGTTGACAATAGGGATGAGGAAGTAAATAACCTATTTTACCCACCCTAAAATTGTGTGCATCTTCGAATTTTGTCTAGTTCAGGGGTGACAACACTCCATCTTTGATGAAGGGCAGATAGACATTTGTTTTTTAAAAAAAGGTCTGAGATCTTGCCTATACGTTAACATTGTTGTATTTTGAGGAATGTTGAGGAGAGTTTTTGTAATTTTATTAGCACCAAAAATTGCCATGTTAGGTGAAAAGCCAAAAATGGGTTTCTAAAATGTAGAGACACAAAAAATGTAAAAAAAAACATATGTGTGATTGTGCACAGAGTAAAATACAAGAAAAAAAATAAAGTGTGGCTGCTCTTTTTTTTAACCACTATAACCTTTTTTGGATTTAGTTTTGTTGTTAGCAGTGAAATGTTTACTAAGGAAAATACACTTGGCACTACAAGTACACTTTGAAAAAGTAGCGCACACCTCAAATATAAACAAAGCAAAACTACAAATTTAAACTTCAGATATTTTTTATTATTTTTTTTTGTAACAGATAAAACTAGGAATGATTCTCTGGCATTGGAATGGCCCCCCTACCCATGAAATAATTGTCATGGATATGCATTAATGTCTGTCTGCCATCTTACCTTCCTCCTCATGTGTTCATCTAGAGACCAGACCTCCTTCACCTGGCTTCCTTTATAATCTCCTCCCAGCCTGACTCCACCCCAGGCCCTATCACTGAACACTATATTAACCTGTGCACTGCAAGCCTGCTTTGCTGATCAACGTGTTTGTTAGGCATTGTGTGTTTGGGTTCCTGCCTGCCGTGTGCTACGTCTGTCTCTCTGTTACGTTATTGGCTTGTCCCCGACCATCCCTGTCTGCTCGTGACCCTTGACCTTCGGCTCGTTCTTCGTTATCCTTGTCTGCTTGTGGCCCCTGACCTTCGGCTTGTTATTCGGTTCTCTCTATCGTGTGCTGCTGCTTCCCCTTATCCTACGGGGCGTGAGCTAGGAAACTCCAGGGGCCGCGACCTGGTCCCAGCCTGCAGCGTAACATCCTCACCACTAGAGGCCCTGGAGAAGACCAGCTGGGTCTTAGACTCCGCGCCCTGGGGAATCTTGGCTCTCGCTTCCGTTGGGATCCCGGTTGTGCTCCTCTGGTCCCGCTTTCCACAACCACCCAGTTTCCTATCCACAGAAGCCAGCCATAGGGTTCACTACCTCGCGGTGCACTCCTGTCCCCCTACGGTGTGCATCTGTCACCTGGCCACAGGTGACCCTGACAGTTTGATCAGCCATGAACCCGGCTGACATCCCGCTTCCCGCGGATGATCCATTGCAGGGCATAGTTCGCAGACTTGAGACCCAGGAATCAAATCAGACCCAGGTGATGCGATTCCTCCAGGATCTGGCTTCTCGATTCGAGCAGCTTCAGGTCTCCTTGGGAACCCCGAATCCGCAACCCCAAGTACAACCAGCGGCTGTACCTATCGCACCAGTCGCAGCCTCACACTCACTAAGATTGCCAGCTCCGTTCCGTTTCTCTGGGGACTCCAAGGCCTGCAGGGGGTTTCTCAGCCAATGCACTATTCATTTTGAGCTTCAGCCTCAAAGCTTCCTATCTGACCGGGCTAAGGTAGCCTATATCATTTCCCTCCTCTCCGGTGAAGCTTTGGCCTGGGCTGCCCCCCTGTGGGAGAGGAACGATCCGGTGGTTTCCAGTCTGTCCGAATTCTTGAAGCTCTTTCGTAATATCTTCGAAGAGCCGGCTCGGGCTTCTTCAGCGGCTAGTGCTGTCTTACGTCTTCGCCAAGAATCTAGTTCAGTGGGGCAATATGCTCTTCAGTTCCGTATCCACACAGCTGAATTGAGCTGGAATAATGAGGCCCTGGTCGCTACCTTTTTACATGGCCTCTCTGACCGAGTGAAAGACGAATTAGCGGGAAGAGCCATTCCCGTCGGTCTGGACGATGTAATTTCATTATGCAACCAGATCGACATTCGTTTTCAAGAGAGGTCCTTAGAAAAAAGACGCCAGCACTCTCTGGGTCCTAGCCAGTCTGAGCTCCCCTCCCTTCATTCCGTGGAGCATCCTCTACCTGCTGAAGAACCTATGCAGCTGGGCCGGACCAGACTAACCCCCGAAGAACGTGCTAGGCGCAGAACTCTGGGCTTGTGCCTCTATTGTGGGGGCAAGGGTCATTTTCGTGACTCCTGCTCGCTTCGTCCGGGAAACGCTCGGGTCTAATACATTTGGAAGGTGGAGTATTGGACCCAGAAACATCACCTTCTCGCCTGCTCTTGCCGGTGTCCCTTCATGTAGGCACTTCTCCTCAGTCAACCCTTGCATACCTGGATTCCGGGGCTGCCGGCAATTTCATGGATTGGAGAACTGCTTCTTCTATGAAGCTTACCCTTTCACCTCTCACTACCCCATTGGTAGTCTCGGCAATTGATGGCACTGTTCTCCCAGGGGGCCCTATTCGCTTCCAGACGCTACCCATTAGGATGTCGGTAGGGATTCTCCACCAGGAGTGGATATCCTTTCTTATTCTACCCAAGGCCTCTACCCCAGTTGTATTGGGCCTCCCTTGGCTACAGCTCCACTCTCCACATGTGGACTGGGTCTCTGGGCAGATCCTGGCCTGGGGTTCCTCATGTTTCTCGTCGTGTCTTCTCAAGGTGACCCCCAAGGAGAGTCTTCCGGTTGCTGCCACTTCTGTTTCTTCTGATCTTCCCGCCGCATACAGCGATTACCGGGATGTGTTCTGTAAAAAATCAGCTGAGGTGCTTCCTCCCCACAGGTCTTTTGACTGTGCTATTGATCTTGTCCCCGGAGCAACTCTACCCAGGGGTCGTACCTACCCTCTGTCCATCCCAGAGACCCAGGCCATGTCGGAGTATGTAGCAGAGAATCTGGAGAGAGGGTTCATCCGGAAATCCTCATCGCCTGCAGGGGCAGGGTTCTTTTTTGTTGCCAAAAAGGATGGTACCTTAAGACCCTGCATCGATTATCGGGGTTTAAATGCGGTTACTATTAAAAATCGATACCCCTTACCCTTAATATCTGAGCTATTCGATAGGTTGAAGGGTGCCTCCATTTTCACCAAGTTGGATCTCAGAGGCGCGTACAATCTCATTCGAATACGGGAGGGTGACGAATGGAAGACTGCATTTAACACTAGAGACGGGCATTACGAATATCTGGTGATGCCTTTTGGTCTGTGTAATGCTCCAGCCGTGTTTCAAAACTTTGTCAATGAAATCTTCAGAGATCTGCTGTACCAGTTTGTTGTCATCTATCTGGATGACATTCTGATCTTTTCTGAAAATCTGCTCGTCCACAGAAACCATGTCCGCACTGTACTTCAACGTCTTAGAGAGAACAATCTCTATGCCAAGCTGGAGAAATGTTCCTTTGAATGTTCTGAGGTCCTGTTTTTGGGGTGCTTTGTCTCATGTTCGGGGCTTCGTATGGACCCTGGGAAGGTCTTGGCTATCACCAACTGGCCTCTTCCTGCTAGCCTCAAGGCCACACAGCGCTTTCTTGGCTTCACTAATTATTATAGGCAGTTCATAAGGAATTACTCTTCCATTGCCGCGCCTATTATCGCTTTGACCAAGAAGGGTGTGAATGCCAGAGACTGGCCTCCCGAAGCTGTCTCTGCATTTCACAACCTGAAACAGGCCTTTGTTTCTGGCCCCCTCTTGAGGAGACCAAATCCTGGGAATGCATTTTTTATTGAAGTGGACGCTTCCTCAATGGGGGTGGGAGCTGTGCTTCTTCAAATCTTTGAGAAGAGACGCCAACCATGTGCGTTCTTCTCCAAAAAATTTTCTCAGGCAGAGAGGAATTATGCCATCGGTGATCGGGAACTTCTCGCAATTAAATTGGCGTTAGAGGAGTGGCGTCATCTCTTGGAGGGTTCCCCTCACTCCATAACGATCTTTACCGATCACAAGAATTTACAGTATCTACAGAATGCTAAACGTCTGAATCCTAGACAGGCCAGGTGGAGTCTCTTCTTTGCCCGTTTTAATTTCACGATTACCTACAAACCTGGTTCCTGCAACGGTCGGGCTGATGCGCTCTCTAGGTCATTTGACACTTTGGACGAGGAGTCCGCCCCTGAACCTGAGCCGATCATTCCCACCTCATGCATTGTTGCCCACTCTACCACCCTGAAGTCTAAAATTCCGCCTGGTAAGACCTTTGTCCCCACTGAGCTAAGAGCTAAGATCCTTCGTTGGGGACATGATTCCAAGGTGGCAGGGCATTCTGGATTCCTCCGATCCTTCCTACTCATCAGTCGTCACTACTGGTGGCCTAATCTCCGCTCAGACGTCAAAGACTACGTTAAAGCTTGTCATGTCTGTGCTCAGTCCAAATCCTCCACACAAGCTCCTGCTGGTCTCCTCATGCCCTTGCCTATTCCTAAGGAACCCTGGGCCCATATTGCCATGGATTTTATCACCGATCTCCCACTGTCTGAGAATAATACAGTCATTTGGGTGGTAATCGATCGATTCTCCAAGATGGCTCATTTTGTTCCTCTTCCTGGTCTTCCTTCTGCCCCTGCCTTGGTTCCCATTTTCATTCGAGAAATTCTCCGCCTACATGGGGTCCCTTCTCATATTGTTTCCGACAGGGGAGTCCAATTCACGTCTCGTTTTTGGAGAGCCTTTTGCAAATCCCTCAATATTGTCTTGGATTTTTCTTCTTCTTACCATCCCCAATCCAATGGACAGACTGAGAGGGTTAATCAGGAGTTAGAGGTCTTTCTTCGCACCTTTGTGTCTTCTCACCATGACGATTGGTCCTCTCTACTCCCGTGGGCAGAATTCTCCCATAACAATCATGTGAATACCAGTTCGCAGAAGACACCCTTTTTCACAGTTTATGGAAAACACCCTCAACTTCCTCTTCCTATGATCTGTTCTCCAGACATTCCAGCTTTGGCTTCGGTTCAGGAGTCTCTCAATTCCGTTTGGGGTCACGTTCATGATTCCCTCCGGGCAGCTGCTGAAAAATTCAAAGGCTTTGCCGACCGCCGCAGGCGTAAACCGCCTTCTCTTCAGCCAGGGGACAAAGTCTGGCTCTCTACCAGGAACATCAAGCTCCGAGTTCCTTCTCTGAAGTTTGCTCCACGATTCATCGGTCCATACACGGTAACTGCTAAACTGAATCCGGTTTGTTTCAAACTCCAGATTCCTAAGAGCCTTAAAATCACTAACTCCTTTCATGTTGCTCTTCTAAAGCCTTTAGTCCTCAATAAATTCTCTCGTCCTCTTCCTACCGTGGCGCCTGTCTCTGAGGATAATCAGGAGTACGAGATCAGTCAAATTCTGGACTCCCGACTCTGTAAAGGCGTTCTTCAGTACCTCGTTCATTGGAAAGGGTTTGGTCCTGAGGAGAGGTCTTGGATCACTGCATCTGAGGTCTTTGCACCTCGTCTGTTAAAGGAGTTTCATCTGAAGTTTCCCTCTAAACCTGGGCCCAGGCGGGGAAGGGGGAGGCCTCGTAAGAGGGAGGGTACTGTCATGGATATGCATTAATGTCTGTCTGCCATCTTACCTTCCTCCTCATGTGTTCATCTAGAGACCAGACCTCCTTCACCTGGCTTCCTTTATAATCTCCTCCCAGCCTGACTCCACCCCAGGCCCTATCACTGAACACTATATTAACCTGTGCACTGCAAGCCTGCTTTGCTGATCAACGTGTTTGTTAGGCATTGTGTGTTTGGGTTCCTGCCTGCCGTGTGCTACGTCTGTCTCTCTGTTACGTTATTGGCTTGTCCCCGACCATCCCTGTCTGCTCGTGACCCTTGACCTTCGGCTCGTTCTTCGTTATCCTTGTCTGCTTGTGGCCCCTGACCTTCGGCTTGTTATTCGGTTCTCTCTATCGTGTGCTGCTGCTTCCCCTTATCCTACGGGGCGTGAGCTAGGAAACTCCAGGGGCCGCGACCTGGTCCCAGCCTGCAGCGTAACATCCTCACCACTAGAGGCCCTGGAGAAGACCAGCTGGGTCTTAGACTCCGCGCCCTGGGGAATCTTGGCTCTCGCTTCCGTTGGGATCCCGGTTGTGCTCCTCTGGTCCCGCTTTCCACAACCACCCAGTTTCCTATCCACAGAAGCCAGCCATAGGGTTCACTACCTCGCGGTGCACTCCTGTCCCCCTACGGTGTGCATCTGTCACCTGGCCACAGGTGACCCTGACAATAATCCACATATTTCTGCCGTATTGCACGGACACTTTGGGGGGGCAAGCCAGCATGGACATGTTCCAGGCCCGGCAGGGCATTGTCTGCAGCAAGTCCGGCCTCGGGCCCAACTGTGGCCATATAAGTAGGAGATTTCTTCCTTAAAAAATTGTGCAGAACACAACAACAAAAAACAATATAGTTCAATTTGTACTCCGCCAGGTTAATAGTAGTTAAAAATAGACAGAACCAGCTGGCCATTATCCCGAAGGCATTCTCCACAACTCTTCGGACTCTGGCCAGCCGGTAGTTGAAGACCCTCCTCTCCGGGGTGAGAGTCCTCTGGGGAAAAGGCCTCATGAGATGCCGACCCAGGCCAAAGGCTTCATCAGCCAAAAAGACAACGAGGAGTCCTTCCACATTCCCTGCAGCCGGTGGCAATGCAAGGTCATCAGTCTGGAGACGGAGGGCAAATTCCGTCTGTGCGAAGGCTCCCCCATCCGACATCCGGCCATTCTTCCCCACATCCACATAGAGGAATTCATACTGTGCTGACACCACCGCCATCAGCACGATACTATGAAACCCCTTGTAGTTATAAAAAAAGGAGCCCGAACGGGGTGTTGGCACGATGCGGACGTGCTTCCCGTCAATGGCTCCTCCGCAGTTGGGGAAGTCCCACCGCCTGGCAAACTCCAATGCCACAGTCTGCCATTCCTGTGGCGTGGAAGGAAGCTGGGGAATCAAACAAGAAAAAAAAATATTAGTACTTTTGCAAATAGCATTGCAAGCAGATTATACAAGAACATTCGTGGCCAACATAAGTATAACATTTTGGTTAAGGATTCTTAAAAAAAGAAAAAAAAATCACAAGTCTCACATTGCTCATCCCCCTCTGATGGCCCATTGATTTTCTTTGGGGGGGGCTGGATGAGTTTGGAACCCCCCAAAAATCACATTCTGGAAAATGACTTAACCATTTGAGGGGGGGGGGACTACAATGGATGTGAAAAAATACATTGTTAACAGACTAGGCTAGATGTGTCTGGGCCCAGGAGAGCATGCTGGAGAGGTAAGTGAAGGTAAAAATGCATGTAGGCCAAAAAATTACTTAAAGTACAGCATGCATGGGGACAAAGGGGGCATTCTCAGCATATTACAATCATGCTAATTAGGGAAGGATGAAAGAAATACAATACATTATCATACATGAAATACATAGAATGTGATATTAAATGCGAAAACTTACCCTCATATAGTTATCCTGCAGGACTTGGATGATGGCAGAACAGGTCTCTGGGATAATGACACCCAGACCCTGGGGGGGAGATGCCTGTGGTGAACTTCAGGTCCTGCAGACTTCTCCCTGTCGCCAGGTAGCGCAACGTGGCGATGAGCCTCTGCTCAGCACTGATGGCTTCCCGCATAACGGTGTCCTGCCTGGTAATATAGGGGGGACACCAAAGCCAACAGATGCTGAAAATGGGGTCAGACATCCGCAGAAAATTCCTGTAGTCCTCAAGATTATTCTCCACGATCTCCCGCAGCAGAGTCATGTGAGAGAATTGGTCCCGCTGGAGCAACCAATTCTTGGTCCATGAACTCCTCCTCACCCTGTTCATAGACTCGTCTTGGTCCAAGACAAGAAGACCAACAGACACACAAAGTCGGTGCACAACACAATCTCTACGATGAGAACGTATCCGCAACATGGCTAAAAAGCGGTCGTCTGATCAGAACGAACTAAACAGAACGCACTGAAGAACAGCAAGGCCTATGAAGAACGAGCTGAAAATCAGAAACGAGTGGACAAGAACGCACTGAAAAACAGATACGACCTGACTACTTGCTCTGAAAGACAAGATACGAACCTACTGAACCGCATAAAACGAACTGAAAGCACAAAGTCTGAAAAGCGCGAATCATCTCTTCCCAAACTTTAACTAACACGCGGCAACACGAGATTAGCAAAAGCAGCCCAAGGGAGGACGCCATGAGAATGGAACTTCCCCTTTATACTGCCGTCGTACGTGTTGTACGTCACCGCGTTTTTAGACTGACAAGATTTTGGAATGACAGTGTGTATGCAAGGAAAGCTTCACAAGAATCATGTCAAACTTGACAAGGATACCGTCGAAAAAAACGACGTTTTTTTTGCGACGAGAAACTCGGCCGTGTGTACGAGGCTTCAGACCAGCATAGGTTCACAAACTAAGGTAGCGTTTGAATTAAAGTGGAAAGTTAGTTCTTTTGAAAAAGTCTGAGGGTCTGGAAGCAAACTTTTATTTAGCTTGCATTGTCATGTTTGAGGGGACCTCAGTTTTGAGAGGGATAAGTGGATGGATATGGGTAAATGGTCTGACCAAGTAATGTTCCCTATTTCTGATTTGGTGACATTATAAAGATGTTGGTGTTGAATCAGAAATAGATCAATATGGGAATATATGCATTGGGGAGCAAGTAAATAGTGAAGTCCTTAGTGTTGGGATGATGGAGATGCCAGACACCAACTAATTGTGTGTGATGCAGGGCTTGCAAGAAACATTTGCATGGGGTAATGGTGGAAGATGGGGCGCCAGATGAGGTATCCAGTTTAGGGTCGAGTGAGATATTTAGGTCTCCACCCACTATAAGAACATTTTCTTTAAAGCTAGAGAGTTTATACAGTGTGGATGTCAGGAAATGGTCTTGTTTTGAGTTCCAGTAGTACAATACTGCTGGGCAACACTAATGGAACTTATCAGTCACATGAGAAAAAGATATTGGCTGCCATGCTCACTGCAGGATTGATGGAGTGTCCAGGGGACCTGTCTGGGTATCACAATAGCCACTCTTTTGGATTAATATTCAACATTATAGTTGTGATAAGAAATAGGGAATTGTAATTCTGTTTTGTTTGTCTTTTTAAAATCATGGAGGAGGATCCTCATTTTCTCAGAAGCGTAGGGGCCTTTAGCATTGAGTGAGGTAAAGTGGAGGTCATCAACCTTGAGTCCTGAGGGGGGTTAGAGAGGAATGATGAAGGGAGATGCACTAGGGGGGGAGGGTTTGTAATTTGTGAGGGATCAGGGGAGGGCAGATACTGGAGTTTGTAGTAGGTACTGGGTGAGAACGGGGGAAGCAGAGGGTAGGGAACTGAAGGAAGGGGGGTAAGGGGGGGGGGGGCAAAGCAGATACAGAGAAGAAAAGAGAGGGACTAGGAGAAAGAGGGAAAGGTGGAAATGAAGATGGAGAAACAAGTGAGGGTAGTGGGAGTTGTAAAGAGGGATACTAAATAGGGGATGCAAAGTGGGTCCTGACCTATGTGGGAGAAAGTAGACAACTATCAAGAAGTCTAAGGTGTGCTGTGGGCAAACATCATTCTTAAAGCAATCACAAGCAAGTAAGTGGTTGATCCTAAGGGAAACAGTACCATGTAAAGAAAGCTGTTAACTAGGTGGTGCTGAGATAGTATAAGGAGCCTGTATAGAAACAAGAAGAAAATCCATTTAGACAGGGAGACACTAGCAGTTAGCACATACATTTAAGCTGAACTCTGGGCACAAACACTTTTCATTTTCGGAGATCGTGCTCAGGTAAGTATTTGTGGGGCAGGGCGGGGGGGGGGAAGCTGACAATAGAAGGTTTTTTACCTTACTGCAGAGAATGCATTAAGGTAAAAAACCTTCAGCTTTTACAACCACTTTAAGCATCTAGGGTAACAGATCAGGTATGTGTAAACTAATGTACATTCCATCAAGTAAGCAGAAATGCTATGCACCTTGTAATCCGTAAGTGGTTCCACAGCATAGTAACCATATAATATAAACATAAGTTCACTAAAAGGGAGCCAGGGAGGGGAGTAACTACTCCAGGGCGTTGACTCCATTGAGGAAGCCATTAAAACAGGTTGGATGGGAGGTCTACAAAGTTTTCTAAGGTGTCTATAGGTCCAACCAGGTAAACATGAGGCCACCTTTAGTATGTAGTCTACTGTATGGTTTGCCGTTTGGGGATCTCCCATGGGGAGATCTTGGGGAAACAGTATGGGTCCTTCTCGCCTCCAGGGCTGTAGGCAGTAAAAAAGGTAGATGAGCAGCAACATGGCATGATTCAAAAAATGTGCTGTTATGAACTGGTAGATCTGCAGCATTTTTTTTTTCTACAAAAATTTTCATTAAGAGTAATAAAAGTGATACAAACAGTACAGAAATCACATAGATTCTTTAAGAGACCATGACAGGTGTGGGCCTAGTAGAGTAGCTTCCAAATGAGAATTACAATACAATGACGGCGCAAAGGAAAGAAACAAAAGACCTAACTGATAGATGAATCAAATGAAGATCAATGGGATTTGGAATATAAAGTCTCTCTGTTAAAAAGTCCATATAATGAAAATGCTAGAAATATAAGTCTTTGGAACATAAGCACTGTTGGCAGCAATTGTAGAGCGAAGCGAACTCTATATGCAGTAAAAGGAAGAAAAACAATGCGCCTACTAAGTGCAGTATGTTAGTAATTTATTTTAAAAAAGGTTAAAATAACAGCCAAATGGCTACTCACAAGGTGGAAGTGGAGTACAGGCATAGATGTATATCTCTCTCTCTGTAAGTTGTCTGCGGAGAGCATGCTCTTCCACCTTGTGAGTAGCCATTTATCTGTTATTTTAACCTTTTTTAAAATAAATTACTAACATACTGCACTTAGTAGGCGCATTGTTTTTCTTCCTTTTAGCTTCCTAATGAGTCATGGGACATGATAGCCAGCATTTTTATGTAGCAACCGGACCTTTTTTTCCACTGTTCCTCTATCCCTGCTGCTACGCCGGATTTACACTTTGTTAATTATGGAAATCCACTGTTGATTACCTTTTGGGTCTGCAGCAAAATATCTCCCACGAGTGGATCCTTCAGCTCTGTTTTTCTAGGCACACCAGTGTATTTCAGGAATAAACCCAGTGTCCACACACAAGTAAAACCTAATCAGCAAGACTTTATTCTTTTTATCACTTTGAGTTAACTTGAAGACAGTGAAAGTAGGAAAGTTGAAGATGTAGGGGAAGGTTCAGGCTTGCAACACTTAGATCCCAAATATATATATATACTAGTCGCCACTCAAGCCTGAGTGGGTATTGCTCACCCGGATAGTCCCTATAAGGGCGGTCCTAGCAGCCGGGATGGAGCACGGATGTCAGAGATGATAGATGCCTCTTTAGGTAGGCCTCCAGGTCTCTCCCCGAGACAGCAGTATCGTCGCTATCTCCGCCGGGACTGATCTTCCCCCGGAACTCCTTTCCTAAAGTTGGGCCCCCTAAAACCGGGCAGCCTGGGATCCTTCTCTGAAGCGTAGGCTCTTGTCAGCGGAGCTGGGCCTATAATACAGCAGCAGAGTCTTGGGCCCAAGGCCTAAACACACCTGCGCACCTCGTGCCATGTGGGCCACGAGGGATGCTCACTGGACCAGAGGTCCCCCTAATGCCTTGGGATCCCCCCAGAATCGCCTCACGCCAAATGGCGTCTGCCATTTTTGTACCCTCTCCCAGCATGCACAGCGGGTAGACCACGCCCACTGCATGGCTACCGAGAGAGGACACCCAAGGTGCTGTGATAACCCCGTGATCCAGCCTGTGCCGGCGGTGACAGTGCCACCTGCAGGCAAAGGAGAATAACACTGCCGGGCAGTATCACACCCAGAGCAGAGCAAACAATTTGAACTATAATTGGTCTGAGCCCAACTACTGGCTCAAACTGCCCCTAAATATTGGGGGGGGCGCTACATTTATATAGCCAAGAAATATCCCCTGTGTCAGTAAACCATAATCAGGGATCCAGTGAAAAAGAAGGTAGGAGGATGCCCTGTTGTTGTTGTTGTTGTTGTTGTTGTGAAACCTATTCCTACTGACCACTACTCAAAATTTTAGCTGAGTTAGTTGTTGGTGGTGCAGGAGGAAGGTTTTCTCTAGCATCCCTAGTGGAAGCTCAAGGATGGAAGAGGTCGACTCTAGACAGCCACCTGCTGTCAGGCACTCTATCTCCTATTCCCCAAACTCTGAACCCAAGACTCCAAGTCTGTCTCAGCGGGCAGTGAATGTAGGTGTTGTAGGTCTACTCTGGTGCGGAGACACCTGAACATATCCTGTAGATCTGACTGCAGGGCAACAGGAAAGCACTTTCTACTATGCAATCTGAGATTGAGTGGACACTGGATACTCTTAGGTCCAGGGTAGGGACTGGCAATCCCGGGTTAGCTGATGTGAGCAGGAGGGCGTCAGAGGATCTCAGGTTCAGCTCAATGGTCATTGTTAATATGTGGGGTCTGTGGATGGTGCTGGGAATGCAGTGCCATCTTGAGATTATTGCCTTATCCAGAACAGCACTCCTGCTCTTATATTCTCACTCCTCCATAACTGGACATGCCACCCCAGTTTGCTTTGTTTTTTTAAATTAATCAGACCTTGGAGCACAGACATAATTTTTTACCACTGTGACATCATCCCAGGATCTGTAGAACTATTCATAGCAGGAAGCAGGTGAGGCCCTAGAGAGTGCCCCGTGGGTGCCTTACAGAGCCATGCTTATTTTTTACCACAGACTATATGGACAGCCCTGGGTGGAGATGGGCACATCCTGCTGCTTGCTGGCAGCGAGGAGGGGGCTTATCAGCTATGACAACACTTAGATCCCTTCTCCTTAATGTAAGTCGTGTTATCCTAGCGACTACAGTGGCTGCACAGGGTGATAACACTGCAGTGATAATACTGCAGAAGAATTAGCATTATCACTCTTTCTGAGGAAAGACTTTTCACTGGATCACCAGGTATTGGTTTACATTATAAAAGGACTAATATTTGATACAAATATGCTTTTTTTTTACTTTTATACATACACTTAAAGAGGACATTTTGACAAATTAAAAACCAGCAACTACAAATATTGTAGCTGCTGATTTTAATGAAGAGATATTTACCAGTCCTGGGATTCAATATTGTCCTCACCTGTGGCAGTTCTTCGCTGGTCTTTGGGTCCCCAGCACCACCATATTGACTGTGTGAAATTGGCTGTGACTCCTTGTGGCTTCACAACCGGATTCACTTTGTTTATACGCAAGGCACACTATGCTCTGTGAATGGTCCTACAGCCTCCTGGGACCTGTAAAGTGTCCTAGGAGGCTGTAGGCAGGGAGGGAGGGGGACAAACTTCTTGCCTAGGTAATCCCCCTAAAAAAAAGAAGTGTTTTCAGAATTGGCAGAGGAGGAAGGGAGGAGGAGGAAGAGTGGAACTTCCGGTTTTCAGTGAAGTTCCAATTTAGCAAACTACTATTTTTCAACGTGCTTGTAGGTCAGAAATAAAAATACATCTGTGGAATTTTACTTACCTGAGAGGATAATCCTTGACCTACCTTTCTAAGGGAAAATGTCAAATGGGATGGGTTTTTTCAGTTCATTGATATTGTTCCTTCTAGATAAGGCCAGGTGAGCAAGCATGCTTATAACACAATCATTCTCTTGAATTATTGAGTGGCAGGTCCTATGGCTAACTTCGCATTTACTGAATATTAAGTTTGAACTGTAAAAGGCAGACCAACCAAGCAAAAAATATGTTTTTCTGTGGGTTAAGTCAATTAGTTTATTTATAACAACTAGGGAAAAAGAAAATGGGAACAAGTGTGGAGCCATTGTTTGTAGCAACCAATTTTATCTACTTTTTTCTGAGGAAATGAAACCGGATATTTGAATGTTCACTATGGGCAACTATTTCAATAATTTTTTTCAGGTAGTGGAAATAAATGGGATGCCTAGCTTAAATAAGCAAAGATGTTTTTAATACATGAAACTGCATCTTCCTGAGCTGCATATTACAAGATAATGTAAACGGTGTGAAAAATAACACCTTTTAAGCTACAAAAACACAGGCTTCGAATAAGGGATCTTGGTGTACAAGATCTTGGTAAACCACCAAGCAGACTTCAAAGAACAGACCAATTGACTAAGGACAAAGAAGCGGCTAATTGAAATGCTCTTTTTGTTTTTTAGCTTATCAGAATATACACTGCAGAATTCCGGTATACACCTGATAATGTATGCTTGTTAACATTGCTCACTCTGTTTGCCACACAATTGGTAAAAATTGCAAACAGATTGTAAAAATTTGTAAATACGTTGGAAAGCCAGCCAAAGTATGCCACAAAACTCTTAAGGCCAATCTCACACTCGTGCCACTTGTCCTGCGATTTGGGACTGCAAAGTCGCACGACAAGTCGTACCCTATGATTTCCAATGAGTACTGTTCATATATGTGCAACTTCAAGTCGCAGCAACTTCAAAGTAGTCCCTGCACTACTTTGGTCCGATATTAATGCAACTTGAGGTCCATAGACCTCAAGATTACACAGGCATTGCTTCAAGCTGCGTCAAAGTCCCGGCAAAATCGTGTCAAAGTCGCAGCAAAACTCGCTGTAAAGTCGCCCGACTTTCAGGCCGCACAAGTGTGAAAGGGGTCTAACAGTGCTCAATGCACTTTATTATCCACGACCAATTATGTAAGATCTGTTACTCACTACAACTCTGAAGTCAAATTTTCTACATAGAAAGAAGTATTTGGTTACCAAGTGGTCTGGTTTTTGCTAGGCAGTACATCCTACAAATTGTCTTCACCCCCGTGTCCTGCTGGCCAGATAGCAGTATATTGTAGGTAATAAAATATATACTCATAATAGGTACATAATCTTTCCCTACTCCTCTAAAGGTTTAGTTGTGGTGATTTTTTTCAAAGCATACGTTACTCTTTATGGATCTCAGAATCTGCAGCAACCTAGAAGCAACTGTGAGAGAAATGCTGTCCTAGTGCAGACATCAAAATCACAGTTCTTTCTAAAACCAGACCAGTTTGTTGTTGAACTTGGAGGCCAGAAAATCTACACCCGGTGTCCCAAACCTGTGACCCAGGTCCTGAAACAATTCTGGATGTATGGACTATTCCCCTGGATTAAGGTGTTGCCAGCTGAAGTACTCTGCCTGCCAATTGTCCATGCCTGGATTGCAAAGTTCTTCCCAAGTTATGATAATTTCTACCTTTCTTGTTGCAGCAAGTCTTTTGGTTTGATGATTGACGTACAGCACTACTGTGGTGTTGTATATGACTGGATCCTAATAAGATAATTTTCCAGTTGGGGTGTCCAGAATTGCAGGACCCAAAAAAAAAAATACTTGGAGCTCCAGACTATTGATTGGGAGTTAAGATTCTTGTGAGACCAAGCCTCCTGCTCTAGCAAGGTGTCTAGAACCTCTTGCCAGCCCTTCACACTGGTACCCACTATAATAGTGTAGCGCTACCCCCAGTTAAGAGAGCCGCTGATATTGATTTGGGCCCTGTAGTGCACTGCTGTCAACCCCTGGCAATCGGCTCTAACCTCCCGTGGCACAGCTGGTGATAGAGGGATAGGACCGCGTGACCGCAACTGTTGGTGACGCAGTCCTATAACAAACATACACAGAATATACTTTAAAACTCCTATTAAAGTAAGCGGAACTGACACCAAATGTACTTTACCCAGATATTTTACTGAGGCTAATGGGTAAGTAATAAACAACAGTATAACAAGTTGCAGATCCCTGCAATAAACAGTAATAAAGATAAACAGAGTAATCAGAATAATAAAGTATTGCTATGCAACTCTAGCACTGCCCTTTTACAGCTACTTCCCCTCATGGGTAGACTAACACCCAGCAATGTCTACCTATGCAGTCAGGCCTGACTGATCTAAATGGAAGTTCAGTGAAACAATATTCGCTAGCAATCTTCTTGGTGGTGCACTTGAAGAACAACTTTGTAATCCCAACGAATAGTAAAGATAAAGTATCTGTCTTTAAACAGCTCTCACCACCTGGACAAGTCCAAGTCCCTTTCCTCCATCGATTCGTCTAGGAACAGGAATCCACCGACATCCAAGTCTTCAATCCTTCTGGTGTACTGCAGCAAGGAGGATTAGATGTCTCTAAGGCTCTGCTAGGCTGGCAGAGGGCTCTTTGGAAAGGAGCACACGGCCCGGGCTTCAGGCCTTGTGCACACAGCAGTTCAGCACAGACATCCTCTTGCTAGGAGAGGGGTGTCCCAAAAGAGACCGACCAAAACTCCGCCTTCCCTTTATAAAGTCTGCCCCAGCAGTCTCTGTTCTGGAGCAATGCACCCTGGGTGCTGCAAGATGTACTGGGAGATGTAGTCTCTCTCTCCTGTGCTTTCACTTCCAATAATGTCTCTTTACTTCCTCCCGACTCCCCTCTCACCTGGAACTTCTTGTCTCTCTGTCTTAAAGGGGAATACCCCGCTACACACTCCCCCCACTTGAACTCTTTGGTCCCCAAAGACATCTAACATTTTTTAGATCTGCAAAACATTTTAGCTTCAATGCGGTTGCATAGGATTGACAGAGGAGCCTCCCACCAATCATCATAGGATGGGGAGCTGTCCTGTCTACAGGTCGCTTCAGTGGGGGCGACCTGTCTAACTGTGCCAGAGAGTGAGCTGGGGTTGCCCTCCACCAAATGAACAGTGGAGGGATTCGGATTCTCTGCATTCCTCCTGGCAGTGACCACAGAATCTTCTGAGCTCTTCCCCATTTGTGGGTAGGTCAACTTTTTGGGAGGCCTTATGACTCTTCGAGCCCTTTGTTCCACTGGCTCAGACATGGTAGGCTCACTAGCCTCTTTGAGTACTTCTGCCTCCTGCAGATTGGTTTCTTCCACTACTGCTATGGATCCTTCTTCTCGCAGTGAGGGTAAGGGATCACATCTGGGGACAGCAGGGGCTAAAAGCCGTTTCACCAGATCGGTATTGGTCCCAACAATGAGAGAGCTTCTGGAGGGCCCTGACAGCCAGGGGCAGACAATGGCCAGTGTCTCAAAGTCCTGGGGCTCCCCAGCCCTCAATGGATCACACGACAACTTGATCCGCACACATCCATCACAAGAGTACTCTTCTGCTTGGATACCCTTAATCTTGGTGTCTCCCATCTCTTCCAGGGGCAGGTATGATAGGTACTTCTTGTAAAAGTCTCTGGTCATTAGGGTAACCTGAGCACCTGTATCAAGGATGGCTCTGGTGTAGATCCCTTCGACCAGAACAGGCACTACAGGCAGAGGACCTACCAATTGGGTAGCAGTCCTTTTGGAAACACCTGTAACAGCAGGCTGGCATACTCGAACTTGTGATCTCTTCAGCTTCCGGCGCTGGGAATGCCGTTTCTGGCTTTGTTTGGAAGGCTGATAGGCGTTGTTCACTGAGACGGCATAAACTGCAGGTGTCCTCCACCGTTCCCTTGTAGGTTCAGAGAAAGTTACTTTTGAAGGTCCGGATCTTCTCTCCATTCTTGGGCTTGGACATTCTCGCTGGTAGTGGCCTACACCTCCACAGTTTCTACAGATGTCCTGCTTCGTGGGCTTTTGGGCGGACAATCCAGTACCTTCCGCCATCAATTTGTTCATCATCTCCACCAGCTGGGACACTTGCACCTTCAGTGTGTCTATCTCAGACTTGACATCCAGTGACCCGGTCACCATCTCCATTATTTTGGACATCTGAGTCTTCAGAACCCCAAACTCCGAATCTCTGTCGGTTGTGCTTGCCACCAGCACACTGAGTTCCCGAGTGTCTGAGGGGACATCTATGTGCTGTACTTTGGCACTTGTGGTGCTAGGAGGTTGAAGTTTCCTCTGTTTTTGGTCCCTCTCAATCTCCATCTTATCTGCTTCATTCACTTTCTCAATGAGGATCTCATCCGGAGTTGAGGGGTCTTCCAAATGCTGCTTCAGTTGTAGCTTGATATAGTCACTCCTCAATCCCGTAGTCACAGATCTCTGGAATTTCTTTTGGACTAGCTCGGCTCCAAAATGCTCCCCAGTCCCTCCTTCCTCGGATGTGGACAACAGGCGGTCCTTGAGCTCAATGGCCCGGAATAGGAAGTTCTGAGGAGTCTCTCTACTATCCTGGGTTATATTTATCAGTCGATGAAATAACTCAGCGGCATCTTCCTCCTCATAGTAGCTTTTCAGTATCCTCTTTAGCTGGTTCAGGGTCAACCCACTCTTCCTCTCCAACATGCCCCTAATACTTGAACCTGGGCTGATGGCATGGATTACAGCCTCTCTAATTTCAGATTCCTGATATCCTTTCTGTAACCCCAACTCTATTTGGTGTAGGAGGTTGGTGTAGGACAGTTTGTCCTTCTGCCCTCTTTCTCCTATCTGGCCATCAATGCGGAAATCCTTCCGGATGGTTACTTCCTGCAGGCGACCCTGAGCTCGTTTCTTCTGTACCTTCCCAGGTTTGGGCTTTATCTGACCATCTTTCTGATCCTCAGGAGCGACACGTAACTCCTTAATGCGTTCAGCTATCATACTGGAAGTCTCCTGAAACCTCTCTTGTATGTCACGGTACTGTCGTTTCAGATCAATCAGCTGTTGCTCTGCCTGCGATTTAACAGCAGCCCCTGCTTTCCTGTCCAAGGGTTCTAACTGCTTCTGACTAGGATGTGTCAGGTGGAATTCAGTCTTTTCGGACAATTTTATACTGGCACCGTGGAAGTTTTCAGGGACATCCTGTCCCCACTCTATCAGTGCATAGGTGCAGTTGGTCCTTGAGTCTGGTCTCATTGCGACCACGTAAGCCTTTCTATCCGGGGACAATATTTGTACCACCTCTTTAATTTGTTTCTCTCTCCAGTCACTCCCTGGAAGTTCAATGGCCACGCTCGCTTCTGAGCGTGTCCCTTCTGCTTCGCACCATTGGACTACTTTGATGGGGTCCATGCTGGTACTTCTGACTGGCTTGATTGCAGCGTGCAACGTACAGGTATCCCGGACGAGAACCCCCACGTGTAGCGCTACCCCCAGTTAAGAGAGCCGCTGATATTGATTTGGGCCCTGTAGTGCACTGCTGTCAACCCCTGGCAATCGGCTCTAACCTCCCGTGGCACAGCTGGTGATAGAGGGATAGGACCGCGTGACCGCAACTGTTGGTGACGCAGTCCTATAACAAACATACACAGAATATACTTTAAAACTCCTATTAAAGTAAGCGGAACTGACACCAAATGTACTTTACCCAGATATTTTACTGAGGCTAATGGGCAAGTAATAAACAACAGTATAACAAGTTGCAGATCCCTGCAATAAACAGTAATAAAGATAAACAGAGTAATCAGAATAATAAAGTATTGCTATGCAACTCTAGCACTGCCCTTTTACAGCTACTTCCCCTCATGGGTAGACTAACACCCAGCAATGTCTACCTATGCAGTCAGGCCTGACTGATCTAAATGGAAGTTCAGTGAAACAATATTCGCTAGCAATCTTCTTGGTGGTGCACTTGAAGAACAACTTTGTAATCCCAACGAATAGTAAAGATAAAGTATCTGTCTTTAAACAGCTCTCACCACCTGGACAAGTCCAAGTCCCTTTCCTCCATCGATTCGTCTAGGAACAGGAATCCACCGACATCCAAGTCTTCAATCCTTCTGGTGTACTGCAGCAAGGAGGATTAGATGTCTCTAAGGCTCTGCTAGGCTGGCAGAGCGCTCTTTGGAAAGGAGCACACGGCCCGGGCTTCAGGCCTTGTGCACACAGCAGTTCAGCACAGACATCCTCTTGCTAGGAGAGGGGTGTCCCAAAAGAGACCGACCAAAACTCCGCCTCCCCTTTATAAAGTCTGCCCCAGCAGTCTCTGTTCTGGAGCAATGCACCCTGGGTGCTGCAAGATGTACTGGGAGATGTAGTCTCTCTCTCCTGTGCTTTCACTTCCAATAATGTCTCTTTACTTCCTCCCGACTCCCCTCTCACCTGGAACTTCTTGTCTCTCTGTCTTAAAGGGGAATACCCCGCTACAATAGTCTTCCAAGACATGGAGAGGAATGATTTCCTTGAACTCCATAGCTGAATTCCTGAGCTACCGGGCTAAAGGAAATCAATTTTTTGGTGTTAGACAAGTCGGTTTGTCTAGAGACATAAACTATTTGTACAGTGCAGTAGTGTATTTAGGTTTTGTGTTGCCCTAGGCCTGACTAAACTCGTGCACCCCCTAATTTAAATATGACCCACCCCTTCCTGTCAAGGCCACACCCCTTTCTGTTTAAGACCCGCCCTGAAATTGTGGGGACACCAGTTCTTAGGGCGGGGGGGATTGGCTTCCCTTAATTTGCATAGATTTTCTCTCACTTCCTGTTTGGCTATGGGGCAGGAAGTGAAGGGAAATCTCTGCAATGGGACAGGGATGGTAAAAAATAAACTGACAGGGGCTAGAACCCTCCCTTACTCCATCCAAAATGAAAAAAAAAAAAAAAACGTGTTGTCTATAGTTCTACTTTAAGCACAGATTTCTGACAATTTTATGGAGAGGACTAAAAAGATAAGAAGATATAACCATGCCAATGATGCAGCAGAAAACATATAGCACATTGAGGAAGGTTTGTGGTCCAGGACAATAGGGCATTCAAAATTAGAAGCAGCTTGCGTTACACTAACAGTGTAGCGCAAGCCGGCGGGGACTCTTTCCGTGCTGCCCCCCTGGAAAGTTCTGCCCTAGGCCTAGGATTTGTTGGCCTAGGCCAGGATACAGCGTTGGTACAGTGGCAACTGAAAAAACACCCTGCAACTAATTAACACAGTACACACAGCTCTGGAACACATGCAGATCCTAGTGCCTGAAGGTCACATTCCAGATAGTGCCTAAAAAGTCTTTAGTCCAGTTGGGATTGGGCACGGTTTTCAAAGATTTTGCTGATTATACACTCATCCAGATAGCTGCATAAAGAGTCCAGCATAGCAGCATGTAGATGGAATCTTGTGTAAAGCAAAAAACAATCTTGAATAACATAAAATGGCTAGAAAAAACTATTACTAACAGAAGCTTTTCAAATAGGACAAATACTGAAGCACGCTGGGAATGGGAGAGTTTACACCTAAATGGGCGTTGGCTTTTTTGATTGTCCAATTCCCCCTGTAGGCACCCGTTTAACTTGATTGTCTCTGAATAAGTGAATCCTGTGTTCATTAATGAATGAGACAAAAATCTAGTTTTCAGTACATTTGTCATCATAAAAAAAATCACCAGAAAAACTAAACTAAAGTGATCAGCAGCGCTAAAATTAACCACATACAAAAATACAGAAACCAAACAGTGTGTAAATGAAAAATCAGTGAATGAAAGTCCATAAAACAGTCAAAAATAATCAAAAGGATGTCCAAAAAAGTGTGTCCAAAAAAGTGTAAGCGATCTTCTAAAGAGCTATAAAAGTCTTCACACCATACCATAAGTGTCACAAGCACCACTCCCCATCAGTATTGAGCTCACCAAGAGTAGTTGCCTCACATTTGCGTGTTTGGCAGCAGCACGGTTACCCCTAAAGGTGAAGACAGGTAGATGCACTCCACTAGTGTGATAAAGTCAAACACACCAATCCATTTATTTATTAAAATCTTCATATATTGCACTTACAAAATACATGAATAAAATGAGCATAGAACACGTAAAACCAGAGTGCTACAGCAGCCGATACGAAAATCCAGCCGGTAACATCTCACCACACTGAAGATACAGGCTAGAGCGTCTCCTGTGATGTTGAAGCCTTCCTACTAGTTGCCATACAGCCACGTCTCTATCATGCCTGACTGTATTGTAATTTTCTTAAACATTTCATTTTTTGTGCATGTCTTGTAAAGTTTCTTATCTGAAGGTCCTTGCAAGAACCACCTTGTGGCAATAATAACTCACACACAGTCCATTTGCAATCAGTATAACTTGAATTGCAGCAAAGGCAGAACTTGTATTGTAGTCAAGACAAACAGTTCACAACAAACCCGGTGAGAGAGGACCCAACCTTGGTCCACCTACAATGGAGGAAGCAGACTGCACCTGCCTATAACCAGCTTGAAGAGCTTTCTCACAGAGGCATTAAAAATGGGCAGTAGGGTCAAGTTATTACCGCATCCCGACCACCTATTAATGCCACTCCAAAATTTTTAAAACCGGAGCGGATGGAGGTGTACACACCACAGTGTTAGTTTCACCTTGCATCAGAATTTGGCAGGCATTGATGGTTTGAAACCACCTTCATTCATTTCGAATAAAATGCACCTTGAGCATGCCTCTGGCGCTTACAGCATGTTTAAAGTGTGGTTGTAAAGCAGGGGTGTCCAAACTTTTTTCAAAGAGGGCCAGATTTGATGAAGTGAACATGCGTGAGGGCCGACCATTTTGCCTGACATTCTTTGAACCATAAAAATTCGGTCTTAGTGTGTTCGTTCGAGCACTAATACACTGCCCAACAATTCTCTTGCCTTTGTGGTTGTGTGTGAGTAAAGAGGTGAGCTCTGTGTGTCATTTGGATGTACCATATTTTTTGGCGTATAACACGCACCTTCACTTTAAGAGCGAAGTTTCAGGAAAAAAAACTAAAATTTTAAATAAAGGTCTGTGAAGCAGATCCCCACTCCATCACAGATCCCCCCATTACAGATCCCCCCACTCCATCACAGATCCCCCTCATTACAGACCCCACTCCATCACAGATCCTCCCCATTACAGATCCCACTCCATAACAGATCCCCCATTACAGACCCCACTCCATCACAGATCCCCCCATTACAGACCCCACTCCATCACAGATCCCCCCCATTACAGACCCCACTCCATCACAGATCCCCCCACTACAGACCCCACTCTATTACAGATCCCCCCCATTACAGACCCCACTTCATCACAGATCCCCCCATTACAGACCCCACTTCATCACAGATCCCCCCATCAGACCCCACTTCATCACAGATCCCCCCATCAGACCCCACTTCATCACAGATCCCCCCATCAGCCCCCACTTCATCACAGATCCCCCCCCATCAAACCCCACTTCATCACAGAACCCCCCCATCAGACCCCACTTCATCACAGATCATCACAGATCCCCCCCATCAGACCCCACTTCATCACAGAACCCCCCATCAGACCCCACTTCATCACAAAACCCCCCATCAGACCCCACTTCATCACAGATCCCCCCCATCAGACCCCACTTCATCACAGATCCCCCCATTACAGACCCCACTCCATCACAGATCCCCCCCATTACAGACCCCACTCCATCACAGATCCCCCCCATTACAGACCCCACTCCATCACAGATCTCCCCCACTACAGACCCCACTCCATCACAGATCTCCCCCACTACAGACCCCACTCTATCACAGATCCCCCCACTACAGACCCCACTCTATCACAGATCCCCCCCATTACAGACCCCACTTCATCACAGATCCCCCCCCATCAGACCCCACTTCATCACAGATCCCCCCATCAGACCCCACTTCATCACAGATCCCCCCATCAGACCCCACTTCATCACAGATCCCCCCATCAGACCCCACTTCATCACAGAACCCCCCATCAGACCCCACTTCATCACAGATCATCACAGATCCCCCCATCAGACCCCACTTCATCACAGAACCCCCCATCAGACCCCACTTCATCACAGAGCCCCCCCCATCAGACCCTACTTCATCACAGATCCCCCCCATCAGACCCCACTTCATCACAGATCCCCCCATCAGACCCCACTTCATCACAGAACCCCCCCATCATACCCCACTTCATCACAGATCCCCCCATCAGACCCCACTTCATCACAGAACCCCCCCATCAGACCCCACTTCATCACAGATCCCCCCCCATCAGACCCCACTTCATCACAGATCCCCCCCATCAGACCCCACTTCATCTCAGATCCCCCCATCAGACCCCACTTCATCACAGATCCCCCCATCAGACCCCACTTCATCACAGATCCCCCCCACCATCAGACCCCACTTCACAGTCCTCCCTTGATATTACAGAGACAGACAGACTGTCCCTTTCATCAACGCAGCATTCCCCCTCCCCACACTGACTGCCCTACCTTAATCACCCACCCGGGAAGCACGCATGGCATGGCAGGTCCAGACAAAGGGCGGGACTTTTTAAGTTAAAGGCGGGTGATTGGTTGCTGGGACCGCCCCACTGTCTAGCAACCAATCACCTTCTTTGTAACTTGAAAGGTCCTGCCCTTTGTCCGTGCCTGCAGCACTTCCAGGCTTGTGTGAATAAGGTGTGTGGGGTGGGGGAGGAAGGGGGAGTGATGCGATGTAAAGGAGAGACCTGGCTGCCGTGCTTCCCATGTAATGAATGATGTTAGCTGCGGGCAGGATTCGGCCCGCGATCCACCATTAAGTAATGCCTGATATATATATTTTGTGGCCCCGATGCTGGGAGATCGTTGGGGGCCACAAAAGATATATATGTCCAGATAACAAGGCGGGCCGTTCAAAACCGGAACGCGGGCCGCAATTGACCCGTGGGCCGGACTTTGGACATGCCTGTTGTAAAGCATCAAAAGTGATAATTTTCCATTTTAGCCTTGCAAAATAAAAAATGTTTTAATCTCAGGGCATTTGAGGAGCATCAACTGACATGAATGCCTGTGCAACATATCCAAAATGATCATTGACACTATTTTTATTTATTTGTAATTATTTTTATTGAGTTTTTTTAGTTACAACATACAATTAGACATGTCAACTGACAATGTCTTCAAGCGACCAGCATGGCCCAGCAATTCCTATGCTGACTAACATAGTCCAACTGACTAGTCTGAATGTTCCAAAACAACCCCTCCTTTCATCCCTCCCCCCTTCCCTCCCTCCCTATCCCCTTTGGTCACAGTTCAACAATGAGGGATCCTTCAGTTGTTCCTCCAGGTCTAGTTTTTTGATAGGAAACCAATTGTACAATTCACTATAGTTAAGAAGGGAACAGTTTATTACCTAAATCATTATGCATCCTATATGTCACTTGGTTTGTGAGAGCAAATTTCAGCTATGTTATCCCTGAGGCATTAAGCTCTTCCCAGACTGTCCGTGATTAGTATTTAACTCCACTCATTAGCCTAAGGTAGTACTAGAGTTAAACCACGTCTGCCATACCTTGTCAAAAGGTGCGTTTTCATAGCTCCCAACTGTCCCTGATTTTGAGGGACTGTCCCTGATTTGGAGCAATGTCCCTCTGTCCCTCTTTCCCCCACATTTGTCCCTCATTTTGGTCTGATCTATATAGTTGTATATAAAATGCACTTTTTATCTTTCAAAAGGTGTATCCCAGTGCTAAACTTTTCATCCAAATTTTAAATTGCTGCATTTGTACATTTTAAAAGCCAATATAAAAGAATAGTAGTGGTAAAAAAAGTCCTTGTGGATTTAATTAACCTTTTTTTGGGTTAATTCTCCTTTAAGGGGGTGTGACAGGGGGTGTGTTCTATGCCTACATACGTTTGTTAGTAGATGTCCCTCATTCCCATCTCAAAATGTTGGGAGGTATGCGTTTTAATTTAAAATGAAATAAAGGCTTTAGAATTCAACACCTTTTTGAAAGAGCCCTATAGGCTTATTCATTCCATATTTTTGCTATAATGGGTGCAGTATTGCTGGTGCAATGCAGTGTCTTGACAGCACACATTATGTCAATGTTGTAGCCACAAGATGCGCTGTCCTGCAATGCACATACGTCATTGGGTGCTCTGGGGTGGCATTCAGAATAGATGGCACTGCATTGCACTTAATGTGTATTGTGAAACGTCATCTGGACTTGACCCCAAATTCAGTTTACTGTGTCAGATGCAGCACTCTCCACAGGATCCCTTATCACACCTGCAGTTGTTATACAGTAGATAAAGAAGCTATTGATGCTTAACATACTTATATTAAATATTAATTTAGCATATTAAGTGAATGATCACATGGCTTAGTATATATGGTAAAGTTATATTCACTTAAGTTAACCAATCATGTACTAGAAAAATTCATAGTTTTGTTTTTTTCAATTTTTTTATTAAAGATTTTCACAGAACAAAAATAAAGAGATTTCAGCATTGATTCTGAACAATACGTAACTTCCACAATTCTAATTATATACTGTATAAAAATAGAAAGTTATACTATAATTGCATGAGTACAATGCGAAGGACATATTACAACAATCAGCATGGCAATAGGCCATGCTCCCTGAGACAACTAGCCTCTTATATTTCAGTATATAACCATAATCTGTAATAATGATGCTCTATTAACCACAGTCTTATTTGTTAGCCTAAAAACAAACTGTATTACAGACTGTAAAACCTTGAGGTCTCAATATGTCCTTCTACTTCATGGTAACAACACAATTTAACTGGGCTCAGAGTACGTTCCTCACGCCAAGGAATGCACATCCCCTAATCAAATAGAGGAGGACGCTCCATCCCCCAAAAATGCGGAGTCATGAGCTCTAAGTCTCTCAATACCAAAATCCAAAAAGGGGGGAATCAAAAAGAGCAAAGAATAAAGTAATGCACTGTACACACAATCGGAATTCCGATGGGCTAAAATCTGATGGAATTCTTTGTCAGAATTCCATTCAAAGAGGTCTTGCATACACACCATCAGACCAAATTCCGACCGTCCAAAAAGCAGTGACGTACAACACGTACGACGTCACTATGAAGGGGAAGTTCAAATCCAACGGCGCCACCCTTTGGGCTGCTTTTGCTGATTTCGTGTTACCGTGTGTTAGTAAAAGTTTGGTGTTAGCCGATTTGCGCTTAAAATAAATATTAAGATATTTTGGAGACCTGGCTTTAAAATAAAATACGAAGATTCATGAGATCACAAGAAACAAAGAAATACGTTTGTCAGAACTCGGTGTGAATATCCACAGCGAAAAATAAAATTTGTTCTAGCATTAGAAAGAAGAAAAAAATGCGCTACATTTAACGATGCATTAATTTGCAGCATGACGAATGTGCTATCTCCATTACGAACGCTAGTTTTACCAGAACGAGCGCTCCCGTCTCCTAATTTAGTCTGAGCATGCGTGGATTTTTCTCTGATGGAGTTCCACACAGATGATCGGAATTTACTATCGTTTTTTTTTTCATCGGAAAAATTTAAAACATGTTCTATTTTTTTACACCGATGCGAAAAAAGTCTGATGGGGCCCACACACGATCGGAATTTCTGATGAAACAAGTCCATCAGACTTTTTTCATTGGAAATTCTGATCGTGTGTACAGGGCATAAGAGTAAAAATGAAATTGTAAACTCTAATCCAGAACCGCCGTAACCTTGGGGTATTGCCACCATATCTGGTAGGCTGTCCCTTCCTGTCCTCAGCCCCGTAAACATTTAGATGAACCCCCCTGGAACATAAGTAGCCAATCTGGCCACTACAAAATACCGCCTCAATAATACCTTGTAGTCTGCTTCTACAATAGAAGTGTTGATGAGTGACCTCGCAGCGGGTTTCCTGAATGTCCTATTCCCATCTGGTAATATAGCTCAGTTTAACCGAGGTATATGTTAGAATAGTATATATTTTGGATATATGACCACAGATTTTATCATATAATGACACAAATATTCCATAGGTGACATGGTGGTTACAAGCTCACACTTGCTAGATAGGGTATACAGGTAATGGTGTATTTGAGTATACCGAAAGTGATCAGAGTCTGGCAGTTGATGTTTTTCTTTTAGCATTTGTTTGGATAGCATTCCTTTGGGATCACAGAGGTCCGAAATCTGCATGAAACCATTATTTAACCACCACTCAAAAGCAGGGGGAGCGAGGCTTCGTTGGCAGCCAAATAACGTGGGAAATTGGTTTAAATTGACAGGAGTAGGATTCCACCAACATCCACAATGTGTGGAGGCTGCTGGGAATAAAATTTTGTATGTTGTGCTAATTGGCCAGCATAAAAATATTTAAGCAGATCGGGTAATCGGGGAATCAGGGAATCCCCAGGCCTCCTTTACGTTTTGGGGTAAACAGTGTGCGTTTATTCACCCTGGGCCTCTTATCTCCCTATATAAACTGAAGAAGCTTCTTTTGACATCCCATCAGATCAGATCTAACAAGTGCCACTGGTATGGTGCAAGAGAAGAAAAAAAAAATTAATGGAAGAATATTCCTTTTTCTAGAATGTAGTCTGCCGAACCACGATGGAGGGTGGAGTTTCCATCTAGCCATGTCTGCCATTAAACATTTGTAAAGTGCAGGATCGTTATGGGAATATAAAGTATGTAAAGAAGGCGTCAAATGGATACCTAAGTAAGGAAGAGCCTCCGGTTCCCAGTGAAACTTATAGGATTGTTTAAGGGTTTTTCGAGTGCTGTCCTGCAAAGATATGTTTAGTGCTCATGATTTGTCATGGTTAATTGAGAGGCCCGAGATTCTTGAAAAAGGTTGAAGTATTGCATACAGATTAGGGTGGTGATGTGCGACGAGATAACCATCAGGTTATCGTCTGCGAATAGTGCGCATTTATGTTCCCTATCCCCGCATTCTATTCCCTTAACATCCAAATATTTTCGGATTTTAAGTGCAAGCTGTTCCAGTGCCAGAACAAATAGCAATGGTGATAGAGGGCACCCCTGCCAAGTCCCTCTTTGTATAGTGAGAGACCGTGTAGAATACCCCTTAAACAGTAAGGACGCTGTGGGCATGCTATATAATGCTTGGAGTATAAATAAATAAAAAATTTACCGAAACCAAATCGAGATAAAACATTAAATAAATAGTCCCTAAACAGGGAATAAAACACTTTATGGATATCCAGAGAGAGCAGCATTCCATGCCGGGGTCCCTTGCTATTCCAGTGGCAGAAATTATATCTATGATTCTCCTGGTTTGGTTTGATGCCTGGAGTTTGGGGACAAATCCCGCCTGGCCTAGGTGAATATATTGTGAAAGAAAAGAATTTAGTCTAAAGGCTAGCACCTTAATCAGTATTTTTAAGTCCACGTTTATCAGAGAGATTGGACGGTAATTAGAAAACTCCCCGTGATATTTTTCTGGTTTCAGTATTACATGTATATATACTGAATTTTCATGTCCTGGGATGCAACTTCCCCGCCTTATGTCATTAAAATAGGAGCACAGATGGGAAATCAGAATCTCCTGATACTGCCTATAGTAATGGCCAGCAAAGCCATCCAGGTCAGGAGCTTTAATGAGATGTAAGGTCTTTATGGCCATTCTAATTTCTGATTCAGAAAATTCCTTATCCATAAGCTCGACATGGGTTTGTTTAAGGTGTGGTAGCGAAATATCCCGAAAAACTTAATCCGCCCTGTCCTGTGAAAACTGGACAGGTGCATGATACAACTTAGAAAAGAAATAATAAAATTCCTGTAAAATAAGTTCAGGATTTTGGGTTGATAATCGCAATTTAGGTAAAGTAGGCATATACACCCGGGGTACCAATTTTGGTTCAATACGTTTTTATTGTTTTAATAAACGTATAAACAGAAAAAATCAAGAACAGGCCCAGGTGCCTGACAATGGGCGGCCTGGTCTACACAATGTGAAACATACACAGAAAGTATAGTGCATTAAAGGGTGTACATATGAGTAACTTGTACTTATGTCTTTATCGGACAATTAGAGTGCTGACAGTCGCTGAAGTGTAACTTCGCTCGGTCTGGGCGCCCCTGCGGAACCTGCTGCGTCCAGAGACCGAGGAAGTCGATGTATATGTAATGTACCATGAAATTTGTCAGAACTGGAATGTCAATGAACTTTCAAGTCTATTGAAAGGTTAGAATGCATGTGAGTTTGTGTAATGGCTAAGCATAGCCGACAACATACAAAGTAGGGAGAGATAAAGATGATAGTAAATGAAAGAAAACTAGCTGAGAAGAGGGGGGGGTCGCAGGGAAGGAGAGGGGGGGGTAAGGGGGTGGAGAGACAGCGAGCCTCAGTCCAATGGGGACTCATCAGCCCAGGATGTGGGGGTCATAATTACGGGGTTCCGGGGTACCAATTTTGTGGCTAGCATCGTGGTAGGTTTATCACCCATCGTATAATATTTATGTCTCGACCAGCGAATGTATTTTTCAGCTTGGGTAGTTAGACTTAGGTTCAATGTTTGCCTAGCCACGCTGATTTTGTGTCTAATGTCTATCTGTGGGGCCGCTCACTGTTCGTTCATGAGACCTTCAAGGTCAGTTTCCTGTTGCTTTATTGTGTTTTCCCATAAAACAAGTAGAAAAGGTGCAATGCACAAGTACCTCAGTATGTGGGTTAGGTATGGTACCAAATAGTCCAGGGACAAGGATAAAAGAGATGTATAGAAAAAGTACTTATACTCTCGGGTGCATATGTAGAAATGGGTCAGTCAGGGCAGGCACCGATAAGACCAGAAGCAGGTTTCCAGTAGGCTAAAATAAAACAAGGAGAGGGGCGCCTCTGAGAAAGTATCAATAAAATATTTAATAAACAGCAATATTCACTCACATGAGGGAATGAAGAGTTGTATTCACGATTCACAGCTGGGTAGAAGAGTGGGGGTAGAACTGCAGGTCACAGCAAGTCCATCTGAGCTGGCACCACAACTGATCCTGGGCAGGAAAGCGTGGGATGGCAGAGCACAGCAATGTATTCTTCTAGGACCCAGTTCATTCATACCAAAAACAGGAGAAAAGAGTCCATCTAGCGTTGGTATGGGTTTCAATGGGTAGATGAGAGGGGTGAGACGTCAGGGCTGGATGGCTGGCTGTGCTGAGAAAGGAGTGCCGCTGTTCCCCCACCAATAGCGAGCCTGCTCTGAAACGCGTCGCATGTCGATGACGCCATAGCCCGGCGCCGCGCTCTGTTGTGCTGACCAAGCCTCGTTCTGGCTGCTGATCACACGGCCGTGTCTCCCCATTACATTCCGGAAGCCAGACGAATGCCATCAGCCACAGCGCAGCCAGCCATCCAGCCCTGACTTGGTGCTTGGCACTTGGCGCCAAGGCCTGTCACCGAATGCACCACCGAATTTGCGCACGGGCGCGCGCATGCGCGTCAGCGGCATTCTAGAAATAGCTGAGGTTCCAGGCCGTCTTCCACGGCCACCATCTTGAATGCTGGCATGCCCTTCCTGACACATAAAAGGAAATAAATTAGACCAGTTGGTCATGTATACCAGTGTTTCTCAACTCCAGTCCTCAAGGTGCCCCAACAGGTCATGTTTTCAGGATTTCCCTCAGATGAAACAGCTGTGGGAATTACTAAAGCAGTTAAACTGATCAAATAACAAACAAAATGTCACTGCCTTTATCTATGACTGGTCTTCACAGCAAATAACCTGTGTAAAACAATGGAGAGCCTGAAAACATGACCTGTTGGGGCGCCTTGAGGACTGGAGTTGAGAAACACTGATGTATACGACCCACTGCCATGATATATCTGCCATTCCTATCCTGAATTAGGATAGGGGTGAAAGGGGTCCTTTTAGAAAAGCATTCTGCCACCCCCCCCCCACTCTCAGCACCAGAAGACAAATAATACTGTGGAAATCTAGCACTAAGGTATCTAGGGGCTGAGGTCTTAGAGAAGTGAGTTTCCTGTAACAGGACATCAGCCCTCTGTGAGTGGTAATATTGAAAGGCTTTAAATCTTTTGATAGTGGAGTTAAATCCATGCACATTATGGGTAATTATAGAGTATTTTGTGAAATAAATCTTAGCCATCGTGTTAGGGCAGAGTACACTCACCTTGGTCCATGGATTTGGGAGGCGGATTCATGGTCCCCATTGTTCTCCAAAGCAGAACAGCGAGGCCAGAGCGCAGAGCCAGAGTCCAGGGTTGGCATGGGAAAAACAAAAGGGGGAAAAAAAACATAAATGGGTAGAAGAAAGAATAGAACATTAGGCCAAAGGCCTAGTTTACAAGACATAATAAACATTAAGCAAAACCTACAAAATTGTGTCAAAACCCACCCCAGTAGCAATGTCCGGGGTACGAATCGTGAGGTTATCCTCATCATCTGAGAAAGACAATCTCACTAAAGGGGCATGCGTGTTCACCCTGGCCCAAAGTCCATAAAAAGAAAAGAAAAACAGGAAGTATAATTAACAATTGTAACTATTGGGACCCTCTGTAACTCAAAGGAACTCCCCTTCCAGTCCATTGAAGCAGAGTAAAGCACTGTGACCCCTGCATAAGGAGCTGGTGGTGATGTAGGCAGGTCCCTGTCAGGGCTGGGTTGGCTAAACATCAGATCGGCCATCGTGGTTCTCCCCACGCCATCTTAGGGGAATGGCGCCATCTTAGGGGAATGTGTTTGCCCGTGGGAGGGGCGCTCCGCTCCGATTTCCCTGTTTTGTAGGGCCATTTTTAAACTGATCTGTCACCTGTCGCTGCATCACCCAATGGGAATAATACCCTGGCTGGATTCGGGTGTCCGCTCGCATCCCTGCTGCTGATTATAGCTGCTTTGGGCTGGTGGTGTGCGGAGCTCATTTAGAGCAAGTCCGTCCTCAAGGCCGCGCGCATGCGCACTAAAATTCTGAGTTTTTAAATTCTCTCACACATGATTGGGTATTTAGAATGAACACAGGTTGCCCTTTATTTACCATCATTTACTTTGCAAAGTGAACCTGCATTTTGCAAAGTAAACTGAGTGAACAGCCTCTTCTGCTTTAGTAAATCAACCTCATTAGGTACATAGGGGGAGATTTACTAAAACTGATGCACACAGAATTTGGTAAAGCTGTGGATCATAACCAATCAGCTTCTAACTTCAACTTGTTTAATTAAGTTTAACAATAAAACCTGCAAGCTGATTGGTTACTATGCACAGCTGCACCAGATTCTGTGTGCACCAGTTTTAGTAAATTTTCCCCCACATAGTATTAATTTGTTGTATAATAAATATGCTGCCCTACAGGATCTGGATCATATTCTAGTTTATAATAAACCTGGCCTGAGAGAAACAGGGAACTTGCCATTGCTGACCTTTCCTTCAAAAAATGTTAGTTGTCTTTTTCTAATGCTGACGCTCTTGTTTTAGTACTCTGTATCACTGATCCGGAACAAGTATGCAGGTACAAACTTCTTGGGATAGTAACTTCACAAGGAATAAAGATAGAAGGTTTGCAGAAATGCCAATCCTCAAGCATTTTCAGTAGAACGTCAGCAATTGCAGCACCCATACAGTACTTCTCACATAACAGGTTTACTTTAACCCTTTTGCTGCCACTGACGCAAATCTTACGTCAAAGGCAGTAGGGTATTTTCCTTGTCAAAAATATTTTATTAAGTACAGTAAGTTAAATACAACAAATTAAGTACTGTACATTATACAATTCAGAATTATTATTATTAATTATTCATATGTGGTTACAAATATAGTGTTGATTAGGATATAAGGAAGTGTGAAAAGTTAAAGCAATTAATTAACAATTATGTGTTCAACATAAGGAGATGTAGAAATCCAAATACCGGTAGTAAATGATTCTAATAGCTATGAGTAACTGAATAAAGATTTCCTGAGCAAACTTGGGTTAATGGATTGTCTTTCAAAACTGGTACTTTATTCGTAACCTATGGAACTTCAAAATCATAAGGTATAAGGAGAGACAGAGTAGAAAAGAAAAGTGAAGAGTAGAGAGTAAATAAAAAGTAGTGGGGAGGGGTCCACCGGGTCGATCCAGTAGTCACATTCAGACCTGTATGATCAGTATAACTTCAAATCATCTACCATGGCATTAAAACAGTCATTAAATGTTGTTGGTAAGAAATGTTCTATCCAAGGTTGCCATAATTTACAGAATTTGGTTTTGTTTAATAGCCGCCATTTTGGCGTGTATCATAACGTTGTTCATTCTTTGTTTTGTCTTGGCCAACGCCAAAGATTGAGTTCTCCAAGCTCTCGCCACAGTTTGTTTTGCTGCTGTGAGCAAAAATATAAAAAGTTTAAATTGGGCATGAGTCAGACTATCTGGTTTGAGATTAAGTAATGTCATAGTAGGATTGGGTTGGAGGGTTACGTTAAACATTTTGGAGGCATATGTATATATTTCTTTCCAAAACGTTTGTACTGTCGGACAGGACCACCAAATGTGTTTTGTATGTACCTTCTTTTGTGCAGCCGCGGAAACAATGACCAGGATAGTCAGGGGTAAATTTAGCAATTTTGGCTGGTACTAAGTACCATCTAGTTAGTACTTTATAGTTGGTTTCCATAGCTATTACATCAGGGGGGGAAGATTTAATTGTGGACCAAAATTTTAACCATTCTGCCTCATTTAGGACATATTCCAAGTCCTCATCCCATTTCCGCACGTAGGTAGGTTTATCCTTTTCAGCATTTATTAGTAATTGAGAATAAAGGGAGGAGATTAGTCCTCTAGCATGTGGGTCATTTTTGCAAGCGGATCCAAAACTAGTGAATTGGTTCAGAGGCGTGTCTGAAGTGGTATTAGGTGTAAAGAAATTTGTAAGTATCGGAACATTTCCGATTGTGGGATACCATATGTTTCGCAGAGAGACGGGAAGGGGATAAAGGATGATGAGTTAACAAAATTGTGAAATTTCAGTAAATCCAAGCAAGACCATGCTTTAAAAGATAAAGGATATATCCAAGCCGGGTAAAAGGTTGGGTTTTTGAGGAAGGAGAGGAGAGGGTTGTGTGGAGATTGCAAATTGTGTTTAAATTTATATCTATCCTAGATGAATAGGTAATGTTTAGTTATAGGATTACTTAGGCCAAGACGAATTTTGGAATGAAGCCATAATAAATTAGAAATTGATAAAGGGTCACATTCGCAGGCCTCTATCGATACCCATAAAGGTATTTCCTGAGTGGCATGATATTTGGCTAAACTAGCTATGTGAGCTGCTCTATAGTAAGTGGCAAAATTAGGTACTCCTAGACCTCCTAAGTTTTTAGGTAAGTATAGTGTTTTGAGAGGTATACGTATTTTGAAGATCCCCATATAAATTTAGATGCTCTTTTCTGGATAATACGCAAGTAGTGGGTGGGGACTGTTATCGGCAATACTCTAAATAGGTATAGCAGTTTGGGTAGTATTGTCATTTTAACAACATTTATTTTCCCCATCCAAGAAATAGGGAGGTGGGACCAGTTATCCATTAGCTTTGTGATGTGTTTTAGAATGTTAAGGTAGTTAGCTGAGTATAGGTCTGTTAAAGAAGCTGTAAGGTGAATCCCTAAAAACGGGATTGACTCTACAGCCCATGTGAAGGGTAGTGCTATTTTAGCTGATGTTAATTCTATTGTTGAAAGCGATATGTTTAATGCAATACATTTCTTGGGGTTTATCTCTAATCCTGATATGGTAGCAAATTTGTTAAGAATGGGTATTAGATTTGGGCCTGAGACTTGGGGGGATGATAGGAATAATAAGATATCGTCTGCAAATAAGCTAAGTTTATGTTGGATTCCACCTAGTTCTATTCCAGTGATAGTTGGATCTAATCAAATGTATTGGGCTAAGGGTTCTATTAAAAGGGCAAATAGTAAGGGGAAAAGTGGGCAGCCCTGACGTGTGCCTCTCTCTATATTAATATATTCCAATTTATAGCCTGCGTATTTTACATAAGCTTGGGGTTTGTTATAGAGAGCTGATATCCAACTAGTGAAGTGGGGACCGAATCCCCATTTCTGGAGAGTGTAGTGTAAGTATGGCCAGGTTACTGAATCAAAGGCTTTTCTAATGTCTAGAGACAGGAAGCATGTAGGAATGCGTCTTTTTTTGTCTATATGTGCCAAACGGATAGCTCGACGTACATTATCGCTTGCTTGCCTCTTTGGCATAAATCCAACTTGGTCGTTGTGTATAATTTTGCCAATTGAGGCGGGTAGCTATAATTTTTGCTAGGATAATAATATCCTGATTTAGGAGGGAGATGGGACGGAAGTTCATGCAGGATGGAAAAGGAAAGTTTTGATTGGGACTGTCGGTTAGTCCACATTGCAACACATGTATGCTGCTCAATTTTTGTTTATATGCACTAGCACTTTATATATGAACACTGTGTAATTAGCATTGAGCATTTTAATTTTACATTTATTTTTTGCATATTGCCACGGAGCAATTTTTGCATTGGTGTTATTCAGCATGAGGTGTAAGTTCACTGTCCTAACACAGAAGGTTGGTGTAAGCGCATCATTATATTGTTTTATATTTCACATTGGAGGACAAAGAAACCTTTTTGAATGATTGCAGCTGTCACTATTCAGTTATCTTTTGTTTGTTACACTCAAGTTTAATATTCATTAGCGCTTTAGTAAATTCCACTTCATCATGCAGGATGTGTTATCTGATTGGGGTTTGGGAATCATGCAAATAATTGATAGTAATGATTCGCGTCTAAAGGAATAGCCATCTATTACGGTATTGAATGCATCCACTAAAATAGGAGAAAGGGTTTCAGGAAATGTTCTGTAGTATAGGGCTGAGAAGCCGCCTGGGCCAGGCCTCTTGTTTATTTTCAGTTCTTTTATGGTTTTCAAGACTTCCGCTGTTATGTGTTCTTCAAGCAAGATTTTTTGTGTGTGTGTGTTAGTTTAGTAACATTTATTTTAGAGAAGAAGTTATCAGCATCGATATGATTAAACTCTTTTGAGGCATTATTAAAATTGGTTTCTAATTTACGTGCTAGAATATTACGTTCTCTTTTGATCAGTGCCTTTTGTCTTTGGATCATTCCACGCATCACAGGCTTGTGCGCTTCCCATAAGGTAAGGGAAGATATGTCAGGATTAGTGTTATATTCTAGATAGTCCTTTATACCTTGTTCAATTATTTGGCTATAGGAGGGGTTCTTGAGTATGATGTCAGGGGGATACCACGTTGAGTCGTGAGATTTAGGGATGGTAGAGGATAAAGTGGTGAAAACTGCATTGTGGTCCGACCAGGGGATGGGGATTATGCTAGATGCAAGTACTTCTTCAGGTATCATAGCTGTAGTTAGAAAAATGTGGTCTATACGGGTGGATATCTTATGTGGGTGTGAATAGTAGGTAAAGCATCTTTTGGATGAATCACATTCTCTCCAAGAGTCTACTAAATTATATCGAGAGAGTAGTTTAGAAAATGTTTGGTTGCTTGAGTTTCGAGAAGGAATATAGGGCGACTTGTTGAGAAATGGGAGGAGGACTTGGTTGGAGTCACCAAATATGATGACTGTGCCCATTTTATGGGCATTTACGGGCATTTACCACTTGTAATAAGTGTGATAGAAATAAGGTTGGTTGTTTTTTTTTTTTTAAACAGAAAGTTTTTATTAGACAAATCAGCATTACAATACAATCAATAACAGCATGTTCATTAGAACATAGAGCAAAACAACAGAAGAATGCGTCACATCCGGGGGTCACACCCCTTCCAACTGCTAACAATTGCAAAAATGGCCTAAAACCGGTCGTGCATAATGAACAATTCTTGCCCATCTCGCTACGGCCACACAAACAACCCTTAATAGCAGTATAGACATAGGACTAGAGGGGGGGGGGAGAAACCACACCTAGCTAACGGGCATCTCAGTCAGTCTCACCCAAGGGGAGGCTCTAGGTTAGAGCGGGTAGCTTGCCAGGTGGACCAAATGTTGTCGAACTTTGCGGGGCACTGTCTACTCTCATAAGTCAACCTGTATAAGGGCAATACCGAAGTTACTGAGCGTTGCCAGGAGGCACACGTAGGGGGATCCTCCGATCTCCACTTCAACGGGATTTCTCGCCTAGCATAAAATAGTGAAAAAGTCAGGCATAGTTTACAATGTCTATCCCCATCCACGTCCTCCTTGTGGTTCAACAGCAGTATCTTTGGGTCAGCCGGTATGTTTACGTCAGTTACGTCGGTCAGTCTAGAAGCCACAGCTTCCCAATAGGGCCAGAGTTTCGGACACGACCAAACCATGTGCCAGAATGTACCCGTGTCCTGCCTGCATCTTTGACAATCGGGATCTCGCTGCTGGTAAATACGTCCCAATCTCTGTGGGGTGTAGTAGGCCCTGTGGAGAAATTTTAATTGTATAAACCTATCTTTCACGGCTATCATAGCAGGGATATAAGATGAAAGGCATTCCTTCCACTCCTCCTCGTCCAGAGATTGTATATCAGCCCTCCATTCATCCCAAGGCTTAGTACGTTTGGTATCATATTGTACAGTGAGGTATAGGTACAAGGATGAGAGAGGGCGGCCCATGAGACTGGAGGATAGGAGACATTCAATGGAGTCTGACTCCAAAGGTATAGGTTCAGGAAATTGGGCCTCAAAGGCATGTTTCAGCTGCCAGTACCTAAATTGAAAAGAGACTGGCAGGAGGTATGCCTGTCTTAGGTCCTGAAAGGACATAAGTTTACCCGCGTGGACTATGTGTTTCAGGTTGATGACCCCCTTTTTTGCCCACAGAGACGGGTCCGGAATACTATTCAGGTGAGGCAACATAGGGTTACCCCACAAGGGCATATGTGGGAATACGTAGTTAGGCCGCCTGTACATCATTCGAGCCTCCTACCAGATCTTAACTGTGGTCCGCATGAGGGTCGCCATACAGGGGCTAACCCTGGGGCCTCGGAACGGCAAGTTACTCAAGGCCGCGTAAGAGCCCAGAATAGCCGCTTCCAGTGTGACGCCGGATTTTGTCTAGGCTGGGAGAACCACCACCTCACCGTAACCAGGACCGCCGCCCAGTAATAAAGTAAGAAATTCGGGAGTGCCAATCCCCCTCCAGACAGAGACAAATATAATATCTTCCTCGCCACCCGGGGAGGTCTCCCAGTCCATACAAAGGAGGTCAGCAAACTCTCCAGCCTCCGGAAGAATGACCCGGGGATATATGAGGGGGTATTACGAAAGAAGTATAGGAATTTCGGGAGATAGATCATTTTCAAGAGATTGACCCTACCCACCGGCGTCAGAGGTAGGGAGCGCCACACCGCGCATTTGGCCACCCCTTAATATCCATACCAGACTTGAAGGGCCTGGTAATTGAATTTGGGGGGACCCCCACGCATTTTTTTTTTACCAATGACCTCTCTATGTATTGCCAGGAGCCGACAATTCATTATAGCCGCGAGTGAGTTTTAAATTACTTTTTTTCCTTCAGAAATGACACTTTGTGCAGGGACAGTTCTAAGCACGGGAAACAAGCGTGACTTTACAGGCATACTATACACACACCCTAGGTATGAAATTTAAAGGAATATTTCACTTTTATTGTTTCACTTTAAGCATTATTAAAATCACTGCTCCCGAAAAAATTTCAGTTTTTAAAACTTTTTTTTGTATTGATACATGTCCCCTGGGGCAGGACCCAGGTCCCCAGACACTTTTTAGGACAATAACTTGCATATTAGCCTTTATAATTAGCACTTTTGATTTTGAACGTTCGAGTCCATTGCATTTAATAGGGTTCTAAAGTTTGCGCAAACTTTCTGTCTGTTCGCAGGTTCTGGTACGAACCGAACAGGGGGGTGTTCGGCTCATCCCTACCAGTGAGTATTAGATATCACCCCTCAGGGTCTTTAATTTCTGACCTGGATTAGGAACAGGGTAGATCTGTGAAAGGCTATAAGGGTTCCTCTCCTTTTGGCGCTGGCCGAGGCTGTAAAGACTTGTGGATAGAAAGGGCTCATATACTTTGGAGTAGAATTCACTGCAAAGTGAGTTTCCTGTAGGCATATTATGTGGGCCTTCTTAGCTTGAAAGGAACTAAATGCTTTGTTTCTTTTCTGTGGTATGTTGAATCCCTGAACATTCAGGGAAAGAATGTTTAAGGGTGCCATGATATATGATCTAAAAGGTAACACCCACCAGTGTCTGGTAATGTCTGACTGTATAAATCGACCCGTGTTGACCCATAAGAGGAAAAAGAAAGAGGAGGGACCAGTTCTGTCAGAAGTATAGACAAGTGGAGATAACTGAAAATAAAAAGGATAAGGTTAGATAAAATGCAAAATATCATATATTGAAGAGTAAAGTTTTCCCGTGAATGGACCACCATCAGGGGGAGTGCAGCCTGCGTCGTTTGCCCACATATTATGGATGGGCAAATGAGGAGCGTCTCTTTAACTGACAATTGCACGGTTGTGCAACGTGGCTCCCAAACAAAATTGGCGTCCTTTTTTTCCCACAATGAGAGCTTTCTTTTGGTGGTATTTGATCACCTCTGCGGTTTTTATTTATTGCGCTATAAACAAAAATAGAGCGACAATTTTGCGTGGTCACAGACCAGGTCGCGAGCGTACCGCCTGCGGTGCGCACATAATCCAGGGCTGGGCTCTTAAAGGGCAACGTACCTGTACGTTGATGTGCCCAGCCGTGCCATTCTGCCGACGTATATCGGCTTGAGGCTGTCCTTAAGTGGGGTACATGAAAAAATATATTTAAAAAAACAGTCATGGTGTCCATCAGATAGAGATTAGGATAAATTAGACCAGAACAGAACGTAAATATCTTATTGAATTTCATTAATAACTTTGTATTATGAGAAGACCTTGGGTGATAAAAAAATAAAAATAAAAATAGAATTACATAAAATAAGATCTTTCACTTTGTCTTGGTAATTTTGGTCAAAACAAAAAACAAAAAAAAAGGAAAAAAAGGAAAAAATAAATAAAAAAAAGAAGGGGGGAAGGGGAGCTAAGTATATAGAAACATAAATTTAAGCATACAAACATATATACAAAACATTCACGTTCATACGTATGCTTACATATACTGTAAATTCCCATTCATACCACAGCGTATATTTGTATATGTACACCTAAATATACAAGCATGCTTTCTATCATACTGGTATTTGGATTGGATTAGGTGTTTCAATATTGTGCTATAAGTTTAGAGAGTCAAATGAGACATCATCTGGGTTTTAAAGTAAGAGTAGGGGGGAAAAGGTGGAAAGTAGATGGGCGGTACTTAGTTCAATATAGTAACGTTTCTAAGTGTCTTCATATACTATTTGGTCCATGGCGTCTTCTCTGTATTTTGGAGGGGAATCCAGGCGACTTCTTTTGTGAGATTGGGGATGATTTCCATTGTGTCCAGAAAGTTTTGAGGATTTTTGTGATGAAGATGACGCAGATCTTCTGCATGGCGAATTGGGACCAAATGTAGATTTTGTAGGGTATTCTGTAATTCTTCCTCTGATCTACAGATGAAGTTAGAGCCTTGGTGTGCAAAACGGATAGAAAAAAGGAAACCCCATTGGTAATTTATGTGGTAATTTTGTAGTATCTAAAGTTGGGGTTTCATTGCTCGGCGTTTGGTAATGGTCAGTTTAGAAAGATCAGCAAAGAGTTGGTATTTATGTCCCTGGAACGATAAGTCATTTCTTTCTTTTGCTGCTGCTAGCAGGTTTTCCTTTGTGCAGTAAAAATTAAATTTTGCGATTATGTCGCGTGGTGGACCGACTGCCTTTCTTGTTCATACATCACGGGACACAGAGCAGCATAGTCATTACTATGTGGGTTATATAGAATTACCTTCAGGTGCTGGCACTGGCAACTTCCAAAACAGGAAGTACCCTCCCCTATATAAGCCCCTCCCATCCGGGAGTACCTCAGTTTTTTGCCAGTGTCTAAGGTGTTGGCCAAGGTTAACATGTATTCATCTGGGCTTGTGTACAGGTTCTCTGGGCCTTAGCAAGCTATTCCGGATCCGACCAAAAAAGCTTCATAGCTAAACGGTCGGTACCCGGGCCTTGCAGAGAAGAGCAGGGTTTTGCCTGTAATGCCTCTCTTAGGAGGGCTGGACCCTGGGATCCAGAGCTCTGGTCATACCCAAAACCAAGAGGCTATCTGTGCAGGGTGCTATACAGGTCCAGGGGAGTGGAATCCTTGGGAACCCGGTCCCTGAAGGTCTAGTACAATGCCTGCCGTGAGAGGTGAAGTTTGGGCTTCTGTGGACCAAACAAAGTCCTGCGGCGGGGAAAAGGTAAGTGGGGGCCCCTCAGGAACTTGGTTCTATTGAGGGGACCCCCAAGCCTAATATGTCTTTCTGCCTGTTACCTAAAGGTATTCCCGCTAATAGCTGTATATGCCTAAGAAATCCTAGAAATGTCTTTTCATAAAGGAAGTTTTAAAAACTGTAAACCTGGAAATGTTTTTCATAAAGGAGGTTTTAAAAAAAAAAAAAAAAAAAAGACAAAAGTGCGGTACCTGTGTTTGTCCACTAGAGGCCGCTGTGGAACGTCTTTTTTTCCTGGGACTATTCCTTCCATGGTGAAAGTCCAGGCAGATGAGTGAGCTCTCTATCAGGGAAGCTGCATTCCTCTGTCATGCTGCCAAGTAGTTTCCTTCCATCCCCGAGTCCTGGTGAAACAGGGACTCTGGCTCCTCTCCCTACAGGGCGCCAAGAGCGCACACGTGCACGCGCGCGCGCGCACACACGCTTTCTTTTTATAGATTTAGCTTCAAAAAAGTGGGCGGAGCCTGGCGGATGAAGCGCTCTGTGCGCCCAGCGCTTCTGCGCATGTGCGGGCGTCCCAGCAAGATAAAAGGACTCAGTCCACGCTGCTTGCTATGGACACAGAGCATGAAAAGGAGCTGGTAGCATGGTATAGGGGCTTACAGCGGGCGGTTGATACAGGCATCCCCAGAAAGACGCATTAGTAGACACCCACTGATGTACATAGCAGCAAATTGCATTAGACTATTTCAGTAAAGGGGTGTATTGCGGCTGGAATACCTCAGCTTTGAACTAAGGAATATGCCGCCTAAAAAACTCTGAGATATACCTCTCAGGAAGTGTAGGGGGTCTCCATCGGGCTCTGAGGATCTGGAGCAGTCATCTGCACCCTCCTCCCCTGAGAAATCAGAGGTTAATACCCATAAGGAACCCCCGGGAGTGCCAGGTACTGCGGCTGTCCTCAGTCCACCTGCTCCTGCATATATAACAGAGGAGGTTTTTGCCTCAACTCTGGAGGGATTGGAGCAGAGATTGGCAGCATTGATCGCTTCTTCTCTACAGGAAAGAAGGCGCGCCAGATCTCCATCACCTCCATTAGAGTGCCTGTTGGCAGAGCAACAGTCCCAGGAAGGGACCGACCTACCTGAAGGGGATCAGGAGGAGGTTAACTCTGTTTTTGAGGAATCGACAGTAGATGAACCATTTTCAGCATCACAGACTGAAAGATTGTGGGTCCAGACCCTAACTGACATGGTTCGATCTGCATTTAAAATGCCTCTTGTTGAACCATCAACTACTGCTGTCTCCTCATTGGGGTCGCTAAAAGCTCCCCAGGTTAATTGCTCCTTTCCAATACATCCATTATTGGAAGGACTTATATACCAGGACTGGGAACATCCTGATAAACTATTTGTTCCGCCTAAGAAATTTCCGGTGATCTATCCCATGGAGGAAAAGTTCACCCAGAGATGGAATGTTCCTACGGTGGATGCAGCCATCTCTTCTGTGAACAAATCACTTACATGCCCAGTAGATAATGTTCAAATGTTCAAAGATCCAGTAGATAAAAAATTGGAATCTTTATTAAAATCTGCTTTTTCCACAGCAGGGGCTGTTACACAGCCAGCAGTGGCAGCTATTGGGGTCTGCCAAGCTTTAAAGGATCAGATGAAAATGGTCCTGAGGGATTTGCCAGACCAGCAGGCCCAGGCTCTGGCTGATCTGCCTAGAGCATTATGCTTTGCGGTTGACGCCATCAAGGATTCTATCCATCAGGCCTCCCGCCTCACGCTGTCTTTGGTACATATGCGTAGGCTTCTGTGGCTCAAAAACTGGTCTGCTGAAGCTCCCTGTAAGAAGCTCTTAGTTAGCTTCCCATTTCATGGGGAACGCCTTTTTGGCGAGGACCTGGATAAGTATATCCAGAAGATTTCCAGTGGTAAAAGTACTCTCTTACCGAGTAAGAAGAGGTCTAGGGGTCCATCTTTTAAGAGGACTACCTCTCCTATCCCTGCGACGTCTGCTACTAAGCAGTTCCGACGGCCTCCTCGGTCAAACTCAGGGGGTAAAAATCAGGGACAGTCACAGGGTAATAAGAAACCCTGGATCCGAAGGGGTACTAAACCAGCCTCCAAGTCAAGCCTATGAAGGGCTGCCCCCACTCAAATGGGTGGGGGGAAGACTTCAGTTGTTCGCAGAGACCTGGCGGGAGACGATCAAAGACAGATGGCTGCTCTCCGCAGTAACTCTGGGATACAAGTTGGAGTTAAAAGAGTCTCCTCCTTCCCATTTTATGTGGTCAGGCATGCCAAGAGACCCTCTGAAAAGAGGGTCTCTCCTATTGGCGTTAGAACAACTATTGCTCCAAGGAGTAATTATGGAGGTTCCTATGGAAGAGTGGGGGTTGGGTTTCTACTCAAACCTTTTCACAGTCCCGAAACCAAACGGGGACATAAGACCCATATTGGACCTAAAGAGTCTAAACAAATTTCTAAACGTCCGGTCTTTCCGGATGGAGTCGATCCGATCGGTCACCGCTGCCCTACAGGGGGAGGAATGGTTAGCCTCGATCGACATCAAAGATGCTTACTTGCATGTTCCCATCTTTCCAGGTCATCAAAAATTTCTACGCTTTGCAGTAGAAGGGCGCCATTTTCAGTTCAGAGCCTTACCATTCGGTCTGGCCACAGCACCACGAGTGTTCACAAAAATTCTGGCCCCACTGTTGGCCGATCTAAGAACACGAGGTGTAACGATAATGGCATACCTAGACGACCTGTTGTTGATGGACCACTCAGTTGCCAAGCTAGAAGTGGTAATTGTCGATACAATCAAGTATCTAGAATCTCACGGTTGGGTCATCAACCTGGACAAGTCAGCCCTACAGCCAGTGAAAAACCTGGTATATCTAGGGCTACGGCTGGATTCAGACCAGAGGAAGATTTTCTTACCTCTAGACAAGGTATCCTCTTTGAGGGGCTTGGTCCGTCTGCTTTGTGCAAAAAGACAGCCGTCCATACGCCTGTGCATGAGGCTGCTAGGAAAGATGGTAGCATCATTTGAAGCTGTGCCATACGCTCAATTCCACTCAAGGAATTTACAGAGGGCCATATTGTCAGCCTGGAATGGAAAAATTCAGGCTCTAGACTTCCCGATGGCTTTGTCCCCTTCCGTTCGGAAGAGTCTCTGCTGGTGGTTGATCCCCCAGAATCTCCAGAAGGGAAAACCCTTCAGTCCGATATCCTGGAAGGTGGTCACTACAGATGCCAGCCTTATAGGCTGGGGGGCAGTACTGGAGCAATGGTCTCTCCAGGGCAGATGGTCAAATGTAGTAAAAACCCTGCCCATCAATCTCTTAGAGATACGAGCAGCCCGGTATGCCCTAGTAGCCTGGACATCCAGACTCCAAGGGTCCCCTGTCAGAATTCAATCAGACAATGCCACAGCAGTGGCATATATCAATCATCAGGGAGGCACCAGGAGTCGTGCAGCCCAGAGGGAAGTAAGTCACATCCTGGAATGGGCAGAAAAGCATGTCCCATGTATATCAGCTGTCTTCATTCCAGGGGTGGAGAATTGGAAGGCGGACTTTCTGAGTCGCCAACAGTTATGCCCAGGGGAATGGTCCCTTCATCCCGAGGTCTTCCGAGCAATATGTCAGCGGTGGGGAACACCGGATGTAGATCTGCTAGCATCCAGATTCAACGCAAAGGTGGACAGATTTGTCTCCCGGACAAGGGATCCCCTCGCTTGCGGCTCGGATGCTCTGGTGTTCCCTTGGGATCAGTTCAGACTGATATATGCATTCCCTCCGCTACAATTGTTGCCTCGACTCCTTCGCAGAGTCAGGTTGGAAAAGAAGCCGGTGATCCTGGTGGCTCCAGCGTGGCCCCGAAGGGCCTGGTACGTGGAGATCATCAAAATGTCTGTGGGGAGTCCTTGGACCCTTCCACGTCGTCCGGACCTGCTTTCGCAAGGACCGATATACCACCCTTCCTTACTAACTAACTCTGTGGTATCAACTATAATCAATGCCAGGAAGCCTGTATCCAGGCAGATCTACTATAGAGTTTGGAAGGCGTACATCACTTGGTGCGAGGCCAGAAAATGGCATCCACGTAAGTACGTTATAGGCAGAATTCTGGACTTCCTGCAGTGGGCTGTAGACAGGAAGTTTGCCTTAAGTACTATCAAGGGCCAGGTTTCGGCCTTATCAATACTATTTCAAAGGCCCCTGGCTATGCATTCACTTGTCAAATCCTTTATGCAAGGGGTGACTCCTATTATTCCACCGATTAAAGCTCCCATATGCCCATGGGATCTAAATTTGGTTCTGTCGGTTCTGCAGAAGCAGCCGTTTGAACCTTTGCGGCACATTTCCTTGGTTCTACTCACCAGAAAATTGATATTTTTAGTAGCCATATGCTCGGCTAGAAGAGTGTCGGAATTAGCCGCCATGTCCTGTAAGGAGCCATATCTGGTTATTCATAAGGACAGAGTAGTATTACGCCCTCACCCAGCCTTTCTTCCTAAGGTGGTATCGAGGTTTCACTTGAACCAGGATGTGGTTCTTCCTTCTTTTTTCCCCAAACCAAGCTCGGTAGAGGAAAAGTTATTACATTCTTTGGATGTAGTAAGAGCAGTAAAAACTTATCTAAAAGCCACTGCTCAGATTCGTAGAACGGATTCTTTGTTTGTTCTGCCGGAAGGCCCCAGAAAGGGTCAGGCAGCATCAAAATCTACTTTAGCCAAGTGGATTCGACAGGTCATAATACAAGCCTATGGCTTGAGAAGTAGACCGCCTCCGTTCAAAGTTAGGGCGCACTCCACGAGAGCAGTTGGAACTTCATGGGCAGTGCATCACCAGGCCTCCCTGGCTCAAATTTGTAAGGCCGCAACATGGTCTTCAGTACACACGTTTACTAGGTTCTACCAGGTGGACGTTAGAAGTCAGGAGGATGTCGCCTTTGGGCGCAGTGTGTTGCAGGCCGCAAAAGATCCTCATGCCTGATGGCGCCCAGCTTATGTATGGTGTATCCCCCCCCTCATTTGGCATTGCTTTGGGACGTCCCACATAGTAATGACTATGCTGCTCTGTGTCCCGTGATGTTTGAACAAGAAAATAGGATTTTTAAAACAGCTTACCTGTAAAATCCTTTTCTTGGAGTACATCACGGGACACAGAGCTCCCACCCCTCTTTTGGGGACACGTATTGCTTTGCTACAAAACTGAGGTACTCCCGGATGGGAGGGGCTTATATAGGGGAGGGTACTTCCTGTTTTGGAAGTTGCCAGTGCCAGCACCTGAAGGTAATTCTATATAACCCACATAGTAATGACTATGCTGCTCTGTGTCCCGTGATGTACTCCAAGAAAAGGATTTTACAGGTAAGCTGTTTTAAAAATCCTATTTTTTGGGTGCAAGAGTGTGATGAATTCTATCCATTTCTAAATGTTCTGCTGGCAGTGTAGGCTGAAGTTCTGGAAATAAGGCAGTAATGGTACCTTGTAGGTCCATCACAGACTCTGGTATACCTCTGATGCGAATGTTGGAACAGCTGGCCCTATTCTCAAATTCTTCCAGTTTAGATTGAAAAGTTCAATTTTCCTCCTTAAGATTTTCCAGTTCAGCCATGTAGTCTTATGCTGAGTTTTCAATCTCATCCACTCTGGTTTCCAGCGCTTCTGTGCGGCTACCCTGCTCCCTTATCTCTTTTGTGAGGCTCTTTGTGTTATGTTCTGAGGTTTGCCTCAGAGCTTTGTTAAGCATTTTTTCAAACTGCCTTAATAAAGCTGGAGAGGCTGGGGAATCTTGTGAGGTAAACTGTATGTCATTTGTTTCTGAGTCCGACTCACCAGGGGAGTCTGTATGTATAGGTTGGTGTTTCTGTGAGAGCGCTGAGGCTTTTGAGGAGGAAGGCACCGGCGCCATTTTAGCTGTGGCCCGTGCTTTGGGTTCCTTAATAAAGGGTTGTTTTTTTTTTTGGTGTGGGTGCCTCCCAGCACCATAGTTTTGCCCAAAACTGTACCTCTGTATTCCAGGAGGTGTCCGGTGTGTTACTGTGTGACTGGAACAAGCAGGCTCTGGTTATTCTGTAGCTTTTCCCCTCACACAGAGCGGAGCTCTAACAGTGCAAGACCTTTCCTGTCAGAGTCCAGGGGGTGTGTGGCAGTAGGGTATTTTCACACACAACATTGGTTCCCTGATCCTCCTTTCTGTGGATTAGCATTTTGCCACTGGGTTCATATCTGTCATTTCATGACTGCTGTGCCCAGGGAAGCAGCTAATCAAGCAAGCACAGGTGCCATACACACAGGCAGGGTGAGAGGGACACACAGCCATGCCTCTCCTCCTCCATGTTGTAATATGTTGGCTGATTTATGTGGGACAATATATTATTATATATATGTATAAGTACAAGATTGACCAAGCCAGATTTCAGTTGACTTTGGTATCTGTAATCTAATTGCACATATCAAAGGGGGCTTGTTGATGTAAGAATCCAGGATAAGTCTGTTTTACACATCAAAACTGTGCTCAGGTCACCTTTGGTATCTGTAATCTAACTGCATATGTCAAAGAGGGCTTGTTGATGTTATTATGCAAGAATGCAAATTAGGGCATGTGATGACCACAGCCTCTGGCTAGGGGTCATTCTCTGTCATTCTGAAAGACAGAGTGTAGATCAAAGACAGCCAATCAAATTGCTCAGCCATTCAGTAGCTAGGCAATATAAGATGTCATTCAGTCTACTCAAGTTTTATTCTCTATGAATATGAAGGCACAGGTCTAGAATAGATCTAGAGAACATGGGACTCTAAAAACTACTATTCTGGATTATATATATACCCTGTTGGATTTGTTGTCATCTGTGCAAGTATTGGACTTTGTTCTTTGTTGGAAGTTAAATAAATTGCACCCTCTGGAGAACTTGGGTGTTGCTGCAGAAACATAACTTATATCATCATACTGTAAACTAAATATTAATTATCTACTGGACGATATATTACATCACTACATTGGTGCAGTTCAAGCGACCAGAAGCGCATTTTCAGGACTCAGTAACAGAAGTTGTGATGACAACAATCCTGTGAGGTGGACAGAAGTCTGATGGAGACCCAAGAGCTGTGCTGTGACTCTAATGTCTGGTTGTGACATAAGAGTCTGATATACAAGATTAAACAAGTTTGGAACCCCAGAATTATTCTCTGGAGACTGGAAACAACAAAAAAGGGTTTGTGTCGTGTACCAGAAGACCTGAACTAGAAGCTGAAGGAGTAACTAATGCGGTGAGTAAAATATTTCCATTTTTTAAAAATTATTAATATTATAGTCAAAATGCTTACTCAGTGTGAAGCTAGTGTCAGTTCTGATAAAGTTAACAGATGGGTATTAAAATGTATTAAACGTCATGGCAGTCCTTATGAAATTCCAGAAAAATGTAAGCAGACATGGACTATGATGAAGGAATTTTTAGAGAAAAATGTTTTTGATAGCAAAATTTCAGAAAGTAAAAGAAAAGGTTGTATTTTGCAGGGCTTGTTATCTTGCTGTTCAACTATGGAAAGTTCTTTGAAGGGTAAGATTGGGGAAATTGCCCAGTTACAAAGTACAGTTGATAATAGCCATAAGGTTTGTCAGAGGTTACAAAACCAATCAGAAACTGAGACAGTAAATTTAAAATTGCATACAGTTACCATTGGGGGAGCTTTGCTTGAGAAATCTAAACGTTGTGATAAATTATCAGAGGAAAATTAGAGATTAAAATTAAGAATTATGGAATTAGAGAAGAGATCTCAGGAATGCAGATATGCATCAAATCTTGGATTAAGCAATCTGCAGCAAAATACAAACACAAACATTTTTATCAAATGAAACAGAACCTCATAGTAAATCTGATAATTCATTTCCAGCCGCACCCACTGTGACCACCAAAGTTTACAACAATAATAATAATACAGGTGAAGTTCAGCTTGTAATGAAGCATTTGAAACCAAAAGAACTGGATGCAATTCTTAAAGAAATAGGAATGGTTCCCTGCCATGATTTAAAAAGATTTTTGAAATGGTTTTGTGACTTGCAGAATGTCAGAGATATGTACAGTCTAAACTCATCTGACTTAGAAAGAGTTTTGCAACATTCTATAGGAAATGGTCTTTGGATGAGAATTAAACAGATCTGTATTCAGCCTCTGAGGACAAGGGACATATTACTGGAATTATTATGTGCTTTGTATGGTGTACGTTCTGATTTTACTATTCATGGGAAAATCCAACAAATGCAAAGTGAATCTCCCTATGAATTGTCACACAGGATAGCAACTATTATGGAATTATTGGCCAGTAATAATCTTGCATTTAAGCGCGGAGGCTTGATACATATGAGTATGTTTCTAGATGCTTTGCATGAAGATATCAAACAAAATATTTTATTAGTTACCCCAAATCCCGATGATTTAAAAGACATATTATTGAGAGCAGATCATTTATGGAGAAAGTCAAATGAGCAGGCTGTCAGAATTGATGTAGCCACATTGTTTAGAACAAACACTGAACAGAAAGATCAACAGAGCTGACCAAAATAATAATAAGAAAAGGACCTGGATACCGTTTTCTCAGTTAAAACAGAAATATGACCACCTGAAAATTGAGTATGACAAGATGAGAAAAGAAAATTACACATTATTAGAAAAGTTGAAGGGTCCAAAAAATGTTTAAGGACTTTGCTAATGAGTATTTGTCTGAGAGTTTTTGTCTTTCCGAGAATCCCGAAGGAAACTTGTTTGAATGTGAACAGAAGTTGGCTAATGGGGGAGAAATGCTGAATAGACAATATACAAGGAATTATAAAGAATTCATGGACACTCTCTCAATATTCATCAAGCAATGGCCTTTTTTTTTTTGAACATTCAATTATTTTATTTTTTTTCGTTATTTTACTTTTCAATGGACCTTTCTTCCCCAATGCCCTATTTTTTTATTTTTCTCCATTTCCCAGATATATTTTGCTTTTAATTTTTATTATGTTTTATTTCTTGAACTTTATCTTAAAACCAGAGCGAAGAATTTAAACCTAAAATAATTTTATAACATCTGTACATATGACATATTTGACATCTGAGGTGATGCTGCACAATGGCTTGGCATAGCATAAATTATAGTATGTTGGGTGGTTTTCCTAAATTTATAAGAGGGGTGAGTGAAATTCATCACTTCAGTCATGATTTGTAGACATGTGCACTGCAAAAAAATTAGTTTGTTTATTTTCGTTTTTCGGGTCATTCGTTATGATCGTAATTCGTAAATTTATACATTCGTAAATTCATACATGCGTAAATATATACATTCGTAAATTCGTACATTCGGAAATTTATACATTCGTAAATTCGTACATTCGTAAATATATACATTCGTAAATTCGTAAATTTATACATTCGTAAATTCATACATTCGTAAATATATACATTCGTAAATTCGTACATTCGGAAATATATACATTCGTAAATTCGTAAATTTATACATTCGTAAATTTGTACATTCGTAAATATATACATTCGTAAATTCGTAAATTTGTACATTAGGAAATTTGGAAATTCGGAAATCCGAAAAAATAACTATTAAATTATAGGTATTGTAATTAGACATGTGCAATTCGTTTCGTTCCGAATTCGTTTTTTAACGAATTTCGACAAATTCGTTAATTCGGAAATATCCGAATTAACGAAAACTCATTTAACGAATTTTAACGAATATTCGTAAATTCAAATTTACGAATGTACGAATTTACGAATATACGAATTTACCAATGCACGAATTTACGAATGTACAACTATCCGGAAATTCGTAAATTTGAATTTACGAATTTCCGAATATTCGTACATTCGTAAATTTGTACATTCGTACAATCGTAAATTAGTAAATTCGGAAATCTGAAATAATAATTAACTAATAACTAGGGTTGTCCCGATACCACTTTTTTAAGACCGAGTACAAGTACCGATACTTTTTTTCAAGTACTCGCCGATACCGAATACGATACTTTTTTTTTAATGTCATGTGACGCATTGATAGATGCCACTGGCTGATGGGCACTAAAAGGTGGCACTGACTGATGGCTGGCAGTGGCACTGATGGATGGGCACTGATAGGTGGCACTGATGAGTGGCACGCACTGATGGCTGGCACTGAAAGATGACACTGATAGGTGGCATGCACTGAAAGATGGCACTGATAGATGGCACGCACTGATGGATGGGCACTGATAGGTGGCACTGATTATGCAGCACTGATGAGTGGCACGCACTGATGGCTGGCACTGAAAGATGGCACTGATAGGTGGCACGCACTAAAAGATGGCACTGATAGGTGGCACACACTAAAAGATGGCACTGATAGGTGGCACACACTGAAAGATGGCACTGGTAGGTGGCACACACTGAAAAATGGCACTGATAGATGGCACACACTGATGGCTGGCAGTGGCACTGATGGATAGCTGGTACTGATGGATGGGCACTGACAGATGGCTGGCACTTATGGGCAGGCACTGAAATAAATGACACGAAAGCAACCTAAATAATTTTTTTCTGCCCCCTGCAACGCCCATCTTGCTACACCCTGCACTTGGCTACATAAAAGCAGCAGCGGACATCTTGTTACACCTAGCCCAAACTATATGGGCTGGGTGTAACAAGATGTCCGCTGCTGGCTTAATGTGGCCGAGTGCAGGGTGTACCAAGATGGGCGTCGGGACCCGGGATTGGTTAAAGCACTGACAGTGTACACCGGCAACACGGAGCGTCACTTCAGTTACCCAATGTGACGGCTCCGGTCACCGATGGATGATGCGGCTGCCCCCAGGCCCGGATTTACTCCCTTTGCCGCCCCAAGGCTGGGTCATTCAATGCCGCCCCCCCCCCCTACACACACACACACCATCACATAGGGGTCTTCTGAGCCCCCCCCCATGTGATAGAAATGAGGCAAAGAAAAAAAATGACACTAGAAATACCCCCCCCGCCAAAAAAAACCTGAAAGTACTTGTGATTTGCATATTGTGTTATTAAAGACATACCTAGTGTATTTGTGCACTGTTTTTATACAATAATAACTGTAAATATGTGCATTATGCAGCATACCCAGCAAGGAATTAAATACCTTTTGAGTCAAATATTCTGCTTGGCACTGTGACCTCTGGCCAGCGCCCTTCCCACTGATCCTGGGGGCAGCAGGACCTGGATAGGAGGGGCGGCGGGGGCAGCATATGGAGGAACAAATTCCCCTCCATTTTCCTCCTGCAGCCACTGAATGCCTATGGGACGGAGGGGAGGAAAAGCAGGCTTTTAGTGGCTGCAGGAGAAAAATGGAGGGGATTTGTTCCTCTATATGCCCCCCCATCCAGGTGTACAGGGGCAACATGTGCGCCATTGCAATTGTGACCCTGTAGTTATGCCCTTGGGATGAGTGGCAGCGGTGGTGGTGGGGGATGGGATCAGTGGCAGCAGTGGTGGTTGGATAGGGATAGGATCAGTGGCAGCGTTGAGGGAGAGATGGGATGAGTGGCAGCGGTGGGGGTGGGATCAGTGGCAGCAGTGGTGGGGGGATGGGATGAGTGGCAAGGGTGGTGGTTGGGGGGTGGGATCAGTGGTAGGGGGGATTGAATGGAATGAGTGGCAGAGATGATGTAGGGAATGGGATTAGTGGCAAGGGTTTTGTTTGGGGGGCATTGGATGAAATGAGTGGCAGCGATGGTGGGAGGATGGGATCAGTGGTGAGGGTGGTGGTTGGGGGGTGGGATCAGTGGTAGGGGGGATTGAATGGGATTAGTGGCAGAGATGATGAGGGGAATGGGATCAGTGGCAAGGGTGGTGGTTGGGGGGCATTGGATGAAATGAGTGGCAGCGGTGGTGGGAGGATGGGATCAGTGGTGAGGGTGGTGGTTGGGGAAGATAGGTTGGAATGAGTGGTAGTGGAAGGGGGAGATTGGACGGGATGAGTGGCAGTGGTGGGGGGGTGGGATCAGTGGCAGGGATGGTGGTTGCTGAATGGGATCAGTGGCAGCAGTGGTCGTGGTGAGGTGGGGGGTATCAGTGGTGGGGGGTGTATCAGTCGCACTAGTGGTAATGGTGCTGGTGTTGGGGGGGAATAAGTGGCAGTGGTGGGGTATAAGTGGCAGCGGTGGGGTATAAGTGGCGGTGGTGGGGTATCAGTGGTGGTGGTGGGGTATCAGTGGCGGTGGTGGGGTATCAGTGGTGGTGGGGGGAATCAGTGGCAGCAATGGTGGTGGGGGGTATCAGTGGCAGTAATGCTGGTGGGGGGTATCAGTGGCAGTAATGGTGGTGGGGGTATCAGTGGCAGTAATGGTGGTGGGGGTATCAGTGGCAGTAATGGTGGTGGGGGGTATCAGTGACAGTAATGGTGGTGGGGGGTATCAGTGACAGTAATGCTGGTGGGGGGTATCAGTGGCAGTAATGCTGGTGGGGGGTATCAGTGGCAGTAATGCTGGTGGGGGGTATCAGTGGCAGTAATGGTGGTGGGGGTATCAGTGGCAGTAATGGTGGTGGGGGTATCAGTGGCAGTAATGGTGGTGGGGGTATCAGTGGCAGTAATGGTGGTGGGGGGTATCAGTGACAGTAATGGTGGTGGGGGGTATCAGTGACAGTAATGCTGGTGGGGGGTATCAGTGGCAGTAATGCTGGTGGGGGGTATCAGTGACAGTAATGGTGGTGGGGAGGTATCAGTGGCAGTAATGCTGGTGGGGGTATCAGTGGCAGTAATGCTGGTGGGGGGTATCAGTGGCAGCAGTGGTGGTGTGGGGGGGGGAATCAGTAGCAGTGTTGATATTGATATCAGTGCCACTTACTTGCAGATCACTCGCAAATCAGTTGGTTCCCCCTCCATGCTAGGTTTTGCTTGGCCGGGCAAAGAGGATGGGTCGGGCCTGTGACTACCCATGAGTGCGGGCGGAGAGGATGGGAGGAGCGGGCGGGGACTGTGTAGAGTGCCCATAAGTGAGGGCGGGGAGGATGGGCGGAGCGGGCGGAGACTGTGCAGTATGCCCGTGAATGAGGGCGGGGAGAATGGGCGGTGACTTTGCAGTGTTCCCCTGAGTGAGGGCGGGGAGGATGAGCGGAGTGGGCGGAGATGATAGGCGGAGCCGGAACTGTGCAGTGTGACCGTGAGTGCGAGCGGGGAGAATAGGCGGAGTGGGAGGTGACTGTGCCCGTGAGTGAGGGCGGCGAGGATAGGCGGAGCCGCCCCTGCACTGACTGCCGCCCCGAGGCCTGGCCTCGGTGGCCTTGTCTGGAATCCGGCCCTGGCTGCCCCCATTCCCCCCCACCCCGCCAGCTTACCTGCTCGCTCGCTCTGCCCGCTGACTCCGCCCGCTGACTCCACCCACGGACTTCCTGTTGCACGCCGCCTCTCTCTCCCCATCACAGGTATCGGATCAGGCATCGGGAGCATTTGCGCGAGTACAAGTACTCGCGCAAATGCTCGGTATCGGTCCCGATACCGATACTAGTATCGGTATCGGGACAACCCTACTAATAACTTAACTATTACTAACTATTCAATTATAGGTATTGTAATTTCCTTTCAAATTTGGCTGTTAGTGAACTTAACGAAGTTACGAATTGTTTTCCGACATAATGAATGCCGTATCTAAACGAATGGAACGTAATGAATTAATAATAATAATAAATAACAATAATAATAATAAAAACGTTTTATTATTATTATTATTAATTTGTTCCGTTCCATTTGTTTAGATGCGGCATTTGTTATTTCAGGTTATGCGTAACTTCAGATAAATTTGTATTCGTTACGTTCGCTAACAGCCAAATTTGAAAGGAAATTACAACTATAATTTAATAGTTATTTTTTCAGATTTTCAAATTTTCGGGTTTTCGAAAATATCGAATTTCCAAATTTCCGAAATTACGAATGTATAAATTTACGAATGTATAAATTTACGAATGTACGAATTTACGAATGTATAAATTTACGAATGTACAAATTTACGAATTTACGAATTGCGATCATAACGAATGACCCGAAAAACGAAAAAAAAAAAAAACCGAATGAAACGAAAACGAAAACTAACGAATTTTTTGGCAGTGCACATGTCTAATTGTAATTTCCTTTCAAATTTGGCTGTTAGTGAACGTAACGAATACAAATTTATCCGAAGTTACGCATAACCTGAAATAACAAATGCCACATCTAAACAAATGGAACGGAACACATTAATAATAATAATAAAACGTTTTTATTATTATTATTGTTATTTATTATTATTATTAATTCATTACGTTCCATTCGTTTAGATACGGCATTCATTATTTTGGAAAACAATTCGTAACTTCGTTAAAGGGGTTGTAAAGGTTCGTTTTTTATTTTCTAAATAGGTTCCTTTAAGCTAGTGCATTGTTGGTTCACTTACCTTTTCCTTTGATTTCCCTTCTAAATATTTTTTTTCTTTGTTTTCTTTGTCTGAATTTCTCACTTCCTGTTTCTCTTCAGTAAACTGTTCAGTAAGCTGTTCTGGATGACTCCACACCACTCGGATGATGGTGTGGAGTTCAGTGAGGAGAAACAGGAAGTGAGAAATTCAGACAAAGAAAACAAACATTTAGAAGGTAAATCAAAATAAAAGGTAAGTGAAGCAACAATGCACTAGCTTAAAGGAACCTATTTAGAAAATAAAAAACAAACCTTTACAACCCCTTTAAGTTCACTAACAGCCAAATTTGAAAGGAAATTACAATACCTATAATTTAATAGTTAGTAATAGTTAAGTTATTATTAGTTAATTATTATTTCAGATTTCCGAATTTACTAATTTACTAATTTACGAATGTACGAATTTACGAATGTACAAATTTACGAATGTACGAATTTACGAATGCACGAATTTAGGAATGTACGAATTTACGAATGTACAAATTTACGAATTTACGAATGTACAAATTTCCGAATGTACAAATTTACGAATGTACGAATTTACGAATGTACGAATCTACGAATTTTCGGATATTCAAATTTACGAATATTCGTTAAAATTCGTTAAATGAGTTTTCGTTAATTCGGATATTTGTTAAAAAACGAATTCGGAACGCAACGAATTGCACATGTCTAATGATTTGAAACATTGTTGAATCAGTTGTTTATAGTATGCTGACATATATGGATGACAAAGACCTTTCTACCTTTCATGAAAAGATACTGCCAAGAATTTCCACTGCCGCTTTGTCGGGATAGAAGATCTGATAAACACTGATGTCAAGCTGATTCTATCTGAACCATCGCGTGGGGGTATATATATATGTTGGTATACCATTCTGGTGTAATTGTGAACTGAATGATGCAAGTAACTGCTCTTTTAAAGGCAATGAGGGGTCGGCAAATTACAGCAAATTACGAAAGCAAATTGTGGCTGACAATCAACAAATTCAAGTACTTGACAGGTACACAAAAGGTTGTCATTGCTCAAATGGGAAATGGAAAGAAGCAGATGTGAATTGTGAAATGCTTGCAAGATGGACTACAGCTTTATTGTCAGAGAATATTGAGGGTTCGATGTTAAAAGAACCTAGTGAGCTCATGAATGTCAAGTGCAAGGAAATAGTTTGCAGTACAGAATTTTTACTCTGTATCCAAACCTTTTTGAACTTGAAAGTGACTGCTGATAAATTGATGGTTCTTCTTACTATAAAGATGGAAGCATAATTTCAGGATTTGCTGGTGGTTGTGTAAAAGCATCTTTAAAAATCAAAACTTTGAGCCTGGAGATGAGAGAATCCTGGACTTATGTGGATTGGAGCTCCCAAAGCATACCAAGCTTAACTTTCAGTGAGATGGTGAGAGATGTGATGAAGTCAGAATGGACTGTGACATCAACTCGTTTTTGCACAATATTCAAGATCTTGATGTGATATACTCAAGAAAGAGCAAGCTTTGAAATAAGGCCTAACAGCTATACAGGCCACGGATGTTAACCGAATCGTTTTACAGTCATGGTCTAAAGTTAAATTATATAACTGTTTCATGGGATATTTTAGATGCTGGTGAAGAGAGATGTAACCAGTCTTAACTTCATGTTTCATATGAGCCATTGTAAAGCATCCAGTACCTCAAACCATAATGATATTTGTTTCTTGATTTATGGGTCAGTTCTAGTAGTTAGAACCGACCCAAGTGGGGGTATATGTTGTAATATGTTGGCCGATTTATGTGGGACATGTTATTATGCAAGAATGCAAATTAGGGCATGTGATGACCACAGCCGTCTCTGGCTAGGGGTCATTCTCTGTCATTCTGAAAGACAGAACGTAGATCAAAGACAGCCAATCAAATTGCTCAGACATTCAGTAGATAGGCAATATAAGCTGGCATTCAGTCTACTCAAGTTTTATTCTCTATGAATATGAAGGCATAGGTCTAGAATAGATCTAGAGAACATGGGACTCTAAAAACTACTATTCTGGATTATGTATATACCCTGTTGGATTCGTTGTCATCTGTTCAAGTATTGGACTTTGTTCTGTGTTGGAAGTTAAATAAATTGCACTCTCTGGAGAACTTGGGTGTTGCTGCGGAAACATAACTTATATCATCATACTGTAAACTAAATATTAATTATCTACTGGATGATATATTACATCACTACACTCCACAGTGGTGATTGACAGCGTCTCCGGAGTCAGTGTGGCTTTGGCTCAGTGTCTCTCTAATCACGAGTTGCAGGAAAGAAAACCACTTGATTTCCCCATTAACACAGTCAGTGTAGATGGGGGAATCCCTTTCACAGAGCTATTGTGTTCTCCCGCAGGGAGCTGGATCATCGACCTGTTGAGGACTACGTGGCAGAATTCCGCCTGTGGGCCTCTGATACAGGCTGTAATGATGCAGCCCTTCGGCATCAGTTTCGCCTAGGCCTATCAGAAGGGCTCAAGGATGAGCTTGCTCGTGTGGGGACCCCCAGTTCCCTTGAAAACTTCATTAATCTTGCCATTCAGCTTGATCGGAGATTCAGAGAGACGAGATCAGAGAAGGCTGGCAGCTCCATTCTCCCAACGAATCGGCAGACACGTCCCCTGCAACTTGGACTTTTGCATTCCCCTCTCTCCAGTGAGGAAAAGTTACGATGACGTCGGGAGGACTTGTGCCTATATTGTGGGGTAGCAGGACACTATCTTCAGAACTGCCATGTAAGGCCTACCAGAACCAAGGTCATACCCTCCACCTATCTTGCCAACTGTTCCCTAGGGAGTAGAGCTGCATACATCACTCTGTCTCTGTCACTACAGATTCCCGGTAAAGACATTCAAGTATCAGCTATTATCGATTCCGGAGCCTGTAGCTGTTTTATGGACAAAGACTTTGCTCTATGTCATCAGATCCCTTTACAAACAAAGACACGCCTGTTGTCCATCCATCTGGCCGATGGATCCCATCTCAAGACTGGGCCTATAACACATGAGACCTACCCACTACTGGCTGTATCAGATACCAGTCATCGGGAGTACCTGCGCCTGGATATTATTCCATCCCCTCTGTTTCCCGTAATCCTGGGTATTCCCTGGTTGCAGGCCCACAAAACTGGGATTCAGGAGAACTGACCTTTTCATCTCCCTACTGCCAGCAGTCCTGCCTTCTACCTATTTCCATGAAACCTGCACCCCTTCTTGGGGTACATGCTGACTCTCCTATGTCACAACTCATACCAGCCGCTTATGATGACTACCTGGAGGTTTTTGATAAACAGAAGGCAGACATCCTTCCACCTCACCGCCAGTATGACTGTCCAATTGAACTTTTGCCAGGTGCAGAAATCCCTTTCGGGCGCATTTTTCCCCTCTCTGAACTGGAACTCAAGGTACTACGTCAATATATTGATGAAAACTTGGAGAAGGGGTTTATCCGGCCTTCCACGTCCCCCGCGGGTGCTGGAATATTTTTTGTAGAAAAAAAAGAACCATACCCTGCGCCCCTGCATTGACTACCAGGAACTAAACAAGATCACCGTCAAGAACAGATATCCTTTGCCCCTGGTTCCGGAACTGTTTCAGCGCTTCAAGACGTCCACGGTGTTCACAAAACTGGACTTACGGGGTGCATATAACTTAGTTCGTATCCGCGAAGGGGACGATTGGAAGACAGCTTTCCGCACGAGATTTGGACACTATGAGTATCTCGTCATGCCCTTCGGGTTGTGCAATGCCCCAGCAACATTTCAGCATTTTGTTAATGACATTTTTAGAGATTTCCTTGATCTGTTCCTGATTGTTTACTTAGACGACATTTTGATTTTCTCCAATTCCCTCTCTGCACACTGTGAACATGTGAAGAACGTCCTCAGCAGGCTAAAAGATCATGGATTATTTGCAAAAGCTGAAAAATGCGAATTTGAAAAGGAAACAATTCAGTTCCTAGGACATATTATTTCCACCACTGGCATCTCCATGGATCCCCAAAAGGTCAAATCCATCCTTGGATGGCCTACTCCTACTGACAGGAAGAGCACACAGAGATTCATAGGATTTGCCAATTTCTATCGCAAATTTATAAAAAATTTCTCTGCCATCATCTCCCCGATTACCCAGCTCACAGGACAGAACACCCGTTTTTCATGGACACCCGCAGCACAAGCAGCTTTTGACCAGCTAAAGACATTGTTACCGATACCAATGATGGGATACTATTCCTCCTACTGATAGGGGCCCCACTCCTCCTCCTACTGACCACCAACCCTGAGGCCAAATTTTGTTCTCACTGATGCTGGGCCCGGGACATTTTCTGGCCCCCGCTGACCACAATCCGGCCCTCCTAGTCTGAAGGAAAATAAACTGGCCCTTTGTTTGAAAAGTTTGGAGACCCGTGGCCTATTGCAATAGAGAAGCATTATTAGATGCTATGACTGTCTGGTGGACCCTGCCATACTTAGCTCAGATCGGATGGGACTACTTTGTATACATGGTGATACACCCGCGTAGACAACTAGGGGAACTGTAAAGCATGTTGTGGATGTGGTTAAGAACTTGGACTGGACTATGATTTTCCTCTGTTATGGAAACAGTGGGGGGAAAACACGTAACCAGTCCTGAAAATGTGTCTATAGTAAATTATGTTGTTACTAGTTTCCATGAATTTGAGGGGGATGTTGACACCCTTACATCAGAGGTACCTGACAACTTCCCACTAGGGGGCATGTTTGGGAAGTCAGAGGAAACCCCAGAGGAGCCCCAGTGCCAGAAATGGCATACTATATACCAGTGATCAGAATATTTTGGGAATGCACAGTGGTGGGATCTAAATTTGGCAAATGCATGACAAAAATGTAAAGTTGATAAATGGGATACCTTAACCACTTAAGCCCCAGACCATTTTGTAGCTAAAGGACCAGGCCACTTTTTGCGATTTGGCACTGCGTCGGTTTAACTGACAATTGCGCAGTCATGCGACGTGGCTCCCAAACAAAATTGGCGTTCTTTTTTTCCCACAAATAGAGATTTCTTTTGGTGGTATTTTATCACCTATGTGGTTTTTATTTTTTGCGCTATAAACAAAGATAGAGCGACAATTTTGAAAAAAATTCAATATTTTTTACTTTTTGCTATAATAAATATCCCCAAAAAATATATAAAAAACATTTTTTTTCCACATTTTAGGCCGATACGTATTCTTCTACATATTTTTGGTAAAAAAAAACGCAATAAGCGTTCATTGATTGATTTGTGCAAAAGTTATAGCGTCTACAAGATAGGGGATAGGATAGATATGGCATGTTTATTTTTATTTTTTTTACTAGTAATGGCGGCGATCAGCGATTTTTATCATGACTGCGACATTATGGCGGACACATCGGACACTTTTGACACTATTTTGGGACCATTGTCATTTTTACAGCGATCAGTGCTATAAAAATGCACTGATTACTGTGAAAATGACACTGGCAGTGAAGGGGTTAACCTGTAGGGGGCGCTGAAGGGGTTAAGTGTGACCTAATGTGTGATTATTACTGTGTGGGGGGCGTGGCTTGGCGTGTGATGTCACTGATCGTCGTTCCCTATGACAGGTAACAGATGATCAGTGACAGTCTCACTAGGAAGCACGGGGAGAGGTTTGTTTACACTTGCCTCTCCCCGTTCTTCAGCTCTGTGACTCGATCGCGGGACACCGTCGGCGATCGGATCTGCAGGGTCCCGCGGGCACGGTCACGGAGCTCAGGACCGGGTCGCGAGCGCGCGACCCATGGCTGGGCATCTTAAAGAGGACATACCTGTACGTGCTTGTGCCCAGCCGTGCCATTCTGCTGACGTATATGTACAGGCGGCGGTCCTTAAGTGGTTTAGAACCAGATGTTAACCTGGTATTTCCACATTTTGCAGTATAGCATGACTTACTGTATTATGTAAAGAAGAAATGGGAGCAATTGCACAACAGCTGGTATTTCCCTAGTCTAATACCGTGTACACACGACCGGATTTTCCGTCGGAAAAACCTTGGATGGTTTTCCCCACAGAATTCCGCTCAAGCTTGGTTTGCATACACACGGTCACACCAAATTCTGAAGGTCAAAAACGCGGTGACGTACAACGGCACTATAAAAGGGAAGTTCCATACGAAGCGCACCACCCTTTGGGCTCCTTCTGCTAATCTCATGTTAGTAAAGGTTTGGTGATAGACGATTCGCGCTTTTCAGCCTTCGTGCTTTTCAGATCGTTACTGCTGTTCAGTTAGTTCTTGTGGGTTCGTATCTGTTTTTCAGTGTGTGTAGTAAGTTCTTATCTGTTTTTCAGTGCGTTCTTGTCCGGGCGTTTCTACTTTTCAGCTCGCTCTTCACAGGCCTTTCTGTTCTTTAGTGCGTTTTGTTAGTTCGTTCTGACCAGCCGACCATTTTCTAGCCATGTTGCGGGTAAGTACTCGTCATAGTCATAGTACTGATAAGATAACAGAGGAGGGGATTTCAGAGGAGAGAGTTCAGTAGCAGTTGACTTGTCGTAGAGTTTGTGCTGTGCGGGAGCTTGGTGTTGGGGTTCTTGCTTTGACCCAAGCTCATGAACAGGGTGAAGAGGAGTTCATGGACGAAGAATTGGTTGCTCCAGCGTGTCCAATTCTGTCATATGCCTTTGCTGTGGGAGATCCAGGAGAATAATCCTGATGATTTCAGGAATTATCTCCGGATGACAGACCACGTTTTTCACCGTCTTTTGGCTTTGCTGTCCCCTTATATTACCAAGCAGGACACCTGCATGCGGCAAGCCATCACTCCTGAGCAGAGGCTAGTCGCCAGGTTGCAATACTTGGCGATAGGGAGAAGTCTGCAGGACCTCAAGTTTTCGACAGGCATCTCCCCTAGGCTCTGGGGATCATTATCCCAGAGACCTGTTCTGCCATCATACAAGTCCGGCAGAAGGACTATATATTAAGGTAAGTTTTCTCCTTTAACATCACATTCTATGTATTTAATGTATGCTAAAGTATTGTATTTCTTTCATCATTCCCTAATTACCATGATTGTAATATGCTGTGAATGTCCCCTTTGTCCTCATGCATGCTGTAAGCTTTTAAAGTGGAGTTCCACCCTGAAATTTTTTTTCCCCCAAATTTTTTAAAATAATTGAAAAAAAAAATATTTACTCACCTTAAATAGCGGTTGCTATGCGGAAGTCCCTAATTTTCCTCTTCATCGTCCACGGCAGGTATCCTTCCTCCGTCCTACTCGCGGTGTCTTCTGGTGAATGGGGCGCGCTGCTTTCTGGGAACTGTGTGTATCCCAGAGAGCAGCCGGCCCATTCACAAAACGCTGCGTGGCTTGCGCATGCGCAGTAGGAAATGGGCAGTGAAGCCGCATGGCTTCACTGCCTGTTTCCCTTACTGAGGATGGCGTCGCCGGGAGCTGCCAGTGCCGAGGGATAGGCCTCGGGGGGGCTGACATCGCGGGCGAGTAGGACAGGTAAGTGTCCTTATTAAAAGTCAGCAGATACAGTGTTTGTAGCTGCTGACTTTAAAAAAAAAAATAATAAATTGCGGGTGGAATCCCGCTTTAATGCTCATTTTTTGGCCTACATGCATATTTGCCTTCACTAACCTCTCCAGCATGCTATCCTGGACCCATACACCCCTATCCTAGTCACTTAACAATATATTTTGTCAGCTCTGTTGTAGTGCTTTACCCTAAACACCCCCTAAAATGCGTACAAATGTTATTGCCAGAGGCTTTTTTTGGGGGTCCCAAACTCATCTAGAACTAGAACTCTCCCCCCTTAAAATGTTATTGTTGTCCTTAAATTCAGGCAGAGTGCCAGAGGCTTTTTTTGGGGTCCCAAACTCAGCTAGACCCCCCCTAAAATGTTTACAATGGGCCATCAGAGGCGGTGAGGAATCTGATAAGTGGACCTTATATGTTTGTCTTTAAATTCTCTTTTAAATAAATGTTATATTTAAGCTGGCGGAGAGGCGCTTGGCTTTCACACACAGGCACTGTTTATTGTTTGAAAAATAATCCCTGATACCCCTAAACCTTTATGTCAACTGTTGAACACCATTTGTATTGCTCTGCACTGGGCTGTTGCCATGAATTGGAAATCACCTACAGTCCCATTTGCTCAAGTCCTTACGAGGATTGATCAAATCATGCTCTCTGAACAAATATTTCACAAACTGCACGATTCCATGCCTGTCCATGATGCTAAATGGAAAGCATGGTGGCTTTTGCGTGTTCAAGAATGACCTGAGTTTTTTGTTATTTCTTATTATGTTTTTTTTTCTATTATTCTTGTTTTCACTGTTCTCTTCTATCTGGTTTTGCTGTTATACATTGGTCAATTAACCTTTATATACAGTCTATAGCCTAAAGCAGTGTAACGGATGCTTCTACTTCCTATTATTATACATTGTACATTTTGACTTTGTATACTATGATACAGTATGACCTATCACCCTGATTTTGTTTATCCTTATACCGCATTATCGTTGTTATGATATATGTCATCATTTTGTACTGCAAACCTTTGGATTCTCAATAAAATCTTTAAAGTAAAAAAAAAAAAAATGTTATACTGATTTTTTTTTGGTTTGACTCCACAGTTTCCTTCAACGCCACAGGAATGGCACACTGTGGCATCCCATTTTGCAGAGCGGTGGGACTTTCCTAACTGCGGAGGGGCAATAGATGGGAAACACGTCCACATCGTGCCACCACCCCATTCGGGGTCATACTATTTTAACTATAAGGGGTTTCATATTATAGTGTTGATGGCGGTGGTGTCGGCACAATATGAGTTTCTATGTCAGGAAGGGCATGCCAGCATTCAAGATGGTGGCCGTGGAAGACGGCCTGGAACTTCAGCTATTTCTGGAATGCCATTGGCACGCGTGTGCGTGCCGGTGCACGCGCATGTGCGCACGCATTCTGTGACAGGCCTTGGCGCCAAGCAGGCTATTTAAAATGGGTCAGCACCCAGACTCAGTGCTGTCTGTTCTACAGCGTTCTGTGTACTCTGCGTTCCAGTATCTGATACCTGTTCCTGACATCTGACCCGGCTTGTCATTGACGTTCCTGCTTTCTGCCCGCACCTGACCCGGCTTGTTGACTCAGAATCTGCCTGCTCCTTCTGCTACCCTGCTGCCAGCCTGATACTAAACCGGCCTGTATCCTGACTCCGCTTCAGCCTATGCTCCTGTTCCAGACTCGTCCGCCAGTGTGCGACCCGGCCAGCCTGCACCTGCTATTCCTTCAGCCCTTCGGAGCCCTGCTGAGCTCCCATCCCACCTGCTGTCACACCTGCTCCTCTGCCTGTGGTGTTCCTGTACCTAGCCTGTACCTGCCTTCCGCTAACCGCGGCTCCTGGTCTTTTGCTGTACCGGTATTCCCCTGCAGTCTCTCCTGGGACCCCAGTCCGGCTCCATCGTCAGCGATCCTGCCAGGCACTCGTGCGACTCTGCACTCCTGCACCTCCTGTCTGCTCTATCAGGGGCCTCGAGTCAGAGGTGTAAGAGAGGCCGTCCTCTGCATATCAGGCTTTACCGCCAGGTACGTGACAGCAACAGACAGCCATGTCTGAGCCTGTGCGAGGACCCTCTCCCATGAAGGAACTTTGCCAACATCTGGCAGGCCTGACACGGGCTGTTAAAGACTTACAGGGAAGCTATACCCAGTTGGAAGGATGTTTACAGACCCTGACTTCCTCTACAACCGTCCAGGGACCTGAGCAAGCTTCCTCCACTCCACCTCTACTGCTCCTGCAATCATAATGCTCCCACCTGAACCCAGAGTTCCAACCCCGGAAAAATTCCTTGGTGAACGCAGCAAGTTCAGAGACTTTCGGAACGCATGTGAACTGTATTTCGCACTTCAGCCATGCACCTTCTCTCTTGAAGCCACGAATGTCGGCTTTGTTATCTCTTTACTGCAGGGAGAGCCACAATCCTGGGCTCACCGTCTCCTTGAACAGAGGGCCGAGTGTCTTTCAGACTTAACCTCATTCCTGGCCACCATGGCCCAATTGTATGAAGATCCCCAGCAAGCTGCTTCCGCTGAAGCAGCCCTCCGTTCACTTCAACAAGGTCGCAAGGCTGTGGAAGATTATGTCTCTGAATTCAGACGATGGGGCTTTGACAGTAGCTGGAACGACGTTGCGTTACGCCATCAGTTCCGCATGGGCCTCTCCGAGCCTCTCAAGGACGAACTCGCCCGAGTAGGTGTTCCTCCTATGTAGACAAAAAACACAAAATATCCAAGCTCAACTTACCAACCAATCAGCAACCGAACAAATTCACCTGTCTAACAGTGCGTTTAAAAACAGGGGTTTAGTTGCACGCATTTGCAAATACATGTGTAAGCTGCAGGCCCCGTCAAGGCTCCCTGTGTACTGCAGTCCTAACTCTAAAATTTAAGGTCTCCTCAGTGGAAGCACATGTATGCTGATGGATAGATGAAGGGCAGATGACTGGAGGGAGCCCCACCCTCCTTAAAGGGGCAGGAGCACACTAGACACCCAGCACATAGAAGCAAAGGTGCTAGTGCGTTGCCTGACCACAATGACATCAATACAAAAAATACTGTCACTGCCCCCACCTATGACAGGTCTTCACGGCAAGGAGCACTGGATGGGCGGACGCATGTAGACAAAAAACACAAAATATCCAAGCTCAACTTACCAACCAATCAGCAACCAAACGAATTCACCTGTCTAACAGTGCGTTTAAAAACAGGGGTTTAGTTGCACGCATTTGCAAATACATGTGTAAGCTGCAGGCCCCGTCAAAGCTCCCTGTGTACTGCAGTCCTAACTCTAAAATTTAAGGTCTCCTCAGTGGAAGCACATGTATGCTGATGGATAGATGAAGGGCAGATGACTGGAGGGAGCCCCACCCTCCTTAAAGGGGCAGGAGCACACTAGACACCCAGCACATAGAAGCAAAGGTGCTAGTGCGTTGCCTGACCACAATGACATCAATACAAAAAATACTGTCACTGCCCCCACCTATGACAGGTCTTCACGGTAAGGAGCACTGGATGGGCGGACGCATGTAGACAAAAAACACAAAATATCCAAGCTCAACTTACCAACCAATCAGCAACCAAACAAATTCACCTGTCTAACAGTGCGTTTAAAAACAGGGGTTTAGTTGCACGCATTTGCAAATACATGTGTAAGCTGCAGGCCCCGTCAAGGCTCCCTGTGTACTGCAGTCCTAACTCTAAAATTTAAGGTCTCCTCAGTGGAAGCACATGTATGCTGATGGATAGATGAAGGGCAGATGACTGGAGGGAGCCCCACCCTCCTTAAAGGGGCAGGAGCACACTAGACACCCAGCACATAGAAGCAAAGGTGCTAGTGCGTTGCCTGACCACAATGACATCAATACAAAAAATACTGTCACTGCCCCCACCTATGACAGGTCTTCACGGCAAGGAGCACTGGATGGGCGGACGCATGTTCCTCCTACCCTGGAAGCCCTGATTGACTTGTCCATCCAAATTGACCGTCGTTTGAGAGAACAAAGGTTGGAAAGAGCGGCGGGCCAACCACGCCCAGTGTGGATGCTACCACGGGTGCCCAGCCCCTTCAGTGCTGTTCCACCGGCCCCTGCTATGTCTGTTCCTGGCGCACCAGAACCATGGCAGCTCGGCCTACTCCGTCCTTCACTCTCCCCTGAGGAACGCCAACGTCGTTGCCAGCAGAACCTCTGTCTGTATTGTGGGGGTTCAAGACATTATGTGAGGTGTTTCCCAGTTAAGTCCTGTAAATGCCTCTCAGCTATCTCCCCTTCTGCAACTCTGAACTTGCCCAGAAATTCTGCTCATCTTGCTCTCTCCATTTCATTACAGCTGCCAGGGGGGACTATCCAGACTTCCGCTATAATCGATTACGGGGCCTGCAGCTGTTTTGTGGACTTATCCTTTGCTGCACAACATCATATCCCACTTCAACCCAAAGCGCAGAGACTTTCCGTCCATCTGGCCGATGGGACCACCATTAAGTCTTGAGCAGTTACCCATGAGACAATGCCTCTACTTGCCACTATTACCAAGAACCGCTACGTTTGGATGCCATCGCCTCTCCTTTGTTCCCGGTCATTCTCGGCATGCCTTGGCTAAAGGCTCATAGTTCCTGCATCAACTGGGCCACAGAGGAAATTTAGTTTCTTTCTCCCTATTGCACCCAGCACTGCTTATAAACCTCCTGTGACCAGCCTTCCCTGCTATGCCTTGACACAGACTCTGAAGCCTGTCGTTCCGTACCCACAGCTTACCACAACTTCCTGGATGTGTTCAGCAAGAAAGGTGCAGAGACTCTCCCTCCTCATCGGTCATACGACTGTCCCATCGAACTCCTTCCTGGAGTCGAATTTCCTTTTGGGAGAATCTTTCCCTTATCCGAATGTAAACTTGTTGCCCTCAAAGACTACATTGATGATAACCTGAAGAAGGGGTTCATCCGCCCTTCCACCTCCCCGGCCGGGGCGGGAATCTTCTTTGTAGAAAAGAAGGACCATTCATTACGTCCGTGTGTGGACTATCGTGAACTGAATAAAGTCACGGTTAAGAACCGCTACCCCCTTCCGCTGGTACCCGAACTCTTCCAGAGACTTGGCGCTGCCACCATATTCACCAAGCTAGATCTCAGAGGTGCCTATAACTTGGTCCGTATACGGGAAGGGGATGAATGGAAGACTGCTTTCCGCACACGGTTCGGGCACTATGAGTACCTCGTAATGCCCTTCGGATTATGCAACGCCCCCGCTACCTTCCAGCATTTTATTAACGATGTCTTCCGAAATTTCCTGGACTTATTTGTTGTAGTATACCTTGACGATATACTAATCTTCTCTTCCTCTCTAGACAACCACCGCAGACATGTCAGGAGTGTACTAAGCCGCCTTCGACAACATGGACTTTACACCAAACACAAGAAGTGCGAGTTTGAGCGCCAAAGCATCCAATTCCTGGGCCTGATCATATCCACCGAGGGCATCAAGATGGATCTCCAAAAAGTTACGGCCATCTTGGACTGGCCAATTCCCAGCAATAAGAAAGGCATCCAACGCTTTATAGGATTCGCAAACTTTTATCGGAAGTTTATCAGGGGATTTTCAGCAATCATCTCCCCATCACCTAACTTACTAAACATGGTGTCAGATTCCATTGGTCCCCAGAGGCCCAGGCCGCCTTCGAGATGATGAAAAAGCTGTTCACCTCTGCATTTGTCAAGAAGGATCCCGATTCGTCCCTGCCATACGTTTTAGAGGTGGACACATCTGAAACAGCAGTTGGAGCTATACTTTCTCAGAGGCAGGGATCCAAGGCTCTGTTGCACCCAGTTGCCTTCTTTTCCCGCAAGCTATCTGATGTGGAAAATAATTATGACGTCGGGGATAGTGCACTCCTAGCAATCAAAGCTGCACTGGAAGAGTGGAGATACTTACTAGAAGGGGCCGCACACCCGATCCAGATCTATACTGACCACAAGAATCTAGAATATCTGAGGACAGCAAAAAGGTTGAAACCCCGGCAGGCCAGGTGGGCACTTTTCTTTTCTAGATTTATTTTCCATTTAACATACAGGCCTGGATCTAAAAATACAAAACCCAATGCTTTATCACGTATGTTCAGCAAATCACAGGAAATCTCTCCTCCAGATACCATTCTGTCTTCCGGGAACTTCCTCCTACTACAAGGGGACTTAATGGCCCAGATCAAACAAGCCTTTGTAGGAAGCGCCTCGCCACCCAGGACCACCTTACTAGCAAGAGGCGGGCTACTTTGGTACGGAGACAAAGTCTTTGTACCGGAGGGTTTACGAGTCTCCGTCTACAAAACTTCCGAATTAATGCAACGAACATTTTGGTGGCCTGGGATGGAGAAGGAATGCAGAAAGTATGTAGAATCCTGCACCACCTGTATCCGCAACAAGAACAGCAAATCCAGGGCTTGGGGGTCTGTTAAAGCCGCTACCGGTCCCGAATAGACCTTGGCAGATGATTTCGATAGACTTTATCGTGGAGCTGCCCCCATCTGAGGGCTACAGTACTATTTTCGTGATCGTCGACCGATTATCCAAGATGGCCCATTTCCTCCCCATAAAGGGCCCTCCCCCTCCAGAGACTGCACGAATCTTCATCAGAGAGGTTATAAGGCTTCATGGAACTCCGGCAAACATAGTTTCTGACAGAGGGGTCCAGTTCACCTCCAGGTTCTGGAGGTCTTTGTGCGAGTCTCTTGGAATTGAACTTTCATTCTCATCAGCCTATCACCCGCAAACCAATGGACAAACAGAAAGGACCAATCAAACACTCGAACAATATCTCCGCTTTTTTTCTTCATTTTCTCAAGACGATTGGGTCCCCTTACTCCCTCTGGCTGAATTCTCTTACAATAATTCCATCCATTCAGCCACCAAACAATCGCCTTTCTTCGCCAATTTCATCCTTCATTTCTTTTCAATGCAATCCCAGAGTGCTCTGTACCTGCTGTTCTTGAAACAATGGACTTCTTTAATACCAACAATAAACTGTTACAGGAAACAATGGCCAAGACCCAAGCCTACAACAAAGAAGTATTTGACAAGAAGAGAAGGGGGGAATTGATCTTAAACCCAGGTGACCAAGTTTGGTTGGCTACAACAAATCTAAAACTTGCTTGCCCCTTGGAGAAACTTGGACCTAAGTTCGTAGGGCCATTCCCTGTGAAAAAACGAATCAACAATGTTGCTTACGAGCTGGAACTACCTGACTCTTTTAGGATCCATCCCGTGTTCCATGCAACCCTGCTAAAACCCGCTATCCCTGATCCTTTTCCTGGTCGAGATGCCGGCCCACCTGAACCCGTGGTGGTAGACGGTGAAGAGGAGTTCGAGGTGGAGGCGGTGTTAGATTGCAGGAAGAGGAGGAATCAGGTTCAGTATCTAATTAAGTGGAGAGGGTATGGACCGTAGGACAACTCGTGGGAACTGGAAGGTAATATCCATGCCCAAGAGCTCATTCAAACCTTCAAGAACGCTCATCCTGACAAAGTGGCCAGATTGGGCATCCGGAGGCTTGGAGGGGGCAATGTCAGGAAGGGCATGCCAGCATTCAAGATGGTGGCCGTGGAAGACGGCCTGGAACTTCAGCTACTTTTGGAACGCAGTTGGCGCACACGTACTCGGTGACAGGCCTTGGCGCCAAGCAGGCTATTTAAACTGGGTCAGCACCCAGACTCAGTGCTGTCTGTTCTACAGCATTCTGTGTACCCTGCGATCCAGTATCTGATACCTGTTCCTGATATCTGACCCGGCTTGTCCTTGACGTTCCTGCTTTCTGCCCGCACCTGAACTGGCTTGTTGACTCCACATCTGCCTGCTCCTTCTGCTACCCTGCTGTCAGCTTGATACTAAACCGGCCTGTATCCTGACTCCGCTTCAGCCTATGCTCCTGTTCCTGACTCGTCCGCCAGTGTGTGACCCGGCCAGCATGCACCTGCTATTCCTTAGCCTTTCGGAGCCCTTCTGAGCTCCCATCCCACCTGCTGTCGCACCTGCTCCTCTGCCTGTGGTGTTCCTGTACCTAGCCTGTACCTGTCTTCCGCTGACTGCGGCTCCTGGTCTTTTGCTGTACCGGTATTCCCCTGCAGTCTCTCCTGGGACCCCAGTCCGGCTCCATCGTCAGTGATCCTGCCAGGCACTCGTGCGACTCTGAACTCCCGCGCCTCCTGTCTGCTCTATCAGGGGCCTCGAGTCAGAGGTGTAAGAGAGGCTGTCCTCTGCATATCAGGTTCTACCGTCAGGTACGTGACATTCTATATGTGGACGTGGGGAAGAATGGCCGGATGTCGGATGGTGGAGTCTTCGCTATACGGAGTTTTCCCGACGCCTCCAGAGTGGTGGCTTGGGATTGCCACCTGCTGAAGACAACGTGGAAGGACTCCCATTTGTGTTCGTCTCAGATGAAGCATTTGGTCTGGGTGAACATCTGATGAGGCCATTCCCCCAGAGGAACCTCACCCCGGAGAAGAGGGTTTTTAACTATCGGCTGGCCAGAGCCAGAAGAGTCGTGGAGAATGCCTTTGGCATAATGGCCAGCCGTTTCCGCCTGTTTCTTACATCTATAAATATGGCGGAGTATAAACTCAACCACATCGTTTTAGCATGCTGTATTCTTCACAATTTTCTAAGGAAAAATGCTCTGAATTATGTTGCCTCAGTTGGGCCTGAGGCCGGACTTCCAGAAACTACCCTGACGGCCCTGAAAGCTGGTTGTCCTGGCTTGCCCCCCCAGAGTGCCTGTGATGTGCGCCAAAAATATCTGGACTATTTTACGGGTAGGTGGGCCATTGCTATGCCACAAAATTTCTGATAATTTAAAAAAATAAAAAAATATTTTTTATCTGAAATCATCTTGAATTTGATTTAATGCTTGTGTTTCCTTTAGCTGTCTCCTATGTTCTCCTAGTGCCAAGTGGATTTTGCTTTATTAAATTATCCCCATTGACACTGTAAATACCAAATTATTTAAAAAAATGGTATTGAGCATTGAAAGAAGAAGCCACACATAGTTGAGTATAAAATTTTTTACTCCGTGCACATTCACATGTGCGTTATAAAACATTTTTCCACCAAAAAACATATTTTTTTAATTAAGTTTGAAATTTTTCAGTTTTTCATGTTTCAAACCATAACATACACAACTCTAGAACTTACAAAGTTCAGCTTTGAAAAACTGAAGGCAATATCAGACATTAATATGTCAAAGCTGTGTTGATCTTGCCTTCACCTGATGGGGTGATGTCACCCCTGAAAAAACAAAATTTTGAAGACGCACAAAAATTGTGAGGCAAAAATAGGATTTTTTGTACTCACCGTAAAATCCTTTTCTCTGACATCCATGGACCGACACGGCGGCTCTTATTCACTGAACGTGTGGGTTATGTCCCTGCTTGCAGGAGAAGACCTAGGCAGAATGTCAGATGTTATACATACATCCTAAAAGCCAGAGCTGAACAGCCCCACCCAGGGGGCGGTCCCTCCCGACATAACCCACCCCCTGCAGTCAGCAGACCTCAGTTCGTAACAAAGCAGTACAAACTTAAAATGAAGGGTGGGTGCCGTGTCGGTCCATGGATGTCAGAGAAAAGGATTTTACGGTGAGTACAAAAAAATCCTATTTTCTCTTATCATCCATGGACCGACACGGCGGCTCTTATTCACTAAACGTGTGGGACGTCCCAAAGCAGTGTCAAGAGGGATGGGAGCAGTATAAATGGAAAAACCAAAAAACTTCACTCCAAACAAGGCAGAGCTCCTCAACAGAGGAGTTGCAACTTTAAACAGCGGCCTGCAACACCTTGCGGCCGAAGGAAGCATCCGAAGATGCAGCCAACCTTATAAAACTTAAAAAGGTATGAACAGACGACCAGGTCGCCGCCTTGCACACTTGTGCAACCGACGCTTGATGTCGGAAAGCCCAGGAAGCACCAATTGCCCTGGTGGAATGCGCCGTAACCGGAAAGGGAGGCGCCCGCCCTTTGAGAGCACAGGCTTGAATGACGGTTTGTCTGATTCCCCTAGAAATGATGGCAGACGAAACCGCTTGGCCCTGTTTTGGACCAGAGACAGTCACAAACAGTGAGTCAGACTTCCGAATAGAAGCAGTAGCAGACAGGTACAACCGCAAGGCTCGTACCACATCCAATATGTGCAGCGCAAACTCTCTCGGATGCGATGGGTGAGGACACAAGGACGGGAGGACAATGACCTCATGTAGGTGAAAGGTCGACACCACCTTTGGCAAAAAGGAAGGTCGCGGATGCAACACCGCCTTATCCTTATGGATGACTAAATATGGCGACTTGCAGGACAAGGCCGCCAACTCAGACACTCGTCAAACAGAAGTGATTGCCACTAAAAGGCCACCTTCTGAGACAAGACAAGAGGGGAATATCCCTGATATTCTCAAAAGGAGGTTCCTGGAGGACCGAGAGCACCAAATTCAGATCCCACGGTGGGAGAGGAGGCTTGACAGGAGGGAGCACATGGCGAACCCCCAACACAAGGTGCTAACCAAGGAATGACCCGCTAGAGGTCACTGAAAGAAGAAGGCCAAGGCCGAAATATGATCCTTAATGGTACTCAAAGCAAGCTTTTGGGTCACTCCACACTGCAGAAGACGCAGGATTCTGGGGACGGAATACGTCCGAGGACGCCAGTCCAGCGCTTCGCACATGGCGATGTAAGCTTTCCAGGTACGGTGATAGATCTGTCTGAAGGAAGACTTCCGTGCCCTTAACATGGTCAAAATGACCGAGTCCGAGAAACCTCGGTCCCTCAACACCTGGCTTTCAACAGCCACACCGTTAAAGCCAGAGACTGTAAAGCCGGATGAAACATAGGACCTTGAGACTGAAGGTCCTCCCTCATCGGCAACCGCCAGGGAACGTCCGCGACGAGACGTACCAGATCAGCGTACCAGTGACGCCGAGGCCAATCCGGAGCAATTAGGATCACCGGAGTTCCCTCGGTCGCCACCCCGCGCAGCAGACGAGGTAGCAGCTGCAGCGGAGAAAAAACGTATATCAGGTGATAAGAACCCTATGGGGCCACCAACTCATCCGAGGCATCGCCCAAGGATCCCTGGATCTGGCCACAACCTCGACACCTTGCGATTGAGTCGAGAGGCCATCAGGTCCACATCCGGCGTACCCCACCGTCGGCAAAGGAGTTGAAATATGCAAGGACCACTCTCCTTGGTCCAGCGTCTGGCGACTCAGATAGTCCGCCTGCCCATTGTCTATGCACGGAATGTAAACGGCCTACAGAGCCGGCACATTTCTTTCGGCCCACTTCAGGATATAGGCTACCTCGGAAGCCGCAGATGAGCTCCGAGTCCCCCCTTGATGGTTTACATACGCCACCGCCGTGGCGTTGTGTGACTGGATCCTGATGGAGCGACCCTGTAATCTCTCCGACCCGAGGAGAGGCACAGCCTGATTGCCCGTAAATTCCAGAACAGTGATTGGTAAACGGGCTTCGTCCAGAGTCCAAAGCCCTTGGGCCGACAGGACTCCCCAGACTCCACCCCAGCCCGTCAGACTGGCGTCTGTCGTGAGTATAGTCCATTGGATGGGGAGGAACGACTTTCCGGACCGAAGAGCCGAGGATCTCAACCCCCATGTCAGGGACACACTGACCAGGTGACTCACCTGGATCTGAAGATCCAAGGACAACGGGGATTTGTCCCAGTTGGACAAGATCTCCTTCTGCAATGCCCTGGTGTGTGATTGGGCATACGGGACGGCCACGAAGGAGGCCACCACGAGTCCCGGGACTCTCATGCAAAAACGGATTGACGACCATTTTCGGGACATCAGCACCCGCACCGCAGACTGAAGTGCCAGCAACTTCTCCAGAAGTAGGATACCTTTGCCTCCAAGGAGTCCAGAATCAGACCTAGATACTCCAGACGCTGATTCGGGACCAGGACTGACTCCTGAATGTTCAGGAACCACCCGAAGTCCCTGAGGGTCTGATAGAAGAAAGCGTGACTATCGTCAAAGTCTGAGCTACTTTCTGCTCTTAGCAGAAGATCGTCTAGATAGCCCACGACAGCAATGCCTCGCTGTATCAGAAAGGCTAGAACCGGAGCAAGCACCTTGGTGAACACCCTTGGTGCCGAGGCTAGGCCAAAAGGAAGAGCCACATCGATAGTGGACTTCTCTGATCGCAAAGCGCAGAAACTTCTGGTGACTTGCGCAGATCGGAACATGCAAGTAGGCGTCCTTGAAGTCCAAGGACGCCAGAAGAAAATCCCTTTGGTGGAGTGTAGCGATCACCGTGCGAATGGATTCCATGCGGAATTTCTGCACCTTCTCGAAGGCATTCAGGGCCTTGAGGTCCAGGATAGGTCGAACCACGTCCTTTTTTGGGACGACAAACAGATTCGAGTAGAATCCCTGAAAAACTCTCCTGTGACGGAACCGGCACAATCACTCCGGACCTGATCAAATCCTGTACAGCCCCCAAGAGGGCTGCCCGACGGGTAGGAAGGAGAGGAAGATTCGAGGGAAAGAATCTGTCTGGGGACCAGGATCGGAATTCTATCCTGTATCCTGAGGTGACCACCTCGCACACCCACCGGTCGGAGATTCAGGAGGTCCACCGATACGTGACCTGCGAAATCGTCCCCCCACCCCAGAGTCGGGCGGGGCAAGACTTCACGCGGAGGCAGGCTTGGGAGCCGCTGGTTTGGCTTACGCACCCAGGGGCGCTTGTGCCCACCAGCCGCACTGCCGTCAGTCTGGGAGGGCCTACCCGTGGACTCGACTGATGAAAAAAAACCTTTTTTGCTGGAAAGGAAGGACCCTGTTTGCGGCGGGCCCCCTTACCCTTGCTAGTCTAAGGAAGAAGAGTGCGTTTACCTCCCATGACATCCTTGACGATGTCATCCAGAGCAGCACCGAAAGGTCTACCACCTTTAAATGGTAGATCCGTCAGGAGCTTCTTAGAGGCTAGGTCAGCAGACCAGCATTTCAGCCAGATAAGACGATGCAATACCACTGTCAGGGAAATCGTTCCAACAGCGCCAATCAGCGCCCAATGCGCACACGCGGCGGAATGATGCTTCGGCGCATGCGCGTGCGCGGGACGACGCTTCTACGTTCTCGGGTGCGCGCGCCGACGCAGCGGCGCGCGCGCATGCGCGGCGGCGCACCAATAGGAATCCAGGCGGGCCTATTTAAAGAGACCTAGTTGCACTGACAAGTTGCTGGTTTGTCAGCTTTCCTGTATTCCCAAGACTCTGGAAGACTATCCTGAAAATCTCCTTGTGACCCGGACTGGCTTGATTCCTCTGATCTCTCTCCTGGACCTGACCCTCGGCTTGTGATACGGACTTCTGCCTTCTCCTGTGTTTGACCCTCGGCCTGTGACTCGGATCTGCTGTCTGTCTCCAATCCTTGACCTCTGGCTTGTACCTTTTGGACTTCCACGTTTCCTTTGAACCCCTGCCTGGTTCCCGGTACTCTCTGGACTTGTTACCTTTTACTGCGTTTGACCCCCAGCCGGGACTGTTACCTTGCCACTGCAACCCGGACTCAACCTGCACCGGTTTCCATTATCTCATGCTGTTTGAACTTTACCAATCCGGATAGTTCCTGCTTGAAGCCTGTTCTTCAGTCTACTCAGCTCTACCGGACCGTCTACAGATACCCACCACCTGCCGGTAGCCGGTGCCGCTTCTCGCCATCCACTCTCTGTCTCAACTCCAGGGGGTGGAGTGCGTCAAGTCGCAAAGGTGAACCACTCTCGGCACCTCGGCCTCGGTGAGTACATACCCTTACAGTACAAACCAGCCAGATGTCTGAGGCCGACAGGGTGCGTTCACCGTTCGAGACCCTATGTCAGCAAGTCACCGCACTAACCGTTGCGGTTCAGAAATTACAAGAAGGTTATGTCCAAATGGATGGCCGCTTTCAGCTACTTACTGGAGCTACAGGACCAGCATCACCAGCTGCTACCGTTGCCAATGTTGCCTCCACGTCTCAAAATCAGGCAAATCCCACCGTAGTAATGGCTACCCCTGAACCCAGGGTCCCCCTGCCTGAGCGATTTTCTGGCGTCCGTAAGAAATATCGGGCTTTCAAAAACGCATGTTCTCTTTATTTCGCCCTTCAACCCAGGACTTTCTCTTCAGAAGTGGTAAAGGTGGGGTTCGTCATCTCCCTTCTAACCGACGAACCTCAGGCCTGGGCCCATGGCCTGATGGAGCAAAGTAGCCCCATACTAGATTCTGTGGACACCTTCTTCGAGAGTATGGCGCAGCTGTATGACGATCCTCAGCGATCAGCTACAGCTGAGTCTGTTCTCCACAGTTTAACCCAGGGGAGAAGGCCGGTGGAGGACTACACGGCAGAATTCCGGAAATGGTCAGCTGACACTGGCTGGAATGAGATGGCCCTTAAATACCAATATCGCCAAGGACTGTCTGAGGCTCTTAAGGACGAGCTGGCCAGGATTGGTGTTCCAACTACTCTGGAAGATCTGATCCAGTCTGTCACTCAGCTTGACAGACGCCTGCGGGAGCGGCGTTCTGAGCGTTTCCAGATTACCCGTCCAAACTGGACTTTGCCCCGATCAGCTTCTGCCTACCCACCCATCCAAGTTCCTACAGCATCTTCTCCCCCCGAGCCTGAACCCATGCAGCTTGGTCTAGTTCGTCCTCCCCTTTCTCCTGAGGAAAAGCAGCGCAGGCGTCAGGCCAATCTGTGTCTTTACTGCGGGGGTACTGGCCATTTCCTTCGGAGCTGCCCAGTGAGACCTAGTAAGTGTACCCTCAAAGACACTTTGAACTACCCAGTTTCTGGCTTGCCACAGACTTATGTTGTTCTTTCTATTTCTCTACAGCTACCAACAGGAGCAACCCGCCTACCGGCGATTATTGATTCAGGAGCCTGCAGCTGCTTTCTGGACTCTTCACTTGCTTCCCAACTTCACTTCCCTCTGCAAACCAAGGACCGTTATCTTCAGGTTCGTCTGGCGGATGGATCCCTGCCTCGTTCAGGGGTAATTACGCAAGAAACAAAACCCGTCCTTGCCATCACGGATTCAGGCCACCAAGAATACCTCCGATTTGACCTCATCCCATCTCCCATGTTTCCCATCATCCTGGGCCTCCCCTGGTTACAAGCACATGAGCCTCATATAAACTGGGCCAAGAGGGAAGTTAACTTCACTTCTTCATATTGTTCTCAACACTGTCTTTCCGCACTTCCAACTGCCTGTGCTACTTTAACCCCTCAACCGGATAACCTACCACATGTTCCATCAGCATACTTAGGATTCCAGGACGTCTTCGACAAACAGCAGGCCGACCGCCTACCTCCACATCGTCCCTACGATTGTCCCATCGACCTTCTGCCTGGCTCCAAAATTCCATTCGGCCGCATCTTTCCCTTGTCCGAATCTGAGTTGAAGGCCCTCAAGTCTTACATTGAGGAAAATCTGGAAAAGAAATTCATTCGACCCTCTTCTTCCCCAGCCGGTGCCGGAATTTTTTTCGTTGAAAAGAAAGACGGGACTCTGAGGCCCTGCATCGACTATAGGGAATTAAATAAAATTACTATTAAAAATAGATACCCGCTTCCTCTCATCCCGGAGTTGTTCCAACGATTCCGATCAGCCCGGATCTTCTCTAAACTGGACCTTCGAGGGGCCTACAACCTCATCCGGATCAGGGCTGGAGACGAATGGAAGACGGCTTTTAGATCTAGGTTCGGTCATTTCGAATACTTGGTCATGCCATTCGGGCTTTGCAATGCCCCAGCTACTTTCCAGCACCTGGTCAATGACATTTTCCGTGAACACCTGGACGATTTCCTAGTAGTCTACTTAGACGATATTCTTATTTTTTCATCTTCCCTTGAGCTGCACCGAATCCATGTCATCAAGGTCCTCACTATTCTCCGAGAACATAGACTTTACCTCAAGGCCGAGAAATGTGACTTTGAGAAAACCACGGTGCAATTTTTGGGATTTATTATTTCTACCAATGGGGTCGCAATGGACCCGCAGAAAGTCAAAGCTATCCAGGAATGGCCAGCCCCAACAGACAAGAAAGGGGTACAACGATTTATAGGTTTCGCCAATTTCTACAGGAGGTTCATTGTGGGGTTCTCCTCTATTGTGGCGCCTATAACCCAATTGACACGCCAGGGCTACCGCTTCCACTGGTCACCGAAAGCTCAGGAAGCCTTCGATAAACTAAAAAAAGCATTCACATCGGCACCTGTATTGAAGCATCCAGATCCGTTACTGCCGTTTACTCTGGAAGTAGATGCTTCAGAGTCAGCCACTGGGGCCATCCTCTCTCAAAGGCAGGGCCCCAAATCCCTTCTTCATCCAGTAGCCTTTGCCTCTCGTAAACTAACTTCTCCGGAACGTAATTATGACGTCGGAGACCGGGAACTATTAGCTATCAAATTCGCCCTGGAAGAATGGCGATACCTTCTGGAGGGAGCTCCTCACCCTGTCATGATATTCACGGATCATAAGAATCTAGAATATCTAAGAACAGCAAAACGTCTTCGACCCAGACAAGCCCGATGGGCCCTCTTCTTCACCAGGTTTAACTTTCATATCTCTTATAGGCCCGGTTCCAAGAACGTGAAGGCGGATGCACTCTCTAGGATGTTTCCCGAGACCCCTCAAGCAGAGGAACCAAGTACCATCCTATCAGCACAAAACTTCCTGCTCATCCCACAGGCTGATCTACTAACCTCCATAAGAGCCGCCTCTAAGCATTGTCCTGACCAAGTAACCTCTTCCTTGGAGAAGCATAATGACTTTCTCTGGTCCCAAGGTAAAGTCTTCGTCCCTCTAGAAACAAGGCAACTGACTCTGAGAACTTTCCACGACCACAAACTAGCTGGTCACTTTGGAACCAAAAAGACTATGGAACTAATCTCTCGCTCCTTCTGGTGGCCTGGTTGGAGACAAGATTGCAAGTCCTATGTTGCCTCCTGTACCCGTTGCCAACGGTATAAGGGACCCAAAACCAAGAGTTGGGGACTACTCAAACCCTTGCCTATCCCTGAACATCCGTGGGCAGATGTGTCCATGGACTTCATTGTAGATCTACCGCCCTCTGGAGGTTTTACCACGATTCTGGTCGTAATTGACCGCCTCTCCAAAATGGCACACTTCGTGCCCATGATTGGTACTCCCTCTGCTGCAGATACAGCCAAAGCCTTCTTTCAGGAGATAATCAGGCTCCATGGAGTGCCTAAAAGCATCACCTCCGACAGAGGCATCCAATTCACGGCGAAATTCTGGAAGGAACTTTGCAAATCTTTAGAAATCAAAATTTGCCTATCATCGGCATATCACCCCCAGAGCAACGGACAGACAGAGAGAACCAATCAAACCCTAGAACAATATCTCCGTTGTTTTTGCTCAGCCTCACAAGATGATTGGTCCTCCCTATTATCCTACGCTGAATTTGCATATAATAACTCGGTGCATTCAGCCACCAGTCAAACTCCTTTTTGGGTCAACTTTGGCTTCCATCCTTCCTTTCTCCCTGATGACATTCCGGAGAGCTCTGTTCCTGCTGTTCAAGATCGGATAGCCTTTGTTCAATCTAATTTTCGGAGACTCCAGGAAATGATGCAAAACGCCCAGGAGTCTTACAAGAGACACTATGACAAGGGTAGGAAGGAAAATCCAGTCTTCAAAGTTGGGGAGGAAGTATGGCTCTCCGCCACCAACCTCAAATTGCCGATCCCTTCACGGAAATTGGGACCAAGATTTATAGGCCCTTTTAAAATCAAGTGAGTAATCAACCCTGTGGCCTTTGAATTGGCACTGCCCGACTCCTACAGGATACACCCGGTCTTCCACACGTCTCTGTTGAAACCGGTAGTCTCCAGCTCCTTCCCGGGAAGGGATGAGCCACCTCCTCCACCTGTGGAGGTTGATGGTGAAAACGAGTACGTGGTGGAATCTATCCTGGGCTGCAGGAAAAGAGGCAGGCAGTTACAATATTTAATCAAATGGAAGGGGTATCCCCCGGAGGACAACTCTTGGGAACCATCTAGGAACCTACATGCTCCCCGCCTAATTAGAGTCTTTCACCAGGAACATCCCGAGTTGATGTCTAGTCTGGGCGTCCGGAGTCCGCCCCTAGGAGGGGGGCACTGTCAGGGAAATCGTTCCAACAGCGCCAATCAGCGCCCAATGCGCACGCGCGGCGGAATGATGCTTCGGCGCATGCGCGTGCGCGGGACGACGCTTCTACGTTCTCGGGTGCGCGCGCCGACGCAGCGGCGCGCGCGCATGCGCGGCGGCGCACCAATAGGAATCCAGGCGGGCCTATTTAAAGAGACCTAGTTGCACTGACAAGTTGCTGGTTTGTCAGCTTTCCTGTATTCCCAAGACTCTGGAAGACTATCCTGAAAATCTCCTTGTGACCCGGACTGGCTTGATTCCTCTGATCTCTCTCCTGGACCTGACCCTCGGCTTGTGATACGGACTTCTGCCTTCTCCTGTGTTTGACCCTCGGCCTGTGACTCGGATCTGCTGTCTGTCTCCAATCCTTGACCTCTGGCTTGTACCTTTTGGACTTCCACGTTTCCTTTGAACCCCTGCCTGGTTCCCGGTACTCTCTGGACTTGTTACCTTTTACTGCGTTTGACCCCCAGCCGGGACTGTTACCTTGCCACTGCAACCCGGACTCAACCTGCACCGGTTTCCATTATCTCATGCTGTTTGAACTTTACCAATCCGGATAGTTCCTGCTTGAAGCCTGTTCTTCAGTCTACTCAGCTCTACCGGACCGTCTACAGATACCCACCACCTGCCGGTAGCCGGTGCCGCTTCTCGCCATCCACTCTCTGTCTCAACTCCAGGGGGTGGAGTGCGTCAAGTCGCAAAGGTGAACCACTCTCGGCATCTCGGCCTCGGTGAGTACATACCCTTACAACCACCGCCGAGACAGAGGCCCTGGATATTAAAGGGGCCGCGTCCAACGTGGCGTCGCACACATAAACCAGGCCCTGCCCAGTTGGTGGGCCAGAGCAACTGTGTCTGGAGGAAGATTATGCTCCTGTACAGCTAGGCGCAACATTTTTGCCCAACCTGTAAGTGTGTAAGACACAAGGGCCGCCGCTACCACAGGTCGTAGGGCGGATCCCAACAAGGCAAACATGGCTCTGCTCACCACTTCTGACCTCCTGTCAGTGGGGTCCTCAAATGCAGGAGTCCCCTCCATCGGGAGAGTGATGGCCTTGTTCAACCGGGCGACTGGAAGGTCGACCACTGGGGGAGAAGCCCACTTTTTAAGTAGGGCATCTTCAAAGGGGTATCTGATAGACAAACGCCGCGGGACCATAAAAAATCTTCTGCGGCTTTTCCCAGACCTTATCAATGAGCTGGTCAAAGAAAGTTACATATGGAAAAACCTCTTTAGAAGGCCTGGCCTTAAAAGAACCAAAGGAGACTGTATCCGCCTGAGGTTCTGCATCCGCAGCATTGAGCTTGAGAGTGTCCCTCACCGCAGTCATGAGTACACTAACAAGCGCCCTGTCATTTACTGATTCAGAACTGTAGTCTTCCTCATAAGGAATGTCCTGTTCAAAACCATCCAATACATTCAGAGCTAGGGTCCTGAGTAGTGATGAGCCGAACACCCCCGGGTTCGGTTCGCACCAGAACCCGCGAACGGACCGAAAGTTCGCACGAACATTAGAACCCTATTAAATACAATGGATGCGAACGTTCGGATTCTAAAGTGCTAATTATAATGACTATTATCCATGTTATTGTCCGAAACAGAGTTTGGGAACCCGGCTTCTGTACCAGGGGACATGTATCAATGCAAAAAGAAGTTTTAAAAACGGACGTTTTCCGGGAGCAGTCATTTTAATGATGCATAAAGTGAAAAAAAAAAGTCAAATATTCCTTTAAATATTGTACCTGGGGGGTGTCTAAAGTATGCCTGTGAAGTGCCACGTGTTTCCCGTGTTTAGAACTGTCCCTGCACAAAATAACATTTCTAAAGGGAAAAAAGCCATTTAAAACTGCTTGCGGCTTTAATGCAATGTCTGGTAATATGGATGAAAATCTTTAGGAAAAATGGCATAGCTACCCCATCAACCCCCCCCCCCCCCTACCCCAGCCCATTACCAGCCCCTTTGGGTCTTGTATGGATATTAAGGGGAACCCCGCACACAAAATAAAAAAGGCCCTATATACTCTGAACAGCCGTATACAGGCGGTGCATACAAGACAGGGACTGTAGGTTTGTTCTTATGTAGAATCTGTTTGTAATTTTGAACAGCTGCATTGTTTAAGTGAAGCTCCATGGCAAATTCCTTTTTTTTAGCTTTTTGTAAAACATAGGGAACGGTTATCACCCCTGTCACATTTTTTTTGCTGTCTGTGCCCCTGTTCAGAACATTTCACCTCACTTTGCGTCCCAATGACAACTGTTTTTGAAATGTGGTGTTTTTATTGAAACAAGGATTGGTGATAAAGCATCAGTAGAGAGGAGACACCTTTCTCCCATATTAATTCTTACAGGAGAGAATTTTCCTTCCAAGGGGTAGATTTCCTCTCACTTCCTGTTGTCTTCTTCCGTTTGCAAGTAGTAGTAATTTGTAAGTTGGATGTTTGAAAGTAGGGACCTTCCGTATATACTCTGCATAAATTGGCCCCTTAGGTGTTGGTGTTGGCACAACACTGAAAGCACTCACAGTTATTCTTGGTGGGTGCTGGAACGCCCTGCTGTCAAGTATAATATCAGGAATTGTAATAACATATAATTGTTGATCAGTGGTAGTAAAAATTGGGCCTTTGATGGTGGTGCTGGTGCCACAACACTGTAAGGCCTGACAGTTACTCTTGGTGGGCGCAGCAATGGTCCCTGCTGTGAATTATTAGATCAATAATTATAATTGCATGCCCCTGTTGAACAGGGGCTGAAAAATTGGGCCTTTGGTGGTGGTGGTGGTGGTGATGGTGGTGCTGGTGCCACAACACTGTAAGGCCTGACAGTTACTCTTGGTGGGCGCAGCAATGGTCCCTGCTGTGAATTATTAGATCAATAATTATAATTGCATGCCCCTGTTGAACAGGGGCTGAAAAATTGGGCCTTTGGTGGTGGTGGTGGTGGTGGTGGTGGTGATGGTGGTGCTGGTGCCACAACACTGTAAGGCCTGACAGTTACTCTTGGTGGGCGCAGCAATGCTCCCTGCTGTGAATTATTCGATCAATAATTATAATTGCATGCCCCTGTTGAACAGGGGCTTAAAAATTGGGCCTTTGGTGGTGGTGGTGGTGGTGATGGTGGTGCTGGTGCCACAACACTGTAAGGCCTGACAGTTACTCTTGGTGGGCGCAGCAATGGGCCCTGCTGTGAATTATTAGATCAATAATTATAATTGCATGCCCCTGTTGAACAGGGGCTGAAAAATTGGGCCTTAGGCACTGGTGGCACAACACTGCAACCCCTCACAGATACTGTACTTGGAGCACAGCAATGAGGCCTGTTGCAAAGTATTGCATCAAAAATTTTAATTACACGCCCCTGTTAAACAGGGGCTGAAAAATTGGGCCTTAGCCACTGGTGGCGTCACCCATAAACCAAAATGATCTTCCAAGCTATCATCGTTAATCGTATCATTGAGGAGGAGGAGGAGGATAGCCAGTCAACATAACAGCACAGGCACTCAGCATCAGCATCAGTCTTGAAGGGATGTGACATTTTAAAATCAATTCGTCTGTTATATCAGCATCTGGTGTGTGGTAGCTGGTGGTGATCCAAGACTGGTTCATCTTGATGAAAGTCAGTCGATCAACCGAGTCGGTGGACAGGCGCACCCTGTGATCCGTGACAAATCCTCCAGCAGCACTGAATGTGCGTTCTGAAAGAACGCTGGATGCAGGACAGGCCAGTAGCTCAATTGCATACTGTGCAAGCTCTGGCCAGTAATCCATCCTCAAGACCCAGTAAGCCAGAGGATTTTCGGTGGGGAAGGTGTCCAAGTCTGACCTTGCCCCTAGGTATTCCTGCACCATGTATATCAGACGCTGGCGATGGTTGCTGGAACCGATCATACTTTGGGGCTGCGGACTAAAGAATTGTCTGAACGCATCGGTCAGACGGCCACCTTCCCCACCGCTCCTTCTTTGACTGCCCGAAGCCTCAGCAACTCGTTGTCCAGGACCAGGAGTTTGTAACCTCCCAGTCTCTGGGAACGCGTTGCACAGACCTTTCTGCAAGGCCTCCCGGAGTTGTCTCATCCTCTGCTCCCTCTGCGACGGTACGATAAGGTCCGCAACCTTACCCTTGTACCGTGGATCAAGGAGAGTGGCCAGCCAGTAATGGTCCCTCTCCTTGATCCGAAGAATACGAGGATCCTTCCGCAGACTTTGCAGGATCAGGGAGGCCATGCAGCGTAGGTTAGCTGAGGCATTCAGTCCGGAGTCCTCTGGGTCACTAAGGACGACATGATCCGCAGCCACCTCCTCCCAGCCACGTACAAGTCCACTGGTTTCTTGGGACTGTAAATCATCCCTAAAAGACTGCTGCTGATGATGCTGAGTGCCAGCCTCCACCTCCATGCTGACACAATTCTCCTCCTCCTCCTCCTCCTCCTCCTCTTCCTGTGCGATGGGTGGGACAGAAGGAACACTGTCTGGGTAAAGGGGGCCTTGAGAGGCAAGGAAGTCCTCCTCTTCCTGCCTCTGTTCTGCCTCAAGTGCCCTGTCCATTATTCCACGCAGCGTGTGCTCCAACAGGTGGACAAGCGGTACAGTGTCATTGATGCATGCACTGTCACTGCTCACCATCCTCGTGGCCTCCTCAAATGGTGCCAGGACAGTGCATGCATCCCTGATCATGCCCCACTGGCGTGGTGAAAAAAACCCGAGCTCCCCTGACCCTGTCCTGGTGCCGTAGTCGCACAGGTACTCATTGATGGCCCTCTGCTGCGTGTGCAGCCGCTGCAGCATGGCCAACGTTGAGTTCCACCTGGTGGGCATGTCACATATAAGGCGGTTCTTGGGCAGGTTCAACTCCTTTTGCAGCTCAGCCAGGCGAGCACTGGCATTATAAGATCTGCGGAAATGCACACAGACTTTTCTGGCCTGCCTCAGGACATCCTGTAAGCCCGGGTACCTGCCCAAGAACCGCTGCACCACCAGGTTAAGGACGTGAGCCATACAGGGCACATGGGTCAGTTGTCCCTGTCGGAGGGCGGAGAGGAGGTTGGTGCCATTGTCGCAAACCACCATTCCTGGCTTAAGCTGGCGTGGCGTCAACCACCTCTCGGCCTGCCCCTGCAGAGCAGACAGGACCTCTGCCCCAGTGTGGCTCCTGTCCCCCAAACACACCAGCGCAAGCACGGCATGGCATCTTTTTGCCTGCGTACTTGCGTAGCCCCTTGAACGCCTACGGAGCACCACTGGTTCCGAGGACAAACCACAGGAAGAGGCCATGGAGGAAGAAGAAGAGGAGGGGGTGGAGGAGAGAGGTGTGTCACAACCAGTAGTAGCATTTTGGAGGCGTGGCGGTGGAACAACCTCCAACACTACTGCACCTTGTCCTGCATCCTTCCCAGCTGCCAAAAGAGTGACCCAATGGGCCGTGAAAGAAAGATAACGTCCCTGTCCATGCCTGCTGGACCATGAGTCAGCGGTAATATGCACCTTACCGCTGACCGCCCTGTCCAGCGAGGCCAAGACATTGTCTTCCACATGCCTGTAGAGAGCCGGAATCGCCTTCCGTGCGAAAAAGTGGCGTTTGGGAACCTGCCACTGAGGAACCGCACATTGCACAAACTCACGGAAGGGGGCCGAGTCTACCAACTGAAAAGGCAGCAGTTGAAGCGCTAGCAATTTAGCCAAGCTAGCATTCAACCGCTGGGCATGTGGATGGCTGGGAGTGAACTTCTTTCGACGGTCCAGCAGCTGGGGCAGGGAAATTTGCCTGCTAGAATCGGACGTTGGTGTACTGCTAGCAGAGTGCCCGCAAGTACTTGCCTGTGACACACCTAATTCTACACCTTCATTCCTCTCAGAGCAGGTTTCAGAGAGGAGTGAAGGTATAGTGGGGTTGGAGATCCCAGCTGATGCGGTGCAAGAAGAGGTCAGCTTTGTTCTTTGGTGTGGGTCTTTAAGGTAGGCTTGCCAACGAGCTGCATGGCAGGTCAACATATGTCTAATCAAGCATGTGGTGCCCAAGCGGCTGATGTTTTGGCCACGCGATATACGCTTGAGACATATGTTGCAAACAGCAGCTGTGCGATCTGATGCACTCGCCTCAAAAAAGGCCCACACCAAAGAACTTTTTGAATGACGGGCAGAGGCAGCGCCCTGCACAGGCGGAGCTCTGCAGTGTGATTCCGTCAGTGTGCTGCCCATACGCTGGCCACTAGACTTGTGCACAACGGAAAAATTCGTTCCGTTTCGGTTCGTTTCTTTCCGGTCCTGTTGATTCGTAATCATTCGTAATTTTGCTAGACGGGATTTTGCGTGTTCGGACTCATTCGTATTTTTGCAAGCGACATTTTTCGTTGAATTTTTTGTTGCTTTATAATTCGTACTTTCGGTAGAGTACGTTGTTTTTCGTTGATTCTGGACACAACTCCTACTTTTGTAACTTTTTTTGGGTTCGTTGATTCGTAATTTTCCGTGTCTCTCTCACAACGACGCTGCCTATTATGCCTAATGTGCTTCGAATGGATTTGTACTTTTCTAAATACATAGCGGTTATTTGTAACGATTCGAAATCTCGTATTTTACTTTCGTTTTTTACATGCGGCTATAGGCTCCGCCCCTGTACACCATTTTGAGAGGGTTCAGCACGGTGAGGGAGAAGCAGAGAGCAGAGCAGAGTGTTATTGTGCTTCGAATGGATTCGAAATCTCGTATTTTACTTTCGTTTTTTACATGCGGCTATAACCTCCGCCCCTGTACACCATTTTGAGAGGGAGTTCAGCACGGTGTGGGAGAAGCAGAGAGCAGAGCAGAGTGAGTGTTATTGTGCTTCGTATGGATTTGTACATTCATAACTTTTTCATAACGAATTATGCCGAAGACATTCGGGCATTCGCTATTTGCGGTATAATTTATTTCGGATTCGGTCTTATTCGTAATTGCTTTGTTCGGAAATTCGAATGCTTCCGAATGTCCGAAAGTTGCTAAATTCGGACGAATTTCAATTCGTTACGAAACGAATTGCACAAGCCTACTGGCCACTCAAGGGCATCCTGCCTCGTTGGAGATGTGCCTCCTCCTCATCCTCCTCCTCCTCCTCTCTCCTATTAGGCACCCACGTGGAGTCAGTGACCTCATCATCCCCTCCCTCCTCATCACTGGAGCCAATCTGGCAGTATGCTGCAGCTGCTGGAGCATGACTGCCAGATTGGTGTCCTTCTTGAGCATCCCCTCTCTCTGCTCTCACGCTGCTGCCTTCCTCTAGCTGGGTATCATCATCAGATCCTTCCAAACGCTGGGCATCCTCCTGGAGCATGTACCCAACACTGTTCTCAAACAGTTCGGGGGACTCCTCAGGAGGAGGACATGGTGGGTCTAGGGAAGGATTGACTAATGAAGATAATGATACCAGAGAAGAGGACGCTTTGGCAGCTGCTTTGCCAGTACCCTGAGCCTGGGTGAGAGAGGATGAGGAGGATGAGGTGGGCTTGGTCATCCACTCTACCAAGTCTTCGGCATGATGTGGCTCAACATGTCCAGCTGCCGAAAACAAGGACAAGCGTGTCCCATGGCCATGTGCTGATGACAATGCACCGCGTCCACGACCAGCACTGTTGCCCCCAGACACAGAGCCTGCTTGCCCTCTTTTTTTGCCTCCTGACTGTCTGCCTCTCCTTGTTTGCCTTCCAGACATTTTAATGGATGGCCTGCAGGGAGATGGGAAAAAGAGCAATAAGGGCTACCTTCAGGTGTATACTGTGCAGGAGGCTTAGCAACAATGACACTGACACTGTCCCCTGCCTATCCTTCTCTGTCCCTAAACACAAGGATTGAAAATATGGTTCAGCAAAATAGTTTTAGAACAGAATAGCACACTGACACTTTCCCTCACTGTCCTACTCTGTCCCTCCCTACAAACAAGATTTAGCACAGAATAGCACACTGATAATTTCTACGAGTGTCCTTCTCTGTCCCTAAACTCAAGGATTGAAAATATGGAACAGCAAAATTGGTTTAGAACAGAATAGCACACTGTCAGTTTCACTCACTGTACCTCTCTGTCCCTCAACTCAAGGATTGAAAATATGGTTCAGCAAAATAGTTTTAGAACAGAATAGCACACTGACACTTTCCCTCACTGTCCTACTCTGTCCCTCCCTACAAACAAGATTTAGCACAGAATAGCACACTGATAATTTCTACGAGTGTCCTTCTCTGTCCCTAAACTCAAGGATTGAAAATATGGAACAGCAAAATTGGTTTAGAACAGAATAGCACACTGTCAGTTTCACTCACTGTACCTCTCTGTCCCTCAACTCAAGGATTGAAAATATGGTTCAGCAAAATAGTTTTAGAACAGAATAGCACACTGACACTTTCCCTCACTGTCCTACTCTGTCCCTCCCTACAAACAAGATTTAGCACAGAATAGCACACTGATAATTTCTACGAGTGTCCTTCTCTGTCCCTAAACTCAAGGATTGAAAATATGGAACAGCAAAATTGGTTTAGAACAGAATAGCACACTGTCAGTTTCACTCACTGTACCTCTCTGTCCCTCAACTCAAGGATTGAAAATATGGTTCAGCAAAATAGTTTTAGAACAGAATAGCACACTGACACTTTATCTCACTGTCCTACTCTGTCCCTCCCTACAAACAAGATTTAGCACAGAATAGCACACTGATAATTTCTACGAGTGTCCTTCTCTGTCCCTAAACTCAAGGATTGAAAATATGGAACAGCAAAATTGGTTTAGAACAGAATAGCACACTGTCAGTTTCACTCACTGTACCTCTCTGTCCCTCAACTCAAGGATTGAAAATATGGTTCAGCAAAATAGTTTTAGAACAGAATAGCACACTGACACTTTCCCTCACTGTCCTACTCTGTCCCTCCCTACAAACAAGATTTAGCACAGAATAGCACACTGATAATTTCTACGAGTGTCCTTCTCTGTCCCTAAACTCAAGGATTGAAAATATGGAACAGCAAAATTGGTTTAGAACAGAATAGCACACTGTCAGTTTCACTCACTGTACCTCTCTGTCCCTCAACTCAAGGATTGAAAATATGGTTCAGCAAAATAGTTTTAGAACAGAATAGCACACTGACACTTTCCCTCACTGTCCTACTCTGTCCCTCCCTACAAACAAGATTTAGCACAGAATAGCACACTGATAATTTCTACGAGTGTCCTTCTCTGTCCCTAAACTCAAGGATTGAAAATATGGAACAGCAAAATTGGTTTAGAACAGAATAGCACACTGTCAGTTTCACTCACTGTACCTCTCTGTCCCTCAACTCAAGGATTGAGAATATGGTTCAGCAAAATAGTTTTAGAACAGAATAGCACACTGACACTTTCCCTCACTGTCCTACTCTGTCCCTCCCTACAAACAAGATTTAGCACAGAATAGCACACTGATAATTTCTACGAGTGTCCTTCTCTGTCCCTAAACTCAAGGATTGAAAATATGGAACAGCAAAATTGGTTTAGAACAGAATAGCACACTGTCAGTTTCACTCACTGTACCTCTCTGTCCCTCAACTCAAGGATTGAAAATATGGTTCAGCAAAATAGTTTTAGAACAGAATAGCACACTGACACTTTCCCTCACTGTCCTACTCTGTCCCTCCCTACAAACAAGATTTAGCACAGAATAGCACACTGATAATTTCTACGAGTGTCCTTCTCTGTCCCTAAACTCAAGGATTGAAAATATGGAACAGCAAAATTGGTTTAGAACAGAATAGCACACTGTCAGTTTCACTCACTGTACCTCTCTGTCCCTCAACTCAAGGATTGAAAATATGGTTCAGCAAAATAGTTTTAGAACAGAATAGCACACTGACACTTTCCCTCACTGTCCTACTCTGTCCCTCCCTACAAACAAGATTTAGCACAGAATAGCACACTGATAATTTCTACGAGTGTCCTTCTCTGTCCCTAAACTCAAGGATTGAAAATATGGAACAGCAAAATTGGTTTAGAACAGAATAGCACACTGTCAGTTTCACTCACTGTACCTCTCTGTCCCTCAACTCAAGGATTGAAAATATGGTTCAGCAAAATAGTTTTAGAACAGAATAGCACACTGACACTTTCCCTCACTGTCCTACTCTGTCCCTCCCTACAAACAAGATTTAGCACAGAATAGCACACTGATAATTTCTACGAGTGTCCTTCTCTGTCCCTAAACTCAAGGATTGAAAATATGGAACAGCAAAATTGGTTTAGAACAGAATAGCACACTGTCAGTTTCACTCACTGTACCTCTCTGTCCCTCAACTCAAGGATTGAAAATATGGTTCAGCAAAATAGTTTTAGAACAGAATAGCACACTGACACTTTCCCTCACTGTCCTACTCTGTCCCTCCCTACAAACAAGATTTAGCACAGAATAGCACACTGATAATTTCTACGAGTGTCCTTCTCTGTCCCTAAACTCAAGGATTGAAAATATGGAACAGCAAAATTGGTTTAGAACAGAATAGCACACTGTCAGTTTCACTCACTGTACCTCTCTGTCCCTCAACTCAAGGATTGAAAATATGGTTCAGCAAAATAGTTTTAGAACAGAATAGCACACTGACACTTTCCCTCACTGTCCTACTCTGTCCCTCCCTACAAACAAGATTTAGCACAGAATAGCACACTGATAATTTCTATGAGTGTCCTTCTCTGTCCCTAAACTCAAGGATTGAAAATATGGAACAGCAAAATTGGTTTAGAACAGAATAGCACACTGTCAGTTTCACTCACTGTACCTCTCTGTCCCTCAACTCAAGGATTGAAAATATGGTTCAGCAAAATAGTTTTAGAACAGAATAGCACACTGACACTTTCCCTCACTGTACCTCTCTGTCCCTAAACTCAAGGATTGAAAATATGGTTCAGCAAGATTGGTTTAGAACAGAATAGCACACTGACACTTTCCCTCACTGTACCTCTCTGTCCCTACAAACAAGGATTAGCACAGAATAGCACACTGTCACTGACACTCTCCCTACCTATCCTTATTTGTCCCTAAACACAAGGAATCCAGGATTAGTAAAGGAAAAATAATGACACTGTCCCTGCCTATGCTTCTCTTTCCCTGCTCCGGAAAACACACTACACAAGGCCGCTGCGCTGGCGGCCTTTTATAGTGTGGGGCGTGTACTAAACCCCCTCAGCAATAATTGGCCACAGGCATCCTGCCTGTGGCCAATCATTGCTCTCCTCGCTGCCGGCGCTGTGATTGGCCAAGCATGCGGGGTCACAGTGCATGCTTGGCCAATCACAGCGCCTGGATGACACTGCGATGGCGTAGTGCATTGTGGGCCGTTCGCGTCACTCGAATTTGGCGCGAACGGCCCAAATCGTTCGATCTTCGTCGAACGATCGAACAGCCGATGTTCGAGTCGAACGTATGTTCGACTCGAACACGAAGCTCATCCCTAGTCCTGAGCGGTAGTGGCTAGGCCCATATCTGAATCAGCGCACTGCCCTTGTGTAGATAAAGTGGGGAGAGGGCGCTTTTTTGCTCCCTTGCGCTCGCACACAGCTCCCATCCTGGTCAGAAATGATTCCAGGACTGCCCACAACTGGTCCCTAGGGACCGCAGGTGCTGAAGCACTGCCTGTTGTCCACTGACATGTTAGGGGAAGCTGGTGACACAGACTCCATATTGTCCCCCTCTGAGACTCCTCAGATAAAAAGTCCACCCACAGGCTGTGCTGACTGAGGAGGGGGCGCCCAGGGGACTCACCAAACCGGACCAGGGACCGCTCAGTTCCGCTGTCTGTACCGCACTGTGTCAGCGCTGGTGAGCTGTGAGGAGATTGTGAGGAGATTCGCGCTGTTACAGCAGCGCTAGAGGCCAAAACTAGTGCTGAAAAGCGCACAGGCTACAAGAAAATGGCCGCCGCACTTCACTGAGGCTATCCGCGGCAAGATGGCCACCATGACGCAGATAAAGTGAAAACAACACACACACAGCGCCACTCGGCGCTCAGGCCCAAAAAAAAAAAAAAAGGGCCCCAAGCATATCTGCAGACCAGCATGAGCCCCTCCAAGAACAGTGTGACCCCCTGGCACCCCATACAGCACAGCGCCAGCAATGGTGACAGAGAGTGACAATAAAATACAGGGGGAGACAGGGAAAATCCCCCACAGAGAAACACACAGCCTTTTGTACTCACCTGCAGGCAGGAGAGACTACTTACCCGTCCCCTGAGGGACCCACTGGTGTGTTTCTGACAGGACTGAGTAGCTGTCGGCCCAGTCCACCGCGAAAGATACAGTCAGTCAGGAACTGTTCAGTCTTGAGAGGATCGTGGGAGCATGAAAGCAAACCCGGCCACCCCTGGAGTCATGGGGTATGTCGTGAACTGAGTCTCACGCACACAAGGCGAGGATCAGCATGCTCGATGGTCGGACAGGGAAGACTACGAGGATATCTTGTACCCAACCTGTTGCCCAGCCGACAGTTGATAGAAGATTCTCAAAAATAAAATAAAAAAGAATTCCAAAAAAGGAATACAAATAGGTCAGGAGACTGGCTCCTGAGAGAGCCACATCTTCTCCTTCTGCTAGGCAGAAAAAAAACTGAGGTCTGCTGACTGCAGGGGGTGGGTTATGTCCGGAGGGACCGCCCCCTGGGTGGGGCTGTTCAGCTCTGGCTTTTAGAATGTATGTATAACATCTCACATTCTGCCTAGGTCTTCTCCTGCAAGCAGGGACATAACCCACACGTTCAGTGAATAAGAGCCGCCGTGTCCATGGATGATAAGAGAAATGGGGCCTTAGGACCAGTTCACACCATAGAAACGCAATCCGGATGCGGTCCAGGTGCTTTTTTGCATGCACGTTTTTGATGCGTTCCAGTGCATTTTTGGTACGTTTTTGATGCAGTCCAGTGCTTTTTTTTCACCCCTCTTTTTTATTAACCATAGATAAGGACAAGTGTGTTCCAGTGCGTTTTTGGTGCATTTAGGTGTGTTCCGGTGCGTTCCAGTGTGTTTTTGATGCGTTTTGCTGCATTCCAGTACAGTCCAGTGCAGGTAAAATGCAGCATGTTCTACTTTTTTTGTGGAACTGGAACGCACTGGAACAAACACTGCCATTTAGAACCATATAACCAACTTTCCATGCATTTTTGATGCATAAAAAACGCAATGGACTGCATGTGGTGTGAAATGGCCCTTAAGCAATTTGGCATATTTAAAGGCACTTCTCCTTGTTTTGTTTTTGGTGTTGTCCAAATTGGTGACATTGATATATGTCCCTTAGGGTGGGATCTGGGCCCCCATTTTACGGACAATAACTAGAAGAAAAGCCAGCCAAGTGGGGACTAGCAAAATTAAAAAGTCAGTTCCCATAGACTGCAATGGTATTTGTTTCTGAGGGGGGGGGGGGGGTGATTGTCCCGTCTCTAATTTGGTAGCATGCTGGATGATGTGCTTAATTTTGGACGGGACGGGGGCTTATTTTCTGCTAGCTGCATTTGTGTTGGTCTGAGCATGCCCAGGCAATTCATTTTTTTTGGTGCTTTTTGTGTGTGAACAGCACCTGGATATTTCTGGGCATGCTCAGAGAGTGTTTTTATGGGTTAGTAATTGAAGGACATCCTTAACAGGTGTACCCACTTTGAAGTTCAGTCTCTACATTTGGTGAACTTGCATTTTGGGTGTTTCATGGACTGTGCATGTGTTTTCAATTACCTCATTAGCACACAAACCTATGTTATATAAATCTTGCAGATAGCATTCTCTCCCTTGCCCTGAAAAGAGGCAAGAGTGTGTGTGTGCATGCATGTCCGGCAAAAAGTACATTTTGGTGTCCTTATCGCGTTTGTAACACATGCATTTTATGTGTTATGTCTTTGCAAAACAGATGTTTGTTTTACTTTTGTTTATTGTATGTTTTTGTGTGGGAGATATGTTGCCCTGAAATATTTTTAAAGTTGTTAATGTGTGTCGTTTGTTCACTTTGATTTAATTGTCTGTGCTGCATTATTTTGCTAAATCTTTCTCAAGATGTTGTGACTAATGTTTCAAATTGACCATGTTTTTTTTATTTTGACTTACCTTTGTTTTGTTGACCAATAAAATTTGACGCAAAGTTTTGTTTGCTCGCCCCCCCTTTCCTGACCTGCCGGGCTGCGTGCTCAGATAAGGGTCTGGTATGGATTTTGGGGGGACTCCCATGCCGTTTTTTTGGCGTAGGGGGGTTTCCCTTAAAATCAATGCCAGACCTAAGGGCCTGGTATGCTCCTGGGGGGGAACCCATGCCGGTTTTTTTATTTAAAATTTGGTGTGGAGTTCCCCTTCATGATTCATACCAAACACAGGGGACAGCGAGTGCGAGGCTTGCAGTACCCTGTCGCCGAGAACCAGCGCAATTGCATCGTGCTGGAGACATTCTCGGGCAGGTAGTCGCCTCCAGGGCACGACTTGATCGGCTGCTTCACGCTCAAGTTGTGTCCAAGTTGCCTCGCAAAGTTGCGCTGTCCCTGTGTCAACTGGCACACGAGTCGCCCCGCAAGTCGGATCGTCTTCATCCGACTTCCCGGGGCGACCTCTATTCAAATCAATGGGCTCCCATAGGGAACCATTAATTTTGAATAGAGCGCCACTGACATTTTTATTTACTATAACAGTGCGCCGCTGGTTCACGCGCCCAATTAAGGATTCATCCGGTGCACCTATTAAGGTATGAACCGGCGCAGCGCACTGTTGTTAGTAAATCACCCCCACTGTGTGCATCTTCAAAATTTGGCTTTAAAAATGTACAAAAATATGTGGAAATAGGGCAAAAAAAAAAGGGGGGGATTTTGAGTGAGTGAGTGAGTGATAACTTGTATAGCGCTACAAATGCGAACTGAATCGCCTCAAGGCGCTTGGCATCCAGTGACGTCCTTATCCATCAGAAGAGGTGGGTCTTACGTTTTTTCCTGAAGGCCCGATGGTTTTCTTCCATGCGGATGTCCGTGGGTAGAGCGTTCCATAGCCGTGGTCCTTGGACTGCAAATCTTCGTTCTCCCTTCCATTTGTAGCGGGATTTGGGGATGTGAAGGAGGTTTTGATTGGTTGACCGGAGAATGCGTTTTGGGGGAGTAGTGTTTTATTTTCTCGCATAAATATTGAGGAGCGTTTCATTGTGTGCACTTGTGGGTGAGGCAGGCAGAGGGTCTTGAATGTGACTCGATCCTTTACGGTTAGCCAATGCAGAGTCCTCAGTGAAGGGGTGATCGATTCCCAGGGTTTTTTCCCTGTTACCAGTCTGGCTGCCGGGTTCTGGATGACTTGTAGGTGCGAGATCTGATATTTAGGTAGTCCTATGTAGAGGGAGTTTGCATAGTCGAGTCGGGAGTTGATGATTGTTCCAACTACTACTGCTGTGTCCTCTTCCGGGATGAAGGGGATGAGTCTCTGTAACTACTGATCCTATTTGTGCATCCATCGACATCTCCGAGTCAAAGAAGACTCCGAGACTTTTGACTTTGGTGCTCGGGGTAATGGTCTGTCCAAGAATGGTGGGTGGTGTGCAAGACGTCTTTGTTTTTGTCTTTTGGTTTGCGTGGAGGAGAAGAAGTTCTGTTTTGGATCCATTGAGTTTGAGGGAACTCTCAGTCATCCAATCATCGATCAATGTGAGGCACTCTTCCAGTCCGCGATATTGGTCTTTTTTTCCGGTGATACGAAAGTAGAGTTGGGTGTCGTCAGCATATGAATGGTAGCACAGATTCTGTTTGCTGATGATTTTAAGGAGTGGGCGGAGGTAGATGTTGAAGAGCACGGGTGAAAGGGGTGATCCTTGAGGGACTCCGCAAGAAATTGCGTGAGTTTCAGAGGTGAAGGCTCCTAGTTTCACTGTCTGGGAGCGATTTTCTAAGAAGGATGCGAACCAGTGTAGGTCAGGGTCTGCGACTCCTGCTACTTCTTTAAGGCGGATGAGTAGAGTTTTGTGGTCTACTGTGTCGAACGCTGCACTGAGATCCAGCAGCACCAGAAGACATGATTCTCCGTCATCTGCAGCTTCGAGGGCGTCATCCCATATTTTGAGAAGTGCCGTTTCTGTGCCATGGCCTGGGCGGAAGCCTGATTGTAGTGGGTCCATGAGTTTGTGGGTGTCCAAATGGAGTTGTAGTTGTTGTACTACTGCTTTCTCCATCATCTTTGAAATGGTGTTGAGGCTTGTTACCGGTCTGCGGTAGTTTGGGTCTTTAGGGTCGAGGTTGGGCTTTTTTAGGAGGGGTTTGACTATGCCTTGCTTGAGGGAGATCGGAACAATGCCTTCTTTGAACGATTGATTTACGAGCTGTGTTATGGAGGGTGCCAGAATGTCGGTACATTCTTTCAGGAGTTTTGTAGAAATTATGTCATTTGGTGATGTGCTGTCTCTGAGACTTCTGATGATGTTTTTGGTGATGTCGATGGTAATCGGGCCCAGCGAAAATTTAATCGATTGTATATTGATTTCCTCTTCTTGTTTAGCCTGAGTGAGGTTGGATGTTTTTTTCTTTTGGATCATTTCTCGAATGTTTTCGATTTTGTCGATAAAAAAATCCGATAGTTCATTGCAGAATTCTTGAGTTTCGTTTGCTGGGGGGTCCAAACAGGTGGGGTTCATAGTTTGAGCGACAAGTTTGAAAAGTTTGCGAGGTCGGTTTAGGGCTTTTGAGATGGTATTTGTGAAATGTTCTTTTTTTGCTTTGAAGATCGCTTTGTGGTATTTATTAGTGAGATCTTTATAGTTAGAGTGGTTTTCCTTTGTTGGGTTTCTTCTCCAGGCTCCTTCAGCTCTTCTGCGTTCTTGCTTCAGTAGAGTCAGTGTCATTAAACCATCCCGAATTGTTTCTGCGGATGAGTGCTCTGCGTCTCGGAGCGACTGTGTCTGCTGTTTGTAGTAATGCTTTGTTTAAGGAGTTGAGTGTTTGTTCCGTTGAGTGGTTTTGATTTAGCGTTCCTATTTTTTTTGATAGTGTAGTTTTGAAGAGTTCAGAGTGTAGTTTCTTCTGAGATCTTGTCCAGTGTGTGGTTATTGAGTGTTTCAGTTTTTGGGAGATGGTGTTGGTGGTGATTTCAAATTTGATAGCATGGTGGTCCGTGCAACGCATGAACCTATGTATTGTTCTGAGTGATGGGCACAGGAGAGAGGGGGCAGTGCTCCAGCGCCCACTCTGGACACACCGCCACTGCAATGCTATCCTGTGGCCAAACACATCTCCCCCCCCCAAAATAATTTAGTAATGGCCCATCAGAGGGGGTGATGAATATGATAAATGAGCCTTCCATTATACTTTTTTTAAACACCTTAATAAACGTATAATTTGATTGATGTTGGCCTCTAATTTTTTGGGATAGAATTTCCTTGTAATGTATGACTTTGTTTTTCTAATATTATTTCATCTTGTTTCACTCCACAGCTTCCTTCCACGCCACAGGAATGGCAGACTGTGGCATCGGAGTTTGCCACGCGGTGGGACTTCCCCAACTGCGGTGGTGCCATAGACGGGAAGCACGTCCGCATCGTGCCGCCACCCCGTTCTGGGTCCTACTACTACAACTACAAGGGGTTTCATAGCATTGTGCTGATGGCGGTGGTGTCAGCACGGTATGAATTCCTCTATGTTGATGTAGGGAAGAATGGCCGGATGTCCGATGGGGGATCCTTCATCCAGACGGAGTTTGCCCTCCGTCTCCAGAGTGACGACCTTGCATTGCCACCGGATGCAGGGAATATTGAAGGACTCCCCTTTGTTTTTTTGGCTGATGAAGCCTTCGGACTCGGACGGCATCTTATGAGGCCATTTCCACAGAGGACCCTGACCCCAGAGAAGAGGGTGTTCAATTACCGGCTGGCCAGGGGCCGAAGAGTCGTTGAAAATGCCTTCGGCATAATGGCCAGCCGGTTCCGCCTTTTTATGACTTCCATCCACTTGGCGGACTACAAAATAAACTATGTAGTGTTATGCTGCTGTGTGCTACACAATTTTCTTTGCCGCAAATCTAATTCATATATGGCCTCAGTTTTGCCAGAGGCTGGACTTTCCCCTGCAAATCCCCTGCCGGGCCTGGAATCTGCCCGTCTTGGCTTGCCCCCCCAAAATGCCCATGAGGTTCGGGACAAATACATGGAGTATTTCACGGGTAGGGGGGCAATTCCTATGCCAGCCTATGTCTAAGTATCCCAATAAAAAGCTTGTTTAAACCTTTAATTATTTGTTCTTTCCTGTCTCCTAGTTTGTCTTTGTGCATTTGTAGTGGCAAGTGTATTTTACTTTAGTAAATAACAACCATTTCACTATGTAACCTTACAAAAGAACCAAATAAGCTTAGAGGGTATTATAAAAAGAAGCTACACGTTGTTTGTGGTCAAATATTTTACTCTGTGCACATTCTCTTCATTTTTTTTTTTTTTTTAAGTTTGGGTTGGCCTGGCCCCAACCCGGCAATTTTTTGCTTATGAAAATACAAAAATAACAGTTGCATTTCCAAAATTACAACATTGGATACCTCTGAGCAATCGGAGACATTCACTTACACAAACTATGTCTCTATGTGCCCGTCCTAATATGGGGTCCTGCCACCCCTTGGCCAGCCAAAAATTGAATATGCACACATTTGGGATTTTTTTCATCTAGGAAGTTTACAATCCTCATCCCTATTGTCAACATGTGCTATCTGCCATCAGGGGTGATCAATGGACGTGTTTTGGGGGTGCATCCCCTTCCTCAGTTCACCGACTTTAGATACGAGGAAGGGGTTGCACCCACAAAAGACGTACATGGATATCCCCTGATGGCAGATAGCACATGTTGACACACTGTGTGCATATTCAATTTTTGGCTGGTTTGATAGTCAAAAAAATTCAAAAAATTACAAAAACAAACATGTAAAAACAAATGTGTTTGGATGGCTTATTGAATTCTCCCCAAAACATCGAGAATGTCTTTAAATGTTTGTTCCATCACATGGATTCTTTGTTTAATTAGGTCCAGTTCCGTGCTACATTCCATCACTTGCTGGATGAGGCGGAGGGCACTGTCAGCAGAGAACCGTGTGCTATCCTTCACAACATTTACATCCCCTAAAAACCAAAAAAAAAATGTATTATAACTCTGCAGGCCTACCTCTCTTACCTGAAGCTGTGGTGACAGATACTGACCTGTTGTGGTGACCAGATCCACAACGTCATCCACCTCTCCTTCCTGCACTTCTCCTTCCTCCACCTCAACTTCCTCTACATCCTTCGGTTGTGGGTCTTTGGGAGTTTGGGGTTGCTTGGAAGTTGTGGGGTGCATGTGCTCCCTGGAGTGTCCTCCTCCCAGTCTTCTCTCCCCTATGAGAATAAAACAAAAGGTCTATTTATCACACTGTAAATCTCATTGTTAAAATAAAAACAGGCTAAATTGCTTGGAAGTGGGGTACAAGTGTGTGTTTGTGCAGAATTTAAAGAAGAATGCATTATTTATGACCCAAAATATGTTTAGTATTCACATTTGGATGTAATTTTTTTGACATGGAGGCACCACAAAAATTCTCTGATGCACCTGTGTGGGACACCCAAAAAAGGCGGGTCTGGTGGCCCACACTATAGTGCTCCAAAGTACAGATGTGGAAGCAGCTGCTGAGTGTCCTCTCCTTTACACTGATAAAAGTTTGCATTTCATTCTCTTTACAAACACATCATCTAGACTAAAAAATTATCAACAATATTTGATCAAAAATGGCAGATGTCTAATTACTTTTGTGGCTCTAAAATAAGCCAAAACCGCGGATAGTGGCCGAACGAAGTGTCGGTAACGTAACGAACGATTACTGTGCCCAACCAAGTTCAAAATATTACATTTTGGAAGGGAGTACAATATGAGAAAAAAAAAAATAACATGTCAGTTTATAAAAAGATTAATAGCAGAAAAGTCTACATTTTACTTACTTTTAGCGAGCATTCTCTTTATGCTCCTCAACTGGTCTGGCTCCCTCAGTTTGAGGTCTGACCACCTCTTTCTGAGCTGCTCATTTGAGCGTTTCACCCCGAACTTCGCCTTCAGACTCTTCACAACTTTAGTGAGGATTTTGGCCTTCCTTCTATTTGGTTTGCTATACGGCCCATGCTTGGCATCATAATCAGCCTTGAGCAAGATGTCCACCATCTCCGCCATCTCCGCCAAAGACATATGAATCTCCTGCCTTGAATCTCCTCCTTGATCGTGACGTGTCCTCGGTCTCCGGGCTTGTCTCCTCGTTAGTTGCGGAATTATCAGACACCTGCTGTAACTCCGCCATATCTGCGCGCCGAAAGAGAAGGGGCGGGGAAAAGATGTTAGTTAGAACGTCATGGGCGGGCGACGTGTGCGGAGCGACGTGTTCGAATTTTGATGCATGCGTGGTGTGTATATAGCAAACACACATGTGACTATAGTACGTTCGGTGTGCGGAGAGAGGAGTTCAAGTGACGGACGTGCGAACGAAGGTATGTGATTTTGTGACTTGTAAAAATTGTTGGCCTATACTGTCTTGAGATTGTTGGAGGATATATATGGTGACTAGGATGTTAAGGAGGTTAGACTGTTTGCCTCACATTAGTTAAATATAATTTATTTAACTTGCAGATACAATATGAATGTCTTTATTAGCGACAAAGAGTTCCTGGCGGAATTTATTGACCGGGTAAGGGAGCTGCCGGCTCTGTGGGAGACGAAAAACCCCATCCATAAAAAAAAAGGGGTGAGAAAAGCAGCGCTGGAGAAGCTGCTCCCATTTGTGCATACCAAGGTGCCCACAGCCACAGCAAAACAAGTGGACACTAAAATTGGGAGCTTGAGAGGTACCTACAGGACTGAACGCTCTAAGGTGCTGGCTTCTCAGAGGTCAGGAGCAGCAGCAGATGATGTTTATGTCCCGATTTTGTGGTACTACAACAGGATGTCCTTCCTGGATGACCACATTGACACAAGGCCATCACTCTCCACTCTTCCCCCCAGACTTCCCTGCAGCCAACCTGAGCCTTCTCTGGAGCAAGAGGAGGCAGCCATCCTGGATGATCCTGATTTGGCCATCTGGAGCCAGGTATAGTATTAACTGAAAATGTATTGGGATAAAATTAATGTTTGACAAATATGTCAAGATGAGAAACATACATTATTTTGGATTCCACAAGTGAAATCAAGATCTGTAGACATTATTCTGCACTTAATTGGGTGCTAAATAGTCAATCTGATGTAGTGGTAAATTTCAAGCAAGGATTTATGCATTTACATTCTAATTGCTTCAATCAGGATTACAAAGTTTGATGCAAAGATTAAACCAACATATTAAACTATGTTCCTTTTTCATACACAGGATGAAATCAGCCAGGAGGAGGGTCTGGAAACTGTCAGGCAGGAGGAGGAAGGGCCCAGTGGCAGCCAGGAGGTGGCAGGGCCCAGTGCCAGGCAGGAGGTGGCAGGGCCCAGTGCCAGCCAGGAGGTGGCAGGGCCCAGTGGCAGACAGGAGGTGGCAGGGCAAAGGAGAAGCACCAGATCCCAGGTGCCTCCCATCCGGCTTCACAAAAGAGGCAGGAGGGACAGGACCACCAGTGAGGCAGCAATGGCCCTTATTAAAGAGGCCCATGCCACCCTCAAGGAGCCCACGTCCCCTGAAGAGGCCATTGCCGGCCTAGTGGAGGCTAAGTTCAAGGTGATGAGCATGGAGCAACGCCTCCTATGCAAGCCCCTGCTCATCACCTTGCTCAACAAGGGGGTGATGGAGAAAATTACACCCAATACCGCCATATGTGAGGTGGCCCAACTGACCCAACCTCAACCTCCACCTTCTTCTTCTGCCCCACCCCCTTCTGCTACACCTCCACCTTCTGCCCCACCCCCTTCTGCTACACCTCCACCTTCTTCTTCTGCCCCACCCCCTTCTGCTACACCTCCACCTTCTTCTTCTGCCCCACCCCCTTCTGCTACACCTCCACCTTCTGCCCCACCCCCTTCTGCTACACCTCCACCTTCTGCCCCACCCCCTTCTGCTACACCTCCACCTTCTTCTTCTGCCCCACCCCCTTCTGCTACACCTCCACCTTCTGCCCCACCCCCTTCTGCTACATCTCCACCTTCTGCCCCACCCCCTTCTGCTACACCTCCACCTTCTTCTTCTGCCCCACCCCTTTCTGCTACACCTCCACCTTCTTCTTCTGCCCCACCCCCTTCTGCTACACCTCCACCTCCTCCTCCTGACAGGAGTACCCCTCCAGTGGGCCAGCCTCCAGCCAAACGAAGAAGGAAGGCTGCAGGGAAGGCTTCAGGAAAGGCTGCAGGGAAGGCTTCAGGAAAGGCTGCAGGGAAGCTTGCCAGGAAGAAGAGGAAGTGATGGCCTTGCTTCTTGTGGTCTGACAGAAGGCAGCCTGTTGTAGTACCACACACTTGGGACATATATATCACCTGCTGCTGTTCCTGACCTCTGGGAGGCCAGCATCAGATTGTGTTCAGAAATGTTGGCCTTCTCAAGCTCCCAATTTTAGTGTCCACACAGGGTTGCTGTGTGCTCTGGGGTCCCTGGGATGCACAAATGGCAGCAGCTTCTCCAGCGCTGCCTTCTCTTTATTTAATTTATAAACATGAATAAATGTGATTTTTGTTTAAGTTCATATTGACTATGTGTATTTTTAAATAAACAAAATCAAGCTTTGGAGTAAGCAGATACATTTGACTGACAATAAAAGGGACAGATATCACCCCCCCAAAAGAATAACTAAATCTGATTAGCACAAAAACATGGTGGGAAATTTAAATAATATAGATTCCAAAATTAAATGGGAGATCACTATCAAAACATTGTGAAATTATAATTAACATCATTTTGAAAAATCTAACCATTTAAATTATTCCTAAAAACTTGCACGATATAATACACATAAATCTTATAAAGAGCAGCATGAAAAAGGTTAAAAATAAGGCATAACTCTGTGTGAATATCAGCAGCAAAAGAAGGTCACTCGTTTTGATTAATGTAACATTCTAACGAAGATTTCAATGCAGAACATTTAAACGATGAAATATTTTTGAGCGTGACGAATATGCTCTCTCCATTACGAAGGCTTGTTTTACCAGAAGATGCGCTCCCATCTCATAGTTGCTTGTGAGCATGCGCGCTTTTGGAAGAGTCGTAAAAGCATACACACGAACCATTTTCTCGTCACAAAACAGGCCGACGAGAAACACGACGAGGAAATCTGGAATCCTGACGAGAAAATAGAGAGCAGGTTCTCTATTTTCTCGTCGAGATTCTCGGCAATTTTCTCGTCGTAAAACCATACACACGAACGTTTTTCTAGACAAAAAAACTCTCGCGGCACTTTTCTTGACTGTTTTGGACGAGAAACTCGGTCGTGTGTACGAGGCTAAAGAGTAAAAACATGTCCCACACTCCATAAAGGTCATACATAAGTGAATATATAAATACAAAAAATAAATCAGAGGATAATATAAATAGTACTGACCATAGATGCATGTGCATGCGCGGGTAGTAGTAATTACAAAAACAAGAAATTTGTTAAAAACAAAACAGAAGATGTGCCTGCCCGGCTCATCAAAGGAGACTTGCAGGGCTATGTCTTCTCCTTATGGATACATCCACGGAAAAAAGGAGGGGGGTGGCAGATAGCACCCGACCACAAGGTGGAGAGTCCAAAAACAGTGCTGGCTCACAGAGGGCGTAATTTAAAGGAATGTCCTGCACCCCATAGGTGAACAAATACAAAGAGGTGAACACCTATATTCCTCTCCCAAGGGGGTTGTGCCTGACCTAGGATAAAAAAGAGGTAATAGCTTAATAGGCATATATCCCAGGGAGGTTAAGGCTTAACAGCGCAGAGAGCGTATCCATGTGAAAGTGAGTGATAAATAACATACCTAAGATCAGAGAGAAAGGTCTCTCTGGGGCCGCACTCCAAGAATGACTGTGAAAGGACCAGTAGTTCAGGGTTTATATATTTCTCTGAGCCAGAGCCCTAAAGATTAAATTAAATGAACAAGGGATATACCTAAGTAGGCTGAACCTATTAAAGATACAGCATAGAGTAATCCAAAAAGAGGCTCCTACATTGTATTGAAAAGGTACAAGGGGGCTTACCTGGGTGGAGTGATCATATGTGAACCCCCAGTCAAGAAAGGAGCATAGGCTCTAAGCAACGTTGGAAGAAAACAGAGGGCCAAATGCGACATCCATGCCCTAAAGTTACAGAAGTAACAAAAGTAAAACAAGAAATAAAAAGGGGAATAAAGTAAAGCCTATCTTTAATACAGATGTCAGGCCTGATCTTCAAACAGAAGAGCCTGCTATCTCTAAAGCTAAAAGGAAGGTTGAGAAGGAAACATACCTGACTGGATCCTGTATCAGGTGAGAGTGCGGCTTCCTGGGTGTCCAGTGTAGTAACTGGCAGACAGAGTCTCTTGAAATAGGTTACATACCTGATTGCAGATATGAGACAGCTGAGAGCGGGAGGGGGCGTGGGAGCAGGCTTTCCAAATACGCCCCCCGAGTACAGCGGCGCGCGAGGTCATCCCATCGCCGGAGAGATGTGTGGGCGAGCCGGTTGCTAAGACACACAGGAACACCCAGTTACTGGTGCACCAATGGGAGGCAGCGGCGTGAGGGGGTGTCAACCCGCGTCGAAGGCTCGCGGCACAGGGATGGCCCGAAGGATGGCCAGGGAAACCCAGAGGACGCTATAGGAACCGAAAGACAGGCCGGATGCGTGGATATCCACACAGACCGGCCCTACCTGCGCCGAGTGAGCCAGCAGAGGGAGAGATAAGGGAGGGATGAGGCGCCGTCCCTGCCGTGGAGTGTCCTATAAGGGCATGGTTGTAAAAAACAGATAATCTTATCTTACTATTGAGGAGGGGAATAGAGTGTTTACTCTCTGTGAACAAAAAAAAAAAGGGGAAACAGTGAGCGATAAAATAAATAAAAAAATAATAAATAGAAAAAGAGAAGACAAAAATAACAGGAGCAAAAAGACTGACACGCCAGCGGCATATAGAAAATCATAATTAAATACAGTGTGGAATCTGTATATACAGCATATATTGGTTAATATGATACATTTGTCAAACAGTTAGAAAGATTATATATATGGACGCTACATGAAAAAACATGAAAAAACTAGATGCTATTAACCCCGGTTCTTAAGCAGGGCCCCATTGGGGCAGGTGGGGAGGAAGAGAGAACAGGGAAGGAAGAATCATACCTGACATTGTTCAATATTCCAATGTGGAACAGCAAAAAATAAAAATAAATATAAAATTAAAAACGGAGACACAGAAGAGTCCTAGGGGGGAGGAGCTTAGATCGAATATTGGCCATCAAACAGAGGATAGAAAATCGATTGCATACCTGAATAAAAATGAATAATCAATTTTGCCCGGACAGAATGAACGTCTGGCCGAGTCTTCACTCTGGAGGGTCCCATTTGGAGCCTCCCGATGAGAAACCCCCCAAGAATGGTCTATATGATATACTGCCGTTCAAGCCCGGGGGCTTGGTGGCGTTCTGGATAAAAATCCACCTCTGTTCAGACTGAAGTAGCCACTTATTTGTATCTCCTCCTCTTGTACCCGGATGTACTTGGTCCAAGATAATAAAGGAAATTTTTGGAGGCAGACCATTATGGAAGTCTGTCACGTGTCTACCTAGGGGCAGATCAGGGTTGCAAGCCTTCATGGATAAAATGTGCCGGTAGGCCCTTTGCCAAAAATGTTGTATGGTTTTTCCTATATAAAAACAGGAACACTCACACAACAGAAGATAGACAACAAATGTTGTTTGGCAATTTGCATAGTGTTTGGGGCTGTACCCTTCACTGTTTGGTAGAGTTATATTGCGGGACGTATTCATGAACCTGCAATATTTACACCCTCCACATGTGAAAGTCCCTCTAAGTTTGCACGGGCATTGTTTGCCTGCTAGTTTAAATTCACTAGAAACCAGAATATCACGGAGTGATCTGGCCCTCTTAAAGGTGAAGGAGGGGTTGTGTGTCACATATGGACCGATGAGGGGGTCCATTTTCAGGACATGCCAATATCTATGAATAATTTTCTCCATTGCTTTTTGTTGGTTGGAAAATTTTGTGATAATAGAGATTGGAATGGCCTTCTTAGATTTAGAGGCTGGATTATATAGAGTATCATTGCGAGTTCTTGCAATGGCCCTCTGATAAGCCCTTTTTAAGATCTTATTTGAGTATCCCCGTGACGATAGTCTTTCTTTCAAGAGGTCTGCCTCCTTTTTAAAGGTTGTATCATCAGTGCAATTTCTGCGTATTCAAAGATACTGGCTGTATGGGATGGAGGTTATGAGGTTTTTCGGATGGAAACTGCTTGCGTGCAGGATGGAATTGCCAGCCGTTTCTTTCCGGTACAGATTACTACTTAGGTGTCCCATGACATCTTTCTGGATGGTTATGTCCAGAAAGTGAATACGGGTCTCATTCCAAATCATGGTAAAGCTGAGATTGAAATCATTACAATTAAGGCTGGTCAAGAACGGATCTAATAAGTCAATGGGTCCATCCCATATCAGTATAACATCGTCGATGTACCTATAGCAATGATTGATATGGCACATGAACTGAGCCAGATCCTCGGATTGTTCAATCATTCGTTCCCACTCCCCAGGTACAGGTTGGCGTACGACGGGGCACACGAGGTCCCCATCGCCAACCCCTGCACCTGGAGGTAGTGGGAGATCCGGATGCTGGAGAGGAGGCTTTGATTGGCAGAACTAGGCCGCAGCCGCAGCCTTTCCTGCCGGCGGCTGCGGAGGAGGGGATGCCGAAGGCGGCTGGTAAAGGCCTCGGCGGCGGCCTCGGTGGTGGAGGTGAGATGGGGGACTGGGCTGGGGGGAGGCCCCGGGTCTGAGGGGAGCAGTAGCCGCAGCCCGTAGGGAACTCTGGCTGGGAGGAGGGGGAGGACTGTGCAGCCCTGGATGGACCTGCACACCGTTCCGTTCCGCTGTGCTGTGGTGTCAATATGGATGCCCAGAAGCGGCGGATGGCGGCCTCGGTGGTGCCCGAGGTGAGCTGGGGGAGCTGGGCTGGGGGGTCACTGGTCTATGGGGAGTTGTGAGCGCTAGGCAACCACGGTAAGGGGGGAGGACAGGGGGAGAAGAAAAAGTGCAGCCCTGGATGACAGGAGCTGCTGCACACACACGTCCGTTCAGCTAGTCCACAGTTGGCGTTCTGGTCTGGGTGGTCTGGTCTTTGTTGTTATTTAGATTCTACCTAATACATCAATCATGTTCTTCATTTTTTGTTCAAGATCCTTATGATGTCTATTTCCCGACTATACACCGTGATGTCCTGGATTGGGATTTGTGCACTAGCACTTGTGAGAAAAAAAATAAAAAGCATGTATTATAAATATGCAGGCCTACATATATTACCTGAAGCTGTGGTCTCAGACACTGACCCGTTGTGGTGACAATTTCAACCACTTCCTCCACCTCTCCTTCCTCAGCTTGTGGTGTGCTGAGTTCACCTTCTTTCTGAGGTGTGGGGTTCCTGGTGTCCTTAGATGTCTTGAGTCTTTTCTCCCCTATGAGAATGAAACAAAAGGTATAATTAGCACACAGATATTTGAGGCCAGAAATAGGAATAGGAAACATTGCTTGGAAGTGGGGTACAATTGTCTGTTTTGGCAGAGTTCCAAGCTGAAGACATGATTTTTTCCCTTACCAAAGCTGGAATACTTACCTTTTTTGGCTAAGTTTCACACATGGGGACACTCCAAGTATCCACTGAAGCACCTGTGTGGGACACCCTAAAAAGGTTGTTCTGGTGTCCCACACTAGTGCTCCTGAGTCCAGATGTGTATACAGCTGCTGAGTGTCCTCTCCTTTACACTGAATCAAGTTTGCATTTCATTCTAGTTACAAACACATCTAGACAACAATGTACTAAACTTATTTTTATACAAATAGGCATGACCAAATGTAGTTAACCTGTATCTGTCAAAAACATCGTATTTAGTGGGCTAACGATGTTTACTACGACTGATTACTGTGCCGTATGTACTGTTACATGAAAGTTTCCATTTTAAACTGTCCAACAGTAAAGAAAAGCACATGGAGCAACATGCAAGTAATAATAATAATAATAATAATAGGAACACAGGACAAATACTTACTTTTTTGAAGCATTTTCTGGATCCTTCTGTACTGATCATGCTCCCTCAATTTCAGGTCTGACCAGCGTTTCCTCAATTGCTCCTTGGATCGTCGTACCCCAAAATTCCTTTGCAGACTTCTCACAACTTTAGACATGATCTTGGCCTTTCTCACATTAGGATTGGAGTCCATGCTTTCCATCATAGTCGGTCCTCTTCAAGATGTCCACCATCTCTACAAAGGACATATTTGAGACCTTATATCTCCTCCTGGATCGTGACGTTTCTGGCTCCGGGCTTTCCTCCTCGTTACTGGAATTACGCACCTGCTGTGTCTCTGCCATGTCTCTCCCACTGCGCGCCGAAAGAGAAGGGGTGGGGAATATACTAGAAAGAACATCAGGGGCAGGCAACGCGGGCGGATTTTCACGCATGCCCAGTGTATATAAAGCTAAATCGCATGTGTCGTACCTACGTTCTGTGTGCGGAGGAAGGAGGAGCAGAAGCGCCGATCGTCCTAATGACGGTAACATTTTAACTTGGGGAATCAGTGGCCTATACTTCTTCTAGATTGTCATGGTTATGCAGTAATGTTTGTCTGTTAGCTTACCTCCCCTCCATGTGTTCTGCTTTAGAGGCCAGCCACTCTCACCTGGCTGCTTAAGTAATCTCTCCTCTAAGCATGGCTCCACCCCAGGCCCTATCAGGGAACTCTATATTAACCTGTGCACTGCAAGCCAGCCGTGCTGATCAACAGTGTTTGTTAAGCTTATGTGTGTTCGGGTTCCTGCTTGCTGTGTGCTCTACGTCTGCCTCTGTTTTACCGATCTTGGCTTGTTCTCGACTATCCCTGTCTGCTTGTGACCTTGACCTTTGGCGTGTCCTTTGTTTATCCTTGTCTGCTAGTCGCCCTGACCTTTGGCTTATCCCCTTACTATCTCTTGTTATCCTGAGCTGCTGCTTCCCCTCTATCCTCTATAGCCTACTGTGAGCGTGAGCTAGGAGACTCCGGGGACCGCGACCTGGATCCAGTTGCAGCCCAGTCCATCCTCACCACTAGAGGCTCTGGTGAACACATGCTGGATCTTAGACTCTGCGCCCTGGGGAATCTTAGGCTCTAGCTCCCTGTGGGATCCCTATTAGTGCTCCAGTGGACCTGCCTTCCCCCCTAACCACCCAGAGTTCCATCCGCAGCAGTCAGCCATAGAATCCACTACCTTAGCGGTGCACTCCTGACCCCAACAGTGTGCATCTGTCACCTGGCCCCAGGTGACCTGACATAGATTGAGGCCTATTTTGGGATAAGATTATGAGAGTTTAGGCTGACATTAGTTTGATTAGCCATGGACCCAGCTGATGTGCCGCTACCCGCAGATGATCCATTGCAGGGCATAGTCCGCAGACTTGAGACCTAGGAATCTAAACAGATCCAGGTGATGCGATTCCTTCAGGATTTGGCCTCCCGTTTTGAACAGGTTCAGGCCTCCTTAGGACCCCCGATTCAACAACCTCAACCGCTATCAGCAGCTGCACCTATTCTGGTCGCAGCCACACATTCACTATAACTGCCAGCTCCGTCCCGTTTCTCTGGGGACTCCAAGGCCTGCAGGGGGTTCCTTAGCCAATGCATTATTAATTTTGAGCTTCAGCCCCAAAACTTTCTGTCTGATCGGGCAAAGGTAGCCTATATCATTTCCCTCCTCTCCGGTGAAGCTTTAGCCTGGGCAGCCCCTCTGTGGGAACTGAATGATCCAGTGGTTTCTAGCCTGTTTGACTTCTTGAAACTTTTTCAGAATATCTTCGAAGAACCGGGTCGTGTCTCTTCAGCGGCCAGCGCCCTTTTACGTCTCCACCAAGAGTCTGCTTCTGTGGGACAGCATGCTCTTCATTTCCACATACTGATGGCTGAGTTGAGCTGGAACAATGGGGCCTTAGTCACAACCTTTTTGCATGCCCATTCTGATAGAGTGAAGGATGAATTAGCAGGAAGAACCATCCCCACCAATCTGGACGAAGTTATCTCCTTGTGTAAGCAGATCGATATTCGCTTTCAGGATAGGACCCTAGAAAAGCAACGCCAGCACTCCTTGGTCCTTAGTCAGCCTGAGCTCCCCTGTCTTTGACCCGTGGAGCATCTCCTGCCAGCGTAGGAACCTATGCAGCTGGGTTGGACCAGGCTATCCCCCGAGGAACATGCTAGGTGTTTGGGTTCCTGCTTGCTGTGTGCTCTACGTCTGTCTCTGTTTTACCGATTTTGGTTTGCTCTTGACTGTCCCTGTCTGCTTGTGACCTTGACCTTTGGCATGTCCTTTGTTTATCCTTGTCTGCTAGTCGCCCCGACCTTTGGCTTATCCCCTTACAATCTCTTGTTATCCTGAGCTGATGCTTCCCCTCTATCCTCTATAGCCTACTGTGAGCGTGAGCTCACATTTGCAGCCCAGTCCATCCTCACCACTAGAGGCTCTGGTGAACACCTGCTGGAACTTAGACTCTGCGCCCTGGGGAATCTTAGGCTCTAGCTCCCTGTGGGATCCCTGTTAGTGCTCCAGTGGACCTGCTTTCCATAACCACCCAGAGTTCCATCCGCAGCAGTCAGCCATAGGGTCCACTACCTTAGCGGTGCACTCCTGACCCCAAAGGTGTGCATCTGTCACCTGGCCCCAGGTGACCTGACATAGATTGAGGCCTATTTTGCGATAAGATTATGAGAGTTTAGGCTGACATTAGTGTTTTTGTCTTGTGTTTTGTCTTGCAGCAAATATGAATCCGTTTAAGGACCCAGAATTCATGGGCAGGTTCATAGACTGGTACAGGGAGCTTGACAACTTAAGGGAGGTAAAAAAAAAAGTATATTATAATAGACCAGCTAGGAGGGCAACGCTGGAGAAACTGCTGGTATTAGTGAAGACACGGGTCCCCGAGGCAGACATTGCGTTTCTGGAAAAGAAAATGTGTACCTTGAGGAGCACGTATAAGAAGGAGCATAATAAGATCAGAAATCCCTCAAATCAGGAGCAGCAGCAGAGGATGTGTATGTACCCACTTTATAGTACTTCAACAGAATGCGGTTTCTGGACGACCAGATTGAAGCCAGGGAATCAATTTCTACACGTCCCTGCAGCCTTCCCTCAACCCCAGCTGAGGCTTCTGAGGACCAACCTGGGCCTTCCATCCTGGAAGTAGTGGAGGAGCTCAGCTGAAGCCAAGTATAGTATTTTATACCATATTTATTGTCCTAAAATGATTGTTGTTAACTAGATGTTATTATTGAAAACAAATTAATGATTAAACAAAAAGTGATTTACATATCAATAGACAGTAGTGGCCAAAAATGATTGGGACAAGAATGAAAAATGATGGGGTCAGAATGATAGTCTTTTCTATTTATTACAATTCAATTTGCAACAGTCATGAGCTGAAAATTGTGTGTGATTGATGAAACAAAAACGATGTCCCTTTTTTTATACACAGGAAGACCTCAGCCAGGGTGAGGGTCTGGAAAGTGTCAGGCAGGAGGAGGTAGGGGTAAATGTCAGCCAGGAGGTGGCCGGGCCCAGTGGCCTGACCCAATCCCAAGTGCCTCCCCTCCGCCTTACAACTAAAATGCAGAGGAAGGGGAGGAATGTGGATGAGGCAGCACTGGGCCTCATTAGGGAGGCTAGTGAGGCCCTCAGAACCCCCCCGACGCTGAAGAGGCTTATGGCTGCTATATATCTAGTAGATTGCAGCAAATGGAGGAGGGCCAATGCCTCATCTTTTCAGATCTTTCAGAAGGGGTTGAGGGGCCAGCTGACTGACAACATGCACTTATGTGCGCTCGACCATCCTCCTCCTTTTCCTCCTCATGCCACAAGTCCACCTCCAGAGCCACAGCCTCCAAGGAAGCATGCAGGGAAGGGTGCAAGGAAAACAAGAAAGTGATGGCCTGGCTTCAGTCTGGTCTGACAGAAGACGCAGGCTGTTGTAGTACCACAGACGGGGGACATATGTCATCTGCTGCTGTTCCTGATCTCTGGGAGTTCTGGACCAGATTGTGCTCCCTATTATTTGGACTTCTCAGGCTACCAATTTTCTTTTCCACAGAGTTAAGTGAGTGCATGCATGAAGTCCACACTCGGTGTATGGCAAGACCCCATTCCGTTGCTGGGAGGAAGCGTAAAAATGCTGGACAGGTGGAGAGGACATTGGCTCTGCGTGTCCGTTCCAAATGCAACAAGTGACAGCAGTGGTGCACATTGACATGGGGCTCAAGAGAAAAAAATGGAAGTATATATATTTTTTTATTTTTTAGATTCATACTTACCTAGGTGGATGCAGCATTTGGTCCGATGCTGCATCTGTACCCGGCACCTCTACACTGAGAACTGAGCGATCGAACACCGCCGATTACTCGATTCTCTCAGCTCCCCGAGCAGAGAGCTGGTGACTGTCAGTCACAGCTCTCTGCTCTGCCGCCTCCTCGCTCACTGGAGTGCTGGTCTGTGGAGGGGGAGGAAGCAGTCGGCTCAGGCTCTCATCGGCTCGCTGACAGGCTGAGCCGGGTGTCGGTCCAGGGATCTAGGCGGATCCCAACTCCATGGTCTTGATGACGCAGAGCCTGGACTGACTCTGTGACATCAGCAGAAAGCGGACTTCAGCCCGCTCTCTGCTGAAAATGGGTCACAGGAGTGCAAGATTAACTGCACTCCTGACAAGTCCATGCAATATGCAGGACCCACATGGGAGAGCCCAAAGGGGAATGCACTTTTTCCCTATCTGTGTTTCATATTGCCATTGGTTACAACAGCAGCTCCGCAGGGTAGCAACAGGCGGATTGGAGGAATTTGGAGGGCCACTAAAGCCTGCAAATTTGGAGGGGATAAAAGGAGGCTGTCCAGCCGTTACCTTCAGACCGTGGGGTACAGGACCGGGACTCCCACCCGCCCTCCCTATTTCTTGAAATAGTCGCGGTATTGTTCAGTGGGGGAATAGTCGTCCAGCATTGTCTGGAAGGACACCGTTTAAATTTTGAGTTGTTGTATTATAGCCAAGATGGCTTCATATTTACTTGAATTTTCAATAAAACATTAACATGTTACCCCTTGAACAACACCAAGGCCAAAATTTATTTTACCAAAACAATAAATGGTTTAAAGAAAGAATTGTTGTTGGTCTCTTATTATTTAATGACTCCTTTGTGCTAGCCCATGTGATCCACAGGAGAAGTACAGCCAAATGAGCTTTGGCTGTACTTCTCCTTTAACTAAAGTTTAGTCATCTGTTCAAGTGTACACTCTCAATGTACTGCCATCTTTGAGTCAGAGTCCGCCTTAAAGAGGTTGTAAACTTCTTTGTGAAAGTTGTATCTATAGGTAAGCCTAGAATAGCGCAGTGAAAAACGCTGCTAGTTTTAGCTAACACTGCCCGCGGTAGTGTGAAAGGGTTCTTAAAGAGCTGTTCCTCATGTTTTCCTGTACTGATATTTCTAAGGAAATTTTGACAGACCCTTTCATGTGAAAAATAACAGCTCACCTACGCACTTCAGTGTACCACCTCCAAACTGATGGGCTTATACAACATAGAATGGTTCAATAGAACCCTGAAAGGTATGTTATAAATACTGGTTATTAAAGTGGTTGTAAACCTCATACATGTGTAGCGATACACCCTCCACCCAACAAGTTAGTTCAGTCCATTACTCTGCCTCTCAACATATAGCATTCAGACTTTACAAAGAATGCAACAAGATAGGTAAGGGTGCAATTAGGGCAGCTAAGATAGAACACGAAAGACAAATAGCGGAGAAGAGCAAAAAAAATCCCAAGTAATTCTTTAAACAGTAAAAAAGGGAGGACAGACCATATTGGCCCCATAAAGAATGAGGAAGGACATCGGTTAGAAAGGATAGGGAGATGGCAAAGGTATTGAATTTATTTTTCTCCTCAGTCTTCACAAGGAAATCGAGGGGCTTCGGTAACCAAAACTGCAGTGTTTGTCCTCATGACACATCACTTGGGAAACTTAACATTAATAAATCACTGGGACCAGATGGCTTGCACTTGAGGGTAATTAGGGAACTCAGTCAAGTAATTGCCAGACCATTGTTCCTAATTTTTACTGGCAGTCTACGGACTGGAATGGTACCAGCTGATTGGAGAAAAGCCAATGTAGCACCAATATTTAAAATAAGGCCAAAATACATCCCTGGGAATTACAAACCAGTTAGTCTAACATCAATAGTATGCAAGCTCTTGGAGGGGATGATAAGGGACCATATACAAGATTTTAGTAATGAAAACAGTATCATTAGCAGTTATCGGCATGGATTCATGAAGAATCTTTCTTGCCAAACCAATTTATTAACCTTCTATGAAGAGGTGAGCTGCCATCTAGATAAAGGAAGGTCCGTAGACGTGGTGTATCTGGATTTTGCAAAAGCATTTGATACAGTTCCCCATAAACGTTTACTGTACAAAGTAAGATCCATTGACATGAACCATAGGGTGAGTACATGAATTGAAAACTGGCTACAAGGGTTCAGAGGGTGGTGATAAATAGAGAATACTCAGAATGGTCAGGGGTGGGAAGTGGGGTCCCCCAGGGTTCTGTGCTGGGACCAATCCTGTTTAATTTGTTCATAAACAACCTGGAGGATGGGGTAAACAGTTCAAACTCTGTATTTAAGGATGACACTAAGTTAAGCAGGGCAATGACGCAGGATGTGGAAACCTTTCTAGAAGATCTGAACAAATTAATCGGGTTCCTGACCAGCCGCCGCAGTTTTACTGCGGCAGAATGGCACGGGTGGGCGAAATGTTACCTTACGTTGGTTCGTCTTCTGACCACTAGGGGGCGCACGCACCGCCGTTGGCACGCATGTGCGCCCGCGGCTCGCCGCCGATCCGATGACCACCGGGCAACCAAGATCGCTCATGACAGCACGAGAACTGGGATCTGTGTAAACACACAGATCCTGGTTCTCTCAGGGGAGAGGAGACGGATTGTGTGTTCATATTAAGTAAGGACACTGATCTCTCTCTCCTCCTAGTCAGTCCCATCCCCCCACAGTTATATCACACCTAGGGAACACAGTTAACAAAGCAATCAGAATATTGGCATGCATTAAAAAGGGGATAACCTCCAGGGATAAAGCGATAATTCTCCCACTCTACAAGACTTTGGTCTGGCCTCACCTGGAGTATGCTGTCCAGTTCTGGGCACCAGTCCTCAGGAAGGAGGTACAGGAAATAGAGCGAGTACAAAGAAGGACAACAGAGAGGCGCATGCGCGGAAGCTCCCAAGATGGCCACGACCCTCTAGAGGTCTGTGCCACCACGGTCCCTTGACAACCCACTACAGCCTCCAGAATGCCGGCCGATCACCACACCGGGACGAATTAGCAGGGGAGCACTCCGGGAACGCTCGGATGACCTCGACATCGGCCAGGAGAAACCTCTCACGCCAGATTAATACCACCGCAGACCTGCTCAGCTACGCCAAAATGGCGGCCGCTCCAGGAGGGAGAAGCACAGACGCTGAGGCAGAAGACTCCATAGCGGATCTGGATACAGCTCCTCCATCCTCACCAGGTACAGCAAACTCCCCACTGATGATGGCACCCCCCCACATCGACTGAATCCCTGCTAGGGAGATCAATGGCTGGGCTCCCTACAACCCCTATGCATGATCCTATTACAGGCCTACTCACTTGTGAGGGAGAAGCCTGTGACACCGCTCCAGCACCCACTGACTTTCCATCTATGATGAATGCCTTTTCACAGATGCTGTCCAGAAGCTTTGCACTGAATGCTGCCCAAATCACTTCATCTATTCATGCAGACTTGCAGCAATTGGGGATGAGGATTGAAGTTCTAGAAAAGAAGGCAGACCAATCTGTTGCCAGAATAAACCAAAATTCGGCCAGAATCCAAGACATGCAGGACCAACTAGAAACCACACTATCAAAGATCAATGACCTGGAGAACAGGTCCAGCCGGTACAACTTCAGGATAAGGGGGCTCCCTGAATCCGTGAAAGATGTCCAGCCAGCAGTTAAGGCCCTTATCAAAGGGCTCATTCTGGACATTGCCGAAGCCTGGAACTTGACAGAGCCCATAGAGCATTACAGCCCCCCCATTCAGACGGACTTCCCAGGGACATTATAGTTGAACCTCACTTTTATTCAGTAAAGGAGAAGATGATGAAGAAATCAAAAGGAGCCGATGCCCTCACTATACAGGGTCACACAGTCAAGGTATTTGATGACCTATCACCCTACACGGTGCAAAAACGAAGATCACCTAAACCACTATTCCAAATCCTACAACTGAAGGAGATATCGTATAGATGGTCTTTCCCTCTCCGCCTGAACTTTTCGTATCGCAATAAAGGATATGGCTTCTCATCTTTTGTGGAGGGTGAACGCCTACTGCTCCACCTTGGCTTAGTCTCCCAGGAGCTTCTTTTTCCCTCCACCCAACAAGGGACCCTCCTCGTCATCGAAACGACCACCTCCTGCAAGTCCCCTGCAACCCTTCTGGCTGATGCAACACTCCAAGATGTCCAAGGAGACAATACCAACATGACGGGACTGTCCATCCCACTAAACCAGGGCCCTGGCTTGTGACATTTCCTACTCACTCGATTTGGGCCTTACCCCAAGTCCCACTTAGGGCTGTTCTTCCCCCAGTACATACCTCCCCAGAATCTTAGCCCTAGCAATGTTCAATTCCTCCTCCCTTTCAGTTATAGGTAGGATGGAAAAGTTGGGCCCTCTTCTTCTGGGAGACGGTCAGGGAAGGGGGGACAAGTCACATAGCCCAAGAGTGAGACTCTGATGGACACTAGTTTTTTTAATCCATTAATAGTCTGTCTGTTTCTCCTGCAATATAAGTTTTTCTCTCCCATAATGTTTTCAATGTATTACTGTATAGTGCTCTCGTTAAGATATTGTCCACCTCAAAGCCCATAGTTCTTTTACAGCTCCTCATGCAACTCGGGCGACCTCGATCACACAGTTGAGCGGGGCACGTCCAGAGGCAGGCTTTGAGGTAACTTACTTCCCCTACTTGGGACCGGTCTCATCCGGGATCCTCCGTGAAAACGGAGGACGCTTGTGAGGGAGGCAGGTCCGGATGGGGGGTCCCGGTGTGGGATTATGATCCCTAAATTACCCATTCCAAGGGTGTTCTGTTCATTATACTGTAACTGTTTATTCCTGGCGGAAGGACTGTGGTGGGCCCAGTGCACCTCCACTAGTCTCAGAGAGGGGGCAGGGGTCCAATTTTTCATTTTTTTTTAGCCAATACCAAATGTTGTTTGAATTCATCCGCTTCTTTTTCACTTCCCTTCCTTCCTACTTTTCTGCTACCTCTCTCCTTCACTCCAGGTTCTCCAGTAGTCTCCAGATTCTTCAATCCAGGGCCTGGGCGTTGGTTCAACTAAAGGAATGGTCACTCCTTTCGGACTCATCGCTGAGAGAAGGTAGGATATGCACTATTCCTGAGATAATTTCCCCGCTCATCTATGGCTAACACAAAATCCCCAACCCCCACTTTCAAAATGATCTCCCACAACACACAGAGACTCAATTCCCCAATCAAACGCCGACAACTATTCCAACTGTACCATGACATGAACTCTGACATCTTATTCTTACCAGAAACACACTTTCCTGCTACCTATAGACCTTCTTTTTTACACCCGCACTACCCACAATTCTTTCTTGCATCCGCAGATAACAAAAGGGGTGGCCATTTGCTTCTCCAAACACATCAACTTTTCCCAGTCGGAGGTAGTCTCAGATCCCCTAGGTCGCTACATCTTATTATCAGGCACCATTGATGGGGAGACCTTTACATTTATCTCGTATTATGCCCCAGACTAGGGCCAAGCAAAATTTTTCAACTCACTAATGCACACACTACAAAGACATTTTAAGGGAACAGTCTTCATTGGAGGGGACTCCAATGTTGCGTTTGATTTCTCCTTTGACAAAACGGCTGGAGGGAAACCCAGACCCAAACGGCACTCAAAACAGAGCGTGAAAATTGCTCACCTGCTACATGCGGCAGGGCTGGTGGACATTTGGAGAGAGGCCAACCTCCATGCAAAAGATTATACCCATTTCTCAGCGCCCCACAATTCATATGCCAGAATAGACCACATTTTCGCACAATCTATAGCGGTCCCATTGACCCTAAAGTCTAAAATTAAGGACAACCCCCTCTCAGATTACTCCATTGTAACTCTAGTCACACACCGGTCTTCGGGCTCCTCAGGCTCTTTCAGATGGCGTCTCAATGAGACCCTACTGAGCGACCCGATACAGTGTACATTATTAGAGCAAACCATAAAAGAGTACTTCCTTGAAAACAGCAATAATGAAGTGTCCCCAGCGACTCTGTGGGCTGCCCACAAAACAGTCCTCAGAGGCAAGCTCATCCAGCTCTCCTCTAAAATTAAGAAGGTGCACAGGGCAGACTTACAGAAACGCACGGAGGAATACCAATCTCTAGCTAAGACCCACAAACGAAATCCTACGCCTGCAACTTTAGCACAGCTTGATATAGCCCAACCCACCTCAACCTATCCCTCACAACAGCAGCTGAGAAACACCTCAGATGGACCGGGGCTAAAATTTATTCCCAAAAAGACAGAATCGGCTCCAGACTAGCCACAAAACTGAGTCCCAAATGACGCACATTAGCTTTCCCAAAAATGTTATCCCCATCCGGTGACCTGACCCAGAACCCAACCAAAATAATAGATACTTTCTTGAAGTTTTATTCCGACCTATACAAAACCGACCCTCCGTCCTCTCCTGCACTCAAGAGTACCTTCCTCAATACCCTCCCTATTCCCTCACTAGCCCGAGGCCACAGGGAACTTTTAGAGGACCCCTTTATCCTCTGAGGATGTTTTAGACACCATCAAATCCCTCAAACTGGGCTCCTCTCCTGGGCCAGACGGCTTCTCTACAGGCTATTACAAAAAGTTTGGCTCCTGTCTGGCACCTTACCTGACGCGGTTCTTCAACTCTCTCAGGGTTGGAGCCTCCTTAGACAGAGACCTTAATTGTGCATATATCTCTGTCATCCCCAAACCGGGGAAAGACACGAGCGAGGTCAGTAACTATCGTCTGATATCGCTTATTAATAATGATATAAAGATAATGACTAAAACAATGGCTAATAGACTAGCGAGTTTTATAGCTACATACATACACCGAGATCAGGTGGGCTTCATCCCTGGGAGACATGGCCAGGACCAAATTAGGAGAGCGGTAGATGTTATATCATTGCTCAACTCCCAATGAGATGGTGGTCCTCCTCAGAGGGGGTTCATCCTCTCGATAAACCTTCATAAGGCCTTTGATTCAGTAGCATGGCCATACATTTATGAAACACTGGAGAGATGGGTTTCGGGCCAAACATCCTAGGTATAATTCACTCACTTTACTCGTTACCTAATGCACAAGTGCGTTTACTGGGCAGATACTTGGAAACCTTTGCCATGGATGTCCGCTCTCTTCCCCCTCCTGTTCGCGATGGCCATAGAAACTCTGGCTATCGTGATTCGGACCAATTCTGACATCAAGGGGGTTATTTGCGGAGACCAGGAACACAAGTGTGCATTATTTGCGGATGATCTACTTTTATTCATTACCTCCCCCCTAACGTCAGCTAACTGTATACAAAGTCCTCAGGGAATTTGGTTGGGTTTCAGGTCTGAAGGTCAACTTATCTAAATCCATAGCCCTGAACGTCTGTCCCCCCAGATGTGATCACCCAGCTAAAACACAACTTTACATTCACTTGGGCAACAGATGCGGTTCCATATTTGGGCATCAGACTCACTCATAATATAAACAAGTTCTTTCAAGCAAACTACGGTGCGTAAGTGTGGTGTGGACTTGGAGAGGTTGTCAAAGTGTGGACTATCCTGGCTGGGCAGAGTTAATGCAGTAAAAATTACCCCTCCCCTGCGCATGCTATACTTGTTCCGATCTCTCCCAATCCCTATAAAGAAACAATTCCTTCTAAGACTACAATCACAAATAGTCTGCTTCATTTGGGGAAATAAAGGTTACAGGTGTACTAAAGAGGTTCTATACAGGGTAAAATCACAGGGGGGTGTAGGACTTCCGAACCTGTGGTGGTACTATCAAGCCGCTCAACTTACCCAAATTTCAATAGCCTACTCCAGGGGACCTAAACCAGACTGGATCTCCATGGAAAGAAAAGCTGTCCCCTTAAATACAATAGACTACCTCTCGTGGAGTGAAATGAAATCCAGACCGTCTATTATGTCCCCTGCTCTCTCCCACTCGGTGGCGCTGTGCAACACACTTCATAAACAACATGATCTCCCCTTTACGGCCCCTGTCACATATTTTCCACAACCCTATGTTTCCCCCAGGCCTGAACATCCAAGCTTTCCGCTGGTGGACTACCAAAGGCCTGTTTCGCATTGGCCACTTTCTCACCCTGTCGGGACCCTTCAGTCTGAAACACTGTAGAACGAAATTAGAAGTGCCCAACTCAGAGATGTTCTGATTCTCCCAAATTGTCCACTTCCTTAACTCTATTTGGACGGTTAGGAACGAACTACCCAAAATTACCCCATACGAACAATGGTGCTCTAACAATATGGATCAGAGGGGAGGAATCTCATTGCTCTACTCTTCCCTGGCAGGTAAGGAAGGCATTCCACCATACGCCCGGGCCTGGGAGATGGACACGGGGCATCGTGGGAACCAGCAGTTTGGTTTCAAGCATTCCAACGCTCTTATAAAGGTATTCTTAATGTCTCCGTGATTGAAGCAAATATCAAAATCTTAACTAGGTGGTACTATGTCCCCTCTAGGCTGGCGATGATCTACCCAGTGGTATCTCACCGTGTTTCAGGGGGTGCGATCTGGAGGGCACAATGTTCCACATTTGGTGGACATGTCCCCGAATTAGGCCGTACTAGAAAAGGGTTTTTCACACTATGAGGAAGATAACAGGCATTACGATCTCTCCAGACCCCACCATGGCCCTCTTAAACCGCAAAATCCCTATGATTCCTGCCCTAACGTTTTACATCCTCCTGGGAGCTAAGATAACACTCGCAAACTCCCACTGTGTCTTTCAGGGGGGCTAAGAGAAAAATATCCTGGTTAATGGCGCAGGAACACATAGTAGCAAAACAAACTGGGAAAATTCTAAGCTATTTGGGAACCCTGGGTTTCTTATTGCAATATTTCTCTCTGCCCAGGCATCACGAACAGATAACTGGATTCTCCTGGAATTCCTCCCCTTCCTTTTTCTCTCCCTCCCTTTACTCTCACTTTCGGGGACACTCTGCTCCCACTCTCTTCTTTGTACGAGAAGGAGAAATCACACCACTCCTTGGTGAAGCGGAAAATGTTCTAAGCAGGCTAGTGTGCTAAGATTATACCAGCAACTTTGTTTCCAAACTTCCTTTTCGGATCGTACCTTTGAAAAGCATGATACTGCGGCAGACCGGGCTTGAAACACTGTCAGCCTGCTGCAGTGCTGGGGATGGGGGGGGGGCATGGTGCCTGGGAGGGGACAAGCACTATCACAGTGAGTTCCCAAAGGGGTGGTGTGCTGGGCAACTCCCGGGACGGGTGGCTGACCCCCTCTAGTGATCCCAAGGGAAAAACCTCAGCTTGGGACACCGGTATCTTGAGGTAGGAAACCATAGGATAACCCCCTGGAAATGAGGGACTTACCCTCACAGATCCAAAGGAATTGATCTCACTGTCCTATGTAGACTTCTAGCCTACGGCCGATGGCTTTTGTTAAATATTATACACTTTAAGGCAAGTAACTGTTACATTAAATGTAGGCCTTGCAGGCAGACGATAAGAATGCCATTGTTTTCCTGTTCCGGTTAAAACTCAATAAACATATTGAAAGTAAAAAATAAAAAAAAAGAAGGGCAACAAAGCTAATAAAGGGTCTGGAGGATATTAGTTACGAAGAAAGGTTTTGAGCACTGAACTTATTCTCTCTGGAGAAGAGACACTTGAGAGGAGATATGATTTCAATTTACAAATACCATACTGGTGACCCCACAATAGGGATAAAACTTTTTTGTGGAAGGGAGTTTAATAGGACACGTGGCCACTCATTAAAATGAGAAGAAAAGAGGTTTAACCTTAAACTGCGTAGAGCAGCCGTCACTAAAAGCCGCCAGTATAATTACAAATGTCAGCGCTGGTTTGCTGGGACCGCGGGTTTCCCCAGCAACCAGTGGCGCTGCGCCCACCCCCTGCTCCTCACCGCAGGTCTCGGAGTTTACCAGCTCGCACTCACGGGCCGCGAGTAGGGGCGTGACGTCACATGCGTGCCCCGCCCCCTGCTGCTCGCGGTTCCCGGGTCCACTCCTGGCTCTCCTTGTGAGTAGGGGCATGACGTCACGTGTGCACCCTGCCCCCTGCTGCTCGCGGGTCCACTCCTGGCTCTCCTTGCGAGTAGGGGCGTGACGTCATGTGCGCACCCCACCCTCTGCTACTCGCGGTCCGGGGCTCTCCTTATCTCGCAGCATCCGCCCCTCCTGCATTCAAGGTATGTGACATGTTACTAATTAGTGATCACTAATGAGCATATTTTTTATTGTGCACACTGATGGGCATATGTTGTTAAAGGTCACGCTGATGGGCACCTTTTTTTATGTTAAGGGACACTCTGATGGACAAATTTTATTTTAAGGAGCACGCTGATGGACAAATTTTATTTTAAGGGGCACTCTGAGAAGTATATTTTTAATGTGCACACTGATGGGCATATTTTGTTAAGAGGCACACTGATGGACACATTTTGTTGTACCCATCAGAGTGCCCCTTAAAGCGGAGCTCCACCCTATTTTTGAAGTTTCTTCCATCCTCTCTAGTATTGTCCCCTGCATAACAATTTGCTTATTACAATTTTTATTTTTAAAAACTCACTGTTATGTTGTCCTCTGTTTGTATCTCCTGCCGCGGCCGCATCAGCCTCGTCGCGTCATCCAGTGATCGCTAGGCCTCCTGGGAGATGTTTGTCATCAATCCCAGGAGGCCCTGGGCCGTATGACGCGATTTTCGGCTGCGCCATTTTTAAAAAGGGAAGCCTGACTTTGTTTACCAGCAGTGCCCCCCCCCCCCCCCACCGAAGAGGACCCTTACGGAAGCGGTGACAGCGGGCAGCGACAGGTACTGTCACAGCAGGGAGCCTGGCTTTGCGGGCGGGGGGGGGGGGGGTGAGCCGCACACGGCGGGACCCGTCCGCAACGATCCCCTTCTCTCGGCTGTGACTGTCTCACACAGCCGAGCAGAGAGAGAGTGTGAAGCCGCCTCCCCCTCCTCCGTGTAGTCTACAATTGCTGTGTGTGCAGCACACGCTGATCACCAGGTACACTATGGGTCGGAAGGGGGTCTGCACTGTTGTAGGGGGGTCTTCACTGTTGGAGGGGGGTCTTCACTGTTGGAGGGGGGTGTCTGTATGGTGGGGGGGTCTTCACTGTTGTAGGGGGGTGTCTTTATGGTGGGGGGGTTTTACTGTTGTAGGGTGGTGTCTGTATGGTGGGGGGTCTTCACTGTTGTAGGGGGGTGTCTGTATGGTGGGGTGGGGTCTGCTCGGTATGGTATGGGGGTGTCTGTAATGTAAAGGGGTCCAGAGGTGCGGGGTTCTATGTAATGTAAAGTAGTCCTGAGATGCAGGGTGCCATGCGATTCGAGGTGCTGGGGGTGATGCAATGTGCTGGGGTTATGCGATTCGATGTGCTGGGGTTGATGCGATTCGATGTGCTGGGGTTGATGCGATTCGATGTGCTAGGGGTGATGCAATGTGCTGGGGTTGATGCGATTCGATGTGCTGGGGTTGATGTGATTCGATGTGCTGGGGTTGATGTGATTCGATGTGCTAGGGGTGATGCGATTCGATGTGCTGGGGTTTATGCGATTCGATGTGCTGGGGTTGATGCAATGTGCTGTGGGCCATGCAATTCGATGTGCTGAGGTTGATGCGATTCGATGTGCTGGGGTTGATGCGATTCCATGTGCTAGGGGTGATGCGATTCGATGTGCTGGGGTTGATGCGATTCGATGTGCTGGGGTTGATGCGATTCGATGTGCTGGGGTTGATGCAATGTGCTGTGGGCCATGCAATTACATGTGCTGCGGTTGATGCGATTCAATGTGCTGGGGTTGATGCGATTCGATGTGCTGGGGTTGATGCAATTCGATGTGCTGGGTTTGATGCAATGTGCTGTGGGCCATGCAATTCAATGTGCTGGGGTTGATGTGATTCGATGTGCTGGGGTTGATGTGATTCGATGTGCTGGGGTTGATGCGATTCAATGTGCTAGGGGTGATGCGATTCGATGTGCTGGGGTTGATGCAATGTGCTGTGGGCCATGCAATTAGATGTGCTGGGGTTGATGCGATTCGATGTGCTGGGGTTGATGCAATGTGCTGTGGGCCATGCAATTAGATGTGCTGGGGTTGATGCGATTCGATGTGCTAGGGGTGATGCGATTCGATGTGCTGATGTTGATGCAATGTGTTGGGGTTGATACAATGTGCTGTGGGCCATGCAATTCAATGTGCTGGGGTTGATGCGATTCGATGTGCTGGGGTTGATGCGATTCGATGTGCTATGGGTGATGCGATTCGATGTGCTGGGGTTGATGCAATGTGCTGTGGGCCATGCAATTAGATGTGCTGGGGTTGATGCGATTCGATGTGCTGGGGTTGATGCGATTCGATGTGCTGGGGTTGATGCAATGTGCTGGGGTTGATGTGATTCGATGTGCTGGGGTTTATGCGATTCGATGTGCTGGGGTTGATGCGATTCGATGTGCTGGGGTTGATGCGATTCGATGTGCTAGGGGTGATGCAATTAGATGTGCTGGGGGTGATGCAATCTAGATGCATACATGAATTTGGTTGAAGAGATTATTATTTTTTTAAATGAAAAGCTGTACAGAAAAAAGTAGCCTGTGTGTGTGTGTGTGTGTATATATATATATATATATATATATATATATACACACACCAAGATTATATATATATATATACAGTCTGGCTTCAGATGCCCACACATAAGATGGCCACGTTCTATTTCTAGTTTATAAACTTTCAATACGCTGTAATAACCTAACAAAACGGACCTCAGTTTACAGACTAACTATACTAGAATACATTAAGCTTGTGTATTATAGAGGTATTTTTATTTAAAAAGTGTAATTTCGGCCGGAACACCACTTTAACATAAAATATGCCCATCAGCGTACACATTAAAAATATACCTATCAGCGTGCCCCTTAAAATAAAATGTGCCCATCAGAGTGCCCCTTAACATAAAAGGTGTCCATCAGCGTGACCCTTATTTTATGTTGAGGGGCACGCTGATGGGCACATTTTATGTTAAGGGGCACTCTGCTGGACATATTTTATGTTAAGGGGCACTATGATGGGCAAATTTTATGTTAAGGGTCACTCTGATGGGCAAATTTTATGTTAAGGGGCACGCTGTTGGACATATTTTATGTTAAGGGGCACGTTTTGTTGTGCCCACCAGAGTGCCCCTTAATATAAAGTGTGCCCATCAGGGTGCCCCTTAACATAAAATTTTCCCATCAGCGTGACCCTTATTTTATGGGGACACCTGATGTAAAGGGGCACTGTGATGGGCACACCTGATGTTAAGGGGCACTGTGATGGGGACCCCTGATGTAAAGGGGCACTGTGATGGGGACACCTGATGTAAAGGGGCACTGTGATGGGCACACATGATGTAAATGAGTGCTGTAATGGGGACCCCTGAAGTAAAGGGGCACTGTGATGGGGACCCCTGATGTAAAGGGGCACTGTGATGGGCACACCTAATGTAAATGAGTGCTGTAATGGGGACCCCTGATGTAAAGGGGCGCTGTGATGGGGACACCTGATGTAAACGAGCGCTGTGATGGGGACACCTGATTTAAAGGGGCGCTGTGATGGGGACACCTGATTTAAAGGGGTGCTGTGATGGGGACACCTGATGTAAAGGGGTGCTGTGATGGGGACCCCTGATGTAAAGGGGCACTGTGATGGGGACCCCTGATGTAAAGGGGCACTGTGATGGGGACACCTGATTTAAAGAAGCGCTGTGATGGGGACACCTGATTTAAAGGAGCGCTGTGATGGGGACACCTGATGTAAGGGGGACTCTGATGAACAAACCTAATTTAAAGTGCACTCTGATGGGCACACCTGATGTGGTGGGGACACCTGATGTAAGGAGGCACACTTATGGTGACACCCAATGTAAGGGGGCACTCTGATGAGAACACGCTATGTAAGGGGGCACTGATGGGGGAACCTTATATAATGGGTCAGATAATATAAGGGGGCACACTGATGGGAGTAACCAGCTGTAAGGGGGCCTTCCATTGCAGAAACCTGATGTAAGTGGGCACTCTGACAAGAATACCTGATGTAAGGGAGTACTCTGACATTGGCAACTTTTTGGGGTTAGTCTGATGGGGCACCCAATGTAATGAATTACTCTGATAGGGGCAACTGATGTAAGGGGGAACACTAATGGGGACATTTACATTTACAGAGTATTACCAAAGTGTGTGGAGGAAACCATAGGAAAAGCACCAGAGAGCATGGCTTGTGCCAAGAAAAGGAAGGTAGATGCTGAAAACCGAGTCTTCAAAGATGAATGGACAGACTAATATATGTTCATTCTTCCCATGGGAAGTTTAAAACCAATTTGTCTCATTTGTTGCGAAACCGTGACGTTAATAAAAAGTAGCAATGTGAAGCGTCACTACGAAACAAAACACATTTCTTTTGCGCAAACATATCCACAGCATTCCGAGGTGAGGGCACGTAAAATAACGGAACTGAAAGCCCAGTATGACAGATCCACCAAAGTCCTCTCACATTCATTTACAGCCCAGCAGCGTGCAAATGAATGCTCACTTAAAGTAGCATGGATTTTGGGGCAACACAAAAGACCATTTACCGATGGTATATTTGTAAAGGAGTGTTTGAATGCTGTTGCTGAAACTTTACTCGAGGGTAAACAAAAATATGAGCTGTGTGGAAAAATCAACCAGATCCCACTGTCAGCGTCAACAGCAACAAAAAAGACTGAAATATTAACAGAGGATGTTTTGGGACAACTTGATGCAGCTATTCAGAGTGCAGCATGCATTTCTTTAGCCATTGATGAATCAACAGATATAACAGATAATGCCCAGCTTTTGGTGTATGTAAGATTTTTGCACAAAGAAACAAAAGACCTGTTAGGTGTATCACCACTTGACACACACAAGAGGACAAGACATATATGAGGCCATTAACCACTTCAGCCCTGGAAGAATTTACCCCCTTCCTGACCAGAGCACTTTTTGCGATGCAGCACTGCGTCGCTTTAACTGACAATTGCGCGGTCGTGCGACGTTGAACCTAACCAAAATTGACGTCCTTTTTCCCCCACAAATAGAGCTTTCTTTTGGTGGTATTTGATCACCTCTGCGGTTTTTATTTTTTGTGCTATAAACAAAAGAAGAGCGACATATTTGAAAAAAATGCAATATTTTTTACTTTTTGATTTAATAAATATCACAATTTTTTTTTTTTAAAACAATTTTTTTTCTAAGTTTAGACCGATACGTATTCTACATATTTTTGGTAATTTTTTTTTGCAATAAGCGTATATTGATTGGTTTGCGCAAAAGTTATAGCGTCTACATAATAGGGGATAGATTTATGGCATTTTTATTTTTTTTATTTTTTTTACTAGTAATAGCGGCGATCTGCGATTTTTATTGTGACCGTGACATTGCGGCAGACACATCGGACACTATTGGCGCGTTTTTGGGACCATTCACATTTATACAGCGATTAGTGCTATAAAACTGCACTAATTACTGTGTAAATGTGACTGGCAGGGAAAGGGTTAACACTAGGGGGCGATCAAGGGGTTAATATGTTCCCTATTGAGTGATTGTAACTGTAGGGGGAGGGGACTCACAAGGGGAGGAGACCGATCTGTGTTCCTCTGTACTGGGAACACACATCGGTCTCCTCACCTCTGACAGGAGGTGGATCTGTGTGTTTACACACACAGATCCACACTTCTGCCGTGATCGTGGGCAATCGCGGGTGCCCAGCGGACATCGCGACCGCCGGGCACACTCACCGGGTCACGAGCGTTGCCGCGGGTGCGCGCGCGCGCCGCCCGCGGCGCGCGCGTGCCCCATAGACGGCCAGGAAAAAAGGACGTCATATGACGTCCGCCCGGAGGGAGGGAGGGTTCCTGCCGGCGTCATATGTCTATGACCCGGTAGGAAGTGGTTAAGGAGATTTTGAGAAAGAGGAAGATAGATCTGAAAAAAGTGGTCTCGGTTACCACAGATGGTGCCCCTGCCATGGTAGGAAAGGAGAGAGGAGCCGTGGCACGACTGAAAGAGGACAACCCTGACCTTATTTCTTACCACTGCATCATTCACCAGACTGTCCTGTGTGCCATTCTATCAGACCGGTTTGCAGAAATCATGGACACAATCATGGGCGTCCGCTCCATAGGGCAAGGGGGGTCAATTGCCCCCCCCCCTGGAGACACACTATATTTATATGGACAAGAGCTATTTCACACTGCCAGCTGACCACGTTATCGGTAAAGCGCCGCTAGTTTTAGCGGCGCTTTACCATCATTTTAGTGGGGGGGGTTTAAAAAAAAATTGAAATTGCTAATCAGACAATGGCAGCTTGATCCTTCTATTAAGCTTTTGCATCATCTTTCTCAAACCTTTGCATGCCTGCGCTTTATGTCATAATGACTATGCCCCTCCCCTTCATGACATTGTCAAAAAGGGACTGAGCATGGATGACCTTAAAATGATGCCCCCCCCCCTGAAAAAAGTTCAGCGGACGCCCATGGACACAATGATGAAACTCATCAACTCATCAACTTCCTCAGGGTATCCTCATCCCATCAACATCGTTTACTAAGAGAGTTTCTTAAAGAAGTTGAGGCAAATGCAAATGACCTTTTACTTCACAACAATGTTAGATGGCGTAGATGGAGTAAAGGCAATGTATTGGAACGCTTTTGGTCCATTCGAACAGAAGTAGCGGCTTTCTTAGTGCAACTCAAAAGTCAGAAAGCAAGACCGTTTTCACTGTTTTTACAAGATGAGAGCACAATGGATAATATCGCTTTCCTAGTAGACATAACATCACACCTTAATGAACTCAATTTAAAGCTCCAGGGCAAGAACAAGTCCATCTGTGATTTGATGACCGCTGTCCGCTCCTTCCAGAGAAAACTGGATTTGTTCAAGGAAGATCTGCAAGGAGAGTGCTTGCATTTCACAAAGGTGAAAGAACAGATTCAAGGAAAGAGAGATGTTTCTCCTTTTTGTTGACTTCATAAATAAACTCATTGGAAACTTCAGTAAAAGGTTTGATAGCTTCAGTCTTGGACAGCAGATCCTCCTGTTCATCCACAATCCATTCCTCATTAAAGATGTCAGCGTGTTTTCAAAGGAGGTGACACAGACCTTCAAGTGGGCACATGAGGGATCTCTACAGACAGAAATGATTGACCTGCAAACAAATGTTGCACTAAGAGAGCACTTTGGAGGAACTGATCTTGCTAACTTCTGGCTACAGACTGTTCCTGAGACTGATTTTACTTGTCTAACCAAGGTAGCACTGCACACCTTGACCATGTTTGGATCTACGTACAGCTGTGAGTCAGCTTTCTCCACTATGAACATTATTAAAACAAAGTATCGTTCCAGGCTCACCAATGAGCACATACATATGTGCATGAGAATGGCAGTAACTCAATTTAAGCCAAGATTCAAACTACTGACAGGACAAGCAAAAGGCCATTTTTCTCACTAGACAGGGAAGGTTTTTGCATGGTCAAAAAATTGAAAGAAAATTGAGGATAATATGTGCACTTTTTCAAATTGACACCTTTAGTTTTTTAAGTCAGAAGGTGCTTATTTCTTTTAAAAAGAAAAGGGGAAAGAAACTGCGTGTCATGGATATGCAGTAATGTCTGTCTGCCATCTTACCTTTCCTCCTCATGTGTTCATCTTAGAGACCAGACCCCCTTCACCTGGCTTCCTTTATAATCTCCTCCCAGCCAGACTCCACCCCAGGCCCTATCACAGAACACTATATTAACCTGTGCACTGCAAGCCTGCGTCGCTGATCAACGTGTTTGTTAGGCATTGTGTGTTTGGGTTCCTGCCTGCCGTGTGCTACGTCTGTCTCTCTGTTACGTTATTGGCTTGTCCCCGACTATCCCTGTCTGCTCGTGACCCTTGACCTTCGGCTTGTCTTTCGTTATCCTTGTCTGCTTGTGGCCCTTGACCTTCAGCTTGTTATTCGTTACTCTTATATCTTGTGCTGCTGCTTCCCCTCTTGTCCCCTTATCCTACGGGGCGTGAGCTAGGAGACTCTAGGGGCCGCGACCTGGACCCAGCCTGCAGCATAACATCCTCACCACTAGAGGCTCTGGAGAAGACCTGCTGGGTCTTAGACTCCGCGCCCTGGGGAATCTTGGCTCTAGCTTCCTATAGGATCCCGGTTGTGCTCCTCTGGTCCCGCTTTCCACAACCACCCAGATTCCTATCCGCAGCAGTCAGCCATAGGGTTCACTACCTTGCGGTGCACTCCTGTCCCCCTACGGTGTGCATCTGTCACCTGGCCGTAGGTGACCTGACAGTTTGATCAGCCATGGACCCGGCTGACAGGCCGCTCCCCGCGGATGATCCATTACAGGGCATAGTCCGTAGACTTGAGACCCAGGAATCAGATCAGACTCAGGTGATGCGATTCCTCCAGGATCTGGCTTCTCGCTTCGAGCAGCTTCAGACCTCCTTGGGAACTCCAAATCTGCAACCTCAAGTACAACCAGCGGCTGCGCCTTTCGCATCAGTCGCAGCCACACACTCACTAAAACTGCCAGCTCCGTTCCATTTCTCTGGGGACTCCAAGGCCTGCAGGGGGTTTCTCAGCCAATGTACGATCCATTTTGAGCTTCAGCCTCAAAACTTCCTGTCTGATCGGGCTAAGGTAGCCTATATCATCTCCCTCCTCTCCGGTGAAGCTTTAGCCTGGGCTGCCCCCCTGTGGGAAATGAATGATTCGGTGGTTTCCATCCTGTCCGACTTCTTGGAGCACTTTCGGAACATCTTCGAGGAGCCGGCTCGGTCTTCTGCAGCGGCTAGTGCTGTCTTACGTCTTCGCCAAGAAGCTAGTTCAGTGGGACAATACGCTCTTCAGTTCCGTATCCACACAGCTGAATTGAGCTGGAATAATGAGGCCCTGGTCGCTACCTTTTTACATGGCCTCTCTGACCGAGTGAAAGACGAATTAGCGGGAAGAGCCATTCCCGTCGGTCTGGACGATGTAATTTCTTTGTGCAATCAGATCGACATTCTTTTTCAGGAGAGGTCGCTAGAAAAAAGACGCCAGCACTCTCTGGGTCCTAGCCAGTCTTAGCTCCCCTCCCTTCATCCCGTGGAGCATCTTCTGCCTGCTGAGGGACCTATGCAGCTGGGCCGGACCAGACTAACCCCCGAAGAACGTGCTAGGCGCAGAACTCTGGGCTTGTGCCTCTATTGTGGGGGCAAGGGTCATTTTCGTGACTTTTGCTCGCTTCTGTCCGGGAAACGCTCGGGCCTAATACATTTGGAAGGTGGAGTATTGGACCCTGAAACATCACCTTCTCGCCTTCTCCTGCCGGTGTTCCTTCATGTAGGCACTTCTCCTCAATCAACCCTTGCATATCTGGATTCAGGGGCAGCCGGCAATTTTATGGATTGGGGAACTGCTTCTTCTATGAAGCTTACCCTTTCACCTCTCGCTACCCCATTGGTAGTCTCGGCAATTGATGGCACTGTTCTCCCAGGGGGCCCTATTCACTTCCAGACGCTACCCATTAGGATGTCGGTAGGGATTCTCCACCAGGAGTGGATAGCCTTTCTCATTCTACCCAAGGCCTCTACCCCCATTGTATTGGGCCTTCCTTGGCTGCAGCTCCACTCTCCACATGTGGACTGGGCCTCTGGGCAGGTCCTGGCTTGGGGTCCCTCATGTTTCTCGTCATGTCTTCTCAAGGTGGCCCCCAAAGAGAGACTTCCGGTTGCTACCACTTCTGTTTCTTCTGATCTTCCCGCTGCATACAGCGATTACCGGGATGTGTTCTGTAAGAAATCAGCTGAGGTGCTTCCTCCCCACAGGTCTTTTGACTGTGCTATTGATCTTGTCCCCGGAGCAACTCTGCCCAGGGGTCGTACCTACCCTCTGTCCATCCCAGAGACCCAGGCCATGTCTGAGTATGTTGCAGAGAATCTGGAGAGAGGTTTCATCCGGAAATCCGCATCACCTGCAGGGGCAGGGTTCTTTTTCGTTGCCAAAAAGGATGGTACCCTAAGACCCTGTATCGACTATCGAGGTTTAAACGCGGTTAATATTAAAAATCGATACCCCTTACCCTTAATATCTGAACTATTCGATAGGTTGAAGGGTGCCTCCATTTTCACTAAGTTGGATCTCAGAGGCGCGTACAATCTCATTTGAATACGGGAGGGTGACGAATGGAAGACTGCATTCAACACTAGAGACGGGCATTACGAATACCTGGTGATGCCTTTTGGTTTGCGTAATGCCCCAGCTGTGTTTCAAAACTTTGTCAATGAAATCTTCAGAGATCTGCTGTACCAGTTTGTTGTCATCTATCTGGATGACATTCTGATCTTTTCTGAAAATCTGCTCGTCCACAGAAACCATGTCCGCACTGTACTTCAGCGTCTTAGAGAGAACAATCTCTATGCCAAGCTGGAGAAATGTTCCTTTGAATGTTCTGAGGTCCTGTTTTTGGGGTGCTTTGTCTCATGTTCGGGTCTTCGTATGGATCCTGCGAAGGTCTTGGCTATTACCAACTGGCCTCTTCCTGCTAGCCTCAAGGCCACACAGCGCTTTCTTGGCTTCACAAATTATTATAGGCAGTTCATAAGGAATTACTCTTCCATTGCTGCGCCTATTATCGCTTTAACCAAGAAGGGTGCGAATGCCAAAGACTGGCCTCCCGAAGCTGTCTCTGCATTTCACGACCTGAAACAGGCCTTCGTTTCTGGACCTCTCTTGAGGAGACCAAATCCTGGGGATGCATTTTTTATTGAAGTGGACGCTTCCTCAATGGGGGTGGGAGCTGTGCTTCTTCAATTCTTTGAGAAGAGACGTCAATCATGTGCGTTCTTCTCCAAAAAAAATTCTCAGGCAGAGAGGAATTATGCCATCGGTGATCGGGAACTTCTCGCGATTAAATTGGCGTTAGAGGAGTGGCGTCATCTCTTGGAGGGTTCCCCTCACTCCATAACGATCTTTACTGACCACAAGAATTTACAGTATCTACAGAATGCTAAACGTCTGAATCCTAGACAGGCCAGGTGGAGTCTCTTCTTTGCCCGTTTTAATTTCACGATTACTTACAAACCTGGTTCCTGCAACGGTCGGGCTGATGCGCTCTCTAGGTCATTTGACACTTTTGACGAGGAGTCCGCCCCTGAACCTGAGCCGATCATTCCAACCTCGTGCATTGCTGCCCACTCTACCACCCTGAAGTCAACGATTCCGCCTGGTAAGACCTTTGTCCCCACTGAGCTAAGAGCTAAGATCCTTCGTTGGGGACATGATTCCAAGGTGGCAGGTCATTCTGGATTCCTCCGATCCTTCTTACTCATTAGTCGTCACTACTGGTGGCCTAATCTCTGCTCAGATGTCAAAGACTACGTTAAGGCTTGTCATGTCTGTGCTCAGTCTAAATCCTCCACACAAGCTCCTGCTGGTCTCCTCATGCCCTTGCCCATCCCTAAGGAGCCCTGGGCTCATATTGCCATGGATTTTATCACCGACCTCCCACTGTCTGAGAATAATACAGTCATTTGGGTGGTAATCGATCGGTTCTCCAAGATGGCTCATTTTGTTCCTCTTCCTGGTCTTCCTTCTGCTCCTGCCTTGGTTCCCATTTTTATTCGAGAAATTTTCCGCCTCCATGGGGTTCCTTCTCATATTGTTTCCGACAGGGGAGTCCAATTTATGTCTCGTTTTTGGAGAGCCTTTTGCAAATCCCTCAATATTGTCTTGGATTTTTCCTCTTCCTACCACCCTCAATCCAATGGACAGACTGAGAGGGTTAATCAGGAGTTAGAGGTCTTTCTTCGCACCTTTGTGTCTTCTCATCATGACGATTGGTCCTCTCTACTCCCTAGGGGCAGAATTCTCCCATAACAATCATGTGAATACCAGCTCACAGAAGACACCCTTTTTCACTGTTTATGGAAAACACCCTCAACTTCCTCTTCCCATGACCTGTTCTCCAGATATTCCAGCTTTGGCTTCGGTTCAGGAGTCTCTCAATTCTGTTTGGGGTGACGTTCATGATTCCCTCCGGGCAGTACCGAAAAATTCAAAGGCTTTGCCGACCGCCGCAGGCGTAAACCGCCTTCTCTTCAGCCAGGGGACAAAGTCTGGCTCTCCACCAGGAACATCAAGCTCAGAGTTCCTTCTCTGAAGTTTGCTCCACGATTCATTGGTCCATACACTGTAACTGCTAAACTGAATACAGTTTGTTTCAAACTCCAGATTCCTAAGAGCCTTAAAATCACTAACTCCTTCCATGTTGCCCTTCTGAAGCCTTTAGTCCTCAATAAATTCTCTCGTCCTCTCCCTACCGTGGCGCCTGTCTCTGAGGATAATCAGGAGTACGAGGTCAGTCAAATTCTGGACTCCCGACTTTGTAAAGGCGTTCTTCAGTACCTCGTTCATTGGAAGGGGTTTGGTCCTGAGGAGAGGTCTTGGATCACTGCATCTGAGGTCTTTGCACCTCGTCTGTTAAAGGAGTTTCATCTGAAGTTTCCCTCCAAACCTGGGCCCAGGCGGGGAAGGGGGAGGCCTCGTAAGAGGGAGGGTACTGTCATGGATATGCAGTAATGTCTGTCTGCCATCTTACCTTTCCTCCTCATGTGTTCATCTTAGAGACCAGACCCCCTTCACCTGGCTTCCTTTATAATCTCCTCCCAGCCAGACTCCACCCCAGGCCCTATCACAGAACACTATATTAACCTGTGCACTGCAAGCCTGCTTCGCTGATCAACGTGTTTGTTAGGCATTGTGTGTTTGGGTTCCTGCCTGCCGTGTGCTACGTCTGTCTCTCTGTTACGTTATTGGCTTGTCCCCGACTATCCCTGTCTGCTCGTGACTCTTGACCTTCGGCTTGTCTTTCGTTATCCTTGTCTGCTTGTGGCCCTTGACCTTCAGCTTGTTATTCGTTACTCTTATATCTTGTGCTGCTGCTTCCCCTCTTGTCCCCTTATCCTACGGGGCGTGAGCTAGGAGACTCTAGGGGCCGCGACCTGGACCCAGCCTGCAGCATAACATCCTCACCACTAGAGGCTCTGGAGAAGACCTGCTGGGTCTTAGACTCCGCGCCCTGGGGAATCTTGGCTCTAGCTTCCTATAGGATCCCGGTTGTGCTCCTCTGGTCCCGCTCTCCACAACCACCCAGGTTCCTATCCGCAGCAGTCAGCCACAGGGTTCACTACCTTGCGGTGCACTCCTGTCCCCCTACGGTGTGCATCTGTCACCTGGCCGTAGGTGACCTGACATTGCGCTAGGATAACTTTTAGACAAATTATCTGACGAAATTGTCTACATATGGGAAGCAGCAACTAACCTGAAAACAAACATCAGTGTGCAAAGTAGAAAAAAATATAAATAGTTGCGCTAAATCTGGAATTGTGAACCAGGAATCAAATAAATAAACCACTGGGTGGTCAATGACCAATACAAAGTGCATCAGTGATGAATAATAGGTTAATGCTTGTTATGTGCTGATTGTAAGCAATAAACAAATAAACCAGTAACGTGAACACCAAACAATAATGTGTGAATAGTCCACTTGTTGAAAAGGACCAAAATCAAGCAAAGTCCATATAATAGAATCCAAGAAGACACCCGTGCCTCTCCCTTCTTTGAAGTTAGAGCTATGGTGTAGCTCTAACTTCAAAGAAGGGAGAGGCGCTTTTAGAGAAGCACTTTGTGCTGACATCCAACTGATGATACATGATCTGTTTGGCTAAACCAGCTGGGATTCATTATATGCCTGTTGAGGTCCTCCGTTATAGGGGACCAACTCCATCTGGTAAGCAGGACTATTTACTTGTGGTGGTGGATTTCACGTTTGGTTATCAGCCTCTAATGAAGATTGGAGAGCCCCCCTTTGGATATCTGCACGGGTGTCTTCTTGGATTCTATTATATGGACATGCTTGATTTTTGTCCTTTTCAACAAGTGGACTATTCACACATTATTGTTTGGTGTTCACGTTACTGGTTTAGCTTATTTCTTTTACTTGAAAAATGGATGTGCTTTTTATGTTTTATTAAAGAGTTATTGATTTATTTCCATATTGTTTTTGTTAAAAATAGTTGTTTATTTTCCATACAAAGACAAGAGCAAATGTAAAGCTATCCTAGTTCTAACTGTCCACATGTTTAATGTTGTAACTGAAACTTGACAATAAAGATTGTTGAAATGCTAAGGAAATTGTACATTTCTCATGTTTTGATAGACATACAGTGACTACAATCTTTTTGAGTGATAGCACAGACTTGAGATTCGGACCTCGGCCCAAAGAAAATTTTGGCGACCAGACCTCCTTGAATTTTAATTCAGTACCCCTGGCGTAGAGGGTTCTTTACTGTAAGAGCGACAAGGATGTGGAATTCCCTTCCACAGGCGGTGGTTTCAGCAGAGAGCATCGATAGTTTCAAAAAACTATTAGATAAGCACCTGAACGACCGCAACATACAGGGATATACAATGTAATACTAACATATAATCACACACATAGGTTGGACTTGATGGACTTGTGTCTTTTTTTTTCAACCTCACCTACTATGTAACTATGTAACCCCAATAACAGTCTCAGCCCCCTCTGGCACACCTGGTGAAAATATAAGTGAAATGACCCATGAGAAACACACACGTTATGATAAAACACAGAGATTGTCTTTACTGCAATATTTCTGTGGAGGAATAAAAGAACAGTAACACTATATATTCGCGTAATCAACTAGAGAGCAATAACTGAGAATTAAGGGCAATATAGCTCTCAATCCTATATTCAAGTTGCTTTCCAAGCCTGAGAATGTCCCCAAGAGCAGAGGCACACTTAAATGGCAAACAAAGCACAATATGACACTTTATAGGAGAAGTCCAGCCTGAGCTTTTTAGGCTGGGCTTCTCCTCTGGGTCACAGGAGTGCAATTCGTTTTGCAATCCTGTGACCCGTTTTCAGCGGAGAGCGGTCTGAAGTCCGCTCTCCGCTGACGTCACTGCCATCAGTCGAGGCACCGTGTCATTCCGACTTCCAAGTCTGGACCTGCCAGCTGCCTTGATTGATGACAGTCTCAGCGAGCCGCTGAGATGGCCATTCCCCGCCCCTCCACAGCTCAGCGCTCCAATGAGCGCAGAGAAGTAGAGAAAAAGAGATGCTGAATGCAGTGTTAATTTTGGCAGCAAATTTCGATTTAGTTTTAGTCATAGTCTAGAACTGAAATGGCATTTTAGTTTTAGTCCCATTTTAGTCTTCTGCAATTGTTTTAGTTTAAGTCGTATTTAGTCGACTAAATCTCCAGTACATTTTTGTCGACTACAATGTCCTATGTTTTAGTCGACTAAAATGTCCTATGTTTTAGTCGACTAAAATGTCCTATGTTTTAGTCGACTAAAATCTCCAGTACATTTTAGTCAACTAAAACTAATTTTAGTCGTCTAAAATCGAATGGGCGGAATTAAATTGTAATGCATTAGTTAAACATTTCTCTACAATTTCCAAACTCATTATATACTGCTGAAATGAAAAATCTAATATGTTATTATTTATGGTATTGAGGTATGAACATGCACTACAGACCAGTTTTAATTTTGAAGTCAAATTTCAATTTAGTTTTAGTCTTAGTCTTTTGACTAAAATGGCATTTTAGTTTTTTTTTTTTTATGTAATCTTTATTTAAAAAGATATATTCAAAGGGCAAACAGAGAGACAATAGACAAAGTAGAAAGATTTGCAAAATAGAGCATTATAGGAGGAGCCCTCCACCATGGACAAACAGTTAGTGGTAAAGTCAATCATGGAAGCATACGGTGTAACAACCATATCTGGGGGAATAATAATCAACATATGAGCAGCGTGATATGAGTTCAAACAGACATGGATCACCCCATTCGACCCCTTCTGGCATACCCCTATCGAGGATGCCACCCCACTCCCAAAAATTAGGAGTAGACTGGGTCCACAGTTAGCAGGCCTAAAGCCTAGGGGCAGTAACCTCAGTGAAAAGTTAAATAAAAACAAAAACTAAAAAGGGGGGTGAAGGGTGGGGCAAGAAACAAAAACAAAAAAACATAAAACCAGGGGAAAAAGTAACACCAACCAAAGTAGTACATAACTTTAAGCTTCTGTAGGTTTGTGGAATCTCCTCATTCTTTTCAGAAACCGCCTTGCAACCCTCATGTCTCCCCTCCGACCCAGCCCCCTACGGGGGCAGGGTCGCAGCCGGAGAGGGACCCGGGGCACACAAAACAGGCGGGCTTGCATAGTTTATCCAAGTGGCCCATACGGAATAGAATTTCTCGTACCGATCTTTACACTTAGCCATCCATTCCTGAGCAGCCATGATATTATTCACTAAATTTACCCATTCCGCACGGGAAGGCACCCGAGGTGTCTTCCAGTGAATCGGTATCAGCCGCCGAGCCACATTAAGCAAATGGGGCTGGATGGATTTGCTATATTGGCCGAGGGGAATGGTGGGAAAGTGCAGCAAGGATTCCAACGGGGAATCGGGTAGCTCCAGATCCAAGATCAATTTGATCTGTGCATGGATATCTAACCAAAAGGGCTTCAGCTTAGGGCATTCCCACCAGATGTGAAGGAACGAGCCTCTGAGGCCACAACCTCTCCAACAATCATCTGAGAGAGAGGGGTAAATCTTAGCAAGTTTGGATGGCACCCTGTACCACCTGGACAGTACCTTGTAACTATTCTCCTGCATCTTAGTATCCACTGTGCTCGAGTGTGTTAAGCTATATAAGTGCTCTAGTTGAGGTTCAGTAAAGGTGCGCCGGAGGTCTCTCTCCCACTCACCAATGAATCCCGGTTTCCCTTCAGTATGCATGGATTGCAGTAAGTCATATAGCACCGAAATGGCATGGGGAACAGCGGAGTCAGACATGCATAAGCGTTCAAAGGGAGAAGCCGAAGTGGGGGACCTAACCCCCTGGGGCAACACAGCGACAAAATGCTGGAGCTGCCTGTAACGCCACTCATCCATGGGGAAGGGGCCGTATTGGTCCCGTAGAGTGGCCAGTGGCAATAGGCCATGGTCCTGAACAAATCTGCCGCATCTGGACTCACCATCCGCCGCCCACGTCCGAAAGAAGGAAGGGTGTTCCCCCGGAGCGAACCAGGGGAAGCCTCCTAGGGGTGCCAGAGGAGAGACCGGGGGTGCAAGCAGCCCCAATTTATTCAGCCTGTCCCAGGTCGCCAGGGCATGAGCAGCAAACGGGGAGACCAGCGCCGAGAGACCTCTATCTTCTCGGGGAATCCATGTGTCAGGGACGTGCTGGGCTTGAACCTGGGACCTCTTCTGTGTCTGGCATTGACTCTTCCAGCGGAGCTATCTGAGATGCTGGACAGTTCCCTGCCTGATCTGCTGGATAACCTATCTGATCCATTAGACTACTCTGCTTGGTGTCTGATTACTGTTGAACTCTGAACCCCTTGCTCCTCCCATGTACTTCCTATAAAAGACATTCCAGAGATGTTGCCCCTTGCGGTTCGATCTGCTTCTGTTCCCTGAGTTCCTGATTCTGTGCTTGTATCCTGTTCCTGTGTTTGACCCGGCTTCCTGACCACGCTTCTGTCTCCAGTCCTGACCTCGGCTCGTTTGACCCTGCTCAGCTATCTGCCAGTCTGCCTGTTGCCAAGATTCGGCCTGGACTTTGACTACTCTCTGCCTGCCACTTGTGATGTTTACCTTGATGTGTATGACCCGGCTTGTCTGACTCTGCAAACCTGCACCAGCTTACCTGCATCCTCTGCTCTGCAAGCTGCACATGCTGACCTGCATCCTTTGCAATGCAAACCTGCACCTGCTGACCTGCATCCCTGCTCTGCAAACCTGCACCTGTTGACCTGCATCCCTGCTCTGCAAACCTGCACCTGTTGACCTGCATCCCTGCTCTGCAAACCTGCACCTGTTGACCTGCATCCCTGCTCTGCAAACCTGCACCTGTTGACCTGCATCCCTGCTCTGCAAACCTGCACCTGCTGACCTGCATCCCTGCCCTGCAAACCGGCACCTGCTGACCTGCATCCTCTGCTCTGCAAGCTGCACCTGCTGACCTGCATCCGCTGCTTCCGGAACCAGCCGTTCCAGTCTCCACTCGGCTCCACCACTCCAAGCAGTGAGGATCAGACAGGCACACTTACCTCACCGTGCTCTTACCACCACTGTCCCCACTCCAGTGGTCTCCGAGCCGGGGTTGTACGGGAGGTCCCTCTCCGCACGTCAGGCTCACACCTAAGGTACGTTACAGTATCGAACCGCCATGCCTGAGCCTGCAGGAGATACCTTGCCTATGGACAATGTCTATCAACACCTTACAGCTCTCACTCAGATTGTGAAGTCTCTGCAGGGCAGCCATGTCCGAATGGATAAGCAGACACAAACTCAAGCCACCTCTGCAGATTCACCTCCAACCCCAACTTCCTCTATTGGAATGTTACCATCTCCTGAGCCCAGGGTCCCTGTTCCTGAGAAGTTTTTCGGGGATCGGAGTAAATTCCGTGCATTTCGCAACGCATGTGAACTTTACTTTTCGTTGCTACCTCTGACTTTTTCATCTGAGGCCACCAAGGTGGGCTTCGTTATCGCTTTGCTGCAGGGGGAACCTCAAGCTTGGGCCCATTACCTACTTGAAGTCCGCCATGTAGTTCTAGACTCTCTGCCCTCTTTTCTTGATGCCATGGCCCGACTTTATGACAATCCACAGCGGACTTCTACTGCCGAGGCTGCTCTCCATGCGCTCCAGCAAGGCCGCCGAGCGGTCGAGGACTATGTGACTGATTTTAGACGCTGGAGCGCGCATACCCAGTGGAATGAGGCGGCTCTGCGGCATCAGTTCCGTCTTGGTCTCTCTGAAAGCCTGAAGGATGAGTTAGCACGGGTCGGTGTTCCTGATGTTCTAGAGACTTTAATTAATTTGTCTATCCAGATAGACCGACGACTCCGGGAGCGCAGAGCAGAAAGGTCTACCCAGCAGCTCCGCCCAGCTTGGATGCTACCCCGGATACGAGCCCCTGTGTACCCTGCCAGTGCCAGTACGGTTCCAACTGAACCCTCATCCCTCAACCAGACCGTCAAGCCAGGGCAGCTTGGACTAATGAAACATTCCCTATCGGCCAAGGAACGACTTCGTCGGCTGCAGAATTATCTATGCCTGTATTGCGGTGAACCCGGTCATTATGTCTCTTCTTGTCCTGCTAAGCTGCGCAAGGTCCTGGCTACCTCTTCTCCCAACTACTCACCTCCATTTACCAATGCTACTCACCTGGCTCTTCCTATCTCTTTCCAACTACCAGGGAGGACAATACCAGTAACTGCAATAATCGACTCAGGGGCATGTAGTTGTTTTGTCGATCTAGACTTTGCAGCACAACAACACATCCCACTCCAACCTAAGACTCAGGGACTTTCCATTTTCCTGGCAGATGGGTCTCGCATCAAGTCCGGAGTAGTGACCCAGGAGACCCCTCCTTTGCCTGTGATCACCTCCATGGACCATAAGGAACTATTGACTTTGGATGCTATTGCATCTCCCATGTTTCCAGTTATCCTGGGTCTACCCTGGCTTCAGGCACACAATCCACAGATTGATTGGGGAACCGGAAGTATTAAGTTCCAGTCACCATACTGTCAACGCCACTGCATGCTTCCACGTCCCAGCACCTTGGGGCCTCTGTTATGCCTGGATTCAGATCCAGAGATACGAGCTTCTGTACCCAAACAATATCATGAGTTCCTGGACGTCTTCAGCAAACGAGGGGCCGAAGTCCTCCCGCCTCATCGTCCTTACGATTGTCCAATCGAGCTTCTTCCCGGTGCTGAGATTCCTTTCGGACGGATCTTCCCCCTATCTGAACGGGAGCTTGAGGTACTGAAAGAATACGTTGATGAGAACCTTAAGAGGGGTTTCATCCATCCTTCCACTTCTCCAGCAGGGGCAGGAATCTTCTTTGTGGAGAAAAAAGACCATTCTCTTCGGCCCTGTGTAGATTACCGGGAATTAAATAAAATCACGGTCAAGAACCGGTACCCTCTGCCTCTGGTACCTGAACTTTTTCAAAGACTCAGGACTTCCTCTGTGTTTACCAAATTAGACCTGCGGGGGGCGTACAACCTGGTACGCATCCGAGCAGGGGATGAATGGAAGACTGCCTTTCGTACCAGGTTCGGCCATTACGAATACCTAGTAATGCCCTTCGGCCTATGTAACGCCCCTGCCACCTTTCAGCATCTAGTCAATGATGTTTTCAGAGACTGTCTGGACATTTATGTAGTTGTCTATCTTGATGATATTTTGATTTTTTCCTCCTCTCTTGAGCAATACCGGAAACACGTCAAGAGTGTACTCTGTCGTCTCCGCCAGCATGGACTGTACGCAAAACCAGAAAAGTGTGAATTCGAGCGACAGAGTATCCAGTTCCTTGGCCTAGTGATCTCTACAGAGGGATTCAAGATGGACCCACAGAAGGTTTCAGCCATTCTGGATTGGCCTGCACCTTCAGATAAAAAGGGGGTGCAGCGCTTCGTTGGCTTTGCCAATTTTTATCGGAGGTTTATCAAGGGATTCTCTGCTATTATTTCCCCGATTACGCAGCTAACGAAGCAAAATGCTCGATTCCAGTGGACATCTGAAGCACAGGCTGCTTTCACAAACCTAAAAATACTTTTTACGTCTGCTCCTATCCTAAGTCATCCCGATCCTGCCCTACCGTATCTACTTGAGGTAGATGCCTCAGAGACAGCGGTTGGAGCTGTTATCTCCCAGCGCCAAGGTCTCAAGGACTTGATACACCCGGTAGCCTTCTTCTCCCGTAAGCTTACCCCATCCGAGAGGAATTATGATGTTGGAGACCGGGAGCTCCTGGCCATTAAATCTGCCCTTGAGGAGTGGAGGTACTTGTTGGAGGGAGCAGCGCATCCTATACTCATTTACACAGACCACAAGAACCTAGAGTATCTGAGAGCTGCCAAACGTCTGAGACCACGCCAGGCACGTTGGGCACTATTTTTCTCTAGGTTCTCGTTCCACATAACTTACCGGCCAGGCTCCAAGAACACCAAACCAGACGCTCTTTCCCGCATGTTTGATGATCCAAAAGAGGAGTCAGCTCCAGATACCATTCTATCGGAAGGCAACTTATTACTTTTACAAACTAGCCTGATGTCTGTCTTGAAGCAAGCTTCTACAGGTGTGTCTGGTCCCTCTGGAATCACTCTGGTACCGAAGGACGGGTTACTTTGGAAGAATGTCAAAATCTTTGTGCCAGAAGAAGTTCGAGTCACAGTGTTAAACTTGTGTCATGATCATCCCCTGGCAGGCCATTTCGGAATGCATAAAACCCTTGAACTGATTCAACGCACGTTTTGGTGGCCGGATCTTGAAAAAGACTGCAGGGAATATGTAGGTTCATGTGCCACCTGTATCCGTAGCAAGACCACTAGAAGCAAGGCCTGGGGTCTGCTCAGACCCTTACCAGTCCCTGACCGTCCCTGGAAAATGATTGCCATGGACTTCATAGTGGAACTCCCCCCGTCTGAAGGTTGCACAGCCATCTTTGTAGTGGTTGATCGTCTATCCAAGATGGCCCACTTCGTGCCTCTCAAAGGCACGCCCTCTGCCATGGAAACTGCCCAGGTCTTCATTAGGGAAGTAGTAAGGCTACATGGGGTCCCTGCGGACATCGTTTCGGATAGAGGGGTGCAGTTCACCTCTCGCTTTTGGAAGGCTTTGTGCAAGGTCCTGAAGATTGAGTTGTCCATGTCCTCGGCCTATCACCCCCAAACTAACGGGAAAACCGAAAGAACGAATCAGACACTCGAACAGTACCTCAGATGCTTCACCACCTTCGTTCAAGACGACTGGGTAGCTTTACTACCCTTGGCAGAGTTTGCCTTTAACAACGCCAGTCATTCGGCTACAGGTCAATCGCCATTTTTTGCCAACTACGGGTTTCACCCGACCTTCTTACCTGATCTCATCCCTGATTCAACAGTCCCAGCGGTCCAGAGTATTGTTGATTTCCTGACCCGTAACAGCAGGATATTGCAGGAAGCCATGACTAAGGCACAAGCAGCCAATAAAAGGATCTTTGACAGAAAAAGGAGAGGGGAATTATGCCTGCAACAGGGTGACCAAGTATGGTTATCGACCACCAACCTTAAGATGGCTTGCCCCGCAAGGAAACTGGCACCCAAGTTCATCGGTCCTTTCCCAGTAAAACGGAAATTAAACGAGGTCTCCTATGAACTTGCCTTACCGGAGTCGTTGAAGATTCACCCAGTCTTTCACGTTTCCTTGCTGAAACCCGCAGTGCCCGACCCGTTCCCAGACAGGGGATCGGGACCACCCAAGCCTGTAATCATTGACGGTGATGAGGAGTTCGAGGTGGAGGCCGTCTTGGACTGCCGAAGAAGAGGGAACCAGCTTCAATTCCTGATCAAGTGGAAGGGGTACGGTCTGGAGGAGAACTCCTGGGAACCCCAACAGAACATCCACGCCCGAGAGTTAATCAAGGCCTTTTTTCGCAGTCACCCCCAGAAAAGAGCTCTATTGGGCACCCGGAGGTTGCCCTTAAGGGGGGGGGCACTGTCAGGGACGTGCTGGGCTTGAACCTGGGACCTCTTCTGTGTCTGGCATTGACTCTTCCAGCAGAGCTATCTGAGATGCTGGACAGTTCCCTGCCTGATCTGCTGGATAACCTATCTGATCCATTAGACTACTCTGCTTGGTGTCTGATTACTGTTGAACTCTGAACCCCTTGCTCCTCCCATGTACTTCCTATAAAAAACATTCCAGAGATGTTGCCCCTTGCGGTTCGATCTGCTTCTGTTCCCTGAGTTCCTGATTCTGTGCTTGTATGCTGTTCCTGTGTTTGACCCGGCTTCCTGACCACGCTTCTGTCTCCAGTCCTAACCTCGGCTCGTTTGACCCTGCTCAGCTATCTGCCAGTCTGCCTGTTGCCAAGATTCGGCCTGGACTTTGACTACTCTCTGCCTGCCACTTGTGATGTTTACCTTGATGTGTATGACCCGGCTTGTCTGACTCTGCAAACCTGCACCAGCTTACCTGCATCCTCTGCTCTGCAAGCTGCACACGCTGACCTGCATCCTTTGCAATGCAAACCTGCACCTGCTGACCTGCATCCCTGCTCTGCAAACCTGCACCTGCTGACCTGCATCCCTGCTCTGCAAACCTGCACCTGTTGACCTGCATCCCTGCTCTGCAAACCTGCACCTGCTGACCTGCATCCCTGCTCTGCAAACCTGCACCTGCTGACCTGCATCCCTGCCCTGCAAACCGGCACCTGCTGACCTGCATCCTCTGCTCTGCAAGCTGCACCTGCTGACCTGCATCCGCTGCTTCCGGAACCAGCCGTTCCAGTCTCCACTCGGCTCCACCACTCCAAGCAGTAAGGATCAGACAGGCACCCTTACCTCACCGTGCTCTTACCACCACTGTCCCCACTCCAGTGGTCTCCGAGCCGGGGTTGTACGGGAGGTCCCTCTCCGCACGTCAGGCTCACACCTAAGGTACGTTACACCATGGGGCGTGTGACAGGTTGCGGCCCGCTAAAAATTTGTCTAGTAGTACCCATAGATTATACCGGACATTGTGGTGCCAGTCCAGAATACGCTGCAGGGCTATTGCTTCATAGTACCTGCGGATTACTGGAACCCCCATTCCTCCCCTATTCTTAGGGCGCTGGATAGTGCGAAGGGCTAACCTGGGGCATTTCCCACCCCAAATATAGTGTACGAACAGGCTATTGAGGGTTGAGAAGAACGTCCTGGGCAAAGTAATCGGCACCATCTGCAGGAAAAACAGGATACGGGGTAGCACATTCATTTTAAGTACACTGACTCGGCCCATCCATGAAAACGCCGCCCTGTCCCAACGTTTCAGATCTATTCTGACAGTGGAAAGCAACGGAGCAAAGTTACAGTCCTAAAGCATCGAACATTTCGTGGGCAAATATATCCCCAAGTATTTTAAGGAGGTTGGGCACCAGGTAAATGGAAACGCTGTTTGCAGCCGTGTACGCAAATCCGCGGGGACATTCAATGACAGGATTTCTGACTTATCATAGTTAATTTTAAAGTTAGACAGCAGGCCAAAGTCCCTCAGGTCTGCCAGGATGTTAGGCAGCGATATCAAGGGGTCGGAAACATAGAATAGGACATCGTCTGCGTAAGCCGATAGTTTGTGTTCCGTCGGACCGACCGTGAAACCATTGATATCGTTGTTAAGGCAAATTTTATTAAGCAGTGGTTCGAGGGTCTGAGCGAAAATGAGAGGGGACAATGGGCATCCCTGGCGTGTCCCATTGCCGATCGGGAAGGGCCTCGGACAGTAGCCCATTCACCTTCACCCTGGCAGTCGGAGAGCTATAGAGGGAGGATATCCACGCCATCATGCTTGAGCCCAGGCCAAGCCTGGCCAGAACTGTTCGCATATAAGTCCAGTCCACCCGGTCAAACGCTTTCTCCGCGTCGGTGGAAAGCAAGAGACAGGGGCGAGACTCCACCCACGACCCCACCCAATGAATCAGCTGGAGTGCTCTGTTGGAGTTATCCCTGGCCTCCCTGCCCATGATGAACCCTGTCTGGTCCGGGTGGATGACCGTTGGGAGTATCGGCATAAGTCTATTAGCCAAGATTTTGGCCAAAATCTTGACGTCTGTGTTAATAAGTGAAATAGGCCTATAGCTGCCCGGTAAGGTATGATCCCTACCGTCCTTCGGGAGGACTTCAATGTGTGCCATCAGTGCTTCAGGGGGTATCACCGTGCCGGACGCCAGCGCCGTGAAATAGGTACACATGGGACCAGAGAGCACCTCAGAGTATTTTTTGTAGTAGGTATTCGTGTAACCATCAGAGCCAGGGCTTTTCCCATTGGGCAGGTCTTTCACCACCTTCTGAATTTCAGCAGTAGTGATGGGTGAGTCCAGCTGCTTACATACAGAGGCCTCCAGCTGCGGGAACTTGGCCTCTGTGAGGTATTGATGAATGCGGTCAACCCGTTGGGATTCCGTCGCGCCATGTAAAGTATCAGGGAGATGGTACAAGCGGGCATAAAAGTCCCGAAAGACATTAGCAATTTTTGAGGAGTGGACGACCGGAAGTCCCGTCGAGGAGGCAAGCTTGTGGACATGTCCTGAGGCACGTCGGCTTTTAAGGGCCCTAGCCAGTAACCTCCCACATTTATTACCGAATTCATAGAATTTGTGTGCCAAGTGTCTGGCATTTTAGTTTTAGTCGTATTTTAGTCATCTCAATTGTTTTAGTCGTATTTTGGTCAACTAAAATAACACTGGCTGACTGACAGTCAGCATCGCTCTGCTCGGGGAGGAGTGAGAACCGAGCCATTGGCGGTGTTCGTAGCTCGGTTCTCGGTGCAGAGACGCCGGGGACAGATGCAGCATCGGTCTGATGCTGCATCCACCGAGGCAAGTATGACTAGCAAAAAAAAAACAACAACCCATACTTCTCTTTTAAGTTGGATTGGTTACCTTTACTCTGGTTAGCGCTATGAGTCCAGGCAGGAGGAGAGCAGAGGAATGACTTCCTTTGTGTCAGGCCTCTCTCTACTGTCCCCTGACACCACAGGCCCAACTTTAAACACGCTATACAAATCAACAGGTAATTGCTTAATTTCTTGGATAAACTGTCCCACACACCCAATGCATATATAGAGCCCTGAGTATGTGTGTGCGGATCCGCATAGCACTAGTAGTTTTAGTTCTTTTGAAGAAAAGATAAGGTTTGGTGTCTTCAGCTAGCCACTTTCATTGGTGCACTTAAACTCCTGGATAGCAGGGCAAACACTGCAACTGGCCCAGTTTATCATCAAGTGAAACAGACAGGGTTTTGTTCAACAAGGTGAGAGGACAATGGTGGGTAGAAATGGGTAGGCCTATCTATTTATCCTTGTGGTACTACAAGTTTCAGCAAGATGACTACCAGCAATGATGTTTGTATACAGCGTTCAAATAACTCCTTCTGTAGTGCAGTGTCTCTGTTCCCTGCAGATGGGCAGAAATGCCCTCTCACCAAATCCTGCGATCAAGGCCCAAATGAACGTCATGGAACAGACAGGCTCACTTGGCAACCCAACTGGTCACCTCACACTGGAACGATTCACTGTCGGTGCAGGTGCGCCTTGTTATACACCTGGGATCCCCCTCTCTCAGGCTGGACGTCCCAACTGGCAGTGGAGGCCTGAATCGCGCGGGGAAATCATCTGAGAGACAGCATCTCTCCCTCAGGTCTGGTCTCTTCCCTCCCTCAAGGCTGACTGACTTTTCCTCAGAACACAAAATGGAGTCTTTACTTTCCTGTCACAGAGCATCCTGGGCTTTTTGTAATTGATTCCTGAATACCAGGCTATAGAGCTGCTTTGTGAGGGAACTGCATGTCCCAGAATCCATTGCAACTGCTTACTGCAGCTTAGTACAGTCTCTCTGATTGGCTGCTGTAATTGTGCCTTCTTTGATTGGCTTACTTCTTCCTGCCAATAGTTCAGTTCTCTGCCCCCTTTTTTCTGAACTCTCAAACAAGCTTTAACCACTTTCCGCCCGGCCTATAGCAAAATGACGGCCAGGCGGTGGTTGCGTTATCCTGACTGGACAACATATGACGTCCAGCAGGATAACAGCCGCTGCGCGCCCGTGGGGGCACGCATCGTGGCGATTGGTGGTGCGCGGTGTGTCAGTCTGACACACCGCTACACCGATCTCGGTAAAGAGCCTCCGACGGAGGCTCTTTACCAGGTAATCAGCCTTGTCCAATTACGGCTGATCACAATGTATACAGGAAGAGCCGTTGATCGGCTTTTCCTCACGACGCGAGTAGAGGAGAACCGATCGGCTGCTCTCCTGACAGGGGGGTCGGTGCTGATTGTTTATCAGCGCAGCCCCCCATTGGATCTCACCCAGGACCACCAGTATGCCGCCCAGGACTACCAGGATGGCCATCCACACTGGACCACCAGGTATGCCCCCCTAGACCACCAGGGATATGCAAATCTGTGCCCAGGCAGCTGCCAATCAATGCCCAGGCAGCTGCCAATCAGTGCCCACTCACAATGCCTACCACTGCCAGTGCCACCAGGGATGCCTATCAGTGCCGCATATCAGTGCCTATCAGTGCCACGTATCAATGCCCATCAGTGCTGCCTATCAGTGCCACCAATAAGTACCCATCTTTGCAGCCTTTCAGTGCCCATCAGTGTCACCTATCAGTGCCCATCAGTGCCACCCATGAGTGCCCACCAGTGCCGCCTATCAATGCCCATAAGTGCTGCATATCAGTGCCACCCATCAGTGCCGCCTACCAGTACCCACCAGTGCCGAATATCAGTGCCCATCGTCGGTTCCCCTCAGTGCCCACTCATTGGTGCCACCTCATCGGTGCCGCCTTATCAGTGCCCGTCAGTGTCGCCTTATCAGTGCCCATCAGTGAAGGAGAAAACTTACTTATCTACAAAATTTTATAACAGAAACAAAAGTAAAACTTTTTTTTTATTCAAAATTTTCTGTCTTTTTTATTTGTTTAGGAAAAAATAAAAACTGCAGAGGTGATCAAATACCACCAAAAGAAATCTCTATTTGTGAGAATAAAATGATAAAAATTCTGTTTGGGTACAGTGTAGCATGACCGCGCAATTGTCATTTAAACAGTGACAGCACAGAAAGCTGAAAATTGGCTTGGGCAGGAAGGGGGGTAAGTGCCTGGTATTGAAGTGGTTAAAATTCACTTTGAACGGATGTATTGAAGAAAAGATAGCAGATAAACAGGTACAACTTATGTAGAAGGATTTGTTTAATCTCTGTGTATCACCTGAGGCCAGTAACTTCACTGGGTATATATAAGGGTTTATTACAACTTTAACCACTTGACCTCTGGAAGAAGATTTACCCCCCCCCCCTTCCTGACCAGGCCATTTTTTGCGATACGGCACTGCGTTACTTTAATTGGCAATTGCGCGGTCATGCAACAGTGTACCCAAAAAATATGTTTTCTTTTTTTCCCAGAAAGAGCTTTCTTTTGGTGTATTTGATCACCTCTGTGGTTTTTATTTTTTGTGCTATAAACAAAAAGAGCGTAAATTAGTGCTCTAATGCTGCGTACACACGACTGGCTTGGTCCCCTTTTCCCAGTCTACACACGGCCGTTTTTGACGACATGTTTTCTCTTGGTCGAGAAAAACGGCCGTGTGTAGGCTCCCTAGCAGTGTTTCCCTATGGGAAAACTGCCGAGGAAAAAAATGCCGCGATTCGCGACGAGAAAAATTAGTGAATGTTCTAATTTTTCTCGTCGTGATTATCAGCGGTTTTCTCGTCTGGAAAACTGCTGGAGAGCCTATACACAGCCGTTTTTCTCGTCCAAGTGAAAAAATTACAGTTGAAGTACGAATGAAGTACGAATGCTGTTATTGGGGGAACAACCGAAGCAGGAGTGGACAGCTGAATTAAGCAGGCTGATCCGGGCAGAGATGCGGTTGGACGAGAGCTAGATGTGCGCGCCTTCGTCGCTGGCACAGTATAAACGTGTTTAATATGTTTATCCACACATACTAAGCTACATACGCCGTATGTGGTTGTACTATGCTCTTTAGGGCAGAGGGTTTTTCCTCCCATGCTCTAATTGCGCATTTTGACGCAATACACAGTATAAACTGTGTTTGTACAATCAGCACTTATCAATGGAGCAGAGGCGCTGGCTTGGACTGTGTTCGCCATGCTGAGGTTAGCGTTACGCCCGGTAGTGGCTGCGTCTCTGGCGTTCCTGAAGCTCAATGACTGGGCAAAAGCCTCTGCTTCATCTATCAGTCGACCAGCAGATGCACTGCAACTGCTTTAGCCTCTAGGGTCTCTGTGTCCGGGGTGGGTCTGCGCCACCTGTAGAGGCTGAGTTACTGGTCCTCTGACCGAGTTTCTAGGGAAGCTCTGTCAGGTTGCCTTTCTTGGCCCACAATTGAGGCACCCCGTAAGCCGGGGTCTCCCTTCTCCGATACATTGCGGGATCTCCTGGGGTTCATCATACCCATCCCGCTGCAGGACGGTCCTGTCGGCCGTGTGCATTCCAGGGGAAGGGTCCTTACATCCGGAGGTGTTTTCACCTCCTTTGCCAGAGGTGGGGCACCGGATGTGGACCTTTTGGCCTCTCGACTCACTCACAAGATGTAGAGATTCGTGGCCAGGTCCAGGGATCCCTGGGCAGAAGCGTCAGACGCGTTGGTGGCCCGTGGAGGCAGTATCGCCTGATGTATGCTTACCCTCCGCTACTGTTGTTGCCTCGCCGCCTGCTTCGCAGAGTAGTGGTCGAGGCCATTCTGGTGATCCTCATTGCTCCGGGACGGCGACATTGGTACGCCGATCTAGTTCGGCTAGTCTCAGACGTTCCTTGGTGACTGCCTATTTGGGTGGACCTTCTGTCTCATGGTCCCATACCTCATCCTGCTTTGCAGTCCTTGGCTTTGGCATGGCTGTTAAAGCTAGGTGCTGAGGGACCGAGGTCTCTAGGATTCGGCCATCTCATCTATGTTGTGGCACGGACATCTTCCTCCAGAAAGCTCTATCACCGTACCTGGAAGGCTTACATCGCTATGTGCGAGGAGCTTGATGGCGTCCACGGACGTATTCCGTTCTCAAGATTTTGCTGTTCTTACAGCGTGGTGTAACCCAAAAGCTGGCTTTTCGTACCATCAAGGGTCGGAGTTCGGCCCTGGCTGTCTTTTTCAATGACCACTAGCGGGCCGTTCCTTGATTAGCACCTTTGTGCAGGGGGTTCGCCATGTGATCCCCCCTGTCAAGCCTCCTCCCCCTCCTTGGGATCTGAAGTTGGTGCTCTCGGATTTCTCCAAGGACATCCCTTTGAAAATATCAGGGAGATTCCTCTCTTGACCTTGTCCCAGAAGGTGGCTTTCTTAATGGCCATTACTTCTGTTCGACGGGTGTCTGAGTTGGCGGCCATGTCCCGCAAGTCGTCTTACTTGGTCCTTCATAAGGATAAGGCGGTGTTGCGCCCACGACCGTCTTTCCTTTCAAAGGTGGTCTCGGCCTTTCACCTTAATGAGGACATTGTTCTTCTGTCCTTGTGTCCTCACCCATCGCATCCCTGAGAGTTTGCGCTTCATACATTGGATGTGGTACGAGCCTTACGGGTGTACCTGTCTGCTACTGTTTCCATTCGGAAGTCTGACTCACTGTTTGTGTCTGTCTCTGGTCCAAAACAGGGCCAAGTGGTGTCGTCTGCCACCTTCTCTAGGTGGTTCAGACAGACCGTTATACAGGCCTATGCCCTTAAGGGGCAGGCGCCTCCCTTTCCGGTTTCGGCGCATTCCACCAGGGCAATTGGTGCTTCCTGGGCTTTCCGACATCAAGCGTCGGTTGCACAAGTGTGCAAGGCGGCGACCTGGTCGTCCGTTCATACCTTTTCTAAGTTCTATAAGGTTGATGTGGCTGCATCTTCCGATGCTTCCTTCGGCCGCAAAGCATTGCAGGCCACTGTTTAATGTTGCAACTCCTCCGTTGAGGAGCTCTGCTTGTTTGGAGTGAAGTTTTGGTTTTTCCTTTACTACTGCTCCCACCCTTCTGATACTGCTTTGGGACGTCCCACACGTTTACAGTATTAGAGCTGTGTCAGTCCATGGACGATAAGAGAAAATAGGATTTTTGTACTCACCGTAAAATCCGTTTCTCTGACGTCCATGGACTGACACAGTACCCACCCTTCTTTAAGGTTTGTACTGCTTTGTTACGAACTGAGGCTGCTGGCTGCAGGTAGGAGGGTTATGTCCGGAGGGACCGCCCCCCTGGGCGAGGCTGTTCAGCTCTGGTTTTGTTCTAGAATGTTTCTAACATCTAACATTCTGCCTAGATCTTCTCCTGCAAGCAGGGACATATACCCACACGTTTACAGTATTAGAGCTGTGTCAGTCCATGGACGTCAGAGAAATGGATTTTACGGTAAGTACAAAAATCCTATTTTTTTTCAGGACAATTTTGGCTTTCATTTGGTGGTAAATGGTAATGGTGATTTTTTATTCTGATTTAAAAATGTTATTTTTTATTTACCGTATTTATCGGCGTATAAAATCAGGGGAAAATCGTGGGTGCCTGTTATACGCCGATACTCCGCCGATTCCCCTGCTGAAACGAGCGAGAGGAGCGAGCGGAGCCGAAGCCGAAGTACACTCGGCTTTACTCGGCTCCTCTCGCAGTCCCGCCCATCTCTGACTGCGCCGCTGACATAGAGAAAGCCGAGTGTACTTCGGCTAGTCTCGGCTCCTCTCGCAGTCCTGCCCCTGACTGTGAGCAGAGCCGAGTCTAGCCGAAGTACACTCAGCTTTCTCTGTCAGCAGCGCAGTCAGTGGAGATGGGCGGGACTGCGAGAGGAGCTGAGTCTAGCCGAAGTACGCTCGCTCCTCTCCACAGAAATCGGCGCCAAATTTAAAAAACGCCGAGACTGACAAGGCTGCAAAGGCACTGGGCAAGGCTGCAGATGGACAGATGGACACTGGGCAAGGCTGCAGATGGACAGATGGACACTGGGCAAGGCTGCATGCTGCATTTAAATGTAAGTTTTTTTCCCTTGAATTTCCCTCCTAAAAGTTTTTTTCCTTAAAATTCCCTCCTAAACTTGGGGTGCGTGTTATACGCCGGCGCGTGTTATACGCCGATAAATACGGTATTTATTTTATTATCAAAGGAAAACTGGCCCAAAAATTAAAAGAAAACATTTTTTTCCTTTTAATTAAGCTGTATATTTCTTGCTACTACCATAACCTTCCACCAAAGAACAACCCAAAATAAATTCTCCTTCTCCTGATGATTGCAGTGGTATCACATATGTGTATGTTAGTTGTTGTTTGTACCCATTGTACAGCCCAGAAACAATAGAGCGCATTTTGATTTTTTTTATGCTACCTAAAACACACTGAGACTGACACTGATACTAATTAAAAAAAAAAAATCCTATCCCAGAAAAATACTGACCCTAACCTTTGACCCTGACCCTGGCCTTGACCCAAACACTAACACTGGCACTAGCCTAAATCAAACCTTGATCTAGGTATTTTTTTTTTTTTATCTTTTCTAATTCTTTTTTTTTTTTTACACACACTTTTATTTTCTGCTAGGAGAGAGAGAGATTTGATGTATCTCTCCCTTCCATTTACAGAGAAAAAAAACAGGGGGCGGGCTTCACAGTGATTGATCAATATTGTAACGGCACCCCAAATACGAAAGGGGGTAACGCCGTTTAAATATATTCCCTCTCCTGGACACAAATTCCCTGTCGATCCTCCACAGCCAGAAGACCCCTTCCCATAGGAATTAATCCTTCTGAAAGAACGAGACACACTCTGTATCTTCCTAGGATCGAATGACTTTATTGAGAAAAACATTGTAACTTTTATACACATCCAATACTGCATTAACCTAAAATGAACAATGGTCCAGCTCCACCCACAACATAACAAGATACAATACACATTATTTTGACACCTCCTAAAAGACAACAGGTTAGCTTTTGTCTCCCAATACCCATCAGACCCAATTTACATGAGTCAATTAGCTACAGCTGCTGTCTCAGACCCATGACCTGCAATACACATCTCACAATGAAAGGATTTGTAGCCTGTACAATTACACATAAGGACAGACTTAATTTCTCCAATCCACATCACCACAAACAATGAACAGGTCTTTTAGAAGCTGGGATTAGCATTACACTAGGCAGACAGGTGATTGAGGCTGAACACCTCAGTATCTCTCAATTAACCTGTTGAGTTCAGAAACAGTAAATAGTCCTTTACAGATATCCTTGGGGATATGGTGGATAAATATTACAGACCCATTTTAGGTAGCCCAAGATATATTTCTTAATGTCCATTATTTCCTGGCTCACCCTGTGTCCAAAGTGACCCTCCTGTCACACATCTCCCCTTTCAGCAGGAGACTAACACAGGAGGTGACCCCAGACGGGTTGACTCCGAAGTTAGTCCATAGGTCCATTCCTCCAATGCCAGTATCCGTACCCCAAATAAATTGCTCCAAACAGAGCATCACTTACCCAGCCAACCTCTGCCTCTCTCAGAGAACATACCCGCCGCTGGGGAGAAGACAGGGTGATTGGGCTCAGTATTTCATGCCGCTGGGGATCCGGGCCGACTGCCCAGCATCCCCGAGGTACACAAGTGGAGACCGAAGTCCCATCCACTTGTGGTAGGTGAAAATCCCCCAGTGCTTGCAAAGCAAGGTTGACATCCTCCTGTCCCAGTGTCGCACCATTTTCTAGGGTTGTGTCAGTGAGGACCGAAGTCCCATTCAGTACCACAGGAACTCCCTCTTCTGTTAGTTGAGAGCAGAGGCCTGCGGCACTCTGCTCTGTTGCTAGCTCTTCTGCTGGGTTGCTGTGAGTGGAGACCGTAGTCCCATCCACCGATATCCGCTCAAGTGGCAGATGTGTGCAGCGGCCAGTAGCATTCTGCCCTGCTGCCAGTGATTCAGCTGGGGGTAAAAGCTTTACCACCTCAGTTTGTTGCTGGAGAGATGGGCCAACTGCCCTGGCTCCCTGAAACTCCACAGTTGTTTCCGGTGCTGGGCAGAGGTTGCTAGCAGTCTGCCCTGTTGCCAGCACTTCTGCTGGGGCCTCCACACCATCTGCTCTGGCTAACTGTTGGGGAGGGAAAAGGGCTGCTTCTCCTCCCTGCATCTCTGAAATCCCCTGGGAAAGAGGAACCATCACCTTCTCACCTCGGGCCTCCAAAACTGCCACGGGTGTAGAGCAGGGGTCTGCAGTACTCTGTCCTGCTGCCAGTACTTGGGCAGGCAATGCATAATCCCTAACATCCTCTGAACAGTCCCTTAAGTCCATACCTTCTGTAATCTGTGGCTGGGGAGATGAGCCAACTGCCCTAGCTCCCTGGAACTCCATATCATCCACTTCGGCTTTAGGGATGGCAATCTCCAGATTTTCCACTGCCGATTCTTCAGCCAGGATTTCAGAGTTATCTACTGGTATTTCCTGATAGTCCCAGGCAAAGGTAGCCCCACCCTGCTGCTGAGCAGAGTCTAGCAGCTGTTTGTAGGCAATCTCCAGCTCCCATTCCTGAACGGCCAGAAACTCCAAATCTTCCTGTGGCCAGTGCCCTTCCGAGACATTCAGTCTTCGCTCTCTGTGCTCCATTATTTCCTCCAAACGCCACTCCCAAAGTCAGGGTCCTCGGACAGCCTCCAATACAACAATCCCAGGCCATTATAGTCAAAGCCTTCCGTGGGGCTGTCATCCGCTGACCACTGGCACTCTTGGGCTACATACCACCGGAGGGCTCTGTAGCATTGCCACGCAGACTGCGTACACAACCGTGTAGGCATGTTAGCATGCGAATAAACAAATTACACATGTTTATGCCGTGCATAGCGCTGAAGATGCGCACACCATTGGAGCGCAGGGGAAAAACCGGAGCACCCAGATGAAACCCATGCAGACCGCATATGCATACCGTGTAGGTACTATAGTATGTGTGATAAACATTTTGAACATGTCTATATGTACATAGCGCCGAAGGCGCACACACCGTTAGCGCATGGGAGGACACCGGAGCACCCGGAGGACACCCACGCCGACCCAGAGAGTATAATACATACATATACTGTGAATGTATTTAGAGTCGTGTATAAACATATTGTGTATGTTTATATTGTGTATGGCACTGAAGACACAGCATTGGAACGTGGGAGGAAACCCACGCAGACACAGAGATCAATAACACATACATACCATAGTTGCCAACATTGAAAAAAAAAAAAAAACAGTACACTTTTTTCATGTAGGCGGAGCCTTGTTATAAATAGGGGGTGGGGCATTCAGTTGTAGGCGTGTCATGTACTCACCGAAAAATGAGGCGCACGAAGCGCGCCGTGGCGGAAAAATAGGATTTTTGTACTCACCGTAAAATCCGTTTCTCTGACATCCATGGACTGACACAGCGTGTCTTTACACTTTACACGTGGGTTATGTCCCTGCTTGCAGGAAAAGACCTAGGCAGAATGTGAGATGTTATACATACATTCTAAAAAGCCAGAGCTGAACAGCCCCGCCCAGGGGGCAGTCCCTCCGGACATAACCCTCCCACTGCAGTCAGCAGACCTCAGTTCGTAACAAAGCAGTACAAACTTAAAAGAAGGGTGGGTGCTGTGTCAGTCCATGGATGTCAGAGAAACGGATTTTACGGTGAGTACAAAAATCCTATTTTCTCTTATCATCCATGGACTGACACAGCGTGTCTTTACACTTTACACGTGGGATGTCCCAAAGCAGTGTCATGAGGGATGGGAGCAGTATAAATGGAAAACCAAAAACTTCACTCCAAACAAGGCAGAGCTCCTCAACGGAGGAGTTGCAACTTCAAACAGCGGCCTGCAACACCTTGTGGCCGAAGGAAGCATCCGAAGATGCAGCCACATCAACCTTATAAACGTAGAAAAGGTATGAACAGACGACCAGGTCGCCGCCTTGCACACTTGTGCAACCGACGCTTGATGTCGGAAAGCCCAGGAAGCCCCAATTGCCCTGGTGGAATGCGCCGAAACCGGTAAGGGAGGCGCCCGCCCCTTTAGAGCATAGGCTTGAATGACGGTTTGTCTGATCCACCTAGAAATGGTGGCAGACGAAACCGCTTGGCCCTGTTTTGGACCAGAGACAGCCACAAACAGTGAGTCAGACTTCCGAATAGAAGCAGTAGCAGACAGGTACACCCGCAAGGCTCGTACCACATCCAAAGTGTGAAGCGCAAACTCTCTGGGATGCGATGGGTGAGGACACAAGGACGGGAGGACAATGTCCTCATTTAAGTGGAAGGCCGAGACCACCTTTGGCAGAAAAGAAGGTCGCGGACGTAACACCGCCTTATCCTTATGGATGACCAAAAAGGGCGACTTGCAGGACAAGGCCGCCAACTCAGACACCCGTCTAATGGAAGTAATGGCCACCAAGAAGGCCACCTTCTGAGACAAAGTCAAGAGGGGAATATCTCTGATATTTTCAAAGGGAGGTTCCTGGAGAATCGAGAGCACCAAATTCAGATCCCACGGGGGGAGAGGAGGCTTGACAGGAGGGAGCACATGGCGAACCCCCTGCACAAAAGGTGCTAACCAAGGGATGACCCGCCAGCGGTCGCTGAAAGAAGATGCCCAAGGCCGAAATCTGACCCTTAATGGTACTCAAAGCGAGCTTTTGGGTCGCGCCACGCTGCAGAAAATGCAGGATTCTGGGAACGGAACACATTCGTGGACGCCAGTCCAGCTCTTCGCACATGGCGATGTAAGCTTTCCATGTACGGTGATAGATTTTTCTGGAGGAAGACTTCCGTGCCCTTAACATGGTCGAAATGACCGAATCCGAGAGACCTCGGTCTCTCAGCACCTGGCTTTCAATAGCCATGCCGTTAAAGCCAGAGACTGTAAAGCAGGATGAAATATAGGACCTTGAGACAGAAGGTCCTCCCGCATTGGCAACCGCCAGGGAACGTCCGCGACGAGACGTACCAGATCGGCGTACCAGTGACGCCGAGGCCAATTCAGAGCAATGAGGATCACCGGAATTCCCTCGGTCGCTACCCTGCGCAGCAGGCGAAGGAGCAACTGCAGCTGAGGATAAACGTATATCAGGTGATAATGACCCCATGGGGCCACCAACGCATCCGCCCAGGGATCCCTGGATCTGGCCACAAACCTCAACACCTTGCGATTGAGTCGAGAGGCCATCAGGTCCACGTCCGGCGTGCCCCACCGTCGGCAAAGGAGTTGAAAGACCTCCGGGTGCAAGGACCACTCTCCCTGGTCCAGCGTCTGGCGACTCAGATAGTCCGCCTGCCAATTGTCTACGCCTGGAATGTAGACGGCCGACAGAGCCGGCACGCTTCTTTCGGCCCAACCTCAGGATGCGGGCGACTTCGGAAGCCGTAGCTGAACTCCGAGTCCCCCCTTGATGGTTGATACACGCCACCACCATGGCGTTGTCAAACTGGATCCCGATGGAGCGACCCTGTAATTTCTCAGACAATGAGGAGAGGCACAGTCTGATTGCCCGTATCTCCAGCACATTGATCGGTAAATGGGTTTCGTCCGGAGTCCAAAGCCCTTGGGCCGACAGGACTCCCCAGACTCCCCCCCAGCCCTTCAGGCTGGCGTCCGTCGTGATCACCGTCCATTGGATGGGGAGGAACAACTTCCCGGTTCGAAGAGCCGGGGACCTCAACCACCACGTCAGGGACGCCCTGACCAGGTGACTCACCTGGATCTGAAGATCCAAGGACAACAGGGATTTGTCCCAAGTGGACAAGATCTCTTTCTGTAATGCCCTGATGTGCGATTGGGCATACGGAACGGCCTCGAAGGAGGCCACCATGAGTCCCAGGACTCTCATGCAAAAACGGATTGACGACCATTTTCGGGACGTCAGCACCCGCACTGCAGACTGAAGTGTCAGTAGCTTCTCCGGAGGTAGGAATACCTTTGCCTCCAAGGAGTCTAGAATTAAGACCTTGATACTCCAGACGCTGAGTCGGGACCAGAACCGACTTCTGAACGTTCAGGAGCCACCCGAAGTCCCTGAGGGTCTGACTGACGATAGTCACACTTTCTTCTAATTCTGAGCCACTGTCTGCTCTTAGAAGAAGATCGTCCAGATAGCCCACGATAGCAATGCCTCGCTGTCTCAGCAAAGCTAGAACCGGAGCAAGCACCTTGGTGAACACCCTCGGTGCCGAGGCTAGGCCGAAGGGAAGAGCCACAAATTGATAGTGGACTTCGCCGATCGCAAAGCGCAGAAACTTCTGGTGGCTTGCGCAGATCGGAACATGCAAGTAGGCGTCCTTGATGTCCAAGGACGCTAGATGATCCCCTTGATGGAGTGTAGCGATCACCGTGCGAATGGATTCCATGCAGAATTTTTGCACCTTCATGAAGGCATTCAGGGCCTTGAGGTCCAGGATTGGCCGAACCCTGTCCTTTTTTGGAACAACAAACAGATTCGAGTAGAACCCCTGAAACCTCTCCTGGGACGGAACCGGCACAATCACTCCGGACCCGATCAAATCCTGTACAGCCCCCAAGAGGGCTGCCCAATGGGCAGGAAGGAGAGGGAGATTTGAGGGAAAGAATCTGTCTGGGGGCCAGGAGCGGAACTCTATTCTGTATCCTGAGGTGACCACCTCGCACACCCACCGGTCGGAGATCCGGGAGGTCCACCGATCCGTGAACCTGCGAAGTCGTCCCCACACCCCAGAGTCGGGCGGGGGCAAGACTTCACGCGGAGGCGGGCTTGGGAGCCGGCTTGTTCGGCTTACGCACCCAGGGGCGCTTGTGTCCACCAACCGCACTGTTGTCAGTCTGGGAGGGCTTACCCGTGGACTCTGACTGATGAAAAAAAACCTTTTTTTGCTGGAAAGGAAGGACCCGGTTTACAGCGGGCCTCCTTACCCTTGATAGTCTGAGGAAGGAGGGTGCTTTTACCTCCCGTGACATCCTTGATGATGTCATCCAGAGCAGCACCGAAAAGTCTACCACCTTTAAAAGGTAAATCCGTCAGGAGCTTCTTAGAGGCTAGGTCAGCAGACCAGCATTTCAACCAGATAAGACAACGCAATACCACCGCAGAGACAGAGGCCCTGGATATTAAAGGGGCCGCGTCCAACGTGGCATCGCACACATATATCAGGCCCTGCACCATTTGGTGGGCCAGAGCAATAGTGTCTGGAGGAAGATTATGCTCCTGTACAGTTTGGTGCAAAATTTTTGCCCATTCTGTGAGTATCTGAGACACAAGGGTCGCCGCTACCACAGGCCGTAGGGCGGACCCCAACAAGGCAAACATGGCTCTACTCACCACTTCTGACCTCCTGTCAGTGGGGTCCTTAAATGCAGGAGTCCCCTCCATTGGGAGAGTGGTGGCCTTGTTCAAACGGGCGACTGGAGGGTCGACCACTGGGGGAGAAGCCCATTTTTTAAGCAGGGCGTCTTCAAAGGGGTATCTGATAGACAAACGCAGCGGGACCATGAAAGTCTTCTGCGGCTTTTCCCAGACCTGATCAATGAGCTGGTCAAAGAAAGGTACATATGGAAAAACCTTTTTAGAAGGCTTGGCCTTAAAAGAACCAAAGGAGACTGCCTCCGCCTGAGGTTCTGCAGCCGCAGCATTCAGCTTGAGAGTGTCCCTCACAGCATCAATGAGTTCACTAACAAGCGTCCTGTCATTTACTGACTCAGAACTGGAGTCTTCCTCACAAGGAATGTCCTATTCAAAACCATCCAAGTATTCAGAGCTAGGGTCCTGAGCAGCAGCAGCTAGGCCCATATCTGAATCAGAGCACTCCCCTTGTGGAGATAAAGTGGGGAGAGGGCGCTTTTTTGCTCCCTTGCGCTCGCACACCGCTTCCATCCTGGTCCTTGTCTCTCTGCGCCGCGCTGTTCAGCGTGAGTGAGCTGAGAGGGGAGAGTGTGAGGAGATTCGTGCCATTCCCAGCGACGATAGAGGCCAAACGAGTGTTTGAAAAGCGCACGGCTACAAGAAAATGGCCTCCGCAATGTGCTCAGGCGAACCACGGCAAAATGGCCGCCAATGTAAAATACAGCACAAACACAAAACATGGCGCTGAACGGCGCCCAGGCCCCCAAACACTCAAAAAACAGCCCCAGCGAGATACAGACCAGCATGAGCCCCCCTCAGGACAGTATGACCCCCAGGCAACCCACACAGCACAGCGCCAGCAATGGTGACAGAGAGTGACAATAAAAAAACATGGGGAGACAGGGAAAATCCCCCACACATAGAAACACACAGCATGTACTCACCTGCAGCCAGGAGAGACTACTTACCCATCCCCGGAGGGACCCACTGGTGTGTTTCTGACAGAACTATCACAGTGCGGTACTGAGTAGCCGTCGGCCCGGTCCACCGCGAAAGATACAGCCGGACTGTTCAATCTTGAGAGGACCGCGGAGCATGAAGCCCACCGGCCACCCCTGGAGTCGTGGGGCATGTCGTGAACTGAGTCTCACGCACACAAGGCGAGGATCAGCATGCTTGATGGTCGGACAGGGAAGACTACGAGGATATCTTGTACCCAACCTGTTGCCCAGCCGACAGTTGATAGAAGATCTCAAAAATAAAATAAGAAAAAAATTCCAAAAGGAATAAAAATAGGTCAGGAGACTGGCTCCTGAGAGAGCCACGTCTTCTCCTTCTGCTAGGCAGAAAAAAACTGAGGTCTGCTGACTGCAGTGGGAGGGTTATGTCCGGAGGGACCGCCCCCCTGGGCGGGGCTGTTCAGCTCTGGCTTTTTAGAATGTATGTATAACATCTCACATTCTGCGTAGGTCTTCTCCTGCAAGCAGGGACATAACCCACGTGTAAAGTGTAAAGACACGCTGTGTCAGTCCATGGATGATAAGAGAAATGGGTGTGGTTTTTGTATGGCTGTGGGCGTGGCTTAAATGGGCGTGGTTCAGAAGGGGTGTGGTTAGAGTCCGAGAGGGAGGAAGGAAGGAAGGAAGGAGGATCCTACACCACAATAGAAATATGTGTATTCCAGAAAGTTTAACAAAATCGGCAGATAAAGATATTCCAAAACACCTGTTCTTGGCGCTTCAATCATCCCCGCACCATGGTTGTTATGGTGTCAGGATGATTGAAGCGCATTATTTCTATTATTACATTGTAATATAAAATGAAATCATTCAACTCCCCATAATGTTGAATCAGTGGGACCCCTAAGCATGTCACCTGCCACCACGTGCAGGTGCCCCCAGCAGAGTCCCTCATTACATCAGGTGCCCTCAGCGGAGCCTCAGTCCTTACACCAGTGTCCCCAACCTCAGTCCTTGCATCAGTGTCCCAAGCAGAGCCATAGTTATCCCCCCCTGTACATAGTAACACCCCTGTTACCCCCCCCTGTACATAGATACTACCCCCCTGTACATAGATACTACCCCCTTGTACATAGATACTACACCCCTGTACATATCCCCACTGTACAAAGTTACTACTGCCCCCTGTACACGCACCCACTGTACATAGTTTCTACCACCCCCTGTACATACCCCCACTGTACATAGTTACTACCGCCCCCTGTACATACCCCCACTGTACATAGTTACTACCGCCCCCTGTACATACCCCCACTGTACATAGTTTCTACTGCCCCCTTTACATACCCCCACTGTACATAGTTACTACCGCCCCCTGTACATACCCCCACTGTACATAGTTACTACCGCCCCCTGTACATACCCCCACTGTACATAGTTTCTACTGCCCCCTTTACATACCCCCACTGTACATAGTTACTACCGCCCCCTGTACATACCCCTACTGTACATAGTTAATACCCCCCCTGTACATAGTTAATACCCCCCCTGTACATACCCCTACTGTACATAGTTAATACCCCCCTGTACATAGTTGCCCCCCCCCTTGTACATACATCGCTGGCCCGGGCTGTAACACCGACATCCCTGCATACCTAGGACAGCAGACAGGTCATATGTCACCAGGAGGACACAGCACACTATAACCCACATTACATGGGGATTCTGATCATAGAGATCTTTGGATGGGGACATCATCCACCTACCTCCAGGGAAAGCACACAGGACTGGACACACTGGGATTGCTGGGATGAGCCCAGAGCTAAGTCCTAGAAGAAGACATGACGTACCCTCATTTTGGGCACCTTACACACAGGCGCTCCGGATCCTATCAGAGTGAAGAACGGAGGTCTCTCCTCTCCCGGCGGGCACTTCTCAGTATCTGGGCTGTGTACATAATCCCAGAACGAAGGGTCCTCTCCCCGTACACTGGTGTCTGATGCAGAGCTTACAGGGACCACACTTCAGAGGGAAGAACACCGACACGGCAGCCGCAGAGCAAACTCCACAAGCGGCGCCATGTGTTCAGTGGAGAGTAGGAGGAGCCAATCAGTTTAAGTGTACACTGAACAGGGAAGCCGATTGGTTGCCTCTCCCCTCTCCACACGAGGAAAGGCACCTCGTGGCAGTGACGGCGGCCATGTTTCTGTAGCCTGCCTGTCGTTTTTGGCCAAAACATTCCGGATTTTCCCGGGACAAACACAAAATACCGGGAATTCATTCGGGACAAGCTCCTTCCGGGACGAGGGTCTCAAATTCGGGATTGTCCCGGGAAATTCGGGACTGTTGGCAACTATGACATACACTGTGAATGTATCCAGTGTAGAGATATAAGATACGTTTTAATTATGGCGCCAAGGCGCATAATCTTCTCTGTTATCATTCCAACCTGCTTAAAGTGGTTGTAAACACACAATTTTTTTTTGCCAATGACCTGTAAGAGAAAGGCATAATGAGCTAATATGACTAGCATAATAGCTCATTATGCATCACTTACCTTAGATCGGGGCCCCCGAAGCCGTCCTCGTCTCCCTCTTCAGCCGCATCCATCGCTGCGGCGATAGCCGGAAGGTTACTTCCGGGTATCGCCGCTACAGCCAATCACAGCGCCGCTCCAGCGCTGTGATTGGCCGGAGAGGCGAAGACGTGACTCCGCGCATGCGCGCGTGCGTCGAATTCGGCTACGTCGTCGAATGTTGCGACCTAGCCGAATTTGTGAATGGGGTTAACCCCATGCGCATGCGCGTGACGTCAGCGTCGCCGCATTTAAATGCAAATATCTCCTTAACCGTGTAGGTTAAGGAGATATTTCATGCACCTACAGGTAAGCCTTAATCTAGGCTTACCTGTAGGTGTTTGTTTATAAAGTGGGTTTACAACCACTTTAAATTTGCTGCCGAAGCAGTATGCAAGTAAAAGGTAACCTCTGACACCGCAGACCATGGTCCTGTCAGAGCTCAGAGCGTTCCCCAGGAAATGGCGGGAAACCACAGGTGCAGAGACCCTGTTGTTGCCTCAGAGACATCACACAGAAGGCTCACATGGACTATAGAAATAAATGAATAAAGTGCCCCCCCCCCACCATGCTGCACCGACCGGGGGGGGAGGCACTGTGTACCACTGTATCATCCATGCTGCTCTTGACGCAGCGTGTGAGGAAAACAGTGAGGAAGCTGTGTAATAGAAAAGCTTGTGAGGTACCACAGCCACAGCATCCAGCTTGAGAGTGTCCCTCACAGCATCAATGAGTTCACTTACAAGCACCCTGTCATTTACTGACTCAGAACTGGAGTCTTCCTCACAAGGAATGTCCAGTTCAAAAACATTAAAATATTCAGAGCTAGGGTCCTGAGCAGCAGCAGCTAAGCCCATATCTGAATCAGAGCACTCCCCATATGTGAGATTGTGTGGGGCGAGGGCGCTTTATAGCTTCCTTGCTCACACACCGCTTCCATCCTGACAAAAAAATAAAAATTTTCCCAGGACTGCCGACAACTGGTCCATAGGGACCGCAGGTGCTGGAGCACTGCCAGTTGCCTCTGACAAGAGTGGGGAAGCAGGTGAGCCAGACTCCATATTTGCCACCCTATGAGACCTTATGCACTATAAAGTGAATAATACAGTTCACCCACTGGCTGTACTGAGGCTGAGGAGGGGATACCCAGAGGACCCACCAACCTTTGTAAGGACCACTCAGCTCTGTTGTATGTCACTGCGCTGCCAGCGCGAGCGAAGCCTGAGGAGATTGTGAGGAGATTCGCGCCGCAGCGGCGATATAGGCCAAAACCAAAAGTGAAAGCGCCGCGGCTTTAAGAAAATGGCCGCATTAATACTGCGCCAGAGATCCACGGCAAGATGGCCGCCGAGCACAGTATAAAATCACCACACATCGCTAATGGCGCACGCAATGAAGTCTCCAAACACCCACACATACCAGAACACTAATCCTCTCCCAGCACACAGACATGAGCGCCCCCCGCCAGGCCAAAGTGACCCCCAAGTACCCCCACACAGCACAGCACCAGTACAGGGTGCAGAGTGCAGCATAACGGGGGAGACAGGGAGAAACCCCCCATATAAAGAAACACAGCCAGCATGTACTCACCTGCAGCAGGAGAGACTACTTACCCATCTCAGAGGGACCCACTGGCTTATTTCAGACAGACCTATCACAGAATAGTACTGAGTAGCTGTCGGCCCGGTCCACTGTGAAAGATACAGACAGGTACTGTTCAATCTTGAGAGGACCGCGGGAGCATAAAAGCAACCCGGCCACCCCTGGAGTCATGGGGCATGTTGTGAACTGAGTCTCACACACACAAGGCGAGGATCAGCACGCTCGATGGTCGGACAGGGAAGACTACAAGGATACAAGTGTACCCAACCTGTTGCCCAGCCGACAGTTGATTGAAGGTCTCAAAAATAAAATAATAAAATTCCCAAAGAAATAAAATTTAAAAATAAAATCTTCCAGGAGACTGGCTCCCGAGAGAGCTACGTCTTCTCCTTCTGCTAGGCAGAAAAAAACTGAGGCTGCTGGCTGCAGGTAGGAGGGTTATGTCTGGAGGGACCGCCCCCTTGGGCGGGGCTGTTCAGCTCTGGTTTTGTTCTAGAATGTTTCTAACATCTAACATTCTGCCTAGATCTTCTCCTGCAAGCAGGGTCATATACCCACACGTTTACAGTATTAGAGCTGTGTCAGTCCATGGACGATAAGAGAAAACACAGGATAATCCACCTGGGTGCACAAAGTAGTCTCCTCCCAGCCAATCGGGTCTCCGGCCAGGAGGAGAATCAGGAAGACAATAACCAATATTAATTCTCTATTGTCACACAACTGGGTGGGCTCAGGGTGCAGTGCTATGCGCCCCAAGCCCACCCTTTTTTTGAAGCCAATTAGAGCCTCAGGCTCTAATCACTTACTTCTAAAAAACAAAACAAAAAAACATTGGAATCCATGCGTTCGGGGCCCTGCATGTAGATTATGGGCGGGGCGCATGGATTGGGGGGGGGGGCAATATTCGGCTTGTGTGTATGGCAGACGGTCCGTCACAATCCGGGTGTTTAGCTGGCTTCTGTTAGATGAGCATGCTGAAAAACCAGCAGCCGTCCGACTCCTGATCAGTGCTCTCAGCCAATGGCAGAGAGCGCTGACCGGAGTGTTCTGGCGGGGGGGGGGGGTTCCCCTGTCAGAACACAGTAGCTCAGAAGGGGAGATCGCTGTAGAACATCGGAGGATAGTTAGTACAGCGGCTCCGATCTGAGCTGTCAGGTTATTTTATTCGTTCAACCCCAAACAAAAAAAAAAAAATAGTAGTGTGTACTAGGCTTTAGGTGCGAAGGGGTTAAGTGTCAAATTCGCACCTGAACCGCTGAATGGAAACGCTGCACCGAAAACTGATCCACAAAAAAGCTGCTCATCCAGCCAGAAATCTGTGAGCTGATAACTTTGCTGTATCCATTAGCATTGTTCCTGGCTATCTCCGTGGACTACAAAACACCTTCCCCAGTTATGGAGCAGAAGGGGCTGTGGTATGCAGTCATAAGACAGTGTTATGTAGTCCTAACACAGTCCCATTTTTAGGGTGACAACGCTGCTCAGTACGGTTGTCACCCCTAGAACAGGAAGTGTGCTAATGGCAGTATTGTCAGGTGAAAATAAAGGAAGAAGTGTGACTAAGGCACCTGTCACACTGAGCCGCGGCACTTTTCGGCAACTAACAGGGTGGGTTAAAAACGCCTGTGTTGCGGCGCTTCCAAATCGCTTTTAATTTCATTGGGCAGGGCGATATGGGAGCGTTGTATACAGTGCTCCCAAACCGCCCCAAAGATGCTGCTTGAAGCACTTTTCCTAACGTCCCGCAAGCGCACCGCCCCAGTGTGAAAAGACACACTGAAATGAATGGGAGGCTCTTTCCAGGCATTATTTAGAGGCTATTTCTAGCGCTAAAACGCCTCAGTGTGAAAGAGGTCTAAATAAAACCAATGCAGACACTTCCTGTTCAGAGCGGTAAGCTGCAATCCTCTCAGGTTTTCATTCTTGTGTTGGGTTAGGTTAGGTATATCCTGGTCATCTCCAGTCAGCAGTGCACACTGGCTACAAACACATTTCTTAGTACATGGTAGTGTTGTGTGCTATCCTCTCCAGAGGACAGACAGCAGGCCCTGTATATCGGGGTCCCCTCACAGGACAGACAGCAGGCCCTGTATATCGGGGTCCCCTCACAGGACAGACATCAGACCCTGTATATTGGGGTCCCCTCAGAAGACTGACAGCAGGCCCTGTATATCGGGGTCCCCTCACAGGACAGACAGCAGGCCCTGTATATCGGGGTCCCCTCACAGGACAGACAGCAGGCCCTGTATATTGGGGTCCCCTCACAGGACAGACAGCAGACCCTGTATATCTAGGTCCCCTCAGAGGACAGACTGCAGACCCTGTATATCGGGATCCCCTCAGAAGACAGACAGCAGGCCCTGTATATCGGGGTCCCCTCACAGGACAGACAGCAGGCCCTGTATATCGGGGTCCCCTCACAGGACAGACAGCAGGCCCTGTATATCGGGGTCCCCTCAGAAGACAGACAGCAGGCCCTGTATATCGGGGTCCCCTCAGAGGACAGACAGCAGGCCCTGTATATCGGGGTCCCCTCAGAGTACAGACAGCAGGCCCTGTATATCGGGGTCCCCTCACAGGACAGACAGCAGGCCCTGTATATCGGGGTCCCCTCAGAGGACAGAGAGCAGGCCCTGTATATCAGGGTCCCCTCACAGGACAGACAGCAGGCCCTGTATATCGGGGTCCCCTCACAGGACAGACAGCAGGCCCTGTATATCGGGGTCCCCTCACAGGACAGACAGCAGGCCTTGTATATTGGGGTCCCCTCACAGGACAGAAAGCAGGCCCTGTATATCGGGGTCCCCTCAGAAGACAGACAGCATGCCCTGTATATCGGGGTCCCCTCAGAGGACAGACAGCAGGCCCTGTATATCGGGGTCCCCTCACAGGACAGACAGCAGGCCCTGTATATCGGGGTCCCCTCAGAGGACAGACAGCAGGCCCTGTATTTCGGGGTCCCCTCAGAGGACAGAGAGCAGGCCCTGTATATCGGGGTCCCCTCAGAGGACAGACAGCAGGCCCTGTATTTCGGGGTCCCCTCAGAGGACAGACAGCAGGCCCTGTATATCGGGGTCCCCTCACAGGACAGACAGCAGGCCCTGTATATCGGGGTCCCCTCACAGGACAGACAGCAGGCCCTGTATATCGGGGTCCCCATCACAGGACAGACAGCAGGCCCTGTATATCGGGGTCCCCTCAGAGGACAGACAGCAGGCCCTGTATTTCGGGGTCCCCTCAGAGGACAGAGAGCAGGCCCTGTATATCGGGGTCCCCTCAGAGGACAGAGAGCAGGCCCTGTATATCGGGGTCCCCTCAGAGTACAGACAGCAGGCCCTGTATTTCGGGGTCCCCTCAGAGGACAGACAGCAGGCCCTGTATATCGGGGTCCCCTCACAGGACAGACAGCAGGCCCTGTATATCGGGGTCCCCTCACAGGACAGACAGCAGGCCCTGTATATCGGGGTCCCCATCACAGGACAGACAGCAGGCCCTGTATATCGGGGTCCCCTCAGAGGACAGACAGCAGGCCCTGTATTTCGGGGTCCCCTCAGAGGACAGAGAGCAGGCCCTGTATATCGGGGTCCCCTCAGAGGACAGAGAGCAGGCCCTGTATATCGGGGTCCCCTCAGAGGACAGACAGCAGGCCCTGTATTTCGGGGTCCCCTCAGAGGACAGACAGCAGGCCCTGTATATCGGGGTCCCCTCACAGGACAGACAGCAGGCCCTGTATATCGGGGTCCCCTCAGAGGACAGACAGCAGGCCCTGTATTTCGGGGTCCCCTCAGAGGACAGAGAGCAGGCCCTGTATATCGGGGTCCCCTCAGAGGACAGACAGCAGGCCCTGTATTTCGGGGTCCCCTCAGAGGACAGACAGCAGGCCCTGTATATCGGGGTCCCCTCACAGGACAGACAGCAGGCCCTGTATATCGGGGTCCCCTCAGAGGACACTCGGGGTGATGTCAGGAAGTGTGAGGAGATGATCCCATGCCCAGCCCACACGTTGGACTGGTTAGGCCGCTGTAACAATGTGACATTTAAGGCTGCTGGTGGCCCCGCCCGGGGAGTAGGGAAGAAGAAGAAGTGCAGGCTGCCTCCGTCTGCTGATAGGTGGATCCGGAGGGTGTCCCTCTTCCCAGACTTTTGTGGAGTGTGGAAAGTGCCTGGAATTCAGACGCTATGCTCCTCTATTAGAAAGAATTGCTGCCACTGGGAGCCATAGAGATCGGCGGATGGTGACCAGCCTGGACTGACGACTGGCCCGGCCCGCCCGGCTCGGAAGTTTGGAGGATGAGAGCGGCGCTGTAATTGGTAAGGAAGTTTCACTTTGACAAGTTGTGAGAGAACATGGAGATCGCTGTGTGCTGAGCGATGAGGGGACACTGGCCGGCGTGTGTAGACGTGTCTGTCAGGAGAGGAGACAGGAGAGGAGAGAAGAGAGGAGAACTCCTCTACAAGTGTCTGTGAGGAGAGGAGACAGGAGAGGAGAGGAGAGGAGAAGAGAGGGGAAGATAGGAGAACTCCTCTACAAGTGTCTGTGATCTCATCCGACAAACCTCCCCACACTACAACACTGTGTCCTGCCTTGTTTACAACTGGACGATCTACCGGAGGGATCTGGGGATCAGCTCCATAACATCCATACTGATAGACTGCGAGCTCTTCTACCAAGTAGGGTACAGGAGAGAGCTGGGGATAATTAGATCACCTCCATGAGATCCATACTGATAGACTGCAAGCTCTTCTACCAAGTAGGGTACAGGAGAGAGCTGGGGATAATTAGATCACCTCCATGAGATCCATACTGATAGACTGCAAGCTCTTCTACCAAGTAGGGTACAGGAGAGAGCTGGGGATAATTAGATCACCTCCATGAGATCCATACTGATAGACTGCAAGCTCTTCTACCAAGTAGGGTACAGGAGAGAGCTGGGGATAATTAGATCACCTCCATGAGATCCATACTGATAGACTGCAAGCTCTTCTACCAAGTAGGGTACAGGAGAGAGCTGGGGATAATTAGATCACCTCCATGAGATCCATACTGATAGATTGCAAGCTCTTCTACCAAGTAGGGTACAGGAGAGAGCTGGGGATAATTAGATCACCTCCATAAGAACCAAAGTGATAGACTGCACGCTATTCTGCCACACTGGGCACAGGGGGGATCATTGAGATCACCCACATAAGATCCATAGTGATAGACTGCACGCTATTCTGCCACACTGGGCACAGGGGGGATCATTGAGATCACCCACATAAGATCCATAGTGATAGACTGCACGCTATTCTGCCGCACTGGGCACAGGAGGGATCTGTGGATAGTGAGATCACCCCCATAGTGTCCATACCAATAGACTGCAAGCTCTTTTGCAACACTGGGCACAGGAGGGATCATTGAGATCACCCCCATAAGATTCATACTGATAGACTGCAAGCTCTCCTACCAAATAGGGCACAGGAAGTATCTGGAGATCAGTGAGATCATCCCCCATAAAATCCATACTGATAGCTCTTCTATGACACTGGTCGTGGGAGGGATCTGAGGTTCAGTGAGATCCTCCTTCAAGTCTCCTGTGACCAAAGATCCATACTTTCCTGGTACTGATAGATTGCAAGCTCTTCTGCCAAGGCACAAAAGGAATCTAGTATTCAGTGAGATCACCCCGTTTTTTGTAGCCAACGACCCATACTCCTCCTGGTATTGCTAGACTGCAAACTCTTCTACCAGATTTGACACAGGGAAGCTATGTTTCAGTGGGATCATCCCTATACATCCTATACTTTTCCTGGTACTTAAAGACTGCAAGCTCTTCTACCATAATGGGCAGAGGAGGGATCTGAGGTTTGGTGAGATCCCTCTCAACCTCCTGGATTGTAAACTCTTTTAGTTCCTATATGATGCATATAAATGTTTATTGACTGTAATCTAAAGCTGGCCATAGATGGACCAAAATGAGTCCGGTTCAACAGGGACCGGTACATTTCCATGTGTGGTCGCCCTTACTCAACATAAGTTGATAGTTAGATTAACATCTATATCACTTCTTGTATCATGTGTTTTTTTCTGGATTTTAGGTTGATATTCTGTCTCTATCATTTAAAGCGGAGTTCCACCCAAAAATGGAACTTCCGCTTTTCGGAATCCTCCCCCCCTCCGGTGTCACATTTGGCACCTTTCAGGGGGAGGGGGGAGCAAATACCTGTCTAATACAGGCATTTTGCTTCCACTTACGGGCATAGATACCCGAGCCACCCGCGGGTATATACGCCACTTCCGGCGCCTTCTCCGTCCCCCGCCGCTGTCTGCTGGGAGACACACAGGTCCCAGAAGACAGCAGGGACCAGTGGGATCGCGCAGTGCGAGTCGCGCATGCGCAGTAGGGAACCAGGAAGTGAAGCCGAAAGGCTTCACTTCCTGATTCCCTTACTGAAGATGGCGGCGCCAGATCGGCTTCGGGTGCCGACATTGCAGGCGCCCTGGACAGGTAAGTGTCCTTTTTTTTAAAGTCAGCAGCTGCAGTATTTGTAGCTGCTGACTTTTAAAAAGAAATTTGGCGGAACTCCGCTTTAAAATACACCTATGATAAAAATTATAGACCCTTAATTTCTTTGTAAGTGGGCAAACTTACAAAATCTGCAAGGGATCAAATACTTATTCTCCCCACTGTATCCCTATTCCCTATAGACTAAAAATTCCTCCACTTATCTTGGCTCACACGAGTGCAATAGGTTGTAATGTAACATAACACATACTAATACCCTACCATGCGTTGAGATGTGCTGATTGTTTTATTGCATTGGCAGCCAAACACGTTAACATGTGCAGAAACACATTAATGTACATTAGCACAAAGCACCACAATGCCAAGGTGTGAATGAGCCCTCAGGTTATAGCTGCCAATACATTCTGTATTGCTCCTGATTACCATATTCCTCTACCTTGTGTATTATGTCAGGACATTGGAAGATACAAGCTCCTCTACCCGTTGTTCCTGTGTTTATAGATTGTATAGTAGGGATGAAATTTGTGTTCACCACTACTATAGGTTCAAGGCGAATCCTGCAGGTTTTAAGATTCTGTGTAGCTTTGTACAGGAACATTTTTGTTAAGTAGTCCAATGCTTTGCCTTTAAGTTCTGTTTATACTACAATGCGTTGGACTACGCTGAGCATATGTCTTCAGTTCACACCACCGTGCTGTGATAGTATGCACTGAAGAAATTAGAATATGCTGCATTTTTAGGAAGCGCAGGTAGTTGCAACACAGTGCAGTGCATAAAATTGAACAGAATGGCACTTCAATAAATACTTGTAGCCATGGTATAGCACAGTTAGAAAACTGTACAGTGGAACCTCGGATTGCGAGTAACGCGGTTAACGAGCGTTTCGCAATACGAGTGCTGTATTTCTAAAAATCCTAACTCGGTTTGCGAGTGTTGTCTTGCAAAACGAGCAGGATTCAGGCCAAAGCGGTGTGCAGTACCGCTTTTGGCCTGAGGTAGGGAGGCGCCGGAGCCGAACAGCGCGGATCGCAGCTGATCGTCGCCGTTCGGAAAGGCCCAAGGACAGTTCGGCTGACCTCGTCAATCCTCGGACAGGCTCGTGAACTGAGTCTTTCCAAGGTTTGCTGAGGTCAGTCGAACTGTCCTCGGGCCTTTCCGGACATTTTCGAGGCCCTCCGGCACCCCCCCCCGCCTCTGGCCACATGCGATATTTTATGCCATTGAAGCCAATGCGGAACAAATTATTTTAGTTTCCATTGACTTCAATGGGGAAACTTGCTTTGATATGCTAGCACTTTTGATTACGAGCATTCTCCTGGAACGGATTATGCTCGTAATCCAAGGTTCCACTGTACTTTATTTTTCCAGTTATTTGGCCAATCAACCCTACTGCTGTTTTTAAAGCTAAAGAAAACGTTAGGCATACAGAGGTTAGGCCTATTATCCCTGGTTAAAACTGCCCTGCTGCTGGCCAACTTTTCACTGCTGTATCTTCTGCAGTGTTTTAATTCTTGTAGTAAAGCTTCAGCCTGTGCTCTTTGTCTCTAGTAAATTTGGGCCCAGTCTTGCTTCATCTGTGCTCTCTCAATCACACCTGCCCGCACTTTTATCTCTAGTATATTCTGGCCAATTCACCCTCAATAAAAATGTCTTGCTGCTGGTCAATTTTACACCGCTGTATCAGTCTCTTATTTCATAATGAGGGTTTCAAGTAGGACTATGGGTAAAAGTTCTCTGACATTTTTTTTTGCCATCTGTGTCCCATTGTGGAATTTTACCTTTACTTCCTGTCCCATAACCAAAATAGGAAATGAGAGGAAGACCTTGCAAATTAAGGCGGAGTTTCACCCAAAAATTTAACTTCTGCTTTTCTGATTCCTTCCCTCCTCCGGTGTCACATTTGGCACCTTTCAGGGGGGAGGAAGGAGCGGATATCTGTGTAATCCAGGTATTTGCTCCCACTTCCAGGCATAGGTCGCCGCGCCTCCTCCGTTCCCCCCCGCTGTCTTCTGGGAGACACACAGGTCCCAGAAGACAACAGGGACCAGTGGGATCGCGCAGCACGACTCGCGCATGCGCAGTAGGGAACCAGGAAGTGAGTCCGCAAGGTTTGACTTTAGTTATACTCTAATAGAAATTGTCCAGTAGCTTTAGCAAGACCAGGGACAAACAAAGCAAACTAGTGGCAAACTTCTATTTACTAGGGAGGGCTATTACGATCGGGCTCAGGTAAGTAAAAGGGGGGAAGCTGCAGCACAGGAGATTTTTCACCTTAATGCATAGAATATAAAAACCTTGAGGGTTTACATCTCTTTTAACCAAGCTAACTGCAAAAGAAAAAAATCAATTCTACGGCCAAATAAGCGTTGCCAGTATACGCTGTCACTTGACTGTCTGTGAAAATTGTACTATTCCATAAAACCACATACAGCTTTAGGGTACCCACAAGCATGTTATTTAAAGTATTTGTGTGTTTTTTAATGTTGTCCTCAAAGCCGCATGAAAAGAGCCTTTCCCCGCTGTGCTGTCTTTTATTTTTTTGGTATATCTCCCACACGGCAGTGCCCAGCTTACCATGCGTTTTTCACAGTACTTTTCCTCTAGCCCTAGTAATGGGCAGAATTTACTAATAGGATTCCTCCTGATAGAATTAAATAGGATTTACAGCTAAGTTTGGGTTTGCCAAATTTCAAACCGGATTGGCTGAACCCCTGGTGAATGGAACTTAGGCAGATTCGCTCATCTCTTTGTAAGGCCCCTTTCACACTGCCGTGACTTGAAAGTCGCACGATTTTGCGGCCATGATTTTGCCGTGATTTCAGGGAATGCCTGTGTAAACTTGAGGTCTATGGACCTCAACTTGCATCAAAGTCAGACCAAAGTAGTATAGGGACTACTTTGAAGTCGTCGCGAATTGAAGTCGCACAGATATGAATGGTACTCATTGGAAATCATGGGGTACAACTTGTCGTGCGATTTTGCGGTCCCAAGTCGCAGGACAAGTCGCACAAGTGTGAAAGGGGCCTAAGTGGTTTCATTTTCTTTAACATAAGCTAAATGATAATAACCCTTATACCTCTTGCATCTTTGCACATTGTTGGATTGTAAGCTCTTTAGTTCGGTCTTATGTGTTAACAGGTAGAAAGCTCTTATCAAGATGGAGAAAATATAGAGGGAGGGGGAAATAGAGAAAGAAAGCAAGAGAGTGACAGTCACTATGATGACTGAAAAAAGTCCCCTGGCCGCCAGGTTTTAGGCATAAGCAACGCTAGACCTGGATGGCAGCCTGCAATGCTGCTGTTGGTGTTATACAGTATATTATGCCTTAGAGCGGAAGGTCATAGCAATAAAAGTGATTTACAAATTCACTTGGAAGAGAGTAACTGGTACACTCTGCAGGGTGTAGATGGAAGATTTTCCTGTGCTTTGTGCCATTTGACTTAAAATCTGTCCCATGATACACAGTCCAGTAGAAGGTAATAGTCTCCTATCTGAGAAGTAGGCCTGCAAGGAGAAGCCCTGCTCCGCCAGCTGGCCACTCAGTACAGGTAAGCATACATCTGGAAGGGGGGGGGGGTTATTTTAGGTCAGGGGGCAAGAAGGATAAGTACACTTATTTTTATTGTAAAAGTGCTTTTTCTTTTTCGTACATCACGGGACACAGAGCGACTTAGTCATTACTAATGGGTTATATAGATTACCTTCAGGTGTTGGCACTGGCCAATTCCAAACCGGAAGTACCCTCCCCTATATAAGCCCCTACCACCCGGGAGCACCTCAGTTTTTTGCCAGTGTCTAAGGTGTTGGCCAAAGAGTAACATGTGTTTTCACTGGGCTTGCGTACAGGTTCTTTTGGGCCTTAGTAAGCTGTTCCGGATCCCACCAAAAAAGCTTCATAGCTAAACGGTCGGTACCCGGGCCTTGCAGCAGAAGAGCAAGGTTTTGCCTGTAATGCTTCTCTTAGGAGGGCTGGACCCTGGGATCCAGAGCTCTGGTCATACCCACGACCAAGATGTTGTCTGTGCAGGGTGCTATACAGGTCCAGGGGAGTGGAATCCTTGGGAACCCGGTCCCTGAAGGTTTAATTACAATGCCTGCCGTGATAGGTGAAGTTTGGACTTCTGTGGACCAAACAAAGTCCTGCGGCGGGGATCAGGTAAGTGGGGGCCCCCAGGAACTTGGTTCTATTGGGGGACCCCAAGCCTAATTTGTCTTTCTGTCTGTTACCTAACGGTATTCCCGCTAAATATCTGTGTTTGCCTATAACTACTGAAAATGTAAAATTTTAATAGTAGTCAAGAAAAAAAAAAAAAAACAGGGACCGCGGTACCTGTGTTAAACCACTAGAGGCCGCTGTAGTCCATTTTTTCTTGTCATGTGGATCTTTGGTTTTCTCAAGTCAAAAGATCCAGGCAGCTGGTAAGTTTCTCTGTGGGAATCCACTTCCTCTGCCCTGTTGCTGCGCTCATCCACCGCACAGGCCCTCCGGCAAAAAGGGCCCTGGCTCCTAGTCCCCTGTTTGATTTCGAAAAGGGCGCCAATGGCGCACGGGCGCGCGCGCGGGCGCGTGCACGCGCCTCCTATAAAAAAAAGGGGCGGGGCGGGTGGATGACGCTCGATGCGCGCCGCGGCGCTTCTGCGCAGGTGCGGGCGCCCCAGCATGGTTAAAAGACACAGTACAAGTGTCAGCTGCATGCAAACAGAGCTAGCAACAAACAGTGGCACACAGAGGCGGTTGATGCAGGCATCCCCATAGAAAGGCACTTTAGTGGACACCAGCTGGTATATAGCAGCACCTGTGTTAGACTATTACCAGCAAAATTGGTGTATGACGACGGGAATACCTCAGCTTTGTGCTTAAAGGATATGTCGTCCAGACGCTCCGGAAATAGATCTTCCAGGAAGCCAAAGGGGTCTCCATCGGGCTCTGAGGATATTGGGCATGCTTGTACTGCACCAATCTCCCCTGAGAATTCAGAGGTCAGTAGCCGTAGAAACCCCGCAGGAATGCCTGGTGCTGCGGCTGTCCCCAGTCCACCTGCTCCTGTATATATAACAGAGGAGGTTTTATCCTCAACTCTGGGAGGATTGGAAGAGAGATTAACAGCATTGATCGCTGCTTCCCTGTCTCAGGAAAAGCGCGTCCGATCTCCGTCTCCTCCTTCAGAGTGCCTGTTAGTGGAGGAACAGCCCCACACAGAGATCGACCTACCTGAAGGGGATCAGGATGAGGTTGATTCAGTTATGGAGGAATCAACAGTGGAAGAACCTTTCTCAGCTTCTCAGGCTGAAAGATTATGGGTTCAGTCTCTGACTAATATGGTCCGATCAGCATTTAAAATGCCTCTGGCGGAACCACCATCCACTACGGTTTCCTCGCTGGGGTCGCTAAAAGCTCCCCAGGCTGTCTGTTCCTTCCCAATCCACCCTTTATTAGAAGGGCTTATTTACCAGGATTGGGAGCATCCTGATAAAATATTTGCTCCCCCCAAGAGATTTCCGGTGATCTATCCCATGGAGGATAAGTTCATAAGAAAATGGAGGGTCCCTACAGTGGACGCAGCCATCTCTTCTGTTAACAAATCACTGACATGTCCAGTAGATAATGTTCCAATGTTCAAAGACCCAATAGATAAAAAATTGGAGTCTTTACTAAAATCTGCTTTCTCTACAGCAAGTATGGTGACACAACCTGCGGTAGCAGCGATTGGAGTCTGCCAAGCAGTGAAAGATCAGTTGAAACAAGTCTTAAGGGACTTACCAGATCAGCAGGCTCTTGCCCTAGCTGACCTGCCTAGAGCCTTGTGTTTTGCGGTGGACGCCATAAAGGATACAATCCAACAGGCCTCCCGCTTTACGCTGTCTATAGTACATATGCGTAGGCTTCTGTGGCTCAAAAACTGGTCTGCTGAAGCTCCCTGTAAAAAACTGCTGGTTAGCTTCCCATTTCATGGAGAACGCTTATTTGGAGAAGATCTGGACAAATATATCCAGAAAATTTCTGCCGGTAAAAGTTCACTCTTACCGGTTAAGAACAAGGGTAGAAGTCCTTCTTTTAAGAGGCCTACTTCTCCAGTCCCGGGCACATCGGCTGTGAAGCAGTTCCGACGGCCTCCGCGGTCAAATTCAGGGGGCAGAAATCAGGGACAATCACAGGGTAACAAGAAGCCCTGGATCAAGAGAGGTACAAAACCTCCCCCCAAGGCATGAAGCGTTGCCCCCACTCAATCGGGTGGGGGGAAGACTTCAGTTGTTCACAGAGACCTGGCGGGACACCATCAGAGACAGATGGGTGCTCTCCGCAGTAAGTCTGGGATACAAGCTGGAGTTAAAAGGCACTCCTCCTGCCCAATTTATGAGGTCAAACGTGCCAAGAGATCCCCAAAAGAGAGGATCCCTCCTTCTGGCACTAGAACAACTATTGCTCCAAGGTGTAATCATGAAGGTTCCCCTGGAAGAAAGCGGATTCGGGTTTTACTCGAACCTTTTCACAGTCCCCAAACCAAATGGGGACGTGAGGCCCATATTAAATCTAAAAGGGTTAAACAAGTTCCTAAATATCAGGACTTTTCGGATGGAGTCGATCCGATCGGTGGCCACCGCCCTACAAGGGCAGGAATGGCTAGCCTCGATCGACATAAAGGATGCTTATCTGCATATTCCCATCTTTCCGGCCCACCAGAAATTTCTACGCTTTGCAGTAGAAGGGCGCCATTTTCAGTTCAGAGCCTTACCTTTCGGTCTGGCCACAGCACCACGAGTGTTCACAAAAATTCTGGCCCCATTATTGGCCAATCTAAGAACACAGGGTGTAACGATAATGGCATATCTAGACGACCTGCTACTAATAGACCACTCAGTGGAAAAGCTGGAAGTAGCTATTCACAAGACAATCGAGTATCTGGAATATCACGGTTGGATTATCAACCGGGACAAGTCAGCTCTAAGACCAGTCAAAAGTCTGGAATACTTAGGGCTAAGGCTGGATTCAAATCAGAGAAAGATTTTCTTACCTCTAGAGAAGGTGTCGTCTTTAAAAGATTTGACCCACTTAGTGGGTACAAAAAGAAAACCATCCATACGCCTCTGCATGAGGCTGCTGGGAAAGATGGTGGCTTCATTCGAAGCGGTACCCTACGGTCAATTCCATTCAAGGAATTTGCAAAGGGCCATACTGTCAGCCTGGAGCAAAAAAGTTCAGGCTTTAGACTTACCAATGTCCTTGTCCCCTTCTGTTCGCAAGAGCCTCCATTGGTGGTTGGTGCCCCAGAATCTGGAAAGAGGGAAACCCTTCAGTCCGGTTTCTTGGAAGGTGGTCACTACAGATGCCAGCCTCATAGGCTGGGGGGCAGTACTGGAGCAATGGTCTCTCCAGGGCAAGTGGTCAGAAGCAGAAAAGGCCCTGCCCATCAATCTCTTAGAGATACGAGCAGCCCGGTATGCCCTAGTAGCATGGACATCCAAACTCCAAGGGTCCCCTGTCAGAATTCAATCAGACAATGCCACGGCAGTGGCATATATCAATCACCAGGGTGGCACCAAGAGTCGTGCAGCCCAGAGGGAAGCAAATTGCATCCTGGAGTGGGCAGAAAAATATGTCCCAGCCATATCCGCGGTTTTCATCCCAGGAGTGGAAAATTGGAGAGCGGACTTTCTAAGTCGCCAACAATTATGCCCGGGGGAATGGTCTCTTCACCCCGAGGTTTTCCAGGCAATATGCCAGCGGTGGGGAACACCGGATGTAGATCTGCTAGCATCCAGATTCAACGCAAAGGTGGACAGATTTGTGTCTCGCACAAGGGATCCCCTAGCTTGCGGCTCGGATGCCCTAGTGTTCCCTTGGGATCAGTTCGAGCTGATATATGCATTCCCACCGCCACAATTGTTACCGCGATTACTCCGCAGAATCAGGGTAGAAAAGAAACCAGTGATTCTGGTGGCTCCAGCGTGGCCCCGAAGGGCATGGTACGCGGAGATTGTAAAAATGTCAGTGAGGAGTCCTTGGACCCTCCCACATCGTCCGGACCTGCTGTCGCAGGGACCGATATACCACCCTTCCTTACCAGCCCTAGGTTTGACGGCCTGGCTATTGAAGCCCACATTCTGAAAAAGAGAGGGCTCTCTAATTCTGTGGTATCTACCATGATCAATGCCAGGAAACCGGTATCCAGGCAGATCTATTATAGGATCTGGAAAGCATACATTACGTGGTGTGAGGCCAGGAAATGGCATCCACGTAAGTACGTGATAGGGAGGATTTTGGACTTCCTACAGTGGGCTGTAGATAGGAAGCTTGCCTTGAGTACTATCAAGGGTCAGATTTCGGCCTTGTCAATATTTTTTCAAAGGCCCTTGGCTTCGCATTCACTAGTCAAAGCCTTTATACAAGCAGTGATGCGTATTAGCCCTCCGGTTAGTATTCCCATATGTCCTTGGGACTTAAACCTGGTTCTGTCGGTTCTACAGAAACAACCGTTTGAACCATTACAACACATTTCCTTGGTTCTTCTCACCAGGAAATTGATTTTCTTAGTAGCCGTTTGTTCGGCTAAAAGAGTATCGGAATTAGCCGCCTTGTCCTGTAAGGAGCCATATCTGGTTGTCCATAAGGACAGAGTAGTATTACGTCCTCATCCAGCCTTTCTTCCTAAGGTGGTATCGAGGTTTCATTTGAACCAAGATGTGGTTCTTCCTTCTTTTTTCCCCAAACCTAGCTCGGTAGAGGAAAAGTTATTACATTCTTTGGATGTAGTAAGAGCAGTTAAAGCTTATCTAAAAGCCACTGCTCAGATTCGCAGAACGGATTCTTTATTTGTTCTGCCGGAAGGCCCCAGAAAGGGTCAGGCAGCATCAAAATCTACTTTAGCCAAGTGGATTCGACAGGTCATAATACAAGCCTATGGCTTGAGAAAGAGACCGCCTCCGTTCAAAGTTAGGGCGCACTCCACAAGAGCAGTTGGAACTTCATGGGCAGTGCATCACCAGGCCTCCCTGGCTCAAGTATGTAAGGCCGCAACATGGTCTTCGGTACACACGTTTACTAGGTTCTACCAGGTAGACGTTAGAAGTCAGGAGGATGTCGCCTTTGGGCGCAGTGTGTTGCAGGCCGCAAAAGATCCTCATGCCTGATGGCGCCCAGCTTATGTATCCCTCCCCTCATTTGGCATTGCTTTGGGACGTCCCATTAGTAATGACTAAGTCGCTCTGTGTCCCGTGATGTACGAAAAAGAAAAAGGGATTTTTGTAACAGCTTACCTGTAAAATCCTTTTCTTGGAGTACATCACGGGACACAGAGCTCCCACCCCTCTTTTTGGGACACTTATTGCTTGGCTACAAAACTGAGGTGCTCCCGGGTGGGAGGGGCTTATATAGGGGAGGGTACTTCCGGTTTGGAATTGGCCAGTGCCAACACCTGAAGGTAATCTATATAACCCATTAGTAATGACTAAGTCGCTCTGTGTCCCGTGATGTACTCCAAGAAAAGGATTTTACAGGTAAGCTGTTACAAAAATCCCTTTATTATTTAGCCTTGGTTCACACCAGTGCAGCTTTGAAGTAGCGTGATTTCAAAGCCACAGACCAATGCAATTTGGACCTCAGATTTCACTTCGAATTGCGACTTCACAACAAAAGTCAATGCAAGTCGAAATTAAATTGGAAATAAGTAGTGCAGGAACCTTTTTCAAAGTCGCTGCGATTTGAGTGAAAACAATTTGAACGGTTCCATTGCCATCAATAGGGTGCGACTTGTCATGCGCTTTTGAACTGTCAAATCGCATGACAAATCTCATTGATGTGACCCAGGGCATAAAGTGTATGCAAAGGCAACTCTTTTTCTAGTTTTGGAGTGGTGAGGGGTTGGACCCCTATCAGATTTTTTTGTATCCACGCTGGGCAGATTCACCTCTTTGTACTGGTGGCCAATATCACTGAGTCAAAAAGTAAGGGGGAGTCCAAAATTTTAGAGTTCAGATAGAAGTGAGGGTAAACTATTCAGTAGAGACACCTGTTCTTGTGGTAGCTCTATAAGACCCCTTTCACAAAGGCAGCAGTCTCTATCTCTCTGAGAAGTGATCCGTGGTGGATCGTTTTTTAGAGTTTGGTCTGGCACAGTGGTCTCCAAACTGCGGCCCTGGGGCCAGATGCGGCCCTTTGCCTGTCTTTATCCGGCCCTTGGGTCACTACTCCCAAAGATATAAGACACTATTCTGCCAACTGACATCAGCAATGAAGCACAATATCTTCCACTGACACCAATAATGGGACACTATTCCTCCCACTGATACTAATGATGGGGCATTATTGCTTTCCAATGATACCAATGATGGGGTATTATTCCTCCCCTCCCAATGATACCAACGACGGGGCACTATTCCTCCCAATGATACCAATAATGGGGCACTGCTTCTCCCCCAATACCAATTATGGCGATGTTTACTCCCACCGATGCCAAGAAAATTTCCAATACCACTGGTCATAGTCCGGCCCCCCTAAAGTCTGAAGGTAATTAAACTGGCCCTTTGTTTAGAAAGTTTGTAGACCCCTGGTCTGGCACAACGATCCTGAAGACTTCTGAATATGTGTTTGTCTTTTGTCTTGTGTTGTCTTTTTTGTTTCAATCACAAAGGAAATTTTGTATTGAAATACCACGCCGCAACCGGTCTTGAAGCCGTCCTATTGACCTCAGTGGATGAGTTTGACAGGCGGTGCGCCTATCAAACTCGATAGCTGCCATGGTAGACTTTAGGTAGGCGGTCAAAATGCTGATCAATAGGCTGTTTTTACTGCCCCTTGCCATGCATGTAAAAGTGGCCTAAGATGGGTATTCATTAAATTTTTGGGGAAATTTTCTGTTGCTTTTTCACAAAACCCATTATTATTATTACAGGTATTTCTATAGCAGTGACAATTTGCAGAAGGCTTTAAATACTGTACATGTATGCCAGTCCCCACCTTCAAGGAACAGTCTGTTTCCTTGGAACAGTGTGTTTCCTTGGAACAGTGTGTTTCCCCAGGAGACAGCGGGGGGTGACGCGAAGGGTCGTGGCTCTCACGGGAGTCAATACCCAGAAGTGGTGAAAATACCTGTTTTATACAGGTATCTGCACCCCCCTCCCCCCTGAAAGGTGCCAAATGTGTCACCGGAGGGGGGAGGGTTCAGAAAAGCGGAAGTTCCATTTTTGGGTGGAACTCCGCTTTAATTTTTTTTTGCAAATATTAAAGATTCTAACTACTAGCAAGAATGAGTCCTTACATTTAAAGAGCACCTGTCATTTCAGACCCATCATGGCAGTGCTTGTTAGCGGGCATCCACTCACCTGCTGCCGCCAAGTCCCTCACCTTGTTGTGTCGCTGCCGCATCACCATCCGTCCTATTAAAGTGAATGGGACTGTCGGTAAGTCAACAGCGGGTCAGAGGAGGAGCCGATGCAGGACAGAGATGACAGGTGCTTCTTAAAAATTATGATTTAAAATCGAGTTGATTTAAATCAAGCCTCTTTACTAGTGATTTAAATCAACTTTATTTAAATCAAATCCACCCTGGATAGATGGTAAGCTTACCATCTATCCAGGTATGACATGTATGCCAGTCCCCACCTTCAAGGAGCTTACCATCTATCCAGGGTGGATTTGATTTAAATAAAGTTGATTTAAATCACTAGTAAAGAGGCTTGATTTAAATCAACTCGATTTTAAATCATAATTTTTAAGAAGCACCTGTCATCTCTGTCCTGCATCGGCTCCTCCTCTGACCCGCTGTTGACTTACCGACAGTCCCATTCACTTTAATAGGACGGATGGTGATGCGGCAGCGACACAACAAGGTGAGGGACTTGGCGGCAGCAGGTGAGTGGATGCCCGCTAACAAGCACTGCCATGATGGGTCTGAAATGACAGGTGCTCTTTAAATGTAAGGACTCATTCTTGCTAGTAGTTAGAATCTTTAATATTTGCAAAAAAAAATTAAAGCGGAGTTCCACCCAAAAATGGAACTTCCGCTTTTCTGAACCCTCCCCCCTCCGGTGACACATTTGGCACCTTTCAGGGGGGAGGGGGGTGCAGATACCTGTATAAAACAGGTATTTTCACCACTTCTGGGTATTGACTCCCGTGAGAGCCACGACCCTTCGCGTCACCCCCCGCTGTCTCCTGGGGAAACACACTGTTCCAAGGAGAGAGCGGGGACCAGTGACAGCGCGCCGCGCTACTCGCGCATGCGCAGTAGGGAACCGGGCAGTGAAGCCGCAAGGCTTCACTTCCTGATTCCCTCACAGAGGATGGTGGCGACAGCATCCGAGGACCGAGCGATTGCTCAGCCTCGTCTGCCGACATCGTGGGCGCGCAGGACAGGTAAGTGTCCATTTTTTAGAAGTCAGCAGCTGCAGTATTTGTAGCTGCTGGCTTTTTAAAAAAAAAATCGGGTGGACCTCCTCTTTAAGTTTCCTATTTAGAATAATAAGCTGTCAGGTTAGTAGTACAGCGATATCAGAACTGATTCAATCATATAGTTTGTGGTGCACATAGATTTGCAAAACAATGGGATAAAGGAATATTCCTGCGCTTTGTTTTATCTCATGGTTACTGTGAAATTGTGTGAATGCATCAATGCAGTGCATGTTATCTCAGCTTGCAGAGCTTAGATTCATTGAATGAATTTACCAAAAATGGAAATATTGTAGAATATACAGCCTCAAGATACATAACTAAGCTCCATTTCATGCTGAATAAACTAAATTATTCATCTATCTTAAATAGAAAACTATATTTTAGATAGATTTTACTCCAAAGGCATTTTATTAAAATACATTTTATAAAAAATCTAATAAATCTGATTTAAAAAAAAGATTAAAAAAATCATCGATTTTTATCCACCCTGTATCTATCTCATATACAGACTAGGTCATATTTGGACAGGAGCCAATGAACCTACCAGCATGTATTTGGAATGTGGGAGGAATCACACACAAACACAGATAGAACATGCAGATTCAAGACAGATAGAGTTCTGACCAGGATACAAACCGGGGGACTGCATGGCTGCAAAGCAGAAGTTCTAACCACTAAGTCCATGTGTTTAGTGGGACTCTGAAAAAGTAGAATAATATGAGTTTTAACTCTTCCCTATTCTATATATAAAAAACAAAAAAATGTTGGCTGTACATGCACTTTAAGGTAGACTGGCCAAGAATAGTTTTTGTGTTCTTGTGTCTCTGCAGAAGTCTCATTGAGTGGAGAAGATATCTCAAACCTTTAAAAAACAAAAAAAGAAAACTTATATGAAGTTGTACTTGGGCAAACAATCTGTTTTACCCATAAGGCCTTGTTCGCTGGGGCATACTACAGCGTATACTCATGTGAGGGTCATGTTCACCCACATGGGGATGCACAGGTTTTCCATGCATCCACCCACAATACATGTCCCATACATGTCAATTGCGATGCTGAGGCTGCACAGGCACAGACACTTCTCCCAAATTGACAGCCCTGTGTGTGTAGGTGCATGGCCAAGGACACAGACACTGGGCATTTGGGGCCGTACACCCACACCCGCACAGCTGTCATATTGGGAACAGCACCCGTGTCTGTGCAGCCACTGCGTCCCTACTATCATGAATGGGACTGCTTGCAGGGGGATCCACAGAACACGTTTGCATCCCTGTGCAGGAAAACATGGCCCTTGCACGGGTGTATGCTGTGGTACGCTCATGTGAACTAACGGTCATAACCTGACCAAAGCCAGGGTTAGATTTTGGATCAAACATTCGTATGGAAATTGTGAAAAGTCACTCGTCATCAGACTCTTACTACAAGAGAACTGCAGAAGTATATATATCCAATTCAAAGAGAGGGAAGGAGTAAGAGGCATGGCAAAAGGATGGAGAAGGGTGAAGGTCTGCTTTAAAGGGGTTGTAAACCCTCATGGTTTTTCACCTTAAAGTGGTTGTAAACCCTTATAAATTTTTTTTTTTTTTTTTAAACTACCTGTAAGAGAAAAGCATAATGAGCTAATATGACTAGCATAATAGCTCATTATGCATCACTTACCTTAGATCGGGGCCCCCGAAGCCGTCCTCGTCTCCCTCTTCAGCCGCAGCCATCTCTGCGGCGATAGCCGGAAGGTTACTTCCGGGTATCGCCGCTCCAGCCAATCACAGCGCCGCTCCGGCACTGTGATTGGCCGGAGCGGCGGAGACGTCACTCTGCGCATGCGCACGGGAGCCGTCACATTCGGCTACGCCCAGCGATTGCTGGGAAGTAGCCAAATTTGTGAATGGGATTAACCCCATGAATGCACCGTTGTCTACGGCGCGCATGCGCCGTAGACAGCGGCGCCTGTCATTTAACTAAATATCTCCTAAACCGTGTAGGTAATCTAGGCTTACCTGTAGGTGCAAGTTGAAAAAGTGGGTTTACAACCACTTTAAGCATTATATGCATTAAGGCAGGGCTTGACAAATTTGCTTGCAATCTAGGAGCCAGCTAAAAAAGTTAGGAGCCAGGAACACGCCCCGTCCCGCCGAGCTTGCACGCAGAAGCGAACGCATACGTGAGTAGCGCCCGCATATGAAAGCGGTGTTCAAACCACACATGTGAGGTATTGCCGCGATTCGTAGAGCGAGAGCAGTAATTCTAGCCCTAGACCTCCTCTGTAACTCAAAACATGCAACCTGTAGAATTTTTTAAACGTCGCCTATCGAGATTTTAAAGGGTGAAAGTTTGTCGCCATTCCACGAGCGGACGCAATTTTGAAGCGTGACATGTTGGGTATCAATTTACTTGGCGTAACATTATCTTTCACAATATAATTTTTTTTTTTTACTGTTGTCTTATTTTTGAATTAAAAGTGTATTTTTTCCCAAAAAAGTGCGCTTGTAAGACCGCTGCGCAAATACAGTGTGACAGAAAGTATTGCAATGACGACCATTTTGTTCTCTAGGGTGTTAGAATAAAAAATATATATAATGTTTTGGGGTTCTAATTAGAGAGAAGGAGATGGCAGTAAAAGCAGACAGGGGAATGCATTGCTGGTTGTCTTGTCATACCAATTGCCACCACAAGATGGCGCCAGATCACAGAAGGAAGCATAGGCCTGCAGAAGGCCGCAAAGTCGCGGCCTCAATTACCGGCCGGGGCGGCCCGACGCGATCGCACGGGGGGGCGGGTCGCACGGAGACACAGGATACCCGAGCTGTGCCGCCCCAGGCAATGGCGACCTGACGCCCGGGGTTTGTCGAACCCTGCATTAAGGTGAAAAACCTTCTGTGGTGCTGCAGTCCCCCGAACAAGCGTTTTACTTACCTGACCCCGATCTTTCTCCTGTCAGGAATGAGCACACCAGCACTAGCTGGTGTCTCGTGTCCTGATTGGATAGATTGATAGCAGCGCAGCCATTGGCTCCCGCTGCTGTCAATCAAATCCAATGACGTGGCGCCGGGGGGTGAATGGACACAGATGCGGGACTCGGGAGCGCGCGCGCACGGGTGTCCACCAAGGAGAACGCTTCTCCAACATGGACACTCGATGCGGGGAGGAGCTACCAGCGCCGCTGAGGGACCCCAGAAGAGGAGGACCGGGGCCACTCTGTGTAAAACGAACTGCACAGTGGTGGTAAGTATGACACGTTTTTTTTGTTTTTTTTTAAATGAGGGTTAACAATCCCTTTAAGATAGCCATGGTGTTAAAACTCAGTAAGCGCCTATTAATATACAGATGCAGGAAATGTTTGCCCTTTTACCTTTTAACTTTTTTACTATTCTTTGAAAGCCATCAAACCCTACCAGTTTGGATTCCCCTTTGTTTACATTAAAGCAAACCTGTAGTGACATTTAGTAGAAATGGCAAGTAAAACCCCAAAACACTCTGTTATGCAAATACTGAATTCAGATAGGAGGCTAGTTTTCTGTCTTGCTGCCTCCATCTTCCTGTGCCTTTGTTGGCTGGTAAAGGACATTGATGGTCACAGAATGTTATTTCATTTTATAACAGCATTGTAATAGAAATACAAACTATATTTATTATTGACAATCCAATATAAGCTTACTTGAAAAATCTCCTTTCATATAGTGAGTGCTGCCTGTCTGCTGGCCATCTCTTTCCACAACTTCCTGGATTTTCTGCATGCTTTGCAGCTTCTCTTCTGATGTTTAGGCCTTATGGACAGTGGACTGGCAATGTATCTAAGAGCAGCAGTATTTTGGCTGAAAAAAATGCTTGATCCTTGCATGGGCGTACCAGGGGGGGGCGGTGGTGCGTTCCGCCCCGGGTGCCACACATTAGGGGGGGTGTTAGCCCAGCGCCCTCCCGCGCTCCGCGAGTGAAGCCGGGCAACAGGCAGCAGTGGCGGCGCTCAGCACTGTGACATCCAGGGCAGGGAGAGCGAGAGGTGAGCTGTGACAGGGTGCGGGGTGCCAGTGTGTGCGGACCGTACCAGGCTGACTGACACTCTGCGCCGGCCGCCGCTATCACATTACACCGCACAGCAGGGGAGAGAGCCAGTGTGCGGAGCTGGAGAGAGGATGGCAACTGCTGGACTTAAAGTTTCAAGTTAACCAGCAGGTGATTGGTTGCTAGCTGTTCCTAGCAACCAATCATTAGCATTGTTAATATGAAAAGTTAACTCCAGCAGTTCCAGTCCTCTTTTCTGTGCTGATTTGTCTCCCCCTCTGCATGCATCATGCATGCCCCAGTAAGGTAGGAAGGGGCAATGTGCAGGGGTCCAGAGCTGGGTGGGGGTCAATGTGCAGGGATCCAGAGCTGGGGGTGGGGGGCAATGTGCAGGGGTCCAGAGCTGGGTGGGGAGCAATGTGCAGGGGTCCAGAGCTGGGGGTGGGGGGCAATGTGCAGGGGTCCAGAGCTGGGGGTGGGGGGCAATGTGCAGGGGTCCAGAGTTGGGTGGGGAGCAATGTGCAGGGGTCCAGAGCTGGGGGTGGGGGGCAATGTGCAGGTGTCCAGAGCTGGGTGGGGAGCAATGTGCAGGGGTCCAGAACTGGGGGTGGGGGGGGCAATGTGCAGGGGTCCAGAGCTGGGGGTGGGCAGGGAATGTACAGGGGTCCAGAGCTGGGTGGCGAGCAATATGCAGGGGTCCAGAGCTGGGTGGAGGTCAATGTGCAGGAGTCCAGAGCTGGGGTTGGGGGGCAATGTGCAGGGGTCCAGAGCTGGGGGTGGGGGGCAATGTGCAGGAGTCCAGAGCTGGGGGTGGGGGGAAATGTGCAGGGGTCCCAGGCTGGGGGGGGCAATGTGCAGGGATGGGGGGCAATGTGTAATGTGCAGGGGTCCCGAGCTGAGGGGGCAATGTGTAATGTGCAGGGGTCCAAGGCTGGGGGGCAATGTGTAATGTGCAGGGGTCCAGAGCTGGGGTGGGGCTGTGTAATGTGCAGGGTTCCAGACCTGTGGGGGTGTTGTGTAGTGTAAAATGGTCCAGAGCTGCGAACGGCTTTGTAATGTAAAGGGGTCCAGAGGTGCAGTTGTAGAGAGGGGGTACACAGTAGTGACAAAGAGATATTGGGGGGTACAGATATATGCAGAGAGCACAGTGGGGTGTTTTTACATTTTAAAGTGGCGGGGGGGGGGTGCCAGATATAGAATCCGCCCAGGGTGCCAAATGCTCTAGGTACGCCCCTGGATCATTGGATCATTGGGAGTTAATTCATTTTATTGGTCAGATTTTTTTTTTTAAACGCTAAATGCACCTACTGTAAACCCACTGCCAAAACGCTGCTGCTGTTGGATGCGCCAGCAGTGTTTTTTTTTCTGCCTCTAAATTCCTCTAAATGGCTAACATACAGGGGTGTTAAGAGACAGAAGAAAAAAAACACCTGACACCCCTAACAACAGTAGAGCTGCACGATTAATTGTTAAAAAATCGCAATCTTGATTCAACCCCCCCTCACGATATTAATCCGGAATTTCCACGATTCTATGTAAACAGTGCAGAGCCGTTCTCTGCTCACTCACAGCTTTAAAAAAAAAAAAAAAGCCTCAAATGTTTATCAACATTGCTCAGTGCTGAGATAACTATAAACAATGTATCATTTGGTTCTTTTAGATCAAAGGGATGAATTTCAGTCTGCAAATGAGGTCAGTTTAACCACTTAAAGACCAGGTCTTTTTCTGGCACTTGTAGCTTACAAGTTAAAAATCAATATTTTTTGCCAGAAAATTACTTAGAACCCCCAAACATATACATATATGTATTTTGGCAGAGACAATTGTCTCTGTCTCGCATGTTTTTTCACCTTAATGCATAGGATGCATTAAGGTGAAAAACCTTTTACCTTTACAACCCCTTTAAAATCGTCCAATGTGCATGAGGCCTTAGGTTCAATTTCTAAGAACTACATATTCCATTTTACCTTGTTGTCTGCAAGCTGTAATTCCTGTACTGACTGCACCTCCTAAATCTCCTCCTCTCAGCACCTCTGTGGTTCAGAAGGCAGGCTTTGTGATATGTGTGACACATCACTGAGTACTCACAGGGTATAGTGGGGTTGATTTACTAAAATTGGAGAGTGCACAATCTGGTGCAGCTCTGCATATTAGCCAATTTGCTTCCAACTTCAGCTTGTTCAGTTAGGCCCATTTCACACATGTGGACCGTTTAGGTCTGCCTGTCAGTTTTTTAGGCTGCCCTGAACAGACGCTCCATGCATCTCTATGTCAGCGGTGACATGTCCACTGGCATTCGATCCGCTCCGATCCGCTGAATCCAGACTGATGGAAACCCTATTTTTCATCCAACCCCCCATAGAGGAGAGCGGGGCTCTGACAGGTCCATCCCTGCACAGTGAGCAGAGACAGACCTGTCATCCGCCAGCTCAGCGGGGATCAACGGATCGATCCCTGCTGAGCAAGCGGAGTCCATTAAAACGGACAGCCCCGTGTGAAAGGAGCCTTAAAGGGATTGTAAAGATGTGTTTTTTATTTTCTAAGTAGGTTCCTTTAAGCTAGTGCATTGTTGGTTCACTTACCTTTTCCTTCGATTTCCCTTCTAAATGTTTTTTTCTTTGTCTGAATTTCTCACTTCCTGTTCCTCCTCATGAAGCTTGCACCCATCATTCGAGCCATTCTGCCTGGGGGTTATTCAGCGTGCTCACCCCCTCCCTAGGGACTACATCCCTGCGGGGAGATGCTGTAAACACTCACAGGCACGAGAGGCAGGGATGTAGTCCCAAGGGAGGGGGCGAGCACACTGACTAACCCCCAGCCAGAACGACTCGGAAGATGGGGGCAAGCTTCCTGAGGAGGAACAGAAAGTGAGAAATTTAGACAAAGAACTTCCGCTCATCGGAACCCTCCCCCCCCCCTCCGGTGTCACATTTGGCACCTTTCAGGGGGGAGGGGTGTGCAGATACCTGTCTAAGACAGGTATTTGCACCCACTTCCGGGAATCCTCTCTGCGGGTATTCTGCGGGTAGTATGTCACTTCCCGCCCCCGCCCGTTGTGTTCTGGGAAACACACGGCTCTCAGGACACATCGGGGACCAGTGAGGACGGCGCTGCGCGACTCGCGCATGTGCCGTAGGGAACCGGGCAGTGAAGCCGGAACGCTTCACTTCCTGGTTCCCTCACCGTGGATGACGGTGGGGGCAGCAGAGTGACGAGCAATCGCTCGTCTTCTGCTGCAGACGTCGCTGGACTCCAGGACAGGTAAGTGTCCCTTTATTAAAAGTCAGCAGCTGCAGTATGTAGCTGCTGGCTTTTAATTAAAAAAATTACAGCGGGGCTCCGCTTTAAGCTTTGACGAAAAAAAACTGAAAGCTAGTTGGTTTCTATGCAGAGCTGCACCAGAGTTTGCACTCTCCAGTTTTAGTAAATCAACCTCAGTGAATATGTGTCACAGAATTCAAGGAACTAAAGGTGTGGGATCTTCACAAAGTATGTCAAAGATTGTTAAGAGTCAGGTCTCATGCACACTGGACATTTTTGGACATTTTTATTATTTTATTAATAATATTTTCATAATGAATAGTTCTCAGGGGCACTAGAATAGTATATATCCACTCTACTTTTTAGTTCTGAATAGAGAGGGCAAAGGTTCGAATGTTTGCCTGGTTTGGATTGCCGTCTCTATTTGGAAGGCTTTCTCTTACATCCTGTTCTGGTGACCACTCTCACTGAGAAAGGAAGTAAATGACGGGACAGGCAGCAATACAAAGAAGATGGAGGTTCAAATTCTTCCCCATTGCATTAAAATGTTTTTCCTGTTCCCATTTGGAGAGAGCGTCTGTTTAGGTGACTACCATCACTTGGGCAGGAAGTCTTCAGTGATAACACTGTTATCAAACGAATCTTCCAGGATAGAAGTGTGAGCCCTCGTACACACGGCCGAGATTCTCGTTGAAAAAAACATGTCGTTTTTTTCGACGAGATTCTTGGACAAGAAACTTGTCCCGGCCGAGTGTACACACGCTCGTTTCAAAGAACCCGCGGTTCTTTGAATGGAGCGTACGCGGTGACGTCATCGACTACGACGAGCATGCGCTCGTCACATTCGATGCCGTCGCCGCCATCTTGGTATACCCTACGTATGCCTAGGAAGCTACCGCGCATGCGTCGAATTCATTTCGAACATGCGCGGGCTTCCGGGAGGACAGGTAAGTGTACACACACTCACTTTTCTCGTCGAGAAACATGCCGAGGAGAATCTCGACGAGAAAATAGAGAGCAGGTTCTCTATTTTCTCGTCGAGGTTTCTTGTCGGTTTTCTCGACGAGAAACCCGATAGCCGCGTACACACGACCGATTTACTCGGCAAGACCTCTCTGCCAGCAAGTTTCTTGCTGGTTCTTGCCGAGAAAATCGGCCGTGTGTACGAGGCCTGAGTATTGAGGCGTCTCCCATAAATGTGCAGAGTGTCAGCTCAGACAGGTTGCCAGCTTAAATATTAGATGTGTTCTTTGACCCCTTAGGTTTAAACAAAGTAAGTGAAACTAAGTAATGGGGAAATCTAAAACTTTCATTAGTAAGCACGTACAATTACTATAATTAAATACAAAGTATTTCTATTCCTGCATAGGCCCGATTGGGACGGGTTTCTACGTAAGCACCACCAGCGTTTCATCTCTTCCAGGAGCTCTCTGTGCTCGGTGTGAGTAGTCACATCCGATAAACGGATAAAGTATAGTGTGTCTCTCTATTCATGAAGCATGCTCAAAGCTGACTTGTGAAGTTCACATAGGAGTGGGTCAGGCAGATTTCTAAAGCTGCTCTTCCCTGTGAACGCATTCTCTTACATCACTATATTATGCTTCATACCTTTGGAAGAATTAAATCAACTACTTGAGAAGAATTCAAAGGTGTAACTAAAGGCAAAACATATTTTTTTTAAGTTTAGGATAGAGTGGAGAGGGATTAGAACCCTTGTCACTTTTTATTGCTGTCTGTGCTGTTTGTAAAGATTTCCTCAACTGAATGGTTTACTAAGTCCCTGTGGGTAGAGATTGGCATGTGGTATATGGCGTATTGAAATCACTGGTAAGATGGGCATGACATAACTGTCCTCATCTGTATTGGGGCCAGTGGCGGCCCATCCATTAGGGGCGTACAGGCACTGCCCCCATAGCCATGCGTCCTGTGTTCTATCAAGAAATGCTTTCCGTCTAAAAATGCACCTGATGTGTCTGCACATGTGCAGTAACAAACGTCACTCCAGCTGATATATTGATCAGATAGCATGACGTAAACACAGCGCATGCGCAGATCGTCTGAGGCATTTTTCGACGGGAGAGAGTATTCAAAGCTATGCAAACACCGGTGGGAGACCGTAGTTGTCAGATTGTGCCTCGCTGTTGCGGGGCGGGTTTTCCGTGTGCTGAAGGGCGGGTTTTGTCTGTGTTGCAGGACGGGTGTGGTGTGTTGAACGGCGGGTTTTGCCTGTGTCTAAAGCCTCGTACACACGGTCGGACTTCAAACAAACTTTTCCGTGGATTTTTGTCCAAAGGGAGTTGGCCGGGCACACCCATAGCATACACACGGCAGGACTTTTCTGCAAACTTTCCCAAAGCTTTCCCAACATCACATGGTTTTTCTGCTCTTTTCTGCTCTTTACCGCCACCCTTTGGTCAACTTCTGCTATTGTTGGTTGATTTCTGTACACACGATAGGACTTTGCACCGTAGGACTTTTGTTGCCGAAAAGTTTGTCCGTTTGCAGAGCAAACTTTTGTCAGATGAAAACCGAAAAAGTTTGTCCGATGGAGCGTACACACGGTAGGATTTTTTTGAAAACTTTCTCATTTTGAAGTTTGTTGTCAAAACGTCCGACCGTGTGTATGGGGCTTAAGAGCGGGTTGCAACACACACAAAACCCACCCTTCGACACACCCACAACCTGCCCCGCAACAGCGAGGCTCAATCTGACAACTACGTTCCCCGCTGTTTGCATAGAGTCGGATAATGCCTCAGACAATACGAGCATGCACTGTGTTGATGTCACGCCAGCTTATAAACATATCAGCTGGAGTGACGTTTGTTACTGCGCATGCGCTGACCCATCAGGGGGCACCGCATACTAGCACATTATGACACACTTACCTGCACATGGAGCCCTCCAGCACAGCGATGTCACAGATCATTCAGTGCTTCCATCTTTACCCGGTCTTCTTTCGGGGCTCCGGCTGTTTGAAAAGCCACAGCACTCTGCATTAAACATCCTACTGTGTACCCTGAATGCAGAGCGTCACTGTGGATGCACAGGTGACGTCATCGGCTATTGCCGATGCGAATATCTCTTAAACGGTGCACATTTAGGAGATATTCATTGTACCTACAGGTAAGAATGGAAGTGTCTGCAGCGCTACGCATACTAGCACATTATGACTTTACCTTGCAGGAAGAAAAAAAAAAAAACGTCCAGCGGTATACAACCGCTTTAATAAAGAGTTTTTAGTTCACCTTTACCTAAAAACTTCCTATGCAGCTAAAGTACGCCTGTAGATAAAAACAAACTTTGCCGCTTTGATGAAAGCTGGATATTGCCATTGCTATAGGTGTAGAAAAAAAGCATCCAAGAGGCGCTGGGACTTTGATGTGCATTCATACAAAGTAGTGTAGGACAAAAACATTCTGAGAGATCACTGGCTCAGGTTAGGATACTCACAACAGACAGGGCTACCCACCTGTGGCTACCACTCAGGTTACCTGAAGAGTACATGAACAAATGGAATTTATTGGTGTACATTTTTTAAAAAGCCAATGTGTTTCGAGGGCCAGAAGAAACTCACTCCTCTTCAGTACTTCTGTCAAAACAAGACCCTTGAATGGACATAAATAAGACTGTAGGACTGGATGTAGGATTGGTAATTGCTGGACTAGGAGAGTTACTAGCCAGCAGCAATCAAGCTCTTATCTCTTAACTATGTACCTCCCGAAGCTTGGCTGAAAAATTCCAAGAGATGGCGTTATCCTATACAGTGAACTGCTCATGTGCGGGAGAATGAGAGCTCGCTTCTGTAATGGTGGAGGTTAACAGTAATAGCTGGAAGTATCTTAGCAACGTCCTAACAACAAGTCAAGATGGGGGGAGACGCCACCTCTGGGAGTTTGGAAGGTAGGTAGATGGCCTACACCTATAACAAGGGCAAGCCACACAGTTTGTTTTATCTACAGGCGCCCCTTACCTGCATAGGAAGCATTTTGGTAAAGGTTATCTAACCCTATAAAGATGAAATAAACAACTCAACACTAATAGAAGGGGGAGCACAGGCTGGGACCATCTAGCCTGTCCAAACTAGGGGTGCAGTAAAAACAAGTCAGGGGGGGCATACTGTCAACACTTCTTAGCTTTCTGCTCTCCAGCTAGCTCTCCCTGTATTTCTACCTCTCCATCTCTCATTGCTGACACTGGCTGTGTGTGGGTCACTGACAGTCTGTCACACACTGTGAGTGAGATGCAGGGAACCTGTTTTCCATGTTCACAATGCATACTTCTGTACCACGAGTCACGACCTGGAAGTTTTGTCTGACATTACTTCTGAGTAGGAGTCCAGGAGTGAACAGGAAATACTAATTCCCTACGTCTCTATGCAGCTGCAATGAACAGAGCATCAGTACTGTCAAGATACAGCGCTCCTTATTATAATTCACATAAAACTCATGTTTAAATAAAGTGCATTCATTCCAACACATATCTAAATTAGTTGCAAAGTGCATTCACCACAACACAGTATTACTATCCAGACTTGTACTACAAAATTTGTGCTCCAAAAGTCTCCATTCAAGAAGCAGATTTAAAAAAGTCCTTTTTGATATGATAAATTGATTTCACACTATAAAGTGTGCAATGCAACATTTAAATAGCGCTTTTAAACAGTTCTTTAATATAAGAAATTCTTCCGTACTTTAATCCACCACTGTGAATCACTGCCACACTGGAAAACTCACCAAATGACCATGACCTCTCACTAAAGCCTCATACACACGGTCGGACTTCAAACTTTTCAGTGGATTTTTGTCCGAAGGGAGTTGGCCAGGCACACCCATAGCATACACACGGCAGGACTTTTCTGCAAACTTTCCCAAAACTTTTCCAACATCACATGGTTTTTCTGCTCTTTTCTGCTCTTTACCGCCACCCTTTGGTCAACTTCTGCTATTGTTGGTTGATTTTAACATTGGTTCTGGGCATGCGTATTTGTACTTCGGACAAAAGTCAGATGGATTTCTGTACACTCGGTCGGACTTTGCACCATCGGACTTTTGTTGCCGAAAAGTTTGTCCGTTTGCAGAGCGAACTTTTGTCCGATGAAAACCGAAAAAGTTTGTCCGATGGAGCGTACACACGGTTGGATTTTTTGGAAAACTTGCTAATTTTGAAGTTTGTTGTCAAAAAGTCCGACCGTGTGTACGGGCCTGTGACAGTGGGGTCAGTTTGGACACAGGGTGAATAAAAGAAACCCCCGATATGGTCTGTGATAGCCATATTCAAGGCTGTATATACATTGTATATAGATTGGATGTATACTGTGTGTGGGGGTTATGTAATCATTGCTGTGAGGAATTAAGGTGTTTTGCATTCTATTGTTCATTAAGTCTGTCCTTGTGTGTATTGTAAAGTGCCAGACAGACTGGCTGCCAACCCTTTGAGAGAAGATGTGTATTGTGTGGGATCTTTTGAAGCCTAGCAGACGTCAGGATGAGGTGTTGAGTCTTGGGATGTGTGGGTGGAGCTGGGCCCTTGTTCATGTTAAATCATGTGTATTGAATTGTGTATAAAGTTACAATGTTTCTCAATAATAAAGGATTCCTATTACAGAAGAAGACAGAGTGCGTCTCGTTTTCTTCCAGAGGGATTGGTTCCTATGGGAAAGGGTCGTTTAGCTGTGGATATTGGTAGCGAGTGGATGTGTGTCTAGGAGAGGGAACATCGTAAACGGCGTTTTACTCCTTGATATTGGGGTGCTGTTACATTGGTTGGCAGCAGCGGGATTTTCCCTCCAGTTCCTGGGACACTCCAAGCCACCACAGTGAATGACCAGCTATGCAGCCTGCAGGAAAGTCACGCTGAAAGACTTACTTGAGAGCCGAGATGGACCAGAGAGATGGTGATGCAGGACCCCGGTCAGTTGAAGATTTGTTTCATCAACGAGTGCGACAGCGGTTGGCATTATATGGTGCTAACCCATCAGAGACCGCCATTCAGGAAGCCATTAGAGGCATCCAGCTGCAGGATGCGCGACAAAAGAGAGAACTAGAGCGGCAACATGAGTGGAGAATGGCGGAAATACGACAATCGGAGATCGCCTACAGACAGCTGCTAGAATCTGCTCAGCAGCAGGGTGGGGCTCCCTTTGCCTGGGACAATCAGGAAATACCAGTTGACAACTATGAAATCCTGGCTGAAGAATCAGCAGTGGAAAATCTGAAGATTGCCACCCCTAAAGCCGAAGTGGATGATATGGAGTTCCAGGGAGCTAGCCTGGCTGAAGAATCGGCAGTGGAAAAGCTGAAGATTGCCCTTCCTAAAGCCGAAGTGGATGATACGGAGTCCCAGGGAGCTAGCCTGGCTGAAGAATCGGCAGTGGAAAAGCTGAAGATTGCCACCCTTAAAGCCGAAGTGGATGATATGGAGTTCCAGGGAGCTAGGGCAGTTGGCTCATCTCCCCAGCCACAAATTACAGAAGGTATGGACTTAAGGGACTGTTCAGAGGATGTTAGGGATTATGCATCGCCTGCCCAAGTACTGGCAGCAGGACAGAGTACTACAGACCCCTGCTCTACACCCATGGCAGTTTTGGAGGCCCGAGTTGAGAAGGTGATGGTTCCTCTTTCTGAGTGGATTTCAGAGATGCAGGGAGGAGAAGCAGCCATTTTCCCTCCCCAACAGGTAGCCAGAGCAGATGGTGTGGAGTCCCCAGCAGAAGTGCTGGCAACAGGGCAGAGTGATAGCAACCTCTGCCCAGCACCGGAAACAACTGTGGAGTTTCAGGGAGCCGGGGCAGTTGGCCCCTCTCTCCAGCAACAAGCTGGGGTGGTAAAGCTTTTACCCCCAGCTGAATCACTGGCAGCAGGGCAGAATGCTACTGGCCGCTGCACACAACTGCCACTTGAGCGGATATCGGTGGATGGGACTGCGGTCTCCACTCACAGCAACCCAGCAGAAGAGCTGGCAACAGAGCCGAGTGCCACGGGCCTCTGCTCTCAACTAACAGAAGAGGGAGTTCCTGTGGTAGTAGATGGGAGTTCAGTCCTCACTGACACAACCCCAGAAAATGGTGTGACACTGAGACAGGAGGATGTCAGTCTTGCTTTGCAAGCACTGGGGGATTTCCACCTACCACAAGTGGATGGGACTTCAGTCTCCACTTGTATACCCCAGGGATGCCGGGCAATCGACCCAGATCCCCAACAGCATGACGGACTGAGCCCAGTCACCCTGTCTTCTCCCCAGCGGCGGGTATGTTCTCTGAGAGAGGCAGAGGTTGGCTGGGTAAGTAATGCTCTGCTTGGAGCAATTCATTTGTGGTACTGGGTGGATACCAGCATTGGAAGAATGGACCCATGGACTAACTTCGGAGTAGACCCGTCTGGGGTCCCCTCCTCTGTTAGTCCCCTGCCGAAAGGGGAGATGTGTGACAGTGGGGTCACTTTGGACACAGGGTGAATAAAAGAAACCCCCGATATGGTCTGTGATAGCCATATTCAAGGCTGTATATACATGGTATATAGATTGGATGTATCCTGTGTGTGGGGGTTATGTAATCATTGCTGTGAGGAATTAAGGTGTTTTGCATTCTATTGTTCATTAAGTCTGTCCTTGTGTGTATTGTAAAGTGCCAGACAGACTGGCTGCCAACCCTTTGAGAGAAGATGTGTATTGTGTGGGATCTTTTGAAGCCTAGCAGACGTCAGGATGAGGTGTTGAGTCTTGGGATGTGTGGGTGGAGCTGGGCCCTTGTTCATGTTAAATCATGTGTATTGAATTGTGTATAAAGTTACAATGTTTCTCAATAATAAAGGATTCCTATTACAGAAGAAGACAGAGTGCATCTCGTTTTCTTCCAGAGGGATTGGTTCCTATGGGAAAGGGTCGTTTAGCTGTGGATATTGGTAGCGAGTGGATGTGTGTCTAGGAGAGGGAACATCGTAAACGGCGTTTTACTCCTTTATATTGGGGTGCCGTTACAGGGCCTTTAGGTTACTTTCACACTGAGGCGCTTTACAGGCATTTTAGAGCTAAAAATAGCACCTGTAAAGCGCCTCTCCTGTCACTCCAGTGTGAAAGTGCTTTCACACTGGAGTGGTGCGCTTGCGGGATGTTAAAAAACGTCCTGCAAGCAATAGGCAGCGCCGCCGAAGCGCCTGCAAAGAGCTTCGGCAGCGGTGCTTTGCGGGTGCTATTAACCCCTTCATCGGCTGCTAGCAACTATATTGTTTGGTGGTTGTTAAGGACATGGGCTGCTCCAGTGTGAAAGTGCCCTTAAAGTAGTAGTAAACTCTTAAGCCTCGTACACACGGCCGAGATTCTCGTCGAAAAAAACATGTCGTTTTTTTCGACGAGATTCTTGGACAAGAAACTTGTCCCGGCCGAGTGTACACACGCTCGATTCAAAGAACCCGCGGTTCTTTGAATGGAGCGTACGCGGTGACGTCATCGACTACGACGAGCATGCGCTCGTCACATTCGATGCCGTCGCCGCCATCTTGGTATACCCTACCTATGCCTAGGAAGCTACCGCGCATGCGTCGAATTCATTTCGAACATGCGCGGGCTTCCGGGAGGACAGGTAAGTGTACACACACTCACTTTTCTCGTCGAGAAACATGCCGACGAGAATCTCGACGAGAAAATAGAGAGCAGGTTCTCTATTTTCTCGTCGAGATTACTTGTCGGTTTTCTTGACGAGAAACCATACACACGAACAAATTTCTCGGCAAGACATCTCTGCCAGCAAGTTTCTTGCTGGTTCTTGCCGAGAAACTCGGTCATGTGTACGAGGCCTTACAAGCGAAAATCCACCGACAAGCAGGCTTTTTAGAACAGAAGAGACCCTAGTGTTCTATTCTGTCACAAATGCCTCCCCTGCCTGTCAGTGGGTAATGTGATCTGAGCCGCACATGCGCAGCTCAGGCCACATTTATGGCCTGCTTGGCGCGCCGTGGCGATGTGACTCCCGTGTCACCTGCTGCACGAACATTCAAGCGCCTGAAGATCGGGAACCTGGAAGGAAGACCAGATGAAGATGGAATCTGCCTGAGACCAAGGAGAGCCTTGTAAGCACAGCGATGGAGGCTCTGCCCCCCCCAAAGCACCTTGCCCCCATGTTTATGGGGACAAGGGCATCTTCCAGACAACCCTGGCCTGTGGTTGTCTGGCTTATCGGAATCTAGAAGCCCCCAGATCCCGGCCCACCCTATGTGAATGGGTAGCAGGTACATTGTATCCCTACCCATTCACCCCAAAAATCTGTGAAACATATAAAAAAAACAAGAGCAGATTTTTGACAAGTCCTTTATTAAAGAGCCGTCTTCTCCCGCTGCTGTATTCTTCCTCACCGCCAGTTACCCGGGAAAAAAAAAAAAAAGCCGCTCTTCTTTTGTAGCTGTCTTCCTCCGCTGTGTTGTCGCCCACTGTATGGCATCTCTTATATAGCCATGGGGCGTGGCCATCTGACGACATCACCCGGAGAGCCCGCCCTTTGTGACATCTCCTCCCTTGTCCCCTCCCTTTCCTGATCTGCTGGGCCCCACGCCATTTAAAAAAAAAGTTTGGCGTGGGGGGGGTCCCCTCTGAATCCATACTAGACCCGTGGAACCCCGCTGACAGTGGATGACTCATCGATTGTTAAGGACAGGGCGGCCGGCTTCCCGGCCCCCTCCTTAGCAACCAGCTATATACAGTGTGTTTAAAGAGTAAAAAAAAGGTAAAAGGCAAAATGCATGAAAACTGCATGCAAAAACGCAGGATTAAAAATGCAAAATGCACTGCAAAAAGTGCCTGAAATACGCATCGAGCGCAGTCACATAGATGTGGACCTAGACTTAAGGACTTGTAAGCTGCAATATATTTAACCAGTTGCCGCTTGCAACTGGTTAAGTGGACATTACACTTTGGTGTAGGGGTTCCCTTCAAAATCGATACTAGACTCAAAGGGCCTGTTGTGGATTCGGGGGGGGGGGGGCACGCCGTTTTGTTCACATTTTTTAATTGCTGACAAATGTTTTTTTTACTTCAGCTGTCAGTGGGGGACCCCGCTAACAACCAATGACTCATCAGTTGTTAAGGACGTGGCGGGCACTCGCTCCTTAACCACCATATTGTTTGGTGGTTGTTAAGGACGTGGGCGGCCGTCCGTTCCTTAACAATGCCTAATTTTATGTTAATAAATACACCGGCTATCGCCAGGCAGTAAATTACTGCATGTTTTCACTACTAAAATATCGCATTACTTCATAAAATAACTAATGCAGTATTTTAGTAGCGTTTTATAGTGAATGCCAAAAAACTTTGTGAAAAACGCTGTGTGGTATCTTATCGCATACTCGAATGTGGTAAGATGCAGCTTTGTGTTAATTATTTTTTGGGGGTTTAATACTGCATTAAGTAATAATAATAGAGAACTCTTTATGGAAGCAAACTTTTGCGCCCACTTGAAAGAGATAAATTCCTCACATAAGGTACACAGGAAGAGTATAGGAATGATATCAAATCAACTTCTCATTCCAACGTCAGAGAATCATGAAAAAAGTAATGAACATGATGGAAAGTTTGCCTCAAAATAACTTATCTAAATTGGGGGGGGGGGGGGGGTTGAAAAACATGTAAATACTTTATCTGGGGAGTGACCCATTTAAACAGGAAATCTGCTTTTATCATGTCTGGTTTCAATTTAGATTGTAATGTAGCTGGAAAACTCTTTGTTGGCATGGACTGCTGCCACTGGGGAATTCAATGAAGCATTAAAAACACTTTCATGGAAGTAATTTCCCTTAGAACTACTTGTGCCTAATTCAGGCAAGCATATGTGCCAGTTTCAGTAACATTCTCGACAAATGCATCAAATTCAAGTAAATCTAACTACTACAACTTTGGTAACTCGATGCAATGGCAGCGACAGATTCCTAAAGAATTATTACCAGTTAACAGATTAGGAATCTGATGGTAATTAAGACCAGCTCGGAGCTAGTGTATGGAGGTATGTCAGTACTCAGACTGGGGCATGTCCGTGCGTGGAAGCTGTTATGAATGGACTCTATCCACAGCACCATTCAGCTGTCTGCTGGGGGATTCTCCAGCCTGAAAGGTGAATGTAAACAAAGACGGTTGGTAATACCATCACCCAAATATGGCAGTGCCCATATTTGGGAAATTACATGAACAACTGGATGGGCAAAGACTAATGGGGAGCTGAGAGACTAATTCTCCAGCAGGTGCACCTTGCTTTTGATTGATAGTGGATGGCAGTGGGCAGATTTGAAAGCCAATATTGTACTTCCAGTCCAGTGTGCACTGTTAGTCAACAGCAAGGCGGGCTTGATGGGGAATTAGTCTCTCAGTTCTGCATAAAGCTCTGCCCATCACACCAAAAGTGTGAGGGGTGCAATAGCTGGGGAGGGATCACACTGTCCAATATAGACACTACGACCTCAGTGCCGAGCTCCGACAGATTCATGTACTTGTCTCTGATAGGTGCATGAATCGGGTGCAAGTACTGTTAATTTCATTGCGAAGGCCCGACTAATTTCTAAAGGGTGTCTACAACTCCCTTTATGGGTTTTCCCCATAGTGTCTAATCAAGTATGCATCTTTCGTTAAGCATACATGTCTTAAACTTCTCTTAAAGAATAGCCATTTCACCCAGTTAAAGGCATCAGTAATACTGTTGGGGCATCATTTTTTATTTTATTTTTAAACGTTGTTTATTGGGTTTGGTCACACCTTGACATACATCTGCAGTGGAAGTGCAATTGTGACACGGATTTTATCATTTCATTAGAAAACAGAAAAAAAAGACATGTAGAGGGCACATGTCCCCTGTGCTGCCATTGGCTAGTCATCTTTATGGTAGGCTCGGGTTTCCTACCTCCAATTAAGTAATGGCCGACAGGACAGGCCGCTATACACAGAGCCAGACACCCGTCCTGTATGGGGCATCTTTTGACCTGGTGGTTTGGCATTATCTATAGACTTAGACTATAATTGGAATGAAGCCCTATCATAAATGAAAATAGATACATGTATATGTTTTTGAGGCAATATAGCAGCCTGTTTATCAGAACCTTTTAGAAAATTTGAAATCAAATATTAAGAGGGAAGTGGCGCGACCACTTGTGTATTGGGATGGATCTTTTTCCTCCTAATGATTAGTGAAATTTGTATGCTTAGGGAACCACCAGAGAATAGAAACCCTTTGAAATGTATAAAAATATATGGAAAGGAATAAAGTCCTACTCCTTGTATCCTACCATTTTTAGCATGAAACAGCTCCTTCCTTCGAAAAGTAAGAATCATTCATAATCTTCTGGTTCATAGATCTACCACTCTACTAGATACTGTACTGTATCTTAAAGTTTTGTGATTTTCACATACGTGTTTATGTATTTTATAAGTAAGCTTTAAGCTCTAGTCCTTTCAACCAAGGTATCACTTTAGAAAACAAGGACTTTTCATTTAATTGTTGACTCTTTGTGAAAACTTACATTATGCAAGTATTGGCCTCACCCTTTGGAAGTGATTAATTTTTAAACATTACACAAGAAAGCCCATGTACCTCTACATTTTATTGGAGTCTGTACAAGTTGAAACCTGCTACCACTGTTTCTTTAAAAAAAAACAATCCAAAAGAGAAAACAACCTCCTCCAACTTTGATCTCTGTAAGTTCTTCCTGGATTTGGTGTCCCTGTAACTTAATACAAAAGGAAGAAACGGAAAATGTATTTAATGGCTTAGTAACAATGCAATACAAGGTCTGCCTTAGGATATTACTGTGAAAATCAGCCAATGTATGGCTGTTCAGACATTTCTATTGTTCAGAATGGCAGTTTCACATCCATTGGATTTATTTTATCGTGTAGCTACTCAATAACGACCCTTTAAAAATATGTAAATTCTTAAAATTGTAGAACTTAAAGTGGTAGTAAACTAAAATAAAAATATTCTTCCTGCAAGGTAACGTCATAATGTGCTATTATGCATAATAAAGACCTTAAAACAAAGCCCTCCGGTGGCACACTCTCACCACTGACAGTGCTTCCATCTTCACCTGGTCTTCCTTCCGGGCTCGTGGGCCCTGGCCGCTTGAATGGCTGAGTCGTGATGATGTCACTCCCACGCATACGTGCAGGAGTCTCAGCCACAGTGCTCTGAGGGAACGGCTCGAGTATGCCACTGGCTGCAGAGAATGAAAGGTGTGTACCGCTCCACGCTGTTAAGCTCCAAAGATAGCTCCCGCCCTGATACTAAAACAGGTGCTGGCTTTGCACTGATGCATGGAAAAGGAAAGAGCCCTGGACTGCCGCACTCTGTATGAACGATTTATTTTTCAAAATTAAAATCCAAAATTAATCCATGAGTTCAAAAAGTCCAAGAACAAACAAAAACAGAAAAACTGACATGCAGGGGTGGAAGGCTGACACGTTTCACATCTAGGATAGATGCTTACTCATAGCTGAAGTGTGTGGGGGAACTATCAGAATATATATGGGAGATAAAGCCGACTCTGCACCAATCAAGTTCACTGAACACAGAGGAACAAAATGAGCTTCTGATTGTCTCCAACACACTCCAAGTAGGAAAAGCACCTGTGAAAAAAGCAAAAATTATATATGAATAAAATAACATAAACTTATTGTGTTGAACATACATGTGAATCCAAAATATGTGTGCAAGACAGAAAATGTGATCAAAATCTAGTCATTTTTATGCAAGTGAAAATAAATTAAAAAAGGCTATAGTATCAAAAAACACCACTATGTGTAGATGTACACACCTGTGTTTAAAAAGGAAGCCTGATTTAAAGCGGTTGTATACCGCAAAACTTTTTTTTTTTTTTTGGTTAACCTGCAAGGCAAAGGTATAATGAGCTAGTATGACTAGCATACTAGCTCATTATCAATCACTTACCTTAGATCGAAGCCCCCGCAGCGGTCCTCCGATGCGTCCTCCGTCGAATCCATGATACCCGGAGTGACTTCCGGGTATCGCCGCTCCGGCGCTGTGATTGGCCGGAGCGGCGATGACGTCACTCCCGCACATGCGCGGGGAACGGCACGATCCCCGCGCATGCGTGAACTACCGGCAGTGTACGGCAGGCTCCCATTCAAGAGCCGCCGCGCTCAGTGCGCCTGCGCCGTTATCTACGGCGCGCATGCGCCGTAGATAGTGGTACAGTTTTTTTTGCAAATATCTCCGAGACTGTGTAGGTCTCGGAGATATTACAAGCACCTACAGGTAAGCCTTAATGTAGGCTTACCTGTAGGTGCTTGTACAAAATTTGGGTATACAACCACTTTAAGTGAGAGGACAACATGTGTGTGTGTGTGTGTGTGTTCTAAAAAATGTAATAAAAAATGCTAGTATATGATATTGTAAGTGTCAGTGAAAAAAGCGTGAAAAACGTTGTTTTAATATTATTAAATATACAAACCATACTAATATATATGCTGAGGTGCTTAAACTAAAACAGAAATGTATAATAACTATATATGGAACCAAAAAATATAAATATATATTTAATGGTGGGAATATGAATGTATTTATATAGCCAAAAAAGTCCATGTGTATTATTCTAGTATATGTGTGAAATATATTTATGTATGTAAACGTAAATATAAATATAAATACAGATACAAAAAAATATACAAGAAAAAATCCACCCAAAATAATCTACCCAAGATATAAGGGCCAATGGATACAAAGTAATCTAAAGCTGGATGTACACATAAACTGAAATTGGACATAAATGAACATAAAAAATAAAATAAAAATATAAATGGAAATGAACTGGAAAATCAACAAAAAAAAAAAATGTATGTGTATATATATATATATATATAGGTCGGCCAATACATGTTCAAATATTCAAATGTATGCTAGTATGGTAATGATTGAACATGCATGATGGTGGAAAGCATATATGTCAAGAAAAAGGGGCCATGCTATAATGTCTGAGTTCAAATCCAGTATAAGGCTCGATTCACACTAATGCGTTTTTTGGTGCATTTTGCAGAAATGCATGGAATTTTTTTAACATGGGTTCCTATGGAACATGTTCACATCAATGCATTTTTGTGCCTCTGCGTTTTTGGAAAGGGTTGGGGACTTTTTATCCTGCAAAAAGCAGCGTTTTGCATGTAATAGAAGTCAATGGACCTGCATCAAAAACGCAAGTACCGCGTTTTTGCGGCGTTTTTACCGCGATTTTGCCGCGATTTGCGGTTTGCGTTTTTATTTTTTTTAAAGGAAATGTAAAAGAATAAAAATGAATGTATAAAAATAAAGAGATATAAAAAAAAAAAAAAACGCAAATCGCGGTAAAAACGCGGTAAAAACGCATGTTGAAAAACGCGGCAAGCACCGCAAAAAGCAAGGCAAAAATGCTCAAAAGCAACATGCATAGGTGTGAATCGAGCCTAAGTCCAAATCTAAAAAACTTTTTATCATATTACCCTAGTTATTAAAATGACTATTTAAAAATATATATAAGAGTCACCGTGCTTTATTTAGCAAAAAAGACTGTAATGTGTCTTTGCAATATATCCATACAGTATGTATGTATAATTAGAATATATATATGGTGACTAATATATTGGGAGCCGAACCCTATGACTCACTGATCTAAAAGGTGTTGAGAGGACTATTTTAGGTAATTGGTTTATCTCATATGGTAATTGCAATGATTAGCGAACAAAATCGCACAAAAAATCGCACAAAAAAAGTACAAAAAACAGATCCAATAATACTAAAATGGCAAAAATAATAAAATGCATGGCATGGTTGCTAGGATATGATGGTCATGCAAAAGTATGGCCGACTTGCAGCAACATCAGAACCAGAGTCAACAACCAAACTAGCAAGAGGTTGCAAACATTTTTTTGCAAACCATAAAGGCTGTAGGAAATATGAACGATGGCAGAAAGGTGCAAAAAGATGCAAAAAGTGCAGAACTGCAAGGTGTAAAAATTGCAGAATGTGCAAAGAATGTATAAAATTATACAAAAAAAGATTTATTTCATTTTGCCAAAATGCACAAAAACGCAGAAACTGCTGCGGAGCATGCAGAAGGGCAAAAACGTTGTAAAATAATAAAGATGCACAAAAAATGCATAGAAATTGCATGAAAGATGCACAACAGTCTGATTGGATAAAGCGCTTATTGTGAATATTGAATAAACTCTTTTGGTATTACAACAGCAGGTAGGGACATATATTTAAGCTATTTAATAAAAATATGATATATCCCATTCATGGTTAAGACCTGCAGGGCGCCTAGTATCCAAAATAAAAATCCACCGGACTTCTTGTCTTCAAAGTAGATTGAATTTATCCCCACCTCTGGGAGGTTTTATGTTTTTTTCTACTCCCTGGATACTTAAACTAGAGGTATCTTTATAGTGAGCCTCATTCTAGTGCCAGGCTACGGCTGCAGAGACACTGAATATTCCTTGTACCTACAGGTAAGCTTTATTATAAGCTGTACAAGTGCACAATGGGAGTTCACTGCCACTTTAACCCCTTAACGACCGTCGATCACGGCATATATACGTCGGCAGAATGGCTCGTACAGGCACAATCACGTACCTGTACATGGCCCTTTAACCGCCTGCCGCGTGGTCGCGCGCACGCCGCTGGCGCGCTCGCGACCCTGCAGTCATCCCCGTGAGTCGGACCGCGGGTCCCGCGGACTCGATCGCCGCTGGGATCCCCGCGATCGTCTCACGGAGGGATGGAGCGGGGAGATGTTAGTGTAAACACAACATCTCCCCGCTCGCCTACTGACACGTGTCACTTGTAGCCATGCCCCCTAACAGTGAGAATCACTCCCCTTAACCCCTTCAGCGCCCCTAGTGGTTAACCCCTTCACCGCCAGTGTCATTTTTACAGTAACCAGTGCATTTTTATAGCACAGATCGCTGTAAAAATGACAATGGTCCCAAAAATGTGTCAAAAGTGTCCGATGTGTCCGCCATAATGTCGCAGTCACGAAAAAAATTGATGATCGCCGCCATTACTAGTAAAACATTTTTTATAAATATGGCAAAAAACTACCCCCTATATTGTAAATGCTATAACTTTTGCGCAAACCAATCAATAAACGGCGATTGCGATTTTTTTTACCAAAAATATGTAGAAGAATACGTATCGGCCTAAACTGAGGAAAAAAAATGTTTTTTTTAATACATTTTTTGGGGATATTTATTATAGCAAAAAGTAAAAAATATTGTTTTTTTTTCAAAATTGTCGCTCTATTTTTGTTTATAGCGCAAAAAATTAAAACTGCAGAGGTGATCAAATACCACCAAAAGAAAGCTCTATTTGTGGGAAAAAAAGGACGTCAATTTTGTTTGGGAGCCACGTCGCACGACCGCGCAATTGTCAGTTAAAGCGACGCAGTGCCGAATCGCAAAAAGGGGCCTGGTCTTTATGCTGCATATTGGTCTGGGGCTTAAAGCGGAGATCCGCCGGAAAAAAAAATATTAAAAGCCAGCAGCTACAGCTACAGCAGCTGCTGGCTTTTAATATTTGGACACTTACCTGTCCTGGAGTCCAGCGACGTCCGCAGCAGAGGACGAGCGATCGCTCGTCGCTCCGCTGCTCCCTCCGCCATCCTCGCTGAGGGAACCAGGAAGTGAAGCCCTGCGGCTTCATGCCCGGTTCCCTACGGCGCATGCGCGAGTCGCGCTGCGCCGTTCTGATTGGTGCTCCTGTGTTCTGGGAGCCGAGTGTCTCCCAGAACACTACGGGAAGTCTGCGGGAAGTGACGTCACTCCCGCAGATTCCCGGAGAGAGGACTCCCGGATGTGGGTGAAAATACCTGTCTTAGACAGGTATCTTCACCCCCCTCCCCCCTGAAAGGTGTCAATTGTGACACCGGAGGGGGGGAGGGTTCCGATGAGAGGAACTTTTAATATAGGGTGGAGCTCCACTTTAAGTGGTCAAAGTTGAACTAAACCCTCCCGGCCTTTACAGCCAAGCAAGCAGTGATCTCAGCCTCTGTTTGATCTGCAGTTGGTGGTGCTGCACATGTGATCAGTAATGACATCAGCCATTTTGATGGCTTGACAAGAAAGCACAAGCAACCATGACAGTTATGATTCAATGCATGCCTTTACTGCCTTGGGATTGAATTAAATTGATGGGTTTAGTTCCACTTTAAAGAGTTGGAAGTGAGTGGTGAGGGGTTAAAACCGCTATCAGCTTTTTATTGATACATATATAGGTAAAGTAATTATTATAAGGCTCCATGTACACAGAAGCTGATAAACTGCAGTTTATTGGCGTTTTGGCGTTTTTTTAAAAAGCCCATTAACTGCACTCTATGTTAGCCTATGTGTTCATGTACACATAACGTTTTTTAGCGTTAATGAGCAGTGGAGTTAATGGACTTTTTTCTGAACGCAAGAAATTTGCGTTCAAAGTGCTGTTTTTCGGCAGAAAAAAACGCAAAACGCTCATAAACGCTCAAAAACGCTGGCCGCAAGCGTTTTTTTGGTCCATTGAAAAAAAAAATTAAAAGCTAATGAAAAACTACACTGAAAAACGCTAATAAAAGCTAGCTTTTTCTGCTGCTTTAAAAACGACAGTTTTTGAGCTTCTGTGTACATGGAGCCTTAAGCCTCGTACACACGAACGAGTTTCTCGGCAAGAAACGACAAGAAAACTGCCGAGATAGCTTTCTTGCCGAGAAAATCGTTTGTGTGTATGGTTTCTCGTCAAGAAAACCGACAAGAATCTCGACGAGAAATATAGAGAACCTGCTCTCTATTTTCTCGTCGAGATTCTCGTCAGCCTGTTTCTCGACGAGAAAATTGTGTGTGTACACTTACCTGTCCTCCGGGAAGCCCGCGCATGCTCGAAATGACTTTGACGCATGCGCGGTAGCTTCCTAGGCATAGATAGGGTGTAGCAAGATGGCAGCGGCGGCATCGAATGTGACGAGCGCACGCTCGTCGTAGTCGATGACGTCACCGCGTTCGCTCCATTCAAAGAACCGCGGGTTCTTTGAATCGAGCGTGTGTACACTCGGCCGGGACAAGTTTCTTGTCCAAGAATCTCGTCAAGAAAAACGACGTGTTTTTTCTTGACGAGATTTTCGGCCGTGTGTACGAGGCTTCAGCTTTTAAAACTGCCTTGTAATAAAATGAAAAAAAGGTTTTGTAAATACATAAATAGCCAGAGGGGTACCCAGACTTCAAAACATATTAGTATGGGACACAAGAAAAGAAAGCTTTGAGTATTACTCCCAAATTGTTATTAAAAAATACAAAAGCATGTCACCTACCTAACGCAGTTCTTACTTTAAAATATAACTCATGGCAAAACTTTTTAGATTTGGATAGTTGTGAGAGGCTAAACCACTTTTGGAAACATTTTTCCAATTGTTTTCAACATTAAACATGTTTGATTTTTCCCTATCGTTTTTTTATTAACATTCCTTCATGCACATTTCCCTTTTCTTTTTTTTTTTTAACTATTGACCTTCAAACAATTCAAAAATTGTTTGTGCAAAAAAAATTCCAACATGTTTGTTCATTTTCGATTTTGAGACCTTAATTGACTGTCGCAGTAAGCACACTAATCATGTGGAAATCGGACAACCGACTTGGTTTTTGTTTGATTTTCTGTCCAGCTTTAGTGCTGCATCTTGGCTATTAGTGTAATTCTACTTTGCTTGATTGTTTAGATGTGGATTGGTAAAGTAAGAATACGTCTTCTGAGTACAGTGCAAAACAGCCGCTGGTTTCACTTTAAAAAGAGTGATTTGAGTGTTGGGATTATACTGTTTCAGGGCCAGTTTCTTCTCACATGCAGAGTCCAGTGCATTTTGTTTCTGTATCAAAAACGCATAGAAAGTAAGTTATATGGTTTCCAAAGGCATAATTCACACAAGTGGACTGTACTGGAATGCGCTAAAACGCACCGAAATGCACTGCAACTTATCAAAAATGCACTGGATCCCAGTACAGTGAATAAAGAAACAAGAAAAAAGAAGAATAAAAATATCTGGAATGCACCTGGAAATGCACCAAAACGCGTCAAAAACGCACCAAAAACGTGCAGGCACAAACGCATTGGAAACAGATCTGGAGTGCGTTTTTTGTGGTGTGAATCACCTCTTAATGCTTATGGGCGTGACTTTAGAGACGTGAGAGACTTATGAAAATAGACATGTTGTCTTATTTAATTATATATGATGCTGTTTTTTATTAGAATATTTTCTTGACTGGTTTCAATATTTTTTGTGTGATACTTTCTATAGAGCAGTAATTGGCACAATATCTACATATGTATGCCCATCTAATTATTTTATTGACAACATTAACCACTTCAGTCCCGGAAGGATTTCCCCCCCTTCCTGACCAGGCCATTTTTTTTGGAATACGGCACTGCGTCTCTTTAATTGACAATTGCGCAGTCGTGTGATGTTGTACCCAAACAATATTGATGTCCTTTTTTCCCACAAATAGAGCCTTCTTTTGGTGCTATTTGATCACCTCTGCGGTTTTTATTTTTTGCGCTATAAACAAAAAAAGAGGGAAAATGAAAAAAAAATATTTCTCTTATCGTCCATGGACTGACACAGATGGATACTGTAAACGTGTGGGTATATGTCCCTGCTCGCAGGAGAAGATCTAGGCAGAATGTTAGATGTTAGAAACCTACATTTCTAGAACAAACCAGAGCTGAACAGCCCCTCCCAGGGGGGCGGTCCCTCAGGACATAACCCTCCCACCTGCAGCTAGCAGCTCCAGTTTTTTTCTACCTAGCAGAAGGAGAAGACGTGGCTCTCTCAGGAGCCAGTCTCCTGGAAGATTTTACTTTTAAATTTTATTCCTTTGGGAATTTTATTATTTTATTTTTGAGACCTTCAATCAACTGTCGGCTGGGCAACAGGTTTGGTACAGTGGTATCCTCGTAGTCTTCCCTGTCCGACCATCGAGCGTGCTGATCCTCGCCTTGTGTGCGTGAGACTCAGTTCACGACATGCCCCATGACTCCAGGGGTGGCCGGGTTGCTTTTAGCTCCCACGGTCCTCTCAAGATTGAACAGTACCTGACTGACTGTATCTCTCGCTGTGGACCGGGCCGACAGCTACGCAGTACTGCTCTGTGATAGGTCTGTCTGAAACAAGCCAGTGGGTCCCTGAAAGGGACGGGTAAGTGGTCTCTCCTACTGCAGGTGAGTACATGCTGGCTGTGTTTCTTTATATGGGGGGTTTCTCCCTGTCTCCACCCAGTTATGCTGCTCTCTGCACCCTGTACTGGTGCTGTGCTGTGGGGGTGCTTGGGGGTCACTCTGGCCTGGCTGGGCGCTCATGTCTGTAGTGGGCTCTGGGGTGAGGGGCAGTTTTCCTGGTGTGTGAGGTGGTTATTGCATGCACCATTAGCGCGCGCATTAGCGCTGTTTGCCTTTGAATTTCGCGCTTGGTGGCCATCTTGCCGTGGTTCAATGGCGCAGTTATAGCTGCGGCCGGCGGCCATTTTCTTGTAGCAGCCGCGCATTTACTTTTGGTTTCTAGCTGCGGCGCGAATCTCCTCACAATCTCCTCACAGACTCTTCACTCTCCACAGCGCGGTTTCTTCAACAGAACTGAGCGGTCCTTAAGGGTTGGTGAGTCCTCCGGGTATCCCTTTCTCAGCTTCAGCGTAGCCAGTGGGTGGACTGTATATTCACTGTAGTAGTGTATAAGGTCTCAGAGGGTGGCGATATGAAGTCTGATACACCTGCTTCTCCACACTTGCCTGAGGCAACTGGCAGTGCTCCTGCGCCTGCGGTCCTTATGGACCAGTTGTCGGCAGTCCTGGAATCATTCCTTGTCAGAATGGAAGCGGTGTGCGAGCGAAGGGAGCTATGAGCCCCCTCTCCCCACAAAAATCTTTAATGAAGGAGTGCTCTGATTCAGATATGGGCCTAGCTACTGTGCTCAGGACCCTAGCTCTGAATATTTTAATGTTTGTTTATGAACAGGACATTCCCTTGTGAGGAAGACTCCAGTTCTGTGTCAGTGAATGACAGGGCGCATGTAAGTGAACTCATTGATGATGTGAGGAACACTCTCAAGCTGGGTGCTGTGGCTGTGGTACCTCAGGTGGACGCTGTTTCCCTTGGTTCCTTCAAGCCTTTCTTTTACACAGCTTCCTCACTGTTTTCCTCACATGCTGCATGGATGATACAGTGGTACACAGTGTTTCCCTCCCCCTGGTCGGTGCAGCATGGTGGGGGGGGGGGACTTTATTAATTTATGTCTCTAGTCCCTGTGAGCCTTCTGTGTGATGTCCTGAGGCAACAACAGGTTCTTTGCACCTGTGGTTTCCCGCCATTTCCTGGGGAACGCTTTGAGCTCTGACAGACACACGGTCTGAGGATCAGATGTTACCTGTTACCTGCATGCTGCTTCGGCAGCACAGTCAGGCAGGTTGGAATGATACAGAGAAGATTATGCGCCTCTGCGCCATAATTTAAACTCATCCTATACCTCTACACTGCATACATTCACAGTGTATGTATGTGTTATTGGTCTCTGTGTCTGCGTGGGTGTCCCCCCACGTTCCAATGCTGTGTTTCAGTGCCATACATGATATAAACGTACAAAATATGTTTATGCACGACTCTAGATACATTCACAGTATATGTATGTATTATACTCTCTGGGTCGGCGCGGGTTTCCGCCGGGGGCTCCGGTGTCCTCCCGCGCTCTCATGGTATGTGCGCTTCGGCTCTCTGCACAGTATAGACATGTTCAATATGTTTATTGCACATACTATACATGTTTACAGTATGGGTATACTGTTTGCGTGGGGTTCCTCCGGGTACTCCAGTTTCCCCCCACGCTCCAATGGAAATGCACAGCATAAACATGTGCAATATGTTTATTCACATGCTATCATTCCTACACGGTATCTGTGTACTGTCTGCGTGGGTTTCTTCCGGGTGTTCCGGTTTCCTCCCACGAGCTGACGGTATGTGCGCCTTTGGCCCTCTGCACAGTTAAACATGTTCAATGTTTATGACGCATGCTATAATACCTACACGGTATGTGTATGCAGTCTGTGTGGGTTTACTCCGGTTCCCTCCCACACTCCATTGGTATGGGCGCTTCGGCGCTATGCACAGCCTAAATTTGTGCGATTTGATATCCACATACTAACATACCTACCCGGTATGTCTGTGCAGTCTGCGTGGGTTTCCTCCGGGTTTCCGCCCACGCTACATGACATGCGTGCCTTTGATGCAATACACGGTGTAAACATACACATTATGTTTATACACAACACTAAATACATTCACAGTAGTTGTAGGTATTGCATTCTCTGGGTATGCGTGGGGTACTTCTGTTCCTCCCACGTGCCAACGGTGTGCGCGCCTTCGGTGCTATGCACACATAGGCTTGTGCAAAATGTTTAGCACACATACTATAATACCTACACGGTATGCGTATGCAGTCTGCGTGGGTTTCATCCGGGTGCTCCGGTTTCTCCCCCGCGCTCCAATGGTGTGTGCATTTTCAGCGCTATGCACAGTATAAACATGTGCAATTTGTTTATTCGCAGGCTAACATACCTACACGGTTGTGTACGCAATCTGCGTGGCTGATTTACGTCCAAGCCCCGATATTGTGCGCGCCTTCGTCGCTGGCACAGTATAAACGTGTTTAATAAGTTTATCCACACATACTAAACTACATACGCCGTATGTGGTTGTATTATGCTCTTTGTGGCTGGGTGGGTTTCCTCCCACACTCTATTTGCGCGTTTGACGCAATACACAGTATAAACTATGTGTTTGTACAATCAGCACTTATCCATGGGTAGCTGCTGGATGGAGCATTGTCATAAGGATCCCTGGTTTCAGGGGTACCACTTTCCACCTGCTTTCAGTGGTGATCAGAAGCGCTGGCTTGGACTGTGTTCGCCAGGCTGAGGTTAGCGTTACGCCCGTTAGTGGCTGCGTCTTTGGCGTTTCTGTAGCTCAATGACTGGGCAAAAGCCTCTGCTTCATCTATCAGTCGACTAGCAGGTGCACTGCAACTGCTTTAGCCTTTAGGGTCTCTGTGCCCGGGGTGGGTTTGCGCCACCTGTGGAGGCTGAGGTACTGGTCCTCTGACCGAGTTTTTAGGGAAGCTCTGTCAAGTTGCCTTTATTGGCCAACAGTTGAGGCACCCTGTACACCGGGGCCTCTCTTCTCCGATACATTGCGGAGTCTCTTTGGGATTTTCATACATCTTGCTGCAAGACGGTCCTGTCGGCCGTGTGCATTGCAGGGGAAGGGTCCTTGCATCCGGAGGTGTTTCCACCTCCTTTACCGGAGGTGGGGCACCGACTCACTCGCAAGGTGTCAAGATCGTGGCCAGGTCCAGGGACCCCTGGTCAGACGCGTTGGTAGCCCGTGGGGGCAGTATAGCCTGATATATGCTTACCCTCCGCTACTGTTGTTGCCTCGCCTGCTTCGCAGAGTAGGGGCTGAGGACATTCCGGTGATCCTCATTGCTCCAGAATGGTGACATTGGTACGCCGATTTACTTCGGCTAGTCGCAGACGTTCCTTGGTGACTGCCTATTGGGGTGGACCTTCTGTCTCATGAGCCCATACTTCATCCTGCTTTACAGTCCTTGGCTTTAATGGCATGGCTGTTTAAAGCCAGGTGCTGAAGGACCGAGGTCTCTCGGATTCGGTCATCTCTTCTATGTTGTTGGCACGGGAATCTTCCTCCAGAAAGATATATCACCGTACCTGGAAGGCTTACATCGCTATGTGCAAGGAACTTGATTGGCGTCCTCGGACATATTCCGTTCCCAGTATTTTGCTGTTCTTATAGCGTGGTGTGACCCAAAAGCTGGCCTTGCATACCATTGAGGGTCGGATTTCGGCCCGGGCTGTCTTTTTCAACGACCACTACCGAGCCATTCCTTGATTAGCACCTTTTGTGCAGGGGGTTCGCCATGTGATCCCCCCTGTCAAGCCTCCTCTCCCTACTTGGGATCTGAATTTGATGCATCTCGGTTCTCCAAGAACATTCCTTTGAGAATATCAGAGAGATTCCTCTCTAGACCTTGTCCCAGAAGGTGGCCTTCTTAGTGGCCATTACTTTGGTTAGACGGGTGTCTGCGTTGGCGGCCTTGTCCTGCAAGTCGACTTACTGGGTCCTCCATAAGGATATGGCGGTGTTGCGCCCACGACCGTCCTTCTTTTCAAAAGATATTCTGGGCCTTTCACCTTAAGGAGGACATTGTTTTTCCGTCCTTGTGTCCTCACCCATCGCATTCCTGAGAGTTTGCGCTTCATACATTAAGATGGGTACAAGCCTTACGGGTGTACCTGTCTGCTACTGTTTCCATTCGGAAGTCTGACTCACTGTTTGTGTCTGTCTCTGGTCCAAAACAGGGCCGAGTGGTGTCGTCTGCCACCGTCTTTAGGTGGATCAGGCAGACCGTCATACAGGCCTATGCCATTAAGGGGCGGGTGCCTCCCTTTCCAGGTTGCGGCACATTCCACCAAGGCAATTGGTACTTCCTGGGCTTTCCGACATCAAGCGTCGGTTGCACAAGTGTGCAAGGCGGCGACCTGGTCGTCTGTTCATACCTTTTCAAAATTTTATAAGGTTGATGTGGCTGCATCTTCGGATGCTTCCTTCGGCCACAAAGCATTGCAGACTGCTGTTTAATGTTGCAACTCCTCCGTTGAGGAGCTTGTTTGGAGTGAAGTTTTGGTTTTTCCTTTACTACTGCTCCCACCCTTCTGACACTGCTTTGGGACGTCCCACATGTTTACAGTATCCAGCTGTGTCAGTCCATGGACGATAAGAGAAAATAGGATTTTTGTACTCATTGTAAAATCCGTTTCTCTGACGTCCATGGACTGACACAGCACCCACCCTTCCTTTTAGGGTTTGTACTGCTTTGTTACGAACTGAGGCTGCTAGCTGCAGGTGGAAGGGTAATGTCCGGAGGGACCGTCCCCCTGGGCGGGGCTGTTCAGCTCTGGTTTGTTCTAGAATGTAGGTTTGTAACATCTAACATTCTGCCTAGATCTTCTCCTGTGAGCAGGGACATATACCCACACGTTTACAATATCCAGCTGTGTCAGTCCATGGACGTCAGAGAAACGGATTTTACGGTGAGTACAAAAATCCTATTTTTTTTTGGACTTTCTGCTATAATACATATCCCAAAAAAAAAAAAAAAAAAAAAAATGTATTGATCAGTTTAGGCCGATATATATTCTTCTAACTATATTTGGGTACAAAAAATCACAATATACGTATATTGATTGGTTTGCGCAAAAGTTATCGCATCTACAAACTATGGGATAGATTTAGGGACTTTTATTGTTATTGTTTTTACTAGTAATGGTGGCGATCTGCGTTTTTTAGCAGGACTGCGACATTGCGGCGCAAAAATCTGACCCCAAATGACACTTTGGGGGACAAGTGACATTATTACATTGATCAGTGCTATAAAAATGCACTGATCAATATATAAATGACACTGACAGGGAAGGGGTTAACACTAGGGGACGATCAAGAGGTTAAGTGTGTTCTCTGGGTGTGTTCTAACTGCAGGGGTGATGGGCTGCCAGGAATATGACAGAGATGGCTGTTCCCGATCACTGGGAACAGAATATCTCTTACATGCCATTTGGCAGAACAGGGATCCGCCTTGTTTACACAGTCGTGGGTCGCCGCCGGACATCGAGTCCGCGGGACCCACAGGGCACACTCCCATGAACGGGCCGCCGTACAGCTATGGCGGCTCGTGCAGGAGAGCCGACCTGCCGCAGAATAATGATGGCAGCTGGTTGGCAAGCAGTTAAAGTGATATTAAAGTTTGTTGTTGGGCAGACTAAAAAATACAAATTGCTGCAAAAACGCACTACATGCTTTTCTGCAGCTTCTCCATTGAAGTCTATTGAAACAAAAAAAACGTTTTGCATTGAAAAAAGTCCACACAAAACCCCACAGTCTCTCCTCTGGCTCTGTACCCAGCTCCCCTGGCATGCCTCCTCCAGATCTCCACTGTGCCTCACTCATCGACTCCTGTCCTGAGTCCCTCTTGAAAGATTTACCCGAACCGTGTGGACCAACTGCTCCTCCAGCTCCTGTTTAAGGACACCTAAGGAGAGGCTCCCTCCAAGCTCCCGAGCTCCTCCGCTGAATCCACCCCCCCCCCAAATGGGGGTGTCTCTCCAGCACACAGTCTAGCACTCCATCTTTCAATTCACCCAGCCGACCACTCCCCCCAGCAGGCTGACTGTGAGTATATGTAGGAGGCCTACCCCCTGCCAATCCTAGTCGGGGATTGGTCAGGGCTCCTCACATGTACTCCATGCCACTCCAACTCTTAGCCCTGCCCCTCTTCCAGAACATTCTCACTGAAAGCAGGGAAGGTGCCCAAGAGCTGAAGCACATGTCAGTCACACCCACTGCTACACTAACCACTCCCTGCCCCCTGATCAAAAACAACAGGCCTAGCTCGCAGCATTAGGCCTGTTTAAATTTACCTGCGCTGACAGAACCTCAAACACTACACATCTAGCACCTACCTATGGTAGAGGGTGCTACATATATATTACTTACCGTATATACTTATACTATATAAGCCGACCCAAATATAAGCCGAGGCAACTAATTTTACCACAAAAAAATGGGAAAACGTATTGACTCGAGTATAAGCCTAGGGTGTCCATCTGTATGCCTCACTGTGCCTCACTTTGCCTCACTGTGTCCATGTGCATGCCTCACTGTGTCCATGCCTCACTGTGCCCATTCCTCACTATGCCCATGCCTCACTGTGCCCATGCCTCACTGTGCCCATGCCTCACTGTGTCCATTACTAGACGTTTAACATGGGAGTCTATGGAAGGGGTGCCTGGCTTTACAAAAATCGGTGCTCCCTGGCCGTAGGTTCACCAGACAAAAATCTTTGCAAACTTATAGAGGAGGAATGGGGCTACATGTGTGCCAAGTTCCGGGTCCAGGGGACCTACGATCGGCCGGTACCGGGTCCCCAAAATCACTGGAGAAATTACCGTTTAACATGGGAGTCTATGGAAGAGGTGCCCGGCTTTGAAAAATCGGTGCTCCCCGGCCGTAGATCCTCCAGACAACAAACTTTGCACACTTTTAGAGGAACAGTGGGGCTACATGTGTGCCAAGTTTGGGGTCCAGGGGACTTGCGGCCCAAATTCCGGGAGATCAGGCACAAAAAGGTGACAAAAAAATGTGCTGAAAAACTGGACTTATACTCGAGTATATACGGTGTATATATATATATATATATATATATATATATATATATATATATATAAAATAATAAATGCACCCAGAAGTAGGATATATGGGCATTATAACTAGGAATCAGACATGAAGCTATATGAAAGGTGGAAGGGAGATCTAAATCATTTAGATTAAAGTAGAACTAAAAGCTGAGACTTTTTTTCTTCTTCTCATGGATATGATCATTTTAAATATAATGTACAATACTGGTAAAAGTTTACTTTAAATGTAATTGTAATGTCTTCTATTACCTCCAGTCTATCAGGCTCCACCTTCTCTGGGTTCAGATGCTGATTTTTTCCTGCACATAGCCTTTAAAGTATTTTTTTTTTTAAACAACAAACATGTCATACTTACCTGCTCTGTGTAATGGTTTTTGCACAGAGCAGCCCTGATTCTCCTCTTCTGGGGTCCCCCACCGACACTCCTGGCTCCTCCTGCCTCCAGAGTACCCCAATAGCAAGGTAAAAAAACTTCTGACTTTAGAACCACTCACTTCTAGCCCATGACTACATGTCCCATGAGGCATTGCTTCTCTCACATTCACAAGTTCTCAGGCACTTACTGACATATATGGATGGTGTACTGAGCTGTATGTATGCTGCACTGTGATTCCTGATATGTAAACAAATAATACATTATGTATGCAGGTCAACTAATCGGCTGGCCGATTAATCGATTATAAAAACAGTTGGCAACTATTTTCATAATCGATTAGTTGTCGATTAATCGATTCATTGTTTCGGCCCTAGTGTGTGTGTGTATGTATATGTATATATATATGTTAGAAGGCCAGTATGCTGGCCTGAATTTATGGGAGGAGCCCGGGGGGCTATTTAACCAGCCCACTCACCTGCAGTCTTCGTTGGTTTCCTGTGAGTGATAATGGATCTCACTGGGCCGACTCTTACCAGCTCACCTCATGTTTGTGAGTCCTGGCGTTTCGATCGCAGGGCATTTCGGCGTCTTCGTTCGTGGTCTTCGTCGGCGGTTCCCGCTCACTATCGCAGGTACTTTTCGAATCTTTTGCGTCAGGTACAATCTTGCAATTAGTAATGCTTCCTGTCCTGCATTCCTTTCTTTAAAAGTCTGCTTCTGAGTTATTGTCTGTCCCATACATACGATTCATTTATAAATCCAAACCTCCGAGTCGCTTTCGGTCATTGTCCGATATCACTCGCCGTAGGTTTCACTGGACGTAAAGATTCACTGTCCATAAGGTTGCCGTCTCTTCCAGTTGGGGGGAAAAAAAAAAAAAGAGGAAAAAAAAAAAAGGGAGACTCTAATTAGTCCCACCTGCTGCCTCTCTGCACTGGTTAGCCTGGGGGGAGGGGTAATTGATTGGTGTTCAGTTTTAGAGTAAAGGGCGGCATACACTATACAACCAATTTGCATTACATTAATTCTATACTCCTCACTATCGATTCGTATCAGATTCCTTTCGTATATTTACGAACTGATTCGGGTCACATACGTTGCATACTTTCCATCGTTGCCATTTGTTGTTTGCCTTCATGCCGTGTGTTTTAGTTCCCGCAGCGGAACTTGCGTATTGTTTGTACACGTTTTTTCCTCTCACTCGTTTACCAAACCAAAGTAATTTTTTGTACGTCATGCATGGCGTAACACCACACTTTTTGGATGTCTTGGACACCCACTATGCTTTTCGTACATCAAGTTTTCAAACTGTCACAGGTAGGATTCGTGCAATTTCTTTGCTTAACGCACTGTTTGCCAGGTAAACCATGTCATCAAAACCCCGCTGTGGAACTTGCGAGTCATTAGTCAAGTCTCCATATGCAGCCTTATTTCAGCCTCGTACAAGACCACAGTCTTGTCGTGCAATTCGTGAACACAAACGCAGAGCTGTTTATCAGTTTAGTTTTGTGCTTTTTTTTTTTTTTTTTTTTTTTTTCCCTCTTTCTTGTTGTTTCACGCCAAGTAGTAGGCTTATGTCACTTAGAATGCACTGTCTATCATTACAGTTATTTTACTTTGCATTACCCTCCGGTCGAATCTAGTCGCATCAGCGACTCACTGGTTCGTCCCCGCTAGTTTGTCATCTCATTCCACTGATAGTAATTTCACTTGTCTCATCTCGCACACCCTTCTCTCTCCTCATAAAACCCTGCAAATAGCTACTGATTTGTCTTGCATCGATAGTGATTTCCTCTGCATCATTCTGATATGAATCCAAGTCGCATCCACAATGCACCGATTCGTCCCGGCGGGCCCTAGTTGCTGGCCTCATTTTAGTACATGCTCCAGAGTTCGCTCGTTGTCAGCCGCACATGCGGCACACCGTCTCATGCCTAGATCATGGGAGAATTCTGTCATTCACGTCACCATCACGCATCTGAGTTGAATCCACGCGCATTCTTATGTGCAGGTTCGTCCCATACATGTCCCAGTTGCTGGCCTCATTTCAGTACATGCTCCAGAGTTTGCTTGCTGATAGTCGCACAGCGCAGCACGATTCATGCCTCTGTCATGGAAAATTTCTGTCACTCATGTCACAGCCACGCATCTGATTTGAATCCACGCGCATTTTCGTGTGCAGGTTCGCCAAGCTTGCCCCAATTGCTGGCCTCATCTCAGAACATACCCCAGAGCCTGGTCGTTGTCAGTCGCATCTGCGGCGCACCGATTCATGCCTCTGTCATGGGACATTTTTGTCACTCATTGCACTGTAACACATCTGATTTTAATCCACGTGCCTCCTTGGGTGCAGCTTAGTCTCAAGCGTGCCCCAGTCGTTGTTGGCCCCATTTCAGTACATGCTCCAGAGTTCGCTTGCTGTTAAACGCACAGCGCCGCACCGATTCAAGTCTCTGTCATGGGAAGTTTCTGTCACTCATTTCACTATCGCGCATCTGATTTGAATCCACGTGCATTTTCGTGTGCAGACTTGTCTTAAGCGTGCCCCAGTTGTTGTTGGCCTCATTTCAGTACATGCTCCAGAGCCCGGTCGTTGTCAGTCGCACCTGCGGCGCACCGATTCATGCCTCTGTCATGGGACATTTTTGTCACTCGTTCCACTGTAACACATCTGATTCGAATCCACGCCCATCCTTAGGTGCAGCTTCGTCTCAAACGTGCCCCAGTCGCTGTTGGCCCCATTTCAGTACATGCTCCAGAGTTCGCTTGCTGTTCCTCGCACAGCGCAGCACCGATTCGTGTCTGTCATGGGAAATTTCTGTCACTCGTTTCACTGTCACGCATCTGATTCGAACCCACTTGCATTCTCGTGTGCAGGCTCGTCTTAAGCGTGCCCCAGTTGTAGTTGGCCTCAATTTAGTACATGCTTCAGAGCCCGGTCGTTGTCAGTCGCACCTGCGGCGCACCGATTCATGCCTCTGTCATGGGACATTTTTGTCACTAATTTCTCCGACACGCTCCACCATCCGATCCGCTCACTTATAAAAAGGCAGTGCAGCACTGAACAAGTCCATAGATCAAAAGACAATCCCAGTGATCTTCTAGAGTGATTTATAGAATCGGAAACATGCAGATGATGTGAACACAGTGAGAGACCTCCACCAGTAATAAGAATGGCCGCTCACCTCCCAAAGTGGACCCTTTGGTTATAGAGTCACAGATACCTTCCCATATGGGTATATACGTCTCAGGCATGTATTGCAGCTCCGGGATAGTTGGATGACAACAGCAGATGGACCGGATCACAAATGACTCCAATGAGGTGTGTATATAAATAAATATATATATATATATATATATATATATATATATATATAAGACAGGCAGACCATAGTGTTCTCCGCATATAAAAGGATATTTAATAAAAAGAAATGCACTTACATGTAAAAGGCACTAAACCAGTGCCGAGTGTAACAGCGTGTATAAAACAACAGATGCAGTCTGTCGTGTTCAAATCAGCTAGTCAAACCCCTCACCACCTGTCATTTCTCCTCCAGGTCAGTCGAGTAGGTCCACCCTGCACCAGGTTGGACGTAATTTTCCCTAAAAAAAAAAAAAAAAAAAAAAAAAGAACTATAAAAAAAAAAAAAAAAAAACCTATTAAAAAAAAAAAAAAAAAAAAAACCTATATAAAAAAAAAAAAGCCAAAAAAAAAAGCCAAAAAAAAAAAAGGATGCACTTACCAACAGCCGATCTGAATCTAGTCGCAACGTCGGCCCTATGATTCGGATCCTCAGCAATCACAAACCCCTTCAACCACTAACACCATCAGCCGATCTGAGTTTAGTCATATCATCAGTGCAACGACGCGGATCCGGAACATGAGCTCCCTCATCACCTTACATCTACAGCCGTTCCAAATCTAGTCGCATCATCGGCGCAACGATTCGGATCCTCGGCAATACAAACTTCACCGACCAATCCGAGTCCAGTCGCAGCACCAGGCTCAACGTTTAAGATCCTTTACAAACCAAACCCCACCGGTGCTCACACCTCAGCCCGATTCGAACTATTCGCATCAGTGATACCAATAAAGTGGTACTTACAATTCAGATCCCTGGCCTTACGTCCGTTATCAAGCATAAACCTTTACATCTCACTCCATCTGCATATACAATGTTGCGCACGGTCGTTCCTACATACTCAAAATTTCCGCTAACTTTGTTTTCATTTTTCCAATAAAGCGGCTTAATTGCAGTCGCTGCAAGCTTTCCGACTCGAATCGGTCACTCATCTCCAGTAGCAACTTGGCTGCTCACCTATTCTCTGTCGTGCTAAACACTCAAACTAGCTTTCACTACGTTTGTCGTCCCTAAAGCCGACCCGTGTCAGGTCAGTTCTCCAAGACTTCACCCGTACACGGGGGTGTACTAAGGAGCAGCTTCAGTCTCTCCCGGGAATGCTCAATTTGCAGCAAGGATCATTCCCGAGGGTCGATCTTTTTGTATCACGCCTCCTGGTCTTCCTCTCCCAGACACAGGACCCCGATCAGATCCTTAACTTCAGATCCTTAACTTAGACACCGCGGCAGTAGCGGACCTGTCATTATGGGAGGAGTTCCTTACTACGTGAAACAGTATCAAAGTATACCATCAATATCGCCCCCATCACGCTGGTAGTGACAGATGCCGCAGCCTCCACAGGCTTCGCTGCAATTTTTGGCCACTATTGGTTTGCAGGACCATGGCTTCCAGAGACACTCCTAATCCCAGGGTTTACCTGGACTTCCTCCCTGTTCGAACAATACCAGATCGTGGCAGCCGCTCAGCTCTGGGGGTCATATCTGGACAGGACAAACCGTGGCCTTCACCACCGACAACCAGGCCACGGCTGATATTATTAGTAAAGGCAAGTCCAAGTCATGTCCTTCCTACGCAGGCCCGTACAACTATGCCCTCAGCACCAGTTAATGTCCACTACCCTCGCTAGTTCCCCATTTGGCCTTCTCCCCAGCCTGGTCATTCAAGCAGCCTTCGACTCGGCCTACCACGGGTTCTTGCGGCCTAGCGAGTTCACCCGCAGCTACCCCGCCGGCCAAGTTCTACGTAGACCTCACTTGGCTCGCTACCAAGATCGTTTCATCCTCCACCTGGCACTATCCAAAACCCAGCGATCAGGCACCGGGTTAGACATTTAACTCTAAAAACAAACAATCTCTGGTGTGCAGTAACCTTACTCGATCGCCTTCTGTCACTCCTACCTGAACAGTCAAACTCTTGTCCCCTACTACCTTTCCCGATCAAACCCTTGAGTGCCTGCCAGTTCATCAAACACATGAGAATTCATCGGGGCACAACCAACCATAGGAAGTTGATCCAGGGTTCACCCGGTCGCCTCTCGGGGGATCAGGAAGGAATTTTCTCCCCTGCTGTAGCAATTGGCCTAGGCTCGGCTGGGGTTTTCGCCTTCCTCTGGATCAACGGTGGGGTGGTTAGGTCAATTTGGGTCCTGTCACCTTCACACTCACTCACTCACTCTTCCACGCTACCACACCTCAACCCCAGTCAGTGCTCCAGTCGCTCTTATCGTATTGGAGCGGCCTCGGCCACATCCCGGTGTGGGGTCCCAGATCACGACTATTAAGAGACTTGACAGGTGGAAGTCTGCCTGCTTCGTCCAGCACATCCTCCAATCCTCAGGTGGAAATGGCACAAGCATTCACCAAACTTGCTCAATGAACAAAGCTAAAACCAATAAAACTACATCCCTACCTGAATGTTTTTGCCCCCTTATTTTGGCATACCGTCCATCAGATCAGGGCACACTTCAGGTCCATTTCATGTTGTAAGTCTTATGTTAAGTCTATCTATCTTATTCATATCTGTATCGGATATAGGGCTTCAACCATAAATATATATATGTGTGTGTATATATATATATATATATATATATATATATTGTGTAGGGGGACTAATTATTTTATTAACATGAGGTGGGCGGTTTCCTCTGAGAATGTCTGTGTACTGAGCAGTGATACCACTGCTAAGACCCCTTTCACACTGGGGCATTTTGCAGGCGCTATAGCGTTAAAAATAGCGCCTGCAAACCGCCCTAAAACAGCTGCTCCATTTACTCCAGTGTGAAAGCCCAAGGGCTTTCACACTGGAGCGGTGCGCTGGCAGGGCGTCAGAAAAAGTCCTGCCAGCAGCTTCTTTGGAGCGGTGAACTCACCGCTCCTAATTCGCTCCTGCCCATTGAAATCAATGGGCAGCGCCGCCATAGCACCGGCAAAACGCTGCTGTAGCGGCGCTTTTCGGGCAGTTTTAACCCTTTTTCGACCACTAGCAGGGTTAAAAGAGCCCCGCTAGCGTCCGAAAAGCGCCGCAAATCCGATGGTAAAGCGCCGCTAAAAATAGGGCTCCTAAAGCGGAGCTCCACCCTAAGGTGGAACTTCCGCTCATCAGAACCCTCCGCCCCTCCGGTGTCACAATTGACACCTTTCAGGGGGGAGGGGGGTGAAGATACCTGTCTAAGACAGGTATTTTCACCCACTTCCGGGAGTCCTCTCTGCGGGAAATCTGCAGGAAGTACGTCACTTCCCGCAGAATACCCATTGTGTTCTGGGAGACACTCGGCTTCCAGAACACAAGGGGACCAGTCAGAACTGCCTGGTTCCCTCACTGAGGATGGTGGTGGGGGTAGCAGAGTGACGAGCGATTGCTTGTCCTCTGCTGCGGACGTCGCTGGACTCCAGGACAGGTAAGTGTCCTAATATTAAAAGTCAGCAGCTGCTGTAGCTGCTCGCTTTTAATATATTTTTTTCGGCGGAGCTCCGCTTTAATAAATGGACACCAGAGTGTTTCAGTGAATTTCTGGTACTTCAATCTCGCTATGTCTCACGAGATTACAGTAACAGGGGGCGTTCTCCACTATTTGAAGCATTTGTAGATCGCTTCACTTCTCAAAAGTAGAAGTGATCTACACCACTTCATAAATGGGGACTTAGAGGAGAGCGATCTCCTCTGTGAATGCCGGAGAACTCAGCAGTGGATATTTTCCACTGCTTGATAAATGGACACCTGAGTGAGACTGCACTGTCCACTGTTAACTCTTTCCTGCGAAGACTGGAAGATTTGTGTGTAAGCACTGAGAGCAGGAGCAAGCAGCATTAAAATTTTTAAATTGCAAATACTGGGGTAGGAATTCTAACACATAGTTTACTGAGGAATGTTTATTTTATTCTAGTGTCATTGTCAATGTGTTAAAGTGTTTGTTAACCTTAAAAAAAAAAAAAAAAAATGGATCCTGTTCCCCTAAAGCATGTTATATAGCAGAATGCTTGTGCTGTGCAACTTGGCCCCAAGTATTACCTAAAAAACCTGGCTGATCCTGCCTGGCTATGCCCTCTCCCCTGTAAACTGACCACGGTATATCATGGCTGCTGAGCCCTGACACCGTGGTCAGTTTGCATGCTTCTGTCATCCGCAGCCCTGCTCCCTGCTCTCCTGTATCCTCCTCCCCCCTCCCCTCCCTGCATGTCAGCTATGTCCACTCCATGATCCTCCCCTCCTGGTGCAATCAAATCTGGACTATGATCATACCATCCCCTCTGTTATATAACACTATGTGCCCCTGTGCACTCTATCATACAGGCCTGATTGGTGGAGTGCTGCAGAGATAATTGTTCTTCTTCTGGAAAGGTTCTCCTCTCTCCACAGAGAAACGCTGGAGCTCTGTCAGAGTGACCATGGGGTCCTTGGACCTTTTTGTCTAAGGCTCTCCCCGATCGCTCAGTTTGGCCAGGCGGCCCGCTCTAGAAAGCTTCCAAACTGAACGAGGCCACTGTGCTCATTTGTACCCTTCCCCAGATCTGTGCCTCGATAAAATCCTGTCTCAGGGGTCTACAGAAAATTCCTTGAACTTAATGACTTGGTTTGTGCTCTTACATGCACTGTTAACTGTGGGACCTTATATAGACAGGTGTGTGCCTTTCCAAATCATGTCCAATCAACTGAATTTACCACAGGTGGACTCCAATCAAGTTGTAGAAACATCTCAAGGAAGCAGGATGCACCTAAGCTCAGTTTTGAGTGTGATGACAAAGGCTGCGAATATTTATGTACATGTATAAATTTGCAAAGATTTCAAGCAAACTTCTTTCACGTTGTCATTAAGGGGTATTGTTTGTAGAAGTTTGAGGAAAATAATTAATTTAACCACTCCAGCCCCAGAAGATTTTACCCCTTTCCTGACCGGAGCACTTTTTACAATTTGGCACTGCGTCGCTTTAACTGACAATTGCACGGTCGTGCGATGCTGTGCCCAAACAAGCTTTCTTTTGGTGGTATTTGATCACCTCTGAGGTTTTTATTTTTTGCGCTATAAACAAAAAAAGAGCAACAATTTAAAAAATATATATATATTTTATTTTTTGCTATAATAAATGTCCCCAAAAATGTTTATATTCTTCTACATATTTTTAGTAAGATAAATCACAATAAGCGTATATTGATTGGTTTGCACAAACCAGCGGACAGATCGGATACTTTTGACACATATTTGGGACCATTGACATTTTTACAGCGATCGGAGCTATGAAATGCACTGATTAGTGAGTAAATGTCACTGGTAGGGAAGGGAATAACAAGAGGGGGCAATCAAGGGGTTAAATGTGTTCCCTAGTTAGTGTTTCTACTGTATTGGGATAGGACTGAGTGGGGGAGGAGACATATCGTTGTTCCTTAGTAGGAACAAACTATATGTTGCCTCTCCCCTGACAGAACAGGGATTTTTTACACACACAAATCCCCATGCTGGCTCTCGTGCACGTGATTACGGGTGACCGGCGGCTCTTTAAGGGAACAACGTACCCATATGTTGTTTTGAGCAGCTGTGCTATTCTGCCAACGTATATCGGCGTGAGCCGGTCGAGCCAGTCGACAAGTGGTTACTTAATTTTTGGATGAAGCTGGAACATAACAAAATGTGGAAAAAGGGAAGCGCTGTGAATACTTTCCGAATGTATATACAGTTACCATGTGAGGGACAACTGTCATAAAATAAACAAAACTTCCTTTACCTGCCCTGATTGAACCAAATCTTCCTTCATTTGTGACTCACATACTCCCCCTCCCAGCCACTGCAGCTTGCAGAAACAGGGGCTGAGCTGCCAGTCCAGGAAGCAGAAGGCAAGTCTATGTGTGGCCAGGTGCTGAAATCTTATTGTAGGGGGAGCAGACACAGTCTACATGATTGTGGAAACTCTGCTCTGAATTGTGTCTTCTGGAGTCACTGCCTCCTCCGGGTTCTTGCAGCCGTTCCCTGATGATGGGCCACCAACTCCTTCCCCTTCCAGCCAGTGGGGGGAAACCGATGCCTCCTGAGATATCTGACATAGATAGGACTGATGACATTATCGTGGTGAGAATGAATTCAGGGGCTAATGTGGAAGGTTGGCTATACTTCTCCTTTAAATTGCACTGTATGTAATTTTCCATTTTGTGATATACTGTAGTGTTACTGGATCTCTGTTTTTCCAGTTGTAGAGAATTGCAGGGAACAGTGAAGAGCACACAACACCAATACAAAGATATTGTTGACGATTTGGAAGAACTGCTTTAAATAGGAGCCCAGTTTCATCTGCTCAGATTTCCTGATAGAACAAACAGCCAATCTGATTGTTGTGTACACGTGAAAGAACAGGGAATGTGGTGATTTTGAGCAGTCAATGAAACGACCATTAAAGCAGAGCTCCACCCTAAAGTCGAACTTCCGCTCATCGGATTCCTCCCCCTCTCCGGTGCCACAATTGGCGCCTTTCGGGGGGGAGGGGGGACAGGATACCTGTCAAAGACAGGACTTTTCTGCAAACTTTCCCAAAGACAGGTATCCTTACCCACGTACTGGATTCCGGCCGGGGCGGTGAAGTCGCGCAAGGCTCCCTCCTCCTCCTCCCCTGGCCGCTGGGCTAATAGGAGAGAGGAGCGGGGCCTCGCGCATGCACAGTAGGGTTCCCGGCGTGAAGCCGAAAGTCTTCGCTGCCGGGTTCCCTTACCCGCAATGGCGACGGAAGCACCGACAGCTGATGTGAAACATCAGCTGCGGTGCCGACATCGAGGGACACCAGGACAGGTAAGTCTCCATTTATTAAAAGGCAGCAGCTGCAGTATGTGTAGCTGCTGGCTTTTAATTATAATTTTTTTGCCCGGGGTTGCCTGGAACACCCCTTTAACTACAGAGGTCAGAATGGTAAACGATTCAAGAGTTCTTCTGTGGAATGGCAGGGCAAGAGAATTAGCATGACAGGAATTCTCAATTCTACGCAGACCTTCTGGAGATGAGACAACTTTGATCTAAAGCCCCGTACACACGGTCAGACTTTTGGCCAACAAACTTCATTTTGAGCAAGTTGGACCAACAATCCGACCGTGTGTACGCTCCATCGGACAAACTTTTTTTGCTTTTTTCTTGTTTTCATCGGACAAAAGATGGGTCTGCAAACGGACAAACTTTTGCCCAACAAAAGTCCGATGGAGCAAAGTCCGACTGTGTGTACAGAAAACCATAGGACTTTTGTCCGATGGACAAAACAACTAATGTTAAAATCAATCAACAATAGCAGAAGTTGACCAAAGGGTAGTGGTAAAGAGCAGAAAAGAGTAGAAAAACCACATGATGTTGCAAAAAGTTTTGGGAAAGTTTGCAGAAAAGTCCGAGCGTGTGTATGCTATGGGTGTTCCCGACCAACTCCCTTTCAGACAAAAAACCACGGAAAAGTCCGATAGAAGTCCGACCGTGTGTACGAGGCTTTACCCACAGGTCAAACCAGCACAATACTAACAAAGGTTTTCCAGACACCTGCTTTGCCTTTCTTCAGGAAAGAGGGGAAGAAGGGTTAAGCCCTGTACACACGGCCAGTAATCCCGTCACGAAAAAAAACGTTGGTTTTCCTGACGGGATTCCTGGCAAGCTTGCCTTGCAAGCCGTGTATACACACGTCCACACAAAAACCCGCCGTTCTTTTGAATGGCAAGAACGCAGTGACGTCATCGACTACGACAAGCCGGTGTCTCGTCACATTCGATTCCGTCGCCGCCATCTTGCTACACCTTACACTAACGTTGTATGCTACCGCGCATGCGTCAAAGTGTTATTGAGCATGCACGGTTTTCTCCCCTGCAGGTAAGCATATAGACGACCGGTTTTCTCGGCAGGAAACACTCTGCCGGGAATCCCGACGGGAAAATAGAGAGCAGGTTCTCTATTTTTCCCGGGCAGTTTTCCTTTTGGGAAAACTGCTAGGGAGCATACACACGGCTGGGATTCCTGACCAAAAGCTCTCCTGGCAGTTTTTGGTTGTGTGTACGAGGCTTGAGTCCAATTTTTATGTGTTTAGGCTAATCAACATTGGGTAAGGTACTCAGGATAGAAGTTGTTGGATTGTTTGTCAGGCCAAAAGAAGAGATTTAGATTACTAATACAAGAGGATTTTTCTGTTTAGGGTGGTAAAGATCCTTAGCCTCAGGATTGATTTGTAAGTGAGATTACTAATCCAAACTTGCAGTAGGTTGCAAGGTGAAGTGGGGTTGTCAGTTGTTTCAGAAGGTATAAGCCTCGTACACACGATCGGATTTTCCGCAGACAAAGCCTCGAACATTTGTCTAAAGGGCGTTGGCCAGGAACTTGTCTTGCATACAAACGGCACATAATTGTCGGCCAACAAACACAAACGTAGTTACGTACTATGTGGTTTTTCAGCTCTTTATCGAAAAATCTGATTGTGTGTACGAGGCTTTAAATGATAAGCTCACCTTAGGGAACATGTTACATGTTCCACCCATTTTTAGGGTGGGACATGACACATGTTCCTGCTACTGCAGCCTCTTCCCGATCCCCCTTTTAATTGTGACAGCGGGCCGGGATCTTCTCCCCACACCGGCTGTCCCATGATCTGCAGATCTCAGGTGCAATGCTTTACAAGTATTTAACCTGCAAAGAGATGTGCACTTATTATTATTTATTTTTTTTCTTTATTTGTTTATTTGTAACAGAGAGGTCGGCCCGCAGGGACCAATACAGCATAATACAACGTAATACACAGCACACACGACACATATTAGTACAGGCATGGGTATTTTGTTCAATCATATATACATATATACACATATATAGATATAGACAAAGCCTGCTGTAGGTGTTTATGTGTGGTCCGTTGTCAAGCACCCCCAAAAAGGGGGGGTTAGCATACCTGTGTGGTAACGTGTGCATCAAAAGGACAGTATGTGCGGATGACCCACACCATGACCCCGGATGCAATCCCTGCCGCCCCCCACCCCGAGGGCAACCGGGAGTCCCACACCGGAAGATTCCTCTCGATGCTGCCCAGTCCCACAGGACCAACCCCTCAACTTTTTTTTTTTTACCCAGAATAGTAGAGGAAAAATAAGAGATTAGAAAAACAGAAAAACCAGGAGTAGGAGAAAAGATAAAGAGAGACGTGAGAATAAGGGGGAGGGGGGAGAGAATGGGGAAGGGAGCTGTGAGCACGAACAAGGATATGGTAGAGGGAGGGGGGCGGGCTCCTCCCCGTCTACGCCTCTAAGTCGCTGACCCTCTGCGGAGTATTTAAAAACATTCCATAGCTGCCAGGTCTTCTTAAAAGTCCCCTGTCTCTCTTGGTTGGTGAGGATCAGGTCCTCCATCTGACATATGTCGTCTACTTTTTTAAGCCAAAGGGAAATGGACGGCGGGTGGGGTGACTTCCATTGAAGTGGTTTGCAGGCCTTAGCAGCGTCCAACAAATGTCGCACAACTGATTTTTGGTAGATTCGCGACGGTGTATCTGTCGCGTGAAGTAGAAAGTAGGCTGGCTCGTCCGGCACTTCACGGTCAGTGAAGTCCTGTGTAATCCGTCGGACCTCACTCCAGAAATTTCGCAGTCGGGGGCAGGACCAAAAGATATGTAAGAGGGTCCCCTTCTCCTCCCGGCATCTCCAACAAAGGTCCGAAGACTCCGGGAAGAGAGTATGGAGGAGCGCGGGGGTCCTGTACCACCTAGTGAGGATTTTGTAATTTGTCTCCTGAAATCTAGAACACAGAGAGGATTTATGGGCGAAGTGTAGTATGTGCTTCTTCTTCCCCTCTGTAAATTGGCAGTTCAGGTCTCCTTCCCATTTAGTTAGGTATGGTATGGGGCTGTCCGCTGTTGGCGTAATCAACATGTCATATGTCAAGGATAAGGAATGGGGGATCGTCCCTGACTCCGTGCAGAGGCCTTCCAGCACTGTGGGCGGGGATCGGGCCGCGTCAGGGGGGGCGGCAGACCATGCAGGAAGTGGCTGAGCTGGTGAGCTCGCATGAAGTCTAGTTTGTACGGTCCAGAGAGGTCTAATAGCTCTGCGGTCGTTTTCCACCGTCCCATAGTACCAAAATGAGACGCCTGATAATATCCTGCCGCTTGTAAATCCAGAAACCTCCTATCCTGGATACCCGGCACAAAGTGAGGGTGTCCCAACACCGGTCTCAGCGGTGAGTCAGGAGTCGAGATTGAGGGTTTTGACAACAATTGTGAGCAAATCTTAACTGTTGTGCCAATCAGCGGGTGTCGTTTAAGCTCCATGGGCAAAGCTGCGTGACACCATGGTGCTCTATGAAGGGGGACTACGCTCTGTGACTGCTCTATTTGCGTCCAGAGCTTAGCGTCTGTATGTCGGCACCAGTCTAGGAGCCTACTGAGGTGGGTCGCTTGGTAATTGACGCGAATATCCGGCATGGCTAAGCCTCCGTGTAATTTCGGGAGGGATAGCATATTCCTGCTAAGGCGCGGGTTTTTCCCTGCCCAAAGAAATCTAGTGAAAACCGAGTTGATCTGCTTTAAAAAAGGATCCCGGGATTGAGATCGGGAGAGCCTGTAGGGCAGTGGTTCTCAACTCCTGTCCTCAGGACCCACTAACAGGCCAGATTTTAAGTATTACCTTGGTGAGATGCAGACTAGAATACTGCAATCACTGAGCAGCAAATTATATCACCTGTGATGCATTTCAGTTATCTTGCAAACCTGGCCTGTTGGTGGGCCCTGAGGACTGGAGTTGAGAACCACTGCTGTAGGGTATAGAGGAATTTGGGTAAGATTGACATCTTAAGAATGTTACAGCGGCCCAGCCACGAATGGAGGCCGCTGTCCCATTGGTCCAGGAGTTTCTGCACCCTAGTGAGAAGCGGAGGAAATTAAGCTTAAATAGGCGAGAGAAAGACGCAGGTATATAGGTGCCCAGGTACTTTAGGGCGTCATCTGTCCATTTCAGGTTGAAACTGTTCTTAAGCCTCATCAATTGGTGTGGAGGAATCCCCACCCCCATGGCCTCTGATTTGGATAGATTTATCTTCAGGTTGGACAGTTGGCCATACGTGTCAAACTCACGCAGGAGGCACCGAAGAGAAGCAGAGGGGTTCGTAAGCGTGAACATTAGGTCATCAGCATAAGCCGATACCCTATGTTGCGTACCCCCGGCGGTCACCCCAGTGATGCCAGGGTTCTGTCGGACGTGGCATAAAAAGGGTTCCAGGGTCAGGGCGAAGAGCAGGGGCGACAGGGGACATCCCTGCCGTGTCCCATTCGTTATCGGAAATGATTCCGAGAGGACTCCGTTCGCCCTGACCCTGGCCGTTGGGTCCAAATAGACCGCCGCCACCCTCCTCATCATCTGATCTCCCAGGCCTATGTACTTCAGTGTCGCAAACATGAATCTCCAATCTACTCGGTCAAACGCCTTCTTGGCGTCCGTCCCCAGCAGCACACACGGTGTCTTATCGCTGACCGCTTTGTGCAGCAGGTTAAGGACCTTGGTGGTATTATCCCTGGCCTCCCTAGTCGGGACAAAGCCCACCTGGTCCAAGTGGACCAGGTGAGGTAGGTGGCTCTGCAATCTAGACGCAAGGATTTTGGTAAACAATTTAACCACTTGCCGCCCGCCCTATAGCGGATTGACGTCGGCAAAGTGGTTGCAGAATCCTGACAGGACGTCATATGACGTCCTCAGGATTTTGAGCCGCTGCGCGCCCCCGGGGGCGCGCATCGCGGCGATCGTTGCTGCGGGGTGTCAGTCTGACACCCCGCAACACCGATCTAGGTAAAGAGTATCCGACGGAGACTCTTTACCACGTGATCAGCCGTGTCCAATCACGGCTGATCACAGTGTAAACAGGAAAAGCCGGTCATCGGCTTTTCCTCACTCGCGTCTGTCAGACGCGAGTAGAGGAGAGCCGATCGGCTGCTCCTCTGACAGGGGGGGGTTTGTGCTGATCGATTATCAGCACAGCCCCCCCGAGGATGCCCACTGGACCACCAGGGATGCCACTAGACCACCAGGGAAGCACACCATAAAGATATATAAGGTATGCCACCCTAGACCACCAGGGATAATGGATGCCAATCAGTGCCACAATGGATGCCAATCAGTGCCCACAATGGGCACCACTGATTGGCAGGCATTATTGTTTGGCACTGATTAGCATCCATTAGTACAGTACAGTGCCACCTATCAGTGCCCACCCATGCCACATATCAGTGCCCATCCATGCCGCCTATCCGTGCCGCCGATCTGTGCCCATCCGTGCCGCCGATCGTTGCCCATCCGTGCCGCCGATCGTTGCCCATCCGTGCCGCCGATCGTTGCCCATCCGTGCCGCCTTATCCGTGCCCGTCAGTGCAGCCCCATCAGTGCCCATCAGTGAAGGAGAAAACTAACTTATTTACAAAGTTTTGTAACTGAAACCAAAAAAAAACTTTTTTTTTTTTTTTCAAAATTTTCGGTCTTTTTTTTATTTTTTAGCAGAAAATAAAAATCGCAGAGGTGATCAAATACCACCAAAAGAAAGCTCTATTTGTGGGAACAAAATGATAAAAATTTAGTTTGGGTACAGTGTACCATGACCGTGCAATTGTCATTCAAAGTGCAACAGCGCAGAAAGCTGAAAATTGGTCTAGGCAGGAAGGTGTTTAAGTGCCCAGTATGGAAGTGGTTAAGGTCCGCGTTCAGAAGGGATATGGGACGATAGCTCCCGCATTGAGAAGGGTCTTTACCCTCTTTCGGTATAACCGAGATCTGTGCCTGCAGCGTGGTGGTATGAAAGGACTTTCCCGTACCCATGGCGTTATAGAGTCTCACCATATGCTGACTCAATGAGGGAAATAGGGACCTATAATATTGGGTGGTAAAGCCATCCGGGCCCGGGGCCTTACCAGGTTTTGGGTTTTTAAGAGCCTGTTGAAGTTCGGGTATAGTAATGGGTTCTTCTAGGGCCTCCCGTACGTCTGTTGATAGCTTAGGCATGAGGGACCTTTCAAGATAGACCTGTGTGGGGTCAGGTACGAGGTCGGGCGCACGCAGGTTGTACAGGGAACTGTAGAAGGATCGAAATTCCTGCGTAATCTGGTGGGGAAGAGACACCCTCTGTCCAGAGGGGGAAACCACATGCGGTATGTAAGACGCCAGTCGTTGTGATTTCAGGGCCTGTGCCAGGAGCCTGCCACATTTGTTACCGGACTCGTAGACCTTCCTACGGCAAATCTGTATCACAGCTTTCGCCTTAAATTGTAAGATATCCGTGATTTGTCGCCGGGTCGTGTCTAGCTCCGTCCCAAGTTGTCTAGTCGGGTTTGTCTTGTGCGACTTTTCCAAGGCCTGCAGGTTGGTCAGAAGCAGTGTCAGTTTCGCCGTACGCTCACGCTTCAATCTGGCCCCGTGTTTCATAAGCACCCCCCTAATCACGGCCTTGTGCGCCTCCCAAACAAGTCCGGGGTCGCTGTCAACTGTAGCATTAGTGTCAAAGTAGTGGCCAACCTCGGTGGTCACCTCCGCCAAAACCTCCGGCTCCTGCAGGAGACCCTCATTGAGTCTCCAAACCGGGTGTTGTCTCTCTAGGGTGTCTGACAGTGCATACCGCAGCCCTATCGGGGCATGATCTGACCATGTTATTGAGCCAATTGAGGTATCCTTGACCGCGTGTAATTGTCCGTGTGGTACTAGGAAGTAGTCGATACGGGAGTATGACTTGTGCGGTTTAGAGTAAAAGGAGTAGTCACGTTCCCCTGGGTGGAAAAGTCTCCAGGTGTCTACTAACTGTGCAGCGTGCAGTGTCGATCCTATGCATTTACGTACGTCTCGTGGAGTGGAGGATGTACCTGTAGAGGTTTCCTCCGACGGCATTAGGGGTATATTCAGGTCGCCCCCTACAATGAGCTGGCCCTCAGAGTAATGCCCTAGCCTGTCAATCTGTCTCTTAAGAAATGTGTCTTGATGAGCGTTGGGTGCATATATGTTCGCCAATGTCACCCTCTTATCCCCAATCAGGCCCTTCAAAAACAGGAAGCGGCCTTCTCCATCTGTTTGAACATCCACCATTTTCCATGGGATTCTGGCGGAGATAAGGATGGACACCCCCCTGGATTTGGCCTGTACATAGGCAGAGTGGTAGGCCAGGGGGTACAGTCTGTTCTTAAGCAGTGGTAATTTTGTGTCTCTAAAATGCGTTTCTTGTAGCATCATTATATCTACTCTCGCGCAACGCATGTCATTGAGCAGCATTCTCCGCTTCTCCGGGATGTTCAGACCCCTGGCATTCAATGACATAACATTAAGCATGTCCATGTCCGCACTTCACCACAAAAGAGGTGGGGGGGGTAGGGGAGAATAGAGAGGGGGAAGGGAGGGGAAAGACAGAAGGGAAGGGGGAAGAAGAGGGAAAGAAAAAGATCAGAGACGTAGAAACTTAAGTGTAGAAAAGTACAGTTGAAGAGTGGATAGCGGGAGAAAAAGAGAGCTGCCCCTAGGCAGACAGCAATACTAGAAGTCTACAACAGCCTATCTGGCAATGACACTCGCCAAAGGTTCCTGTATTGAGCGCCGTCCTAAGTGGGGTGGTGGGTGTACAGGACCGAGATGTGAGCTCCCCGCCCCGCCCCCCCCCCCCCCCCGTATGACAGCTGAAAAAGGCTAACACCGATAGTGTATAAAACATAAACTTATAAGATAAAAAAGGCAACCATAAAAGTATGACATTGTGTTCAAAATTTTGCATTCTTATGCCCCATACACACGATCGTTTTTCTTGCCATTTTTTTTCTTGCCGTTTTTCACGTCGTTCTTTTCATGTTTCCTCTCAAGCCTGTCTTGCGTACACACAATCATTTTAAAAAACTATCAAGCAAAGTGCAGTGACGTACAACACGTACGACGGCACTATAAAGGGGAAGTTCCGTTCGAATGGCGCCACCCTTCATGTTAGTAAAGTTTGTTGAGAGACGATTCGCTCTTTTCAGTCCGTGACTGCGTGACGAATGTGCTATCTCCATTACGAACGCTAGTTTTACCAGAACGAGCGCTCCTGTCTCATACTTGATTCTGAGCATGCACGTTTTTTTCACGTCGTTAAAGCATACACACTATCGTTTTTCACGTCGTTAAAAAAACGACATGAAAAACGACGTGAAAAAAGAGAGCATGTTCGAAATTTTTAATGGCCGTTTTTCACGTCGTTAAAAATGCTCTGGAGCCTACACACGATCATTTTTAATGGCCATTTTTTTTTAATGGCATTTTTAACGGCATGAAAAACGATTGTGTGTATGGGGCATAACGGACTGCAGCAGCATCAAAGGGAACCTAACATTGATAACCAGCAGTAACAGTGCAAAAGTCAAAGGTCATAACCACGGAATTGTCAATCGGCATCCATCCCCGCCTCCCAACATGTAAACCCAAACTGCCCTCCTCTCCCAAACATGGTACATCAACTGTGTAGGCGTGGATTGCGCCCAGTCTTTGGTGGCTCCAGTGGTGTTCCCTAGGCTGACAGTGGTGTCAATGGTGTCAATCCCCTCAGCCTCATGGCAGGGGGACTGCTTCCTGGGTCAGAAAGAAAAGCACAAAACTCCCCACCTCCCCCCGAAACCCCCCACCCAAACAACAGCACAGACCCCCAGCGGCACCTCCGCCCCCAACCCCAAAAGTAGCATCTCTCATGTGCAGGCCAAGTCAGTGTTTAAGCTCTGCCTCGTCGAATGTCAACTTCTCAGGTAAGGGTGGCAGCCCCGGGCACCCGGAGGGGAGGGGAAGGGGAAGGGGAGGGGGCGGGGCATCAGCCCAGGGGACCGTACATCACCCATATTACTCCAGGGAGTCAAAGATCCACGGACCCCCCCCCCCGGATAACCCGAGGGGAGGCTAAGAGCCCTAGTGCCACATCGCACGCCATAGAGGGAGGGGGTATCCGGGAGGATGCGGCCGTTACGACCGGGGGGGGGGAGGATGGAGGCATAGGTTTGCAGATATGGCCTACGGCCTACTTACGTGGTCCCTCCCGGGACACAGATCGATTCCTCTGGCGTCCCCTCTGCTGACGGAGTGGGAAGGGGCCACGCTGTACCGAGGGGCCCGAACGTCCGGCGGGACGTGGCAGCAACTGAAGCCAGTCTGGGATCTGAATGGGATCCGCTTCCAGAAAACGAAAGAGAGCAGGGAGGTCCGCCTGAGTCTGCAGGGTGAAGGAGCCAGAGTCTCTCCTGAAGGACACAGAGAATGGATATCCCCAGCGGTAGGTAAATCCCTTCTGCTTGGCCATCTCCAGAAGGGGACGTAGCAGGGCCCTGCGACGCAGAGTCGCCCTGGAGAGGTCGGGGAGGATCTTCACCGGGACACCCTCTACCTCCACATCACCATGGTCCCAGGCCCGACGCAGGATCGCCTCCTTCTGGGTATACCGATGGAGCCTGCAGATGACGTCACGCGGCCTACTAGGATCTGTAGGTCTGGGGCCTAGGGCTCTATGCGCCCTGTCTAGCACTATCTCCACCTCCGGTTCTCCCAGGACCGTCCGGAACAGCTGCCGCACCGAGTCCCTGAGGTTCTCCACACCCTCGGCCTCCGGTAGCCCACGTATCCGGAGGTTACTGCGGCGGCTCCTATCTTCAATGTCCTCTAAGTGGAGCTGTAGGTCCACCGCGGTCTCTCGGTGGATGTCCCTGGAACGTTCCAAGGCCGCCACTCTGACCTCCAAGGAGGACACCGAGGCCTCCCCCGCGTTCACTCGTTCCGCGAGTGTGGACACTTCCCCCCGCACCTCCTGGATGTCCCGCCTGTGTGTCTCCTCCAAACGGAGGATCAGGGACTCTATGTCCATCCGGGTCGGGAGGGCCTCTATGTCTGCCCGGGTGGGGAGGGCCATCAACAAAGCCCGGATGTCTTGCTCTTGCATCTCGGCGTCTGCGATCCGGGGATGTCAGTGGATCCGCAGCTAATGTGTCTCCAGTGTTCCCGCCGCGGAATCAGGTAAGATGTTACTGGAGGACGGTGCCTGGGCCTTCCGTGTAGTTCCCCGCGTGGAGCCTCGTGGTGCCGTTGCTCTGGTCCCAGGGGAGTCGTCCTGCAGGAGCTTAAAGTACCTGCGAATTTCGCTCTGGTTCTTCCCGGAGGGGGTCCCCTTAGTAGCTGCTCTGGTGCTATACCTTTTGGTCGAGTTCATACCGGTATATCTCGTTATTTTGCCGGTTTAGGAGGGCCTGGGCCGGGAGCTCCAAGAGAAAACAGCCTCACTCAGCCATGTCCAGGCCACGCCCCCACTTATTATTTTTATCCTTTAACCGCTTGCTGAACCACTGCAGTACATTTACTGCAGCAGGTCGGCTCATACAGGCATAATCGCATACGTCGGGGCTTTCTTCCAAGTCCGCTTGCGCTCATGTGCAATGATCTGAAAGACTGTGCTGTCATTCGCTGCAGCACAAGCCTATCAGCTGGAACTCTGATTGGCTGAGTGAATGACAGAAGAGAGCCCTGTGTTAGTAAAAAGCACAGGCCTCTATACAGACTGCAGCAATGTGCCGTTTTTTTGTGTAACATTAAGTGCCGATTCACATATATGAGAACTAGCGAGATTCGAGTGCAGGTTCCTGCATCACATGTCACATGCTGGCGGGTCACACTGACCTCTGCGAACCGCTGCGGGTGTCAATGAAAAGTTAATGACACCCCCATATTGGATCGCAGTGCAAACTACCAAATGGTGCATGAATTGGATTGCATGGGTGTGAACACCCATGCGATCTGATGTGTGGACCAAAAAAAGGTCCTGCACCATTTTAGTGCAAATGCAATACAAATTCAACCATACAATCTGTATGTCTGAATTCACATCGCACAGACACCACATGTGATCAGCACAGCAGTGCGGTGCTAATCACTGTCTAACATCGCACAAGTGTGAACCCAGCCTGAAGTCCCATATTTTTTCATCTCTCTGTGTTGTTTTGGGATGAATGTTTTTTGTATATCCCAAAAAAGTGGTCAAGGTACAGTAGCGTAACACTGAACGGAAACTGAAGGGTGATGTGAGCACTTGGCACAGCGTTTCATTAAGATGACACTAGGCATAAAGCCCAACTGCAGGACACATTAAAATGATTGGGTGCACTGCAAGGGTTCATTGCTTAGTCTAGGGCACAGGTGTCAAACTGGTGGCCCTCCAGCTGTTTCAGAATTACAAGTCCCGTGAGGCATTGCAAGGCTGACAGTTACAAGCATGACTCCTACAGGCAGTGGCATGATGGGACTTGTAGTCCTGCAAACAGCTGGAGGGGTGCAAGTTTGACACCCCTGGTCTAGGGGACACAGAAAATAAGATTTACTTACCCAATACTGTGATCCTCGACTCCTCAGTGCTGCTAGACTGTTTCCTATAGCGTCTTCTATCCCTATGCTTCAGCAGTGTAAGGTCCTGATATCATCAAGGCCAGTGCAGGGTCCATAGTGATGCATTGGACATGATAATGCCAAGGGACAGTCCACTGGCAGAGCATGGGGTAGCCCCATCAGCCTGGGGAGCAGAGAATCAGATAAGTAAAAGAACTTCTATTCTCCCATAGACTAAATAAGCAAAGGATAATTTGATGGCTTCCTGGAGTTCAGCTGCCTACAGATTCTGGGAATATACACCGTCCATGTGCAGTAGGAACTTTGCTTAAATAAAAATGCTAGCAAACCCGCAAAGGCGTTGTTGGCAGAGGAAAGTGTGTTCTATCGGGAAAAAAAACGTCCTATCAATTTTTTTAGTTCTGCTTTAAATCTGGGTTGGGCCAAATGACTGGACTTGAGGTGGAAGCTGCAGCCGGGAAAGCAGCATCTCTGTGATGACCTAATGGAGCGAGAAGGAGCAAATAAAGGCTTATTCCATCCTTCAAACTGGAATTCATTATTATGAAGGGTGTGCACAGCTTTGGCACAAGAAATCATTTTCTGTTGAAAAGTTACATACTTTGGAGGGAAGCTCAAAGAAAGCCTGCAATGACAATACGGCAGTATCTAGTTCAGAGGATAGAATATGGATGGGAAATACGTAGCCAGGACATAGGTGAATTGGGGACAGGACAGTTTAGCAGCAGCTCAGCAATTACCAGCTATGTCTACCTGCATGATACCCAGCTTTGCTGTTGAAAGGCATGCAGATCCTTGATGGGTGTATGATGCAGCTGTGCATGTCCCTGTATGTGAGATCATGATCAACTGGGGAGAATGAGATGAGGGACTGTTGCATACTAGCACATTATGACATTGCCTTGCAGGAGAGGTGTTTTTTTTTTTTTTTTTTTTTAAACTGCGGTTTACTACCGCTTTTAGAGTCAAATTTCAGGATAAGCTTAAAGGTAAATTTTTTGGGGGCAGGGGGTGAGTTAAGGAATCATTTTAGGCATTAGGTCAAGTGTTAAGCCTCGTATACACGATCGGATATCCTATGGATTCTGATCCGATGGTTTTGTCCATCGGAGATCCGATGAAGCTGACTTCCATCAGTCTTGCCTACACACCATCAGTCCAAAAACTGACCGTTCCAAACGCGGTGACGTAAAACACTCCAATGAGCCGCGAAAAATGAAGTTCAATGCTTCTGAGCATGCATCGACTTGATTCTGAGCATGCGTGGGTTTTTTATCCGATGGACTTGCCCATAGACAATCGGAATTTGCTATCGGTTTTTGATCCATCGGAAAAATTTAAAACATGTTCTATTTTTTAAAACCGATGGAAAAAAGACCGATGGGTCCCATACACGATCGGTTTGTCCTATGAAAAAAGTCCATCGGACTGTTTTCATCGGTAAAACCGATCGTGTGTACAGGGCTTTAGGGTTTGGGTGGATGTAAAGTTAAATGTTTGGCCTGGTTAAGTGTTAGAAATCGTTTAGATTTTGGGACGATAGTTTAGCAAAACGTTATCTTCATTTCGGCACTGAAAACCAATGCATAGCAGCTAATACAGTGTGTATTTCTTATTGAAAAGTAACTGTTTCTTTGTCAGGCTGACCAATTTGAAGTATTCAGAATTGCTACATGTCCAACTCTGCTTTCTGTATTGCATATTTGCATTCTACAAAAACATGCAGTTGTCCGTGCCAATGTTCCTAACCATGGAACATGGCATGTAGCATGAAACCAACTCAAGGGGCTCCATTGTTTGATGGTTATTTCCTCTAGCTATTTAATCACAATGAAATAGTTCAGTAGAGGATTTCCATGCCATTTTGTGCTTGGTAAATATAAATGTAGTCCTTCCAAGTCCTGATAGAAACCCATGATAGCTTTAATGAAATTATTTTGGTGGAATCTAATCTAACAGTGTTTTAAAACATGAAAATGGCATACCGGTATGCGTCTTACAGAGCAAAAGTATAAGTAATATAATTTTTTGCACAAAACGTTGTATATGTTGTTTTGATTTCACGTGCCTTTTAATAGCTTTATTTTTTGGTAAAGCAAAAATGGTATCTAAATAACATTTATACTAAATAAGTAATTAGAAATAAATAGTAAAAAAACATACCAACATCAGGTTCAAACATATAAGGGACAATTCAATATAGTATTTGGGGAAAAAAATCGGCCCATTAGAAAAATCTGAATATAATTTAATAAAGCCTTGTGAAAGTTTATTTAGAGTAGAACTATAGACAAAATTGTAAAACTTTTTTTTTCATGAATAGAGTAAGGGAGGGTTATAACCCCTGTTATAGATAAATAAATAGAGAGGATGAATCTCTCATATTAGGGGCAGAGTTGAGGCTCGTACACGCGATCGGATCTTCCAACGGGAATTGTGTGTTGACAGCCCATTGGCGGAAAATCCGACCGTTTGTACGCTCCATCGGACAATTGTCGTCGGATTTTCGGCGGACAAATGTTGGATGGCAGGCTTTAAAATTTTCCGTGGACAACGGTCTGTTGTCGGACAAAAGTCCAAAGTACAAACATGCATGCTCGGAAGCAATGCTCAAACACAACATTAGCAGAAGGTGCTAAAGAGCTTAAAAATCACGTAGTTCGTAACTGTGTTTGTTGGCCGACAATTGTGTGCCGTTTGTATGCAAGACAAGTTCCTGGCCAATGCCCTTCGGACAAAATGACCACGCTTTGTCTGCGGAAAATCCGATCGTGTGTTTAGACTGACAGGTGTCCTAATCCCTCTCCACTCGATCCAAAACTAAAAAAAACGTTTTGCCCTTAGTTATACTTTAAGAGTTCTGATATGTGTAACAGATTCCGGAAGTACGTATTTGGGCAGCTTTCACATTATGTTGCTGTGGCTGTGAAAAATTTCAAAAAGAATTACCGCCATTTGGTAGGTAATGCCCATACATGGGTCGAATTCCAAACAAATTTTCTGCCGTGTGTATGCAGAACAAGTTCACTGCCAACGCCCTTCGGACCAAAATCCACGGAAAGGTTTGATAGAAGTCCGATCGTGTGTATGAGGCTTTAGAGTTCCCCATCAGGTTTACCTCCATTGTGATTGACAGCGAATGGCCGTGGGTGGATTCCATAACTACTGTTGGACTGTCTAATGGCTTTATAATCTGCTGACTACTCTCTGCTGTTAGTCACAAGGGTGGTGGACCTGGTGGGGAACTTCTTAAGTATCTTCATCATGCTTTTCCAACTCCAATACAAACTCCTATGTGTGATGCAATAACTGAGCAGGGAGCAAACATTGTTCTTTTTGTAAAGAATTCAGTACCTTACTTTTTTCCAATAATGAAAAAATAAAAACTTTTCCTATGGGCTGCTGAAATTGGCCAAACTGACAGTTAAATAGAGCTTCTTAAGGGAGGAAATGGTTATCAGTAGTTTTATTTAGAAGAGGAGTCGTCATCTCTAGTGAACCAGCAGCAATAGTTTCCATTGTAAAGATAAGCACTATCTTTTTAAAGCTGCTATTTACATGTGCAAATAAGTATACTTGGCGATTTATTCACATACTAGTTGAGATGATATATCTTTTTTTTTTTTTCTCTAAAGGATGTAAATGCACTTCCTTTCGGCACTTCCTTTCACCCGATTTTACTGCAGTGGAAGCCTATCATATTAAAGGTCCAATCTTATCTTTGCGTTGCAGTGTTATTCACATTACATGGATTGCTGGGTTGTGTTGTCATTCATTTTATAGTGCATTGCAGTGCGCTGCGTTCAAATTTTGAGACATGTTTTATTCTTCTTCAGTCTTCACGAGGGAATCGGGGGGCTTCAGTAACCAAAACTGCAATGTTTATCCTCATGACATGTCACAGGAAGCACCCTCATGGCTAACGGAGGACAGAATTAGCAATACACTTGAAAAACTTAGAATTAATAAGTTACCCGGGACCAGGTGGCTTGCACCCGAGGGTCCTTAACCACTTGCCGACCGTGCCATGGACGAAAGACGTCTACAGCGCGGTCGAGTTATCCTGAGTGGACGTCCCAGGGACGTCCTCACAGAATCTTGCTCCCGCGCGCCCCCTGGGGCGCGCTCCAGGAAATGTCCGTGACCGTCGGGTCCGGAAGACCCGGCGCATCACGGATCACGGTAGATGGCCGCTAATCGCGGCCGTTTACCACGTGATCGCTCTGTCAAATGACCGCCGGTTTCCTCTCTCCCTCTGTGTACCGATCGGTACAGTGTGAGAGGAGAGGGGAGGGAGCGGATCATGGCAGCTCCCTCCCCCATGTCAGCTGTGGGCTGGATCTGTGACAATTGCAGTCACAGATCCAGCCATCCATCCATCCCTGTGCAATACCCTGTACAATACCCTGTGCAATACTCTGCAATACCCTGTGCAATACTCTGCAATACCCTGTACAATACCCTGTGCAATACTCTGCAATACCCTGTGCAATACTCTGCAATACCCTGTGCAATACTCTGCAATACCCTGTGCAATACTCTGCAATACCCTGTGCAATACTCTGCAATACCCTGTGCAATACTCTGCAATACCCTGTGCAATACTCTGCAATACCCTGCCAATACTCTGCAATACCCTGCCCATAATGTGCAATACCCTGCCATACTGTGCAATACTCTGCCATATTCCGCAAAACCCTGCCATACTCCTCAATACTCCGCAATACTCCGCAATACCCGGCCATACTCCGCAATACCCGGCCATACTCCGCAATACCCGGCCATACTCCGCAATACCCGGCCATACTCCGCAATACCCGGCCATACTCCGCAATACCCGGCAATACTCCGCAATACCCGGCAATACTCTGCAATAACCACTTCCCGCCCACCGGCCGTCATATGACGTCCTTAACTTTATGCGGGGATATCTGAATGATGGGAGCAGCTACAGGCATCATTCAGATATTCGCTTTTTCAGCCGGCGATTCCCTACACCACAAGAACGATCATAGCGGCTGTTCCACCGCTTGATCGCTCTTACGGGAGGTGAGAGGGGATGCCCCCCCTCCCGCTGCCCTCCGGTGCTTCTACCGACTCACCGCTACGATCAAAGCCAAGATTGTTTTTTTTTTTTTTTTTTTTTAGGCTTCCCAGCCTAGAGGTGAGATGTGGGGTCTTATTGACCCCATATCTCACTGTAAAGAGGACCTGTCATGCCATATTCCTATTACAAGGGATGTTTACGTTCCTTGTAATAGGAATAAAAGTGATCAAAAAAAAAATTGAGGCGGAAAAACATGTCAAACTAAAATAAATAAAGTAAAATGAACAATAAAATATATATATATTTTTTAAACCGCCCCTGCCCCCGCGAGCTCGCATGCAGAAGTGAACGCTTACGTAAGCCCCGCCCACATATGAAAACGGTGTTCAAACCACACATGTGAGGTATCTCTGCGAACGTTAGAGCGAGAGCAATAATTTTGGCCCTAGACCTCCTCTGTAACTCAAAACATGTAACCAGTAAAAATATTTAAAGCGTCGCCTATGGGGATTTTTAAGTAGCAAAGTTTGGCGCCATTCCACGAGCGTGTGCAATTTTGAAGGGTGACATGTTGGGTATCTATTTACTCGGCGTAACTTCATCTTTCACATTATGCAAAAACATTGGGCTAACTTTACTGTCTTTTTTTCTTTTAAGCACAAAACTGTTTTTTTCCGTAAAAAACGCGTTAGAAAAATTCTGCGCAAATACCGTGCAAGATAAAAAGTTGCAACGACCACCATTATATTCTTTAAGGTCTTTGCTAAAAAAACATATATAATGTTTTGGGGTTCTATATAATTTTCTAGCAAACAAATGATGATTTTTACATGTAGGAGAGAAATGTCAGAATTGGCCTGGGTGCTCCAGAACGCCTGAAGGTGCTCCCTGCATGTTGGGCCTCTGTATGTGGCCATGCTGTGTAAATTTTTTTAGAAGGAAATTGCTAAATTGTGCATCACCACAGGGTGACACTATGGATGCACCTGGTATAAATGCGCCAACGTCCCGATAATCAATGGGAGAATATTGTTTAAACTAAAGATGGACTTTTTAAACGGCACATAGATAGATATTGTAAAAATTCTAAGGGTTTTATTGTTGGTAGAAAAATATAATTGAATTTAGGTAAAAAGTACATTAATACAAAAAAAAAGACATTATGTAACAGTCATCAATAATTGGTATAGGGTCCCATTTACAAGACTCAACACATCTCCCAGAAATTACATTGACATGTAAAATACACAAAGTAGAATAGGATAATGTATAGCCAACGAACACAAATAAGGAGTTGGACGGTATGCACGAGAGATGACTGGTCTTATTGATAGGTCCGGTAAATTCAAAGATAAAGATCTTGCTTTCGCTCGACTAGTTTCGCGTTCCAAAACGCTTCGTCGGGAGCATAGTATTGAACAAGGCCGTGTTAGGTAGTGAAACCGGCCTAGGTATTTTTACCTGGCAGTCCGTATATCACAGGGTGCCAGTATTATAAAAACACATTCATGGTAGACAATAATGCGTGATTTAAGTAACAGAGTAACTATGCACAGGCTACTGATAGGTAGGGAACGTAAATCCAGGTGTAACAAGCCAGACAATACTGTAGAGGAGTGTGTCAGTCAGAAGCACTTGCTCGAGCCACACAGTGGTAGTCTGTTTAGGTGACCCCTAGTGATGGACTGACCCAGCTTATAGCTTGACAAGGATTATGTGCTGGTGGACCTGGATGGAACCTCTCCTGTGGACGGTCCACAGGAGAGGTTCCATCCAGGTCCACCAGCACATAATCCTTGTCAAGCTATAAGCTGGGTCAGTCCATCACTAGGGGTCACCTAAACAGACTACCACTGTGTGGCTCGAGCAAGTGCTTCTGACTGACACACTCCTCTACAGTATTGTCTGGCTTGTTACACCTGGATTTACGTTCCCTACCTATCAGTAGCCTGTGCATAGTTACTCTGTTACTTAAATCACGCATTATTGTCTACCATGAATGTGTTTTTATAATACTGGCACCCTGTGATATACGGACTGCCAGGTAAAAATACCTAGGCCGGTTTCACTACCTAACACGGCCTTGTTCAATACTATGCTCCCGACGAAGCGTTTTGGAACGCAAAACTAGTCGAGCGAAAGCAAGATCTTTATCTTTGAATTTACCGGACCTATCAATAAGACCAGTCATCTCTCGTGCATACCGTCCAACTCCTTATTTGTGTTCGTTGGCTATACATTATCCTATTCTACTTTGTGTATTTTACATGTCAATGTAATTTCTGGGAGATGTGTTGAGTCTTGTAAATGGGACCCTATACCAATTATTGATGACTGTTACATAATGTCTTTTTTTTTGTATTAATGTACTTTTTACCTAAATTCAATTATATTTTTCTACCAACAATAAAACCCTTAGAATTTTTACAATATCTATCTATGTGCCGTTTAAAGTCCATCTTTAGTTTAAACAATATTCTCCCATGCTGTGTAAAAGTCTCACACATGTGGTATCGCCATACTCGGGAGGAATAGCAGAATGTGTTTTGGGGTGTAATTTGTGGTATGCATATGCTGGGTGTGAGAAATAACCTGCTAATATGACAATTTTGTGAAAAAAAAAAAGAAAAAAAAAATCTTGATTTTGCACAGAATTGTGGGAAAAAATGACAACTTCAAAAAACTCACAATGCCTCTTTCTAAATACCTTGGAATGTCTTCTTTCCAAAAAGGGGTAATTTGGGGGGTATTTGTACTTTTCTGGCATGTTAGGGTCTCAAGAAATGAGATAGGCCATCAGTACTTCAGGTGTGATCAATTTTCAGGTATTGGCACCATAGCTTGTGGACTCTATAACTTTCACAAAGACCAAAAAATATGCACCAATTTGTACTTATTTTTACCAAAGATATGTAGCAGTATACATTTTGGCCAAAATTTATGAAGAAAAAAATACTAATTTGCTAAATTTTATAACAGAAACAAAGAAAAATTAATTTTTTTACAAAATTTTCAGTCTTTTTTCTCTTATAGCGCAAAAAATAAAAAACCCAACAGTGATTAAATACCACCAAAAGAAAGCTCTATTTGTGTGAAAAAAAGGAAAAAAAATTCATATGGGTACAGTGTTGTATGACTGAGTAATTGTCATTCAAAATGTGAGGGCACCGAAAGCTGAAAATTCGTCTGGTTAGGAAGGGGGTTTAAGTGCCCAGTTGTCAAGTGGTTAAGGAACTCAGTCAAGTAATTGCCAGACCATTGTTCCTAATTTTTACGAACAGTCTATTGACTGAAATGGTACCAGCTGATTGGAGAAAAGCCAATGTAACATCAATATTTTAAAAAGGACCAAGATACATTCCTGGGAATTACAGACCAGTTAGCCTAACATCAATTGTATGCAAGCTCTTGGAGGGGATGATAAGGGACTCTATACAAGATTTTAGTAATGACAGCGGTATCATTAGCAGTTATCAGCATGGATTCATGAAGTATCGTTCTTGCTAAACCAATCTATTAACTTTCAATGAGGAGGTGAGCTGCCATCTAGATGAAGGAAGGCCCGTAGACGTGGTGTATCTGGATTTTGCAAAAGCATTTGATACAGTTCCCCATAAATGTTTACTGTACAAAGTAAGGTCCATTGGCATGGATCATAGGGAGAGTACATGAATAGAAAACTGGCTACAAGGGCGAGTTCAGAGGGTGGTGATAAATGGGAACTACATGGCAAATGAGGTTTAATGTGGAAAAATGTAAAATAATGCATTTGGGTGGCAAAAATATTAATGCAATCTATACACTGGGGGGAGAACCTCTGGGGGAATCTAGGATGGAAAAGGACCTGGGGGTCCAGGTAGATGATAGGCTCAGCAATGGCATGCAATGCCAAGCACCTGCAAGCAAAGCAAACAGAATATTGGCATGCAATAAAAAGGGGATTAACTCCAGAGATAAAACAATAATTCTCCCGCTCTACAAGACTCTGGTCCAGCCTCACCTGGAGTATGCTGTCCAGTTCTGGGCACCAGTCCTCAGGAAGGATGTACTGGAACTGGAGAGGATCCAGAGAAGGGCAACAAAACTAATAAAGGGTCTGGAGGATATTAGTTATAAGGAAAGGCTACGAGCACTGAATTTATTCTCTCTGGAGAAGAGACACTTGAGAGGGGATATGATTTCAATGTACAAAATACCGTACTGGTGACCCCACATTAGGGATAAAACTTTTCTGCGTAAGGGAATTTAATAAGACATGTGGCCATTCACTAAAATTAGAAGAAAAGAGGTTTAACCTTAAAGTGGTTGTAAAGGTTCGCATTTTTCTTTTTTAAAATAACAAACATGTCATACTTACCTCCACTGTGCAGCTCGTTTTGCACAGAGTGGCCCCGAACTGTGTTTTCTGGGGTCCCCCGGAGGCTCTCTCGGCTCCTCCCCGCCTCAGATAACCCCCTCTGGGAAGCGCTCTCCCAAGGGGGTTACCATGCGGGCACGTGCCCAAGTCCTGTATTCGCAGTCCATTGCCGCCGAGTACAGGACTCGGCCCCGCCCTGCCCCTGGCGCCCACGTCATTGCATTTGATTGACAGCAGCACGAGCCAATGGCTGCCCTGCTATCAATCTATCCAATGAAGAGCCGAGATGCCCGGGCAAAGGAAGAGCGCTTTCGCGACGTGGGACTTTACAGGGTTTAGGTAAGTAAAATGGAGGGCTGGGGGGGCGATAATCGTCAGATGTTTTTTCACCTTAATGCATAGGATGCATTAAGGTGAAGAAACATGAACCTTTACAACCCCTTTTAAACTGTGTAGAGGGATCTTTATGGTTAGAGCAGTTAGGATGTGGAATTCCCTTTCCACAGGTGGTGGTTTCAGTGGGGAGCATCGATAATTTCAAAAAACTATTAGATAAGCACCTGAACGACCACAACATACAGGGATATACAAGGTAATACTGACATATAATCACATACATAGGTGGGACTTGATGGGCTTTTTTTTTCAACCTCGCCTACTATGTAACTATGTAACATGTGCAATCTAAGTTTTTGCCTTTTTGCACTGCATGTCAAGGTGTGACATAAAGTGCATCAATGCATCGCAAACATGGAAGTGAGCCCTTAAAGCAGAACTCTGAGATTTTCAAAAAATCCATACAAAACAATAAACAGTTATTACATTTGTGAAATTTCTTACCGTTTAAGAGATATGTCTGATTTAATTTTCAGGAAGTCAGCTCTGTGATTCAAAAAATGCATCATCTTTTCTGGTCAGGGAGGATCTCTAATGCCGCGTACACACGGTTAGAATTTCCGACAACAAATGTTCGATGGGAGCTTTTTGTCGGAAATTCCGACCGTGTGTAGGCCCCATCGGACATTTGCTGTCCGATGCATGCTCAGAATCAAGCAGAAGAGCCAAACTGCCTATTGAACTTCATTGATCATGGCTCGTCGTACGTGTTGTACGTCACCGCGTTCTTGAGGATCGGAGTTTCCGACAACATTTGTGTGACCATTTGAGTCAACATTCCGTTGGAATAAATTCCACGGTTTTGTTGTCGGGAATTTCCAATTGTGTGTAAGCGCCATTAGAACAGTGATTGCATCATATCCTCTTCTCTCTCTAACTGTAATCAACCTACATTTCCCATGAATCTTTGGGATGGGAGTGAATGTGGGAGGTACACTAGGTTTATACATATAAATGTGAACTCGCCCACTTCTACATAAATCGCACCCCTCATTCTGCAGCCAGAAAGCCATACATAACACACAGTATGATATTTTAAAGCCTTATAAATACAAAGCATTTTAATATAAGTGAAAACCAGTGCAACATGTCAGTGTCCACCAGTGCCGAATGTCAGGGACCACCATTGCTGAATGTCAAGGACCACCAGAGCCAAATGTCAGGGACCACCAGAGCCATATGTCAGGGATCACCATTGCCGAATGTCAGGGACCACCAGAGCCACATTTCAGGGACCCCCAGTGCCAAATGTCAGGGACCACCAGAGCCAAATGTCAGGAACCACCACCAGTGCCGAATGTCAGGGACCACCAGTGCCGAATGTCAGGGACCACTAGTGCCGAATGTCAGGGACCACTAGTGCCGAATGTCAGGGACCACTAGTGCCAAATGTCAGGGACCATCAGTGCTGAATGTCAGGGACCACCAGAGCCAAATGTCAGGGACCACCACCAGAGCCAAATGTCAGGGACCACCAGAGCCGAATGGCAGGGACCACCAAAGCCAAATGTCAGGGACCACAAGAGCCAAATGGCAGGGACCACCACCAGTGCCCAATGTCAGGGACCACCAGTGCTGCATATCAGGGACCACTAGTGCAGACTATGAGTGCCCATCAGTGCTGTGTCATCAGTGCCCATCAGTCCGGTGACACCAGTGCCCTATCGGTGCCCATCAGTGTGGTGTCACCAGTGCAGATCATCAGTGCGGTGACACCAGTGCCTTTTCAGTGCGGAGTCACCAGTGCCCATCAGTGCGGAGTCATCAGTGCCTATCAGTGTGGTGACATCAGTGCCTTATCGGTGCCCATCATTGCAGAACAGTGGTGTCCTCCTCTGCTCCCTCCAGCCCCTCCCTGCCAGCACCGCCCCTGTCCTCCCTGCCGCTACCGCCCCTGTCCTCCCTGCCGCTACCGCCCACCGTCCCGCCATCTGTCTCCAGTGCAAGGATAATTACAGATCATCGGGATGACAGAGCGCATCTCGGGCTGACAGATCTATATGTGAGAACACCGCTTGTGGTACAGCCCCGCCTCCCTGTACTGGAATTGTGATAGGCAGCGCAGAGCGCACTGTTCTAATGTACAGGGAGGCGGGGCTGTACCACGAGCGGTGTTCTCACATAAATACCTATCATTCCGAGATGCGAGTTCAGCAGGCTATGGCAGAGGAACTACAAAGCTCAGAAGAACATGGCTGACATAGTTGGTAAAGGTAGGAGGTCAGCAACGAGAACATGGAAAAAAGTTTTTGCCCAGAGTTCTGCTTTAATGGAAAGGCAATCACGAAGCGAGCCAGTATAATCAGGGATATGCAGGTGTCAGCTTATAATATGAGTAGGGAGTGAATTTCTGTTTATCATTTACACAAGAAAAGTATTCAGTTGCCATTGTAATTGACATGTGCTTTATATATGCACTACAAGGAGAAGAAGCTAACTACCCATTGTTTTGCAAATGACTCCTCTGTTTTAAAGTGGACCTCTCAAGTTTGTGTGAATACAATTCTGACATTTCACAATATACAATAACAGTATAAAAAGCTTTTGCCATTAAAAAACCGACCTTAGGCTTCAGTCGAGTGACATTACCTAGGCTGAGATGATGTCATCAGTCTGCTGCAAGCAGGAAGAAGAATTTTCTCAGTCTCCTCTTTTCCACTCATAGGAGTGCAACATTGAAACTTTGTAGCAAGCCAAAAGGTGTGAGGCTGCAGTAGGGGGGGATTTTGTTTTTAGACATTTGTGATGACAATAATTAATTGCACAGGCACCAGGATTTGCATAATTGTGGCACTATTGAGCCATCGTGTCAGTTTAGAAAGGAGATGCCTACACTGGATGTTGTCTAAACAAGATGGCGTCATTCTTCTCTGTGGGAGGTAATAAATACCTGTAATTGTTACAGATTGCACAACATGCTCTTAATATAAAAAAAAAAAATAACTGATGCTAAGCCCCGCTTTGAACCGTCTGTGTCTAACCATTGATTGATGGATGTCTCTGCAAGATTTCTACTATTTGGATTTTGCAGGCAGAGAAGAGGTCATAACAGGACTTGCTCACAAATGTCAGATGGTTCAAAGTGGGGAGCACTCCGAAATCTGTAGTCTTTTTGTTCTGTGACTAATCCTACTCCCCAGTTGCCATGTACAGTATACCTTTATTCTGGCTTGGGAAGAGCTTTATAGGAGCACATTGCGAGTGAGAAGAGTGTGCCTAAGCATTGTTTTGAGACACCAGAGATTGTATGCAAAAGGGTAGAAATGCTATTGGGATGCCCACAGAGATCAAACTTGACCTTCTAGCTTCCTAAATAATAAACAACTGAATAAAAAATTCTATGTAATTTCAAGTCTAAAGCCTCATACAAATGATTGGATTTTCCGAGGGGAATTGTGTGATGGCAGGCTTTTGTCGGAAAATCCGACCGTTTCTGTGCTCGATCGGACAATTGTTGTTGGATTTTCCGACAACAAATGTTGGATAACATGCTTTAAAATTTTCCAACAACAAATGTGTGCTGTCGAGTTATCCGATCGTGTGTAAAGAAGTCCTTTGGAAAAAAAATCCAACGTACAAACACGCATGCTCAGAAGCAATGCTAGCCATAACACAACATTTGCAAAAGTTGCCCAAAGGATGGCGCTAAAGAGCTGAAAAACCATGTAGTTTCGTGTTTGTTGGCCGACAATTCTTTGCCGTTTGTATGCAACACAATTTCACGGCCAACGCCCTTTGGACAAAAGTCCGACGCTTTGTCTGATGGAAATCCGATCGTGTGTACGAGGCTTTAGTGATGTAACTGTTCCCATATGTTAGCCTTAATTTATTCCTATGCTATAAAATTTATTGTACAAGTGAGATAGTTCAGTTTGCACCAATAAGAGAAAAGCCTCGTACACACGGTCGGACTTCAAACAAACTTTTCCGTGGATTTTCCAAGGGAGTTGGCCGGGCACACCCATAGCATACACACGGCAGGACTTTTCTGCAAACTTTCCCAAAACTTTCCCAACATCACGTGGTTTTTCTGCTCTTTACCGCCACCCTTTGGTCAACTTCTGCTATTGTTGGTTGATTTTAACATTGGTTCTGGGCATGCATATTTGTACTTCGGACAAAAGTCCGATGGATTTCTGTACTCACGGTCGGACTTTGCACCATCAGACTTTTGTTGCTGAAAAGTTTGTCCCTTTGCAGAGCGAACTTTTGTCCGATGAAAACCAAAAAAGTTTGTCCGATGGAGCGTACACACGGTAGGATTTTTTGGAAAACCTGCTCATTTTGAAGTTTGTTGGCAAAAAGTCTGACCGTGTTTACGGGCCTTAATGCTAGCCAAACATGCAGGCTAAACAGTGTGAATGGAGATATCGGCCCTGCCAGCTATTGTATTCCGACTGTGGCTATCTCAGTACCCAGCGCCTGTGGCTGTCTCAGTACCCAGCGCCTGTGGCTGTCTCAGTACCCAGCGCCTGTGGCTGTCTCAGTACCCAGCGCCTGTGGCTGTCTCAGTACCCAGCGCCTGTGGCTGTCTCAGTACCCAGCGCCTGTGGCTGTCTCAGTACCCAGCGCCTGTGGCTGTCTCAGTACCCAGCGCCTGTGGCTGTCTCAGTACCCAGCGCCTGTGGCTGTCTCAGTACCCAGCGCCTGTGGCTGTCTCAGTACCCAGCGCCTGTGGCTGTCTCAGTACCCAGCGCCTGTCTCAGTACCCAGCGCCTGTCTCAGTACCCAGCGCCTGTCTCAGTACCCAGCGCCTGTCTCAGTACCCAGCGCCTGTCTCAGTACCCAGCGCCTGTCTCAGTACCCAGCGCCTGTCTCAGTACCCAGCGCCTGTCTCAGTACCCAGCGCCTGTCTCAGTACCCAGCGCCTGTCTCAGTACCCAGCGCCTGTCTCAGTACCCAGCGCCTGTCTCAGTACCCAGCGCCTGTCTCAGTACCCTGTGGCTGTCTCAGTACCCAACCAGTGACTGCATTTGATAGGGGATCACGTGTGGGAGATGTGGGTTTGCAACCAGTTGTCCCTAGGATCTAGAAGTCATATAACACATGCTACAAGTGGCTGTGTCTGTTTTAGGAGAAGAAAGAAGTCTGGGCACAATGGAATGCCAGGGAAGATTCTCCTAAATGAAGTATGAAAGAACCCTGGAGAACCCAAGCAGGGCAAGTGAGGCAAAGCCCAGAGGTCATAGAGAGCTGTTGCCTTGCAAAAGAAAGCTTGAGCTAAGGGTATCAATGGGGCTCCCTGAATCTGGGTGCACACTAGACAATGACCTCACTTTCTGTGAGTGGGGGTCACTGAGATTAGTACAAAAAAATGTATGATTTAACACTTGCACTTCATCTAAATGTGCCCTCAAGCATGTTTTTAATCAGTTCAGAAATGAACAAAATGAGAAAATCACTATTATACAAACTTGCACAGTTATAACCAGACACAGAATCTTATCAAATTTGCAGAATAAGGGAAAACACACAAATTGGAAATGACAGAAAGGAAATTGCACAGAAACCACAATGTTATATATAATTACAAAGCTTGGGAAATAAAACATGTCTTTAGAGTTCAACCAAAAACTTCTTGAATCTCGAAAAACCCCGACCCCTAGGTGATCCGAGGGAAGTAAAACATCCTTTATAAACGGTGGTATCCCATTATAATTTGTTCTTTTGGAAAGCAACCAATACTTTTTTGAAATGATATGCTGAAGCTGCTGGAAGTGATTCCTATGTAAGACCACTTACACTTCAAAACTCAAATTTGCAATTGTTTTCCACATAAACTGGGTATGGGAGGTTCAGTAGATTGTGTGACCTCCGAGTATCCCCTTTGAGTTTGGATGGTCACACCGGATTGAATTGGCTGTAATTGCAGAGTAATGCAAATACAGGATCTGTTTCCCAGAATATGGTAATGATAGTGGCCCCTCAATGGTAAATTCATAGCTAAAGAGGAACTCTACCAGAAAGAAAAAATAGAAGTCAGCAGCTACAACTACTGTAACTGCTGAATTTTAATAATATAAAAAAAAAAAGTAATAGTCCAGGGATCCAGCAATGTCCTAATCTGGGCAAGTTCGTCGCTGGTCTTCGGGTCCCCAGTGCTGCCATATTGGTTGTGGGAAGCCGGTGTCTTGTCACATTCGGCTCCTCATCACAGATTACTCCGGAAGTGACGTTCCATCGCCGCCATCTTGGTACACCCCACACTCCTGCACAGTAATGATAGAGTGAGAAGGCGGCAAGCGGACATCTTGTTACACCCATCGGAGTTTTAGATTTCAGTTATTTTCAACACAAAACGGAGCTCATATGCTTAAATACAGTATTTGGAAATCCAACGGACTGTTTAGATGTTAAATTTTAAAAGCAGCAGCAAACCTGCTGACCTTACATGTTTGCTAATGTGACAGAACACCTCTGATTTTCACATTTCACATGTAAACAGTCCGTCGGATTTCCAAATACTGTATTTAAGCATATAACCTTTTTGTGTTGAAAATAACTGTGAAATCTAAAACTCCGGTGGGTGTAACAAGTTGTCCGCTTGCCCCCTTCTCACTCTATCATTACTGTGCAGGAGTGTGGGGTGTAGCAAGATTGCGGTGACGAAACGTCACTTCCGGACCAATCTGGGATGGGGAGCCGAATGTGACAAGACACCGGCTGTTACTTCTTGGTGCTTCACATCTGGCTTCCCACTGCGCATGCAGAATGTTTAGGGCCGGCGAGACAACTTCTGCTTGGACCACCAAAGTGACCTGCTCCAAGTAAAAAAAAAAAAAAAAGTTGTGGGAGAGAGAGAGCGGAATTTCCTTTTTTAGGTGAAGTTCCACTTTAACAGCAAAATGTTTTTATCTCCAGAGATTTTACTTTAGGCATTACATTACTATGAAAACAAAAGAAGCTTTTTCTAAATTCTGGCAAGTTTTTTGTGACTTTTCAGAAGGTCATCCCTCGGAAAATAATTATAATCTGTAGTTGCACATTTGTGAAAAGATTAGAGGACAGCTGGCGTTACACATTGGAGGAATCACTACGTAACTGAAACAAAATTCCTCAACCGAAAAAATACAATTTTCAGCAAACGCAGATGAGGTTATGGTTACGACTTTTGTAACAGTGGAGAACACTAGGGAACCTACCAGATGTTTCTTACCCGGCCAGTGCAGTTTTTTAATTTAACACTGAAAAGTAGGATTTTTAAAACAGCTTACCTGTAAAATCCTTTTCTTGGAGTACATCACGGGACACAGAGCAGCATAGTCATTACTATGTGGGTTATATAGAATTACCTTCAGGTGCTGGCACTGGCAACTTCCAAAACAGGAAGTACCCTCCCCTATATAAGCCCCTCCCATCCGGGAGCACCTCAGTTTTGTAGCAAAGCAATACGTGTCCCCAAAAGAGGGGTGGGAGCTCTGTGTCCCGTGATGTACTCCAAGAAAAGGATTTTACAGGTAAGCTGTTTTAAAAATCCTACTTTCTTGTTCATACATCACGGGACACAGAGCAGCATAGTCATTACTATGTGGGACGTCCCAAAGCAATGCCAAATGAGGGGGGGGATACACCATACATAAGCTGGGCGCTATCAGGCATGAGGATCTTTTGCGGCCTGCAACACACTGCGCCCAAAGGCGACATCCTCCTGACTTCTAACGTCCACCTGGGAGAACCTAGTAAACGTGTGCACTGAAGACCATGTTGCGGCCTTACAAATTTGAGCCAGGGAGGCCTGGTGATGCACTGCCCATGAAGTTCCAACTGCTCTCGTGGAGTGCGCCCTAACTTTGAACGGAGGCGGTCTACTTCTCAAGCCATAGGCTGGTATTATGACCTGTCGAATCCACTTGGCTAAAGTAGATTTTGATGCTGCCTGACCCTTTCTGGGGCCTTCCGGCAGAACAAACAAAGAATCCGTTCTACGAATCTGAGCAGTGGCTTTTAGATAAGCTTTAACTGCTCTTACTACATCCAAAGAATGCAATAACTTTTCCTCTACCGAGCTTGGTTTGGGGAAAAAAGAAGGAAGAACCACATCCTGGTTCAAGTGAAACCCCGATACCACCTTAGGAAGAAAGGCTGGGTGAGGGCGTAATACTACTCTGTCCTTATGAATAACCAGATATGGCTCTTTACAGGACATGGCGGCTAATTCCGACACTCTTCTAGCCGAGCATATGGCTACTAAAAATATCAATTTTCTGGTGAGTAGAACCAAGGAAATGTGCCGCAAAGGTTCAAATGGCTGCTTCTGCAGAACCGACAGAACCAAATTTAGATCCCATGGGCATATGGGAGCTTTAATCGGTGGAATAATACGAGTCACACCTTGCATAAAGGATTTGACAAGTGAATGCATAGCCAGGGGCCTTTGAAATAGTATTGATAAGGCCGAAACCTGGCCCTTGATAGTACTTAAGGCAAACTTCCTGTCTACAGCCCACTGCAGGAAGTCCAGAATTCTGCCTATAACGTACTTACGTGGATGCCATTTTCTGGCCTCGCACCAAGTGATGTACGCCTTCCAAACTCTATAGTAGATCTGCCTGGATACAGGCTTCCTGGCATTGATTATAGTTGTTACCACAGAGTTAGAGAGACCTCTCTTCTTTAGGATGTGGGATTCAATAGCCAGGCCGTTAAACTTAGAGTTAGTAAGGAAGGGTGGTATATCGGTCCTTGCGAAAGCAGGTCCGGTCGACGTGGAAGGGTCCAAGGACTCCCCACAGACATTTTGATGATTTCCGCGTACCAGGCCCTTCGGGGCCACGCTGGAGCCACCAGGATCACCGGCTTCTTTCCCAACCTGACTCTGCGAAGGAGTCGAGGCAACAATTGTAGCGGAGGGAATGCATACATCAGTCTGAACTGATCCCAAGGGAACACCAGAGCATCCGCGCCGCAAGCGAGGGGATCCCTTGTCCGGGAGACAAATCTGTCCACCTTTGCGTTGAATCTGGATGCTAGCAGATCTACATCCGGTGTTCCCCACCGCTGACATATTGCTCGGAAGACCTCGGGATGAAGGGAACATTCCCCTGGGCATAACTGTTGGTGACTCAGAAAGTCCGCCTTCCAATTCTCCACCCCTGGAATGAAGACAGCTGATATACATGGGACATGCTTTTCTGCCCATTCCAGGATGTGACTTACTTCCCTCTGGGCTGCACGACTCCTGGTGCCTCCCTGATGATTGATATATGCCACTGCTGTGGCATTGTCTGATTCTGACAGGGGACCCTTGGAGTCTGGATGTCCAGGCTACTAGGGCATACCGGGCTGCTCGTATCTCTAAGAGATTGATGGGCAGGGTTCTTACTACATTTGACCATCTGCCCTGGAGAGACCATTGCTCCAGTACTGCCCCCCCAGCCTATAAGGCTGGCATCTGTAGTGACCACCTTCCAGGATATCGGACTGAAGGGTTTTCCCTTCTGGAGATTCTGGGGGATCAACCACCAGCAGAGACTCTTCCGAACGGAAGGGGACAAAGCCATCGGGAAGTCTAGAGCCTGAATCTTTCCGTTCCAGGCTGACAATATGGCCCTCTGTAAATTCCTTGAGTGGAATTGGGCGTATGGCACAGCTTCGAATGATGCTACCATCTTTCCTAGCAGCCTCATGCACAGGCGTATGGACGGCTGTCTTTTTGCACAAAGCAGACGGACCAAGCCCCTCAGAGGATACCTTGTCTAGAGGTAAGAAAATCTTCCTCTGGTCTGAATCCAGCCGTAGCCCTAGATATACCAGGTTTTTCACTGGCTGTAGGGCTGACTTGTCCAGGTGGATGACCCAACCGTGAGATTCTAGATACTTGATTGTATCGACAATTACCACTTCTAGCTTGGCAACTGAGTGGTCCATCAACAACAGGTCGTGTAGGTATGCCATTATCGTTACACCTCGTGTACTTAGATCGGCCAACAGTGGGGCCAGAATTTTTGTGAACACTCGTGGTGCTGTGGCCAGACCGAATGGTAAGGCTCTGAACTGAAAATGGCGCCCTTCTACTGCAAAGCGTAGAAATTTTTGATGACCTGGAAAGATGGGAACATGCAAGTAAGCATCTTTGATGTCGATCGAGGCTAACCATTCCTCCCCCTGTAGGGCAGCGGTGACCGATCGGATCGACTCCATCCGGAAGGACCGGACGTTTAGAAATTTGTTTAGACTCTTTAGGTCCAATATGGGTCTTATGTCCCCGTTTGGTTTCGGGACTGTGAAAAGGTTTGAGTAGAAACTCAACCCCCACTCTTCCATAGGAACCTCCATAATTACTCCTTGGAGCAATAGTTGTTCTAACGCCACTAGGAGACACCTTCTTTTCAGAGGGTCTTTTGGCATGCCTGACCACATAAAATGGGAAGGAGGAGACTCTTTTAACTCCAACTTGTATCCCCGAGTTACTGCGGAGAGCACCCATCTGTCTTTGATCGTCTCCCGCCAGGTCTCTGCGAACAACTGAAGTCTTCCCCCCACCCGTTTGAGTGGGGGCAGCCCTTCATAGGCTTGACTTGGAGGCTGGTTTAGTACCTCTTCGGATCCAGGGCTTTTTATTACCCTGTGACTGTCCCTGATTTTTACCTCCTGAGTTTGACCGAGGAGGCCGTCGGAACTGCTTAGTAGCAGACGTCCCAGGGATAGGAGAGGTAGTCCTCTTAAAAGACGGACCCCTAGACCTCTTTTTAATTGGTAAGAGAGTACTTTTACCACTGGAAATCTTCTGGATATATTTATCCAGGTCTTCGCCAAAAAGGCGTTCTCCATGAAATGGGAAGCTAACTAAGAGCTTCTTACAGGGAGCCTCAGCAGACCAGTTCTTGAGCCACAGAAGCCTACGCATATGTACCAAAGACAGCGTGAGGCGGGAGGCCTGATGGATAGAATCCTTGATGGCGTCAACCGCAAAGCATAATGCTCTAGGCAGATCAGCCAGAGCCTGGGCCTGCTGGTCTGGCAAATCCCTCAGGACCATTTTCATTTGATCCCTTAAAGCTTGGCAGACCCCAATAGCTGCCACTGCTGGCTGTGTAACAGCCCCTGCTGTGGAAAAAGAAGATTTTAATAAAGATTCCAATTTTTTATCTACTGGATCTTTGAACATTTGAACATTATCTACTGGACATGTCAGTGATTTGTTCACAGAAGAAATGGCTGCGTCCACCGTAGGAACATTCCATCTCTGGGTGAATTTTTCCTCCATGGGATAGATCACCTGAAATTTCTTAGGTGGAACAAATAGTTTATCAGGATGTTCCCAGTCCTGGTATATAAGTCCTTCCAATAATGGATGTATTGGAAAGGAGCAATTAACCTGGGGAGCTTTTAGCGACCCCAACGAGGAGACAGCAGTAGTTGATGGTTCAACAAGAGGCATTTTAAATGCAGATCGAACCATGTCAGTTAGGGTCTGGACCCACAATCTTTCAGTCTGTGATGCTGAAAATGGTTCATCTACTGTCGATTCCTCAAAAACAGAGTTAACCTCCTCCTGATCCCCTTCAGGTAGGTCAGTCCCTTCCTGGGACTGTTGTTCTGCCAACAGGCACTCTAATGGAGGGGATGGAGATCTGGCACGCTTTCTTTCCTGTAGAGAAGAAGCGATCAATGCTGCCAATCTCTGCTCCAATCCCTCCAGAGTTGAGGCAAAAACCTCCTCTGTTATATATGCAGGAGCAGGTGGACTGAGGACAGCCGCAGTACCTGGCACTCCCGGGGGTTCCTTATGGGTATTAACCTCTGATTTCTATGGGGAGGAAGGTGCAGATGACTGCTCCAGATCCTCAGAGCCCGATGGAGACCCCCTACACTTCCTGAGAGGTATATCTCGGAGTTTTTTAGGCGGCATATTCCTTAGTTCAAAGCTGAGGTATTCCAGCCGCAATACACCCCTTTACTGAAATAGTCTAATGCAATTTGCTGCTATGTACATCAGTGGGTGTCTACTAATGCGTCTTTCTGGGGATGCCTGTATCAACCGCCCGCTGTAAGCCCCTATACCATGCTACCAGCTCCTTTTCATGCTCTGTGTCCATAGCAAGCAGCGTGGACTGAGTCATTTTATCTTGCTGGGACGCCCGCACATGCGCAGAAGCGCTGGGCGCACAGAGCGCGTCATCCGCCAGGCTCCGCCCCCTTTTTTGAAGCTAAATCTTATAAAAAGAAAGCGTGTGTGCGTGCACGTGTGCGCTCTTGGCGCCATGTAGGGAGAGGAGCCAGGGTCCCTGTTTCACCAGGACTCGGGGATGGAAGGAAACTACTTGGCAGCATGACAGAGGAATGCAGCTTCCCTGATAGAGAGCTCACTCATCTGCCTGGACTTTCACCATGGAAGGAATAGTCCCAAGAAAAAAGACGTTCCACAGCGGCCTCTAGTGGACAAACACAGGTACCGCACTTTGTCTTTTTTTTTTTAACCCCCTTTATGAAAAACATTTCTAGGTTTACAGTTTTTTTTTAAAACTTCCTTCTGAAAAGACATTTCTAGGATTTCTTAGGCATATACAGCTATTAGCGGGAATACCTTTAGGTAACAGGCAGAAAGACATATTAGGCTTGGGGGTCCCCTCAATAGAACCAAGTTCCTGAGGGGCCCCCACTTACCTTTTCCCCGCCGCAGGACTTTGTTTGGTCCACAGAAGCCCAAACTTCACCTCTCACGGCAGGCATTGTACTAGACCTTCAGGGACCGGGTTCCCAAGGATTCCACTCCCCTGGACCTGTATAGCACCCTGCACAGATAGCCTCTTGGTTTTGGGTATGACCAGAGCTCTGGATCCCAGGGTCCAGCCCTCCTAAGAGAGGCATTACAGGCAAAACCCTGCTCTTCTCTGCAAGGCCCGGGTACCGACCGTTTAGCTATGAAGCTTTTTTGGTCGGATCCGGAATAGCTTGCCAAGGCCCAGAGAACCTGTACACAAGCCCAGATGAATACATGTTAACCTTGGCCAACACCTTAGACACTGGCAAAAAACTGAGGTGCTCCCGGATGGGAGGGGCTTATATAGGGGAGGGTACTTTCTGTTTTGGAAGGTGCCAGCACCTGAAGGTAATTCTATATAACCCACATAGTAATGACTATGCTGCTCTGTGTCCCGTGATGTATGAACAAGAAATAGTAACAAACAAAGCAGATGAAAAAAAAAATTGCAGAAATGGAATTGCTAAACGTAGAAGGGGTAAGGATTCATTAAAGTGGAAGTAAACCCATCGATTTAACAGTTTCAAAAAGCAGTTACATTCCCGGCATGCCGGGAATGCCAACTGTCACATTGGTTGTCCTCTCAACCAAACTGTCAAACCATCCAATGGCTGGTGTCATAACTGATCACATGTGCAGCATCATGGCAGTTGAAGATTAAACAGAGGCCAAGATGGCAGCTTCCTTGTCTGAAAATGATAGGAGGGTTTACTTCCACTTTAAGGGCTAGTTAGAATGAATTGAACTCCGAGATAAGCAAATATTGTCTAAATACAAGAGGTATGTGTATTCTTACTTTAATCTGCCTGTGCTCTGTGTATTTCTTTCAGATCTGTGCAGTAATCCAATGTTAAAGCTGAACTCCAGGTTAGGCAAATACTGTCTAAATACAAGAGGTATGTGTACTATTACTTCAATCTCCAACAATGAATTTCTTCAAGATCTGTGCAGTAATTAAGTGTGAAACTTTGCCTCTGTGCAGGAACTCCCTATAAGAAAGGCTGGTTCCTTCTACTCTTTCTCCTTGACGGGTGACTGGTCTTGTATCTGCCCCTCCTGTGGTTTTCTGCAGGCAGCCTGTAATGGCTGGGGTCTGCTGAGTCCCTCCGCCAGCTCTGCTCTCTGCGCAGAATATGTGCAGCCCAGGAATGATGTCACTGCTACTTTTATAAGGAAATGTCAGGCTTTGTAATTCATTTAACACGCTCAAAGCTTTATATAATTTGTGGCTATTGAAAGTTTTTGTGCACGGAGTTCAGCTTTAAACTTTGTCTTTGTGCAGGAGCTGCTGGCTCCCCCCTCCCCGACAGCTCTGCTTTCTGCACAAGCTAAGCATAGGACAGTAATGAATGATGTCACTGCCACTTTTACAAGGTAATAACTGGGTTTGTAAAGGCATTTGGTGCACACAAAATCGAGTTATGTTGTTTGTGGATATTGAGGAATATACAGTGCCTTGAAAAAGTGTTTATACCCCTTTTTCCACATTTTGTCATGTTACAACCAAAAACGTAAATGTATTTTATTGGGATTATATGTGATAGACCAACACAAAGTGGCACATATTTGTGACGTGGAAGGAAAATGATAAATGGGTTTTAATTTTTTTTTACAACTAAATATCTGAAAAGTGTGGCGTGCATTTGTATTCAGCCCCCTTTACTCTGATACCCCTAACTAAAATCTAGTGGAACCAATTGGCTTCAGAAGTCACCTAATTAGTAAATAGAGTCCACCTGTGTAATCTAATCTCAGTATAAATACTGCTGTTCTGTGAAGACCTCAGAGGTTTGTTAGAAAACCTTAGTAAACAAACAGCATCATGAAGGCCAAGGAACACACCAGACAGGTCAGGAATAAATTTGTGGAGAAGTTTAAAGCAGGATTAGGTTATAAAAAAATATCCCAAGCTTTGAACATCTCATGAAGCACTGTTCAATTCAGTATGGCATAACTGCAAATCTACCAAGATATGGCCGTCCACCTAAACTGACAGGCCAGGCAATAAGAGCATTAATCAGAGAAGCAGCCGATAGGCCCATGGAGGAGCTGCAGAGATCCACACCTCAGGTGGGAGAATATGTATACAGGACAACTATTAGTCATGGCAAGAAGACAGCCATTGTTGAAAGAAAGCAATAAGAAGTTTGCGAGAAGCCATGTGGGGAACACAGCAAACAGGTGGAAGAAGGTGCACTAGTCAGAATAACACACCATCCCCACCGTGAAACATGGTGGTGGCAGCATCATGTTGTGGGGGAGCTTTTCTTCAGCAGGGACAGGCAAGCTGATCAGAGTTGATGGGGAGATTGATGGAGCCAAATACAGGGCAATCTTAGTTGAAAACCTGTTAGAGTCTGCAAAAGACTTGAGACTGGGGCGGAGGTTCACCTTCCAGCAGGACAACGACCCTAAACATAAAGACAGAGCTACAATGGAATGGTTTAGATCAAAGCATATTCATGTGTTAGATTGGCTCAGTCAAAGTCCAGACCTAAATCCAATTGAGAATCTGTGGCAAGACTTGAAAATTGCTGTTCACAGACACTCTCCATCCAATCTGACAGAGCTTGAGCCATTTTGCAAAGAAAAATGGGCAAAAATGACTTGCAGCTTTAATTGCAGCGAAAGGTGGTTCTACAATGCATTAAAGCGGAGTTCCACCCTAAAGTGGAACTTCCGCTCATCGGATTGCCCCCCCCCCTCCGTTGCCATAATTGCCACCTTTCGGGGGGGGAGGGAGGACAAGATACCTGTCAAAGACAGGTATCCTTTCCCACTTCCTGGGGTCCGGCCTTGGCTGTGACGCGGCCGTGACGTCACCATGGGGCTCCCTCCTCCTCCTCCCCTGATAGGAGAGAGGAGTGGGGCCTCGGGCATGCGCAGTAGGGTTCCCGACGTGAAGCCGAAAGGCTTCACTGCCGGGTTCCCTTACCCGCAATGGCGACGGCAGCACCCGACAGCTGATGTGAAACATCAGCTGCGGTGCCGACATCGAGGGACACCAGGACAGGTAAGTCTCCATTTATTAAAAGCCAGCAGCTGCAGTATGTGTAGCTGCTGGCTTTTAATATTTATTTATTTTTGCCCGGGGTTGCCTGGAACACCCCTTTAACTCGGGGGCACGCCACACTTTTCTGATATTTATTTGTAAAAATAAATGGAAAGCCATTTATCATTTTCCTTCCACTTCACAATTATGTGTCACTTTGTGTTGGTCTATCACATAAAATCCAGATAAAATACATTTACGTTTTTGGTTGTAACATGACAAAATGTGGACCATTTTAAGGGGTATGAATACTTTTACAAGGCACTGTACAGTATATAACAAAGTTTTTGTGCCACATTTTTCAGATCAGTTTTCCCAAATTTACCACTCCATCTTTGCGGCATGGATGGAAATTGTCCTATAAACTACTCTTTTTTTATGGTTCTACTGAACAACTTTTTTGTTAGCAAATCTTTATTTTTCTGTCAGGACAGATATAAAGTGCCAAGCACATTTCTGCAGCAGCCTCCAAAAAGCACTCCATTACAGCTGAATGCGGGATGCTCTGACAGGCAAAGCTCTGACACTTCTTGTCCCCTATGCATTTCTTTTGGCCACTTAGGCTGCCCATCATAGTGATGGGCCAATAAGAATGGTTGGGGCTGCACATAGGAGCTTTGCCTACCATAATGACCCAGGCTACTGAAAGTATATTGGTAGATGTCTGGGGCCGGAAGCTTGAAGTTTCCAAAGAGTATTGGCCGGGACAGAACTGGAGACCAAGGAAATATCCTCAAGCACTCCATATGGGAGAGGTTTAGGCCATTGGGCCAGCTGAAAGAGTCTAGGAGACTTAGAGCTGAGGCAACTGGGAGAGAGCTCAGGGGAGCCAGAGATATCTGTGAGTCTTGGATAAGTGAGAACACGTGAAGTATCAGAAGAACATCTACCTACGGGCTAAGGGTGCGCCTGTGCAGCAGGATGTTGTAATTGAAGCTGAATGAGCTTAAAGGAGTTGTAAAGGCAGAAGTTTTTTTATCTTAATGCATATATGCATTAAGATAACAAAACCTTCTGTGTGTAGCAGCCTCCCCAGCATCCCCTAATTACTTACCTGAGCCCCATCTCTCTTCAGCGATGTTCACGAATGTCTAAGCCATCTGGGACACTCCTGATTAGCTGAGACACAGCAGCGGCTCCATTGGCTTCCATGGCTTTCAATCAAAGTCAGTTAGCCAATTAGGGGGAGAGGGGGCGAGGCCAGGGCAGGGCTCCGTGTCTGAATGGACACACTGAGCTCTGACTCGGCTCGGATGCCCCCATAGGAAGCTGCTGACTGTGGGGGCACTCCTCAGGAGGGAGGGGCCAGGAGCAGCAAAGAGGGACCTGAGAAGAGGAGGATCCAGGCTGCTCTGTGCAAAACCAACTGCACAGACACAGAGGAGGCAAGTATAACATGTTTTTTTTTTTAAATGAGACTTTACATTTTTTTTAAGAGCCAGGTTGATAAGTATTTTTTGTTTGGTGTGAAGCTAAAACCCCGACATGGAAAGCCTGATATTGTAATGATTTTCTTTTCTGATTTCTTTTAATAAAAGTGGGCCACCAGGTCCTTAAAGGGGTTGTAAACCCTTGTGTTTTTTCACCTTAATGCATCCTATGCATTAAGGTGAAAATACACCTGGCTGTGACCGGCCTCCCAGCCCCCCATTTTACTTACCTGAGCCCCGTATTTTTGTCGGTGGAGACGCGCTTGTCCTCTCTCCATGGGCTCCCACAGCTCTTGATTGGATAAATTGATAGCAGCGCAGCCATTGGCTCCCGCTGCTGTCAATCAAATCCAATGACGCGAGCGCCGGGGGGGCGGGGCCGAGTCCAGCACTCAGGACCGCGTCCGCAAGGTATCCGCCCCGGGAGAGCGCTTCTCCTAGGGGGGTTATCCGATAAGAGGAGGAGCCGCGAGAGCCACCGAGGGACCCCAGAAGAGGACGATCGGGGCCACTCTGTGCAAAACGAGCTGCACAGTAGAGGTAAGTATGATATGTTTGTTATTTTAAAAACAAAAAAAACGAACCCTTACAATCACTTTAAAGTGGAACTTTACTCTCTGAGTCAACATTCAAAGTGATTTTTCAACAAAATAAAGCATGGAGACATGGATGGATGGTGGGGTTTGCTTTGAATATTAAAAATGAATTAAATAGCGTTTTTGGGTTGCTGTGTTTAGATGCAGTGAAGATCCGCTTTAACTATAGTCTCTGTCTGCCGTGGACTCACTGTAAAAAACGCATCTACAATGAGAGCTAAGCACCCCTATATCACAATATATATCACAATATATACAGCATATCTTTTTCTTCTGTGAGTTTCACACCAGGGATCTTGACATGCATTTTTCTGTGTTTTGAAATACAGACAATATACTGTATAGGTAACACAAATATGCTTTTTTCTATACAACCTTTTCCCTTCTTTTTTGGTGCATTGCCCAGTATGGTCCCCTTTAAGATGAATGAATGGGATACTTTAAAACCACAATGTATATGAGTGTACATAGTTATAAAGTCTGTTACCATATATGTTATCTTGTGAAAAATGCCTAAATAGTAAGTAACAATTTTTGTATTTGTTTTTGTTGGTTTTCTATAGTTGGTTTGTATTAATGCTATATCAAGATATTTCATTACGATGTTTTTTATGGGTATTTTTTCAGATAGTTCTTAGTTGTGGAATCTTTATGTTATACCTGATAACTAAGGAAATTTTACTCGAGTAATTCTTTACATGTTTTCTTAAAAAATAACAATGAAATGAAATAAAGATATACTGTATTTATTGGCGTATAACACGCCGATAAATACGGTATATGCTAAAAAGGGACTTGTTGTTCTATGCATAAACTACATTTTACACATAAAAATGTAATGGCCCTGGAAAGGCATATGGAAATCAACAAGTGGATTTAGGTTAGACAATAGCGAGTTTCCATTATAATGCAGTCCTTTCCAGTGCGTTGTTTATGCCTGAGGCATCTAGCAGTAGATATGTTATCTTTACTTGTTCAAATGAATGATGATGTTGTTGCCATCACTTACCACATAATGCCATACAAAAGGAAGCAGCAAGTTGGTGGTTTAGGTAAACTTTAAGGCTGGGTTCACACCATTGCAAATTGGATGCAGTTTCTCGGCATCCAATTCGCAATAGCAGGAATTTTGACCGTCCCGCTATGGAGCCAGTTCACATATCTCTCGCAGCGGGTCCAGTGCGATTTGCACAAAAACGCGTCTTTTGGTCCATTTCAGGCCTGAATTCAGCCCAAAATTCGGGCCGAAATCGGACCTGAAATGTTGAACCAAGATGAACTGGACCCCTGCTGCTAGCGCATCCTAATACGCTCCTGCCCAAATCAATGGGGCAACGCTGACGTACCGCCGGCTATACGCCGCTGTAGCGGCGCATTGCGGGTGGTTTTAACCCTTTCTCGGCCGCTAGCGGGGGTTAAGAGCGCCCTGCTAGCGGCCGAAATGCACCGCAAATCCGACGGTAAAAAAGCAGCGTGTTACCGCTATTTTACCGCCGACGCCATGGGCGGCTTCAGTGTGAAAGGGCTCTTAGGCCCCTTTCACACTGAGGCGTTGAAAAAACGCTAAAAAATCATACGGTTTTTTACCACGTTTTTACCGCGTTCGCGGTAAAAATAGCGCTAACGCATATGCGTTTTTACCGTGGTTTTGCCGCGTTTTTGCGGTAAAAGGATTATTTGGTATCCCACAATCCTCCACTCTACTGCGGTCATGTGACCTTCTGGGTGTTTTTTACAGCGGTACTCATTCATTTCAATGGGGATAGGCGTTTTTACAGCGCTATTTTATGCGCCCCAAAGATGCTCCAAAGAAGCTGTTTGCAGGATTTTTTCCAACGCATAGCCAGAAAAACGCCTCAGTGTGAAAGCCCTCAGGGCTTTCACATTGAGAATGCTGGGGCAGGATTATTTCAGGCATCTTTACAGCGCTATTTTTAACGCGAAAACGCTGTAAAAACGCCTCAGTGTGAAAGGGGCCTAAGTGTCCAGTGTCCAATGTTTACAGCACACCTATTATACAACTCCTATTATACAGTCCATGGACTGACATCTTCAATCTTGACAAAGCGGGTTATGTTCCTGCTCATAGGAGAAGACTAGGCAGAATGTTAGATGTTTTAACATACATTCCATTACCAGAGCTGAACAGCCCCACCCAGGGGGTGGTCTCTTCGGACATAACCCTCCTACCTGCAGCCAGCAGCCTCAGTTTTTTCTGCCTAGCAGAGGAGAGGCCCTGGCTCTCTTCGGAGCCAGTTTTATTATTTTATTTTTGTGATTCTTCTATCAACTGTCGGCTGGGCAACAGGTTGGGTAGTTGCTATCCTCGTAGTCTTCCCAGTCCGACCATCGAGCGTGCTGATCCTCGCTCTGCGTGAGATCAGTCCATGACATACCCCATGGCTCCAGGAGTGGCCGGTGAGCTTTATGCTCCAGGGTCCACATACGACTAAACAGTTTTGCTGTATCTTTCACGGTGGACCGGCCGACAGCTACTCAGTACTGCACTGTGGTAGACCTGTCAGGAACATACCAGTGGGTCCTAGCTGGATGGGTAAGTACTGTTCCCCTGCCTCAGCTGGAGAGTACATGCTGTGTGTTCCTATGGTAGGGGGGTTTTCCCTGTCTCCCCCTTGTTTTTTTCTACTCTGTCACCTACATGCGATGCGCTGACTGGGGGGTGCCTGGGGGTCACTCTGTCCCGGTGGGGGTCCATAGGGGTCTGCATTAAGGTGTGGGGTGCTTTCTGTGTCAGCCTGGGCCTTGCGTGCCTTTCGGCACCATGTTTTTACTATGCTTCAATTTGCATTGTAAACCGCATTGGCAGCCATCTTGCCGTGGCCGCGCTGTGGCGCACTTGTAATTACGGCGTCAATTTTCTTGAAGCTGCACACTCTTTTGTGCTGGTTTGGCCTCTATCGCTGACTGGAATGGCGCGCTTCTCCTCAGTCTCCTCACTGTTCACTCGCGCTGAGGAGCAGGCTGTGGAACCGAGCGGTCCTAGCTGGGTTGGTGAGTCCCCTGGGTAACCCCCCACAGTCAGTGCAGCCGGAGGTTGGACTTTTTCTCTCATTTATTGACAAAGTCTCAGAGGGTGGTGGTATCATGGAGTGAGTGTCACCTGCTTCCCCATTCATGTCAGAAGCAACTGGCAGTGCTACTGTACCTGCAGTCCCTATGGACCAGTTGTCGGCAGTCCTGGAATCATTTGTTGCCAGGATGGAAGCGGCGTGCGAGCGCAAGGGGGCAATAAAGCACCCTCTCCCCCACCATCTCCAGGGGAGTGCTCTGATTCAGATATGGGCATTGCTGTGGCACAGAACCCTAGCTCTGAATTTTTGGATATTTTTGACCAGGACATTCCTTGTGAGGAAGACTCCTTATCTGGGTCAGTACATGACAGGACACTTGCTAGTGAACTCATTGATGCTGTGAGGGACACTCTCAACCTGGATGGTTCTTTTCAAGCTAATCCTTCTAAAAAGGTTTTTCCCTATACACCTTTTTTTGACAGATTCATAGACCAGGTTTGGGACAAACCACAGAAGACCTTTGCGGTCTCGCAGCGTCTGGCGGTTAGGTACCCCTTTGAGGACAGCCTGATTAAAAAATGGGCCTCTCCTCCGGTGGTTGACCCCCCGGTCGCCCGGTTGAATAAGGCCACAACTCTCCCGGTTGAGGGGACCCCTGCTTTTAAGGACCCTACTGATAGGATGTCGAAAGTGGTGAGCAGAGCCATGTTCACCATGCTGGGATCTGCGCTACGTCCTCTTGTAGCGGTGCCCCTGGTGTCTCAGACACTCACGGATAGTGGTGCAACGGATCGGTGGTGATCCGTGATCCGAACGGGTCACCCTGTTCGGATCAAATTACCACGGGGCGGCAGCCATCTTGGTACACCCGGCGGCGCCGCTGTAATGACGTTTCGTCGCCGCCATCTTGCTCCACTCACACTCCTGCACAGTAATGATAGTAAGAAGGGGCCAAGCGGACATCTTATTACACCCAACAGAGTTTTAAATTTCACAGTTATTTTCAACACAAAATGGAGTTTATATGCTTAAATACATTATTTGGAAATTCAACAGACTGTTTACATGTTAAATTTTAAAAGCAGCAGCAAACCTGCTGACCTTACATGCTTGCTAATGTGACAGAACACCTCTGATTTTCACATTTAACATTTAGTTAAATGTGAAAATCAGAGGTGTTCTGTCACATTAACAACCATGTAAGGTCAGCAGGTTTGCTGCTGCTTTTAAAATGTAACATGTAAACAGTCCGTTGGATTTACAAATACTGCATTTAAGCATATAAGCTCAGTTTTTGTGTTGAAAATAACTGTGAAATCTAAAACTCCGGTGGGGGTAACAAGATTTGTGTTTTTTTTTTTTTTTTTTGCCGATCCGAAAATGATCCGATCCGTGACCCCTGATCCGAGGATTGATCCGATCCGTGAGTTTTTTGATCCGTTGCACCCCTACTCACGGAATGGGCGAAGATTATGCACCAGACTGTGCAGGAGCATAATCTTCCTCCGGAATGCATTACACTGGCAGACCAAATGGTACAGGGCCTGGTGTATGTGTGCGATGCCACTATGGACGTTGCCCCCCTAATTTCTAGGGCCTCAGTGTCTGCGGTGGTTTTGCGTCGCCTAATCTGGTTAAAATGCTGGTCTGCTGACCTGGCCTCTAAGAAGCTCCTGACGGATTTGCCTTTCAAGGGCGGAAGGCCATTTGGTGCTTCCCTGGATGACATTATTAAAAATGTCACAGGGGGTAAGAGCACCCTTCTTCCTCAGCCTACTAAGGCGAAGGAGCCGCGCCGTAAGCCGGGTCCATCCTTTCCCACTCAGAGGTTTTTTCGTCAGTCAGATCCCGCGGGGAAAATTCTCCCGGACTGACAAGGGTGCGGCTGGGGGACAGAAGTGTCCCTGGGTGCGTAAGCCGAACACGCCGGCAAGCAAGCCTGCCACCGCATGAAGGCTTGCCCCCGCCCATTCGCTCGGTGATTGTTGCGCTCCACTCGGGGGATTTTCTGGCATCCTTGGACATCAAGGACGCCTACTTGCATGTCCCAATCTGCGCGGGTCACCAGAAGTTTCTGCGCTTCGCGAAAGGCTTAGACCATTATCAGTTTGTGGCTCTTCCCTTCGGTTTGGCGTCAGCACCGTGGGTTTTCACCAAGGTGCTTGCCCCGATTCTAGCTTTGCTGAGACAGCGAGGCATTGCTATCGTGTGCTATCTGGACGATCTTCTTCTGAGAGCAGGCTCAGAATTAGAGGAAAATGTGTTGCTAGCCAGTCAGACCCTCCGAGAATTCGGCTGGCTGCTGAACATTCAGAAGTCGGTCCTGGTTCCTACTCAGCGTCTGGAGTACCTAGGATTGATCCTGGACTCCTCAGAGGCGAGGGTATTTCTACCCTTAGACAAGTTACAGACTCTTCAATCTGCGGTACGGGTGCTGACGTCCCGAAAATGGTCGTCACTCCGTTTTTGCATGAGGGTCCTGGGACTAAGGCCCCTTTCACACTGGGGCGGGCAGGAGCGGTGGCGGTATAGCAGCGCGATTTTCAGCGCTGCTATACCGTCGTTCTTACCGCGGTATGCGGTCGCTAGGGGGGTTAATTTAACCCCCGCTAGCGGCCGAAAAAGGGTTAATACCGCCTGCAAACCGCGGCTATTGCCGCGGTTTGCGGGCGGTATTACCGCGGTGTCCCATTGATTTCAATGGGAGACCGCGGTAAAGGAGCGGTGAACACGTAAAGAAGCGGCTAGCAGGACTTTTGGAGCGGTCCTGCTAGCGCACCGCTTCAGTGTGAAAGCCTTTGGGCTTTCACATTGAAGGCACAGGGCAGGATTTTTTCATGCGGTATAACAGCGCTATTATTAGCGCTAAACCGCATGAAAAACGCCCCAGTGTGAAAGGGGCCTTATGGTGGCTTCCTTCGAGGCGGTGCCGTATGCCCAATTCCACACTCAAATCTTACAAAAGGAGATCCTACCTTGCTGGAACAAGTCTCCATTATCACTGGATCGTCAGATCCAGGTGAGTCACCTGGTCAGGGCATTCCTGACGTGGTGGCTGAGATCCCCTCCCTTCGGTCTGGGAAGTTGTTCCTTTCTGTCCAGTGGACTGTGATCACAACGGACGCCAGTTGTTCGGGCTAGGGCGGAGTCTGGGGAGTTCTGTCAGCTCAATGGCTCTGGAATCCGGACGAGTCCCGTCTGCCAATCAATGTCCTGGAACTCCGGGCAATCGGAATGTGCCTCTCCTCGTGGTCAAGGAGACTGCAGGGATGCTCGGTCAGGATACAATCGGACAACGCCACGGCCGTGGCTTATGTCAACATCAGGGGGGAACTCGGAGCTCAGCTGCGGCATCCGAGGTCGCTCACATCCTAAGGTGGCCGGAAAGAAGCGTGCCGGCTCTGTCGGCCGTTTACATTCCAGGAGTAGACAACTGGCAGGCGGACTATCTGAGCCGCCAGATGTTGGACCAGGGGGAATGGTCCTTGCATCCGGAGGTGTTTCACCTCCTTTGCCGGAGGTGGGGCACGCCGGATGTGGACCTATTGGCCTCTCGACTCAATCGCAAGGTGTCGAGATTCGTGGCAAGGTCCAGGGATCCCTGGGCGTCAGACGCGTTGGTGGCCCCGTGGGGTTGGTATCGGCTGATTTATGCCTATCCTCCACTGAAGTTGCTTCCTCGACTACTTCGCAGGGTGGAGGCCGAGGGGATTCCGGTAATCCTCATCGCTCCAGATTGGCCTCGGCGTCCTTGGTACACCGATTTTGTGCGCCTAGTAGTGGACGTTCCATGGCGACTGCCTGTGCGGGAGGACCTTCTGACTCAAGGTCCCATACTTCATCCTGCTTTACAGTCGCTGGCTTTAACGGCATGGCTATTGAAAGCCAGGTGCTGAGAGACCGGGGTCTCTCAGATTCGGTCATGTCGACCATGCTGAGAGCATGGAAATCTTCTTCCAGGAAGATTTACCACCGTACCTGGAGGGCCTACATCACTACGTGCGAGGAACTGGATTGGCGTCCACGGACGTATTCCGTTGCCAGGATCTTGCTGTTTTTACAGCGTGCTGTGACCCAAAAGCTTGCCTTAAGCACCATTAAGGGTCAGATTTCGGCTTTGGCTATTTTCTTTCAGCGGCCGCTAGCGGGCCATTCTTTGATTAGTACCTTCGTACAGGGGGTCCGGCATGTGCTCCCCACTATTAAACTACCTCTTTCTCCTTGGGATTTGAATTTGGTGCTCTCGATTCTTCAGGAACCTCCTTTTGAAAACATCAGAGAGATTCCCCTCTTAACTTTATCTCAGAAGGTGGCTTTTCTAGTAGCCATTACTTCTGTCAGAAGGGTTTCTGAATTGGCGGCCTTGTCTTGCAAACCGCCATACTTGGTCCTAAATAAGGATAAGGCGGTGCTACGCCCGCAGCCTTCTTTTCTCCCGAAGGTGGTCTCGGCCTTCCACCTTAATGAGGACATTGTACTTCCGTCTTTATGTCCTCGTCCATCGCATCCCAGAGAGTTTGAGCTTCACACGTTAGACGTGGTACGTGCTTTACGGGTGTACCTGTCTGCTACGGCTTTGTTTCGGAAGTCTGACTCGCTGTTTGTGTCTGTGTCTGGTCCAAATCAGGGCCAAGCGGTTTCGTCTGCCACCATTTCTCGGTGGATCAGGCAGACCGTCATACAGGCCTATGCCCTTAAGGGGCGGGCACCTCCCTTTCCGGTTACGGTGCATTCTACCAGGGCAATTGGTGCTTCCTGGGCTTTCCGACATCAAGCATCTGTTGCACAAGTGTGCAAGGTGGCGACCTGGTTGTCCGCACATACCTTTTCAAAGTTCTATAAGGTTATGTGGCTGCATCTTCTGATGCTTCCTTCGGCCGCAAGGTTTTGCAGGCGGCTGTTTAATGTTGCAACTCCTCCGTTGAGGAGCTCTGCTTGTTTGGGGTGAAGTTTGTTTTTTTCCTTGATACTGTTCCCACCCCTAGTTCTTTGACACTGCTTTGGGACGTTCCACTTTGTCAAGCTTGAAGATGCTGTGTCAGTCCATGGACGGTAAGAGAAAATAGGATTTTTTTGTACTCACCGTAAAATCCTTTTTTCTGACGTCCATGGACTGACACAGCACCCACCCCTCCTTTGTTGTGTTTGTACTGCTTTAATACGAACTGAGGCTGCTGGCTGCAGGTAGAAGGGTTATGTCCGGAGTGACCGCCTTCTCCTATGAGCAGGAATATAACCCACTTTGTCAAGATTGAAGATGCTGTGTCAGTCCATGGACGTCAGAGAAAAGGATTTTATGGTGAGTACAAAAAAATCCTATTTTTAGGCTCTTTGCACACTATACGCTAATAAAAAGCCAGAAAAACACTTTATGAAAAACAGTCATCATAGCTTTCTTGTGCCAGCTTTTAGCAGCAGCAGTTGGGAGCTTTCGGCTTTTTTTTCTGCTGGAAAATCGCTACCAAAAATGCAAAAAACTGAAGCTTCAAAAACACTTCTAGACTGAAATAGTGTGAATGGACACATTTCTTGTTCATACATCACGGGACACAGAGCAGCATAGTCATTACTATGTGGGTTATATAGAATTACCTTCAGGTGCTGGCACTGGCAACTTCCAAAACAGGAAGTACCCTCCCCTATATAAGCCCCTCCCATCCGGGAGTACCTCAGTTTTTTGCCAGTGTCTAAGGCAGGGGTACTGAATTAAAATTCACGGGGGTCCGGTCGGAAAAATTTTGTTCCAGCGGAGGTCCGAATGCCATATTGGTGCTATGACTCCACATGATGTCCTCCACTTCACAGCGCCCCCCACCACCACACACATGCACACACCTTTACGATCCACACACATCACAATTTGTGCTTTTTTTCCTTTCAACTTTATTGAAATGTCAAAATACATTTAATTCATTTTTATGCACCACAGCTCAGTTGCGGTGCATAGAAACAGTATGCATTTTGCACCACACTGCTCAGTACGCAGGGGCGCTGTTTCTGTGTGAACAGGACACATAGAAAACAATTGTTTTCTATTGCCCTTGCAGAGACGTGTTTTGCTAGTGCAGAAATTAGACCTCCTTTTACATTAGTGTCTTCAGTCCCCCACTTCACATCACAGCCCCCCTTTACATCAGTGTCCTCAGCCCCCACTTACGTCACATCCCCCCTGCCTCATCACAAACCCCCCATCACAGACTGACCGCCCAAATCACAGACTGACCCCCCATCACAGACCCCTCATCACAGACTGACCCCCCATCACAGACCCCTCATCACAGACTGACCCCCCATTACAGACTGAGCCCCCCATCACAGACCCCTTATTACAGACTGAGCCCCCATCACAGACCCCTCATCACAGACTGACCCCCCCATCACAGACCCCTCATCACAGACCCCTTATTACAGACTGACCCCCCATCACAGACCCCTCATCACAGACTGACCCCCCATCACAGTCCCCTCATCACAGACTGACCCCTTATTACAGACTGACCCCCCCATCACAGACCCCTCATCACAGACTGACCCCCCATCACAGACCCCTCATCACAGACTGACCCCCCATCACAGACCCCTCATCACAGACTGACCCCCCATCACAGACCCCTTATTACAGACTGACCCCCCCATCACAGACCCCTCATCACAGACTGACCCCCCGTCACAGTCCCCTCATCACAGACTGACCCCCCATCACAGTCCCCTCATCACAGACTGACCCCCCATCACAGTCCCCTCATCACAGACTGACCCCCCATCACAGACCCCTTATTACAGACTGACCCCCCCATCACAGTCCCCTCATCACAGACTGACCCCCCATCACAGTCCCCTCATCACAGACTGACCCCCCATCACAGTCCCCTCATCACAGACTGACCCCCCATCACAGACCCCTTATTACAGACTGACCCCCCCATCACAGACCCCTCATCACAGACTGACCCCCCATCACAGACCCCTCATCACAGACTGACCCCCCATCACAGACCCCTCATCACAGACTGACCCCCCATCACAGACCCCTTATTACAGACTGACCCCCCCATCACAGACCCCTTATTACAGACTGACCCCCCCCCATCACAGACCCCTCATCACAGACTGACCCCCCATCACAGACCTCTCTCGATATCAAAAACCACTGTCCTTTACAGCACAGCACAGCACTTCTCCCCTCCCCACAAAACCCTACCTTTTTCACACAGGACATGAAGCGTGGGCGCTCTGGACCATGGGCGGGACTTTTCACGTTAAAAGTGAGTGATTTATTGCTGGGACCGCCCCGCTGCCTAGCAACCAATCACCCACTTTTTAACTTAAAAGTCCCGCCCTTTGTCCAGAGCGGCCGCGCCTCATGTTTTGTGTGATTTTAGACAGGCAGTATGAGGAGGGGCAGTGCAGAGATATTAAAGAAGGCACGGACCCGCCGCGCCTGCCATGCTGTGTATATAGCAGCATCGGCAGCGGCAGGCGGGCGAGCCGGGTGAGCCGGCGACAGGGAGAGGACGCTACTTGGCGAGGCTGCGGTCCGGACAGAATGGCCACTGGGGCCGGATCCGGCCCGCGGTCCGCCATTTAGTGACGCCCGGTCTAAGGTGTTGGCCAAGGTTAACATGTATTCATCTGGGCTTGTGTACAGGTTCTCTGGGCCTTGGCAAGCTATTCCGGATCCGACCAAAAAAGCTTCATAGCTAAACGGTCGGTACCCGGGCCTTGCAGAGAAGAGCAGGGTTTTGCCTGTAATGCCTCTCTTAGGAGGGCTGGACCCTGGGATCCAGAGCTCTGGTCATACCCAAAACCAAGAGGCTATCTGTGCAGGGTGCTATACAGGTCCAGGGGAGTGGAATCCTTGGGAACCCGGTCCCTGAAGGTCTAGTACAATGCCTGCCGTGAGAGGTGAAGTTTGGGCTTCTGTGGACCAAACAAAGTCCTGCGGCGGGGAAAAGGTAAGTGGGGGCCCCTCAGGAACTTGGTTCTAATGAGGGGACCCCCAAGCCTAATATGTCTTTCTGCCTGTTACCTAAAGGGTATTCCCGCTAGTAGCTGTATATGCCTAAGAAATCCTAGAAATGTTTTTTCATAAGGGAAGTTTTAAAAAAACTGTAAACCTGGAAATGTTTTTCATAAAGGAGGTTTTAAAAAGGAAAAAAAAAGACAAAAGTGCGGTACCTGTGTTTGTCCACTAGAGGCCGCTGTGGAACGTATTTTTTCTTGGGACTATTCCTTCCATGGTGAAAGTCCAGGCAGATGAGTGAGCTCTCTATCAGGGAAGCTGCATTCCTCTGTCATGCTGCCAAGTAGTTTCCTTCCATCCCCGAGTCCTGGTAAAACAGGGACCCTGGCTCCTCTCCCTACATGGCGCCAAGAGCGTGCACGCGCGCGCGCGCACACATGCTTTCTTTTTATAAGGTTTAGCTTCAAAAAAGGGGGCGGAGCCTGGCGGATGACGCGCTCTGTGCGCCCAGCGCTTCTGCGCATGTGCGGGCGTCCCGGCAAGATAAAAGGACTCAGTCCACGCTGCTTGCTATGGACACAGAGCATGAAAAGGAGCTGGTAGCATGGTATAGGGGCTTACAGCGGGCGGTTGATACAGGCATCCCCAGAAAGACGCATTAGTAGACACCCACTGATGTACATAGCAGCAGATTGCATTAGACTATTTCAGTAAGGGGTGTATTGCGGCTGGAATACCTCAGCTTTGAACTAAGGAATATGCCGCCTAAAAAACTCAGAGATATACCTCTCAGGAAGTGTAGGGGGTCTCCATCGGGCTCTGAGGATCTGGAGCAGTCATCTGCACCCTCCTCCCCTGAGAAATCAGAGGTTAATACCCATAAGGAACCCCCGGGAGTGCCAGGTACTGCGGCTGTCCTCAGTCCACCTGCTCCTGCATATATAACAGAGGAGGTTTTTTCCTCAACTCTGGAGGGATTGGAGCAGAGATTGGCTGCATTGATCGCTTCTTCTCTACAGGAAAGAAAGCGCGCCAGATCTCCATCACCTCCATTAGAGTGCCTGTTGGCAGAGCAACAGTCCCAGGAAGGGACCGGCCTACCTGAAGGGGATAAGGAGGAGGTTAGCTCTGTTTTTGAGGAATCGACAGTAGATGAACCATTTTCAGCATCACAGACTGAAAGATTGTGGGTCCAGACCCTAACTGACATGGTTCGATCTGCATTTAAAATGCCTCTTGTTGAACCATCAACTACTGCTGTCTCCTCATTGGGGTCGCTAAAAGCTCCCCAGGTTAATTGCTCCTTTCCAATACATCCATTATTGGAAGGACTTATATACCAGGACTGGGAACATCCTGATAAACTATTTGTTCCGCCTAAAAGGTTTCCGGTGATCTATCCCATGGAGGAAAAGTTCACCCAGAGATGGAATGTTCCTACGGTGGATGCAGCCATCTCTTCTGTGAACAAATCACTGACATGTCCAGTAGATAATGTTCAAAGATCCAGTGGATAAAAAATTGGAATCTTTATTAAAATCTGCTTTTTCCACAGCAGGGGCTGTTACACAGCCAGCAGTGGCAGCTATTGGGGTCTGCCAAGCTTTAAAGGATCAAATGAAAATGGTCCTGAGGGATTTGCCAGACCAACAGGCCCAGGCTCTGGCTGATCTGCCTAGAGCATTATGCTTTGCGGTTGACGCCATCAAGGATTCTATCCATCAGGCCTCCCGCCTCACGCTGTCTTTGGTACATATGCGTAGGCTTCTGTGGCTTAAAAACTGGTCTGCTGAAGCTCCCTGTAAGAAGCTCTTAGTTAGCTTCCCATTTCATGGGGAACGCCTTTTTGGCGAAGACCTGGATAAGTATATCCAGAAGATTTCCAGTGGTAAAAGTACTCTCTTACCGAGTAAGAAGAGGTCTAGGGGTCCATCTTTTAAGAGGACTACCTCTCCTATCCCTGCGACGTCTGCTACTAAGCAGTTCCGACAGCCTCCTCGGTCAAACTCAGGAGGTAAAAATCAGGGACAGCCACAGGGTAATAAAAAACCCTGGATCCGAAGAGGTACTAAACCAGCCTCCAAGTCAAGCCTATGAAGGGCTGCCCCCACTCAAACGGGTGGGGGGAAGACTTCAGTTGTTCGCAGAGACCTGGCGGGAGACGATCAAAGACAGATGGGTGCTCTCCGCAGTAACTCTGGGATACAAGTTGGAGTTAAAAGAGTCTCCTCCGTCCCATTTTATGTGGTCAGGCATGCCAAGAGACCCTCTGAAAAGACGGTCTCTCCTATTGGCATTAGAACAACTATTGCTCCAAGGAGTAATTATGGAGGTTCCTATGGAAGAGTGGGGGTTGGGTTTCTACTCAAACCTTTTCACAGTCCCGAAGCCAAACGGGGACATAAGACCCATATTGGACCTAAAGAGTCTAAACAAATTTCTAAACGTCCGGTCTTTCCGGATGGAGTCGATCCGATCGGTCACCGCTGCCCTACAAGGGGAGGAATGGTTAGCCTCAATCGACATCAAAGATGCTTACTTGCATGTTCCCATCTTTCCAGGTCATCAAAAATTCCTACGCTTTGCAGTAGAAGGGCGCCATTTTCAGTTCAGAGCCTTACCATTCGGTCTGGCCACAGCACCACGAGTGTTCACAAAAATTCTGGCCCCACTGTTGGCCGATCTAAGAACACGGGGTGTAACGATAATGGCATACCTAGACGACCTGTTGTTGATGGACCACTCAGTTGCCAAGCTAGAAGTGGTAATTATCGATACAATCAAGTATCTAGAATCTCACGGTTGGGTCATCAACCTGGACAAGTCAGCCCTACAGCCAGTGAAAAACCTGGTATATCTAGGGCTACGGCTGGATTCAGACCAGAGGAAGATTTTCTTACCTCTAGACAAGGTATCCTCTTTGAGGGGCTTGGTCCGTCTGCTTTGTGCAAAAAGACAGCCGTCCATACGCCTGTGCATGAGGCTGCTAGGAAAGATGGTAGCATCATTCGAAGCTGTGCCATACGCCCAATTCCACTCAAGGAATTTACAAAGGGCCATATTGTCAGCCTGGAACAGAAAAGTTCAGGCTCTAGACTTCCCGATGGCTTTGTCCCCTTCCGTTCGGAAGAGTCTCTGCTGGTGGTTGATCCCCCAGAATCTCCAGAAGGGAAAACCCTTCAGCCCGATATCTTGGAAGGTGGTCACTACAGATGCCAGCCTTACAGGCTGGGGGGCAGTACTGGAGCAATGGTCTCTCCAGGGCAGATGGTCAAATGTAGTAAAAACCCTGCCCATCAATCTCTTAGAGATACGAGCAGCCCGGTACGCCCTAGTAGCCTGGACATCCAGACTCCAAGGGTCCCCTGTCAGAATTCAATCAGACAATGCCACAGCAGTGGCATATATCAATCATCAGGGAGGCACCAGGAGTCGTGCAGCCCAGAGGGAAGTAAGTCACATCCTGGAATGGGCAGAAAAGCATGTCCCATGTATATCAGCTGTCTTCATTCCAGGGGTGGAGAATTGGAAGGCGGACTTTCTGAGTCGCCAACAGTTATGCCCAGGGGAATGGTCCCTTCATCCCGAGGTCTTCCGAGCAATATGTCAGCGGTGGGGAACACCGGATGTAGATCTGCTAGCATCCAGATTCAACGCAAAGGTGGACAGGTTTGTCTCCCGGACAAGGGATCCCCTCGCTTGCGGCTCGGATGCTCTGGTGTTCCCTTGGGATCAGTTCAGACTGATATATGCATTCCCTCCGCTACAATTGTTGCCTCGACTCCTTCGCAGAGTCAGGTTGGAGAAGAAGCCGGTGATCCTGGTGGCTCCAGCGTGGCCCCGAAGGGCCTGGTACGCGGAGATCATCAAAATGTCTGTGGGGAGTCCTTGGACCCTTCCACGTCGTCCGGACCTGCTTTCGCAAGGACCGATATACCACCCTTCCTTACTAACTCTAAGTTTAACGGCCTGGCTATTGAGTCCCACATCCTAAAGAAGAGAGGTCTCTCTAACTCTGTGGTATCAACTATAATCAATGCCAGGAAGCCTGTATCCAGGCAGATCTACTATAGAGTTTGGAAGGCGTACATCACTTGGTGCGAGGCCAGAAAATGGCATCCACGTAAGTACGTTATAGGCAGAATTCTGGACTTCCTGCAGTGGGCTGTAGACAGGAAGTTTGCCTTAAGTACTATCAAGGGCCAGGTTTCGGCCTTGTCAATACTATTTCAAAGGCCCCTGGCTATGCATTCACTTGTCAAATCCTTTATGCAAGGTGTGACTCGTATTATTCCACCGATTAAGGCTCCCATATGCCCATGGGATCTAAATTTGGTTCTGTCGGTTCTGCAGAAGCAGCCATTTGAACCTTTGCGGCACATTTCCTTGGTTCTACTCACCAGGAAATTGATATTTTTAGTAGCCATATGCTCGGCTAGAAGAGTGTCGGAATTAGCCGCCATGTCCTGTAAAGAGCCATATCTGGTTATCCATAAGGACAGAGTAGTATTACGTCCTCACCCAGCCTTTCTTCCTAAGGTGGTATCGAGGTTTCACTTGAACCAGGATGTGGTTCTTCCTTCTTTTTTCCCCAAACCAAGCTCGGTAGAGGAAAAGTTATTGCATTCTTTGGATGTAGTAAGAGCAGTTAAAGCTTATCTAAAAGCCACTGCTCAGATTCGTAGAACGGATTCTCTGTTTGTTCTGCCGGAAGGCCCCAGAAAGGGTCAGGCAGCATCAAAATCTACTTTAGCCAAGTGGATTCGACAGGTCATAATACAAGCCTATGGCTTGAAAAGTAGACCGCCTCCGTTCAAAGTTAGGGCGCACTCCACGAGAGCAGTTGGAACTTCATGGGCAGTGCATCACCAGGCCTCCCTGGCGCAAATTTGTAAGGCCGCAACATGGTCTTCAGTACACACGTTTAACTAGGTTCTACCAGGTGGACGTGAGAAGTCAGGAGGATGTCGCCTTTGGGCGCAGTGTGTTGCAGGCCGCAAAAGATCCTCATGCCTGATGGCGCCCAGCTTATGTATGGTGTATCCCCCCCCTCATGTGGCATTGCTTTGGGACGTCCCACATAGTAATGACTATGCTGCTCTGTGTCCCGTGATGTATGAACAAGAAAGTAGGATTTTTAAAACAGCTTACCTGTAAAATCCTTTTCTTGGAGTACATCACGGGACACAGAGCTCCCACCCCTCTTTTGGGGACACGTATTGCTTTGCTACAAAACTGAGGTACTCCCGGATGGGAGGGGCTTATATAGGGGAGGGTACTTCCTGTTTTGGAAGTTGCCAGTGCCAGCACCTGAAGGTAATTCTATATAACCCACATAGTAATGACTATGCTGCTCTGTGTCCCGTGATGTACTCCAAGAAAAGGATTTTACAGGTAAGCTGTTTTAAAAATCCTACTATTTTAACACTAGATGCGAGAGCCTTACTGCTGTGGTTGTCATATTTACATCATTCCTTCTCCTATACATCCATTGATACGTCCATTATATCATTGCTTTTGGAAGGGTGATTAACAATAATCCCTCCTTGTCATGGCAATGCAGGCAGTCTCTCAATTGCTATTGCAGTGGGGAAGATGCCTTAGTTGCCACGGCAATTGTACCAATCCCTCTGTTGTCATACCAACAAAAAGGATGATCACTCTAGCACCATAGAAATGGGGCTATTTTCCCTCCAATACTGCGGCGATAGGATTGATTCCTGTGCCATAATAATAGGACCAATCCCTTTGTCTGCATGGCAGTAAAGCCAGCTCCTCCATTTCTATGATAGTGGAGTTGACCACACTGTCCCTAAAATAAGGATAAAGCCAGATCCCTACATTGTTGTTTCAAGGAGTCAATTCCCAGTGTGCTGATACCTGTTGCCATCACCATTGCATCTGGGTTAATCCATCCGTTCCCATGGCAGAGATTCATGCCCCCGTACACACGACCGGTTTTCCCCGTCGGAAAAAAAAACGATGATTTTACGGACGGAATTCCTCTCAAGCCTGCCTTGCATACACACGGTCACACAAGTCCGGTGAACATTTGACTGCCAAGAACGCGGTGACGTAAAAGACTACGACGAGCCGAGAAAATGTAGTTCTATGCTTATACGTCGATTTGCTTCCTGACGGGAAAAAAGAGATCCTGCTCTCTTTTTTTTTTTTTCCAGCAGTTTTCCTGTTGGAAAAGGTCAGATGGAACATACACACCGCCGGGATTCCCGTCCAAACGCTCTCATCTGACTTTTTCCGACGGGAAAACCGGTTGTGTGTACGGGGCATAAAGGACTGCTGAACTTACAGAAATTTAGAAGTTCCATTTGCCTTTATAAGAATGCTATTTCCTTGTTTGTCTTTGTCATTTACTTTCTGAGATACAGACCCACAACAAGCATGTATCAGGAACATCAGAGTAAAATCAGAATTTCTAATCCGCATACTAGCTCCAGCTTTGTAATTTAAAGGTAATAGTGAAATAGAGACTCTGACACATAGTGCCCCAAAAATATGTTGTCCTATTAATGTTTATTTGTAAAGCTAAGCTTGTGTATGCCGATGAACTGTCCACCAGCAGTGATTCTTGGCCCATCAAGCCTCTTTTTCCTATTTTGCCATTCAGCATTGGGTTCTCTACTGACACTTGACCTCTCAAACCCGCAGCTTGAAGTCTTACCTTTTTCTTTTAAAATCTTCAACCATTATTAAACGCTGCATGAAATGCTTAAACTTGTGAGGAGCATCTCACGCAAGCTGTTGACTTTTCCTGTCAATGTTTCCTCCTGCTTTCAAGTCCCTTTTTGATGGAGTAGGAAACTGTACCCATTGATACCTTGGCTTTCTTTGCAATTCCTTTGAAGGAATTGCAAAGACATGTTAAAATATAACTTTACATAAATATTGCATTAATATTCAGTTTTTAGTATCAGGAACTTATCTCCATAACCCTTTAATTTACAGTTATTCCTGGAATCATTATGTGTAGGGGTTGGGGTGTATGCGAGATACCATGAAACTCCTACTGAGGCACCATCCCTGAAGAATATGCGTCAAGAAAAAGATTGAGCAGGGTGGGACTTTATATGTGCATCAGTGGAGTAAATAAATATAGAAATACCAGAATATTTAGAAAAATAAACAACTTTTATTTTCCTGCCTTGTGGCAGTGATGTAAAAAGTATTATCTTACAAAAATATATGGTAAAATCACATTACAGTTCAGACAATCAAATAACGGGATGTGCAATTCCCATTCAAGAAGAAAGTAAGGGCCTACGCGTTTTGTGGATTTCCGCTTCATCAGGGCCTTTGAACGTAGCACAGTGAGGTAATATAGAGATTCTAGATGTAAACAAAAGGTTGATGAGGTATATATATATACATATATCACACCCTATGGATTTAAAAAATAAAAAAAACCATATAAAAATCAACATTGTACAAATATTATATATGAAATCCAAATTAAGTTGGATTTCATATATAATATTTGTACAATGTTGATTTTTATATCGTTTTTTTTCTTTTTAAATGCATAGGGTGTGATAAAAGGTTGATGAGGTATATATATATATATACATATATCACACCCTATGCATTTAAAAAGAAAAAAAACGATATAAAAATCAACATTGTACAAATATTATATATGAAATCCAACTTAATTTGGATTTCATATATAATATTTGTACAATGTTGATTTTTATATGGTTTTTTTTATTTTTTAAATCCATAGGGTGTGATATATGTATATATATATATACCTCATCAACCTTTTGTTTACATCTAGAATCTCTATATTACCTCACTGTGCTACGTTCAAAGGCCCTGACGAAGCGGAAATCCGCGAAAAGCGTAGGCCCTTACTTTCTTCTTGAATGGGAATTGCACATCCCGTTATTTGATTGTCTGAACTGTAATGTGATTTTACCATATATTTTTGGAAGATAATACTTTTTACATCACTGCCACAAGGCAGGAAAATAAAAGTTGTTTATTTTTCTAAATATTCTGGTATTTCTATATTTATTTACTCCACTGAGGCTATTCCTGGAATCAATTTACCTAAATTTCAATAAAACCTTAACAATTATGACGTTATAACTGATATATAGGATATAGGATAGGGGCGTGGCTATGGGGGCTAAATATGCCCCCAGCCTTGCCAACATCTTTATGGCTAAGTAGGAGGAGGACGTCGTAGATGCTTGTCGGAGACCGGAAGTGGTGCTCTGGGCAAGATATATCGACAACGTCCTCCTCCTATGGAATGGGGGCGAATCAGAATTGCATGAGTTCCTGCAATCCCTCAATGTTAACAACAGAGGCATTATCTTTACTTTTGAAGCCAGTCAGGAAAGAATTGATTTTCTGGACCTCAGCATTTCCGTCGCAGGGAACAGTTTCATTACTACTACTTTTTTCAAACAAACAGAAACTCATATATCCCCCTGGATAGCTGCCACTATGCCCCTTGGCTTAAGGCAGTACCCCAGGGTCAGTTCACAAGACTGCGACGGAATTGCACGGAAGTGGTAGCGTTTGACAGACAGGCTGACATTCTCTCTAAAAGATTCCTTGAAAAGGGATATGACCAGACGGTTATATCTGGCCTGGTCCAATCAACTAGAGAGATTGATAGAGCCTCACTTTTGAGGGATCGGGTAAGAGATGAGAATGGTGGAGGTCATTTACTTCCATTCATTACTACTTTTTCTGCACAACATCTAAGCATCAAACGGTTGATACGCAAGCACTGGCACGTGCTGATGAGTGACCAAGTAGTAGCACCCATTTTACCTGATAGACCATCAGTAGTCTTCAGAGGAGCTTCCTCATTGGCGGGCCGGGTTGCGCCAAGTGTACAAGATCCTCCCAGGGAAACCAGGATTTTTTGGCAAAACCTTAGTGGGTATCATAGATGTAAAAAGTGCCAGGTTTGTTCCTTGAATGCCTGTCAAGACAGGAAAATTTGTCAATTCACATCAACCAATACAGGCCGCACCTATGAGGTGGAACCATTCATAACCTGTTCCTCCGAGGGGTGGTCTACCTTATTCAGTGCCCCTGCGGTCTCCAATATGTGGGGAGGACCAAAAGGGCACTGAGGGTTAGGCTTAACGAGCATATAGCCAATATTAGGAAGGGTTTCGATAAACATTCTGTATCAAGACATTATGATCTTGTGCATAAGAGAAACCCTTCCAAAACACTATTTGTGGCTATTGATAAATATAGACCCCACTGGAGGGGCAGTTCGCTAGTGAGGGAAATATCCAAACAGGAGATGGCGTGGGTCTATCGGTTGAAGACGTACGTGCATTTTGGTTTGAATGTTGATACTGACATCAATGCATTCATCAATAATTCCTAATTGGTGCATGCGTTGATGTCTGTGGATTCTGTTATTTTTATGTAATGTGTTCCACCTTGAGATATATATAATTTTTTGGCCTAGGCCTATGTTGGGTATTGATGCTATCCATTTGGAAGTTTGTGTTATCATGGTGATTAACACATTTAGTATAACAACGTTGGTATTATATCAATAAGTTTTAGGGTTTATTACTAATATGTCATTTATTTTTTAATTATGTGCTCTTATATTGTTCTATGTATGTTGTGTTGGTTCATCAGCACACACATTTTGTTAGGGGATGGCTCGGTAGGACTGCCTCGGGGTCCGCCTGTGATGAATTTCTAAGATTACCTCAGGCGTGCCCACGGGGTGGTCACTCCTGGTCATACCCCTTCCACACATGGCCAATTGGCATGTGGTGGTAGATGTGTGGCAACTACCTTTAATGATAGTTTGAGTGCATACAGTATGTTTATATTTGGTTTTTTGGTTCATGCCAATTAACATTTTGTGTGGCAGGCGATGGTTGCATTTGCATGTGTATTGGAACATGTGTCTTACAACCCTCTAGTTCTGCTTTTTTAGCCTTTTAAAATAGTTTTTTTAAAAATGAGTTCTTTTTGCATGTATGTTTGTGGCTGTTCCATCTACCCTCAAGGAGGGTTCTGTTGAACCAATACCTTTGGGAACGTAGCCCTATTCAAGTTTTAGAATATAACAACCTTAGAACTATGTTTATGTATCCTTGTTGCATTTCCTGTTGCTCCTTTTCCGTTTCTGCGGGGTCACTCTGCGACTGATGGAGGTTGCGACGGGAGTATGCATAAGGATTTTTTCCTCTGGTGTCTGGGGTGAGTGCGCACGCGCGGCATGCTAGAGTGCCATTCTATCGGCCCAATGACGTATCATGGGTTGTTGATGCCGTGGGAAGGGATGTCCTCTGATGTTCCATTTGAACTGAGGCTTGGTACTTGGTTCTATGTGCGCCTGCGCCTCCCCTCAGAACGAGGCTTGGTCTGTCATTGTTTTTCATAAGAGGGGGTGACGTATCGCGCCGCCCGTGCCCTGAGACGAAGTGACCTATCACGAAACGCGTAGGGCGGACCGAGCGGCGTGGTGACGTCATCCCCTTACTGCTCGATCTCCTAGGACGGGTTTGCTCGTCGGTGTCCGGCCGGCACCGCGAGCTTAAGGCTGTACCTTTCAACATTGTCGTAAGTGTTTCTTATCCATTTTTTTACAATAAAAACACAAAGATTTTACACCAGCGAGGCATTCTTTCCTCTCTTGCATGTCATTTGCTGTGGCTACATTGCCTTTCTACTGTGCAAGTGCCGAATGAAGAGGAGGTCATAGGAGTTACTATCATCTCACTGGTTTTACTTAGATGCGGTTTGAGGTCCTCCGTAACAGGGGACCAACCAGTTCTGGTAAGCTGCTGACCTTTTTTTATGGTGGTGGATGTCACTCTTCAGACAAAACGTTGGAATCCGGCATTGCATTTATTTTTCATTCAATTGATTTTTTTGCACGGGTGTTTTTACTTCATATTTATTTGGACTTTATTAATTAATTTTTATTTTTGTTTTTGCACATGTGGACTGACGCCTTAGTGTGTCAAACCTGGAAGTTATTCCCAGAGGTTTACACATTCATGTATTAACTATATGTGTAATTAATATTCTTACTTGATATAGGTTGGGTTTGTTCCCAATTCCGTATTAGTTTATGTGTCAGTATTTATTGATTTATGCACTGTTATGTGGGGTGAATCATTTATGACACATCAGTTTGATGTTTCAAGTTAGTTTGAGTTTAGCGCTACTACATTTTTCTTTCTCTATATATATATATATATATATATATATATATATATATATATATATATATAATATAATATATATATATATAAATAAATTTAATTTATGTTCCAAAACTTAGGCTGGGTTCACACTGAAGCACGGATCGGCTCACAGCAGGGGTCCCTGGGGTGCGTCCCTGTTCACCGTTTCAGGTCCGATTTCAGTCCGAATTTTGGGCTGAATTCGGACCTGAAATGGATCAGAAGATGCACAGGACTCCTGTGCAATTCGCACCGTGAACCGCTCCGCATATGTGTGAACCGGCTTCATAGAGAGCCGGACACAATCTCCTGACATGCGAATTGCATGCGGGGATACCCACATCCAATTTGCAGTAGTGTGAACCCAGCCTCAGACATTGAAAAAAACAACAAAAACAATTACAACTCACCTAAAATCATATAATTTTTTTTGTAAGGGTTCATGTAGGTAGAGGGTTAGGTGTTATGGTGTCCTTTAACACTTACATGTTAGGAACACATAGCTTTTGGATTTCCACTTGTTTTTGGCATTAAAGGCCAGTCAGAGAAATTCTGTTCTGGGCAAAGATGACTTATCTAACGTTAGAACTTTGTTTCTTGTTAACAGGTAAAAAAGAAAGCAAAAATGACAGAAGTTCGTCGGGATAGCACAAGCAGTCTACAGAGAAAGAAGCCACCATGGCTAAAATTAGAGATACCATCTGCTCCTATTATCACAACAGAGGAGCCAACCTTTCTGCAGGTAATAAATCACTAAAGATTTGAATGCATCTTGAGTTTCATACAAATGGTCTTTCTACTTTAACCACTTGCCTACTGGCCACTTTCACCCCTTCCTGCCCAGGCCAATTTCCAGCTTTCAGCGCTGTCACACTTTGAATGACAATTGCGTTGCCATGCAATGCTGTACCCAAATGAATTTCTTCCACACAAATAGAGCTTTCTTTTGGGGGTATTTAATCACTGCTGGTTTTTTTTTTTGTTTTTTTGCTAAAAAAAAAAGAAAAAAAGACAGAAAATTTTGAAAAATAAATGTCTTTCTTAGTTTCTGTCAGAAAATTTTGTACATAAGTAATTTTTTCTCCTTCGCTGATGAGGCTGCACTGATGGCACTGATCACTGATGTGGCACTAATGGGCACTATTGAGGAGGCACTAACATGCAGCACAGAAGGGCACTGATGAAGCGGCACTGAAGGGCACTGATGAGGAGGTACTAATATGCAGCACTGGTGAGCACTGATGGGTAATGATAGGTGGCACGGATAGGCGGCACTGATGGGCACGGTTGAGCTACATTGATGGGCACTGATAGGTGGCACTGATGGGCAATGATAGGTGGCACGAATAAGCGGCACTGATGGGCATTGATGGGCAACACTAATGAGCAGGCACTAATGGGCACTGAAAGGCAGCACTGACTTGCATCACTGATGGGCACAGAATGGCCTCACTAATGGACACAAATTGACATCAATGATGAGCACAGATTGGTGCCACTGATGGGCACAGATTGGTGTCACTGATGGGCACAGATTGGTGTTACTGATGGGCAGAGACTGGCAGCACTGGTGGGCACTGTTGGAGTTGCACTGATAATCAGTACCCTGATGATCAGTAAATGTCGCTCCTGATTGGCTCTCCTCTCCTCACACTCAGTGTCAGTGTGAGGCAAGGAGAGCTGATTAACAGCACTTCCGTGTTTACATGTGAACGTATCATCGGCTCTTTACCGAGATCGTGGTCGCGCCTTGTCCCAGGGACACAGCGCACCCACGATCGATGTGCTGCTTGCCCCCAGGGGCGTGCAAACACAGTGAGACTGATCAACGTCATAAGACGTCGGCCCTGAACGAAAAAACATCCCGCCCATCGTCATTTGTCTATACGGCGGGTGGGGGAGGCGGTTAAAGGTGAATTATTAGGCTACATGCACACTGAAGCTCATAAACGGCTGTTTTTGGGAGTTTGGGCGTTTTTTTTTTTTTTTAAAAACCCATAAACTCCCCTATATGTGCTCATGTGTGTTTTTGGACGTTTATCAGCAGTGTAGTTTATGGGCTGTTGTCTGAACACCCTAAAATCATGTTCAGGAGCTGATCACAAAAAAAACGCTTAAAAACGTTAAACGCGCATAAACGTCAGTAAACGCTCAAAAAACGTGGCTCACCAGCTTTTCCATCCATTGGAAAAAAAAACGCGGAAAAACGCTAATAAACGATATTGCAAAAACATTTAAAGACTCACTGCAAAGCTACTAGCGTTTTTATAACGTTATTTTAACGTCCAGTGTGCATGAGGCCTTAGGTTAATAAAAAAATTACCATATAGACAGTGTGACACTGCAGCTATCCCATGCAAACTCTAAAGCCTCGTACACACGGTCGGACTTCCATCTGACTTTTCTGTGGATTTTTGTCCGAACGGAGTTGGCCGGGCACACCCATAACATACACACCACAGGACTTTTCTGCAAACTTTCCCAAAACTTTTTCCAACATCACGTCGTTTTTCTGCTCTTTTATGCTCTTTACCGCCACCCTTTGGTCAACTTCTGCTATTGTTGTTTGATTTTACATTATTTGTTTTGTCCATCGGACAAAAGTCCGATGGTTTTCTGTACACACGGTCGGACTTTGCTCCATCGGACTTTTGTTGGTGAAAAGTTTGTTCGTTTGCAGACCGAACATTTGTCCGATGAAAACCAAAAAAGTTTGTCCGATGGAGCGTACACACGGTCGGATTTTTTGGCAAACTTGCTCAAAATGAAGTTTGTTGGCAAAAAGTCTGACCGTGTGTACGAGGCTTTAGACTGAGAGCCGACAGATATCTTGACTGCTGATCTGTTAGCTCTGCTGTCAGTCACTGTACCCCACTCTGCTCCTCCAGTGCTTACTGGAACAACAGATTGGAGAGAAGGCAGGTGCATCTGGCTCCATCTTTTAGCTGTGCACAGAAAGGTGGAACCAGCTGTCAGACAGCCAGGTGGATCCCCACACTCTTGTCTGAATCCTTTTTGACTGTGGCGTGTCTGTGCTCTGTAAGTAAAAATATGTCAAGGTTGACCCCTTTCTATTTCTCCATAGAGCAGGTAATTTCCCACTTTGTTTATTTTGCCCTTGTTGAATTAAAGAGCCCATACACATGCATATTCTACGGAAAGAAGACCTCTTTAGGCTTCATGCACACTTGGCCATCATTTACTGCAGCCGTGGGAAAATGCAAAATGTGACAAAATCGTGCCAGAATCTCGCCGCTGTTTTGCGTTTTACCGCGGTCGGAAGTCCAAACGTTCCTATCGTAAATGCGATTCTTCCACGTTCAGGAGAGGGAGGTTGGAGGAGATTGAACTGCAGCAGCTCAAAAACTCTGCTAAAAGCCTATGTGTACATTGACACATAGGGGTTGATTTACTAAAGGAAAATCCACTTTGCACTTGCACTGAAAGTGCACATGGAAGTGCAGATGCTGTAGTTCTGAGGGGGACATGCAAGGAAAATAAAAAACAGCATTTTAGCTTGCACATGATTGGATGATAAAATCAGCAGAGCTTCCCCTTAGATTTACAGCGATCTACAGCGACTGCACTTCCATGTGCACTTTCAAGTGCAAAGTGGATTTTCCTTTAGTAAATCAACCCCATAGACTTTATGGAGTTGAGTTTAGGAGCTTTGGCAAAAAAACTTTGAAAGCTCCTAAACTTAAGTTTAAGAGCTTCTAGTGTAAATTAAGCCTTAAACATTCTTTGCCAATATAATTATCCCTTTGGATAACATTTAGGTAGGATAAAAGATGTGATCATTCAAGGGATTTATTTGTACATGGCTGTGACTCCCTAGTGAATACCGTATTTTTTGCTCTATAAGACGCACCTGACCATAAGACGCACCTAGGTTTTAGGGGAGGAAATAAGAAAAAAAAATATTCTGAACCAAATGGTGTGCTAAAATGTTTACCAGTGCCCATGAAATGCAGCCTAACCTGTGCCAAACAAATGCAGACTTACCAGTGCCAATAAACTGCAGCCTGACCATTGCCAATAATGCAGCCCGGCCATTGCCAATAATGCAGCCCGACCATTGCCAATAATGCAGCCTGACCTGTGCCATTATTGCAAGCCGATCTGTGCCATTATTGCAGCCCAACCTGTGCCATTATTGCAGCCCTGACCTGTGCCATTATTGCAGCCCTGACCTGTGCCATTATTGCAGCCCTGACCTGTGCCATTATTGCAGCCCTGACCTGTGCCATTATTGCAGCCCTGACCTGTGCCATTATTGCAGCCCTGACCTGTGCCATTATTGCAGCCCTGACCTGTGCCATTATTGCAGCCCTGACCTGTGCCATTATTGCAGCCCTGACCTGTGCCATTATTGCAGCCCTGACCTGTGCCATTATTGCAGCCCTGACCTGTGCCATTATTGCAGGCCTGACCTGTGCCATTATTGCAGGCCTGACCTGTGCCATTATTGCAGGCCTGACCTGTGCCATTATTGCAGGCCTGACCTGTGCCATTATTGCAGCCCTGACCTGTGCCATTATTGCAGCCCTGACCTGTGCCATTATTGCAGCCCTGACCTGTGCCATTATTGCAGCCCTGACCTGTGCCATTATTGCAGCCCTGACCTGTGCCATTATTGCAGCCCGACTTGTGCCATTATTGCAGCCCAACCTGTGCCATTATTGCAGCCTTACCATTGCCATCGCTCGGGCCGCTCTGTCTTCTCAGCAAGTGTCAGGACAAGTTGGGAGATCGCCCGACGCTCGTGGGGGCTTGGGATGTCTTTTCTCCACTCTCCTGCCTCTCTTCCGTTACTAACGTGGCAGCGGGGGGCTTTGCCGGCAGTGGCGGTGGGCGTTGCCGGCGGGGGGCAGTGCCTGATGTACATTCGCTCCATAAGACGCAGACATTTTCCCACATATTTTTGGGGGGAAAAGTGCATCTTATGGTCCGAAAAATACAGTATTTTATTTGTTAGCCACATGAAATATACCTTCCTATTCTGTCAGAATGGGTCATTCCTTTCCATGCTTAAAGCTGGTCATACACTATACTGTACAATCTGGTTGTACATTCTCTGTACAATCTCCTTTAGTGTAACCAAAATTATGTAATAAAATGACAACCTACAGAATTTATTACATTTTGTATCAAATTAGGCAAATCCTTACACTATGGGGAGGATCAGGAAGGAATTTTTTCCCTCCCTGTAGCAAATTGGTTCATGCTTTGCTATTATTTTTTTTGCCTTCCTCTGGTTTAACTGTTGGTATAGGATTGTGTATATAAGATTGTATGATATTTTTTTCCCCCTTTTATTGGTTGAACTAGATGGACTTGTGTCTTTTTTAATCACTTGCCAACCAGGCCAATTCTGACATTTCTCTCCTACATGAAAAAAGCATATTTTTTTGCTAGAAAATTACATAGAACCCCCAAACATTATATATGTTTTTTTAGCAGAGACCCTAGAGAATACAATGGCGGTCATTGCAACTTTTTATCTCGTATTTGCGCAGCAATTTTTCAAACGCGTTTTTTTGGGAAAAAAAAACAGTCTCATGCTTTAAAAAAAAACCAGTAAAGTTAGCCCAATTTTTTTGCATAATGTGAAAGATGAAGTTACGCCGAGTAAATAGATACCTAACATGTCACGCTTCAAAATTGCACACGCTCGTGGAATGGCGCCAAACTTCGGTACTTAAAAATCCCCACAGGCGACGCTTTAAAATTGTTTACTGGTTACATGTTTTGAGTTACCGAGTAGGTCTAGGGCTAGAATTATTGCTCTTGCTCCAACGTTGCTCCAATATTTTTTTGCCCCTGTCTCCATGTGCTCACACGCAGACGTGAACGCATACGTAAGTCCCGTCCACATATGAAAACGGTGTTCAAACAACGCATGTGAGATGTCGCCGCCAACGTTGGAGCAAGAGCAATAATTCTAGCCCTAGACCTCCTCTGTAACTCAAAACATGTAACCAGTAAACTATTTTAAAGCGTCGCCTGTGGGGGTTTTTAAGTACCGAAGTTTGGCGCCATTCCACGAGCGTGTGCAATTTTGAAGCGTGACATGTTAGGTATCTATTTACTCTGCGTAACTTCATTTTTCACATTATGCAAAAAAATTGGGCTAACTTTACTGTTTTTTTTTTTAGAGCATGAGACTGTTTTTTTGCCCAAAAAAACACGTTTGAATAATTGCTGCGCAAATACCGTGCGAGATAAAAAGTTGCAATGACCGCCATTGAATTTTCTAGGGTCTCTGCTAAAAAAACATCTATAATGTTTGGGGGTTCTATGTAATTTTCTAGCAAAAAATTCTGACATTTCTCTCCTACATGAAAAGCATAATTGGCCTGGTTGGCAAGTGATTAAAAAAGACAGGTACACTACACTACACTGTACCCGGGGTACAGGAAAACCACAGCGCATCTGTGTGAAAGCAGCTATATACTATTATTCCCAATGTGTTGCTTCACACTGACCTGAAGATCTCTCTCCTACTGCTGGCACCATTCTGGAGACAGCTAGCCGGGATAAGAGGTGGAGTGCAGTTGGTATCACTCCGCATGGGACAGGGGCCAGCACTACAGAGGAGGCATTGGCTACTGTGGCTCTTGCTCCCTACTACATCTCCAACTTTACAAGTTCTCTCTCTGCATTGCACTCTGTTTAATGCTCTTGGATGGTGGGTTAGCAAGCCCAGACCGCGATCTACCAGTCACCTGGTCTTTGGTAGATAGCTATTTACAGGTTGCTGACCCCCGTTGTAGTGTATGACCAGCTTTTGTCTGTTTCAGATTAGACCACTAATGCCTTGTACACACGACCGGATTTTCCGATGGAAAAAGTCAGATGGGCTCTTTTCATCGGATATTCCGTCCGTGTGTATGCCCCATCTGACTTTTTCCTTCTGAAATTTCGACAGACTTAGATACAGAACTTTTTTTTTTTCCTGAAGGACAAAAATGGATATCGGAAAGTCCGTTCGTGTATGCAATTACGACAGACTAAAAACCATGCATGCTCAGAATCAAGCAGAAGAGCCGAACTGCCTATTGAACTTCATTAAACTCGGCTCGTTGTACGTCATCGCGTTTTTGATGATCAGACTTTTGTGTGACCGTGTGTATGGCAAGACAGCTTGAGCGGAATTCCGTCGGAACTCCATCGGACAATCCGTCTGACTTTATTCCGATGGACAGTCCGGTCGTGTGTACAAGGCATTAGATGTAGGAGCTGCTGCTGGCCAGTTCTACAACAGCATGAATTAAAGTGACTAAACTCTGGTTATTCTATCAAAGTATGTATAAACCCCATTGTGTACTTAAAAGTGGGGTATGCCCGTATTCTTAAAGCCTAAATGTAGCTAAAATTCAAATAGAAAATCAGCACAAGGGACATAACTTATAGTCAGTAGGATGTGTCCCTTGTGTGAATCTCATAATTCTTCCGGTGTGGTGGGGCTTAATACAACTAAGGGGCTGTCACAAGCCCTCATCAAAAGAGCCTATTGCTGAACTATGCTGGCCCTTTCCACCCTCCTGCTCCAACATGTCTGATTCTAGGCACAGTGGGACCATCCTGCTGTACCAGATGTCCCAGCCCACACTCTACTCACGGCTCCATGGTGGCTTGCAGTGTGCCTACTGATGCGTCTGACATCTGAAGCCTGGAATCATGTTGCCATCTCCTCATAGTGTTCTAGAGTCTTATCTTCCCAATCTCCATCAGGTGGGGTTGGCTCCTTTTGCAGGTTTTTAATGTAGTCAGATTGAACATTTATTTACTGAATCTGAATGCAGAGGCGCGCTTTTGTGCCTTCTCCTGTGGATTCTGTATCGTGTCTTCCCATTGGCCCTAGCCACCTCTGAACCATCAGCCGCAGAGATTCTATCTGACTCTGAACAGTCCTTTCTGGATAAGCTTGCTTCTGAGGAATTGTAGTCTTCTACCTTCATTTCCAAATTGAAAGACCATTTCAGCTCTTTTTGATACTCTGAGCACTACTCTGAAAATAGGGGAACAGCCTGTTGCTTTGTCTAGTGTTGTTCCCAGTCTGTATTCCTTTAGAACCCCTCAGACCACCAAGCTAGTCCCAGTGTTTCTCTTGTTGTTCAAAATCCTTCTTTGGGGAGATTTCAAACACACAATCAAGATATTAGCTCCCTATTTGCTTATTAGCCTTGTATATTTTGGCAAAAGACTGTTAAAGAGTGGCCTGCCCCCACTGTGGATCCAGCAGTGCCCAGGCTTGAAACAACGGTTCCAGTGGAGGATGCACCTTTGTTTAGGAACCTAAGCAATATGGAGTTTAATGCCCTTTATTTATGTTCTCCTTGGTGGGTCCTGAGCTTCAGCCAGTCTTGGCTGTGACTTTTACTCTACCTGACTGGTCATAATCTATTTAAAGTGATCTGGTCACCACTGCTATTGAGCAAATGATTGTAGCTTTAAGCTACAGTTGTGATGAGCAGCTGGAGGTTTTCCTTCTCATCTCTAGCACGAGTTTCCTGTCAGCACAAATGCAGTGGACACTTTGGTTAAAATGTTTGACTGCAGAACCTGCATCTGAAAAGCTCTTGCTACAAATGGCCTTTGAGGCCGGGTTCACACCTATGCGAATTGGATGCGGCTTTCACCGCATCCAATTCGCAGGACATTTTAAAATCTATTTGTTTAAATGCATCAGGTTCACATATGTGCGTTGAATTTGCACTCCGCATTGTCTGAAAAACGTGTGCATTTTCTAGGCATTGCGGTGCGAATTGTCTGCACATTATCTTGGGAACGCATCTAATTTGCAGATGCGTTGCGTTCTGAACACAAATTCTCTCCCTGCTAACTACACCTCCCCCCTCTCCCAGGTCAGCTGATCCGCAGCTACAACAGAGAGGAACCGCTGAACAGCTGTTTCTTTTCTTCGCAGAGAAAACAGAGCTGGAATTAGCACTGCACATGTGTGAATCCAGCCTTAAGGACAATGTCCTTTTGGGTCTACTTTGGATTCCATTAATAAGGGTGCTACTGGTGGCAAGAGCACCCATCTGCATCTGACAAAAAAGCCTAAGTCACAGTCTGGGCACAGTCTGGGAAGGATATTTCCTCACTGGAAGTTAGGAAATTCATTTTCGTTATTCTACTCCTGTAACCTCCAAATCCAAAACCCCAAGCTTGGCCCCCAATCCACCTGCAAGATCCTGGGCTCAATGTCTGCCAAACCATCAGATCATTCTTGGCATGAAAGTGCGCCAGCACTCTCCAAAGTGATGGGACATCTGTTAGCTTTTGCAAAAACCTTGACTGTTTTTATCTCAGATGCTTGGGTTCGGGAATTGGTTTTCAGGGGCTTCAAGCTAGAGTTTCACTCCCAGACCCCTCTAAGGTTTCTCCCCTCCAACCTTTCTGAGTCCCTTCAGAGATTATCATATCACAAGGTAGCTCTCTTAGGTCTTTTGAAGTTCCTGTGGCAGGATGGTTTCAGGGGTTTTACTCAAAAATGTTCTTGGTTCTCAAACCCAAAGGGGACATCCATCTTGTATTTCAAAACACTGAATGTCGTCATTTAATTTCATACATTACACATACAATCGTCTGTTTCCAATGGCTTCAAAGTCTGGCTCTGGAATCAGGGAACTAATTTCTTTATGTCTTCTGGAAGATCCTTATGATGAATGTCAGCCTGTTGGGCTGAGGAGGAGTCCTGGGTACAATGTCACTGCAGGTGACTTGAATGTTCCAGGAATCTCATCTCCTGATCTAAACCTTGGAGCTTTGAGTGATTTGGCTGTCCCTACAGATTTTTACTGTAGTGCTGGAGGGTCATTTTATCCAGATTCAGTTGGATATTGCCATGTTAGTGGGATACATCAAACAACAAGAAGGAAGTCATTTGCAGCTGCAGGAGAGGTACAACAAATCCTGTCTGGGTAGGAACTTCACGTTTCAACCTTGTCCCTCATTTACATCCCAGGCCTGGACAATTGGCAAGCAGGGATCCTCAGCCAGCAACCTCTGTTCATGGGAGAGTGGTTTCTACACTTGGAAGTGTTCCAGGATCTGTGTCAAAGATGGGGGACACCAGATATAGATTTTCTGGCCTGCATATTCAGTAGCAAACTGGTCAAATACAAGGATCCTCTAGAGAAAGCAGTGGATGATGTGGATCACAACACCCTGATCTATGCCTTTCCTCCCCTAAAACTTCTTCCGTATCTGCTTTGCAGGCATTTCGGTGCTCTTATTTTCTTTTTTCTCTGCATTGGCCATGGCAGGTGTGGTAGTTTGACCTGGATTCATGGGCTTTTCCAGATCATGTGGATATTTTGTCTCAAGGACCTATTTACCATTCTGCTTCACGGTCACTGACTTTAACAGCATGGTTGTTGAAGCCCAGCTTCTGAGAGATAGGGGTATCTCTGAGTCGATGATTCCTACAATCTTAAAAACTGCTAGGTCTACCTCTCAGGGATCCCCTCTAAGAGATTCTCCACAGGACAAATCCTCTTAATCCCACAGCTGGGTCTGGACCAGCGTTTGGCTCTCGGTTCCATTAAGTGTCGGGTCTCTGTGCTTGCCATCTTGTTTCAGATATCATTGGACTCTCATTTCTTGATTAAAAAACATTCACTTTAGAAGTCTTCCAGGTAGTTTCCCCATTTGTTCCCCTGTGACTCTATGGAATCTGAATTGTGTTTCTTGTTCTCTCTGTACTTCAAAAACAACCATTTTAGCATTTTTTTTTTTTTTTTATATTAAATGGTTTTTATTGAACACTGTTCAAGTGAAACCTAACATTGCAGAGTACATGGCAATAAATGTAGCATGTAAATCCATCAGAGTCAGTGTGCAGACATAGTAATAAATTCCATTCCACTGTATGCATAGCACAACTTTAAGGCATTACTAGGCAAGGAGGGAGCGACCCTCAGGGTTCCTGAGCAAAACAATAATAAACGAGAAGGGCAGCACACTGGGCACAAAGATATACACAACCCTCAAGGACAGTCCGCACAGGTGTCAAGCCATCTATCCCAAATTTCATTATACTTGTCAGGGCAACCACGATTTATATATATGATTTTTTTGTACGGAAGGGTAATATTAATGTTAACTTTCCACTCAGAACAGCTGAGTAGCGTGGGCCTCATCCAGTGCCTGGCTATGATCCTCCGAGCCGAGAAGAGCGTCTCATGTAAAGATGTTTTCGTAAACTTATCGAGCTCAGAGTCAGGGAAGATGCCCAGCAGGCACTGTTTCGGGTCCAGGGACAAGGGGGAGCCCATATCATCATGAAGGAAATCTACAACCTGTTTCCAGAGCTCCTGGAGCATAGGACATGACCAAATCAGGTGGAAGAACGTGCCCAGGTCCCGCGCACACATTGGGCAGACTGTGGGGGTGTCAGGTTTAAAGCGAGCTATTCTAAGAGGGGTGAGGTACGCCCGATGTAAAATAAACAGTTGTGATAGCCTATCCAAGAGCTTTTGTGAAACAAGTTTGCAAGCATCCAAGGCCTCACTCCATTCCTCATCCTCCATTGGCCCCACATCTCTTTCCCAAATCGGTTTCAGGTTATACGCTAGCGTGGTGGCCACCGGAGTGAGGAGCATATTGTAGAAATCAGAGATCAGCCTACGAGGGTCCGATCCATTGATCACTGCAATCAGGGCGTTAGAAGCTGACTCTGGAATGTCCGAGGAGAACTGGGAACGTGCTGCATGGGTCAGTTGAAGAAATCTATACTGCATGGAATCAGGTATTGAGTATTGCTCCTGAAGTTCAGGAAAGGGTTTAAGGGACCCGCCAGATATGACATAATGCAGATAATACACTCCCCTCCTACTCCACATCTCGGTGTCCTGGAGCAATCTGAACTCAGGCAGAGACTTATTATGCCACAAAGGAGTGTAATCATTAAATACTGGAATCTTAATCAGCCTAGCTGCTATGTCCCAAATCCGTCTATAATGATATAGAAGTGACTTGCGGTTCCCCTCAGACTCGTTGCCCCCCAGTCCAACCGCTACCGCCATCATGGGATCAGCAGTGCATTGGGCCCAATGCGGACAAAGGAGAGCAAGGAATCTCAACCTATCTGTTTTATCGATATGGTAAGCTGAGATAGCTGGGGCGCTAAATAATAGGATTTAAAATCAGGAAAGGCCGTACCCCCTAAATGAGTGGGGTTTTTGAGAACATTCCAGGCCAATTTATGCCTGTTTTTGCCCTATACGAACGAGTTCAGTAGGGTGTCAATTATTTTGAAGTATTTAAGGGGGATGTATACAGGTGCGTGCCAGAGAGTGTATAGGATCTTAGGTAGTAGGATCATTTTTATGATGTTGACTCGACCCCAAACCCCCAGCGGTAGCTTGGCCCAGACTTGAGTCTTGGATTTGATCAGAGTGAAAAGGGGTTCGACGTTAAGGGGAATATAATCAGCCAGGGACCTAGATATAGAGACACCTAAATATTTAATACAGTCAACTCGCTGTAACGGGAAATGCTCCTGGAGTCTGGGGAAGGGGAGGCTGTCAATGGACAAAATTTGGGACTGAAGCCTCGTACACACGGCCGAGAATCTCGTCAGGAAAAAACACGTCGTGTTTCTTGACGAGATTCTTGGACAAGAAACTTGTCCCGGCCGAGTGTACACACGCTCGATTCAAAGAACCCGCGGTTCTTTGAATGGAGCGAACGCGGTGACGTCATCGACTACGATGAGCGTGCACTTGTCACATTCGATGCCGTCGCCGCCATCTTGCTACACCCTACCTATGCCTAGGAAGCTACCGCGCATGCATCAAAGTCATTTTGAGCATGCGTGGGTTTCCACGGCGACAGGTAAGTGTACACACACACACTTTTCTCATCGAGAAACATGCCGACGAGAATCTCGACGACAAAATAGAGAGCAGGTTCTCTATTTTTCTCGTCAAGATTCTGGTCAGTTTTCTCGACGAGAAACCATACACACAAACTATTTTCTCGGCAAGAAAGCTATCTCAGCAGTTTTCTTGTCGTTTCTTGCCGAGAAACTCGTTCGTGTGTACGAGGCTTGACTCCAATTAATTTTGAGGCCGGAAAATGATCCGAAGTATTCAATCGTTTGTAATGCTGTCTGAAGGGAGACATCCGGGTCCGCCAAGTATAGCAACGTGTCATCAGCATATAGGCTGATTTTCTCCACGATTGCTCCCACTCGAAGGCCACGAATCTCGGGATTTGCCCTAATGGATATTGCAAGAGGTTCGGCCGCCAGGGCATACAATAGTGGGGACAAGGGACAGCCCTGTCTAGTGCCCCTAGTAAGGTCAAAGGGTCGGGAGGTACAACCATTGGAGACAACTCTAGCTCGCAGGGCCTGGTAGAGTAATTGGACCCACTTAATGAAGTTCGGGCCAAAGCCAAATCCCCTAAGGCAACTCCAAAGATATCGCCACTCGACTGAGTCAAATGCTTTGGCCGTGTCTAGGGCAACCACCACCCGAGACCCAACATCGTCATGTACTGCTTGCAGGTTGATAAAGTCGTCTAAGGTTAAATGAGGTGTTACGACCCGGCATAAAACCTGCCTGGTCAGCATGGATTAGACTCAGTATCACCTGATTCAAACGAAGCGCCAAGATTTTAGCAAGGATCTTAACATCCACCTGCAAGAGTGAAATTGGTCTGTATGACTCCAGCTGGCCTGGGTCCTTGCTGGGCTTGGGTATGAGGACAATGGTCGCGTCTCTCATAGAGGGGGGCAGAGTACCATTTTAGCATTTTAGAGACTTTTCTCTCTGTACCCTCACCCAAGGGGCGCTGTTTTTTTGTAGCCTCTGCAAAGCAAGTGTCTGAACTGGGAGCCTTATCATGCAAAGAACCTTTTTCTGGTGTTACACAAGGTGGTGTTGAAGTCCAGAACTTCCTTCCTCCACAAGAAAGTTTTTACCTGTCACCTTAACAAGAACATCCTTCTACCTCCACTCAGTCCATCTACAAGGAGATTTCCTTCCATTGCATTTCCTTTTTGTACTTGAGGCACTCAAGTGTTACTCCTCTGTGTAATGATAATTCTGTTGATACTGCTTTGCTCTAAAACTGAGGCATGCTGGTAGAATTAAGGGATTATCCTGGTCTGACCTACAGCTTTTTTGTCCAGTCCTCCTGTAGGAAGCAGTATAGTTCAACTGTTTAATCCTATGTCCTTCAGTAGATTCCAAAAAAAAAAGGATTTTACCGTACAAAATCATATTTTATTGCACCCCTACTAACCAGCAGAAGGGGTCAACTGTACGGCAATCATAAGAGATCTTGTTGCTTTTTCTGTAATACTGCACCCCAAGTGTTATGCTTGGTGGGGCACTTTGCAAGAAAACAAAGCCTGCATGCAGGCATTTGGAGGGTCCTGCACTATTATGCTGCTGCTAGTTTGTTTACTGATCTCTTCTTAGTAAGTGAGCCTCTTATTATTTTCACTGGTTTGGGAAAAGTGCAGGTTCACCTTATGCTTAGCCTTATAAAACAGGGGATAATATAACCCTTAGGCTGGGTTCACACTTCCGCACGGAGCGTCTCACAGCAGGTCCGGTGCGTCTCACCGTTTCAGGTCCGATTTCAGTCCAGATTTTTGGCTGAATTCGGACTTGAAATGGACCAGAAGACGCATTGGACTCCTGTGCAATTGGCACCGGAGCCGCTCCAGAGATGTGTGAACCGGCTCCATAGAGAGCCGGTCACAATCTCCTGACATGCGAATTGGATGTGGGGTAACCCGCATCCAATTAGCAATAGTGTGAACCCAGCCTTAAAGTGGTTGTAAACTCGGAAAAAAAAAAACACCTGCAAGACAAAGCCATATTGAGCTAGTATGACTAGCATACTAGCTCATTATGCATCACTTACCTTAGATCGGGGCCCCCGAAGCTGTCCTCATCTCCCCCTCCAGCCGCAGCCATCGCTCCACAGTTACCCGGAAGGTTACTTCCGGGTATCGCTGCTCCGGCCAACCACAGCGCCGCTCCGGCGCTGTGATTGGCTGGAGCGGCGAAGACGTCACACCGCACATGCATGCGGGAGCCGTCAAATCCAGCAAAGCCGGATTTGTAAATGGGATTAACCCTGTGAATGCACCGCTGTCTACGGCGCGCATGCGCCGTAGACATCGGTACATGTCTTTTTTTGCAAATATCTCCTAAACCGCGAAGGTTTAGGAGATATTTCTTGCACCTGCAGGTAAGCCTTAATATAGGCTTACCTGTAGGTGCAAGTTGCATAAGTGGGTTTACAACCACTTAAAGTGAACTTCCGAGATAAATACTAGGGGGGTTATTTACTAAAACTGGAGCGTGCAAAATCTGGTGCAGCACTGCATAAAACCATTTAGCTTCCAGGTTTATTTGTCAAAGCTTAAGGCTGGGTTCACACTAGTGCGACACGACAGCCGCCCTACTTTGGATCCGACTTTGCCCCGCGACATGAAGCCGACATATGTCCGACTTTCAATGAACGGGGATCCGACTTGGATCCCCGCCAATACCAGGCACTGTGTTTGGTATGAATCTTGAGGGGGAACTCCAGGCCAAATTTTAAATAAAAACCCGGCCTGGGATCCCCCTCCAGGAGCATACCAGGCCCTTGGGTCTGGTCTGGATTTTAAGGGGAACCCCTACGCCGAAAAAACGGCGTGGGGGTCCCCCCCCAAAATCCAAACCAGACCCTTATCCGAGCACGCAACCTGGCAGGCCGCAGGGGAAGAGGGGGGGCGAGAGAGTGGCCCCCCTCCCTCCTGAACCGTACCAGGCCGCATGCCCTCAACATGGGGGGTTTGGTGCTCTGGGGCAGGGGGGCGACCTGCGGCCCCCCCACCCCAAAGCACCCTGTCCCCATGTTGATGAGGACAGGGCCTCTTCCCGACAACCCTGGCCGTTGGTTGTCGGGGTCTGCGGGGGGGCTTATCGGAATCCGGGAGCCCCCCTTTAATAAGGGGGCCCCCAGATCCCGGCCCCCCACCCTATGTGAATGAGTATGGGGTACATCGTACCCCTACCCACTCACCTGGTGGAAAAAAAATGTCAATAAAAAACACACACAGCTTTTTAAAGTAATTTATTGCACAGCTCCGGGGGTCTCCGGTGTCGTCTCCGCGCTCTCCGGTTCTTTCTTCTGCCGGGCCTCCGCTATATTCTTCCAGCTCTTTTGCTAGCGGGGCCCGGTCTTCTCCGTCGCGTTCTTCTTCTCCCGCTCTCCGGTTCTTCTCTCGCTCTCCGGTTCTTTCTTCCGCCGGGCCTCCGCTATCTTCTTCCAGCTCTTTTGCTAGCGGAGGCCCGGTCTTCCCGTCGTCTCGTCTGGCTCTCCGTTGTCCTGCCGGCCCCTCCACTATCTTCTTCCAGCTCTTTTGCTAGTGGAGGGGCCGGTCTTCCCGTCGTCGTCTTCTTCTCTCTTCTCCTCCTCGATGTTGACACGTCGCTTCCTCCCGCTGTAATACTGGCTGTTCGCTCCGCTCCGAATTAATATAGGCTTCTCATGACGTCGCAGTCACATGCTCCCATGACGTCAGTCACATGCATCGGGGCCACCCGGAGCTTGTGACTGTGACGTCATGAGAAGCCTATATTAATTCGGAGCGGAGCAAACAGCCAGTATTACAGCGGGAGGAAGCGACGTGTCAACATCGAGGAGGAGAAGAGAGAAGAAGACGGTGACGGCGACGGGAAGACCGGCCCCTCCACTAGCAAAAAATCTGGAAGAAGATAGTGGAGGGGCCAGCAGAAGGACAACGGAGAGCCGGACGAGACGACGGGAAGACCGGGCCTCCGCTAGCAAAAGAGCTGGAAGAAGATAGCGGAGGCCCGGCAGAAGAAAGAACCGGAGAGCACGGAGACGACACCGGAGACCCCCGGAGCTGTGCAATAAATTACTTTAAAAAGCAGTGTGTGTTTTTTATTGACATTTTTTTTCCACCAGGTGAATGGGTAGGGGTACGATGTACCCCATACTCATTCACATAGGGCCGGGATCTGGGGGCCCCCTTATTAAAGGGGGGCTCCCGGATTCCGATAAGCCCCCCGCCCGCAGACCCCGACAACCAACGGCCAGGGTTGTCGGGAAGAGGCCCTGTCCTCATCAACATGGGGACAGGGTGCTTTGGGGTGGGGGGGCTGCAGGTCGCCCCCTGCCCCAGAGCACCAAACCCCCCATGTTGAGGGCATGCGGCCTGGTGCGGTTCAGGAGGGAGGGGGGCCGCTCTCTCGTCCCCCCCCTCTTTCCCTGCGGCCTGCCAGGTTGCGTGCTCGGATAAAGTTCTGGTTTGGATTTTGGGGGGGACCCCCACACTGTTTTTTCGGCGTAGGGGTTCCCCTTAAAATCCAGACCAGACCCAAGGGCCTGGTATGCTCCTGGAGGGGGAACCCATGCCGGTTTTTTATTTAAAATTTGGCCTGGAGTTCCCCCTCAAGAGCAGCAGAGCACAAGTCGCATGCCAAAGTTGGATCATGCAAGACTGCGGTCCGTCTTTGATCCGACTTCAATGATAGCCAATGGGCTGAAGTCGGATCAGAGTCGGACCAAAGTAGTACAGGGAGCTTTTTCAAAGTCGGACCGACATGTGTCGGACCAGTTAAGACGGCTCCCATAGGGAAACATTGATTTTCACACGTCATGCGACATGAGCTCCCAATGTCGGAGCGTTTGTCGCCCCAGTGTGAACCCGGCCTAATTCAAGTTGAAGTTAAAAGCTGATTGGTTACCATGCACAGCTGCACCAGATTCTATGTGCACCAGGTTTAGTAAACCTCCCCCTATGTTCCTTATTTTGTACTAAAGCTGTCAGCACTGAAAGTACACAATTCAATTTAGAAATCTCGGAAAGCTAATTAGTAGATGCAGATTGTGTGCCAGATTCTCCTGTTTTTTTTTTTTTAAACCAGAACATTTCCTAACACGCGTTCTTTACAGGCAGACCTAGCTGACTGTGCAGATACTTAGCATATGTTTTTAAATTTGGGCATTTGTTTACAGCCAAATTCCTTATATGAATTTCTGTAAATAGTGTAGTCACTACAAATCCAAAGCCCTATTTAAAAAAGCTACAGCTAAAGTGTTACTAAACCCACAACAGTAAAATCAGTCTGTACTGTATATGCAGTAAAGCATGCTTGTTATAGTCTCTGTGCAACCTAAGGCCGGCCATACATGGTTCAAATCTCATCCGGTTACCAGGAACCGGCCGAGATTTGCACCATTGTTGGGCAGGCTGAATGTACCTGCCGGATTCACTTAGGATTATAATCACTGTCTTCTCCCAGCAGGGAGGGCCTCCCCCGCCCCCTGCCGGGGGCAGACAATAGCTTGGCAGGAGGGATTCCCCTGTCAGCACTATCTGTGTTGAATGGGGAATTGTGCAAATTTCTTCCTTGAAACCAATGGTTACAGAAAATAAATTTGCACCGTGTAGGGCCTGCCTAAGGGGTTAATCCTCTGCATTGTGTAAAAAGGCTGTTTGATCCTGTCTTCACTGATCCTCCCCTTCTTCCACAGACTCCAATCCATCTCCTGATAAGACAGAACCCTTGGAGTCACACTGCATGTGATCAGTTTTGTGTATGTTGCTAGAGGTTTTTTTTCGGGAGGGTGCATGTGATCAGACAGAGGGTCAGGAGTCCTGCAGCCTCATAGGACAGTCAGAGTAGAATGAAAACTCCTTCTACAAGCTTTAACCAGACACTGATAGAAGTCACAATACTGCTATATACTGATGATGAGAAAAGATATTTAGCAGTTTATATTTACTAAAATAATTGCATTTCCAAGTTGTGTGTATTGTGGGAGACAAGATATAGTGAATGTGGGGTCTGGCTTTAGTAACACTTTAATATAGTGAATATGATACAAAAAGATTATACATCCAGACACTGACTGCATGCTGTTTGCTGTTAGGTATCTCAGTATAAAGCACGGATGGAGATGATACAACCCACATATATCAGCTTTTAACATTCACTTTTTGGACTATGATGGCCATTAGTGCTACAGCTATGCTTGGTAGACATTGGGCAAATAGGCAATGCTTCCTGACATTTTTCAAGATTTTTGAAATATTATAATTAAACAGTTTTGGGTTCCAGTGATGTATTGGGTAAATAAACTCATTGTGGGTATAGTTCAGGTACAGCTTTGCTAAAAAACAAAAAACAAAAAAAACCCTGTGCCTTGTATTGGCCTTCAACAACACAAAATAAATAATAAAAATCATTTTTTAGCCAGATAAATAATAAAGATTGCATCTAAATATCTTGTATTATCATTAAGGCCACATGTGAATCTGTAGGCTACTTCCTCCTGCTTCACATCTTCCGCTATCTCCTTAGCCCAAAAGCCCCTATTGTTTTACAGGGCTCAGTAGCCCAAGCTAAAATTTACACTCAAATAAGCAAATAAAAGCAGTAGCATGCCCCTTCTCTTTCTCTCCCTCTTGAATTCCTCCAACAGAGATTTAAATGAAAACCAGCAGTGCATTAATGGAAAAAAAAAATCCTGCTGTGCTTTCTCTTTATTTCAAGAGCCATATGGGTTTGCTAATTTTCTATGTATTTTATGTATGTATGTTAAACAAACATTGTTTATGAAGAGTAAAAAAAAAAAAAGGATTACAATTCAAACTTAATTAAATCTCAAACTCAACTAAAATGAATCATAATTGCCTTTTTATTAGTAAAGAGAAATCATTTAGCTCAACTTTGAGTCTGTCAAGGGAGCTATAGATATAAATAATACAGTACATTGGAGGCAAGTTACCAGTTTTAATGTACATAAAGGTGATGTGAAACAGTAAGCAAAAAGAAAAGAAAACAGTAAGCAGTAAGAAAAGTTTAATATAGTTTGCAGTTTGTGATGTCTGCCATATCAAGTTTATGCTCTCTTTATACAATATTATTTTTAGAAATGGAAGATACACTAGGATCTAGTGCTGTAAAATACGGAATAAGTGTTCCATATGTATGACATTCAATGATCAACTGATCACAAAACCCCAATTCCCAAAAAGTTGTGACACTGTGTAAAATCTAAGTAAAAACAAAATGCAAATATTTGCAAATCTCATAAAACCCCATATTGTGTTCACAATAGAAAATGGAAAACATATCACATGTTTTAACTAATTAACCCCCCTGGCGGTATTCCCGAGTCTGGCTCGGGGTGAAATTTCAGCACCAAAAGCGGTGACCCCGAGCCAGACTCAGGATTGCATCGCAGTAATCCAGGCAGAGTTACTTACCTTGTCCCCTGGATCCTGTGATGTCTCCCCGCTGTGTGTGCGAGCCGTGTCTCCTCGCTCGATTCACACACTGCCGAGCTCCGTTCCCTGCGACGTTGCAACGCACGGGGACGGAGATCGGCGCCAAATTCAAAAAGTTAAAACACAGTACACATACAGTATACTGTAATCTTACAGATTACAGTACTGTATCAAATAATTACACATCCCCTTTATCCCTAGTGGTCTGTCCAGTGTCCTGCATGCACTTTTATATTATAAAAACTGTTCTTTCTGCCTGGAAACTGGAGATTGTCCATAGCAACCAAAAAGTGTCCCATTATGTCAAAAGTGGTTTTAGACCAGCTAAAAAACAGCGATAATAAATTAGAATCACTCGCAGAATTGAGCGACAGCGATTTGTGGGGAAATTAGTGATCAAATACTAAAAGTAATGACAGCGCCAATTCTGCAGCTGAGCAAATTTCAGTGTTTTTGATTTGATTACATTAGTGAATAATTTTTATTATTTGTTATAATTATTTATAGTTATTTATTATATTATAATATATGATTTTGTGTTTCAAACTTTATCATACCCGGGATGTCTACTAGACTCTGGTTTGGACAGATTTAAGTGAGTTATTCCAAAGAATTACAGGCCTACAATATAAAACGCCAAATTTCCATGCAAAATAATGGTACCGCTTTCAGCACCTAAAATCTGAAAGAATCATACCGCCAGGGAGGTTAAATGCACAATTTTAAGAAAAAATAAGGCAATTTTGAAATTGATGGGCAGCAACATGTCTAAAAAAGTTCGGACAGGGCCATGTTTACCACGGCGTAGCATCACCTCTTCTTTTACCAACACTCTGGGGTTGATTTACTAAAGGCAAATCCACTTTGCACTGAAAGTGCACTTGGAAGTGCAGTCGCTGTAGATCTGAGGGGAAGATCTGAAATGAGGGGAAGCTCTGCTGATTTTACCATCCAATCATGTGCAACCTAAAATGCTGTTTTTTTATTTTCCTTGTATGTCCCCCTCAGATTTACAGCACTGCACTTCCAAGTGCACTTGCAGTGCAAAGTGGATTTGCCTTTAGTAAATAACCCCCACTGTGAACATGTGGAAACTAGCAAACCAGTTGCTGGAGTTTTGGGAGAGGAATGTTGTCCCATTCTTGTCTGATATAGGATTATAACTGATTAACAGTCCTCGGTCTTCTTTGTCAGATTTTTTGTTTCAAGATCAGCCAAATATTTTCAATTAGTAAAAGATCTGGACAGCAGGCGGGCCAGTTAAGCACCAATGCTCCTCTAGTACATAGCCATGCCATTGTCTTAGATGCAGTATGCAGTTAAGCATTGTCCTGCTGAAATTAGCAAGGCCCTCCCTAAAAAAGATGCCTGGATGGGAGCATATGCTGCTCTAAAATCTGGATATATCTTTCACCATTGATGATGCATTTTCAGATGTGCAAGTTGCTCATTCCCTACACACTAATGCATCCCTACACCATCAGAGAGGAAGGCTTTTAAAGTGAAAACAGGCCGGAAGGTCCCTGTCTTTAGTCCAGAGGACACAGCACCCATGGTTGCCAAAAACAATGTCAGATTTTGATTCCTCTAACCACAGAAAAGTTTTCCACTGCAGCAGACTATTTAAATTGAGCTTTGGCCCAGAGAAGACAGTGAAGTTTCTGGATTATTGTTCAGGGAGGACTTCTTCTTTGCATGATAGAACTTTAACTTGCATGTTTGGATGGCATGGCAAACTGTGTTCACAGACAGCGATTTTTGGAATTTTTCCTGAGTCCATGGAGTGAAGTCCATCACAGAATCATGCCTGTTTTTAAAGTAGTGCCGTCTGAGGGCATGAAGATCACAGGGATCCAATATTGTGTTGCGGCCTTGTCCCTTGCACACAGAGATTTCTCCACATTCTCTGAATCTTATCATGTACTGTAGATGATATATTTAAACTCTTTGCAAATTTAAATTGAGGAACATTATTCTGAAATTGTTTGACAGATTGGTGAACCTCTATTCATCTTTACTTCTGAAACACTCTGACTCTCTGAGATGCTCTTTTGCCAAATAACCTAGTTAGTTGCAAAATGTTCTTCCAGCTCTTTCTTGCCAATACCACTTAGTTTACCAGCTTTTTGTTGCCCTGTCCCATCTTTTTTGGGACATGTTGCTGCCATCGATTTCAAAAATTACCTTTTTTTTTTTTTTCTTCCTAAAATGTTACATTTTCTCTTTTTAAACATTTCATGTGTTTTCTATTTTCTATTGTGAATAAAATATGGGTTTATGAGATTTGCAAATCATTGCGTTCTGTTTTTATGTAGATTCTTCACAGCGTTCCAACTTTTTCAGAATTGGATTTGTATATTTAATAATTTTTAAACAGTTTTTCAGTGTTTTGCTTAAAAATATATTTCTCACCTAGCAAAGAAAAGGGACAACTTGCTTAATCCCTATGGGCTGATGGTACGCAAATATGCGGCCTCTTGGCAGGTGGGCCTTGGCGAATAGAGGCCGCATATTTGCATACCAATTTGCAGGCACAGCTGTACCAAGAGTGCATGCCCTCCATACCCCCGACACAGTTACGAACGGCTAACCAAAAGCACCCGATCATGTGACTGCTGTGACAGCCAATAATGGCGATCACATGATCATTTTAAAATAATATATAAAATAATGTCAAACTTATCTGCTCTGTGCAATGGCGATCCTCCTTTTATGGGATCCCCTGCCAGCGCTCCTGGCTCCTCCTCCCTAATGTGTGCCCCCATAGCAAGACTTGCCATGGGGGCACTTGTGTGCCCGATTCCAAGCTGGGCTCTGTGTATCCATAGACACACACAGCGTGGCTCAGCCCCGTCCCCCGCTCTGGCTGCCTCCATGTCCAGTGAAGAGAGAGACAGAAGCGAGAGCCGCTGCTTTCAGGCATAGAGCTGGATCGAGGTCGGGCTCAGGTAAGTATTTAGAGGGGGTGGGAGCAGCTGAACACAGAAGGTTTTTACCTTATCAGAGAATGCAATAAAGTGGTTGCATTCTATACATTAAGATAAAAAGCCTTCTGTGTGCAGCAGCCCCCAGTCCCCCTGATACTTACCTGAGCTCCATCTCTATCCAGCGATGTACATGAGTGCCTCGGCCGTCCGGGACTGTGCCTCCTGATTGGCTGAGTCACTGCAGCTGGACCATTGGCTCCCGCTGCTGTTAATCAAACTAGGTTAACCAATCAGGAGAGAGAGGGGACATTGCTTTAAATTGCTGGTTTTCTCCAGCAGGTGCATTTGAGTCTCTGGCCTCATGAAATTCAATTATGTGTCAAGATGTTTTCACTTAATACTTTTGAATTTTGATTGGTGGGTGGTCCCTTCCACTCCCCTCTTATACACATTTGGATTTTCTGTTCACTTAGCTATGAGTAAGCATCTCACTATGTGAAACGCATTAGCCTTGTCCCTGTCTTCATTTCAAGTTTGACTGTATGCTGTGATTTGGATTTTATCTTTAATAAAGAACACCTTATACAGAGTGCGGCAGTCCAGGATGATTTCCTTTCTTGAGAGAGAGGGGACAGGCTGAACTGTAGCTCCGTGTCTGAATGGATACACGGAGCTACAGCTGGGCTTGGGTGACCCATAGCAAGCTGCTTGCCGTGAGGGGCACTCAACAGGGGGGAGGGGCCAGGAGCGCCAGCCAAGGACCCGAGAAGAGGAGGATCTGGGCTGCCCTGTGCAAAACGACTGCACAGAGCAGGTAAGTATATTGTTTGTTATTTTAATAGAAAAAAAAGGAGACTTTACAATCATTGTAAGGTAAAAAAAACTTCTGCGTTTACAACCACTTTAAACTCAATTTTATTTATTATTTTTCGCCAGTACCAATCATTGTTTTTCTATTAAAACAAATGTATATTGAGTCCTGCAAGATACTATTCTTTTATGAAAACAATTGTATTGTTCCATGTGTGGCCTACATTTCATTTTAATGCTGATTGTGGAGAGAAACTTTCCCAAATTTACCAGCACCAAAAATGCAAAATTAGAATGGGGCCTATCAGTAGCCATGATGGGATCTGAACCTAACTACTCTTTCCATATAAGTGCCCTGCTTGTACATGACAGGCAGCTTCCACAATACGTTGTGTACTGCTGAGGCTCTGCCATAGCTCCAAATGTCAAAAAATGCGAAAGAGGGACCCTGAAAGGAATGGGTTCTGTCAACAATCATTTTTGAAAAATAAAACAGTATAGAGCGAACACACTACAAAAAACTGACAATTTATATGGGTTTCCTGAGCTAGGAATTCAGTTGTGCTTAAAAACCAGTGCCATGTTGCCTATGCTATTTACCAGGCAGGCTTGTAGACATTTTAGACACATCATTTCACATGCTCCTGAAAAATTCTGGGCAGAATATATATTTTTTTTAATCAAATTTATTATAACAAAAAGTGCATACATGTTACATACATCCAAAGTGTCAATGATAACATTAGGGTGTACAGTAATCAGAATACAGACAGTTCAAAACCGGTGTCATGAATAACAAACATAGAAAAAAAATAACAGAAAAAAAAAAAGGGAGAGCAATATCTGGTGCCGACCATGCAGGTCCTCTAGACCTGTAACAATGCACCCAGCCAGGGGTACACCACCCATCCGGCAACATAGACCCAAGGCGCCTTACGTACAAGTATCGGATTCTTGTAGCCAACGATCCCATATTTTGACGTATTTGGTCGGGCATTCCCTGTTAATATATATAACCTTTTTATATGGTAGATTATTATTGACCTCCACCTTCCACTCCACCAGCTTAGGGGGTACGGGTCGCATCCAATTCCGGGCAATAACCTTCCGCACCGAGAACAAAGTCTCATGCAGGAACGTCTTTGTTTATTTGTCTATAGTATCCAGAAGCACCCCAAGTAGGCATTGTTTTGGGTCTAGCGTGACCGGAGAGCCTGGGCAGAATATTTAAGCTTACCACCCTCGCCAAGGGTCATGCGTTTACAATATACAGAGTATAAAAAAATTATACTAAGCTCACTATGAGCCTGCCTTGCAGGGGTGGTTAAAAAAAATAATTAAATACAATAAAGCTTACTATGTGGTGGCTGCATTTGTTTTCTTTTTTGGGCTTTTTTCCCTTTATTTCACCCGGTCGCCTGGTCAATAGCAAACTTTTTGTCTTAGGCCTTTTTCACACGAACGGACCGTTCAGGTCCGCCTGTCAGATTTTTAGGCGGACCTCAAAGGGCGCTCCATAGAGGTCTATGGAGCCACGGATGTCAGCGGTGACATGCCCGCTGACATCCGACCCGGTCCGATCCGCCAAAGTGTGACGGAGGAAACCCCTATTTTCCATCCGTCTGGCAGGTCGGATCAGATGACAACAGATTCTACGGTCCGTCGTCATCCGATCCCCCATAGGGGAGAGTGGCACTCTGACAGGTCGGTCCCTGCACAGTGTGCGGAGACAGACCTGTCATCTGCCTGCTCAGCGAGGATCGACGGTGCGATCCCCGCTGAGCAAAGCGGAGCCCGCACACGGACATGTACCGTGTGAAAGAGCCTTTAGGGTGTCCACTTTCTGGATGAGGCAGTGAAACAGAAACCTTTTAACAGCAGCATTGTCATTTAGATGGACTTGCCTAACAAATTGAAACTGAAATCCAGCTAACACATAATAAACAGCTGCAGCAAACTTTTTCTTTTTTTTTGCATTTTGGGATAAATGTTTTACATAAATAAATAAAAACTGACACTTGAAAGTACCCCTGTCAGTGTTAAATGGTATGTCTCAACCCTGTAAATGCTAGTTTGTCTGAACAGCTTGGTCTGGTAAAGTAAGCAGAAATATAACACACTTATGCCGCGTACACACAATCGGACATTCCGACAACAAAACCGTTGATTTTTTTTCCGACGGATGTTGGTTCAAATTTGTCTTGCATACACACGGTCGCACAAATGTTGCTTGGAAATTCCGAATGTCAAGAATGCAGTGACATACAAACTACGACGAGCCGAGAAAAATGAAGTACAATGATTCCGAGCATGCGTCGAATTGATTCCGAGCATGCGTAGAATTTTTGTGCGTCGGAATTGGATACACACGCTCGGAATTTCCGACCACAACTTTTGTTGTCGGAAAAATTGAGAACCAGCTCTCAAACATTTGTTGTCGGAAATTCCAACAGCAAATGTCCGATGGAGCCTACACACGGTCGGAATATCCGACCAAAAGCTCACATCAAACGTTTGTTGTCGGAAATTTCGATCGTGTGTATGCGGCATTACTAGCTGGATCACCAGGTGAAAGTAAAGGAAAAAGGCCAACAAAAAAGAAAACTAATGCAGCCACCACATCTAAGAATTGGTAAGCTGTGTACAGAGTAAAGCAGTCAGGCTACAACATAGCATATAGGACACAGGGATCAGTAGTGTGTATCATGGTGCCTGTTACATTGCTGGTCAGATGGAGGAAAAAGTGCCAAGGGGTTAGAGAAAGAAAAAAAAGAATAAAACCAGTGTTAGTGATCAGTGGAAAGGATAAATTCCCTGCGTTCTTGGTCAGTGTGGGGAAAAAATGGCCTGGTGGCAGTGGCAGGAAAGATAGCTCAGTACTGGTGGTCTGTGGGAGAAAACAATGACCAGGACCAGTGGGAGAAAAAAAAACAGCACAGTAATGGTGTCTGTGGGAGGAAGAATGTCCATAAAGTGATAGTCAGTGGGGTAAAGAATGCCCTATCATTGGTGTCAGTGGATAAAAAAAGAATCTTTGGTGTCGATGGAAGAAGAAATTGGTTTGCCCTCCAACACGGCCTTCAGTTGGTGTGTTCTCCAGCTTGGCCCTCCCTTGGGGTTAGGGACACATTCGCTCCAACATATACAAAGTTTAAGGCTGGGTTCACACTGGATCATGGAGCGGCTCACAGCAGGAGTCCGGTGCGGCTCTGTTCACCGTTTTAGTTTCGATTTCAGCCCGAATTTTTGGCTGAATTCGGATGTGAAACGGACCAAAAGACGCACAGGGCTCCTGTGCAAATCACACCGGATCTGCTGCAGAGATGTGTGAACCGGCTCCAAAGAGAGAGCCAGTCACAATCTCCTGCTATGCAAATTGGAATGCGGGAAAACCACATCCAATTCGCACTAGTGTGAACCCAGCCTGAGTCATGAATTTAGCAGAATCACGTAGAGTCACCATTATGTATGTACAGTGGAACCTCGGATTTGCGAGTAAAACGGTTAACGAGCATTTCGCAATACGAGCAATTATTTTTTTTTAAATCCTGACTCGGTTTGCAAGTGTTGTCTCACAAAACGAGCATGATTCAAGCCTCTGCGGTGTGCAGTACTGCATTTGGCCAGATGTGTGGGGGCGCCGGAGCCGTTCGGAAATACTTGGAAATACTTTGTTTCTGAATGCAGCCGAACGGTCTCCGAGTATTTCCGAGTCTTTCCGGCGCCCCCACCTCTGGCCACATGCGGTACCGCATGCCATGGAAGTCAATGTGGAACAAATTATTTTAGTTTCCATTGACTTCTATGGGGAAACTCGCTTTGATATGCGACTGCTTTGGATTACAAGCATTCTCCTGGAACGGATTATGCTCATAATCCAAGGTTCCACTGTATTTTCAATATTTAAATAGAGCCAGTTTATTACATGATACTGTACAAAGTACATACATACATTCACCCATCTTTAGGGAATATCTGCCACTAGACCAAAGGACACATCTGGAGGAAGAGAGTGTGGATTTGCTGTAGGCTCTGTTTTACATCTACAGTGATTTGACAGACACCCCCTGTTAGGTACATTTCCGATTTATTTGCTGTGTGCGTCTACAGACTCGCTAGCTGTGGAGGACAAAAGTCAACAAGCGGTACTTGGGCCCCTCCTCCACCCTGCTATTCAATGAAAACAATACAACTGCAGTAAAAATAACACTAAAGTAAATGCAGGAGGATTAAAAAAACAAAGAGAAAAAACAAAGGAAAAAAGGTTACGTGTGCATGCAATGCCTAATAATGTTCTTAGAATTTGGAGAAAATACAATGCAGCAACAACTCAGGTCTCAATTCACAAAGCATATGTGATATTTTTAGTACACTGCTTTTTTTATGATAGAAAATGAACTAACTGGAGCCTTTATTAACATCAGGTGATTTTACCAAAAGCACACTTACTCTAGATGCATTCACTTTTTTTTGGGGGGTATTTAAAAAAAAAAATGTTTACTCATGTTCAGCCACTACTTGCCCTGTTATCAATTTGCTGTTTCCTCCTGTTAAGCCACTTCCACTCATTTGATGTGATGTCTCTCAGATTCATCTAGCTCCCCTCCTAATGTACATTCTTCCTGAAATACAGCCCCTGTAGAAACCCCTCTCACGTTGGTGGTTGGGTAAATGCCACCATCACATTGGGGGTCAGTGTAGAATCCCCTGTTGTACTGGTGCTTAGTGTAAATGCCTGTATATTAATGGTCAGTGTAAATGCTAAGGTTACACTGATGGATAGTATAAATGACTGTTTACATTGATGGTCTGACGAGAAGTGCCCCCTTACATTGGAGGTCAGTGAAGAAGTTGTGTTACATAAATCCAGAAGACAGCTGCAGAGGAGACTAATTCCAAGTGACGTTAGCATGGGAACTATGCAAGCAGGAGAAGATTCCACCCACAGAGTTAACTCGTACCTCATTCTTTACAGGCAGGGGCAGACACTGCATATACTGGACTCCAGAGCCTCAGACAACCCTGTGCTCCTGCATAGGTTGCAAAGATGTATTTTCTGTAACACAGTTTATATTCTGCTCCTTTTTACTGAGCTCTGATTGCACAGACAAGTGACCTTATCAAAGAGAAAAAAGAAAGGCGCACCAGCCTCGTGCATTATCCTTAGGTGGATTTATTAAAAAAATTATAAAAGAAACCTACTTACAAACATACGTGAATGACACACGTTAAAAGAGTCCACAACATTGCAGCAATGCGTCCGAACCAAACCCACTCCAATAAGTCACAGAGGGATTGACATGGGTCACTGCCGGCTTACGCGTTTTGAAGAAGCTCTGAGGAAGAAGACTTGTCTTCGAAACGCGTAAGCCGGCAGTGACCCCTGTCAATCCCTCTGTGACTTATTGGAGTAGGTTCGGTTCGGACGCATTGCTGCGATTTTGTGGACTCTTTTAACGTGTGTCATTCACGTATGTTTGTAAGTAGGTTTCTTTTATCATTTTTTTAAATAAATCCACCTAAGTATAATGCACGAAGCTGGTGCGCCTTTCTTTTTTCTCTTTGTCATTTACCGTTAGGATACCCCTATCCGTGAAGGCAGCAAGGCCAAGTGATTTTTATCATTCCACTTACAGACTGTCTGGTATTCCACTTGTGCGCAGGAGTTTTTGTTTTCAAGTGACCTTATCAGCCTGCATTAGACTTGGCAGACTCTCTTAAGCACATGGACACAGAACTGAGATGATCTGTATACAGCAGAATACAGAGATCTTTTGTTTATGCCGTGCTCAGACTATGGACACTTTAAGGGCTGGTACACATGTGTGCAGAGACCTATGGTTTTTAACACTATAAAACCACAGGTCTCCGCAGGGGCGCACAGAAAATAATTGCTTTCTATTTGCCTTGTTCACACTTGAATGCAACTTTGGGGTAAGCTGGGGTGCAGTACGAAAATCTGCAACATGTCTGCACTTTTCTGCTCAGCATCACAGCTCACCCGTAGCACAGTTCCTAAGCTTTGGTGCATAGAAATAAATGAAATGTCACATACAATGTGATATTTAAATAAAGTAAACAAAAAAAAGTGTTTAACAAATCCTCTGATGATGATGCCCAGGCCTCTCCATTTCAATGGTCCACAGTGAGTAGTTTTACAGAGATGACTCATAAGAACTCAAAACTGTCAATACCGTATTCTTTGGGGCCTAGTATATCAGGTTGGGCTCTTGGGAAGCACCCAACCAACCAATATTGGGCTTCAGAAAAGGGCCCAAACCAGCCAAGTTCTTGGGACTATAGGCCACACTCGCCCCTTACCTAAACCCCAGATACAACCCCACAAACCAACGCCACCACATGCTTATTTTGGCATAAAAAAGGCCGCGACACTTTATTGGTTTACCACAATTTTCAACACAACCATTATAATTGAAACTTGTATAATAATAATAATACAAAAACCATAAATCATTCACATAAACTCTGCCCAGTTTTTGGAACTCGGGCAGTATCACTGTAACATCACCAAAAATGTCCCCCCCGCTTCCGGGGTGACCCTACCACATAAAATGTCGCAACGAGAGGGGGTGGGAGCTCTTCTTCCTTCTTTCCGGGCCGCTGCAGAGGACGCCCAGGACCCTCTGTGGCCCTTAAATATCCTCCTGGGGGAACCAGAACCTTCTCTGGACCACTATTGGCTTGCCCACACCTGCAATATAAATTAAAGGAACAGTACCGCCCCTCCCCTGGCCTATCATTCCTTAACCCCTTACTAAACAGAGAGGGGACAGGTGGCCCCAGTCCCAAGAAAGCGGGCCCCAATGCTTTTGCCCGCTTTTACATGGGACTGTAGGCCACACTCGCCCCTTACCTAAACCCCAGATACAACTCCACAAACCAACACCACCACATGCTTATTTTGGCATAAAAAAGGCCGCGACACTTTATTGGTTTACCACAATTTTCAACACAACCATTATAATTGAAACTTGTATAATAATACAAAAACCATAAATCATTCACATAAACTCTGCCCAGTTTTTGGAACTCGGGCAGTATCACTGTAACATCACCAAAAATTTCCCCACCAGCCGGACTTGAGCAACAAGCCCGGCCTACCCCACATACGCGGCCCTCTCAATACAGTATTGTAAACCGAGGTTAAATATATCGGAACCCACATCTGAAAGATGGACCCCATCCTGCCGGTACAAGCCTGGGATCCCCCCCTCCAGATCCACGTGCCGATACGCAAAACCTCCCAAGGACGGCATCAATTTAGCCATTGCCCGATTAATCCTCTTCCTCATTTTTTCCATCACCCTATGCAACGGAGAAGATAGCCAACACATGCGCGGCACTATCTCCGAGAATACGATGGTTGTACCTGGGGAAGTTAAATGAAAACGATAAAGATCCCTTTTAACTGAGGCCAACAACTCTAATGTTCGGGTGTTTCCTATATCATTCCCACCCAAATGCACTATTAATATTGAGGGGAGGGGCCACACCTGACATAATCGTGATAAATGACAGTACAGCTGGTGCCACCTCATGCCACGCACACCTTTCCAGTATAGAGTGAAGGATTCCGGCTGTAAGGACAGATTGGTTGAATACCTACGCTGAGCCGCACGCTTTTGTGCCCAGACGATATAGGAATGGCCCAGAATCCATACATAATGATGAAAACCTATGGATTAAAAAGAGAGATTAGGTCTGACATAACGCTTGAAACAATTGGACGATCATCTACCCAAACCCATAATGGCCGAAGCCGGGAGACCCTGATCAGCTGCGTCAGACGCAGCCCCTCTCCTAAAAGAATGAGAGGAAAACTTTAATTTGTCCAGACCTAAATGTGCCATGCAGCGCTGCAGTACATATGTAAATTGATACTTAGTGACCGGGGACCGATCCCTATGTATCAGAAAATGGCCATCCCCCGAGGACGCACCACCAAAAAACGGCTAACCACCACCACCGGGCACAGTGAGCTATCCTCGCCTGCTGATAACGACACCAATTCCCCATGACCCATCTGGTCCCTTTTAGACTGCCGCAGGAAAAGGTACACCCTCCCATCCTCTACTAGCACATGCTCAGCTAACATGCCCCGCGAACACCTCTTGGAACCTGAAAGCAATTCCGAGACCCGAAAAGCTCCAAAATAGGCCAACACAAAGGCGGTTTGGAATACTAATGCCTCATACTCCGTAAAACACACCACCAATGTCGCCTCGCAAATCCGCCTTAGTAATAACCCCATCCGGGGTAAAATTGTGTTTTTTGTAACCCTTCAAAGCCTGTTTTACTGAGAAAAAAACTAGAGCAAGGCGGGAGCTGCCGCAGACGCAAGAAAAAGGATACCCCGGCCAGCGTCTTTGCAATGTAACTGTGCGACAACCGCCGTTCCATCAAAGAAACCAGAAAAGCCAAAATAGCCGATTCTGAGGGTGCATCCCAGGCAAAACCCGTACAGCCGGCAAACGCCACCCATTTCCTCCATGCCGCAGAATAATCCACCCAACGGGAAAGAGAATCCGCAATCACATTCAGCACTCCTGGCGTATACCGTGCCTTAATCCATATATTAAACTTCAGGCATAAAAAAAACAAATGACGCAGGATTTTGACTACAAACAGAGAACCTGAAGAAAGACAGTTGATTGCGAAAAGGACCCCTTTATTGTCGGTTTCCACCAAAATCCGCTTATTGGCAAAGAACCGGCCCCACAGCGAGACTGCCACCAGCACCGGGAATAGCTCAAGGAGCACAATGTTCCTTGTAGCCTTCTTGTGGACCCAGGACTCTGGCCAGGCACCACAACTCCAATGTGACCCCCAAACTGCCCCAAAACCCTTGGAACCCGCCGCGTCGGTAAATAAACGAAAATCTGGAGCAAAAATAAAATCCGACTGAAAAAAGGATCTACCATTGAAATCCGCCAAGAAATCGGCCCATACCAGCAAGTCGTCTTTAAGCGTTCCCGTCAACCTGATGTGTGCGGACGGGGACTTCAAGCCCGAAGTAGCGAGATACAACCGTCGCGAAAAGATCCTACCCACCGGCATGATCTTGCAAGCGAAAGCCAGCAGGCCTAGTAACGATTGCATTTCTTTCAAAAGCACCTTCCGGCGTCTCAAGAAAAAGGCGATAAGATTCCGCGTCCTTACCACCTTTGCCATAGGCAGACTAAATTCCATAGCCTCCGTGTCCAATTGAATTCCTAGGAATTCCATCTGCGTTGTCGGCAGACAAGTCTTCTCGCTCGCCAGAGGAACACCAAAATGGCCTGCCATCACTGTGAATAAATTCAATAGACGGGAACAAAGCGTAGATTCCGCTGGGCCGACAAACAAAAAATCGTCTAAATAATGTACCCCCGTGTCCTGACCTGCCTCAAAACTCACGACCCAATGCAGAAACGTGGAAAATGACTCAAAATATGTACAAGACAGGGAGCACCCCATTGGGAGGCATTTGTCGAAAAAATAAGCACCCTCGAAACAAAAGCCCAATGAACTGAACGCCGCCGGAGCAATGGGCAAGAGCCGAAAAGCCGACTTGATGTCCGCTTTTGCCACAAGCGCCCCCCGGCCTTGTGCCTTAACCTTGACAATGGCTTCTTCAAATGTCGCATAAACCACCGAGCATGAATTAACGTCGATGTCGTCATTCAACGAACCCCCCTTAGGGAAAGAGAGGTGCTGAATCAAACGGAAGGCGTTCGGCTCCTTTTTAGGCACTACCCCAATTGGTGAGATCCGGAAATTAGGAAAAGGCGGCGCAGAAAAAGGCCCTGCCATCCGCCCCTCCGCTATTTCTTTCAAAACCTTCTCCCGTACCACCTCCGGAAAGCGCCGAACGGACTTCAAATTCTCCATTACCGTACAGCCTTTGCCTGAAAACACCGGAAGGGGAAAACCGAATGAAAAACCGTCAATTAATAAAAGCGCCTTCTCCCTGTTTGGGTACAGATCCAACCAGGGGCGCATGTTTCCCAGCCTCACCGGCGTGCAGGCTCTTTGGAAAAGTATCCCGGGAAGACAGCGGCGCTGACTTCCGAAAACATTTCACCATCGGGTGGGGCCCTGCACAGACCGAGCACTCGTGCCTATACTTGCATGTCGCGTTAAAACGGCACGAACTTTCGTTAAAGGCGAAGCAACAACCTCTGCGGTACCCTGGCTCAACTTAGCCAAAGGTGCTTTCTGAGGAACGATCAGGTTAAGCCATAGGCCCACATCCTTCATCCCCCACCTCAAAGACGGATGTACCGCCAGTTTCTGGCGGAAGGATTCGTCGTAGAAGTACCAGCCCAAACCGCCAAAACTTTTATAGGCCTCCAACACGTGATCCATATGTTGAAAAAGGCCCCCGCTCAACTCCGGCTGTTTCTCAACCAATACACTGGCAAAAACAAAAAATGCCTGTAACCAGTTATTAAAAGAGCGAGCCACCGGCCTGCGCCTATCCTCCTCCTGCCTATCCTCCCCCCTCTTCTCCGTTTTAAAAATAAAATCCTTAGCCGCCGGAAGGAGGGATAGCATATCAACAAACTCCCCAGCCCAAATTTTATCCTTCACTGACCCTGGTAAGTGATAACCTAAAGGGGACATCTCACATGGCAATACTTCTTTCATACTCACCTCCGGGACTGACCTTCTAGCCGTCTCCCTAGGCGAGCGCAAATCAGGGCTGTATATCGCGCAACCTGGCAAACTATCTAACACTGGGTTAGTAACAGGAGAGGTATGAAAAGAACCGGCAGTAGAAACCAGTGTAGGCGCAGCAGCAGGGAAAGCAGGAATAGGGATACCAGCAGCAGAAAGAGCAGCAGAGATAGCTGACAGGTAAACCATTACATCAGGTGTTACATTATTTCTTAACTCACCCTGCGCCGCTGGAGCTGGTACTGGTGCTGGACCTGGTACTGGACCAGATATCAGAGCTGGCACCGGAGCTGCCACAGGACCTGAAAGCAAGGATGGTGATGGGACGGGCAGTGGAAATTGCACCGTAGCTGGTACAGTAACTTGACTCGCTGGAACAGAGGCTGACCCTTGACCTGTCAACACCATAGGTGTTGCTGTAGCATGTGCCGACGCCTCCAGTCCTGGCTGCACCATGCCGAATAGGGTGCCTGGGACCAGGGCATCCTGCAGAGCCAGCAGCTGAGTGGGAGCTGCAGCCTGATGTCCGGCGCCCGCTGAGGTAGGCGGCGCCATCTTCTTGCGTCTTCCCCCCTGAGGCACAGAGCTCCCGCCCCGTCTTCTCGCAGGGGACTGCGACTGACGTCTCTTCTTCTGCCCAGGCCGTCGCCCGGGCTCCGTTTCTTCGCCGGCTGCCCCGCACTGGCCGCGGGGTCACGGCCCTCGTCCTCCCTCGTCTGCCGCTCCGGGGGTACACTCCGCCGTGTGAGTTGCCTAGGGGAAGGCACCGCCGCTCCGCCGTCATGCTGCTGTGCCGCTTCCTCCACCACCGATGGCACGTCTTCCTCCAGGGACATCTCCAGGCACCGCCGCAGCCAGGCTTCTCCCCCCCGGCTCTCTGCTCTCTCCACGAATCCGCGGATCAGGTCCTCCGTTTACAGGTAAGTGCAGCTCTTCTTCCTTCTTTCTGGGCCGCTGCAGAGGACGCCCAGGACCCTCTGCGGCCCTTAAATATCCTCCTGGGGGAACCAGAACCTTCTCTGGACCACTATTGGCTTGCCCACACCTGCAATATAAATTAAAGGAACAGTACCGCCCCTCCCCTGGCCTATCATTCCTTAACCCCTTACTAAACAGAGAGGGGACAGGTGGCCCCAGTCCCAAGAAAGCGGGCCCCAATGCTTTTGCCCGCTTTTACATTCTATTGCATTCTAATTCTGATGAGGACAGTACACACGACAGATGTAAACCTGGTCCCTGCATGAGATCATTGCTGAATGGTCTTTCAGCTTCAGTTACTGTTATTCCTGATCCTGAACCTACTTGACCCCAATATTGACCTGGCTGTCTTCTGACCTGCTCCTGGATAATCCTTGCTTGTTTCTTTTCTTCATACCTTTGTTAATGACCTTGACATAAACTCTTGACCAAAGATTTTGCCTATTGATTCTGTACCTTGTTGCCTGCACATTGTCAACCTCTTCTTGTCCCTGGCCCCTTGATCCTGCTTCTTTCTGCTTGACTGTTACCAAACTTGGGTTGTTACCCAGCTCTGATCTTTACTGGACTTGGTACATTCTGGATGCCTTTACTGCTGTGCTTTTGCGTACTTGACCCCAGCGGTCCCATTGCCCTTGCAGCCCCTGTCCCAACTTTCAGGGATGCTCAGACGGAAATTGTGCAAGAGGCTGCCCTCATCATCTCGAACTGCTCATAAAGGTATATGACAAATGCTGAAATGTGTCCTTGAGCTTGGGGCGATTTGACTTGCCTTTCAGCACTGGACCCCTGTGCTCTGAGGACTATCAGTCAGGGTCCAACCTGGCAATTCCATGGCTGTGGCGTATTTAAATCACCAACTGCTGTTGAGACCGAACCACAAACCTGACAGGTTTGCGTCCAGATCCAGTTATCCCTGGGCTTTTAGACTAGCCTTAGTCACTCTGTGGAATCAGTTCGACCTGTATATGCGTTCCCCCTTCCCCCTTCTACCTGTAAGGTTTACCACCGCACACGGAAAGCATAGATTGGTGCAAAAATGGAAAGCTTCACCCTGAGGCCCCTTTCACTGGGGAAGACCAATCGGGTCCACCTATCAGTTTTTTAGGCAGGCCCAATGGGACCATCCATTGCCCTCTGTGGAGTGGTGGATGTCAACGGACATTTGTCCGATCCGTTCCTCATCTGTCTGGCAGATGTGTAAACAGGTGTCAGGTGTAAACAGACAGGTGGTCCGTTTCCATCTGATCGCCCACAGAGGAAAGTGGGCTGTGTCCGTGTCCGCTCTGCATCAGCGGAGTGGACACAGACCTGTCATTCGCCTTCTTAGCAGAGATCAGTGGAGATATCCCCACTGAGCAGGCGGATCCACTGGCGGACTTTGCCAATGTGAAAGGGGCCTAAGAACTACTCTGTGGCACAGGTGTTATCCTTCCTTCAATCAGGGCTGGACAAGTTCTTAGCCCTCAAGACTTTAAAAGGTCAGATGTCTGCCCTGGCAGTGCTCTTTTAGAGAGCTATTCCTTAAATAGAGCATTCGTGCAAGGGGGTGGCTCACATCCTTCAATCAGTTTGGTGTTGTTGCTTCTTCAGAGATCACCATTTGAACCTATTTGAGATATTTCCCTTCCTCTCCTATTATGCAATGTTGCTTTTCTCGTGGCTATCATCGTGATAAGGAGGGTGTTTGAGTTTGTGGCTTTGTCCTGTAAGAAACCTTTTCTTGTGTGTTCAAAAGGACAAGATTGTGTTGAGACCACATAATTCCTTCCTGTCTAAAGCCCTGTACACACGGGTAGAATGTCAGGAGACATTTGCCAGTTCAAAAGAAAAAAAAACGGCTGACATTCTGCCCCTGTGTATGTCAGTCTGTCTGACAGAAGCCGGCCAGCTTCTTTCGGACATGCATGCTGCAAAACCAGCAGCTTACCGACTCCCGATCAGCGCTCTCAGCCAATGGCAGTGAAAGCTGATCGGAGTGTTCTAGCAGTGGGAGCCGTCCCTCTGTCAGAACACATCAGCTCAGCAGGGGGAGATCGCTCGACTGACCTTGCATGGTTAGTACAGTGTCTCTGACCGGAGCCGTCAGTATTTTTTTTGTGCAACCCTCTGGGTTGCACGAAAAAAAATGTAGCGTGTACCCGGCCTAAGGTGGTCTCAGGATTTCATTTGAATAAAGGCAGTGTTGCCTTCTTTTTGTCAAAACATCCTAAGGCGATTGCTCTACCACTGCTAGGATGTGGTTAGGGCTGTGTGAGACTACCTGTGAGCCATGACTTTAATTCATCAATATGATGTCTTGTTTGTGTTGCCTATAGGTTCTGGAAGAGAGGTGCTATGGAGGTGTTCGGGATATTGTCAAGCTATACTTTTTGCCAGTGTCCAATTACCTGAAGGTGGAGCAAAACTCATAAGTCTAATGCCCCGTACACACGGTCGGACTTTGGCCCGGCCAAAATCACATCGGAATTCCGACGGAATTCCATCGGAGTAAAAGAGAACATGTTCTCTATCTAAACTCAGACGGAATTCCTCGGAATTTCCGATGGAAAAAGTCAGATGGGGCATACACATGGTCGGAATATCCGATGGAAAAAGTCAGTCAGACTTTTTCCATTGGAAATTCTGATCGTGTGTACAAGGCTTTAGAATTAAAGTGACAAATGAGGCTGCATTCACACCTGCGCATTTCCTAAATGCGTGACATAAGACACAGGAATGTTCGTTTTGCCTCGCGTTTCAGAAATGCACTGCAACCGCGGGTCGTGCTTGCCATGCCATTCATTGTTAATGGCACCCCAAGCGTGGGTAGCAGATGTGCGTTTTGCCAAAAAAACGAGCACTGAAAAGATGCTGGACACTCCACGACCGAAAAGGTTCTGGAGCTACCTTGGGGTGTTTATCACATGTAGGGCAGCCTATTCAAGTGAATGCTTGAAAAACGTGCAAACAAAACGTTAGCAGGAACACACATTCTCACTACACTTATGTGTGAATGGGGCCCTAAACCAGTTTTTAAAAAATGAGATGCTTATACTAGGACTTACATGCTTTTGCTAGTATATAAAAAAAAAGTCTCCCGTTCTTGCTCCGCTAAACTGGAGCACTAAATAGAAATACATGCACACAAGCAGAGCACGAGGGACACAGCACCAAAGACACATCTCTACTGCTCCTCCAGCAGTAATTGACAGTGGCTTCCAAGTAGGGATGAGCCGAACGGACCGAAAGTTTGCGCGATCTTTAGAACCCTATTAAATACAATGGACGCGAACGTTCTAAATAAAAAGTGCTAATTATAACGGCTAATATGCAAGTTATTGTCCTAAAAAGGGTTTGGGGAACCGGGTCCTGCCCCAGGGGACATGTATCAATGCAAAAAGACGTTTTAAAAACGGCCGTTTTTTTTCGGGAGCAGTGATTTTAATGATGCATAAAGTGAAAAAAAAAAAGTGAAATAATGGAATATAAGCTTTAGGTGAACGCTATGCAAAGTACACAGTACACTAAGTGAAACACTGAAGCCCCGTACACACGATCGGTTTGACTGATGAAAACCGTCCGATGGATGGTTTTCATCAGACCAACCGATCGTGTATGGTACCCATCGGTCTTTTTTCCATCGGTTGTAAAAAATAGAACTTGTTTTAAAATTTTCCGATGGATAAAAAACCGATGGGAATTTCCGATCGTCTATGGGCAAGTCCATCGGTTAAAAAACCCACGCATGCTTAGAATCAAGTCGACGCATGCTCAGAAGCATTAAACTTCATTTTTCTCGGCTCATCGGAGTGTTTTACGTCACCGCGTTTGGAACGGTCGGTTTTTAGACTGATGGTGTGTGGCCAAGACTGATGAAAAACAGTTTCATCGGATTTCCGATGGACAAATCCATCGGACGAAAATCCATAGGTTATCCGATCGTGTGTACGGGGCTTGACTGTCTGCAGCAAGCACAATCACCTGCCTGCCTGTCACAGTATAGAGAAAACCAGGAATGGATCTAGCTAAACTAAATACAGTGTATAAATATATATACAACACCTAGGATGCATATATATCTTCTACACACTGTAACTGCAGCTAACTGACTCGCCTGCCTGCTCTATCTAACTCAATATAAATGACACTGTCTGTCTCTGAAAACTCTTGTTTCACAACTCCAACACACTACATAAGACCGCCGAGCCAGCGGCCTTATATAGTGTGGGGCGTGTACTAAACCCCCTGAGCCATAATTGGCCAAAGCCATCGTGGCTTTGGCCAATTACAGCTCTCCGTTTTTTCTGCGCTGTGATTGCCCAAAGCATGCGGGTCATAGTGCATGCTTGGCCAGTCATCAGCCAGCAATGCACTGCGATGCCGCAGTGAATTATGGGCCGTGACGCGACACTCTTATTTGGCACGAATGGCCCATAATGTTTGATCTTCGTCGAACGATCGAACAGCCGATGTTCGAGTCGAACATGGGTTCGACTCGAACACGAAGCTCATCCCTACTTCCAAGTAAGCATGACACTCATAGAAAACCTATGTACACACTATACTTTATCCACAGCTGATCCAAAGGAAGGCAAAAAACACTATAAACACAATAAAGCTTGGTCCAATTTGCTCCAGTGGGGGGAAAATTCCTTCTTGATCCACCCGGAGGCAATCAGATATTCCCTGGATCAACTACTCCTGGCGTTGTTACCTAAAAACTTATATCCCATTATAATTTTTGCATTTAAGATTGCATCCAGCTCTTTTTTAAAACAATCTACTGAACTGGCCAGAACTAGTTCTTGAGTGGGTCTTTTCCACATTCCCACAGCTCTTACTGTGAAGAATCCTTTTGAAATGTGAAGGTTAAATCTCTTTTCCTCCAGACATAAGAGTGCCCCCTTGTCCTCTGTAATGACCTGAAAGTTAAAATCTCTACAGCATTTTCACTACATGGACCACTTATATATTTATCCCCCCTTAATTTCTTCTTCTCAAGAGAATAAATTCAGTTCTTATAATCATTCCTCATAGCTGAGCTCCTCCATGCCTCTTACCAGTTTGGTTGCCCTTCTCTGCACTTTCTCCAGTTCCCCAATATCCATTTTGTGAACTGGTGTCCAAAACTGTAATGCATATTCCAGATGAGGTCTTACTAATGATGTGTACATGGGGAAAATTATATCTCTCTCTCTGCTGTCCAAACCTCTTTTAATACAAGAAAGGATTTTGCTCGCTTTGGAATCCGCAGCTTGGCATAGCATGCCATTATTAAGCTTATGATTATTATTATTATTCAGGATTTATATAGCGCCAACAGATAAGTGCAGTTCTTTATAACATGAAGCATCAGGGCTGTTACAATACAATTCAATACAGGAGGAATCAGAGGGCCCATGATCTACCAGAACACCCTGATCCTTCTTAAACATCGACTCTCCCAGTTGTACTCCTAGTATGTATGATGCACGCATATTCTTAGCCCCTCAAAGTGCATAACTTTACATTTATCAATATGAAACCTCATTTGCTATGAAGTTGCTCAATTAAATAGTGCATTGAGGTTGACTTGTAAGTTGGAGACAACCTGTACGGACATAATTCCACTGCATAGCTTGTGGAATTACTGAAAGACTGAAATGGTACTTTTAATCTGAGCCTCTATATTATTTATAAATATGTTAACCACTTGACCTCTGGAAGGTTTTACCCCCATCATGACCTGGGCATTTTTTGCTATTTAGCACTGTGCGACTTTAAAAAGAAGCTCTATTAGTTTTTGTGTTTATTAAAAGTCAGTAGCTACAAAAAGTGTAGCTGCTGACTTTTAATAAACACACATTCACCTGTCCCACGGTCCAGCGATGTGGCCGCTCGAACCCTCGCTTCTCTCCCTCTCCTCTCTGTGGCACCGGCATTGCAAGTGTGGGCACCCGGCTGTGACAGTTTTCAATCTTCTGGGACCTATAAAGTGTCCCAGAAGATTGCAGGGAGGGAGGGGGAGGAGGAGTCGCCTAGGCAGCGTGACCGGAGGTGGGAGCTGGGTACCTGTCAAAACAAGGTATCCGCTCCCCCCCCCAAAAAAATGACATGTCAAATGTGGCATGTCAGGGGGTCAGGAGTGCTTAAAGCGGAAGTTCCACTTTTTGTTGGAACTCCGCTTTAACTGGCAATTACTCGGTCATGCAAATTAAATTTATATAATTTTTTCACATAAAGGCTATTTTTGGTGATATATAATCAATGAGTTTTTTACTTTTACTTTTTGCTATATAAACGAAACAATACTGAAAATTCTGAAAAAATAAGTTTTTCTTAGTTTCTGTTATAAAATTTTGCAATCAAATAATCTTTCTTCATAAATTTAGGCCAAAATGTAGTCTGCTAAGTTTCTTTGGTAAAAATAACCCAAATAAGTGTATATTATCTGGTCTGTGTGGAAGTTATAGAGTCTACAAACTATGGTATATACAGGTATATTTGAAAATTAATTAGTCCTGATGCACAGATCTCAATTCTTATGACCATAGAATGCCAGGACAGTACAAATACCCCCAAAATAACCCCTTTTTGGAGCATAGACAGTCCAAGGTATTTTGTAAGAGGCATGGTGGGTTTTTTGAAATTTTAATTTTTTGTAATTTTTTTGTTTGAAAATTTGGAAATTAAGCAAAATTTGTTTTTACATACTCTCACCAGCGCAGTACAGCTTCATCATATGACGGTGTGGCGGTGATAAGGCATACTGACTGTGGCAATGTGATATTGATGCGCTGTAAATCAACCCTAAGTGAACCAATCATACCATATACCATTAAAAAAATGTGACCCAGATACAACCTGCAACAAATGTGCAAACAGTGCTGAAAATAATGTGCTAAATTAATAAATTATACGGAGACCCCAATTGGGATCAATCATGTGCAATAAGCAAACAAATCAATTTACAAAAAACTTAGTCACGTGACGTCTCCGTATAATTTATTAATTTAGCACATTCTTTTCAGCACTAATTTCAGCACTGTTTGCACATTTGGATATCTGTTGCAGGTTGCATCTGGGTCACATTTTTTTAATGGTATATGGCAGCGATGTCGAACCTTGGCACCCCAGATGTTTTGGAACTACATTTCCCATGATGCTCCACTACACTGCAGAGTGCATGAGCATCATGGGAAATGTAGTTCCAAAACACCTGGAGTGCCAAGGTTCGCCATCACTGGTATATGGTATGATTGGTTCACTTAGGGTTGATTTACAGCGCATCAATATCACATTGCCACTTCACTTATATGTTATTAGACACATTGATTGATTGCAGCTGAATCATTTAGTTATCCTTGGTTTATTTCACAAGTTTGATTGCCTTTGCACCATTTTAGCGCTTTAGTATTTTCTATACAAGGGATACTGACTGATGACAGTATGCCAAAAAATTGTATTACATTTTTTATTTTATTTTTTAACTATTTATTTTGCATACTGTCATCAGAGTAGTTCAGTGTCACCATAGTGACACTGTACTAATGTGGTTGAGAGATCAGGGATGATTTTTTTTTCCAGTGTTACTGCTTATAACAGTGATGCATCACAATAGTAAGCAAGCTGTTATGAATGGCTTCAAGTGATCGTTATACGTGATACCGCTGTGAGCGGCCGGTTACCGAGCACCGTAATCACACCACTGCGTGTCCCCAGGGGCACGCTAGAATGCATGTGCTGAGCAACGCACCAGTATATCACTTAGCCTGCAGCTACTGGCCGTCCACAATAAATGTACTGTGAGCGAGCGGCAACTGATTTAAAAGTAAGGGTCCCAACACTGAACCTTGGGGTACATCACTAGTAACCTTAGACCATTCAAAGTAAGAATCATTAACCACTACTTTCTGAATATGGTCTTTTAGCCAGTTTTCTATCCATTTACAAACTACATTTTCCAACCATGTAGACTTTAACCACTTCCTCCTGACATATAACACATTTATGCGACCCCACTGCACTGGGATTTTTTTGTGGGGCCACATATACGTGTATCTTCCTTTGTGCTGGAAGCTTGCCGCACAGTATGCTCCCAGCACAGAGACCAGGGTACTAACGATCGGGACCTGGATCTCCCGATTCCAGGTCACCTGTCATTCTGATGCCCACCCCTGTGTTTTTCTCTCTCTGTGAATGGAGAGTAAAAAAAAAAGTGTGCAAAAAAAATAATAATAAAGAAAAAATATCTAGATCAAAATTTGATCTAGGTCAGTGCTGCAAGGGTTATTGTTTGGGTCAAGTAAGGGTCAAGTGTCTGGGTCAAAGGTCAGGGTCAGTATATGTTGAGCAGGATTTTTTTTTTATTAGCATCAGTGTCAGTTAGTGTCAGTGTGTTTTAGGTAAGACAAAAAAAAAAAAGCAAAATGCAAATGATTGTTTCTGGGCTGTACTATGGGTACAAACAACAGTATCGCCGCTGTGATCGTCAGGAACAGGAGAATTTATTTTGGGTTTTTCTTTGGGGGTATTTTATGGTAGTAACAAGAACGATACAGTCAATTTAAAAAAAAATATTGTTTAATATTTTTGACCAGTTTTCTAATAATAATAAATAAAAAAAATGTAGGAGCTATCAATAACCATTTACTACCAAAGGAAAGCCCAATTTGTCCTGGAAAAAAAAACAAGGTATAATCCACCTGGATGCACAAAGTAGCTGTCATGATATGTACGGTTTTACTAACACATGTCAAAATTGCAAAATTGTGCTTAGGCATTAAGATTTGTTTTACCCTAAAGCCCTGTACACACGATCGGATTTCCGATGGATTTTAGTCCGATGGATTTGTCCATCAGAAATCCGATGAAACTGTTTGTTTTTCATCAGTCTTGGCCACACACCATCAGTCCAAAAACCGACCGTCCCAAACGCGGTGACATAAAACACTCCGATGAGCCGAGAAAAATGAAGTTCAATGCTTCTGAGCATGCGTCGACTTGATTCTGAGCATGCGTGGGTTTTTTATCCAATGGAGTTCCCCACAGACGATCGGTATTTTCTATCGGTTTTTGATCCATCGGAAAAATTTAAAACATGTTCTATTTTTTAAAACCGATGGAAAAAAAAACGATGGGTCCCATACACGATTGGTTTGTCTGATGAAAACAATCCATCGGACGGTTTTCATTGGTTAAACAGATCGTGTGTACGGGGCTTTAGACGCGAAGGGGTTCATTTACACATTAGCCTGCTCATAGACTGATAATGAGCTTATAAAAGATCTGCCTGAAAAACTAACAGGCAGATTTGATCAGATTGCTCATGTAAAAGGATCCTAAGAGAACCTTTAGACCTCTTTTTTCCAGGCGCTTTTGGGCTAAAAATTGCGCCTGTAAAGCACCTGAAAAACTGCCCCCCTACAGTCTCAGTGTGAAAGCCCGAGGGCCCTCACACTGAAGCGATGCGCTGGCAGGATGTTAAAAAAACTTCTGCAAGCAGCATCTTTGGAGCGGTGAAGGAGCAGTGTATACACCGCTCCTCCAACGCTCCTGCCCATTGAAATGAATGGGCAGCGCGGCTGAATCGCTGGCAAATCACCGCTGCAGCAGCGCTTTGCGGGTGGTTTTAACCCCTTTTCAGCCGCTAGCGGGGGGTTAAAAGCACCCCGCTAGCGACCGAAAACCTCTGCAAAAACGACGGTAAAGCGCCGCTAAAAATAGCGGCTCTTTACCGCCGACGCCACCCATGCCCCAGTGTGAAAGTAGCCTTAGAGGCATGTTGAAATATTGGATATTGTATATACAAACATGAGAAAGTGAAAGGAACAGTTACTTGTAGTAACCAGTTAAATTCCAACCCTCAGTGCAGAATCCAAAAATGAATTAAAAAACCAACTACACTTTCTTTTCCTTTACTTCTTTTCCTTTATACATTTTGCAAAATGTTTTTCTATAACTTAGCATATTATACACTCGCCTTGTAAAGCTTGTAAGCCATCATACATATCAACAGAAGTAGATACAGAAACATTTTCCTATGTTAATGACAGTTTGACACTCCTCATATATTAAAGCAATGCAAACTCTTCTACCCTCAACTTGTTGAAATGCATGCTTGTTCTATGCATCTGAACTTTTACTAAGTAAAACATGCCAATAAAAGGAATATTGTGTACTTATTTTTTATTTTAATAAAGAAATCTCTATTCCCAGCACTTCAAGCGTCAAAGTTATTTAAGAAGCGTGAGCATGCCAGTAGAGAACACAAGAATTCCTTCACCTCCCAATGAACAGAAGCGGCCTATACTGCAACGTCAGACCTCAATCACCCAGACGATAAAAAGGTAAATATTGATTGCATATGCTTGAATTAAATGTTGTGCTAGTCTAGTCTATGGGAAAATTTCATCAGATTTTTGTTTTTGTACATTTTTGTTGTGTAGCTGGCTAAGAGGAGTGGAAATGTCTCAATGAGATGAACTAACAATTTTTTTCTGTCCTGATTGCCCAGGCCAAACAAAGCTAAGCTCTCAAATCATTTTTCTGATTTGCTGATAGCACTCTGCTTCTTTCATTTCTCTGCAAAAATGTTTGTTTTTTGTTTTTTTACATACCAGTTCATGTATTCCTTCTGTGGTTCCTTGTTTGTATTTTAGTTTCTTGCCTGCTCCAGAATTTCTCACCATACCAGTTTATTGAAAATGCTAAAGATACATATAATGGATAAAATAAGGGCATAAGTTATGCAGGCAGAAGCATTGTGTAACACTGTGCTTGAGAGTGGCCAAACTGAGCGCCATTAGGGCCTATTCACACTTGACTGTTTTTGTGCAGTGAATTTTTACTGCATGAAAGTACATTTCATGTAAAAACCCTGTTCTTTCTTATTTGGCTGGTTTGTATGAATGCACTGCAGTTCATTGTGTTCTTAAATGAAAACTATAAGGGCCAATTCACACCTTTGCATGTGCATTGCCACATACACTGCCAATCAGAACGCACAGTGAGTCCTTGCCCTCAAATTTTCAGAGTGCAGGGCTAGCAGCAGTGCTGCTGCAGACTCCATGTGAATAAAGGCCAGCACCACATGTAAGATATAGGGGGAGATTTACTAAAACTGGAGAGTGCAAAATCTGGTGCAGCTGTGCATGGAAACCAACCAGCTTTCAGGTTTTAGGCTGGGTTCACACTGATACTACACGACAGTCATACAACTTTCATCCTACTTTGCTCTGCGACATCAGTCCTACATTGATCCTACATCGGTCCGACATCCATCCGACTTTCATGAACAGGATACTACTTTGATCCAACTTTGTGCTAGTCTGACTTGTCCTTTGACCAATCAAAACAATCCCAGTGTGAGATAAATTCCTTTTACTGCTGCTGTAATCACATGTCGGATGTCAAAAGTCGGATGGTAAGGACAAGGATCCTACTTTGATCCGACTTTAATGATATTCAATGGGCTGAAGTAGGATCAAAGTCGGACCAAAGTAGTACAGGGAGCATTTTCAAATTTGGACCGACTTGTGTCGGACCAGTTAAGACGGCTCTCATAGGGAAACATTGATTTTCACACGTCATGCGACATGAGCTCCCAATGTTGGATGGTTTGTCGGACCAGTGTGAACCCAGCCTCATTGCCAAAGCTTAATTGAACAAGCTGAAGTTAGAAGCTGATTGGCTACCACGCACAGCTGCACCAGATTTTACACTCTCCAGTTTTAGTAAATAAACCCCATAGCTCTTTTACTGCAAACAGCAATCACAGACGCACATTTCCAGGGCAGACCTGTCCTCTATGTTAAGGCTGAACTCAAGGATATCAGGCACTGTGATACATGTGCAGGCACACTATAAGTTAAGCACAACTTGGTGCATGACACCTCATGGACGCATGTCTTTAATTTAGATCTGACAGTTTTTTATTCGACAGGAGGTTACACTCTGAGGTTCTGAGAGGAAAGACACTGTGTTCTCACACACAGCGTCTCTGCCTGTCCCTGTCCTTTGCTGCCTATTCATAGAAGACTTTTTCTTTTGTGAATGAGTTCACAAAAGAGAGCGGCTTCTATGAATGTGCAGCAGAGGGGAGTGATGGACATAGCGGCTGCATAAAGTTCTGCAGATGAAGCAGCTGAGACCAGAAGGTCTAGGATTAGAGCTCTGGAGCTATAGCAGTAGCTATCCTAATGGAGCACTATAAAATTGTCAAATGTAAATTAAAGAGATAAGTTCACAAGCTGCCATGCACCTCGCTGGACTTAACTCATGGAATGCCATTTATCAAAGTGGCTGAATTCCTGGAGTTCAGGAGTTGCGTTTCTTCAAAATGTGCCTAGGTGGTTGCTGTTTGTAGTAAAAGAGCTATATCTTGCCTTTCCTCACTCTGTCACACACACTGTGAATAGGTGTGGATGGGGCTTTACTAAGCTTACTGACTCCTAGGTTTCATCCTAGACCACAGACAGTGAGTATTTCCCGCAATAACACCTTCCACAGCTGCCTAGAATGGGCATTATTTTAAAATGGCTATTGCACAAACAAATATTATTCCAGTGCTGTTTAAAAAATGCCACCCGGGACTCTGATTCTTTAAAGAACAATCTGTTTTTTACCTGTACAGTAATTATACAGTATTCTTATTGTTCATACAAGTGCTATTAACACAATAAATGGTTAGCATTTTGTTTTCATCAATGTTTCTTTCCTGTTTTTCTTGGAAGCAAGCGCGTGACGTTTGACAGAATCAGTACTATGCCGGTCAAGGGGCACCTAGCTAGCAGGAGGTCTATTCATTTTAGGAAACGTCAAACAATCTCTACTTTCTTTTTCAGGTAGTTTAGCAAATGCATGTCAAGTCCTGCATGATATTTTTAAAAATAAATAAAAAATAAATCCCTAACTAAAAGCGTTTCTAGTTGCACATGACTCCTTGCTGTTGGATTGCATTGGCTTACATTTTGCATATGTGGAGTGTTTTGTAGTAATTAAAACAGTAAATGCATGCCTCTCTATGATTAAACTATAATATTTGTTTCTGTTAGGCCACTTTCACACTGAGGCGCTTGAAAAACCGCCAGTAAAACACTGAGCGCTTTTGAAGCGCTTTTCAGGCGCTTTTGAAGCGCTTTCAATTAATTTCAATGGAGAGGGGCGTTTTTTCGGCGCACTGCCCCAGTGTGAAAGGATTCATTGATTTTAATGGAAATAAGTTTTCAGGCGCTTTTTTTAGCGTGAAAGCGCCTGAAAAGCGCCTCAGCGTGAAAGTGGTCTAACACATAAAGAGCCTGCCCAACCAAACCTGATATTGTAGGTATATGTAGAGACTCGTGGGCAAAATTATTGTAGATGTATGTTTTGGATATTACAGCACCAACTTCTGTCTGCCATAGTACCTGTCCACCTGGTAGTTTTTAGTCATCCCATCCATTATTGTGTGTTTCAGCAAATCCTATTCCATTCTTCATAACGGAAAATAAAACTGTAACAGGGTTTGGGGGGGTAGGGGGGCTGGATAACACTGGCCATAAACTCAGAAATTCAAACACAGTCAGATGCTTTCTATCTCTAACATCCACCAAAGGCTGAAATATCTATATGTCAGAAAAGGCCCTTCAAGAGCTAAAGCCTCAAGAAGAATGTTCACCATCCATCACTTCCAGGTTTATTGGATACCTGCGTTCCCCACTACGTGCTATGGTTCCATCTGACAGACCCTACATCACTGCAGGACACATTAGTGATGTGGGGACTGCGGTGAGGGGAACCACAGCGCTCAGCAGACACCAGGCATATGACATATCCAGAAGCGTGTCCAGTGTTTCTTAAAGTGAAAATTAAGTCCTGCTAGATCACTTCAGACTGGCCTCTTTTGCACGTATAGCTATGTAAAACATTTAAAATATGTGCCTATACTGTTTAAAACCTAGCAATACACTGTCTCACCCTGCTCTGGACATGCTCAGTTGAGCTTTATTTTTAGACACTTTTCTGAATTTGTAGGCCAGTATGCTGACAGCCTAAAGATTTGCTGCTGTTCAGGGGCTCTGGATTTTAGCAAAATAGCAGCCTCCAGCAAGAAGAAACAGGAACAATGCTGGAGGCAATTTACAGCACACACTAATATTGGTAACATGATTATTAATGTGGAGTGTACAGTATGTTCCTTGCTAAAGAACATTATTTTTATCAAGTTGTTATGGGTAAAATTCCACTTTGAGGAGAGCAAAGTAAGAATTCACTGCCTGCCAGAGAGGTAAGTATTAAGCATCTTTATTTGCAGGCTCCTTTTTTTGAGTATTATGCCTTGTAATCATGACCAGATTTTCCGATGGAAAAAGTCAGACGGGTTCTTTTCATCAGATATTTCGTCCGTGTGTATGCCCCATCTGACTTTTTCCTTCTGAAATTCCGACGGACTTAGATAGAGAACTTGTTCTCTTTTTTTTTCCGACGGACAAAGTCCGTTCGTCTGCATGCAATTCCGACGGACTAAAAAACGCGCATGCTCAGAATCAAGCAGAAGTGCCCAACTGCCTATTGAACTTCATTAATCTCGGCTCGTCGTACGTGTTGAACGTCACCGCATTTTTGACGGTCGGACTTTTGTGTGACCGTGTGTATGCAAGAAAACTTGAGCGGAATTTCGTCGGAACTCCATCGGACAATACGTCGGACTTTATTCTGACGGACAGTCCGGTCGTGTTTACAAGGCAACAGAGTTGCTTTACTCATCACACCAAAGAAGATTATACTTTTATATCTTAGGTAATAGCCAGAGCAAAACCATAGGAATTACTGAAGCGGCCCTGATGTAATACTAAAGATGGACACTAACAAGTACAACAGCTATGTTGAATATAAAGGTAGTGGTGCTCCTAGTTCTAGACTAGGGGTCGCCAAACTTTTCAGTACCAGGGCCACATTGCATTTTTCACAAATATTTGCTGGGCCAAAAAAAAATCTGTTTTATAAATTAATGAATACAATTTCAATGAATGAATAAATGTGCTATGAGATAAAAACGTAATATCAGAAGATACCCCTCACATCAGAAGTCCCCATTAATTCAAAAGCCTCCCCGTCACATTAGAGCCCCCTTTACATCAGAGTTCCTCCTTTACATCAGATTCCCCCTTTTACTTTAGAAACCCTTCATCACTTCATAACCCTCCTTACGTATCAGAGTCCTTCCTTACATCAGTGTTCCCCCCTTACTTAATGGTCCCCATTTAAAGTTGAAATTATATAAATTTCCAGTCTGTGCAGTGAGGATACGCCACTGACCCTAGCTACGGGCTGGATGAAACCTTGTAGGCGGCCAGATGTGGCGCATGGGCCGTAGTTTGGAGATCCCTCATCTAGACTTTCAGGTTTGCATTAAAGGTAATATCTGACATGTTGCCAATAGATTGAAGCATAGTACCAAGTCAGTAGGCTTGGAAATAGTCTATAAACAAACTGGTAGAGTTTAGGAAGAATTGTAAGACAGGCACGGATTACGGCAAGTGGTAGCAGTTGTCAAAATAAGTCAAACAAATCAACAATAGAGCACAAAAGACCAGCACAAAGTTTTAGGAGGAACGTGTTAGCTCAGATCTCCTTAACGCACTTATGCCGTGTACACACGACCATTTTTTCTCTTTGACGAGAAAAACGCCCGTGTGTGGGCTTTTGGTAATTTTTCCCGACGAGAAAAACGGCATGAATCACGACGAGAAAAATTAGAACATGCTCTAATTTTTCTCGTCGTGATTCACAGCATTTTTTTCCGCGGCAGTTTTCCCACAGGGAAACACTGCCGGGGAGCCTACACACTTCCGTTTTTCTCGACCAAGAGAAAAAATTATGGGAAAAACGGCCGTGTGTAGGGGAACAAGCCGTTCCTCGTTTTTCCCGTCGATTTTCTCGACTGTGTTTTCACCATCGAGAAAATCGATCGTGTGTACGCGGCATAAGAAGGATTCACATTGGCCATTTGGTGACTCCACAGGCAGGCTTGAGTGTGTCTAAGTTTCCGCTTTGCTAAATTAAAATAGAGTGCGGATACACACCTAGAAATGACACACCCTACCGGGTAAAAAAAACACAATCCGTGAAACTAGCTACAAAGGTATAAGTGGGAATAGGTGGTTTGTTACAGGTGTATTTTATCTCTTAATTGTGGACTGTTAATATATTATATCTGTCAAATATTTTGCCAACCACGTATATCTTACACCTTGGTTGGAAGGAATAAAACAAGATTTCCTTCTCTGTGTACTGTCACCCTTTTTAATCCATCATTATATACTTATGCTTGTGTGTTGGCTGCTGTAGTGGAATGTAAGCCTCTGTGCTACTGTGGAACTTGGAACACATGTACATGCTGATTAGCAGAGCTCATATTTTATTGGCATTGGAAGCTGCAATAATCATGATGTAGCCCCAGGGAAAAGTGGACAGTGACGTTGTGTGATACTCTAGGACGTATTGGAGGACACTAGTATAAACACTTAGAATCCCAGTTAATTTTTTTAGAATGTGTGTGTGTGTGTTTTATGTACAGTAAAGTGTATATTACGGAAAACACATACTTTTTACTATTTTACCACATCTTCGTAGTTTTATCAAAATGGAGAAATTGAGTGAATGAGTGTTATAATTTTCTCTCAGACCTTTGACCTCGAAGGCAGTTGGCAAATGAGACAACATGTGGCTGTCACGTACCTGGTAGACGAGCCCAATGTGCAGGGAGCGGCTTCTCGTAGCCTCTGATTCACGAGGCCCTGGTAGAGGGAACAGGAGCTCGCGAGGGCAGAGGGCACAAGTGCCTGACTGGTAAGCTGAGTAGGGGCCTTGAGCAGAAGCTGTAGTCCACGGCAGGGTGCAGTAGTGGAACACTCGTGGATGAGCAGCAGAGCAGGTGAGGGCAGACCGGGTCAAACACTGGCAGGCTGGTTCAGGTACAAAAGCGGGATCCAAAACGGGAGTCAGAGTCCAGGCCGGGTCAGTTCGTTGGGCAGGCAGAAATCAGGTTAGAGGGATAAGCAAAAGAGTCGTCAAGGCAAGCCGGGATCAGAAGGGCAGGCAGCAAACAGGATACACAGAGGGAAGCCGGATCAGGTAGGAAGTTCAGCAGCAGGGTATCAATCAGCAGGGGTCTCAGGAAACGCTGTAGACCAGACAGCACCGGGCAGCATGACAGGGGAGTTTAAAAACCCGATTCTGGTGCCAAGCGCCGTCACCGTGCGTGCGCGCTCCCGCGGGCGCGCGCACCCGTTGCGCTATCGCGCACGCGCATGCGCCGAACAGTTCCTCCAAAGGCAGGCATTCTTTTGATGCTGCTGTTGCCGGGCAGATTATGTAAATGCCTTTCCTGACAGTGGCTATCAAAAACACCTTACAGTATCATTGTTTTTTCCCAATTTCTTTTTTCGATTTTTCATAAACAACACAAAGTGCACTCTGAAATAGGAGAGGAGACATAAGGAAAAATAAAAGGGAATCAAACAGATCAGGCATGTGCATTTAGCTTATAGGAGGATCTCCATTGACTATCCTGCATTGGGGCTATAAGCCAGAGTAGTATACAGATTCAGAGATGTCCATTGTAAAAAGTCATATAAAGGTTAGCGACACATTACAATATAATGACAACCACATGCTCCATAAACAGTTAAATCATTGCAGAAGGCATCCACGGGGCTGGTTGTTCCCTAGAAATAGTTCCTCCCATAACAAGGGAGAAGAGAAAAAAGAAAAGAAAAAAAAGGGGGGAAAACACATTAACCTCCCTGGCGGTATGATTCTGTCTGGAATTATGTACCAAAAGCGGTACAATTATTTTGCATGGAAATTTGGTGTTATTTATTGTAGGCCTGCAATTCTTAGTAATTACTTACTTAAACCGGACCAAACAAGAGTCTAGTAGACATCCCGGGTATGATAACGTTTGAAACACAAAATCATAAATTATAATATAATAAATAGCTATAAAAGATTATAACAAATAGTAATGTAATTATAATACAAATTATTCAATAATGTAATCAAATCAAAAACACTGACATTTTCTCAGTTGCAGAATTGTCGCTGTCATTAGATTTAGTGTTTGATGACGAATTTCCCCACAAATCGCTATCGCTCAATTCTGCGAGTGATTCTAATTTATTATCGTTGTTTTCTAGCTGGTCTAAAACCACTTTTGACATAAAGGGACACTTTTTGGTTGCTATGGACAATCTCCAGTTTCCAGGCAGAAAGAACAGTTTTTATAATATAAAAGTGCATGCACTTTTTGAATTTGGCGCCGAATTCCGCCCCGTGCGCCGCAACGTCGCAGGGAATAGAGCTCGGCACCCGGCAGTGTGAATCGAGCAAGACACGGCTCGCACACACTGCGGGGAGACATCGCAGGATCCAGGGAACAAGGTAAGTAACTTCCCCTGGATACTGCGATGCAGCCCGAGTCTGGCTCGGGGCTACCCCTCTTAGCATGAAAAACTCCCCCCGAGCCAGACTCGGGATTACCGCCAAGGGGGTTAAACATTTTTTTCACCTGCATATTTATGTTGAGTGAATAAAGTGGAGAAGACATCTGTTGCTCTCGCCTACATGCTTGGGTGAACTTGCAATATAGTCATATAAGAAAGGTAATCATCACAATCGATGTGTTTAAATTTATCCTCACAATACCTAAGGAAGATCAGAGAGAAGGGGGCCAGCCCAGGAGCCGCCAGCCATGGCTCCCATAATTTAAAGAATTTATTCGATGTACCCCTATTCCTATTAACTTGCTGTATTTTGAATAAGATGTCATTAACCTGTAGGAGTCATTCTTTGAATGTGGGAGGATAAGGTGATAGCCATTTCATGGCATTTAGTTTCGTGCTATGAACAACAGCTTGCCTACTGAGACTCTAACTTCCTGTGGAATCCTCTCCTTATCTAAGTATCCTAAGAGGCACATTTTAGGATCCAACTATTAAGCCCTGTACACACGATAGGATTTCCTATGGTTTTTTAACCGATGGATTTTTCCATCGGAAAACCGATGAAGCTGACTTTCATCAGTCTTGCCTACACACTATCAGTCAAAAAAACGACCGTTCCAAATGCGGTGATGTAAAACACTCCGATGAGTCAAAAAAAATGAAGTTCAATGCTTCTGAGCATGCGTCGACTTGATTCTGAGCATGCGTGGGTTTTTTATCCGATGAAGTTCCCCACAGACGATAGTAATTTGCTATCGGTTTTTTAACCATCGGATAAATTTAAAACATGTTCTATTTTTAAGCACCGATGGGGCCCATACACGATCGGTTTGTCCGATGAAAAAAGTCCATCGGACTGTTTTCATCGGTTAAACCTATCGTGTGTACAGGGCTTAAGTGTGTTTGGAAAACAAGATTAATAGTATTCAGCAACGTAAGCCAGTACCGGACAAGTTTCGGGCATTTCCACAACATGTGGTGTATCTGCAGGGGAACCCTGACAGCCTGGACACTCCGGGGGTAGGTCTGCGACCCCATTGAAATGACTTTAACAAAGTTCTGTAAGCCCTGTGAAGTATGAACAGCTGAGTAAGTTGTTGTGCAGACAATAAAGACAATAAAGAACCAGAGAGCACTAGCCCCAGGATAGCAAGTTATCATCAGAATTTCTCCCAGATCTGGCTCCGACACATGACAACCTGTGAAGAACAAGGCCTACAATATCATTGTTGGGTGCAATGTCAAATATTTTTTTCTGCTAATACAAGGCTTGGACTGGATCTTAAATAATAATCATGGTATGTGGGAATTACTTTATGGGAATGTTGAAGTGAAAAAATATACAGATTCATATGCCGGTGTAGATAAGCCGTAGATATGCTTCATAATAGTAATAATGAGGGAACCTGCACAAAATTGGGTACAAAAGTTACGTTTAAATGAGCTACTGCTGTAAATTTCTGTAAATGGCTCATTCCTACAGTGATATCTTTAAACAATATCTGTATACAGCAAGTGTGCTAAGATTTCTCCACAAGTTGGTGTTTTTCTCATTATCATTGTACTGTAAACAAAAGTTGATTACATGTATATCATTGATAGTTTGTCCCAGTTGTTTGCTTAGTTGCAGGAAATCTTTCCTAAAAGAAGCAGCCATTTTTTACTCACAGACAACATACTAGTTTTGGGGCAGTGACAACACTTTTGGTGAGGTTTAGAAGACTCTGCTTCACGGCCATAGATCGTTTCTGGGATAGGTGCTTCGCTCTGTGACATGTTTTGTTTAATAACATGCATTCAGCACATCTTGGTGTATACTTGCCCTTCCCATAAGCAGAAAATGACTTGATGTAATTACTACATAACTACACAAGGCAGTTTTCTACTACATACAATTTTGGATATTTTTTATTTTTTTTATTTGTTAAATGTACAAGTACTTTAGAAGATGTTGTAATACACACATTAGGGCACCCATGAATAAACCTGTTCTTCATTATTTCTATTTAAGAAGCAATAATAAGGGTGATTCATCTGCCATCTACTGTAAATTTAATCTCACCTAGTCGCAAGAAATTGTTTGTTAGGTTCTGTTTTTTAACCACTTCTCTACTGTGCACTAAAACCCCCTTCTTACCCAGACCAATTTTCAGCTTTTGGTGCTCTCACACTTTGAATGACAATTACTCAGTCATGCAACACTGTACCCAAATAAAATTTGCGTCCTTTTTTTCACACAAATAGAGCTTTCTTTTGGTGGTATTTAATCACTAGTGGGTTTTTTATTTTTTGTGCTAGAAATAAAAAAAGACCGTAAATTTTGAGAAAATTTGCCTTTTTCTTTGTTTCTGTCATAAAAGCTAGCAAATTAGTAATTTTTCTTTATACATTTTGGCCAAAATTTATACTGCTACATATCTTTGGTAAAAATAACCCAAAATAGTGTATATTATTTGGTCTTTGTGAAAGTTATAGAGTCTACTAACTATGGTGCCAATCCCTGAAAATTGATCAATCTGATCACACCTGAAGTACTGACGGCCTATCTAATTTATTGAGATACTAACAAGTCATAAAAAATAGGATTTTTGTACTCACCGTAAAATCCGTTTCTCTGGCATCCATGGACTGACACAGCATGTCTTATACACCTTTACACGTGGGTTATGTCCCTGCTTGCAGGAGAAGACCTAGGCACTCCCACTGCAGTCAGCAGACCTCAGTTCGTAACAAAGCAGTACAAACTTAAAAAGAAGGGTGGGTGCTGTGTCAGTCCATGGATGCCAGAGAAACGGATTTTACGGTGAGTACAAAAATCCTATTTTCTCTTGTCATCCATGGACTGACACAGCGTGTCTTATACACCTTTACACGTGGGATGTCCCAAAGCAGTGTCAAGAGGGATGGGAGCAGTATAAATGGAAAACCAAAAACTTCACTCCAAACAAGGCAGAGCTCCTCAACGGAGGAGTTGCAACATCAAACAGCGGCCTGCAACACCTTGCGGCCGAAGGAAGCATCCGAAGATGCAGCCACATCAACCTTATAAAACTTAGAAAAGGTATGAACAGACGACCAGGTCGCCGCCTTGCACACTTGTGCAACCGACGCTTGATGTCGGAAAGCCCAGGAAGCACCAATTGCCCTGGTGGAATGTGCCGTAACCGGAAAGGGAGGCGCCCGCCCCTTGAGAGCATAAGCTTGAATGACGGTTTGTCTGATCCACCTAGAAATGGTGGCAGACGAAACCGCTTGGCCCTGTTTTGGACCAGAGACAGCCACAAATAGTGAGTCAGACTTCCGAATAGAAGCAGTAGCAGACAGGTACACCCGCAAGGCTCGTACCACATCCAAAGTGTGTAGCGCAAACTCTCTGGGATGCGATGGGTGAGGACACAAGGACGGGAGGACAATGTCCTCGTTTAAGTGGAAGGCCGAGACCACCTTTGGCAGAAAGGAAGGTCGCGGACGTAACACCGCCTTATCCTTATGGATGATCAAAAAGGGCGACTTGCAGGACAAGGCCGCCAATTCAGACACTCGTCTAATGGAAGTAATGGCCACCAAGAAGGCCACCTTCTGAGACAAAGTCAAGAGGGGAATATCTCTAATATTTTCAAAGGGAGGTTCCTGGAGGACCGAGAGCACCAAATTCAGATCCCACGGGGGGAGAGGAGGCTTGACAGGGGGGAGCACATGGCGAACCCCCTGCACAAAGGTGCTAACCAAGGGATGACCCGCCAGCGGTCGCTGAAAGAAGATGGCCAAGGCCGAAATCTGACCCTTAATGGTACTCAAAGCGAGCTTTTGGGTCACGCCACGCTGCAGAAAATGCAGGATTCTGGGAACGGAATACGTTCGTGGGCGCCAGTCCAGCTCTTCGCACATGGCGATGTAAGCTCTCCAAGTACGGTGATAGATCCTTCTGGAGGAAGACTTCCGTGCCCTTAACATGGTCGAAATGACCGAATCCGAGAGACCTCGGTCTCTCAGCACCTGGCTTTCAATAACCATGCCGTTAAAACCAGAGACTGTAAAGCAGGATGAAATATAGGACCTTGAGATAGAAGGTCCCCCCGTATCGGTAACCGCCAGGGAACGTCTGCGACGAGACGTACCAGATCGGCGTACCAGTGACGCCGAGGCCAATCCGGAGCAATGAGGATCACCGGAATTCCCTCGGTCGCTACCCTGCGGAGCAGGCGAGGGAGCAACTGCAGCGGAGGATAAACGTATATCAGGCGATACTGACCCCATGGGGCCACCAACGCATCTGAGGCATCCGCCCAGGGATCCCTGGATCTGGCCACAAACCTCGACACCTTGCGATTGAGTCGAGAAGCCATCAGGTCCACATCCGGCGTGCCCCACCGTCTGCAAAGGAGTTGAAAGACCTCCGGGTGCAAGGACCACTCCCCCTGGTCCAGCGTCTGGCGACTTAGATAGTCCGCCTGCCAATTGTCTACGCCCGGAATGTAGACGGCCGACAGAGCCGGCACGCTTCTTTCGGCCCACCTCAGGATGCGGGCGACCTCGGAAGCCGCAGCTGAGCTCCGAGTCCCCCCTTGATGGTTGACATACGCCACTGCTGTGGCATTGTCCGATTGTATCCTGATGGAGTGACCCTGTAGTTTCTCCGACCATGAGGAGAGGCACAGTCTGATTGCCCATATCTCCAGCACATTGATCGGTAAGAGGGCTTCGTCCGGAGTCCAAAGCCCTTGGGCCGACAGGACTCCCCAGACTCCCCCACAGCCCGTCAGGCTGGCGTCCGTCGTGATCACCGTCCATTGGATGGGGAGGAACGACTTCCCAGACCGAAGAGCCGGGGACCTCAACCACCACGTCAGGGACGCCCTGACCAGGTGACTCACCTGGATCTGAAGATCCAAGGACAACTGGGATTTGTCCCAAGTGGACAAGATCTCTTTCTGTAAGGCCCTGGTGTGCGCTTGGGCATAAGGAACGGCCTCGAAGGAGGCCACCATGAGTCCCAGGACTCTCATGCAAAAGCGGATTGACGACCATTTTCGGGACGTCAGCACCCGTACTGCAGACTGAAGTGTCAGTAGTTTATCTGGAGGTAGGAAGACTCTTGCTTCCAAGGAGTCCAGAATCAGACCTAGATACTCCAGACGCTGAGTCGGGACTAGAACCGACTTCTGAACGTTCAGGAGCCACCCAAACTCCCTGAGGGTCTGACTGACGATAGTCACACTTTCTTCCAATTCTGAGCCACTGTCTGCTCTTAGAAGGAAATCGTCCAGATAGCCCACGATAGCAATGCCTCGCTGTCTCAGCAAAGCTAGGACCGGAGCAAGCACCTTGGTGAACACCCTCGGTGTCGAGGCCAGGCCGAAGGGAAGAGCCACAAATTGATAGTGGACTTCGCCGACCGCAAAGCGCAGAAACTTCTGGTGGCTTGCGCAGATCGGAACATGCAAGTAGGCGTCCTTGATGTCCAAGGATGCCAGAAAATCCCCTTGACGGAGTGTAGCGACCACCGTGCGAATGGATTCCATGCGGAATTTTTGCACCTTCACGAAGGCATTCAGGGCCTTGAGGTCCAGGATCGGCCGAACCCCGTCCTTTTTTGGAACAACAAACAGATTCGAGTAGAACCCCTGAAACCTCTCCTGGGACGGAACCGGCACAATTACTCCGGACCCGATCAAATCCTGCACAGCCCCCAAGAGGGCTGCCCGACGGGCAGGAAGGAGGGGGAGATTTGAGGGAAAGAATCTGTCTGGGGGCCAGGAGCGGAACTCTATTCTGTATCCTGAGGTGACCACCTCGCACACCCACCGGTCGGAGATCCGGGAGGTCCACCGATCCGTGAACCTGCGAAGTCGTCCCCCCACCCCAGAGACGGGCGGGGGCAAGACTTCACGCGGAGGCGGGCTTGGGAGCCGGCTTGTTCGGCTTACGCACCCAGGGGCGCTTGTGCCCGCCAGCCGCACTGTTGTCAGTCTGGGATGGCTTACCCGTGGACTCTGACGGACGAAAAAAAACCTTTTTTGCTGGAAAGGAAGGACCCGGTTTACGTCAGGCCTCCTTACCCTTGATAGTTTGAGGAAGGAGAGTGCTTTTACCTCCCGTGACATCCTTGATGATGTCATCCAGAGCAGCACCAAAAAGTCTACCACCCTTAAAAGGTAGATCCGTCAGGAGCTTCTTAGAGGCTAGGTCAGCAGACCAGCATTTCAACCAGATGAGACGACGCAATACCACCGCCGAGACAGAGGCCCTGGATATTAAAGGGGCCGCGTCCAACGTGGCGTCGCACACATATATCAGACCCTGCACCATCTGGTGGGCCAGAGCAATAGTGTCTGGAGGAAGGTTATACTCCTGCACAGTTTGGTGCAAAATTTTTGCCCATTCCGTGAGTGTCTGAGACACAAGGGTCGCCGCTACTACGGGCCGTAGGGCGGATCCCAACAAGGCGAACATGGCTCTACTCACCACTTCTGACCTCCTGTCAGTGGGGTCCTTAAACGCAGGAGTCCCCTCCATCGGGAGAGTGGTGGCCTTGTGTAAACGGGCGACTGGAGGGTCGACCACCGGGGGAGAAGCCCACTTTTTAAGCAGGGCGTCTTCAAAGGGGTATCTAATAGACAAACGCCGCGGGACCATAAAAGTCTTCTGCGGCTTTTCCCAGACCTGGTCAATGAGCTGGTCAAAGAAAGGTACATATGGAAAAACCTTTTTAGAAGGCTTGGTCTTAAAAGAACCAAAGGAGACTGTATCCGCCTGAGGTTCTGCGGTCGCAGCATCTAGCTTGAGAGTGTCCCTCACAGCATCAATGAGTTCACTAACAAGCGCCCTGTCATTTACTGACTCAGAACTGGAGTCTTCCTCACAAGGAATGGTCCCTCACAGCATCAATGAGTTCACTAACAAGCGCCCTGTCATTTACTGACTCAGAACTGGAGTCTTCCTCACAAGGAATGTCCTGTTCAAAACCATCCAAATATTCAGAGCTAGGGTCCTGAGCAGCAATAACTAGGCCCATATCTGGAGCAGAGCACTCCCCTTGTGGAGATAAAGTGGGGAGAGGGCGCTTTTTTGCTCCCTTGTGCTCACACACAGCTTCCATCCTGGTCAGAAATGATTCCAGGACTGCCGACAACTGGTCCATAGGGACCGCAGGTGCTGGAGCACTGGCTGCTGCCTCTGGCATGTTAGGGGAAGCTGGTGACTCTGACTTCATAATGTCCCTCTCAGACCACCCACAGGCCGTGCTGACTGAAGTAGGGGAATGCCCAGGGAACCCACCAACCTGACCAGGACCGCTCGGTTCCGCCGCTCTGTCTCACTGTGCCGCGCTGCTCAGCGTGAGTGAGCTGAGAGGAGAGAGTGTGAGGAGATTCGCGCCGTTCCCAGTGGCGCTAGAGGCCAAACTAGTGCCAGAAAAGACGTGCGGCTACAAGAAAATGGCCGCCGCAATGTGCTCCGGCGGGCCCCGGCAAGATGGCCGCCAATGTAAAAATCAGCACACACACAAAACATGGCGCCGAACGGCGCCCAGGCCCCTCACCTCCAAAAACAAAACAGCCCCAGCGAATGCAGAGCAGCATGAGCCCCCCCCAGGACAGTATGGCCCCCAGGCACCCCCCATAGTACAGCTCCAGCACTAGTGAACAGAGAGTGACATTAAAAACACAGGGGGAGACAGGGAAATCCCCCCACACAAGAAACACACAGCATGTACTCACCTGCAGCCAGGAGAGACTACTTACCCGTCCCCTGAGGGACCCGCTGGTGTGTTTCTGACAGAACTATCACAGTGCGGTACTGAGTAGCTGTCGGCCCGGTCCACCGCGAAAGATACAGCCGGACTGTTCCATCTTGAGAGGACCGCGGAGCTGGAAGCCCACCGGCCACCCCTGGAGTCGTGGGGCATGTCGTGAACTGAGTCTCACGCACACAAGGCGAGGATCAGCACGCTCGATGGTCGGACAGGGAAGACTACGAGGATATCTTGTACCCAACCTGTTGCCCAGCTGACAGTTGATAGAAGATCTCAAAAAAAAAAAAAAAAAAATAGGAAAAAAATTCCCAAAAGAATAAAAATAGGTCAGGAGACTGGCTCCTGAGAGAGCCACGTCTTCTCCTTCTGCTAGGCAGAAAAAAACTGAGGTCTGCTGACTGCAGTGGGAGGGTTATGTCCGGAGGGACCGCCCCCCTGGGCGGGGCTGTTCAGCTCTGGCTGTTTAGAATGTATGTATAACATCTCACATTCTGCCTAGGTCTTCTCCTGCAAGCAGGGACATAACCCACGTGTAAAGGTGTATAAGACACGCTGTGTCAGTCCATGGATGACAAGAGAAATACAAATACCCCCCAAATTACCCCCTAGACATTCCAAGGTATTAAGTAAGTAGCATGGTGAGTGTTTTTAAGTTGTAATTTTTTCCCACAATTCTTTGAAAAATTACGTTTTTTTTTTTTTTTTTTTTACAAAATGTTCATATTAACTGGTTATTTCTCTCACAGAGCATAGGCATACAACAAATGACACCCCAAAATACATTCTGCTACTCCTCCTGAGTATGGGGATACCACATGTGTGGGACTTTTACACAGCCTGGCCTCATACAAAGGCCCAACATTGAAGTAGCACCATCAGGCGATCTACGAGCATAAATTGCACATCTCATTTCTCAACCACCTATTACAATTTTGAAGGCCCTGGAGCACCAGGACAATGGAATTGCCCACAAAATGACCCCATTTTGGAAAGCTAACACCCCAACGTATAATCTATGAGGCATAATTAGTCTTTTGAACGGTTATTTTTTTTCCAGAAGTTTTTGGAATATGTGGGAAAAAAATGAAAACGCATTTTATTTACACAAAGTTGTCCATTTATAAGATATTTCCAACACATAGCAAATACATAGCAAAAATGATACCCCAAAATACATTCTGCTACTCCTCCTGAGTATGGGGATACCACATGTGTGGGACATTTACACAGCCTGGCCTCATACAAAGGCCCAACATTGAAGTAGCACCATCAGGCGTTCTAGGAGCATAAATTGCACATATCATTTCTCAACCACCTATTACAATTTTGAAGGCCCTGGAGCACCAGGACAATGGAATTGCCCACAAAATGACCCCATTTTGGAAAGCTAACACCTCAACGTATAATCTATGAGGCATAATGAGTCTTTTGAACGGTTATTTTTTTTCCAGAAGTTTTTGGAAAATGTGGGGAAAAAATGAAAACGCATTTTATTTACACAAAGTTGTCCATTTATAAGACATTTCCAACACATAGCAAATACATAGCAAAAATTACATCCCAAAATACATTCTGCTACTCCTCCTGAGTATGATACCACATGTGTGAGACTTTTACATAGCTTGGCCAGATACAGAGGCCCAACATTCAAGTAGCACCATCAGGCGTTCTAGGAGCATACATTACATATATAATTTCCTGGCAACCTATCATTTTTGAAGGCCCTTCATATCTCTAACACATAGCATGTACATACCAAGAATTACAATCCAAAATAAATGTTATTGCGGAAAGGGTAAAAAAAAAGTATTACCTGTGCTTTTAGTAGGTTCCACAGACGAGAGCACTGGTCCAGGCAGCAGTCGGGGATGTGCTTAGCGACAGCAATAGTAATTATCCAGGCAGCAGGCAGGAATATTGTCTATGATCAGCACAAGGATATTGTCAGCACAGCCAAAGCATTTGTCCATAGAAATTGTCCAGGCAGAGACAGCCAGCACAGCCATATTATTGGTCCTGGTTCACCGTTACCTGCAGACACTCATTATTGTACCGCTCTCCAGCCCTTCATAAACATACTGCCTCTTGCTACAGCTAATTATTTGCATAGTCCAGGTAGCAGGCAGTGGTGTGGTCCATTCATGCGGCAGGCAAAGGCATGATGGCAGTAAGTCAGCAGCAGGCTGAGGGCGGAAATCGGGTAAGACCTGTGCAGGGGTAGAGGCTTCGACCCACCCAAATCTCTATGAAGCCTCCGGACTCCAGACCCTAATCCGGAAATTAAACCCGGAGAAAACAAAAAAAAATTGTTTTCTCCATCCGGAAAAACTATTCTGGAGCCCCTCACATATGTGAGACCCCTGTGTACTACAGTAGCAGGGCAACAGATCAGTCCAAGCGGTAGGCAAAAGCCTGGTCCATAAAACAGGCCAGGGTCAGTTCACGTGCAAGCAGTCCAAACGGTAGGCAGAGGCATAATCACAAAACAGGCCAGGGTCAGTTCATGTGGAAGCAGTCCAAATGGTAGGCAGAGGCATAATCACAAAACAGGCCAGGGTCAGTTTACGTGGAAGCAGTCCAAACAGTAGGCAGAAGCATAGTCAAAAAGCAGGCCAGGGTCAGTACACGTGGAAGGCAGTGGCATGGTTATTTGGGGAAGCATGGAAAATGGTCAGCACAGATTATGAAAATGGGGGGAAAATGGTTAAAAATATGGGCTAATATTTTAGGGATGTGTGATAAAATTTGAAGCATTCACCAATGCAAAGACCAGGTTGGGAGGGACACCGGGGGCAATGGTAGCTGGTATCTTTTCAAAGTACTCCTTTGCTGCACACGCGACATCTTTTTTGCCGTCTTCGGCCTGCTTCGGATGGTGGGATGCTGTACGGGAAGTGCCGTTCATGAAGTCTGCTAACAGCATCACAGCGAAGGTTTTCTGGGGGGGTTCTTTGTTGATAGATGAGGGACGCGACTAATTCTTCTGAGAATAGTAGGAAGGGGGCTGGGTTGTCTGTGGATTTGGTGTAGACTATGTAGGAATTATAAATGGCCAAATGGATCAGATAAATTGCTACCTTCTTGTACCAGAATCTGGACCTCCTAATGGACAAATAGGGCTGAATCATTTGGTTGTTGAAATCCACCCCCCCCCATGTAGAGATTATAGTCCTGGACACATGTCGGCTTTTCAATGGGACCTCGTCGTCTTCGCTGAACTACAACTGCAGTGTCATAATGAATGGTGGACATCATGTGCACGTCTCTGTTATCCTTCCACCTCAAGGCCAGCACTTCGTTGCACCTCAGTGTTGCTCTTTCCCCCCTTTGCAGCTTTTTGTTTACAATTGATTGTGGCAAGCCCTTCCTATTTTTCCTGGAGGTTCCGCAGGCCAGGGTTTTTTCTGATGTACAAGTGTCTGAAAAGGGGCAGGCTGGTATAAAATTTGTCAAGGTATATATGATATGCTTTTTTCAGAAGTGGGTAAGCCAGGTATCATACAATTTTTCCAGCTGTGCCCATGTAGATCGGGCACTCAGGGGGCTGGAGATGGGAATCTTTTCCTTCATATATGCGGAACGCATAAAGATATCCCGTGGCTCTCTCACATAATTTGTAAAATTTGACTCCATATTTGGCCTTTTTGCTAGGAATATATTGTTTTATTCCTAGGCGGCCTGGGCATTACGTAAGAATACATGGGCATGTGGTAGATGGGTTTGATGGACCAATAGGCATGTCCCTGATTTTTTTTGTAAGCCCCATGTTTATGGTGAGGCCCAAAAACTATTTGAACTCCTCCAAATTCAAATCTCTCCACTCAAATGGATGGGCATAAGATGATTGGGGTTGTTGGCAATATACTGCTGGGCATACAAGTTTGTCTGGTCCACAATGAACTGCAGAATAGTGTCGGGAAAAAGAAGTTGAAAATAATCAATCTCTATGAAATTTTGGGTGTTGGCCTGCACACCTGGCTGTGCTGTGAAAGGGGGAATAATTAGTGATCCCGAGTTGGAAGGCAGCCATTTTGGGTTGGCAAGACCATCTGGCATGTATGTAGCCCTGGCTCTTGGGGGACGTGACACTCCAGTAGTTGGGGGAGTTAAATTTCCTGTGCTGGTACTCGGGTGTGATGTGGCAGCACCGGTACTGGCCCTGGGCATTTGTTCGCGGGGCCTTTCGCTGGCGGCAGCACTGGTACTGGGCCTTTGTTCCTGGGGCCTTTGGCTGGCGGCAGCACTGGTACTGGGCCTTTGTTCCTGGGGCCTATTGCTCGCGGCAGCGCTGGTACTGGGCCTTTGTTCCCGGGGCCTATTGCTGGTGGCAGCGCTGGTACTGGGCCTGGGAATATAATCCTGGTTGCTCTCGGCTGCCTGGTTTCCAGAGTGCCGTGCCCTTTTAGGAGGGACCCATTCTTCATCCGAATCATTACTATATTCGATCGGTTCAAATTCCGAATTTGATTCGGAATCAGAATTGGAATCTGATGAGAACTCCCCGGTGCTCTCATCAGTCATGGAGAGGATCTGGAATGCCTCCTCACTGGTATAGACTCTTTGGGACATGGCTGTGTGGCGGGTAGCTGTGCGACAGGTGACAGATGGGTGGCAGGTGACGATCACTGATGGGCTGTGCGATGGGTGGCAGGTGACGTTCACTGATAGGTGATGATGGTGTGACGGGAGATGGTCACTAATGGGTGACAGGCGATGATCACTGATGGGTGACAGGCCACGGACGGTGACGGGTGATGGTCACAGATGGGTGACGGGTGACAGGGCGCGGTCACTGATGGGTGACAGGGCACGGTCACTGATGGGTGACGGTTGCACCGCTGATGGTCACTGATGGCAGTTTCTTATGTGACAAGTGATGTGTGACAGGGTACGGTCACTGATGGGTGACGGGTGACAGGGTACGGTCGCTGATGGGTGATAGGGTACGGTCACTGATGGGTGACGGGTAACAGGGCACGGTCACTGATGGGTGACGGGTGACAGGGCGCGGTCACTGATGGGTGACAGGGCACGGTCACTGATGGGTGACGGTTGCACCGCTGATGGTCACTGATGGCAGTTTCTTATGTGACAAGTGATGTGTGAGAGGGTACGGTCACTGATGGGTGACGGGTGACAGGGTACGGTCGCTGATGGGTGATAGGGTACGGTCACTGATGGGTGACAGGGCACGGTCACTGATGGGTGACGGGTGACAGGGCACGGTCACTGATGGGTGACGGTTGCACCGCTGATGGTCACTGATGGAAGTCTCTTATGTGACAGGTGCACTTATGGGGTGACTGTTGGGTGACAGATGACAATTGGGGGGGGCGATGGGACAGGTGTGGTGTGGGTGCAGACCCTACTAAACATAGATCTGTAACTCACTGCTCCTGGCTCTTCTCTCCTCACACTGGAAACGGTGTGTGAGGAGAGAAGAGCTAGCAACAGTTAGTTACAAATCTTTGTTTACATTTAGTGATCAGGCTGTGAATGGATCACAGCCGATCACATGATACACAGCCTTGGCCAATGGCTGTGTACTATCGTCGGTGACGAGCAGTGTTCCCGGGAACACGCTGCCACCGACGGACACGCGCAGCGTGCTCGCGATCGCGCGCATTCGGCGTGTCAAATGGTGCATTACCATCCGTGATCAGCCGTGACTTTAACACGGCCGATCACGTGGTAAACCGCACTTGCCGGAGCCTGTTCACCCCTGTCGGTGACGAGCGATGTCTCTGTGACACGCCACCACCGACAGTACAGGGATGCGCGCGCGCAATCCCTGTTTAAAGAGCCAACATCATATGACGTCCTATCAGAATGATAGTGTCTTCCGCCCGCCGTCATTTGACGGTCGGCGGGGGACAACTGGTTAAAGAACTCCGGTAGCTTTTAAACTGTTCCTTTAACAAAACCCAAATGAAATTTTACAGAAAATAAGCCACTCTGTGTCACAAAACTGTTTTTAAACGTCACAAAGCTCCAACAATCCTTGTGTTGTGGGACAATAAATAACATGGTCTACGTGGGCATTTTTACCTTTCTAAACATCACTTTTACATCTGCACATAAAAAGAAAGTAAATTGGACATTATTTGTTTCTCTGGAGCTATGACTCTAGCCTTAACAGTGATGACCTGTGTGGTCAGAAGTGTACATTTTGCAAAGTGGTTAATATAGGGCCCCCTTAAACATTTGTGGTCAGTGGTAAGTTCCACCTTTTCTGATGTTCAGTGGCTGCTTTGGCGACAACCAGGTCAGACTGTAGAGTGCTAGATGTTGACTTTGACCGTAGTCAGGGTCAGAACAAACAACAATCCAGTGTGAGCTACCAGTACGGAGATTTAGGTGAGGTCTGGAAAGAGGGTGAAGTTGAAGTCAAGGTTGGCTGTGATAAGAGAATAAGTGAGATCCAGCAGGGAAATTACGGTAGCAAGGGCAAGAGGATAATATATAAAAATCTCCTTTACCACTTTGTTGAACAACGCTCACAATGGAGTCTAGGAATTGTGGGACCAGTTAGAATCTCCTTCAACCTGAGTCTCCCTACATTGGACAGTGACTTTGGATTCCGGTGGCATCCAGACATAGGTGGGTGCTCTATCCTTTCTTTTTTTTTTTTTTTTTTCTCTCTTCTCTTTTATTTCTTTCCTGTTCCCCTGTATTTTCTAGTTTTTTTTTGTTTTGTTTTTAACACTATGTTCATTTCAGTGCCTCATTGCATTCGATCCATCATGATTAGATGGTTGTAACGTTGTAGTATACTCTAGCTCCAATTGTGATTATTGGTCTCTATATGGCCTTTTTTTATCTCCTTTGCAGGATTAATACGCCGTACCATGATTTCATGAGCAATTGCATTGCCGATGGGCACTCATTGATGTATGACATGTATACTGTTTTGTATCTCTTTGTTCTTTTTTTACTATTGAAACTATTAAAACTGTCAGTTTTCAAAAAAAATCTCCTATAGAGATTTCCTATAGTTCCCCTATAGAACAAACAGACTGTATGACAGCGGGTATGCCCTGTAAGTAACAGAAGTTTTAAAGACAACAAAGTCAGTTTAAGGCTGCACTGACATATGCTCACTTACTTGTAAAACATGCTGATGAGAATATCTTGTGTACTGTAAGTGGCCATGGCAGCCATGGACGACTACATTTCCCACATTACCTCCCTTTAGGAGTGTTCTCTCTAATTTGTGTTGGCTGACTGCCACGCTAGAAAGTTTGCTTTGAACCTGAGCATAGATTTTAGACATGTGCTTGGTCCAATTACCTTAGAAACATTGGTAAGTGATTAATAAATAAATTAAGCTGCGCAGCTTAATTTATTTATTTGTTCCATTGTGTGTATCTCACATTTTAGTTGCAGCGGCTCATTTATTATTTTACATCACAGAATACACTCATAGGGTCTGTTATACAGATAGCGCAGTATTTCACTTTGACCAATTGGTAAGTGATTTTTTAGACTTATGCCGCGTACACACGATCGGTTTTTCTGATGAAAAAAGACCCATGGACTTTTTTCATCTGACAAACCGATCGTGTGTGGGCCCCATCGGTCTTTTTTCCATCGGTATAAAAAAATAGAACATGTTTTAAATTTTACCGATGGAAAAAAAAAAACGATAGCAAATTCCGATCGTCTGTGGGGAACTCCATCGGAGAAAAAACCCATGCATGCTCAAAATCAAGTCGACGCATGCTCAGAAGCATTGAACTTCATTTTTCTCGGCTCTTCGGAGTGTTTTACGTCACGGCATTTGGGACGGTCGGATTTTTGACTGATGGTGTGTAGGCAAGGCTGATCGGAAATTCGATCGTGTGTACAGGGCATAACAGTGTACTTGTTACACACATAAAGAAAGGCAAGGTCCCAAGGAGACGTGAGAATTAATGTAATCAATATGCATAGTACTTTGCACAATAACTGAGTGGTAAGCAGATGACAAGGATACATTTATGTTTAGACTACTGACTGACCAAAGGATGTAGAACACTCCCATTTTTTTAGTTTGTATTGCAATTTATACAGTTTAATGTCTCAGTGCACTCTGAAATTAAAGCATAGAACAAATAAGGGAAGCATGGAGTGCTCTAGAATTTCCTGATAGAGGGCTGGACTTACTTTTTACTTTATAAAACACGGTGGACCAACAGCAGAAGATGACATGACTCCCCAAATCCTAATTGACTGTGGAAACTTCACACTGGACCTCATGCAACTTGAATTTTGTGCCTCTCCACTCTTCCTCCAGACTCCTGGGACCTTAATTTCCAAATTAAATGCAAAATTTTCCACAGTCCGTGATGATTTGGGGAGCAATGTCATCTGCTGGTGTTGATCCACTGTGTTTTATCAAGCCCAAAATCAGTGCAGCCCTCTACCAGGAAATTCTAGAGCACGTCATGCTTCCCTCTGCTGACCAGCTTTATGGAGATGCTGATTTCATTTTCCAGCAGGACATGGCACCTGCCCACACTGCCAAAAGTACCAATACCTGGTTTAATGATCATGGCATCACTGTACTTGTTTGGCCAGCAAACTCGCCTGACCTAAACCCCATAGGGAATCTGTGTGTTATTGTCAAGAGGAAGATGAGTGTCAGGGTAACGGCCATAGGAGAACTGGCAATAGTGCCAGTACTAGTAATGGCCGCTTCCAGCACATCCCTGTGTGCACTGACGCAAGCAGCGCGAATAGGCGCGCACATGTGCAATGGAACCAACAGGCGCACGCACATGCCCAATGAAACCAACAGGTGCGCGCACATGCGCAATGGAACCAACAGGCGCACGCACATGCGCAATGGAACCAAAAGGCGCGCACGCATGCACGGGAGCGTCAATCGGCACACGCAACAGATGCAGCCACTTGCTGGCCTATATAAGACTGCCACTGAGCCCATCTCATTGCTTGGTATTCATCAGCCTTCCTGTGTTCCTGAGACTCTGTTTAACTGCTGTTTGGATCTCCCGTTGTGACTCGGCTTGTTCCTGACCTGTCTGATCTGCTCTCCTGGTTTGACCCCCTGGCTTTCTTTACCGACTTGTTGCCTTCTCCTCTACCTGATCCCGGCTTGTTCCACGGACTTTGCCACAGTTATCTGTTCCTGCCTGTTTCCTGTTACAAGACCTTTGGCTTGTCTCCGTCCCTGCAACCTGCCTCTTCCTCCTGCTGGATCTACTGGGTTTGACCCTCAGCCTAGCTGCCACTACTACTTCTTGAGCGGTGTCCTGCATCCTCCAGTGTTCTTCAGGATCCCACCAGCTCTGCTCTCCTGGACCCATCTGGCAACCTGTGCTTCTCTGGGCACTACACCCTCTGTACCCAACCTCAGAGGTGTACTGCACTCGGCCGCAAGGGGAGCCCTCTTGGCATTTCGGCCTCCAACCAGGTACGTGACAGTACTATCAAGCCATGTCCGAGACCGGCAGAGGTGCTTCCCCGCTCGAGATGATGTGCCAACAAGTCACCACCCTTACACAAGCCATTCAGAGACTCCAAGAGGGCTATCTTTATCTGGAAGATCAGTTGCAGCACTCACCTGTTGTTCCAGCCTCGGTGGAGTCCAGTCAGCCTTCCACTGACACAGCACCAGCTTTCCTGCTTCAAGAAGCTACTTCTCCAACCCATACATTGATGGTGTCTTCTCCCGAACCACGGGTACCAACACCCGAACGATTCCTCGGAGATCGAAAGAAGTTCAGGGCTTTTAAGAATGCATGCCTACTGTACTTGGCCCTCCAGCCTAGAACTTTTTCTTCTGAGTTCGTAAAAGTAGGATTCATAATTTCCCTACTATCCGAGGAACCCCAAGCTTGGGCCCATAACCTGCTGGAACAAAAGAGCCCGGCTTTGGATACCTTGGACATTTTCTTTGAGGCTATGACTCTATTGTATGATGACCCCCAGCGTGTGGCCTCCGCTGAATCTGCCCTAGTTGCCTTACGGCAAGGAGACCACCCAGTGGAAGATTATATCGTAGAATTACGCAGATGGTCAACCGATACAAGCTGGAATGAGGCAGCACTCAGGTTTCAGTACCGCCAAGGACTGTCTGAGACTCTTAAAGATGAGCTGGTCCGAGTTGCTGTTCCCGACACTCTTGACAAACTTATTTTCTTAGCCATTCAGCTTGACAGACGCCTGCGGGAACGGCGGGCGAAATACGCTCAAAACTTCCAGCCTACTCAGAGACCACCTAAGTCTTCGCCTACGCCTACCTGCTCTACAAATCTGAAGAAAGGACCAAAGCAAGTTGGCTTGGTCCGTTCTCCTCTTACCTTTGATAAGAGACAACGCCGGCGGCAGGCCTCTCTTTGCCTATACTGCGGAGGGGCTGGACACTTCTTACGCAGTTGCCCCATAAGACCCAGCAAGGTCTACCCACTGAGGTCCGCATATTTCCAAGTTTCCGGATCCTCCATTTCCTAGCTTGCTCTCCCCATCTCCTTACAAGTGGCAGGAAAGGAGGTCCGATTACAAGCAATTATTGACTCCGGGGCTTGCAGCTGCTTTTTGGACTTATCTCTGGCTAAGAAACTTGGTGTGCCCCTTTATGAGAAGAAACAAGGACTAGAAGTTCTGCTAGCCGATGGTTCTTTGCCCAGTTCTGGACTTGTCACTCGAGAAACCATGCCCATCTTTATTACTACTGATATCGGCCACCAAGAATTTGTCCGTTTTGACATTTTAAGCTCTCCCATGTTCCCCATCATCTGCCGTGGCTACTGGCACACAACCCGTGAATCAACTGGGTCAAGAAGGAACTCTCTCTTTCTTCTGAGTATTGCCTACAACATTGCTTTGCTCTTAATTCCAGTGAGCCGGCTAGCTGCCTGACTGTGCAACCTGCTCTCGACAACCGCCAGCATGTCCCCCCAGCTTATCATGAGTTCATAGATGTTTTCGACAAGAAAAAGGCCGATGTCCTTCCACCTCACCGGCCTTATGATTGTCCGATGGAATCTCAGCCCCCGGGAGCAGTTCTATTCGGACGAATCTTTCCTCTACCCGAAAACGAGCTGGAAGCTCTACGTTTATATATTGATGAGAGCCTGGAAAAGGGGTTTATCCGACCCTCTTCTTCTCCTGCTGGGGCGGGTATATTCTTTGTGGAGAAGAAGGATGGAACATTACGGCCATGTGTAGACTACAGAGACGTCAACAAAATTACCGTAAAGAATCGATACCCGCTCCCTCTGGTCCCTGAACTCTTTCAAAGATTCCGAACCGCCCAGATCTAAACTAGATCTGAGGGGCGCCTACAATCTTGTCCGCATCCTCCAGGGAGACGAGTGGAAGACAGCATTCTGGACGAGGTTCGGCCACTTTGAATACCTTTTGATGCCGTTCGGATTATGCAATGCTCCAGCTACGTTCCAGCATCTAGTGAACGATATCTTCCGGGAATTCCTCGACTACTTTGTAATCGTATACCTCGATGATATTCTCATCTTTTCTGCCTCTTTGGAACTCCACCGAACCCATGTAAAAAAGGTGCTCCTAACCCTGAGAAAACATGGACTATATGTCAAGGCAGACAAATGTGATTTCGAGAAAACCTCTATTCAGTTTCTAGGCCTCATCATCTCCACAGAAGGAATTGCAATGGACCCAAAGAAAGTGGAAGCAATACTCGACTGGCCAGTTCCCTCGGACAAGAATGGTGTTCAGCGCTTCATAGGGTTCTCCAATTTTTACAGGAAGTTTTGTGAAGGGTTTCTCCACCATCATAGCACCATCACTCAGTTGACCCGTCAGAAGGCCCGTTTCCAGTGGTCCCCAGAAGCTCAGACAGCCTTTGACAAATTAAAGAATCTATTCACTTCTGCACCTATCTTACAGCACCCAGATCCAACCTTACCTTATGTATTGGAAGTAGACGCTTTTGAAATAGCGACAGGGGCAATCCTGTCTCAAAGGCGGGGTCCCAAGGCTCTTCTTTACCGCGTAGCCTTTTTCTCTCGAAAAATGGGTCCATCAGAAAGAAATTACGAGGTCAGAGATCGAGAGCTACTGGCCATTAAATCTGCCTTAGAAGAATGGAGGTACTTACTGGAGGGTGCCGCTCATCCCATTATGATTTTTACAGACCATAAGAACCTGGAGTACCTCAGGACAGCCAAACGTTTAAGACCTCGGCAAGCCTGATTGGCTTTGTTTTTCTCTAGGTTCAATTTCCACCTTACATATCGGCCAGGTTCCAAAAATGGGACGGATGCACTCTCCCGAATGTTTCCAAACACCCCTGAAACAACAGAGCCAAGTACGATCCTTTCCTCTCAACATTTTTTGCTCATCCAACCTGATTTAAAGACTCTGATCAAACAAGCCTCTGCCCAGTGCCCTGGGCTAGAAGTGTCCTCATTGAGAGACCAAGATGTTTTTTTGTGGCATCAGGATAAGATTTTTGTCCCCCAGCCAGTTAGACTCCAAGTCCTAAAGATGTCACATGACCATAAACTTGCCGGACATTTTGGAATACAAAGAACCACGGAACTTGTTCAGCGCTCCTTTTGGTGGGCCAGCCTAAGACAGGACTGCAAAGAATATGTTAATTCTCGCACCACGTGCCAGCGCAATAAGGGTTCCAATACCAAGCCATGGGGACTTTTGAGGACACTACCCATTCCTGAACAACTCTGGAAAGAAATATCCATGGATTTTATAGTAGATTTGCCCCCCTCTGGGGGATGTACCACCATCATGGTAGTGGTAGACCGCCTTTCCAAAATGCACATTTTCTCCCGATGATTGGCACACCCTCCGCTTCGGATACAGCAAACATGTTTATTAAAGAGATTCTCCGACAGAGGAGTACAATTTACTTCCAAGTTCTGGAGAGATCTTTGCAAGTCCTTATCAATTGAAGTATGTCTTTCCTCAGCTTACCACCCCCAGAGCAATGGTCAAACAGAAAGGACTAATCAGACCTTAGAACAGTATCTTCAATGCTTTTGTACTTGCTCACAAGATGACTGGATCTCCCTTCTTCCCTGTGCAGAGTTTGCATATAATAATTCTTTACATGCAGCAATCAATCAGTCTCCCTTCTGGGCAAATTATGGATTTCACCCCTCCTTCCTTCTGAATACTATACCCGAAGCATCTACTCCCTCTGTCCAGGATTGATTAAGGTCCATTCAAACCAACTACAAGGTACTTCAGGAGGCCATGCGAAAAGCTCAAGAGGATTATAAAAGATTTCATGACAAGAGAAGAGGGAATCCTGTCTTTAAGATTGGGGACAAGGTATGGCTTTCTTCAGTGAACCTTAAGCTCTCGTGTCCCTCCCGGAAGCTTGGACCCAAGTTCATCGGTCCCTTTGAAATTAAAAGAGAAATAAATGCAGTGGCTTTTGAGCTGCCACTACCCAATACCTACAAGATCCACCCAGTAGTTCACACCTTCTGCTCAAACCAGCGGTATCCAGTCCTTTCCCTGGAAGAGAGGAGCCACCTCCACCCCCAGTCTTAGTAGAGGGGGAAACGGAATTCGAGGTTGAAGCCATTATGGATTGCCGGAGGAGAGGTAGGCAGATCCAGTATCTCATCAAGTGGAAGGGATATCCCCCGAAGAAAATTCTTGGGAGTCTGCAAACAATGTGCACGCTCCTAGACTGGTGCAGGACTTTCACAGTAGACATCCTGAAGCATTGGCCCGTGGGGGCATCCGGAGGCTGCCCCGGGGGGGGTCACTGTCAGGGGAACGGCCGTAGGAGAACTGGCAATAGTGCCAGTACTAGTAATGGCCGCTTTCAGCACATCTCTGTGCGCACTGACGCAGGCGGCACGAATAGGCGCACGCACATGCGCAATGGAACCAACAGGCGCATGCACATGCGCAATGGAATCAACAGGCGCGCACGCATGCGCGGGAGCGTCAATCAGCGCACGCAGCAGATGCAGCCACTTGCTGGCCTATATAAGACTGCCACTGAGCCCATCTCATTGCTTGATAGTCATCAGCCTTCCTGTGTTCCTGAGACTGTTTAACTGCTGTTTGGATCTCCCATTGTGACCTGTCTGATCTGCTCTCCTGGTTTGACCCCCTGGCTTGCTTTACCGACTTGTTGCCATCTCCTCCACCTGATCCCGGCTTGTTCCACGGATTTGCCACAGTTATCTGTTCCTGCCTGTTTCCTGTTACCAGACCTTTGGCTTGTCTCGGTCCCTGCAACCTGCCTCTTCTTCCTGCTGGATCTACTGGGTTTGACCCTCAGCCTGGCTGCCACTACTACTTCTTGAGCGGTGTCCTGCATCCTCCAGTGTTTTTTAGGATCCCACCAGCTCTGCTCTCCTGGACCCATCTGGCAACCTGTGCTTCTCTGGGCACTACACCCTCTGTACCCAACCTCAGAGGTGTACTACACTCAGCCGCAAGGGGAGCCCTCTCGGCATTTCAGCCTCCAACCAGGTACGTGACAATGAGAGACACCAGACCCAACAATGCATATGAGCTGAAGTCCGCTGTCAAAGCAACCTGAGTTTCCATAACAACTCAGCAGTGCCACAGGCTGATCACCCCCATGCCACGCTGCATTGATGCAGTACATCATGCAAAAGGAGCCCCAACCTAGTATTGGTATAGTGCATACTATACTGTACATGGACATATATTTCAGTAAGCCAACATGTCTGTATTAAAAATCCTTTGTTTATTGGCCTCATGTAATCAAATTTTCTGAGATACTGATGTAGCACTACACCCGCAGGAGCTGCTGGTTATATTTTTGGATCTGCGAATTACCTCCATGGCTTCCGTTGTCAGGGTGTGAGAAGAGTGTTCAGAAAGGTCAATGTCCACACAATGTAAAACCCAAACAGTTAGGTTTTATTTTTCTTTTGCTGAGGAAACTTTAGAGGAAGAGTAGGACACAAGAGGAAAAAAACACACAGGGGAAAGGTTCAGGCAAGCAAAACTAAAATAGCACTCGTTGCCACTCAAGCCTGAGTGGGTATTGCTCACCGTATAGTGGTCCTAGCAGCCGGAATGCAACACAAATCAAACTTTTCTTTTTGTATTATGGATACGATCAGGAAATCCCCTGCCACAGGATTAAAGTCCCGATCCTCCCAGCCAGACAATAATGAAGAGAACGGTTAGGCCAGATTGGGGTATTGCAGGCTTCTGATTATGAATCCCTCTTTAGGCGAGTTTCCAGGCCTCTTCTCGAGACAGCAGTACCGTCGCTAGTCTCCTATGGGACTGATCCTCCCCTGGTCTCCTTTCCTAACAGTAGGCTTCCCGTAGGTGGGTAGCTTGGGATCCTTTTCTTGAAACAAAGGCCTCAGCCAGCCAAGCTGGGCCTACAAGCAGCGATGTAGCCTCGGGCTGAAGGTGCCTGGGACCAGAACACACGCACCCCGTGCCATACGGGCCATGAGGCGCATGCACAGGACCAATGGGTCCCCAGGAACGAACGAACCCCAACGGCGTCTACCCCTTTAGTACCCTCTCCCAGCATGCACAGCGGGTAGACCATGCCCACTGCACGGCTGCCGAGAGAGGACAACCAATGTGCTGTGATACCCACTGTGGTTCAACCTATGCCAGTGGTGACAGTGCCAGCTACAGGCAATAGGGAACACTACTGTTAGGCAGCATCACACCCAGAGCAGAAGCAATAATGAATAATTAATTGATCTGAGCCCAACTACTAGCTCAGATTACCCTTAAATATATACACAGCGCCCCCAAACACTGGGGAGGGCGCTACACTGAATTTTGGGTTTTCACCCAAAAGCAATAATCATCATAAATAAAAGAAAGAAATGCTTGAAATATATCACTCTGTGTGTAATGCATCTATATAAAATATGAGTTTCACTTTTTGAATTGAATTACTGAAATAAATTTACTTTTTGATGATATTCTAATTTTATAAGATGCACCTGCACATATGGACCCGAAGAAGTGACTTTTATGTGGATAGGGTGCAAAAACATCATAAAGATTTATTTATTTATTTTTTAAAGATGCTACCAATAGCTTTATCCAAATGCTTTTTCACTTAACTTAGAAGCGTGTTCACTGCATTTACACGGAACAATAAGAGACACTGAATTTCCATGGTGGTCATTAGGAAGTCAAAATGGTCTGCTGGCCTCGGTATACAGGATATCTTAGTTTTCTATAGGACCATTACCCTTCAACAAATTTTTAATTGGTGTTTCCATGCCTTTACTAAGTTGTGAGTTTCTACAGAAAAAGATATCAGGAAGGAATCTGTCACATGCTCTTTGGCTCCCCTAAGCACTTTGTGGACTCACAACAGACACTTCTGCCCTTACGGTCCATATTTTCAATTTATGGCACAAATTAAACAGCAGTTATACCCCTGTCTCCTTTATGTCCCCTCTATGACCAGTATCATAGTATCATAGTAGGTAAGGTCGAATAAAGACAATAGTCCATCCAGTTCAACCTGTGTAAGCGCACGTATGTCAGTGTCTATATTTCCCATATCCCTGTACGTTGTGTTACTTAAGATGCACATCTAAGGGTCTCTTAAAACTATCAATACTCCCCGCAGCCACCACCAATTGTGGAAGAGCGTTCCACATCCCTATTGCCTTGACAGTGGAAAACCCCCTTTGCAGTTTAAGGTTAAACCGATTCTCTTCCAATCACAATGTTTGGCCCCCGTGTCCTCTTACATTCCTTGTGCCTGAATATTTTTTTTCCTACCAGTGGGAGGCTTCCCTTGGTTTTTGGTTGGAGAGCACATATCCTTTTTACTTGGACTTGAGGGGGAGTGGTGAGCTGTGGCAGATCAAATTACTGCCAGGAAAGATTTTGATTTTGATTTTGATTTTGATCTTGATCTTTTGATCAGGGATGAGTGGTGATAGACAATTCTCAATTTTTTTCTAGACTGAGGCATGTACCATTCACCTTGAGTCTTTAATGACACAGTTTAAGAAACTCTGTGCTGCTAGCACCCCTGTTAAGCACATGATTTCTGTACTATATAAACTACTGACAGGTGAATATTCCCCCATAACATTAGTATCTGTTAGAGAGTGGGAACATGATCTGCAGTGTGATTTTTTCAGACTCCCAGTTGAGCGCTCTGTATTACCTAACTCTTTTGAGGTCAATTGAATCTAAGGCAAAATAATTATACGTTTTCAACCAGGTGGTACTGTTATTCCACTAAATAGGAGCTCATTTATCCCTCAGCTTTGTCTCTTCGCAGTGAGTGGGACACATTCCTCCATATCCCTTTGGGCTGAAATTAGAGGCTAAATGAAATTATACTTTATATACTTTGGATATACCTCTCTGACCACTCCATCTCATCCTACCTGTTCCCACGATACTGATTAGTCACTAAAAAATGCTTTGTGTTACCCCACTTCAATGCGGCCAAACTGGAAACAGGTTCAGGACCCTTGTAGAGAGGACTGAGTCAAAAAGGTAACTGAAATTATGGATGCAGAGGAATGGCTGGCAGGGTCATCGGTTCAGTTGGATTCTGCTGCTTTTCTACTCACACCCCCTCGGGGAGGTAAGGACAGACTCCTACTTAGATGTCGGATCTCAGACATGTATGGGGCGTATCTCGCCATTTATCGGATGGAGTGACCAGTGGTATGTCCTTACCTGGTCCTGGAATGGAAAAGTTTACTGTTGGTCATTGACCTTAATATGTTCTTTTCTACTTACTCTCCTTTTTTTGTATCTTTAAACACAATCATTACTACTTAAACGGCTTTTCTGCAATGTTTATGGAGATAATAGTTGTGTGAAATCGAGACATCTTGTATATTGTTTGCAGTGTCTGTACTTTCTTGAAAACTTTATGAAAATCAAGATTGTGCTAAATAAATAAATACAAATAAAAAATAACCTAAACATTTCCTGGTAAACAATTTGTTAAAATTCATACCCCAGCTCTTGCAGTTCCCAACTGTCAATGCTGCTGGCTCTTGCTGTCCCAGCTCTGCTTCCGTAAACTTCTGGTCTTCGTAGAAAAAAGTTAACAGTGGACAGTGCAATCTCAAGCCCTTCTGCCAGCTTGGAGAAGGGTGGGGGGAGATCAGGGGAGTGCTTTACTATCCTAGGTTACAGGGCTGTATGTAATACAAATGACGGCGCAAAGGAAAGAAACAAAAACCTAACTGATAGATAAATCAGATGAGAATCAATGGGGTTTAAAATATGAAAGTCTCTCTATTAAGAAGTCCATATAATGCTAAAAAACAAGTCTTTTAAACATATGCACTGTTGGCAGCAATTGTAGAGCGAAGCAGACTCTGTATGCAGTGAAGAAAAGAAAAAACAATGCGCCTACTAAGTGCAGTATGTTAGAAATGTATTTAAGAAAAGGTAAAATAACAGCCAAACGGGCTACTCACAGGATGGAAGTGGAGTAAAAGCATAAATAGATTTCTCTCTATAAGTTGTCTGCGGAGGGCATGAGTCAATCCGTGCATCTGTAGTCTCCCAGTAATGGAATGCTGCCAAGATGTAGAAGTACACTGTAGTGTTGCTGCAGCGATGGGGAGGTAGCAGAAAAGCGGTAGATGTAAAAGGAGCTGTCCCTCTGTACCGGTGTGGACATCAGTTCCCCACGGCGTACGGTTCACGCTGGAGCGCAGTCAGCTTCGGCAACCGGACGTGACGTCAATAGCAGGCGATGGCTGATGACGCGTTTCAATGCTTCCGCATTTTCCTCGGATCTGATTGGCGATGGGAGCTGTCAGTCTTATATGCGTTCCACCGAACGGAACCAGGGACAGCTCCTTTTACATCTACCGCTTTTCTGCTACCTCCCCATCGCTGCAGCAACACTACAGTGTACTTCTACATCTTGGCAGCATTCCATTACTGGGAGACTACAGATGCACGGATTGACTCATGCCCTCCGCAGACAACTTATAGAGAGAAATCTATTTATGCTTTTACTCCACTTCCATCCTGTGAGTAGCCATTTGGCTGTTATTTTACCTTTTCTTAAATACATTTCTAACATACTGCACTTAGTAGGCGCATTGTTTTTTCTTTTCTACAGGGCTGTATGTTTCTGTTGTAAACAGAAATATAAGGAAAAATGTAAAAATAAAGTAGCTACTGATCAGCTACAGAAAGTGCCTAAAAACTGAGGGTTTAATATCACTTTAAAGTAGCCACCATTTGCAGATATAAAAGTGGAACACACCAGTTGTATTCTTTCAATAATTGTAATTTAATTCTTGCTTGTAAAGTTCCCACATAGGTGTTGCACTCGTGGGTTGCGTTGCATTCATGTTTTGTCTAGATCTAAAACCATCTCCATGGGGTTTGTCTGGAGATTATCATTTAGGTTTAACTCTACAGCAACCTTTCTCAATCTATTTACTGCAGAGGAACCCTTGAAAGAATTTTCAGGTCTTAGGGAACCCCTGCTAAAATAATATCATTTCAGAGGGAAAAATGCTGCTCAGATTGGTAGTTGCCCCTCTTACAGTGATGGTTAGAATACCACCTTTAGAGCCAGCTATAAATATCACTGGTGTCATTCTGATACCAGGGCTCCGGCGGATCCTGGGTTGCCACTACAGTGGGTCAATCAGTTTACTTATCTGGGGGTTTGCATATCTGCTAGGGTTGCAGACTATTTTAGTTTGAATCTGCAGCCCTTGTTAGATCTCCTAAAGAGGAAAATTGAGATATGGAAGAACCTCCCCCTCTCTGTGATGGGGCGGATAAACCATCTAAAAATGAAAATACTTCCAGTCTTCTTGTATGTTTTACGTAACTCACAGGTTTGTATTCCATGCCCCTTTTTTCATTGGGTCCACAGCATTTTTGGTTCTTTCATATGGGGGAACTCCCCTCCTAGAATTGGCCTCACGGCACTTCAGGAGCCCTGAAGACAAGGGGTTTGGCACTCTGATCTTTTTAAATATTTCTTAGCTGGCCAGGGAGTTTTTGCCCGAAGATGGCTTCTTGGGGCTGACAGGGATTCAGCCACAATCTTTGAGGTGGCGGTGATGGGTTCTTATGAGAGCCTGCGTCTCCTTGTTTATAGGGGCTCTGGGGCTTAGTTTCCTCCAACTGGCACAATGCGAGGCTTGGAACTGAGGCTTTGAACTGTATTCAGAGGTTGCTGGCACCTGCTTCTACCGCTGTATCGCCGGCCTCACCATTGTGGAGAAACCCCCATTTTCCTTATCTGCTCCCTATACCAGATCCGATTATATGGGTGTCCAGAGGAATTAAAACTTTAGATGATATCACCAGAGGGGGCGAGTTGTTACAGTTCTCCGATCTAAAACAGAAGTTTGAGCTTCCAAACCCCTATCTTTTTTGCTATCTTCAGTTGGACCACGCTTTTGTGTCCCAGTTTGGCTCCACTAAGCTGGAACGTAGTTCCTCGATTTTGAAGAAGTTTCTATTGGATGACTCCATGAAAAAACCTTTATTTGAATTATATAAGGAGCTGTTTCCTGTCTCGCCTCCTTCGGTGACTAAATGTAGGGAACAGTGGTGGAAGAGGTCTCTGATTTGGTTGGAGAAGAGTGGGATGATATGTGGAGCGTTCCGTTCACTCACTTAGTGTCCACTAGAGATTGCTTAATTCAATTTAAATTCCTGCATAGGATCTATTACACACCGGCAAAGTTATCTAAAATCTACCTGGGTACATAGGCTGGCATTGCTCACAGACAATTTTAACCAAGTCTTTTGGCATTGCCAGGTAGTCAAGGAGTTCTGATTTGATGTTGGGCGCTGTATAATGGAGATTACATCCATACCAGTGCCCTTAAAGGTGGCAACATGCTTACTTGGCCTGGTGGAGGGCTTGGCACCTACTACGGCCTAACGTACCTTATTAAGCTTGTTATTGTTTTATGCATGCAAGGCACTGATCCTTTACTGGAAGAAACCCGTGACCTCCTCGCTGTCATACTGGAAAGGGCTTTTAAATTGAGTGATTCCATTCTATAGAGCAACATACCTGAGCAGAGCCGTGTCTAAAGAAATTTTACAAAGTTTGGAAGATCTGGCTGGACAGTGATCTTTCTTTAGCCTAATGACTGTATAGATTTCACTGAGATGAAGGGGCTTGTCTGCCTGGTGCTGGATATGGGAGCATAGAGCTCTGTAATTTCTGAATTCCCATTGGGATTAGTTGGGGACTGACTGCTGCCTCGATAGATATAAATAGAGATGATTGCTGGCCTTTCTATTACGAGAACTGTGAAGTCGCTATATTAATGCATAGGTTATGATGTTGCTATATTTTTCCCTATTGTCTTAGGGACCTTAAAAAAAAAAGGCACTGCCATGTGGCGATGGACCTGGAAATATAAGGGCATAATCAAATGTGAGGTCAATTGACCAAAGTTCAAGGAACCTCTAGCAACCTCTCAGTGAATCTTAGGGTTCTCCAGAACCCTGGTTGAGAATGGTTGCTCTACAGCAGGGGTCTCCAACCTTTTTAAACAAAGGGCCAATTTACAGTCCTTCACACTTTATGAGGGCCAGTGGGAGTAGAAAATCCCTCAGGCTTGGTGGTCATTGGAATAAAAAAAAAACTACATAGCACCTGTGGTTAGTAGGAGGAGGAATAGTGCCACATTGTATTGGTGGGAGGAATAGTACCCCATTATTGGTGTTATTGGAAGGAATAGTTTCCCATTGTTGGTGTCAGTGAAAGAAGAAATAATGCCCCATCAATGGTGTGAGTGGCAGGAATCGTGCCCCATTATTGTCATTAGTGTGAGGAATAGGCCTCATCATTGGTATTAGTGGGAGCAATAGTACCCCAATGTTGGTGTCATTGGAAGGAATAGTGGCCCATTGTTGGTGTCAGTGGAAGGAATAGTGCCCCATCAGTGGTGTTGGTGGCAAGAACAGTGCCCCATTGTTGGTATTAGTGGAAGGAATAATGCTCCACCTTTGATGTCAGTGGGAGGGATAGTATTCCAACTTTTATATCAGTGGAAGGAAGTATGACCCCTCATTCGTGCCAGTGGAAGAAATAGGGCCCCACTGTTGTTGTCAATGAGAGTCTCTAATATGTTTCTTATATAAAATTTACGTGCTCTCAATTTTGTGGCTGGATATATTTAGTACCTTTTAACACAGAATATTGTGTTTATGTATACTAAATAAAGGTATTTTTATTGAAAATATAGATTTCCTAAACGTTTGTGAAGATTTCCATTTCACAGTAAGGCCTCATGCCCACGGGCGTTTTTTCAGCCGCGTTTTTGAGCGTTTTTTACAGCTTAAAAACGCCTGTCCATGTTAGTCTATAGCTTCATGCCCACCTAGGCGTTTTTGAGCTGTAAAGAGCATAGGCGTTTGTAAGCTGTAAAAAAAACCCAGGGCCAGTGCGTTCCTCAGCGTCAGAACTAGGCAGGAAAAAACGCGAGCGTCAAAAAACGCGCAAAAACGCGCACTAACGCGCACTAACGCGCAAAAAACGCGCACTAACGTGCGGTCGCGTTTTTAGCTCCGACGTTTTTTTTTTTTTTTTTTTTCAAAAAAAAAAAAAAAATATTTACAATAACATGGACAGGCGTTTTTAAGCTGTAAAAAACGCTCAAAAACGCAGCTGTAAAAACGCCAGTGGGCATGAGGCCTAAATTGCTATTTTATTTTTTATCACTCAACTACTTTTTTTATCCTGCACTGCATGCATAATATGTGATTACGTTTTACCCAATTAAGTATGTGAAAATAATATACAAACATTATTGCATGTATTTTTGCTACTAAAATTACTGCTACATTCTGGCTGGTGGTAACCGTGGGTTTGTGTGAGGTGTTTGTTGAGGAGAGCAGGAAAAGGAGTTTTTTTCTGAAACTTTGGTATTTAAAATGATAAATAAAGTATTATTTATGTTGGTGACTTGAATATTTTGAAATAAAATGTATTATAAGATAACATAACGAATGCATGTAAAATATATAATTTAACTTTGTGATTTTGATGTGATTTTGCTGTGTGTAATTTTGTTTGGTTTGTAAATCAGTGTTGATGATTTACTTTTGGTTATTTCTATCTTTCCTGCACCTCCAATAAAATGTCTAATGCAGATGTCATCAGAAAACTGAATATTTAAAGACTTTACTCTAAAGTTCATTTTCACTTTGATAAATATTTTACCTTTGTGCTGTATTAAAAAAAGGCTTAAAGGTTACAGATGTTAAAGTAGTAAAGAAAAAGTACTTGCAGAATAGGGCTGCTGCTGGGATGTGTGACAAATGCTAGGGATTTGGTGTTGTGACCTCTCCCTGAGAACGTTCTGTAACTGATGTTAAGTCAGAACAGATAATCAGTTGCATAAATAATATAGTCTGTTTGCAGATACTGACCGAAAACCTCGTCTTTGCATTAAATGAATTTTAGGGTATAGGCCCACTTTAATAAATGTTTGTGCATTTAAAATATTATCTGCTACCAAAAATGTATTGAATGGTGTCTTTTTTTTTTTTTTTTTTTTTTTTTTACAAATAATTCTGGTGAGCAAATTTTTTTAATTTTTTTGTTTAGAAACCTGTTGTTCAGTATTTCCTCACTAATAACATCAATGTTATATAAATGTCTACAAGGTAAGCAGAGCTTATACCAAAAACTCACCAGCTTTACAGCAGTTGTGCATTCCATTGGCAGAAAATAAACCTTCCGACATGCTAGCTTTATTCTACAGCTGTCATATTTGTTCTTTTACATGTTGGGGGTGCTATACTCCTGGCCCCCTCAGATGTAAGTGCTGCAGGTCTCTTGAACCCCAGCACTACGGTCACAACTCTGGCCCCTTTTTCTTTAGGCCAATCATAAAACTGAGCCTGGGGATGTGTGTTTTGTAAATGGCCTGGAGAAGAGGGGGGTATGTGATGGTAGAACTGGGGTCTATAAGACCTGCAGAGTTTACAGCATGTAAAAGAACAGAAATGACAGCTGTAAAATAAAGCCAATATAAAAAAATTATTTTCTGCCAAGGGAATTTATAAATGCTGTAATACTAAATATTTTTTTGTGCCTGGAGTTGAGTTTTAAGATAATACATTTTAAAAACATAAAATCAGCATACTGTTCACCTGCTAAATGGTTTGTAATTCTGTGCAGGCAGTCTTATGACTCAAACATTTTCCACATTACACATCCAGACAGGGGGCAAACTTAGTTCCCTTTCAAGCAATTAATCTTTCTTGTTCAGCAGTGTAGCTTCCTTTGTCACTCCTCCACTTCCAGACTCCTTATTGGAATCAGCATTATTACCTCTGTCCAGTGAGCAGTTAAAGTGGTATTAACCACTTACAGACCGGAAGATTTGCTCCCTTAATTGCTCCCTTTTGCGATACGGCACTGTGTGCTTTAACCTCCTTAGGCCCCATGCACACGAGACGCTGTTATTTGCTGTTAAACGCGCGTTCAGAGGCAGTTGGACACTTTTTTCAACTGCTCCTGAACCCATTCAATGTTATCCTATGTGTCCATGCACACAGTCTCGTTTATTGCCGTTTTTAGGCAGTTGCGTTTAACCTCGTTTTTCCAGAAGCAAAAAAATGGGTTCAGACGCAAAAGTTTTCCACGTTTCAGACGCAAAACGCGGCTAAATGCGGCAAAACGCGGTACCAGCGTTTTGCCGCAATTTAGTTTATTAGCGTTTTTAAAGGTGACCTATTTTTTTACATTAGAAATCTCAAAAATGATGGCAAATGATGAAAAACCATCAAAAAAAAATGAAAAAAACTGTAATTGCTTGCATTGCACTGTAGACAATCCACAACTTGTGGCAGGTGACGTGGCAAGTGGACAATCCACAACTTGTGGCAGGTGATGTTGCCAGGTGACGTGGCAGGTGGAAATCCACAAATTGTGGCAGGTGACGTGGCAAGTGGACAATCCACAACTTGTGGCAGGTAACGTGGCCAGGTGATGTGGCCAGGTGACATGGCAGCTGACGTGGCAGGTGGACAATCCACAAATTGTGGCAGGTGACGTGGCAGGTGACGTGGCAAGTGGACAATCCAAAACTTGTGGCAGGTGACGTGGCCAGGTGACGTGGCAGATGGACAATCCACAAATTGTGGCAGGTGACGTGGCAGGTGACGTGGCAAGTGGACAATCCAAAACTTGTGGCAGGTGACATGGCCAGGTGACGTGGCAGGTGGACAATCCACAAATTGTGGCAGGTGACGTGGCCAGGTGATGTGGCAAGTGGACAATCCACAACTTGTGGCAGGTGATGTGGCCAGGTGATGTGGCAGGTGGACAATCCACAAATTGTGGCAGGTGACGTGGCATGTGACGTGGCCAGGTGACATGGCAGGTGATGTGGCAGGTGACGTGGCAAGTGGACAATCCACAACTTGTGGCATGTGACGTGGCCAGGTGACATGGCAGGTGATGTGGCAGGTGACGTGGCAAGTGGACAATCCACAACGTGTGCCAGGTGACGTGGCCAGGTGACGTGGCAGGTGGAAAGCCACAAATTGTGGCAGGTGACGTGGCCAGGTGACATGGCAGGTGACGTGGCAGGTGACAATCCACAACTTGTGGCAGGTAACGTGGCCAGGTGACGTGGCATGTGACGTGGCATGTGACATGGCAGGTGATGTTTTGCCGCGATTTCGTTTATTAGCGTTTTTAAAGGTGACCTATTTTTTTACATTAGAAATCTCAAAAATGATGGCAAATGATGAAAAACCATTAAAAAAATATGAAAAAAAACTGTAATTGCTTGCATTGCACTGTAGATAATCCACAACTTGTGGCAGGTGACGTGGCAAGTGGACAATCCACAACTTGTGGCAGGTAACGTGGCCAGTTGACATGGCAGGTGACGTGGCAGGTGGACAATCCACAAATTGTGGCAGGTGACGTGGCAGGTGACGTGGAAAGTGGACAATCCAAAACTTGTGGCAGGTGACGTGGTCAGGTGACGTGGCAGATGGACAATCCACAAATTGTGGCAGGTGACGTGGCAAGTGGACAATCCAAAACTTGTGGCAGGTGACGTGGCCAGGTGACGTAGCAGGTGGAAATCCACAAATTGTGGCAGGTGACGTGGCCAGGTGACGTGGCAAGTGGGCAATCCACAACTTGTGGCAGGTAACGTGGCCAGGTGACGTGGCCAGTTGACATGGCAGGTGACGTGGCAGGTGGACAATCCACAAATTGTGGGAGGTGACGTGGAAAGTGGACAATCCAAAACTTGTGGCAGGTGACGTTGTCAGGTGACGTGGCAGATGGACAATCCACAAATTGTGGCAGGTGACGTGGCAAGTGGACAATCCAAAACTTGTGGCAGGTGACGTGGCCAGGTGACGTGGCAGGTGGACAATCCACAAATTGTGGCAGGTGACGTGGCCAGGTGATGTGGCAAGTGGACAATCCACAACTTGTGGCAGGTGATGTGGCAGGTGGACAATCCACAAATTGTGGCAGGTGACGTGGCCCGGTGACGTGGCATGTGACGTGGCAGGTGATGTGGCAGGTGACGTGGCAAGTGGACAATCCACAACTTGTGGCAGGTGACGTGGCCAGGTGACGTGGCATGTGACGTGGCCAGGTGACGTGGCAAGTGGACAATCCACAACTTGTGGCAGGTAACGTGGCCAGGTGACGTGGCCAGTTGACATGGCAGGTGACGTGGCAGGTGGACAATTCACAAATTGTGGCAGGTGACGTGGAAAGTGGACAATCCAAAACTTGTGGCAGGCGACGTGGTCAGGTGGAAAGCCACAAATTGTGGCAGGTGACGTGGCATGTGACGTGGCCAGGTGACATGGCAGGTGACGTGGCAAGTGGACAATCCACAACTTGTGGCAGGTAACATGGCCAGGTGACGTGGCAGGTGGAAAGCCACAAATTGTGGCAGGTGACGTGGCATGTGACGTGGCCAGGTGACATGGCAGGTGACGTGGCAAGTGGACAATCCACAACTTGTGGCAGGTAACATGGCCAGGTGACGTGGCATGTGACGTGGCCAGGTGACATGGCAGGTGATGTGGCAGGTGACGTGGCAAGTGGACAATCCACAACTTGTGGCCAGGTGACGTGGCAGGTGGAAATCCACAAACTGTGCCAGGTGACGTGGCCAGGTGACGTGGCAGGTGATGTGGCCAGGTGACGTGGCAAGTGGACAATCCACAACTTGTGTCAGGTAACGTGGCCAGGTGACGTGGCATGTGACGTGGCCAGGTGACATGGCAGGTGATGTTTTGCCGCAATTTCGTTTATTAGCGTTTTTAAAGGTGACCTATTTTTTTACATTAGAAATCTCAAAAATGATGGCAAATGATGAAAAACCATAAAAAAAATATGAAAAAAAAACTAATTGCTTGCATTGCACTGTAGACAATCCACAACTTGTGGCAGGTGACGTGGCAAGTGGACAATCCACAACTTGTTGCAGGTGATGTTGCCAGGTGACGTGGCAGGTGGAAATCCACAAATTGTGGCAGGTGACGTGGCCAGGTGACGTGGCAAGTGGACAATCCACAACTTGTGGCAGGTAACGTGGCCAGGTGACATGGCAGGGGACGTGGCAGGTGGACAATCCACAAATTGTGGCAGGTGACGTGGCAGGTGACGTGGCAAGTGGACAATCCAAAACTTGTGGCAGGTGACGTGGTCAGGTGATGTGGCAGATGGACAATCCACAAATTGTGGCAGGTGACGTGGCAGGTGACGTGGCAAGTGGACAATCCAAAACTTGTGGCAGGTGACGTGGCCAGGTGACGTGGCAGGTGGACAATCCACAAATTGTGGCAGGTGACGTGGCCAGGTGATGTGGCAAGTGGACAATCCACAACTTGTGGCAGGTGATGTGGCCAGGTGATGTGGCAGGTGACGTGGCAGGTGGACAATCCACAAATTGTGGCAGGTGACGTGGCCAGGGGATGTGGCAGGTGAAGTGGCAAGTGGACAATCCACAACTTGTGGCAGGTGATGTGGCCAGGTGATGTGGCAAGTGGACAATCCACAACTTGTGGCAGGTGATGTGGCCAGATGATGTGGCAGGTGACGTGGCAGGTGGACAATCCACAAATTGTGGCAGGTGACGTGGCATGTGACGTGGCCAGGTGACATGGCAGGTGATGTGGCAGGTGACGTGGCAAGTGGACAATCCACAACTTGTGGCAGGTGACGTGGCCAGGTGACGTGGCATGTGACGTGGCCAGGTGACATGGCAGGTGATGTGGCAGGTGACGTGGCAAGTGGACAATCCACAACTTGTGCCAGGTGACGTGGCCAGGTGACGTGGCAGGTGGAAAGCCACAAATTGTGGCAGGTGACGTGGCATGTGACGTGGCCAGGTGACATGGCAGGTGACGTGGCAGGTGACGTGGCAAGTGGACAATCCACAACTTGTGGCAGGTAACGTGGCCAGGTGACGTGGCATGTGACGTGGCCAGGTGACATGGCAGGTGATGTGGCAGGTGACGTGGCAAGTGGACAACTTGTGGCCAGGTGACGTGGCAGGTGGAAATCCACAAACTGTGGCAGGTGACGTGGCCAGGTGACGTGGCAGGTGATGTGGCCAGGTGACGTGGCAAGTGGACAATCCACAACTTGTGGCAGGTAACGTGGCCAGGTGACGTGGCCAGGTGACATGGCAGGTGAGGTGGCAGGTGGACAATCCACAAATTGTGGCAGGTGATGTGGCAGGTGACATGGCAGGTGACGTGGCAGGTGATGTGGCAAGTGGACAATCCACAACTTGTGGCCAGGTGACGAATCAGGTGACGTGGCAAGTGGACAATCCACAGCTTGTGGCAGATGATGTGGCAAGTGATACGCTAAATACAAGTACACTGCTGCTCTCTCAGCTGCTGGTCTCCCAAAATGGCTGAAATGGTTAAATAATAATGTTTTTTGAGCTTAGGGAGGGTCTTATGATGTTTCTTAACTAAACGCCTATAGACGCAAACGCGGTAAAACGCCACTAAAATCGTGGCAAAACGGGCGTTTTTAAACGCAGGTTTTAGCCTTTAAAAACGTGTGTTCAGCAGAGTTTGCACCGGCGTCTCGTGTGCATGGAGCCTTAGCGGTAATCCTGAGTGTGGCTTGGGGTGAATTTTCAGTACCAATAGCGGTAACCCCGAGCCACTCGCGGTATCGCATCGCAGGATCCAGGCAAAGTTACTTACCTTGTCCCCTGGATCCTGTGATGTCTCCCCGCTGTGTGTGCGAGCTGTCTCCTCCGCTCGTCTTACAGTGCTGAGCTCCGTTCCCTGCGAGCGCCGCAACGCACAGGGACGGAGCACAGCGCCAAATTCAAAACGTTAAAAACACATAAAACATACAGTACACTGTAATCTTACTCAAATTATTTCACATCCCTTTTGTCCCTAGTTGTTTGTCCAGTGCCCTGCATGCAGTTTTATATTATAAATACTGTTCTTTCTGCCTGGAAACTGGAGATTGTCCATAGCAACCAAAAAGTGTCCCTTTACGTCAAAAGTGGTTTTAGACCAGCTAGAAAACAGAGATAGTAAATTAGAACATTTACAGAATTGAGCGATAGTGATTCGTGGGGAAATTTGTCATTAAACACTTAAAGTAATGCCAATTCTGCAACTGAGCAAATTTCTGTATTTTTGATTACATTATTGAATAATTTTTATTATATCATTATTTGTTATAATTATTTATAGTTATTTAATATATTATAACTTATGATTTTGTGTTTCAAACTTTCTCATACCCGGGATGTCTACTAGACTCTTGTTTGGACAGATTTAAGTGAGTTTTTCCTAAGAATTACAGGCCTACAATATAAAACGCCAAATTTCCATGCAAAACATTGTACCACTTCGAGCATCAAAAATCTGACATGATCGTACCGCCAGGGAGGTTAACTGACAATTGCGCGGTCTTTCGACGCTGTGCCCAAACAAAATTTACACCCTTTTTTCCCCACATATAGAGCTTACTTTTGGTGGTATTTGATCACCTCTGCGGTTTTTATTTTTTGCACTATAAACAAAGAAAAAGCTCCAATTTTGAAAAAAATGTATATATATATTATTTTATTTTTCAAAAGTAATGGCGGCGATCAGCGATTTTTCATGGAACTGCGACATTGCGGCAGACAGATCTGATACTTTTGACACTTTTTTGGAACCATTGACATTTATACAGCTATAAAAATGCACTGATTACTTTATAAATGTCACTGGCAGGAAAGGGGTTAATACTAGGGGGCGATCAAGGGGTTAAATGTGTTCCCTCATGAGTGTTTATAACTGTGGAGGGATGGGACTCACTCGGGAAGTAGACCGATCGCTGTTCCTGTTTAGAAGCAATAGACGATCTGTCTCTCCTCTACTGTCAGAACGGGGATGTGTGTGTTCACACACACAACCCCTTTCTGGCTCTTGTGCCCATGATCGTGGGTGGCTTGCGGTCATCGCCACCGCCGGCCACGCACATCGGGTCCCCTTCTGTGCAGCACGCGTGCCTGCTATCACCCTTAAAGGTGCCGACGTACACCTACGGTGATTCACGGGATCGTGCCGACCTGCCGCAGTATAGCAACGGCGGCAGGTCGGCAAGTGGTTAAAGCTTAATTTATTTTTAATAACAGACATGTTATACTTGCCTGCTCTGTGCAGGAGTTTTGCACAGAGTAGCTCCGATCCTCTTCTTTTCAGGTCCCGTGCCGGTGCTTCTTGCTCCTCCCCCTTGAGCAGTGCCCCCAGAGTGAGCTGCTTGCCCTGGGGGCACCACTGTGTGCTCACTTTATAAGACACATAGAGCCATGGCTCGGCCCCGCCCAACTCGCTCTCTCCTCATTGGCTCACTGGCTATGATTGACAGTAGAGGGAGCCAACGAGGAGGGAGAGTCCTGAGACAGCCGAGGCTATCGTGAACATTGCTGGATTGGTGGGAGCTCAGGTAAGGATTGGGGTGCTGGGGATTGGGGGGGCTACTGAACACAGGAAGTTTTTTTTACCTTTATGCATTAAATGCATAAAGGCAAAAGACCTTCAGCCTTTGGAACCACTTTAACCACTTAAGGACCAGCGCACGCCTATTTACGTCGTCAGAATGGCACGGACAGGCATAAGGGCGTACAGGTACGTCCCCTTTAAGATGCCGCCACTTGGTCTCGCGCACGCCGCCGGCGGCGCGCTCGCAACCCTGCCGCGATCTCCGTGAGCTCGACAGTGGGTCCCGTGGACTCGATCGCCGCGGGGATACCGTCTCATGGAGAGATAGAGTGGAGATGCTAATGTAAACAAGCATCTCCCCGCTCTGCATCAAACCAAGAAGTTTCTTTGGCCAAGGCCCATGGTTTTTCAGGACTAGTTTCCCCTGAGAGGCGATTTTCTGTCCTGTTCTGTAACACCAGGTTGGTTTTTGGTGCCCGTCTCTTGGTCAAGGTATTTCCCCTGTCTTTTTGCATTGCCTGTTTCTTCTTTTAGTCTTGATTTCAGGCACTGATTCGATCAGATACTCTATTGTTGGTCTTTACATCATTTCTACCTCTCCATGGCTGTTGCCCACCCCTCAGCTGGACAGCTTTTAAACAATCCGACAGTTTTAGAATGCCTTAATTCCTGTGTGCCTCAATGGACAATAAAGAAAATAGGATTTTTGTACTTTTTTTTCCCATAAAAGATTTTATTGAGAGAAAAATAAGGGTACAACAAGACATACAAGCTCATGAACATTTCAAGAATAACCAACATTAAAACAGGAGCAATGACCGGTAACCGACAGAGAGCAAGTAAACCAGCGTAAGAACGCAAGGACCCACCGTAGGCCAATATCAGCAGGCCTATCCGGGGTCATGGTAGAACTTCTGAAAACGGAAATTGCAATGATCGCATAGGTGTTGGGAGCCTCTAGTAAGGCTCCAGGCTATCATTTGGTAGGTTACTTCACAATCGGGAGAGACAAAAAAAAAAAAAAAAAACAACAAAGCAAAAAAAAAAAAGGGGGGGGGGAAAGAAGGGTAGGTAAAGGGTAGCAGTCAAGAATAGCAAGTAAGAGGTAGTGGGGAGGATTGAGAAGCGGGAGATGGGAGATGAGGTGGGGGCCGCTCCTCGTCCCGGGTCCCCGCCCCATTTCAAAACACAGGAAAGATTGCAATGAAGATTGTGTATGCTTCAAATACTTTAGGACAGCGTTCTAGAAAAAGGATTTATAGTAATCCGTGGTCTTAAAATGTGTCCAACAGGACCAGGTCAGACTAAACTTCTGTAAGCGATCATGAGCTATATGTATCAATTCCTCCATCTCCTCTATCTTAGCGACCCTGATTAACCATTCTCGAATGGTCGGGATATTCTTTGACCGCCAGTGTGCAGGAACGCAGAGTCTGGCTGCGTTAACCATATGCATGGCCAATGATTTTTGGTAATTACGTTTGGGTAGGGAAGTATGGTGTAGGAGGTATTGAGCAGGAGTGTAATCTAGAGTGAAAGTGGTGACCCGTGTAATGATGGAATTGACCTCCCTCCAAAAAGGCTGGAGCAAGGTACACTCCCACCAAATGTGGATCATGGATCCTACCTCTTCAGTACACCTCCAACATGTATTTGGAATAGAAAGTGAGAATTTATGTAAACGAGATGGGGTTCTATACCATTTCGTGATAATTTTGTAACCATTTTCTTGGATTACAACGTTCATCGAGCCTTTATGCGCCAGAGTAAGAATGGATTCCCAGTCATCGTCCCCAAGTGTGATTTGCATGTCCCTTTCCCAAGAAGCACGCACATTCTGCACTGCGGGGGTATCAGGGGCGTTCTGCAATAGGGCGTAAATGTATGACACAAGGTGTCGTCGTGGTGTATTGCGTGAGCAAAGTGCTTCAAATGGTGTAAATTGTCTATCCCACGTGACCTTCGCATCTGTAGAGGTAAGAAAGTGAGACAGCTGTCTGAAAGACCAGAAAGGAAAAGTGTTAGTACGTGAGTCAGAGGTGAGCTCCTCATAGGATCGTCTACGGCCCTTATGAAAGAAATGACACGCCAAAACCTCCTCGTGTGGCCATTCCTTGTGGAGGAATGTGTTTGAGTCTCCTGGAGGGAACTCAGGGTTGCCTCTCAGAGAGGTTAGCGGACCCGGTTGTGAGGATAGGTTAAAGAGAGCGACTGCTTTCCTAAAGGCCGATAGGGAGGGTGCAATGAGCGGGTGTGTCTTGAGGGTCAGGGGCCAGGATCGAGGTGATAGCCAAGGTAATGTGGCAATCGGAGTTTGCGTGAGAGAGTTTTCCAGCATCACCCATGCTTTGCTTATTTTGTGAAGTTTCCAGTCCACCACTCTAGTTAGGTGGCAGGCCAGATAATACTTATAAAGATCCGGTAAACCAATGCCCCCTGTTGCTTTGGAACATGTCAACCGTGAGTATTTAATTTGTGGGGCGTTATTCTTCCATATGAATCTAGTGCAGACTTTTTTATATGCCGCAAAGAATGAGGGGGGTAAATATATCGGAATCGTCTGCATTAAATATAGTAGGCGGGGGAGGACGACCATCTTGATGAGGGCCGAGCGCCCAAACCAAGAAACGTTGAGGTTGGCCCAATCCTTCAAATTTGCCTGGAGCTTAGAGAGGGCATGAAGGAAATTGTGGCTATAAAGATCCGTTATGTTCTTAGTGACCTGGATACCCAAATAGGTAAAAGCTGTCTTCTGCCAATGAAAGGGAAAGGATTCCTGACAATGCATGACTTCTTGATGGGTGAGGGATACATTTAAGGCATGCGATTTGGAGTAATTGATCTTTAGATTTGATAACTCGCCGAAATGGTTTATGTCTTTCAAAAGGTTGGGTAACGATATCCGAGGGGATTGTAAGGATAATAAGATATCGTCAGCATAGGCCGATACTTTAAATTCTCTATGGGCAATGGAGATTCCCTTGACATCCGTGTTGGCCCTTAGTCTGTTTAGGAGGGGCTCTAGAGTCAAAACAAAGATCAGGGGAGATAACGGGCAGCCTTGACGGGTACCATTTCTTATTGAGAAGGCGTCCGACAGGAGGCCATTCGCCCTCACCCTCGCGGAGGGGTCAGTATAGAGGGCATTGATGTGAGCAAGCATACGTGGCTGGAGGCCTATGCCTTCCAAAACCGCCCGCATGTAATCCCATGCCACCCTGTCAAACGCCTTCTCAGCGTCAAGGGACAGGAGGAATCCCCGGGTCTCCGATGAAGCCAGCCAATGCTGAATATTTAAAGTGCGTATGGTATTATCCCTAGCTTCCCTGCCTGGGACAAAGCCCACCTGGTCAGATGATATGAGACTCGGGATCAGAGGGAGTAACCTATTTGCTAGCATCTTAGCGTAGATTTTTATGTCCACGTTAAGCAGGGAAATCGGCCTATAATTAGAGACTTGTGTGGCATCTTTCCCATCTTTCGGGATAACTGCTATATGGGCTTCCAATAATCTGCCTAGGGAGGTGTGAGGGGATGAAAGGGAGTTAAATGTGTTTAACATTTTGGGAGTAAGATCATCCTGGAAGCATTTGTAATATAACAGAGGGAGACCATCGGGGCCTGGGCTTTTTCCCACCTTCATCTGTTTGATTGCTAAGTGGAGTTCTTCCATAGAGAAAGGGCTCTCCATGGCTTCAGCCTGCTGGAGGGTGATAGGTTTAGGGCAATAGTCCGCCAAGAAGTCCGATATTTGGGAGGAACGTCTGGCCACATTAGTTGCCCCGCCCCCTTCCTGAGCCAGATTGTACAGTTTATAGTAAAATTTTTCAAAGTGTTTGGTTATTTCTTCATTCTTTGAAAGGAGTGTACCCTGGCTATCTCGGATATGGTGAATCACTGATGAGGCCTTATCTGCCTGTATTGTGCGGGCCAACAGTCTCCCACTTTTGTTGCCGTGTTCGTAGAACACTTTCTGTCTAAGGACGTAACGCCTTCTAGTGCGCTTCCCCAGTTCTTCCACCAGAGTAGCGCGCGCCTGCAAAAGCTCCTGAAGTGTAGCTTGTATGGATGACTGTTTATGGGCTCTTTCCAGGCGATTGATTGTTTCAATTAATGATTTAATGTCTTCCTGGTGCCTTTTTTTGGCTATCGTAGCTAGCGAGATTAGTTTTCCCCTTAGGACACATTTGTGTGCTTCCCAAAGCGTGATGGGAGAAACATCTGGGGTAGAATTTTCTTGAAAGTATAGTTGGATTCGGGTACGTGTTTGTCTAACATTTTCAGGGTCTTTGAATAGCGATGGGTTCAGTCTCCAGGTTTTCGTTGTCTTGTGGACTTCAGGAAACGTAAGAGTTACTGTTATGGGGTGGTGGTCTGATAAGAACATTGGCTCTATAGTGGCCTGCGAGAGAAAGGAAAGATCCGTCTGCGAGAGAAAAAAGTAATCTATCCTGGAGTATTTCTGGTGAGGAGGAGAGAAAAAAGTGTAGTCTTTATCAGTGGGATACATGGTACGCCATGTGTCATGGAGCGTGAGGTATTGCATTTGAAGTCTAATCTGGCGAAGTGCCCGATGTGTGAGGGTGGATGTGCCTGTAGAGGAGTCTATAGTTGGATTTAATGGAACATTAAAGTCCCCTCCCAAGAGTACAATACCCTCCTGAAACGTGACCAGCAGGTCACAAACTTTTCTAAAGAACGACACTTGGTGCTCGTTTGGACAGTACACATTGGCTAGTGTGATTGGTTTAGAGGCGAAGGAGCCCTTAATAAAAATGAATCTACCCTCAGGGTCGATCATCGAATCCGACAATCGAAAATCAGCACGTTTGGAGATCAGTATGGAAACTCCCTTAGTTTTGGAATCTGGGTTCGAAGAGTGTATTGCCTGTCTGTAAATATGGTTCCCCAATTTGGGGATTGCATCAGACCTGAAATGAGTTTCTTGGAGCATAAGAAAGTGAGCATTGTGTTTAGTCAACGCTGACAATACCTGTGATCTCTTTTCAGGGTGATTTAGGCCTTTGACATTGAGTGAGAGACATTTCAGTGAAAGATGTTGTGTAATCATATTCTCCGTCCGCTTAGTGTAATCTAACGGAGAGTATAATCTGTATGTGCGCAGTTAAAGTGTTGGTGCGGTAAGTAGGACCTATCACGCTGTCCCTGACAGGTGTGAGGGAAGAGGAGCGCCCCCCACGAAGATAAGGGAAAATAAAAGAAAAGAAATGGGAAAGAAGGAAGAGAGAGAAAAAAAAAAAAAAAGTGGGGAAGGGAGCAAGTAGGGTTTAGAGAAAAATGGGAGGGAGTAAGTAAGGAAGTCAAGAAGAGGGGGGGAGGGTAAGCGTACGGGGAAGTACAATGCACTAGCGCGGGGAGGATCTACCGCGCGTGCGTTATAATACCGAAGGCGGGTAAATTTGAATCTAACCGCCTAAAGGGGGAAAAAATAAACAAATCAAAATCCGGAGTGTCAGCTTCCCGCCAAACGGGAAGCTGTGGAGGGATAAAAAGCCTAGAACGGGACACTGGAGTCCCGCACAACGGTGGACGCAAGGAGATAAAACATGTGCTCAAAAGACATTGGGTGGAGGAAATGAGTAAGTGAATAAATGAGAATCATGAGATTGAAATCAAGAGGAACCAAAAAGGGGGATCGCGAAAGGATATAGGGATGAGGAAATCCCACACCCCGGTTGTTACTTCGGGACATCCCTTTGTTTAAAGGTAAAAGGGGCGATCAATAAACTTATCCGAAATATATGATAGACCTGTCTAAGCCTATTGCATCCGGAAAAAAAAAGGATTTTTGTACTTACCATAAAAAATTTTTCTTGAAGTCTGTTGAGAGACACAGAGGGGTTAATTTGCTAAAGGTAAATAGATTGTGCACTTTGCAAGTGCAGTTGCACTCTACAAGGGCATTTGCTCCCGAGCTTAGTAAATGAGGTGAAGCTTCACTTTGCAAAGAATACCCAATCACATGCAAGGAAAATAAAAATAAAAACAGCATTTTTGCTTGTACTTGATTGAGTGGAGGTCAACAGAGCTTTCCCTCATTTACTCTGGCAAATGCCCTTGTAGAGTGCAACTGCATTTGCAAAGTGCAGTTTGTTTGCCTTTAGTAAATCAACCCCAGTGTATTTAAGTCCATTGAGGGACCTCTGTGTATTGGCCCTAGGAGCTGCTTGCTCACAAAACTGAGGCATGATGGGTAGAAAAGAGGTATTTTTTTCTGTTTGCCAGTGTCTCGACTCGAGTGTTTTAAAAGTACCATATTCCTATGTCTCTTAATGGACTACAAAATAAAGATTTTACGATATGTACAAAAGTATTATTATCTAGCTTCAGCAAGGCACTTTTCTGTGTCCCCTCTCTGCCATTAGTTTTCTCTTTGAATCAACATTTTAGTTGCAACCCATTGGGTAGGTAGCTGAACCCAGAAAACAGTAAGGCTAAAGTAGCAGTAGTGATCTCCCTGACTAAACTAGGCTTAAAGTGAACCTGTTCGTAGACTTTTGCACACTAAAGTATTTACATGGAATAAAACACTTTGAAATAAGCCTAATTCATCCTTGCAGCTATAGGGTTTGTGGATAAATAAATTTTCAAAGTTCAAATCTTAACTTCTGTTTTATAAGGCTCCATGTACACAGAAGCTGATAAACTGCAGTTAATGGGCGTTTTGGCGTTTTTTTTAAAAGCCCATTAACTGCACTCTATGTTAGCCTATGTGTTCATGTACACATAAAGTTTTTTAGCTTTAATGAGCAGTGGAGTTAATGGGCTTTTTTCTGAACGCAGGAAATTTGCGTTCAAAGTGCCGTTTTTCGGCAGAAAAAGACGCAAAACGCCGATAAACGCTCAAACGCTCAAAAACGCTGGCCGCGAGCGTTTTTTAGTCCATTGAAAACATTTTTTTTTATTTTTTTTAAAAGCTAAAAAAAGCTACACTGAAAAACGCTAATAAAAGCTAGTAAAAAAACACTGATAAAAGCTAGCTTTTTCTGCTGCTTTAAAAACGGCCGTTTTTGAGCTTCTGTGTACATGGAGCCTAAGAGCAGAACGTGGCAGCCTGCAATCCCTTAATGTAAACACATCAGATTTTTCCAAACAAGCTAATTTAAACCTGACTTTAGTGTTTTTTGTTGTAATCTTTGAGGAAATTTGAGAATTAATTACTTCACAATACAAGAAGCTAGAGAGGCAAACAAGTCCTTATTTTAAAGCATTTTTACTGTTTGTTAAGAATAACAATAAACGTGTGTATTTGAACTGCATATTTAGCTATTTTCTGAAGTTTCACTATAAATTTTCTCTCAATATGACAGTATAATAATAGGATTTTTATAACAGCTTACCTGTAAAATCCTTTTCTTGGAGTACATCACGGGACACAGAGCGGCATAGTCATTACTATGTGGGTTATATAGTTTACCTTCAGGTGCTGGCACTGGCAACTTCCAAACCGGAAGTACCCTCCCCTATATAAGCCCCTCCCATCCGGGAGCACCTCAGTTTTGTAGCAAAGCAATAAGTGTCCCCAAAAGAGGGGTGGGAGCTCTGTGTCCCGTGATGTACTCCAAGAAAAGGATTTTACAGGTAAGCTGTTATAAAAATCCTATTTTCTTTCTCATACATCACGGGACACAGAGCGGCATAGTCATTACTATGTGGGATGTCCTAAAGCAATGCCCAATGAGGGGGGGGATACACCATACATAAGCTGAGCGCTATCAGACATGAGGATCTTTTGCGGCCTGCAACACACTGCGCCCAAAGGCGACATCCTCCTGACTTCTAACGTCCACCTGGTAGAACCTAGTAAACGTGTGTACTGAAGACCATGTTGCGGCCTTACAGATCTGAGCCAGGGAGGCCTGGTGATGCACTGCCCATGAAGTTCCAACTGCTCTCGTGGAGTGCGCCCTAACTTTGAACGGAGGCGGTCTCCTTCTCAAGCCATAGGCTTGCATAATAACCTGTCGAATCCACTTGGCTAAAGTAGATTTTGACGCTGCCTGACCCTTTCTGGGGCCTTCCGGCAGAATAAACAAAGTATCCGTTCTGCGAATCTGAGCAGTGGCTTTTAGATAAGCTTTAACTGCTCTTACTACATCCAAAGAATGTAATAATTTTTCCTCTACTGAACTAGGTTTGGGGAAAAAAGAAGGAAGAACCACATCTTGGTTCAAATGAAACCTCGATACCACCTTAGGAAGAAAGGCTGGATGAGGACGTAACACTACTCTATCCTTATGGATAACCAGATATGGTACCCTACAGGACATAGCGGCTAATTCCGACACTCTTTTAGCCGAACAAATGGCTACTAGAAAAATCAATTTCCTGGTGAGAAGAACCAGGGAAGTATGCTGTAATGGTTCAAATGGTTGTTTCTGTAGAACCGACAGAACCAGGTTTAAGTCTCATGGACGTATGGGAATATTAACCGGAGGGCCAATACGCATCACTCCTTGTATAAAGGCTTTGACTAGTGAATGCGAAGCCAAGGGCCTCTGAAAAAATATTGACAAGGCCGAAATCTGACCCTTGATAGTACTCAAGGCAAGCTTCCTATCTAAAGCCCACTGTAGGAAGTCCAGAATCCTACCTATTACGTACTTACGTGGATGCCATTTCTTGGCCTCATACCAGGCGATGTACGCCTTCCAGATTCTATAGTAGATCTGCCTGGATACCGGCTTCCTGGCATTGATCATGGTAGATACCACAGGATTAGAGAGACCTCTCTTTTTTAGAATGTGGGCTTCAATAGCCAGGCCGTCAAACCTAGGGCTGGTAAGGAAGGGTGGTATATCGGTCCTTGCAAAAGCAGGTCCGGGCGATGTGGGAGGGTCCAAGGACTCCCCACAGACATTTTTACAATCTCCGCGTACCATGCTCTTCGGGGCCACGCTGGAGCCACCAGAATCACTGGTTTCTTTTCTACCCTGATTCTGCAGAGTAATCGAGGTAACAATTGTGGCGGTGGGAATGCATATATCAGCTTGAACTGATCCCAAGGGAACACTAGGGCATCCGAGCCGCAAGCTAGGGGATCCCTTGTCCAAGAGACAAACCTGTCCACCTTTGCGTTGAATCTGGATGCTAGCAGATCTACATCCGGTGTTCCCCACCGCTGACATATTGTCCGGAAAACCTCGGGGTGAAGGGACCATTCCCCTGGGCATAATTGTTGGCGACTTAGAAAGTCCGCCTTCCAATTCTCCACTCCTGGAATGAATACCGCGGATATGGCTGGGACATATCTTTCTGCCCATTTCAGGATGCAATTTACTTCCCTCTGGGCTGCACGACTCCTGGTGCCACCCTGATGATTGATATATGCCACTGCCGTGGCATTGTCCGATTGAATTCTGACAGGGGACCCTTGGAGTTTGGATGTCCATGCTACTAGGGCATACCGGGCTGCTCGTATCTCTAAGAGATTGATGGGCAGGGCCTTTTCTGCATCCGACCATCTGCCCTGGAGAGACCATTGCTCCAGTACTGCTCCCCAGCCTATAAGGCTGGCATCTGTAGTGACCACCTTCCAAGAAATCGGACTGAAGGATTTCCCTTCTTCCAGATTCTGGGGAACCAACCACCAGCGGAGGCTCTTGCGAACAGAAGGGGACAAGGACATTGGTAAGTCTAGGGCCTGAACTTTTTTGTTCCAGGCTTACAGTATAGCCCTTTGCAAATTCCTTGAATGGAATTGACCGTAGGGTACTGCTTCGAATGATGCCACCATTTTTCCCAGCAGCCTCATGCACAGGCGTATGGATGGCTGTCTTTTTGTACCCACTAGGTGGATCAAATCTCTCAAAGACGACACCTTTTCTTGAGGCAAGAAAATTTTTCTCTGGTCTGAATCCAGCCTTAGCCTAGCCCCAAGTATTCCAGACTTTTGACTGGTTTTAGGGCTGACTTGTCTCGGTTGATAATCCAACCGTGAGATTCCAGATACTCGATTGTCTCGTGAACAACCACTTCTAGTTTTTCCACTGAGTGGTCTATCAGCAACAAGTCGTCTAGATATGCCATTATTGTTACACCTCGTGTTCTTAAATTGGCCAATAATGGGGCCAGAATTTTTGTGAACACGCGTGGTGCTGTGGCCAGACCGAAGGGTAAGGCTCTGAACTGAAAATGGCGCCCTTCTATTGCAAAGCGTAGAAATTTTTGGTGGACTGGAAAGATGGGAATGTGCAAATAAGCATCTTTGATGTCGATCGAGGCTAACCATTCCTCCCCTTGTAGGGCAGTGGCCACCGATCGGATCGACTCCATCCGGAAAGTCCTGATATAGTTACATAGTTACATAGTTACATAGTTAGTCAGGTTGAAAAAAGACACAAGTCCATCCAGTTCAACCGTAAAAAATAAAAATAAAAAAATAAAAATAAACATATATCGTACAATCCCATATACCCAATTCTATACCCACAGTTGATCCAGAGGAAGGCAAAAAAAACCCAGAAGAGCATTATCCAATTTGCTACAGCAGGGGAAAAAATTCCTTCCTGATCCCCCGAGAGGCAATCGGATATTCCCTGGATCAACTTTACCTATAAATGTCAGTACCCAGTTATATTATGTACATTTAAGAAAGAATCCAGGCCCTTCTTAAAGCAATCTACTGAGCTGGCCAGAACCACCTCTGCAGGGAGTCTATTCCACATTTTCACAGCTCTTACTGTGAAAAAACCTTTCCGTATTTGGAGGTGAAATCTCTTTTCCTCTAGACGCAAAGAGTGCCCCCTTGTCCTTTGTGTTGACCGTAAAGTGAATAACTGAACACCAAGTTCACTATATGGACCCCTTATATATTTGTACATGTTGATCATATCCCCCCTTAATCTCCTCTTCTCAAGAGAGAATAAATTCAGTTCCTCTAATCTCTCCTCATAGCTGAGCTCCTCCATGCCTCTTATCAGTTTGGTTGCCCTTCTCTGCACTTTCTCCAGTTCCCCAATATCCTTTTTGAGAACTGGGGCCCAAAACTGAACTGCATATTCCAGATGAGGTCTTACTAATGATTTGAACAGGGGCAAAATGATATCTCTCTCTCTGGAGACCATACCTCTCTTAATACAAGAAAGGACTTTGCTCGCTTTGGAAACCGCAGCTTGGCATTGCATGCCATTATTGAGCTTATGATCTACCAAAACCCCCAGATCCTTCTCCACTACGGATCCCCCCAGTTGTACTCCCCCTAGTATGTATGATGCATTCATATTATTAGCCCCCAAGTGCATAACTTTACATTTATCAACATTAAACCTCATCTGCCACATAGTCGCCCAATTAGACAGAGCATTGAGGTCGGCTTGTAAATTGGCGACATCCTGTAAGGACGTTATTCCACTGCATAGCTTGGTGTCATCTGCAAAGACAGAAATGTTACTTTTGATCTCAGACCCAATATCATTTATAAACATATTAAAAAGTAAGGGTCCCAGCACTGAACCTTGGGGTACACCACTGATAACCTTGGACCATTCAGAGTAAGAATCATTAACCGCTACTCTCTGAATTCTGTCTTTTAGCCAGTTTTCTATCCATTTACAAACTGATATTTCCAATCCTGTAGACTTTACCTTACACATGAGCCGTGTGTGGGGAACTGTATCGAACGCTTTTGCAAAATCCAAGTATACCACGTCCACTGCCACCCCTCTGTCCAAGGTCTTACTTACCTCTTCATAAAAAGAAATCAGGTTTGTTTGACAACTTCTGTCTTTCATGAATCCATGCTGTCTGTTGCTTAAATAGTTTTTTTCCAGCAAGAACTCATCTATGTGGTCTTTTATTAATCTCTCCAGTATTTTCCCAACTATAGAAGTTAAACTAACAGGTCTATAGTTACTTGGTAAACACTTAATTCCCTTTTTAAATATAGGCACCACATTGGCCCTGCGCCAATCCAGTGGTACTATTCCTGTCATTAATGAGTCCCTAAAAATTAAATACAATGGCTTTGAAATTACAGAGCTCAATTCTTTTAGGATCCGTGGGTGTATGCCATCTGGTCCAGGTGCTTTATCCACCTTTATTCCATCTAAATATTTCTGGACCATATCACTTTTGAGCCATTGTGGATTTGGGGCTGTGTCACTACCACCCCCATTTTGGACATGAGCTCCCCCATGCTCCTTTGTATACACAGAACTGAAGAAAGTATTTAATAAATTAGCCTTCTCTTTGTCCCCAGTCACCCACTCTAGATTATTTTGTAAAGGGCCTACATGCTCAGACTTGACCTTTTTACTATTAATATATTTGAAGAATTTTTTGGGGTTTGTCCTACTATCTTTTGCAATCTGTCGTTCATTTTGAATTTTTGCATCCTTGATTTCCTTTTTACATATCCTGTTATATTCTTTGTAACATTTAAATGACACTAGTGTTCCCTCATTTTTATATTTTTTAAAAGCTCTTTTCTTATAGTTTATAGCTTTTTTAACTTTGTCAGTGAGCCACATAGGTTTTATTTTTAGCCTTTTAAACTTATTGCCCATGGGAATATACTTTGCAGTGAGTTCACAAACAGTCTTTTTGAAGAATTCCCATTTCTGTTCTGTGCCCATTGATGCCAATATTCCTTCCCAGTCTAAGTCCTGGAGAGCAGCACTCATCCTTGGAAAATTTGCTCTCTTGAAATTAAGTGTTTTTATCTTTCCTGTATGTGATTTTTGCTTACAACTAACATCAAATGAAATCATGTTATGGTCACTGCTACCCAGGTGTTCCTTTATCTGAACATTAGTAATACGCTCTGCATGGTTTGAGATTACCAGGTCCAACAGAGCATCATTCCTAGTTGGGGCCTCAATAAACTGGACCATAAAATTGTCCTGCAATAGGTTTATAAATTTTTGCCCTTTAACTGTCCCAGCAGTTCCATTACTCCAGTCAATTTCTGGGTAGTTAAAATCCCCCATTATTATCACCGTCCCAGCCCTTGCAGCCCTTTCCATCTGTGCAAGGAGCTGAGTCTCTAACTCCTCATTAACATTGGGTGGTCTATAACAAACTCCAATGATTAGCTTTGAACTACGCACATCTGTATGCAGTCCTACCCATAATGCTTCAGACTCATCACACTCTCCATCCACCAGGTCCTCTTTCACACTCGCTTTGAGATCACTTCTCACATAGAGACAGACCCCTCCACCCTTCCTTTTTACCCTGTCTTTCCGAAAGAGTGCATAGCCAGGAATATTAATAGCCCAGTCGTGTGAGGAATGAAGCCAAGTTTCAGCAATACCGATTACATCATAGCTCTCCTCATGCACCAGAGCTTCCAACTCACCTATTTTGCTTGGCAGACTTCTGGCGTTGGTGAACAGACACTTTAATGCATTAATATTATTTGATGCATAATACATAATATTATTTATGTAGGAATTTGTTTAGCCCTTTTAGATTTAATATGGGCCTCACGTCCCCGTTTGGCTTCGGGACTGTAAAGAGGTTTGAGTAAAACCCGAACCCCCATTCTTCTAGGGGGACCTCCATAATTACTGCTTGGAGCAATAATTGTTCTAGTGCCAACAGGAGGGATCCTCTCTTCCGGGGATCCCTTGGCACGTTCGACCTCATAAAAATGGGAAGGAGGGGAGTCTTTTAACTCCAATTTGTATCCCAGACTTACTGCGGAGAGCACCCATCTGTCTCTGATCGTGTCCCGCCAGGTCTCTGCGAACAACTGAAGTCTTCCCCCCACCCGATTGAGTGGGGGCAACCCTTCATGCATTTGACTTTGGGGGAGGTTTTGTACCTCTCCTGACCCAGGGCTTCTTGTTACCCTGCGATTGTCCCTGATTTTTACCCCCGGGATTTGACCGAGGAGGCCGTCGGAACTGTTTCACAGCCGATGTCCTAGGGACTGGAGAAGCAGGCCTCTTAAAAGAGGGACCTCTAACTCTGTTTTTAACCGGCAAGAGTGTACTTTTACCGCTGGAAATTTTCTGGATATATCTGTCCAGGTCTTCCCCGAATAAGCGTTCACCATGAAATGGGAAGCTGACCAGCAATTTTTTACAGGGTGCTTCAGCAAACCAGTTTTTGAGCCATAGAAGCCTGCGCATATGTACTACAGACAGCGTAAGGCCGGAGGCCTGATGGATTGAATCCTTTATAGCGTCAACCGCAAAGCATAAGGCCCTAGGTAGATCAGCTAGGGCAAGGGCCTGCTGATCTGGCAAGTCCCTTAAGACCTGTTTCAACTGATCCTTCACTGCTTGGCAGACCCCAATAGCTGCCACTGCTGGTTGTGTCACCAAGCCTGCTGTAGCAAAAGCCGATTTCAATAAGGACTCCAATTTTTTATCTATTGGGTCCTTGAACACTTGGACATTATCCACTGGACATGTCAGTGATTTATTCACACAAGAGATGGCTGCGTCCACTGTAGGGACCCTCCATTTTTTGATGAACTTATCCTCCATGGGATAGACCACCTGAAATCTCTTGGGAGGAGTAAATATTTTATCAGGATGTTCCCAATCCTGGTAAATGAGCCCTTCCAGTAAAGGATGGATTGGAAAGGAACAAACAGTCTGGGGAGCTTTTAGCGACCCCAACGAGGAGACAGAAGTGGATGATGGCTCCGCAAGGGGCATTTTAAATGCTGATCGGACCATGTTAGTCAGGGACTGAACCCATAATCTTTCAGCATGTGATGCTGAGAATGGCTCTTCCACTGTTGATTCCTATACAACAGAATCAACCTCATCCTGATCCCCTTCAGGTAGGTCGATCCCTGTATGGGACTGTTGCTCTGCTAACAGGTACTCTGAGGGAGGAGACGGAGATCGGGTGCGCTTTCCCTCTGACAGGAAAGCAGCGATCAATGTTGACAATCTCTCTTCCAGCCTTCCCAGAGCTGAGGAAAAAACCTCCTCTGTTACATACACAGGAGCAGGTGAACTGAGGACAGCCACAGTACCAGGTACTCCTGAGGGTGCTCTACGGTCACTAACCTCTGATTCTTCAGGGAAGATTGGTGCAGCCGAAGCATGCCAAAGATACTCAGAGCCCGATGGAGACCCCCTATGCTTCCTGGGATTTTTAGTCCCGGAGATTTTAGACGGCATATTCCTAAGCCCAAAGCTGAGGTATTCCAGCCGAAATACACCACTTACTGACAATAGTCTAGCACAATTGCTGCTATATAAACAGTTGGTGTCTACTAATGTGCCTTTCTATGGGGATGCCTGCATCAACCGCTTGCTGTATGCCTTTTTTAAATGTTGCCAGCTCTGTCTCTGCCGTCCATAGCCAGCTCGCAACACATAATTGTGCCTTTTAACATGCTGGGACGCCCGCACATGCGCAGAAGCGCTGCGGCGCGCACAGAGCGTCATCCCCCAAGCTCCGCCCCCTTTTCCAGCTCACCTCTATATATAGAGGCGCGTGCACGCGCACGCGCGCCTTCGGCGCTCTTTTTTGAAAAAGGAAACTAGGGACAGGAGACAGGGCCCTTTTGCCGCAGGCCGGGGGATGGACGAGCATTGCAACATGGCAGAGGAAGCAGTTTCCCACAAGAGAACTCACCATCTGCCTGGACTTGACTCTGATGAAAAGAAAAAGTCCACATGACAAGAAACGTTCCACAGCGGCCTCTAGTGGATTAACACAGGTACCGCGGTCTGTCTATATATTTTTTTTTTTTTTTTCTTGACCACTATTAAAATTATTACATTTTTTAGTAGTTACAGGCATGCACAGATATTTAGCGGGAATACCGTTAGGTAACAGGCAGAAAGACATATTAGGCTTGGGGGTCCCCGAATAGAACCAAGTTCCTGGGGGGCCCCCACTTACCTTTTCCCCGCCGCAGGACTCTGTTTGGTCCACAGAAGCCCAAACTTCACCTCTCACGGCAGGCATTGTAATTAAACCTTCAGGGACCGGGTTCCCAAGGATTCCACTCCCCTGGACCTGTATAGCACACTGCACAGAAAGCATCTTAGTCGTGGGTATGACCAGAGCTCTGGATCCCAGGGTCCAGCTCTCCTAAGAGAAGCATTACAGGCAAAACCTTGCTCTTCTCTGCAAGGCCCGGTTACCGACCGTTTAGCTATGAAGCTTTTTTGGTTGGATCCGGAATAGCTTACTGAGGCCCAAAAGAACCTGTACGCAAGCTCAGGGAAAAACACATGTTACTTCTTGGCCAACACCTTAGACACTGGCAAAAAACTGAGGTGCTCCCGGATGGGAGGGGCTTATATAGGGGAGGGTACTTCCCGGTTTGGAAGTTGCCAGTGCCAGCACCTGAAGGTAAACTATATAACCCACATAGTAATGACTATGCCGCTCTGTGTCCCGTGATGTACGAGAAAGAAAAATGCATTCCTGCCTATGGTATATAATTGTGTTCACATATGCATCAGTTTTTATTCTTCTGTATATTCTACAGTTTATAATGGCATCGCAAGGAGAAGGTGATTTTTTTTTATCTTTACCACAATTCAATTTCTACCTTCATTATGATTAGTATCCAATTTGTATTTTGTCAGGGGCACTGCTGACTGGTTTGGAGTAAGTAAAGAGAGTGACTCGTCTCATAAATGGCAGAGGAAAAGCCTTAGACATTGCAGCCAGAGATATGGAAAGTTGAAACCACAAGTTATCCGAGAAATGGACCTCCCTAGCCAAGACAACATATCTCTAACAAGTACAGAAACACCACCACCTCTTTATGTGGGATCAGCTCAGTTTAATATGCAAAAGGTATTATTCACACACTCTGAATTGACATTCTGCCTTTTCCGTTGAAAAAGTTGATAAACTTTTAAACATTGAAGTTTTTAAATAATAATAGTTTAGGTAAATGGACAACATACATTTTAAATTAGTTTTTGCCTTAACCAAAATTTTTAACCTGAAAAAAACTAGGGCAATTTTTAACAGTCATCATAAAAAATGGAAGTCACTTTCAGGTGTTTGGGAGCCAGAAGACGGTTGGACCAAGACTTATTTTTATAGTAAAAGTAAATTATTGCATGCATTTAAATACAAGTGCTTTTGTTTTTATTTTTCCTATGCTGTGTGTCGGGGCAGAAAAAAAAAAAAGAAGTCATGTACTGCATGCAAACATGCATATATGAAGTACATCTCTACTATAGATGCACATTTCATGGACCTGAGCAATTGTTACATTTCTGCTCTGGGCCCGTTTACGCAAAGATGTACATGGTATTCAACCTATGAAAACATGCTTTGGCAAATGTGCATTCTGTGTACCCATTTAAGCATGGGCACCTTTATCTATTTTATAAAATAAATGTATTTTGCCAAGTCACTATAGGATTAAGTAATGAGGTGAGGTCACTACTTTATACCTTCAGTTCATACCTTCATTCCTTTCTTTTCATTAGGAATAGCTATCAGAGCTGTACAGTATTTACAGAATATGTTAGGATTATTATATTATAGGTATTAATAATATTCATTTCCATATATGCAGATTATTGATCCACTGGCACGAGGGCGCGCTTTTCGAATGGTAGAAGACATAGATGGCTACAGTATGCCACATACACCTATTACACCAGGAGCAACTTCTCTCTGCTCATTTACCAGCTCAAGATCTGGATTCAGCCGATTTCCCCGGAGACGGAAAAAAGAGTCTGTGGCAAAAATGAGCTTTAGAGCTGCAGCAGCACTTGTGAAGGTAAGATCCAAAATATTTTGTGATATTTCCACAAGTTCTGTGCATCTCAGATAATATGAGTAAGATGTGCTTGATATGCTTTTTAGAATTGGAATGTTATACATTATTACCCATTTATTATATCCTTGTCTTAGAGTGTTGGGTAAGTGTAATATAATTGAGCATATCGACATACTGCATATTCATTTTAAATAACTTTGAGGAGTGATAACTCAATCCACTTTGTAGCTCCCAGTCATGTCCAGTGTTTCGGTAGATGAAACTTCTGTAAAGACAAGTGGCTCATCTCGACCACTTTTCCCTCATTGTCACTTAGGGTTCAATCCCTGTGTTATTGCTCGTCAAGCTGTTCAAATCACAAAATTCCTTTTCCTTAAGTGCATTTCAGCTGTCATTTAGTATAAAAGTAGGTTTCACGTACTATGCCATTGCAATTTTGTGACTTCTGCTTTTAGCTGAGCTTCCAGTGTCTCCTGCTTAAGGGCTCATGCACATTGGACATTATAAAAACACCAATAGAGTTGAGTTTTTAAGCGTTTTTAGCAAGAAAACATAAGCTATGAGATCAAAAATGTTTTAAAACTTTGGTTAGCCACGTTTTACCACGTTTACTGGCACTGGAGTGTTTTTACAGCTCAAAAACTCCCCTCAAATCCCACTTGTTCTGCCAAAAAACGCTGATAATAGCCTATGTGTGCATGAAAACACATAGTCCAATGTACATGAGGCCTAAAAAGCGAGCTTACACTAACAAGCAAGATCTGCTTTTTTATTCCATGCCCCCCCCCCCCCCCCCCAATCTCTGCTAAAACCTTGTAGAAAAAAATAAATAAATACTTTACTCCAGCTTCCTTACTGCACTGGGTGACCACACCATTCTTTTTGCAAGATCCTGGGAAATGCTGAATACCTTAAGATTCACAAGAAGGTGTTCCAGCACAGTGCAGAAGAATATTTTCTTTATCCACTTTCGATATCTTCTTATTAATCATCCGTTGGTGAGCTAGTTATACAGCATTTTTTGCATTCTATATTCTAGTAGTAGACGACACTAGATGCTTATCTAAAATATTATTCGCTGTGCAGGGTGAGGGTGGAAATCTCACAAACCAAATCCCAAGATAAATGAAAGTCGAAAATTTGTTGAACCCTGTCACATTAAACCCAAACCAGAAAAAGTAGTTTTGTACAGAGTTCAACTTTAAGAGCCGGTTCACACAGGGGCAACACGACTTTGAGCGCGACTTTGTGAGGCAACTTGGACACGACTTGAGCGTGAACCACAGCGCGACTTGGAGCGACTTGAAGTCGCCTCCAGGACAGGCTTCTTTGCCAGTACCTGCCTGCGAGAATGTGTTTCCAGCGTGATCCCATCGCGCTGGTTCTCGGCGACAGGGTACTGTACACCTCGCGCTCACTGTCCCGTGTTTGGTATGAATCATGAAGGGGAACTCCGCGCTCGCTCCCCCTATGAATCATGAGGGTGAGCGAGCGCCCCCCCCTCCTGTACCGTACCAGGCCGCATGCCCTCAACATGGAGGTGGGTGCTTTGGGGCAGGGGGGGCGCCCTGCGGCCCCCCCCACCCCAAAGCACCTTGTCCTCATGTTGATGGGGACAAGGGCCTCTTTCCGACCACCCTGGCCGTTGGTTGTCGGGGTCTTCGGGCGGGGGGCTTATCGAAATCTGCGAGCCCCTTTTAATAAGGGGGCCCCCAGATCCTGGCCCCCCACCCTATGTGAATGAGTATGAAGTACATCGTACCCCTACCCATTCACCTGGGGGAAAAGTGTCAATAAAAAAAACACACTAGACAGATTTTTAAAGTAATTTATTAGGCAGCTCCGGGGGTCTTCTACCGACTTTGGGGTCTTCTTCCGACTTCGGGGGTCTTCTACCGACTTCGGGGGTCTTCTTCCGACTTCTCCGTTCTCTCCGGTGCTTTCTGCCTTCTGCCGGGCTCCTCCGCTATCTTCTGCCAGGTCTTTTGCTAGCGGGGGCCCGGTCTTCATCGTCGTCTTCTTCCCTCTTCTCTCCGCTCGATGTTGACTCGACGCTCTCTGAAGCTATAATGCCGTGTGCGCGGAGCGCAACGACTTATATAGGCATGGGGCGTGGTCACCGGGTTAACCCGCCTCTTATCACGTCACAGTCCCATCGTGCTCCGGGCGGTGACAAAATAAGGGGCGGGGTCACATGGTGACATCACCCGGTGACCACTCCCCATGCCTATATAAGTCTTTGCATTACACCATACTCATTCACATAGGGTGGGGGGCCGGGATCTGTGGGCCCCCTTATTCAAAGGGGCTCACAGATTCCGATAAGCCCCCGCCCGCTTGCTCGTCCCCACCCCCCTTCCTGACCGGCCAGGCTGCGTGCTCAGATAAGGGTCTGGTATGGATTTTGGAGGGGACCCCCACGCTGATTTTACGGCGTACAGGGTTCCCCTTGAAATCCATACCAGACCTAAAGGGCCTGGTATGCTCTTGGAGGGGAACCCATGCCAGTTTTTTATTTAAAATTTGGCATGGAGTTCCCCCTCATGATTCATACCAAATACCAGCTCTGTGGGAGGGAGGGGTTTGCCTTAGAGCCGGTTCACACAGGGGCAACTTCCTGTAAAGTTGCCTCACTATGAACGGGGATCCGACTTGGAGGCGACTTCCATTGAAATCAATGGGTACAAGTCGCCTAGAAGTCGGATTGAAGTCGTAGAGGAACCATTTCTGAAGTCTGAGTGACTGCAGTAGTGTACATTAAGACGGCTCCATTCACTTCCATTACTTTTATAAACCGCGCGACTTGGGGCGACTTGAAGAAGTCGGATCCCAGGACGCCCCTGTGTGAACCAGCTCTAAGGCATCAGGTGCTTCTGTGTTTCTTTAAAGGAGAAGTAAGGCCAAAGCTTTTTTGGCCCTTCTTCTCCTATGGTGCACAGGAGTACTGCACTCCTGTGACCTCTTTTCACTGGACAGTGGGCTAAAGCCCGCTGTCGGCTGTCGTCACTCACCTGGTCTAGGCTAGGGAACGATCCTGACTTTGCACCACTGGAAGACTGAGCCAGCTGCTCCCTCCCCAGCCCAATGCTCCAGTGAGCATCGGAGGGCCAGAGCAGAGAGCCACTGACTCACAGTCACTGCTTTCTGCTCAGAGCGGAGGGCAGAAATGAACAATCAGCGGTGTTTTATCACTCAGTTCTCAATGCAGAGGCAGTGGGGGACAGATTCAACATCGGATTTATGCTCCATCCATCTAGGTGAGTATAAGGCTCATACTTCTCTTTTTAAGTGATGTGGCACCTGAATCTTGGATTTATAATTTAGTGTGAAGTATGCAAGTGGAGAATGGGCAGAGGTCCTGAAACTATGACGGGGGGATCTCACTGCTGGTGTCTACAAGGGATAAAAAAAAAAAAAAAAGCTGTCAAATGACTCAATTCACCAAGTCTCCACATATTACTGAAATATTTATCTTAGGGTGGCCTGACCTGTGTCAATGAAATAAGTTTGGATAATATTAGAGGTGTACTGCAGTGTACCATATATTTGTCAGAAGATGATGTAGCCACATTTCTAGTAACAGCACACCTGCCTCCATAAAGGAGAAGATGGGAAGTGTAGGCGAAGGAGAGAGCTTAAAAGAGGTGACGTTTAGCTATAAACATTAACAAACGTGCTAACCTTTCATTGTAGGGTCGATCGATAAAGGAAAGTACTTTACGAAGGATACATAGACGAAGCTTCACTCCTGTTAGTTTTCTAGAAGAAGACACCATGGATTTTCCGGATGAACTGGACACATCATTTTTTGCAAGGGTGAGAACTATTGTTTCCTTGTCGTTTCAGTTGTAAAGAAGTAGTATAGTAGCAACACAGAAGTGTGAAAAAATGCAAGACTCAATTGGACCCATATCTTTATTCTCATTGCCGTTGGCTTTGTTGATAAAGACCATTAATGCTCTTGTAGGGAGGACACTTCTTAATTTAATACAGGTACTAGTTCTGTTAATTTAGAGGAAAACAATAAAAAAAAAAAAAAATAGATATCACACATTACTACACTAGTTACCGTATATACTCGAGTATAAGCCGAGTTTTTAAGCACAAATTTTTGTGCTGAAAATGCCCCCCTCGGCTTATACTCGAGTCACCTTTTTGCACCTGATCTCCCGGAATTTGGGGAGCCGGTACTGGCCGGCCGTAGGTCCCCTGGACCCCAAACTTGGCACACATATAGCCCCACTCTTCCTCTACAAGTGTGCAAAGTTTCTTGTCCGGGGGACCTACGGCCGGGGAGCACCGATTTTTCAAAACCAGGCACCCCTTCCATAGACTCCCATGTTAAACGGTCATTTCTCTGGTGACTTTAGGGACCCGGTATCGGCCGGTCGTAGGTCCTCTGGACCCCAAACTTGGCACATATGTAGCCCCACTCTTCCTCTACAAGTTTGCAAAGTTTCTTGTCCGGGGGACTTACGGCCGGGGAGCACCGATTTGTCAAAGCCGGGCACCCCTTCCATAGACTCCCATGTTAAACGTCAGTCTAGTCATGGGCAGAGTGAGGCATGGGCACAGTGAGGCATACCCTAGGCTTATACTCGAGTCAATACGTTTTCCCAGTTTTTGTGGTAAAATTAGGTGCCTCGGCTTATATTCGGGTCGGCTTATACTCGAGTATATACGGTATGTATAATTTTTTGCTTTTATTGATTACCTTCATAATTCAATCCACAGTCTATATCATTTTCCAAAACCGGTAAGAATAATAATGTTTCTTTGTTGAAGTATGGAAAACAGGGGTTATTCTGTAAACCATTCCTAAATAAAACAGCTCCAGATATAATTTTGTCAAGTAGAAATGAATGGCCACACACTGATGCTGTCACCAATGTAAAACCAGCTTTAAAGTCGTTCTAAAGCCTAAATATTTTTTACCTTAATGCATTTCCTTTAAAAAATGTATTTTGACATGTTTGGTATCTATTTTATATTTTACCACCAAATTGGGTATTGTATTGTGTTTGTGTGCACTAAAATTAATTTAAGTGTAATTTCCTTAAAAATTCTTCTTGATAAATGCCTGCACAAATAGCGTGTGAGATAAAAATTGCAACAGCCACCATTTTATTCTCTAAGGCCTCTGTTTTTCATAAAATATATAAAGCTTGGGGGTTTAAAGCAGGGTTGCCAACTTTCAGTAAATTTATGAACAGTTTGTAAAATCCGTACTTTTTGCATCTGTCCTTGAATGTCCATTACAGACATGTAGGCTGCATGTCTGTAACTGACATTCATGGACAGATGCAACAATTATGGATTTTACAAACTGTTTGTAAATTTACTGAAAGTTGGCAACCCTGGTTTAAAGCTAAAAAAAAAAAAAAAAGACAGATTTTAAACATGTATGTAAAAATTAAAAAAATTGCAGTTAAATGAATTTGAATATGCAAGAAAAGTCAAAATATTTCTCTTCCTTCTGCATTTATCAGTTTTATTAAATATTTTTATTTTTGCTCTGTTTTATAAATATAAATATCATGCTGTTTTATAAACAGGAAGGTGCTCTTCATGAAGATATGTCTAGTTACCCTGATGAAGTGTTTGAATCTCCTTCAGAGGCAGCCATCAAAGAGGCCGATAATACAGAAAAAGCAGAAGATGCTGAGGAACATACAGGGAGTGCCTTGGACAAAAGTGAATTAGAAAAAAGTCATTTAATGCTGTAAGTGGTCATCTAATTTACAGAAACTAAACAGTAATTGTTAACTTCCCCCCTTTTTTGTTTTTATATATATATATTCAGTACATCCTAAATAATATTAAACGTAAAGCGGTTGTAAAGAATTACTTTTATTATTTATTTTTTATAATAAACATGTTAAACTTACCTACTCTGTTCAATGATATTGCACAAAGCAGAACCTAACCTCCTCCTCTGGGGTCCTCCGCCAGCGCTCTGGGCTCCTTCTTTTCTCTGTGTGCCACCATAGGAAACAGGGCTGTGTGCATCCAGAGACAGACATCGTGGCTTGACCCCGCTCCCTCCTCACAAGATTTGAATGACAGCAGCAGGAGCCAATGGCTCCCCTGCTGCCTCTGTCCTGTGACTGTAGGGAGGAAGGAGGGACCCAATACAGATGGGCACAGCGCTGGATCGGGTGAGGATTCAGGGTAAGTATTTTGGGGGGGGGAAGGGGGACATACAAATACTGAGCCTTTTTAACCTTAATGCTGGGAATGCAGTAAGGTAAAACAAATGGCTAGCCTTTACAACTGCTTTAAGAGACACTGGGGTAACTCTGCCTCCAGTTTCCTGGGGACAAGCATCACCAGCACTTCCATTTGTCCTTGCTGTATATCACACCTTCAGCTCATCAACCTTACTTTCCAGTATCCATGAATGCAATGAGATGGCCCCTTTAGCACACAACTATACTTCCTATATCCTATAAAAACTAAATAGCACTGGAGGCTTTTTGCGCCCAACAAGCATTACACCCCATTACACAGATCGAAATTTGGCCAGTTCAGCAGGGATTGGATTAGCCCTCCCAATTCAGCAGAAGTTGATCTGTAGTTAAACTTCTGTTGAACAGAATCATTAGAAAAAATGTAATTCCATCAGAGTCTGCAGCCAATTTGCTGCAATGCTGATCAGTGTATTTTTTTTGACAGTGAAGGTTCATTTTATTCTTGGCTTTAGACCCTTAAGCCGGCCATACATGGATCGAAATGCATCCGGTTCAGTAGGGACTGGACAATTTTTTATCCATGTATGGGCAGGGTGGTTATATAGAAGTCGATCTACCAATTATTTCTGTACAACCGCCCTGTTAGATCTTTACCGGTCAATCAGTGCTGCCAGCTATAGCCAGCAACACTGATCAGTGTATTCTGATGGTGGGGAAGTCTCCCCGCTGTCAGAATACAAATAGCTTAGTGTCCATCCACACATTCGGGTCAGTTTCTTTTTCGTTCATCCATGTTGGTTGAATGTAAAAAAAATAAATCACCTATGGGCTGCTTTAATGAATATACTCCTATCTGCCTGTTTGCTCTTCCATTCAGTGTTCATCCCCCCTGCTATCCTTTGCAGAAAAACACTTTCTGTATACTATCAGCAGTACTGAAAACTTCCTACCCACAAACAGCTTTATACTCTCCTGGCTCATGTGCCTCTCTCTTGTCTGCTTGCCTTTCCCATGTTGCACATCCCCCACTCACCCTCCTTACCAGTTTTATATTCTCCCCCTGTGTGTCTTCTTCTTTTCCTTTTTGCTATCATCCAGTGCACGCATGCACACGATCGGATTATCCAACGGGAATTGTGTGATGGCAGGCTGTTGTCGGAAGATCCGACCGTTTGTATGCTCCATCGGACAATTGTTGTCTGATTTTCCACAGACAAATATGGGATAGCATGCTTTAAAATTGTCCGCAAAAACAAATGTGTGCTATCGGATTATCCTGTCATGTGTACACATGTCCTTCGGACAAAACTCCAAAGTACAAACACGCATGCTCAGAAGCAATGCTCACCATAACAAGACATTAGCAGAAGTTGCCCAAAGGGTGGCGCTAAAGAGCTGAAAAAACACGTAGTTTCGTGTTTGTTGGCTGATAATTCTTTGCCGTTTGTATGCAATACAAGTTCCTGGCCAACGCCATTCGGATAAAATTCCTACGCTTTGTCCGCAGAAAATCCAATCGTGTGTATGAGGCTTAAGACACTCGTTTACAGCAGTCAGACTTGGTCATATTTCCAACACACTTGTGCCCTACAAAAGTGTGCCCTATCCCCCTACACTTTCTACTCTTTTTTTCCCTATATCTTACACACATTTCAAGACAGCTAAAATCATTGACAAGCATTGACTTAGTACCTACCAGACTGAACACGTGCCAATAATGGGATTTGTAGTGGCAGTGAAGCTGTTGACCAATACTTTAGATAACTGGAAAAAACATTCAGGAATGAATAAATAAATGTGGGTACATGGAGTCTTTCATCTGCATATTAAAAAATTCTGTCTTATTCCAGGCCACTGGAGAGAGGTTGGCGTAAAGTAAAAGAAGGACACCTTGTACAACCAAAAATAAGACTTTGTCAGGAAGTAGTCACTGTCAGTCCTCAAAAGAGAGGCCAGCGTATAACTGTTCCGGTAAAGAAGCTGTTTGCAAAAGAAAAAAGGCCATATGGTCTTGGAATGGTGGGAAGATTAACAAACAGAACATATCGTAAAAGGATAGACAGCTATGTTAAAAGACAAATAGAAGATATGGATGACCACCGGTATGTACAGTATAAGTCAACGTACTAACTAAATAAGAAACAGTTATTTGTACATTTTGTTTATAACTTGGCCTTGGTGGTAATTTATTTAATTTTTGTTTAGTTTAAAATGGTAGTAAACCGAAAAAAAATAAATATATATATTGTGACAGCAGGAAGGTAAAGTCACCTGGTTGCATCCAGGGGGGTAGATATATTTCGCCCAGATTCAGGCTTTACGCCGACTTATACAACTAGGTGGAGAGTTGTATAAGGCTAGTGGGCTCATGGATGACTCATACCTCTAGGGAGAGGGCTGGGCGTCGTGCAGACAGGGAGTTGATGAGACCAGCTGAAGCTTGTCAGCTCATTTAGGCCTCTATAAGAACTCCCAGCTTCATTAGATGTTAGCTCATGCCTGGAACCAGACCTGTGTGGACTGTCTAGGGAGAGTGAACCCCTGTGCGGTGAGACAAAGCCTGTGTGGCTATTTGCTTGGACATTTAAAACCAGGGACTTAGGGACTAGGACAGCACTAGGCTGATCCCAGTTGTTAGTTAGGAAACCTGTATGTTTAGTCAGAGGTCAAGTTGACCAGGATTTATTTTGTTTATGTTTCTTTTGCTTTGCTGTGTTTTGTCACTGTAAATAGAAAATAAACCGCACCTTTTTGATTTTGAAAACCACAACCTCCGTTTGCTGGGCCTGTTTTGTGTGGGGAGCCCATCCCGGGGGTCACACACACCCGCTGCCGAGCTAACCCCCTCACAGTTGGTGGAGAATGCGGGCAGTTTTTTTTTAAGCCAGCATGGAGGAGATACTGAAGCAGCTGGCTCTAGCAAATGCCAATCAACAGCAGACAAATGCAGGTTTGCAAAAGAGCCTTGCAGCTCATCAACAGAGCCTTGCAGCTCAACAACAGAACTTCGCAGCCCAGCAGCAAGCTCATCAACAGAGCCTTGCAGCCCAGCAGCAGACAAACGCAACTTTGCAACAGAGTCTGGAGGCTCAGCAACGAGCCCAGCAGCAATCTGAGGCCCGCTTCATAGACCTGTTGCAGAAGCAAGAGCAGAGACTACAACAACAGATGGAAGCAGTAATGCAGCAACGTCCGCAGACCAGTGAGGAAAGCCGTCCCACTAATACCGCGTCCTTTGGGGTGAGTCGTTTATTGACAAAAATGACTGGAGAGGATGATCCAGAGGTATTTTTGACCACATTTGAAAGGACCGCTGAAAGAGAAAAGTGGCCTGAGGAGCAGTGGGCTGGACTGGTGGCTCCTCTGTTAACTGGTGAATCGCAGAAAGCTTACTATGACCTAGAGCCTAACCAAGAAAAAGACTATGTGATGCTAAAAGCTGAAATATTGGCAAGGCTGGGTGTCACCCAGGCTGTCCGGGCTCAGCGTGTGCATAACTGGACTTTCCAGCTTGGAAAACCCCCCAGGTCTCAAATGTATGATCTCATTCACCTGAGCAGAAAGTGGCTACAGCCAGAGACTTTGTCCGCACCAAAGATTGTGGAACGTGTTGTAATGGATCGGTTTTTGAGAGCTCTTCCTACTGCCATCCAAAAGTGGGTAAGCCATGGAGACCCAGAGACGGCCGATGGTCTTGTGGATCGTGTGGAGAAATACTTGGCTACAGAGAACCTGACGGCCTCTTCCAGAGACACTCGGACTTTCCACCCTAAGACCAGACCATCCCCAGGGGCGGATAAGAGGATTCCAAGGGGAGAGAGTGAGAGGGTGGGAGCTCTACCCCAAGTTTGGCGAGAACAGCCTGGGAAATCAGCGGCTCAAGAGGCGGCAAGAAGGATCGTTTGCTACCGCTGCCGGCAAGCGGGACATATTGCAGCCAATTGCCCGGTTGTGGAGGAACCCATGCAGTGTGACTTTCTGACGGGCAGACGTCAGTCGCTGTGTGCGACAGTCGCATGCACTGCCATTCGAGGAACTGAGAAACATTTATGCAAAATGTGTGTTAATGGTAGAAATGTTGTGGTATTGCTGGATTCAGGTAGCCTTGTGACCCTGATAAAGGCTGAGTTAGTTAAAACAGAGGTCTCTGGGAATAGCAAGGTAGCTGTTATTTGTGTGCATGGGGACACCCGAGAGTATCCAGTGACTACAGTGTGTTTCGAGACCCCCAAAGGTACCCTCTCTCATCCAGTGGGCTTAGTATCTCAGTTACCGCATGACGCCATTGTGGGAAGGGATTTTCCGAAGTTCTGGGAACTGTGGGATGATCCTGAGCCCCTCACTGGTGCCCCTATGTACCAGGAATGTGATAGCCAGAACTCCCCTGAGAGTGGTGAGGACTCTCCGGAATTTCCCTTATCAGTATTGGCAGGGGAGACTCAAGAAACTGGAGAGGAGCCCACCTCCTCAGACGAAAACCTACCGTCTGTGGAGTTTTCTGATCTTGAGGTTCACAGGGAAAACTTTGCCACAGAACAGTTGAAAGACCCCGCCCTAATAAAGGCACAGGAAAACGTAGTGAAAATAGATAGCGAGTTAGTGAACCCAGATAATACCTGCACTTACCCATACTTCAGCGTAGAGAAGGACCTACTGTATCGGGTGGCAAAAAGGGCAGAAGAAACCGTTGAGCAGCTTGTGGTGCCCAAACCTTACAGGAAGTTGGTGTTGGAGTTGGCCCATGGGCACATTCTTGGAGGTCATCTGGGGACAGAGAAAACCCGAGAGAGGGTATTACAGAGATTCTATTGGCCGGGGGTGATGAAGGACGTAGAAAATTATTGTTCCTCCTGCCCTGTGTGTCAGAGGTTGGCCCCGATGCCACATTTCCGTAGCCCGCTGGTCCCTCTACCCATCATTGAGGTCCCGTTTGAGAGGATCGCCATGGATTTGGTAGGTCCTATAATCAAGTCCGCTAGGGGGCACCAGTACATATTAGTTATAATGGACTATGCCACCCGTTATCCAGAAGCGATCCCTCTCCGAAATACCTCGGCCAAAACCATAGCCAAAGAGCTATCTCTTGTTTTTAGCCGGGTGGGTATTTGTAAAGAACTGCTTACGGACCAAGGTACACCCTTTATGTCCCGGGTTATGAAAGAGCTGTGTAAATTGTTCAAAGTGACGCAATTGCGTACGTCTGTGTATCACCCCCAAACCGATGGGCTGGTTGAAAGATTCAACAAAACCCTAAAACAAATGTTGAAGAAAGTGGTGGATAGAGATGGAAAGGATTGGGACTGTTTACTTCCTTATTTGATGTTTGCTATTAGGGAGGTGCCCCAATCCTCTACGGGATTCTCCCCCTTTGAGTTACTGTATGGGAGACACCCAAGAGGGCTGTTGGATATTGCCAAGGAAACTTGGGAAAGTGAGAGTTCTCCCCACAGGAGTGTGATTGAGCATGTCGCCCTGATGCAAGATCGAATTGCACAGGTAATGCCCATCGTGAAGGAACATTTGGCCCAAGCGCAGTTGGCACAGCAGAGAGTGTACAACCGTGGAGCCAAGACCCGTACCTTTTCCCCGGGGGATAGGATATTGGTACTTGTCCCTACGGTTGAAAGTAAATTCATTGCCAAATGGCAAGGCCCCTACGAGATAATGGAAAAAGTGAGCGAAGTGAATTACAAGGTCAGACAACCAGGAAGGCGAAAGCCCGAACAGATCTATCACGTTAATCTGTTGAAAGCCTGGAGGGATAGAGAGTCCCTAGTCGCAGACACTTGGTCACCAGCTCAAACTGGTTGCGTGATTCCTGAGGTTGGAATAGCAGCCACCTTGTCACAACCCCAACAACAGGAGGTTAAGGAGTTTGTGCTTCGCAACAAGGAGGTATTCTCTGAGCTGCCGGGACAAACATCTGGGGTAGAGCATGACATCATTACCCCGCCCGGTGAAAGGGTGAAGTTAAAACCCTATCGGATCCCAGAGGCTCGACGGGAGGCAATACGGGAGGAAGTACAGAAAATGCTGAACTTAGGGGTGATAGAGGAGTCCCAAAGTGATTGGTCTAGTCCCATCGTGTTGGTGCCTAAACCGGATGGGAGCTGGCGATTTTGTAACGATTTTCGTCAGTTGAACAAAGTTACAAAATTTGACACCTACCCCATGCCACGTATAGATGAGTTGATCGACCGGCTGGGAACAGCCCGATACATGACGACTCTTGACCTCACAAAAGGGTATTGGCAAATCCCCCTGGCCAAGTCGGCCAAAGAGAAAACCGCATTTGTAACCCCAGACGGGGCGTTCCAATATAAAAGAATGCCGTTCGGGTTACAGAATGCGCCGGCCACATTCCAGCGGAAAATGGACCAGATGCTGAGGCCCCATCGGAAGTATGCTGCGGCTTACCTGGATGACGTAATTGTCCATAGCACAGATTGGGCCTCACATCTGCCAAAAGTGCAAGCAGTCCTGGACTCTGTTCGGGAAGCGGGGTTTACGGCTAACCCCAAGAAGTGTACCATTGGGCAGGAGGAGGCCAAATATCTTGGGTACACCATTGGGAGGGGAGTAATAAAACCCCAACTCAACAAAGTCGAGGCCATCCAGAGTTGGCCACGTCCCAACAGCAAGAAGCAGGTACGAGCCTTTCTGGGAATCGCTGGGTATTATCGGCGATTCATTCCCCACTTTGCTTCTAAGGCTGTGCCCCTAACCAACCTGACGAAGGGGAAAGGGTCGGTCATGATTAAATGGACCCCCGAGGCTGAGGCAGCATTCCAATTCTTGAAACAAGCCTTATGTAGCCAGCCAGTGTTGTACTCACCCGACTTCTCTAAAGACTTTGTCGTACAAAGTGATGCGTCAGATGTGGGGTTAGGAGCAGTATTGTCCCAGGTCTGGAACGGGGAAGAGCACCCAGTCATTTACCTCAGCAGGAAGTTGAAGTCCCATGAGGTAAATTACGCCACCGTTGAAAAGGAGTGTTTAGCGGTGAAGTGGGCTCTAGATTCCCTTCGGTACTACCTGCTAGGTAGGCACTTTGACATGGTTACGGATCACGCTCCGTTAAAGTGGATGGCTCAAAACAAGGAAACAAATAGAAGAGTGAATAGGTGGTTCCTGGCCCTCCAGGAATTCAACTTCACAGTAAAGCATCGCCCTGGCGTTCAAATGGGGAATGTGGATGCTTTGTCTCGAGTACATGAATGCCTGATTGCTGGTGTTCCAACCCCGAGGTTAAAACAAGAGGGGGGGGTATGTGACAGCAGGAAGGTAAAGTCACCTGGTTGCATCCAGGGGGGTAGATATATTTCGCCCAGATTCAGGCTTTACGCTGACTTATACAACTAGGTGGAGAGTTGTATAAGGCTAGTGGGCTCATGGATGACTCATACCTCTAGGGAGAGGGCTGGGCGTCGTGCAGACAGGGAGTTGATGAGACCAGCTGAAGCTTGTCAGCTCATTTAGGCCTCTATAAGAACTCCCAGCTTCATTAGATGTTAGCTCATGCCTGGAACCAGACCTGTGTGGACTGTCTAGGGAGAGTGAACCCCTGTGCGGTGAGACAAAGCCTGTGTGGCTATTTGCTTGGACATTTAAAACCAGGGACTTAGGGACTAGGACAGCACTAGGCTGATCCCAGTTGTTAGTTAGGAAACCTGTATGTTTAGTCAGAGGTCAACTTGACCAGGATTTATTTTGGTTATGTTTCTTTTGCTTTGCTGTGTTTTGTCACTGTAAATAGAAAATAAACCGCACCTTTTTGATTTTGAAAACCACAACCTCCGTTTGCTGGGCCTGTTTTGTGTGGGGAGCCCATCCCGGGGGTCACACACACCCGCTGCCGAGCTAACCCCCTCACAATATATATATTTTCTCCCTGCAAGTTTAGAGCAAAATGTTCTAGTATGCATTGCATACTAGCATATTATGAAATACTTACCTTAAAACAAAGTGCTCCATCGGCGCGGTGTCAACACTGATAGGGCTCCTATCTTCACCTGGTCTTTCGTCCGGATTCACGGGGTCTGCCCATTTTTAATTGCCGAGCTGCAATAACTTCAATCCCATACACGAGGTTGGGGACTGCTGCCCTTAACAGTGAACGTTTAGTAGATATTTGTACCTACAGGTAAGCCTTATTATAGGCTTACCTGTCGGTATAAATAAACAAGTGGACTTTACTACCGCTTTAATCAACATATTTATTGCATGCTTTATTATAGAATGAAAAAGATGCAAGTTCAATGGTAGATCTGTAATACCCTGTTCAGAATTAATACATATTACTGTAAAAAATAAGCTCTATATTTGTGCCTTAAGAGGAATAGGATATTGCACTTTTCTTTTTATCTATAGATAATGTGATAAATATTGTGTTCTTTTCAGGCCGTTCTTCACTTACTGGATTACAGTTGTACATCTACTCATTACAATCCTGACTGTATCCATCTATGGTATTGCACCTGTTGGATTTTCTCAACATGAAACTGTAGAATCTGTACGTAATTCAAGCAAAAAACACTTGTTGGCATTGCAATAAATGAATATTACATTAGCATTATATAGCACCTTTGCACTGTAGAACCAGGCCTACCACCTGGAAACAGGTTAAAGTATAACTAAAGGCAAAACTTTTTTAGTTATGGATAGATTGGAGAGGGATTGGAACACCTGTCAATTTTTTGGCTGTCTGTGCCCCCGTTAGGGAGATTCACTCTCTTTATTTGTCCTGTTTACCATTATCATTGAAAGTGAAAGTAAAAGTAAAAGAAAATCCCAAATTTTGTGTTGTCCCCAGAAAAGTATAATGCCGCGTACACAGGATCGGAAATTCCGACAACAAATGTCCGATGTGAGCTTTTTGTCGGAAATTCTGACCGTGTGTTGGCTTCATCGGACATTTGCTGTCGGGTATTTCCGACCACAAGAATTTGAGAGCTGGTTCTCAAATTTTCAGACAAGAAAGAAGAGCCGAACTGCCTATTGAACTTCATTGATCTCTGCTTGTCGTACGTCACCGCGTTCTTGACGTTCGGAATTTCCGACAAGATTTGTGTGACCGTGTGTATGCAACACAAGTTTGAGCCATCATTCTGTCGGAAAAAAAGCCACGGTTTTGTTGTCGGTATTTCCGATCGTGGGATTAGAGGGAAAGTCTTCCAATGGGGAAACTAGTTCTGGGGACTTGGTGGTGATTCCCAAGAGATTCCCTTATTTTGCAGGGATTTCTCCTCACTTCCTTTTTGGCTATGAGACAGGAAGTAAAGGGAAATCTGCAATGGAACACAGATGGCAAAAAATCTGAAATCTGGGGTTTTAACCCTCCCTTGCTCTATCCAAAATGAAAAAAATAAGTTTTGCCTATAGTTCTACTTTAAGGCCCCAGAACAGCAACTAGTTACTTGATGCACACAACACTCACTTACATACATACATCTATTGGGAATCTGGCCCATTTACTACAGGAACACATGTATAGTAAGCACTGACTAGTGTCCTTTACAGGCTGTGGGATTGATTTACTAAAACTGGAGAGTGCAAAGTCTGGTGCATCTGTGCATAGAAGCCAATCAGCTTCCAGATTTTTTTTTTGGCAAAGCTTAAAGTGATAGTAAAGTATTTTTTTTTTTAGTTAAAAATAAAAAACATGTTATACTTACCTGCTCTATTGCAGTGGATTTGCACGGAGCAGCCCAGATCCTCCTCTTCTTGGGTCCCTCTTCGGCTGGCCCTCCCTCCTGTTGAGTGCCCCCACAGCTATGGGGGCACCCGAGCTGAGTCACAGCTCCCTGTGTCCATTCAAACATGGAGCTGTGGCCCGCCTGCCCCCTTTCTCTCCTCATTGGCTGACTGACTTTGATTGACAGCAGCAGGAGCCAATGGCGCCACGCTGCTGTCTCAGCCAATGAGGAGGGGAGTCGATGGCAGCCGAGACATTCCTGCAACATCGCTGCATCTAGAGGGACCTCAGGTAAGTGTTAGGGGGGGCTGCTCCACACAGAAGGCTTTTTATCCTAATGCATAGAATGCATTAAACCTTCTGCCTTTACAACCACTTTAATTAATCAAGCTGAAAGTGGTTGTAAAGTCAGAAGTTTTTTTTTTATCTTAATGCATTCTATGCATTAAGATAAAAAAAACTTCTGTGTGCAGAAGCTGCCCTCCAGCACCCCTAATACTCACCTCAGCCCCATCTCTCTCCAGCGATGTCCACGAGTTCCTCGACTGTACGAGACTCTCCTCCTGATTGGCTGAGATACAGCAGCAGTGCCATTGGCTCCCGCTGCTGTCAAATTCAGTTAACCAATCAGGAGAGAGAGGGGGCGGGGCCGAATCTGGGCTCTGTGTCTGAATGAACACAAGGAGCTGTGACTCGGCTTGGGTGACCCCATAGCAAGCTGCTTGCTGTTTGGGCACTCGACAGGAGGGAGGGGCCAGGAGAGCCGAAGAGGGACCTGAGAAAAGGAGGATCTGGGCTGCTATGTGCAAAACCAACTACACAAAGCAGGTAAATATAGACATGTTTGTTATTTTTAGAGAAAAACTTTACAATCGCTTGAAGTTAGAAGCTGATTGGTTACCAAGCACAGCTGCACCAGATTTTGCACTCTCCAGTTTTAGGAAATCAATCTTAATATTCCCAGTAGAGGTAAATGTATGTTTTATAATTGTTGTTGTATCCTTATAATTATTGTTATTATTAATATTTGGCTAAGCTTTTGTGCTTACCCTATGGAGATACACCAACAGTATGTGGACACCCCTCCAAATGATGGTTCAGGTGTTTCCAGTGAAGGGTACTGTTAATGCTACAACAAACATAGACATTTTTTTAAACATTTCGCAAACATAGACATTTTAGGCTCCATGTACACGGGAAGTTTTTACAACTGCTCCTAATTGATTAAACTTGACAGATAGTAACCCACGTTTAAAATGTCTGTTTTGCCGTGTTTACATGTCGCGTTTAGCCGCGTTTTCGTTTAGAAGCGTTTAAAAAATATATATTTATATATATTTTTTTTTAAATGGCCAAAAAATGAAAAATGCCTATAAACAAAACACAGCTAAATGTGGGTTACCGCGTTTAGCCACGTTAGTCACGTTTTGCGTATGAAACGTGGAAATCTTCTGCGTCTGAACCCATTTTTTTGCTTTCAAAGAAACGCTGTTAAACGCAACCGCCTAAAAACGGCAATAAACAAGACTGTGTATATGGTCACATAGGATAATATTGAATGAGTTCAGGGGCAGTTGAAAAATGTGTCCAACTGCCTCTGAACGCGTGTTTAACAGCGTCCCGTGTACATGGGGCCTTAGAGAGTTGTTCCATTTCAACTTTGTGGAAACAGTTTGGAGAAAGCTCTTCTCTGAGGTATCAATACTGTGCCCGTACATAAATCCAGGTCCCTTAATACATGCTTTCAGGAATTTGGTGTGGAGGCACACAAATGGTCTGCCCAGAGCCCTAAACCTCTACCCTATTCAACACCTTGAGTTAGTAACTGATTGAGAGCTAGGTCTTCCATTCCAACGTCAGACCTAAAAATTGATCTATTGACTAAATGGGTACAAATTCCCACAGACACACTCTAGCTTCAAAGGCTTCATAATGCCGTGGTTGTGGAATGGGACTGCAGGGCACCCATCGATATAAAATTCTTCTTTTGGCATTCTTTCATGGGCACTTTTCCATTTGAAATCTATGTTGCAGATAATGTTTATACATCTTGTAAATGTTAAACAAAAACTTTATGTATATTTTACACAAGAAAGGGGGTGGCATAATTTATGTGTTCAATTCAGCCAATTTTTTTTGTTCTTCATGCATTTGTTGAGCTGGGCATAGACACAGCAAAGCTTCAGCTGACTCTCAAAGTGCTCCTAAAGGGAATCAACATTGTTGTACCTTTCCTTTCGAACTCCCTTTTACCACTCCAGTCCTAGCTGCAGCAAAGAACTTATGAAAAATACTTGCATTCTACTAGGTGTACTGTACTGCATCCACCATATAACAGCGCTAGGGACTGACAATTGGCTACTCAGGCAATGAGCAACAATTTATAGGAAGGCAGGGGAGTGAATCAGACCTTGGCTGCAACATATGTCAGGCGGCACTGGAAGAGTGCCTTCGATAGTTTTTATTGTAAACTTGGCTCAATCATTAGCAGTTAGAACTGAGCATATGATTAAAAACATAATCAGAGGTTACTTACAGTGGAATATGTCATTAAAATGGATACGGGATATAAGCAATATGTAACTTTACCTGTAGCAGTTGGGCTTGATCCTATCTTGTCTAATGTTCCCCCTAGTGGTTTTTAATTTGATGATAGCTTCACTGACCAAAAATGGGGCAGAGGAGGAGTGCGTCAAGTTTCACCACAAAGCTCAACACACAGCTTAGGCCTCATGGACACTGGTCGTAAAAAATTGCACTTTTACAGGTGCTTGATCTGTAAACGACCCTCTACGTTGGCCTATGTGGCCATGTACATATAGGTGTTTACAGGCTGCAAAAAAGCCATCACCAGCTTTTGTCAGAAAAAATTATGGATGTGTTTAACGCTTGAGCATTCATTCACTCTAATGGCCAGAATAAATTAATATTCTGGCCAATGAAACCCAGAAACATTGAAACGCCCGAACACATCTAAGCGAAGGGAAGAATGCCCCTTACATTGGTTGTCAGTGGAAAAAATACCCCCCTTAAAGTGGCGGTTAGAATGCCACCCTTACAAACAGCTAAAATGATCATTGGGTTCATGCTGCTGGCTCTGCCAAGTGCGTTGGACCGATAACTTTGCAGTCACTATCAGATGGATGGTAGTTTTTTCACAGCTCAAGGAACCCCTAACAAACTCTGGAGGAACAATAGCGTTCCACAGGACCATGGTTGAGAATGGCTGGTTTAGCGAGTCAGCTAATTTCCATATCAGCAGCTCTCCCTGCATTAGAAACAGGAACTAATGGCATATACGGTACTTGGATATCAGAATTCTGCCATTAGACACTAAAAAAAAAAGTTTTTGACTGGTGTTTTTGTAATACTCGGAACAAAAAAATTATATAATATATTGTTTTTTGCCAACTTAAATTTTTAATTAAATATGTTCTTTGTAGGTTTTGCGAAACAAGGGAGTTTATGAAAACGTAAGATACATACAGCAAGAAAACTTTTGGATTGGACCAAATTCTGCAAGTGTTTTTATTATTTCCAATATACAATATTTACATTTGCCATAAAAACATTGTTTTTACTTTTCTTTTTGATTTCTTAACTATGCTAAAGAAAACATGCAAAAACTACTTAGCTTCTTCTTAGGACGTGGAAAAAAAATCAGAGCAGTGTGAAGTAAGGGGGTTTACATGCAGGACTCATGGTGGCAGTGCAGAAATCAAAGACGCTAGAAGCTGCTTCAGCAAACCTCTCTTCTTCTCTGCTGAGAAGGCACCTAATTCAGTTTAGCAAAACATAGGGGTTGATTTACTAAAACTGGAGAGTGCAAAATCTGGTGCAGCTGTACATGGTAGCCAATCAGCTTCTAACTTCAGCTTGTTTAGTTAAACTTTGACAAAAATACTTGGAAGCTTATTGGTTTCTATGCAGAGCTTCACCAGATTTAGAAATTTCCAGTTTTAGCAAATAAACCCCATTGCTTCTTAAAGTGGAACTACACTGCATCTCAGCACCACCAACCAAAAATGCTATTTAATTCAGTTTTTATATTCAAAGAAAACTCCCAAAACCATCCATCCATGCTATTTTGGGGAGAATCACTTTGAAAAACACACCCTAGCATTTCTGGCCGTGGCCAGCTAGAGTAAGGGCAGATAATTAATGTAGCATTTACTTCCTGGAATCTATCTGCCCTTAGCTCAGGCATGCAGATAGGAAGGTGTTCTTAGCTGAGAACCCCCCCCCCCATAAGGATTAAAAATAGTCAATATCGATTGAGAGAGTTAAGTTCCGCTTTAATGTCTCCTCATTACACCAGATATTGGCTGACATGGGTGATGGTAAACGTAATGTTGATGTATATACAAAACTGGTGACTATGGTAAATGTAAAAGCATTTGGGAGGTAAATCTGCAATGAATATGCATAATGTATTTTACTACTTGCGCATTATGGAGGTTTTCATTAAAGCCTAAATTTATATAAAACTAAAAACAGAAAAATCAGCACAGGGGACATAACTTACAGCAGTTAGTACGATGTGTTCCTTGTCCTCATTCTTTCAGTAGAAATCTTCATCTTTTCATAGTACGGCTTCTGTAAATGGCAGATTGGGTAAAAAAGGGTGGGCATAGTTTAGCTGTCCTGATGAGAGCTCTTGACAGCTTGTAGCTTTATTAACCCTCCCCACACTGGAAGATTGGGCGGTAGAGGGGGGTAGAAAAGATGACAATTTCTACTGAAAGCTGAAGAATCAGGATAAGGGAGACATAGTAACTGTAAGTTATGCCCTCTGTTGATTCTTCTGTTTTTAGTTTTAGCTAAAGTCTGCATGAATACATTCCTGACATGTCACATTATATAGCAACATATATATTTTTTCTGGAAAGATCCACCCTTTATCAATTAAAAGCTATCCCTGAGCTCCAGTCAGGACCTTTCCTAAGCTGAGATGATTTTATCAGTCCTCTGTAAGCAAGAGGAAGCATTTCTTCAGCTTCTTTTGCCCTTGTTTTCATACTTAAACATTGTAACTTTGTAGCAAGTCACAAAGTGAGAGGCAGCAGCAGGGGCCAATCTGTGTCCTACATTTGTAAGCAAAGCCAAGAACTGCACAGGCACTAGTATTTACATGATTGTGTCCTCTCTGAGCCAGTATCTAAGTCCATGAAGCAGATGGTTACACTTGATTTCTAAAAAGACAGTGAAACCTTTGTTATCATTGTCAAGGGGAATTACTGTCAAAACAATAAACATAAGTGCCTATAATGTCTAAATTCCAGTAATGCGCTGTCTCACCCTGCTCTGCACATGCTCAGTTTATGTCTATTTTTGGCGCTGTGTATAAAATCAGAGCCACTGGAGGAAAATTAGCTGACAGCTTTAAGATTAAGGCTCTGTTCACATCATGACATTTCCGATCGTGGTCGGAATCGCTTCTCTTTTGGGGTGGCGGCAAACAGTACCATCCCCACTCCCCCCCCCCCTCCCCCAGTGGTTGGTCGGTCGGCGGTTGGGTGAGGTGCACTCACCCCATCTATGCAGCGCTTCACCGGTGGCTTCCCTTGCTCCTCGGCGGCGGCGACGGCTCTCCCTTCCCCTGCTTTCCACGGGCATCGGCGGCTTCTGTTTCCTCCCTCCCCCTCGGCGGCCAATTGGGACTCTTTTCTTTTCAGCCAATCAGAAAACGGTCTCAGACCTGCTTCTGATTGGCCGGATTGAGAAAAAGTGTTAAAATAGCGAACATTCATTCACTATTGTAACACCTGGGTGGGCACATGGCGCAATGCTCTGCGCTCTGAGCCCACCCTGTTTTGAAGCCTATCAGAGCCTATGGCTCTAATCAGATGCTTCAAAAAAACACCCCCACCGCTGTAATTCAGGGGGTGGCCACGGCGGCCATGGATAGATTCATGCTATGCATGAATCTATCCATTATACATATAGGGGGTGGCATGGAGAGAGGGGATGGAGCCCAGGCTCCCCTAATGGATGGGCCGCCACTGGGTGACAGGACAAACTCTGCTGCCAGGGAGACACAAAAGAGTTATACTTGCAAGGATAGTGTCTTATCTTATCTCCCTGATATTCTCTCCTTTCTCCCTCATCTTCAGACTATGAACTTCAGCACTGTAAAGCTTCTGTCAGCCTTCCTTTCTATCTGAGTCAAGACATATTATCAAGGTTGGAAAAGTACATATTTTAATTACAGAAAGTGACATATCATTTTTAAAACTAAGCAGAGGGGAGAGTTCCCAATAAGGAAGTGACGGCTCTGGGCTTCAACAAAATGGCGGCCCCCAGCAAAGAAACAGAAGCAATTTACAGCACCCACCGATTTTGGTAGCATAATTATTAATGTAGAATATATGTTCTTTTGTTAAAGAACATTAATTGTTATCAATGGTTATGGGTAGAGGTCCACTTTAACATGAAAAATAGACCTGATGACAGGTCAGTCTAAATTTATTTCCATATATCTTTTTTATTATCAAGGCACATCAGAGTTCACAGAAATCTGTAGCCTAAATTTAGTTAAATAAAAAATAAGCACAAGGGACATTACTTATAGGTGTGATTTGTCCCTTGTGCTGATGTGTCCTGGTTTAGGCAAAATCTTCCTCCTCTGAATCTACCAGTGTGGCAGGGATTAATAGAATTGAGGGAGCTGTGGCAAGAGCTCCTCAAGAGTGTCTGAGTATGCCTGCCCTTTCTGCCAAGCTCCTCTATTTATAGAAACCGCATTACAGCTTCTATGAATGAAACATGATCTATTCAATCATGATATGAAACACAATACGATATGGAACATGATCTATCAATGAACCCGTTGTCTATTTATAGATCCTGTTTCATTCATGGAAACTGTAGTACAATTTCTATGAAAAGGAGGGCATAGTCGGGCACTCTTGATGAGAAGCTGTCACTGCTCCCTCAGTTCGGTTAACCCACGCTGCAAAATAGCAGCAGTGGGGGTAGAAGGGGCACCGGAGGAGGAAGATTTCACCTAAACCAGGAGACAGCAGCACAAGGGACACATCACACTGATGATAAATAAAATATCCCTTGTATTTGTTTGTTATTAATTTTTTTACCTAAATATAACATGCACTAAAAATGCAGCAAGCAGGACTTAAAAAAAATAATATTTTCTTACATTGGATTGTTCTTCTTCCTCTTCCCTTCTCTCCTTTGGAGATGGAACATGGGAAGGGGGGGAGGAGAGGGAAGGGCTGAGGAAAGTGGGTTGCAGGGGAAGGCGGGGGGGGGGGGGGGGGGAGGGCGAGGGTAGATAAAGGGATGGAAATAAATAACTTTGTCAATATATATTCCTATTGGATAGGAAAAATTGTTGTAATTTATTTTATTTTTTTCTTTTGTCAATGACAAACTTGGATAAAATAAAGAAAGTAAAATATGAAGAAAAAAAAAATGCAACTGAAACACAACTGACCGGTGTAAAGAGTTCCATAGGATTTTAAGGGATGCAATATTTGTTTTTATAAGGGAGCAGTGGGAAAGCAGCCTAAAACGCAACTGACCGTTGTGAAGCGTTCCTTAGGATTTAAAGGGATACATTTTTCTTTCATTTTTCTTCCACTTTTTTTTAAGGCCCCTTTCACACATGCGGACCGTCTGTCCGCTTTTTCATCCATCCGTTTACGGATGAAATAGGGACATACATTGGTCCCTATGAGATCGCAGGTGTCGGCGGATGAACATCCGCCGATACCCGATCTCATCCGGGTCCGCAATCCTCCGATTCTGCAGACGGAGGAAAATCCTATTTTTCCCCATCCGTCTGCAGAGCGGATTGGATGAACACGGACAGACGGTCCGTGTTCATCCGTTCCCCCCCCATAGGGGAGAGCGGAGATCTGACAGGGCGGTCCGTGCACAGTGTGCAGGGACCGCCCTGTCATCCGCCGGCTTAGTGGGGATCAGCGGAGCGATCCCCGCTGAGCAAGCGGAGGTTCACGGGGCGGATCTTCACGGATTCTTCCTGTGTGAAAGGGGCCTAACTGAAATAACTGATCAGTGTGAAAGGGCCCTTAGGCCTTTAAAGCCAAGTTCACTGTTTAATTAAAATCATAAATGCCCATGTTTTTTCAGGAAAAAGAAATGTGCATTCAATATTTTTTTCACAGGATCCTGCAAAGCATTTCACTTGTGTTCAATGGATCGCGGGTGAAATGTCAGGCTTCTGTGCAGCTTTCTGCCTGCTACTCCGTATGGGCTTTCAGTTAGAAAGCTGGGCGGAGATTCAGTGGACCACTGAATGCTTAGACTTATTTAACACACTTGTAGTCCATTGAAACTATAAGTCTGTCGACTGCGGTGGCAGACGTGACTTGTCGTTTATTCATTCTCAGATCTCTGTGATTGAATGATGCAGCTGTGCAGACATAGCTGTAGCGATTTTAAATGTGACAGCAGCTGTGAGGGAGAGGAGCCCCCACCCGCTGTCATGGGAAGGAGCTCAGAGCTTGGGGGAGGGCAGCTTAGGAACGTGTTCCTAAAAGTGAACTTAGCATTTAATAAATTTGCACTAATATCTGTATTTTGAATTCTTTCAGGAAGACTTAATACATCTTGGAGCAAAATTTTCTCCATGCATGAGACAAGATCAGCAAGTGTACAGTTTAATTCAAATGAAGAGAGAGAAGGAAAAACACTCTGCTTGCTGTGTGAGAAATGACAAATCCGGCTGTATCCAGACCTCAGAAGAGGAGTGCTCGGTGAGACAGCTATGCATTGTTTGGCCACCATGTGCATTTATGGCTGTACTTTCTATTTAGGAATTTGTCATGAGTGCCGACTTACAAATCTACCAAACTATAATAAGCTTTCACAGAGTGTTTTGTGAAACAGCTGTTTATAAGAAAATGGGTCAGTAAAACCTGTAAGAATCCAAATGTCTATTCCTTAACAATGGTTCATATTGAATGCACTTTGAAATCGTGCAACTTCACGTGAAATCGCACGATTTCAAAGCTGAATGTCAGTGCGACTTCAGGTGCGACTTGGCAGGCATCTGTGTGATTTCATCCAAAGATGTCTATGCAAGTCGCACCTGAAATCGCCCAAAATAGTGCAGTAACTACTTTTTCAAATTGGTGCAGCACCCCAAAGTCGGCGTCGCACCAATTTGAACTGTTCCATTGCCGGAAATAGGAAAAGACTTGTCATGTGATTTGGACCTGTCAAATCGCATGACAAGTCGCACCAATGTGAACGGGGGCCAAGTTGTTAGAATAGTGAAGTCTTATCTGTCAGGGATAGGTGTGTGCTGCTATTCACTTGTTTTGTCTTCCAGTCAGTTTACAAATGTGAGCTCAGTGCCAAAATGTAAGAACTTCATTAGGTCTAACCTGTCTTCTTCTTCAAATGCCAATTAGCAAAGCCTTTCATTTTCAATCATGACTGTTACATTGTTGTATAACAGTTTTTTGAGTGTCTATTAATAGCACTGAGCTCAAGCAGGAGAGAGGGTACTTTTATTGAGAGAATACCATAAAATAATTGAAAAAGAAAAAAAAAAATCAGCTGAAAGGTAAGGACCCCAACCCACTAAAACTTTTCCACTCCCGTAGTGAAAAAAATAAATATTACGATCACCTTTCTTCTCGCTTCTGTGGTGCAAGGGTGGAGTCGTCATTCTCCATCAAGACCCCAAAGAATGCTAAGGACTCCAGATTTTGCAAGAGATTGCTGGGAGTACAGTGCTGGGAGCATCTTCTCAGAAAAATTTGGAGTACTCCACTTTCCCCAGTTCTCACTGGAAGGAGGATGACGTCACCCTTGCCTAGGCACCGCAGGTGTAAGCTGGGGGAAAGGTGAGTATACTATCTTATTTATTTTTCTTCAGGTGTGTTTTTACAGTATTTTCAGTGGTTCAGATGGGGAGGGGGCTGGGGGCAATTGTAAATAGTGGATCTTGCAATTTAGGTGTAAGATCTGCTTTGAATTGGCCAGATGTAGTACCCTGATGACTGTTAACTGCAGAACTGATCTCTGTGTACACCATTTATAGGGTATGGCACAGTACCCACCAATGAAATCCATCAGACTTTTTTCATCGGAAAAAACAATTGTGTGTACAGGGCATAACAGGTTTTCTTCTAAGATTTCCCTGTATTTGAATCCATCCATCTTCCCATAAACTCTGACCAGCTTCCCTGTCCCTGCAGAAAAAAAGCATCCCCACAACATGATTCTGTCACCACCATGTTTCATGGTGTGTTCAGGATGGTGTGCAGTGTTTTTTCACCACACATAGCGTTTTGCTTTTAGGCCAAAAAGTTCAATTTTGGTCTCATCTGATCAGAGCACCTTTTTCCACATGTTTGCAGTGTCCCCCACACGGTGTCTAGCAAACTGCAAACGTGACTTTTTATGGCTTTCTTTCAACAATGGCTTTCTTCTTGCCACTCTTCCATAAAGGCCACGACTAATGGTTGTCCTGTGGACAGATTCTCCCACCTGAGCTGTGGATCTCTGCAGCTCCTCCAGAGTTACCATGGGCCTCTTGGCCGCTTCTCTGATTATTGCTCTCCTTGCCCAGCCTGTCAGTTTAGGTGGACGGCCATGTCTTGGTAGGTTTGCAGTTGTGCCATACTCTTTCCATTTTTGGATGATGGATTGAACAGTGCTCTGTGAGCTGTTCAAAGCTTGGGATATTTTTTTTTTACAACCTAACCCTGCTTTAAACATCTCTACAACTTTATCACTGATTAGGGATGAGCTTCGAGTTCGAACAACGAACAATTTGGGGTGTTCACGGCAAATTCGAAAAGTCTATGGGAGAAATCTAAAGTGCTAATTATAAAGGCTTATATGCAAGTTATTGTCCTAAAAAGTGTTTGGGGACCGGGGTCTTGCCCCAGGGGACATGTATCAATGCAAAAACAAAAGTTTTAAAAAATGGCCGTTTTTTTAGGAGCAGTGATTTTAACAATGCTTAAAGTGAAACAATAAAAGTGAAATATTCCTTTAAATTTCGTACCTGGGGGGTGTGTATGATATGCATGTAAAGTGGCGCATGTTTCCCGTGCTTAGAACTGTCTCTGCACAAAGTGTCATTTTTGAAGGAAAAAAAGTCATTTAAAACTCACTAGCGGCTATTAATGAATTGTCGGCTTTTATCAATACATAGAAAAGTCATTGATAAAAAAAAAAGCATGGGGGTTCCCCCAAATTCAATTACCAGGCCCTTTAGGTCTGGAATGGATATTAGGGGAACCCCGCCACAAATAAAAAAAAAAAAAAAAAAAAAGGCGTGGGGTTCCCCCTAAATATCCATACCAGGCCCTTGAGATCTGGCATGGATTTTAAGGGGAACTCCACCCCAAATTGAAAAAAAAAATGGTGTGGAGTCCCCCCAAAAATCCATACCAGACCCTTATCCGAGCACGCAACCTGGCCGGCCGCAAGGGAAGGGGGGGGGGGGGACGAGAGAGCTGCCCCCCCTCCCTCCTGAACCGTACCAGGCCACATGCCCTCAACATGGGGAGGATGTCCCCATGTTGATGGGGACAAGGGCCTCATCCCCACAACCCTTGCCCGGTGGTTGTGGGGGTCTGCGGGCGGGGGGCTTATCGGAATCTGGAAGACCCCTTTAACAAAGGGGACCCCCAGATCCCGCCCCCCCCTATGTGAATTGGTAAGGGGTACATTGTACCCTTACCATTTCACGAAGAAAGTGTCAAAAAATGTAAATAAAAACACACACACACACCTTGGAAAAGTCCTTTATTAAAAAATAAAAAAATAATAAAAAATAAAAAATACATTCCAGCGATGAAATCCAGTGTCCCGCGGCGATCCCGATGTCCGGCGCTGTCCGTCATTGGTTGTGCCTGTGCGGACCTGATGGGGAACTTCCTCCGCTGTGTTTTAAATGTATAGACCCGCCCCTTCTAAAGTTCCCCATCAGGTCCGCTCAGCGGACCAGATGCGGAACGAGAGAAGGGGCGGGTCTATTCATATATTACACAGCGAACGAAGTTCCCCATCAGGTCCGCCCCCTCGGTATGTCCGACCCCGCCTACGTCATTGGCCTGAGCGGGAAACTTCCTTCCCTGTGTAAATTTAAATTTAAGGAGGAGCTTGATCGGCTGACGTGAAAGGAATCAGGAATTGCTCTGGAACACAGGCTTATAACGGGGCGAACGCCGCTGATCGGGGCTGCAGATCCGGTTTCAGGTGACACCATCACCCCATCACACATGAGTATACTAAGGCGTGTTTTTTATGTGTTTTGCACTCCTGTGACCCTTTTTCAGCAGAGAACGGGCTGATGCGTGTGGCCGGTGGCTGCGATGTCCACCGGCCACCCACGATCGCTCGACAGAGAGCCAGAAAGGGGATCTGTCAATGTAAACAAACAGATCCCCCTACTGACAGGGGAGTAGAGAGAGATCGTCTGCTCCTAGTTATCAGGAACAGCAATCTCTCTGTACTCCGTCAGTCCACTCCCCCCAAAGTTAGAAACACCTCGCTAGGAAACACTTAACCCCTTGATCACCCCCTAGTGTTAACCTCTTCCCTGCCAGTGCCATTTATACAGTAATCAGTGGCTATGTTTAGCACTGATCGCTGTAAAAAAACAATTACTGGTTCTCAAAAAGTGTCCGACTTGTCCGCTGCAATGTCGCAGTCCCGCTAAAAATTGCTGATCACCGCCATTACTAGTAAAAAATGCCATAAATATATCCCCTATTTTGTAGGCGCTATAACTTTTGTGCAAACCAGTCAATATTCGCTTATTGCGTTTTTAAAATATATACAAAAATGTGTAGAATAATACATATTGGCCTAAACTGATGAAGAAATTTGTTTTGTTTTTTTTAAATTTGGGAATATTTATTATAGAAAAAAGTTAAATAATAATTTTTTTTTCAGAGTTGTTGGTATTTTTTTGTTTATAGCGCAAAAAATTGAGCAGAGGTGAACAAATACCACCAAAAGAATGCTCTATTTGTGGGGAAAAAAAGGACATAAATTTTGTTTGCGTCACATGACCACGCAATTGTCAGTTAAAGTCAAGCAGTGCCGTATCTCAAAAAATGGCCTGGTCATTAAGGCGGTAAATCCTTCCGGGGCTTAAGTGGTTAAGGTATAATGTTGTGTACCATATATACAGTATATGTGTATGCACAGAATAAGACACTCTTGGTGACGGTAACAAGCCAACAGGCTATCTAGAATTTCTTGCAAGTAGGGATTCTTGAGAGAAGGACCTCTCAGATAGTTTTATTGCTACATATACATTTTGTTTCTGATCCAGAAATCGGCTTTCCTGTCATCAGCAGCAAATCAGCAGGAGATAGACACTCTGGCACCATGAAAAATCTCAGCACACAGGAGCAGGCTGTAATTTCCTGTTTTGTGAATTTAGAAGAAGGGTGGAAGAGGGTAATAGCTGATGTTACATATGGTCTTTGTGCTAGGTAGGGATACTATGATTCAGTATCAGTTACCCTGTAGGAGAGTTGTAGGACTGCTGTTTTTTGTCATTTATTTTTCATTTGTCCCAATCCCATCCCAGCTCCTTCTACCACCCCCCGATCTAATCCCGGCTCCATCCATCCCCTGATCCCATCCCAACACTATCCATACCCCTGATCCCATTCCAGCTCCATCCACCACCCCAATCCAATCCCTGCTCCACCCATCCCCCGATCCCATCCCCACTCTATCCATTCCCCTGATCCCACCCCGGCTTCATCCATTCCCCCTGATCCCATCCCGGCTTCATTCATTCCCCTGATCCCATCCCGGCTCCATTCATTCCCCCGATCCCATCCCAGCTCCATCCACCACCCACTGATCTAATCCCGGCTCTATCCATCCCCTGATCCTATCCCAATGCTATCCATACCTCTGATTCCATCCCACCTCCATCCATTCCCCCCAATCCCATCCTGACTCCATCCATTACCCCGATCCCATCCTGTCTCCATCCATTCCCCCCCCGATCCCATCCCGGTTCTATCCATTCTCCCCAAACCCATCCCGGCTCCATCCACCACCCAGATCCCATTTCGGCTCCATCCACCTCCCCGATCCCATTCTGGCTCCATCCACCATCCCACCTCCATCCAATCCCATCCCAGCTCCATCCACCAACCGATCCAATACAGGATCCATCCATCCTCAATCCCATCCTGGCTCCATCCACCACCCTGATCCAATCCAGGCTCCAGCCATTCCCCCTGATCCTATCCCGGCTCCATCCATTCCTCTGATCCCATCCTGGCTCCATCCATTCCCCCAATCCCATCCAGCTCCATCCACCACCCTGATCCAATCCAGGCTCCATCCATCCCCCGATAGCCATCTCAGCTCCATCCATTCCCCCTGATCCTATCCTGGCTCCATCCATTCCTCTGATCCCATCCTGGCTCCATCCATTCCCCTGATCCCATCCCGGCTCCATCCACCACCCCGATCCTATTCCGGCTCCGTCCACCACCCTGATCCAATCCCGGCTCCATCCATCCCCCGTTCCCATCCCAGCTCCATCCATTCCCCCTTTACCACCCCGGCTCCATCCATTCCCCCCCCATTACCATCCTGGCTCCATCCATCCCCCGATCCCATTCCAGCTCCATCCACCACCCCAATACAATCTCTGCTCCACCCATCCCCCGATCCCATCTCCACTCTATCCATTCCCCCTGATCCCATCCCAGCTTCATTCATTCCCCTGATCCCACCCCGGCTTCATCCATTCCCCCTGATCCCATCCCGGCTCCATACATTCCCCCCGATCCCATCCCAGCTCCATCCACCACCCACCGATCTAATCCCGGCTCCATCCATCCCCTGATCCTATCCCAACGCTATCCATACCCCTAATTCCATCCCAACTCCATCCATTCCCCCAATCCCATCCTGACTCCATCCATTACCCTGATCCCATCCCGTCTCTATCCATTCCCCCAAACCCATCCCAGCTCCATCCACCTTTCCGGGTCCCATTTAGGCTCCATCCACCACCCAGATCCCATTTCGGCTCCATTCACCTCCCCGATCCCATTCTGGCTCTATCCACCATCCCACCTATATCCATTCCCCCAATCCCATCCTGGCTCCATCCACCAACCGATCCAATACAGGATTCATCCATCCTCAATCCCATCCAGGCTCCATCCATTCCCCCAATCTCATCCGGCTCCATACACCACCCTGATCCAATCCAGGCTCCATCCATCCCAGCTCCATCCACTCCCCCTGATCCTATCCCCGCTCCATTCATTCCTCTGATCCCATCCCGGCTCCATCCACCACCCCGATCCAACCCCGGCTCCATCCATCCCCCGATCCCATCCCAGCTCCATCCATTCCCCCCGTTACCATCCCGGCTCCATCCATTCCCCTGATCCCATCCCGGCTCCATCCATCCCCAATCCCATCACAACTCTATCCATCCCCCAATCTTATCCCAACTCTATCCACCCCCTGATCCCATCCCAACTCTATCCATTCCCCTGATCCCAGCCTGGCTCCATCCACCACCCCGACCCAATCCTGGCTCCATCCATCCCCAATCCCATCCCAGCTCCATCTATTCCCCCGATCAAATCCTGGCTCCATCCATCCATTCCCCCGACCCCATCCCGGTTCCATCCATTCCCCGATGCCATCCTGGCGCCATCCTGGCTCCATCCACCTCCCCAATCCCATCCCGGCTACATCCACCACCTCGATCTCATCACGGCTCCATCCATTCCCCTGATACCATCCCGGCTCCATCCACCACCCTAATCCAATCTAGGCTCCATCCATTCCCGATCCAATTCTGGCTCCATCCATTCCCCCCAACCCATCCTGGCTCCATCCACCATCCTGACTCACCACGCTGATCAAATCCAGGCTCCATCTATCCCCCGATCCCATCCCGGCTCCATCCACCACCCCGATCATATTCTGGCTCCATCAACCACCCCAATCCAATCCCAACTCCATCCACTCCCCTGAGCTCATTGATGTCATCCCGGCTCCATTCATCCCCCGATCCCATCTCGGCTCCATCCATTCCCCCTGATCCCATCCCGGCTCCATCCATTCCCCTGATCCCATCAAAACTATCCATCCCAACTCTATCCATTCCCCTGATTCCCATCCTGGCTTCATCCTTCCCCCTGGTCCCATCCCGGCTCCACCCCCCCCCCCCTCACCCTCTTCCCCATGCGTCCCTCCTCTGCAAGTTTAATGTACATAGAAATCATCACAGACCTTAGATCAGCTGTGTTGTGTCTGAGTGGTGTGCTGCTCCCCGCCTCCTCCTCTGTTTATAGGAAAACACCGGAGAAAAAGGGGCTGCACTGTGTGTTACAGGCAGTCGGGGCGTTATGCCGGCTGCCATGCAAAGACAGTGTAGCTCACGGCATGTGGGGACCAAGACACCCTGCAAACGCTGTGGTCCTTCCGGAACTCGACATAGATGAAATTCACAGTCCCAGTGAATCAGGGACGGTTGGGAGATATGCATAAGCACAACTCCAGCAAAAAAATAAATAAAATGTTTTAGATTTGTATATAGTGGATTAGAGCTAGAAGATCTTTCCAGTTGTTAATGTGGTCTGTCACCACTGGGGAGATTAACCCTTTTGTCTAAGTGATTTTGGTATCAAGGACAGAGTCAGCAATAAGGGTTCAATCACATTGGCCTACATGAGAATGGCAACGTTGCTCTGAATTCAGGAGCGGTGCAGCATCATTGCCATACCATCACAGAAGCTGCATTAAAGTATAACTAAAGGCAAAACTTTTTTTTTTGTTTTGGATAGAGTGGAGAGAGATTAGGACACTTATTAGGTTTTTGTTGCTGTCTGTGCCCCCGTTAAAGAGAATCACCCTCTCTATTTGTTCTGTTTACCATTATCATTGAAAGTGAAAGTAAAAGTAAACTTCAAATTTTGGTTTGTCCCCAAAAAAGTAATAGATGGAAAATCTTCCAATGGGTACACTCGTTCTGGTGACTTGGGGGTCCCCAAGGAATTCCCTTAATTTGACAGGATTTCATCTAACTTCCTGTTTGGCTATGGGACAGGAAGTGAAGGGAAATCTCTGCAATGGGACACAGATGGCAAAAAAAATCCTTACAGGGGTTCTAACCCTCCCTTGGGTTAAAAATGAAAACATTTTTTTTGCCTATTCTTCTACTTTAAGTGGACTCCCCACGGGGGCTCAATGAGAAGCCCCAGTTTGAAATTAGGTTCTTACTAGTGGCAATGTAATGACTGTTGCTTAGGGGAAACCCGATCACACAAACAAACAAAAACATATAGCATGGCATTGATGTCATTAGAATGATCACTATATTCTTCCTCCCTAAACTTCTTTGACTTTTGTATATATATTCTAACCCATGCCTTGACTGTGCAACACAGGTCCCTCAACTTGAGTAGCTGGTTTATTTACTAAGGGAAGAAAAGCTAACATGCTGCATTTCTTCTTGTATGCAATTCATATTATCTTACAAATTATAGAATAGCTTATCTAACTTTAAAACTGTGAAATCTTATGGAATGTTTTACAACATATACACATGTAATCATTATTTTATTTATGTTTTCTTCTAGTCCACCCTGGCTGTATGGGTCAAATGGCCAACTCATTCTAGCACCCCACTTTTGGCAAACAAAAGTGAAAGACATTATGGATCAGTATGTCGCCAGGATCCCAGGTATGGGCATGTATGTGGAATTTATCATGTTTTAGGTGTTAATGAATGCTTATGTTCCATCGAGCAACTATATGTGCTTGTGTTTATATTTACGGTTTAGGCCTACATTTATTGTCTAATCACACGTGAGAACTGATAGTCATTTATACAAATTCAAATTGGCTTTGTCTTTTCCTCTGCCATTTATCCTTAGGTTTATTAGGTCTTTTAACACATTAACCTGTAGTCTTAAAAGAGCTGGCATATCTGTAATAACAGTAATAACGAATGAAATTTAAATTGATGGTAAGAAACAGCCAGGTGTCATAATGTTTGCACAAAGTAGTAGGATCACACTTGGGTGCAAATGTAGGATGTGGTGGAAATCCATTTCTAGCTTTGACCTTAATGTTCATGCACTAATAAGGAATTAACTTGGGTATGCACAGGATTTCTGCAAAGATTTAAAAATAAAAAAAAGTATTCAAAAATAAAAGAAGACTACAGATATAAGGTCAGCAAATGGCTACCAGCAATCTCTCAATCTGAGACTGACGTTCTGCTAAATTTTTTCTCACACAGTAGAAGTGAGACAGTAATCTGATCTTTGGTATGCATACGGTAGTTAAAGATTACCCATGTTGGCTGCTCAGTATGCAATGGCAACTTTAGCCAGTAGAGATTATATACAGCATACAAAAGGATCTGTCGGGCTCTGATCAGATCTCTGTGTTACAGCATAACCCTGGGCTGGATCACATTACTTTAGCTAAAAATGTCATTGCCACTGGTGTGTAAAATTTACTCTAGGCTAGGCTTAGTGAGCACTATCATTTTTAAAATGGATAATGTATCCAAATTGTAGAAGCACTCTACAAAGAGAAAACAAAGCATTAACAAAGTTTGCTTGTGTAGAAAGAACAGACAAAAAAATAAGTAAATGCCCTAAAGAGGGACATCTTTTCCCTCTCTCTCTGTTGCTGTTCTCTATTTCTGTGACTTCTCTGCTGCTTCCCTGTAGCATTTTCTGTCCCACTTCTGCATCCTACTGCCCATAATTCTCAGACCTTTAGTACCCCTGCACCTACCTTCTCCACCATCACTACTCACCTAATGTATGAAAGTACCAGGTCTTCTGATCCAGACCTTCAGTACACCAGGATACTGCAGGCACAGGCATCTAAGTACTCTTTATTCACATCAAATCCACTGTACTGCCTGATTTACTTTGTTACTACAGATTTATCCAGTTGCTAGGCTTCCTAACTGATTCAAAAGGCTGGCTGCAATTTTATTTAAAGTGATTGTAAACGATCACCTTGTAAAACAACCCATTCAGTTTAATATAGAAATGAAAGGAAAAACATTTGTGTAACATACATAAACTTTATAAATACCTTTTTCCTCCTTCTTATAAGTGATCACATTCCCTCTTTTCTCAGCTGCATAAGGAGAAGCAACAGCACACTGAGCTTCCCAGTGAAAGGCTATGCAGGGAGGGCATGTAAGGAAAAGTCTGACATAGCTAGAGAACTGACCATGCTGTGTTCTTCTACCTAGTGTGGTCAGTTGTTAATAGGAAAGCAAAGGGACTGGCGGGAACCCCAGGGATTTCACACAAAGGAAGCAATACAAAGAAAACAGGATACATTTTCATACAAGTACATGTTACAGTAGGCACATATGAGGAATATGAAATCTGGGCTTAAAATTTCAAGTCCTGGGCTACTAGCCAGGGCTTAAGGGTTACTCGTCACCAGTTGCCCCACCCAACCTCTACTCTGCCCCATCTATATTTCCACCGTTAAACACGCCCTCATAAATTATCTCAGGAAATTACACTTTGTTTTATGCAGAATTAAGTTACAAAAAATAAATATTAACAACAACTTTATCAGTGCCCATCAGTGCAGCCTCACCTGTGCCCAACAATGCAGCCTCACTGCTCCTCAATGCAGCTTCACCTGTGTCCATCAATGCAGCTTCACCTGTGCCCAACAATGCAGCCTCACTGCTCATCAATGCAGCCTCACCTGTGCCCATCAATGCAGCCTCACCTGTGCCCATCAATGCAGCCTCACCTGTGCCCATCAATGCAGCCTCACTGCTCATAAATATGGCTTTACCTGTGTCCATCAGTGCGGCCTCACCTGTGTCCATCAATGCAACCTCACCTGTGCCCAACAATGCAGCCTCACCTGTGCCCAACAATGCAGCTTCACCTGTGCCCAACAATGCAGCCTCACTGCTCATCAATGCAGCCTCACCTGTGCCCATCAATGCAGCCTCACCTGTGCCCATCAATGCAGCCTCACTGCTCATAAATATGGCTTTACCTGTGTCCATCAGTGCGGCCTCACCTGTGTCCATCAATGCAACCTCACCTGTGCCCAACAATGCAGCCTCACCTGTGCCCAACAATGCAGCCTCACCTGTGCCCAACAATGACGCCTCACCTGTGCCCAACAATGACGCCTCACCTGTGCCCAACAATGACGCCTCACCTGTGCCCAACAATGCAGCCTCACCTGTGCCCAACAATGCAGCCTCACCTGTGCCCAACAATGCAGCCTCACCTGTGCCCAACAATGCAGCCTCACCTGTGCCCAACAATGCAGCCTCACCTGTGCCCAACAATGCAACCTCACCTGTGCCCAACAATGCAACCTCACCTGTGCCCAACAATGACGCTTCACCTGTGCAGGGGAAGAGAGGTGAGAGGAAGAGGATTACCGACTGGATCATCACAGAGTAGGGAACAATACTGTAACAGCTTTCATTTGAATTTCTGAATGCTCCCTGCGCTCGCCGTCACATACAGCCCCGCCTCCTGGCCCTGGTACTTTGATATACGTTACACGTCCCGGCATTGGACCGGTGTTCTGTCTATCAAAGTACCCGGGTCAGGAGGTGGGGCTGTATGTGACGGCAAGCGCAGGGAACACTCAGCGATTCAGATGAAAGCTGTTACAGCTATATTCCCCGCTCTGTGAAGATCCGACCGGCTCTCTCTTACCCTGGGTGATCACTGGGAGAAGGGCTCCCATTCAACCCCGTCTGCCTGTGGTGCTCGCCCATTCCCCTCTGAGGCAGCCCCACACTTTTGAGGGCTGTGAAATTATACCCTTTAAGTGCTGAAGTCCTGTAAATGCCAAGTCCTATCACTTTCTGCTAAGACCCACCATTTACTTTAGTGTGTTCTGGCATGTGCAGAACGTCACATCTTGTTTTGTTCATGCCATCAAGAGCGAGGAACAGCAGTTCATACTTGTGCATCTTCTCTGACTTTACTCCCTATGCTGTCTATGATCTCCTGCTGCTTTCTCCTCTACCTTCCCATCCATGATTCTGTCCAGAATGCTGCACTTTTACCCCCACTTTCCATACTGCTCTCCCTTGCTCCTGTACTACTGATACTCAGATGTCATATATTCTCTTCACAAAGGCCCCTCGGCTCTGAGGTTCATTTCATATGTCCATCCCCTCTGCTCTGATATCCTGGCCATCTCTGATCTCTATAAAACAAGCAGCCCAACAGACCTGCTTTGGTTTTTGACCCATGTCCTGCACATCTCCCACCATCTCCCTCTGTTATTAATATCCGCACAGTGTGCACTTTTCATTCACTTTCCCTGTCTTAATGCATTCCACTTATTCTTGCTTTCCTGCATCCTTGAGATAATATACTGATACACTCCTGGCTCCTCTCATTATCAGCTCTTGTCCCTCTCCCAGATAACTTTTATCCTCTTCCGCCAGCAGTTCCTGCCACCCCTACCTCTTTACCATCAACTTCTGCCCCTCCCCCATCAATTTCATTTTCCTACCTCACCATTAACTATGGGACTGTCATCATACTGAAAGCCCCCCCCAGAATCTAATAGGGCAACTAAAGCTTTTTAGAAACATGCATGCTCCCGAGTGCCATAGAGAATTTCACTCCCTTGTATCTCCTACTAAACCATGTAACTTCTTAGGGAACTATTGCAATAATAATAAAAAAAAATGCTTTTTGACTATCAATTTTTAAATTGTAAAGCATTCCATTGTAATATCTGGCATGGTAACAATTGCCAGATAAACGTATCTTACACTATATTTCTGAATAGAGCTGGTATTTGGTGCCTGGGATATTTACTGGTTTTATATGAGGGTGAAAAATAAAATCCAGGAAGGAAGCCTGATCCTTTAGCCATGGCCCAGAAGGAGACACTAGCTTATGAGAGTGTATACTTGCAGTCAAGAGAAATCCAACCACAGCTAGAAGGTGTCGTGGAAATATAGGTTGTATTCAGAGCACACAGCCCATATTTCCTGTGCTAAATAAGCACAGACTTCAGATTTCATCCTTTTGCAATAATGCTATCTTTAGGCTAAAATTCACTCACCGTTCATCCATCCCATCCATTCCAAGAAGCAAGCATCATCACACAGGTTTCATTATCAAGGCATCCCAGAGCAGAGTGTCCCTGGGATAGCCAGCTCCCTTTATTTATAGTCAACATGAATAACAAAAGAAGGTTGTGGCTTCACAAAACAGCCAATCAGACATTTTGTATATTTTCAAAAGAACCAATGACAGACATGTATATATTCAAATAGAATGCTAGCAGTGATGTGTGCAAACGGTTGGACACAGGGACCATGCTTTCTGTGAGACAAAGGAACACTAGAAAGCATGGCCCTGTACAAAGCCGTGTGCAAACCAACTCGCTGCTACCAATGACGCAAACCATACTTAATCATGGATCAGAATAATACAATAATAATAAAATAATAATAAATCAGCACAGTTCCTGATGAGGGGAGCTTCTCTGCAGGTGTGCGCTCACGTCACCACCTCAAATGCTGATCAGGCACTACAGAGATGACAAGAGCACACACCCGCTAAACCGATAATGTGTTTGCAGAGAGGCCTCACTCCACAAACGCCCTTCCCCAAACCAGGAAGTTTATCTCAACCAGCCTCAGACTGCCCCAGTCAGCTCTTTAGAGCGGGTTGCGGAAGTACTAACACTGGGTGACACTATGACAATACATATTAAATACATCTTCATAAAATTCTCCACAACAAAGGGTGCACTAAAGGTTCATCAAACACAAAGGAAAGAACCTAATTTACGTTCACAAACTGCAACATATTGTGGAGCCCCACATTTGTCAGAAAAACACAGCATGTCACAAAACCTTGTCACAGGAAAACAAACCCTGTTAAAAAAAAATACTTAATTTAAAAAAGTCCACAGTCATAGCTCAATGATTATGGGATCATCAAAGTTATCATAGGAAAAGGAAAACATACAAACAAGAAAGACTGTTATATTGGTACCATACATACTCGAGTATAATCCAAGTTTTTCAGCCCATTTTTGTGTGCTGAAAATGCTCCCCTCGGCTTATACTCGAGTCACCTTTTTGCACCTGATCTCCCGGATTTTGAGGACCCATTACTGGCCGGCCGTAGGTCCCATGGACCCCAAACTTGGCACATATATAGCCCCACTCTTCCTCTAATAGTGTGCAAAGTTTGTTGTCCAGGGGACCTACGGTCGGGGAGCACCGATTTTTCAAAGCCGGACACCCCTTCCATAGACTCCCATGGTAAACGGTAATTTCTCCAGTGAATTTGGGGACCTGGTACTGGCTGGTAGTAGGTCCCCTGGACCCGAAACTTGGCACACATATAGCCCATTCCTCCTCTACAAGTGTGCAAAGTTTGTTGCCTGGAGAACCTACGGCCGGGGAGCAACAATTTTTCAAAGCTGGGCACCCCTTCCATAGACTCATGTTAAACGTCAGTCTAGTCATGGGCACAGTGAGGCATGCACATGGGCACAGTGAGGCATGCAGATGGGCACAGTGAGGCATGCAGATGGGCACAGTGAGGCATGCAGATGGACACCTAGGCTTATACTCGAGTCAATAAGTTTTCCCAGTTTTCTGTGGTAAAATTAGGTGCCTCGGCTTATATTCGGGTCGGCTTATACTCGAGTATACACAGTATATGAGCTATGTCAGTGAAATAGTATTCACAGAGTCTAATTGCTCTTTAACAGTTTTTTTAATTTCAACAAACCTCTATTGGGTTTTGTAGAAAAATATACAAAAAAGATTCCAGATAACAGTAGACATTCAACAGATATAAAGAAAAAAGTTATACATTTAGGCACATGCTGCAAGTTGTGCAACCCAAATTTAGGCTGAGCTCAAAGCCTACAGTATTCACAGGAGAACATTATTAAGACAACAGTAAGCATTAAACAGCAAACAAATACAGTCAGGGTCAGATACAATAAAGTCCTGAAGGGGAGTTAAATGGCTAGTGTGTGCCCCAGGTATGAGCAAGAGGTTGCATCAAAAGTTAGAGAAACTCGAGTACCATGTCAACCAAGTATTTAGTAATAGTACAATACTGAATGCAAAAAGTATTTTGTATGTACCAAGGGTGTGCGTCATTTGGATGACTTTAGGGTCCTTCCAGTGCTGAACTATAATGAGACGGGGTGCTAGAAATATGTGTAACACCAGGGTTCAACAGTTTTTTGATTGGTTAATGACCCTTTCTAATACATCTCTGAAAATTTTAACAGGTAATTTTCTGTTGTCCACAGAAAAAGGCTTGTTATATTTAAACAAATCTTTTGATGATACCACTGAGAAAATGAATAACGGATAATCATTCATGTTTAGGTTTTGCGCTGAACCAGCTTCCGTGCCTCCACACGAATGGCCTGATGACATCACAAAATGGCCGGTATGTGCCTGTTTTCAACAAGTTTAACAAGTTAAATAGTTGCTTAATTCTATTCTAAGCTGATGAAGAGAGTTCTGACACTACATAACTTTTAGTGTTTACAGTTTTGTGTTTAAAGAAAGTTCTGTCTTAAATCCTAACTCCAGATCCTTACACCAAATAGTGAGGAAGGGTTAGAACTTCTGACAGATGTTTATTGTTTTCTGTGTTCCTCTTTGGAACCAAGGGGAAATTTCCTCAAAGGAGACAGAAAACCTGACATAAGTTCTAACTGTTCCCCCCACCCAAAGCAAAAAGAAAAACAAGAAAACAAACATTTGTTTGGAGTTGGGCTTTAATTGATAGTACAGAAACGGTTACAGTATAGACGAAACCATAAGGTGCTTTTGACTTTTGATTTGTAATCTTCCGCACAGCATCGCTCAGACTGGGAGGAGGGGCAGAACTAGAAAAATCAGATATGCTGCGTGCTGAACAGAACATGCTGACAGCAGGAAAGAGCAGAGGGATGCACTGCTGCTTCTTCCCTGACCTGTCACAGAATGGGTGCAGGGAGGTGACCTATCTGTTAAAATCAGCAGAGAAAAAAGTCATGCTGTACAGTCAGGCAGGGCTGTAAATCTCAGGACTGTGTGATCCGAATTTAAATCCTTTGGCATGTAAAGCAGCTTTCTATATATTTCAACTGTGCATTTAGCTGTTTGCCTGATGTTCAGCTTTAAAGCTGGTTCAAACAAACCATTTCCTTCACTTTTACAGCTGGGAATGCTATATTAACTGTATGTAGCATCAGCGCTGTACTCAAGCAGTGGTAGAGGGACTTCCTGTCCAATTCCCAGGAAGTCTTGTATTAGAACCCTAACAAACATGAACATAGCCTTTAACATGATAATTTCATTTCCAAAGCCATTTTCAAATTTTTCATTAACCACTTCCATACTGGGCACTTAAACACCTTCCTGCCCACACCAATTTTAAGCTTTCTGCGCTGTTGCAATTTGAATGACAATTGCGCGGTCATGCTACACTGTACCCAAAATAATTTTTTATCATTTTTTCCCCACAAATAGAGCTTTCTTTTGGTGGTATTTGATCACCTCTGGGATTTTTATTTTCTGCTAAAAAAAATAAAAAAAGACCAAAAATTTTGAAAAAATAAGTATTTTTTTGTTTCAGTTACAAAACTTTTTAAATAAGTACGTTTTCTCCTTCACTGATGGGGCTGCACTGACGGGCACCAATGAGGTGGCACCAATGAGGTGGCATTGATGGGCACTGATAGGTGGAACGGATAATCGGCACGGATGGGCACAGATGGGCACGGATAGGCGGCACGTATGGGCGCTGATAGGCGGCACAGATGGGCGCTGATAGGCGGCACAGATGGGCGCTGATAGGCGGCACGGGTGGGCACTGATGGGCGGCACGGGTGGGCACTGATGGGCGGCACAGGTGGGCACTGATGGGCGGCACGGGTGGGCACTGATGGGCGGCACGGGTGGGCACTGATGGGCGGCACGGGTGGGCACTGATGGGCGGCACGGGTGGGCACTGATGGGCGGCACGGGTGGGCACTGATGGGCGGCACTGATGTACTGTAATGGATGCCAATCAGTGCCAAACAAAAATGCCTGCCAATCCGTGATGCCCATTGTGGGCACTGATTGGCATCCATTGTGGGCACTGATTGGCATCCATTAGGGGGCACTAACTGGCATCCCTGGTGGTCTAGGGTGGCATACTTGGTGCTGGCATCCCTGGTGGTCCAGTGGCATCCCTGGTGGTCCAGTGGGGGCATCCTCGGGGGGGCTGTGCTGATAATCGATCAGCACAAACCCCCCCCCCCCTGTCAGAGGAGCAGCCGATCGGCTCTCCTCTACTCGCGTCTGACAGACGCGAGTGAGGAAAAGCCGATGACCGGCTTTTCCTGTTTACACTGTGATTTACACTGTGATCAGACTGACACCCCGCAGCAACGATCGCCGCGATGCGCGCCCCCGGGGGCGCACAGCGGCTCAAAATCCTGAGGACGTCATACGACGTCCTGTCAGGATTTTGCAACCACTTTGCCGACGTCAATCCGCTATAGGGCGGGCGGCAAGTGGTTAAAATATTAAATAAAACCTGATGATCTGGCCACAAAGGTCCTCGATCAGGTTCCTCCTGTTATAGGGTGACAATGCCCTGTCATTGGGCTCATGCATTGTCACCCTTTCACACATGCTTCTTTTGGTTTTCACACACATCATGTAGACACTTATCACCATCAGGAAAACCGCCTTCAGAAATGCCATGCATGATCTTATTGCAGGGGTGTACAAATATAGCTAGGAAGTGGCTACAGAGAGGCTACAAGAAATCAGCACCACCAAGGTGCAACAAAAGATGAAAAAAAGGTGGAAACAACTACTTCCTGGATACACTGGTTGATGCAACTTCTTGGATTATTAAGAATGAAAAATCTTTATGATGGCTCTTTTCTGGATAATACTGTATCTGGCTCTGCAAGAGGACATTGTTTTTTATTTTTTTCCCCTCTTCTCTGTGGAACTAGTAGGGGACATTAGTGTTTAGAGTGGAGACAAGTTGTCTCTTAGTGTGTTTAAGTTACCAAAAAGTGGTTTATTTTTATCCTTTTTTGTTCCAGGCGAATACATTAAGTTATAAGATTAAACATCTATTATTGTCAGTGGGGGAATTATGTTATTTCACAGTTAAATATATAGAGAGATTTTGTGATTTGATTTCTGGAAGATATCTTACTGCACTGTATTTATTTATTGTTTTAATTTTGAGAATTGTTACTTTGAATTGGGGGGGGGCTCAGTCACAGTCAGAGCAATTTTTCCTGTGTAATGCAACTGTCTCTCAACCAATGTTAACTGTCTCACTGCTATACTGACATTCTGTTATATCTGGGCCTAGGGTAACACAACTATCTCTCACCCAATGTAAACTGCCTCACTGCTATACTGACACTCTGCTATATCTAGGGTAAATAATCTAACAGTTTTTTTTTTGACTTTTCCATTAGTGGTTAATAATTCTCTCCTCCTTATGTGATGTTATTATGACTTCGGCCTGTGTCTGGGCTGGTTTGACCATACCTCCTCCAAATTAATGTGTTTCTTTATCAGTCCCTAATTGGGGTGGAGAAGGATTCCTCATTTGATCACCTCACTATAAATTTAGTACAGCTTATGGGGGAATTCACAGGCAGCAGGCTCAGTCACAGTCAGAACAATTTTTCCTATGTGAGTAATCAGCAGTTGAACACAGCTGTTTAAAGTGGTTGTATACCCACTTATGCAACTTGCACCTACAGGTAAGCCTATATTAAGGCTTACCTGTAGGTGCAAGAAATATCTCCTAAACCTACACGGTTTAGGAGATATTTGCAAAAAATGACATGCATCGGTGTCTACGGCGCATGCGCGCCGTAGACAATGGCGCATTCACAGGGTTAATCCCATTCACAAATCCGGCTCAGCCGGATTTGACGGCTCCCGTGCGAATGCGCAGAGTGACATCTTCGCCGCTCCGGTCAATCACAGCGCCGGAGCGGCGCTGTGATTGGCCGGAGCGGCGATACCTGGAAGTAACCTTCCAGTTATCGCCACAGCGATGGCTGCGGCTGGAGAGGGAAACGAGGACGGCTTCAGGGGCCCCGATCTAAGTTAAGTGATGCATCATGAGCTAATATGCTAGTCATACTAGCTCATTATGGCTTTGTCTTGCAGGTTGGATAAAAAAAAAAAAAAAAAAAAAAGGTTCCGTGGTTTACAACCTCTTTAACTAAAGCAGGATAACAAAAGCAGCAAGAAAAAAACCCACAAAAAAACTCTGCTCCACTCTGGACTGACCGCAAACCACCACTTTGGAAAGCACCTTACAAGTCTAAGCCCTCGTACACACGGCCGAGATTCTCGTTGAAAAAAACATGTCGTTTTTTTCGACGAGATTCTTGGACAAGAAACTTGTCCCGGCCGAGTGTACACACGCTCGTTTCAAAGAACCCGCGGTTCTTTGAAAGGAGCGTACGTGGTGACGTCATCGACTGCGTCGAGCATGCGCTCGTCACATTCGATGCCGTCGCCGCCATCTTGGTATACCCTACGTATGCCTAGGAAGCTACCGCGCATGCGTCAAATTCATTTCGAACATGCGCGGGCTTCCGGGAGGATAGGTAAGTGTACACACACTCACTTTTCTCGTCGAGAAACATGCCGACGAGAATCTCGACGAGAAAATAGAGAGCAGGTTCTCTATTTTCTCGTCGAGGTTTCTTGACGGTTTTCTCGACGAGAAACCCGATAGCAGCGTACACACGACCGATTTACTCGGCAAGACCTCTCTGCCAGCAAGTTTCTTGCTGGCTCTTGCCAAGAAAATCGGTCGTGTGTACGAGGCCTCAATCCTATTAACTTGTAAGCAACAAGTGTCAGAAAAAAGGTGCGATAAACTTGGCAGGCTGCCTGAATTTTTTTTTTTGTCAGCTGTCGGAAGTGAGCAGAGAACTCTGCACTTGTTACATATGTAGCGATACCCTCAGCTAAGAGAACCGCTGGAATTATATTTTGGTCCTGTAACCCACCGCTGTCAACCCCCAGCAATTGGCTCTACCCTACCTTGGCACAGTTAGTAAGGGATGATAGGATTGTGAGGCCTGTAACTTTGGGCAACACAATCCAGCAACAAAAGCGCACACACACAGTGATATAGCTGACACTGACCGTTCTTCTGTACAGTAATAACACCAACACTGATCTGCTTAATCCTGGTAATTTTACTGAAGGAAATGATTAAACAAATAAACAGTATACTTTAGTATATGCAGAGCCCTGCAATAAAAGGTGTTCAGCAATAGACAGATATACAGTACTGTGCAAAGATAGTTAACAGACTCCCCTTTGCAGCTCTCCTCCCTCGTGGGCAAGATGGCACCCAGCAACGTCTACACTGATAAGTCAGGCCTGACTTATCAATGTGTAAGTTCTGCAGAGAAGAATCTTCGCTAGAAAATGGTGGTGCACTTTTGGAGATATTGTAATCCACAGGAATAAAGGTTGAACTTGGCGAACAAGAATAAAGCCACTACTGTTAATATATGCACTGTCCCTCCGGTGTGCGTATGCAAACTCTAGCGGGTGAGTCCCGAACAATAAACACTAGGCCTAGAGGTCCTGCACTAATCTCTGAGCAGGTGCTCTCTCACCCAACCGGACTAATCCACGTCCGTATCATCCATTGCTGTGTCTTGGTACACAGGTTCCACGACACCCGGGTCTTTGGTCCTCCTGGCAGCAGCAGACGGATGGCAGGATGAGACGTCCCTCAGGCTCCTCGGTGAAAATGGAAGGCTCTTTGGCAATACAGGGCCTAGGCTTCAGGCCCTGTCCGGAACAGCAGACTCAGCAGAGAGTTCCACTTGCTGGGCGGGCGATGTCCAAAGAGACTGTACTCCGGTCCGCCCCCTTGTTAAATACCCCGCCCAGCAGTCCTTGCGCGGGGAAATGCATCCTGGGTATGGTAGTCTCTGGGCCTTAAAACAAACACCCGCTACACATAGAATCAGGAAATGCTGTTTTAAGATCAGGATTGGTGTAGAATCGCGATTTTGATTCTTTAACGATTAATCATGCAGCTCTACTGTTGACCATCTCCTCCTCAAAAAAAAAATCCACTATTGGCCTTCAAGACTCTACTGGTTCTCCTCCTATCTGTCACTCCTTCAGTCTATATGCCCTGGTTCACGCTGGTGTGTTTTGACATGCGATTTGGCATGTCAAATCGCATGTCAAAACGGCGGTATTTGCCGCAAATTGCACCGTCCTAATCGGTGCGACGCCGCATCTGCGGCACTGCACCGATTTCAAAAAGTAGTTTCTGTACAACTTTTTGCGATTTTGGCCCGCGATTTACATTGCGATCTGTGCAGAAACCTGAACAGATGTCCCTGTTATCGCGGCCGAAATCGGTACCGATCAGCAGGAGTGAAATTGTGCGAGTTCAGCTGAACTCGCACGGCTTCACTCTCGCAGCCCAGTGTGAACCAGGGCTAAGAAAAAAAAGAAAAGAAACTGCGCTAAGATAAATAATGGCAATCTGTTGTATGCACAAAAAATACCTGAAAACTAAAAATTGGAAGCAGCAACTATTCTGCAAACAACAACCAGTGAACGAAAATAAGAAATAATATAGTTGCGCTAAACCTAATATGGTGATAATTAACAAACGAATGTCATGAGTGATCAAACTAATGAAACACAAACTAAATGAGTAAAAACACAGAGCTCTAAAGCAGGACACATGGAGGAGATTTTACACTATCGAAGCATCTGTCTTCCTTGCATGTTGCATCATTACCAACTGGATTATCACCGTGGAATGTGCTGACTAGGGAGGCTGTGAACACAGGGTGTCACCCTGATCCAGCCGAGTTTCACTATTCAAGCACTTTTTGGTCCTCCGTTATAGGGGACCATGGTGCTGTGGTAAGCACAATTACTTGTCTTTTGGTGGTGGAAATCACTTGGTTTGTGTCCTCATCTGAAGAGTTGGATGCCTTTGGACTTTTTTGCACGGGTGGTGTATTATCACTGAAGTGAAATTTGGACTAATTTCATGCACTTTACAAACTTTTTTCATTATTATTTTTGCACTTTATGAATTACATTTTATACGTTGCAACTTATTTTTTGTACACTATTGATTTTGTTGATTGTGTTTTTACTCATTTAGTTTGTGTTTCATTAGTTTGATCACTCATGACATTTGTTTGTTAATTATCACCATATTAGGTTTAGCGCAACTATATTATTTCTTACCTTCAGTCTATAACCCTGTTTCCTCCTCTCCACTTTCTGTAGGGGTACCCCAGCATTCTGTCCTCGAACCCCTCCTCTTCTCCATTTACACCTCCTCCCTTGGTCAATTAATAATCTCCCATGGCTTCCAGTACCATCTCTATGCTGACAACACACAAATCTATCTCTCTACTCCTCACCCCACTCATTCAGTCTCCTCTAGTATTACTAACTTAACTGACATAACAGCATGGATGTCACACCACTTCCTCAAACTCAATTTTTCTCAAACAGAGCTCATAATTTTTTCTTCGGCCCGTGCCCCCTTCACTGACTTCTCCATCAAGAGCAATAATACAACCATCAGTCCCTCCCCTCATGCCAGGGTGCTAGGTGTAATCCTGGACTCGGACCTGTCCTTTCAGCCCCAAATCCAATCGCTGTCCAAATCTTGCAGACTTCACCTCTGTAACATCTCCAAAATAAGCCCCTTTTTAGCTGTTGAAACCACTAAGCAACTTACTTCACTCCCTTGTTATCTCTCGCTTTGACTATTGTAACTCCCTCATTGGTCTACCTCTCCGCAAGCTATCCCCTCTTCAGTCTATCATGAATGCTGCTGCCAGACTCATCCACCTTACCAATCGTTCAGTGTCCACCACCCCTCTCTGCCAAACTCTCCACTGGCTTCCCATTGCCCAATGAATAAAATTCAAAACAATAACATACAAATCCATTTACAGCTCTGCCCCGAGCTACATCACCAATATTGTCTCCAAATACCACCCAAACTGTCCTCTCCGCTTTTCTCGAAACCTCCTGCTCTCTAGCTCCTTCGTCTCCTCCTCCCATGCTTGTCTCCAGGACTTCTCCATAGCCTCTCCCATCCTCTGGAACTCACTACCCCAATCTGTCAGGTTATCTCCTACTCTGTCTACTTTTAGGTGATCCCTGAAAACTCATCTCTTCAGGGTGGCCTTACCTTGCCTTCAGCTAACAACTGAATGTTTTACTTCCCTCATCAGCTCATCCCCCGCAGTTACTACCTTTTGTTACACCAGCCCCTTCCTATTAGATTGTTAGCTTGCAGGTGAAGGGCCCTCCTAACCCTCTTGTATTTAATTGTATTGTTCCTGTATTGTCTCCCTTTATATTGTAAAGCGCTCCGCAAACTGTTGACGCTTTATAAATCCTGTATAATAATAATAATAAATAATAATAATAATAATAATAATAATAATAATAATGATTTGAATAGCCCATAAATGTGGTTTCTTGAAATGTATGAGGGATGGAGGATGGCTCTAAACTATTAGTGGTGCTTTTTTCAAATGTTTTAGCCTGATATACTTCGTTTAAAAGAGACACATGCTATGCAGGTACAGTGAAGGATTTTCATAGGTTAAATGTTACCCAGCTCTTCTTCATACTCTTATGCCGTGTACACACGATCGGAATTTCCGACAACAAATGTTCGATGTGAGCTTTTGGTCGGAATTTTCGACTGTGTTTAGGCTCCATCGGACATTTGCTGTCGGAATTTCCGACAACAAATGTTTGAGAGCAGGTTCTCAATTTTTCCGACAAGAAAAGTTCTTGTCGGAAATTCCGACCGTGTGTAGCCATTTCCGACGCACAAAAGTGCTGCGCATGCTCGGAATCAATTTGAGGCATGCTTGGAATCATTGTACTTCATTTTTCTCGGCTCCTCGTAGTGTTGTACGTCTCCACGTTCTTGACCATCAGAATTTCCGAGCAACATTTGTGCGACCGCGTGTAGGCAAGACAAGTTTGTGCCAACATCCGTCGAAAAAAAAACACTGTTTTGTTGTCGGAAATTCCGATCATGTGTACGCGGCATTACAGTGTCAGTATACTTATACACTGGTTATAGATATGTATTTCCACATGGAGGAATGTATTGAACTAAGTGTATAATTGCAGATATTTATAGTCCCCCACTATACTCCAGTGAAGGGATGAAACTTTAAGCTAAATTTGTTTTGAATATACCATATATACTCGAGTATAAGCCGAGTTTTCAGCACATTTTTTTGTGCTGAAAATGCCCCCCTCGGCTTATACTTAAGTCAACTTTTTGCGCCTGATCTCCCGGATTTTGGGGACCCGGTACCAGCCTGTCATAGGTCCCCTGGAGCCCAAACTTGGCACACATGTAGCCCCACTCTTCCTCTACAAGTGTGCAAAGATTGTTGTCTGGGGGACATACGGCCGGGGAGCACCGATTTTTCAAACCTGGGCACCCCTTCCATAGACTCCCATGTTAAACGTCAGTCTAGTCATGGACACAGTGAGGCATGGGCACAGTGAGGCATGGGCACGGAAACCCTAGGCTTATACTCGAGTCAATAAGTTTTCCCAGTTTTTGGTGGTAAAATTAGGTGCCTCGGCTTATATTCGGGTCGGCTTATACTCGAGTATGTACGGTACATATTGCCAGAAATATATACTGTAGACATCCTCCTTCTGGGGTACAGTCCTATAGTTTTCTTCTTGCGGTAAATGATTGCAGGAACTTGGGTTAATAGACCCAAGTTCCTGAATACCCAATCAGGTGCAAGCAAAAAAAAAAAAAAAGCATTTTTGCTTGCACATGATTGGATGATGGAAATCAGCAGAAGTTCACCACATTTAATAAGTACGGGGGAAATGATTTACTATTTGCCTTTAATAAATTACGGTAACCCCACGGTGTACAATGTTTCCTAGAGAGAAGAAATACTCCTATTTGTATACGTCACATTTAACTATAGGATAGATCTGGCAGTTAGATTCAATACATTTATACAATCAAATATATGGTTAGGGAAATTTTTTATTTATTTTTTATAGATATGTTTATTGAAAGTTTTACAGAAACAACAACCACTAAAGGTTACAACTGCAACCAAACCAGACTGTGCCTCCTGAGTCTCACAATCAAGGTATACATAAATGAAAATACAGCTATAGCGTTAAAATTTCACACATAGCATTGATATTACATCATACAGTGCCTTGCAAAAGTATTCACCCCCTTTGGCATTTCTCATGTTTTGTTGCCTCAACAACATTGTCCCTTACTTGTTTGGAGAATTCCTTGGTCTTCATGGCAGTGTTTGGTAAGTGGTGCCTCTTGCTTAGGTTTTGCAGACTCTGGGGCCTTTCAAAAAGGTGTGTATATGTAATGACAGATCATGTGATACTTAGATTGCACACAGGTGGACATCATTTCACTAATTATGTGACTTCTGAAGGTAATTAGTTGCACCAGAGCTTTTTATGGGCTTGATAACAAAGGGGGTGAATACATATGCACATGCCAATTATCATTTTTTTGTTTCTGAAAAATAGTTTTATGTAAAGATTTTTCTAATTTTACTTCACCAATTTAGACTATTGTGTTCTGATCCATCACATATAATTCAGATTAAAAAAACATTTAACTAAAGGCTGTAATGTAACAAAATAGGTAAAAAGCCAAGGGGGTGAATACTTTTGCAAGGCAGTGTATTTTGGGTCACAGAGGTTAGGGGAATTTCTGATAATTTTCCTTTGGTAATACAATTTGAAAACTGCTGTAGGGCTACTTCTACTTTTTGGAGCATACATTCTTAATGGCTAAGATTGTTTCCTGCATCCTCCCTTATTTAGTCTGACCTTGATCATTTTTTAAGGTAGATTTTTGCTGTAACTTTTCCTTTTGTAATTTAGGATGCCTTAAAGCAGGGGTGTCAAACTCAATTTTATTGTGGGCCGCATCAGCATTATGATTGCCCTCAAAAGGGCCGGTTGTATCTGTAAGATTAGATGTCAAGTGCATCCCCTCCCCTTTACATTATATGTCAAGAGCCACTCCACCATCAGAAGTTGAGACCCCCACTCTCCCTTACATCACAGTGCACCCCCTTTCCTTATGCTGCTGCTGGGAATAAGCTGGATGCATTGCTTGAAAGCAGAAAGTAAGGGTCTGGAGGAGGACCAGAGGAGGGCTGGAGCTCTCCTGCAGCTGCAAGAGAGGTGCAAGGGCCACATGAAATGGACTGGAAGGCCGGATTCGGCCCACGGGCCTTGTGTTTGACACCTGTACCTTACAGGTATATGTTTGAGCACTTCAAATTAAACAATTTGTGGATATTTAAAGCTAATACAATAGTACTTGAAGACACAAGTGAATAAAGCAGAGGAAGAATAAATGATTAATCCCTCAACCCCTTGTATAAATAAGTGGGAAGTGGTAGAGGGTTTTAATGAAGAAAAGAAATGCATTTAGGAAAGCTGAACATAGGTGGTTCTTTTTTAAACAACAATATTTTTAAGAGGGGGATAAAGCTGGTACATGTTAGCAGTAATAGCTCGGGCTCAATAGTCTTCTGCATGTATAGGGGGGGTAATAGAAAATGGAAGGGGTGTTGTAGCGTCTTCTAACCCTAAAAATAGTTTCTCCACTAATTTGTAGGCACGAGTGAATAGATTGGAGGAGGAATAAATTACTAATCTCTGTACCTTTCCTATAAATAATTGCTTTTAAAATGTGGCCCTAAATTTATTAAATGGGCTCAAATCCCTTATCAGGACCATTCTAAAGGAGTTATGCCGCGTACAGACGATCGGAATTTCCGACAACAAATGTTCGATGGGGGCTTGTTGTTGAAATTCCGACCATGTGTAAGCTCCATCGGACATTTGCTGTCAGAATTTCCGACAACAAAAATTTGAGAGCTGGTTCTTAAATTTTCCGACAACAAAATCCGTTCTAGTAAATTCCAATCGTGTGTGGACAATTCCGACACACAAAATTCCACGCATGCTCTGAATCAATTACGAGACGGACGCGCTCGGTCTGGTAAAACTAGCGTTCGTAATGGAGATAGCACATTCGTCATGCTGTAACGGACTGAAAAGCACGAGCCTGAAAAGCGCAAATCGTCTCTCACCAAACTTCTACTAACACGACTGGTATTGAACTTCCCTTTAATAGTGCCATCGTACGTCTTGTACGTCACCGCGTTCTTGGCGTTCGGAATTTCCGACAACATTTGCGCGACCGCGTGTATGCAAGACAAGTTTGAGCCAACATCCGTCGGAAAAAAATCCACGGTTTTGTTGTTGGAATTTCCGATCATCTGTACGCGGCATACGAGTAAATAATCATTTATCCCCCCAATTTAAACTATAGCGTGGCACTTCCCGAGCCTTTCAGAGGTTTTCCGAGTTCAGCCGAGCTGTCCCCGAGTCTTTCTGAGTATTTCTGAGGCTCTCCGGCGCCCCCCACCTCTGGCCACATGCGGTATTGTATGCCATAGAGGTCAATGCGAAACAAATTATTTTTGTTTCCATTGACTTCTATGGGGAAACTCGCTTTGATATGCGAGTGCTTTGGATTACGAGCATTCTCCTGGAACGGATTATGCTCGTAATCCAAGGTTCCACTGTAGTGCTTTATGCAGATGATATTTCTAGAAAATATAGGTCTGTCCTAGAATCTACAGTGGCTACATTTGCCTATTATTTGCCTATGTAATAAATACAGTGGGAATTACAAAAGAAAACAAATATTTTAATAAAAAAATAGCAAATGTTTGTGTTGTAATATATAGTGCTTTAGCAAGCCAAACTGCATTCTGTTGAAGTTTACATCTACTTTAAGCTGTACTCCAGGGAAGTAGCAATGGGGCTCCTCCCGCACTGCAGGGGTAAATGCTTGTTTTTTTTTATGATAAAGCCCCATGGGTGGGGCGAAACATGTCAGAGGAGTGTAGTCAGAATAAACTTAGGCTGAAGCCGTATCTTCACCTTTCTGTATAGTGGCTGGGCTTCCGTGTGCAGCGTTTCCACCTTCTGATTTGCTTCTGCTAGCCTGGATGAGCTTGTTTGTACACAAGCACCTGTTTTGTGCTTTAGACTGCACAGGGAGGTTTTATAGTGCTTCAAGTTTTTTGATTATGGGTCACTATGAGTATATTTATATGTCATGTAGATTTTTCTTGTTGGGAAATATTTAGGATGTGGGAACTGCTAGATAATAATACATTTTTTTACATTGGATCAAATTTAAATATACCTAACAAAGAAAGGTGGCATATTAATACATGCAACCAGATGAAAGTATATCATGCTTACACACTGTACACTGCAATACACGCTGAAATATGCTCTGGAACACTGCGTTGGGCTGCCTATTAAAAATTATTAGGCTGCAGTGCACCTCAGTGCAGGACAAATTGTCCAAGCTGCGTTTTATTGCAGCACAGCTCATGCACACCGTTTTACTGCACGCTACCACAATGCGATGGTGCGTACGGATCCTAAATGCATGTAATTCAGATAAAGGCCAGTTATGACAGATGTAAGTGGTAAAGTGTACTAGTAAAAATCATTCACAATGAAACACATTACTGGCAGCTCTACTTCCAAATAGATATAAGATTATTATGTATTGTCAACTCCATCAGGTGTATTTAGACATTATTGTCCCTGCTGGGGTGATTCACAATCTCTATTTGTTCTGTTAAGCATTATCACTGGGCATGAAAGGGAAAATGGAAAGGGAAAATCTAAAAATTTGAGTTGTTACTGTTACAGGAATAGAGGAGAAATCTTTCAGTGTGGACATTTGTTGCAGTGACTACTTTGGAGAAATTTCACCTCACTTCCTGATGTGTCTGTGGAGCAGGACATGAAGCGAAATGTCCCCAATAAGACACAGATGGCAAAATAAAATACCTGACAGGGTTTTAAATGTCTTGTACTCTATCCAAAACTTAAAAAACAAAAAAACAGTGGGGGTTATTTACGAAAAGGCAAATCCATTTTGCACTATAAGTGCAAACTACAAGTGCAAAGTGCACTTGAAATTGCCCTGAAAGTGCACTTGGAAGTGCAGTCGCTGTAAATCTGGGGGGTAGATCTGAAATGAGGGGAAACTCATGTACGGATTTGCCTTTGGTAAATAACCCCCATTGACTCTCAATATACTTTAAGGTTTAAGATAAAAATGTTCTGTAGATAATGCTCATGTGTATGGACAGTTTTTTTTTTTACTCTTTTTTGGTTCTAGCTAAAGCTCTTGTGTCAAGAAGTGTGAAACATCTACTGAGAACCATAGTCAATGCATATGAAGTAAATATTTTGGTTTTCTGCAGGTGTGTACTAATAGTACGAATGGGAGTTACCCAAACCATCTGCATATGAACTGTGACATAACAGGCAGGCCCTGCTGTATTGGGACAAAAGGAAGGTAAGGTATTAGTTAATATTCACAAATTCAAGGTCTTAAAAATGAACTTAAAGAATACCTAAAGGTTTGTGTTTTAAAACAAAACCAAAAAACAAACATGTCATACTTACCTCTTCTGTGCAGTTGGTTTTTCACAGAGGGGATTGATCCTCCTCTTCTGGGGTCCCTCAGCAGCGCTCCTGGCTCCTCCTGTACTCGAGTGCCCCGTTGGAGAGCCGTTCTCACTCGTGCAGGCATGCTTCTGTGTCCTGCTGCTGCGTCTATTGACACAAAGACAGCAGGACTCGGCGCCGGCTCCCGCATCATTGGATTTGATTGACAGCAGGGGGAGCCAATGGCTGCGCTGCTATCAATCTATCCAATCAGGACCCGAGACACCCGCTGGAGCTGGTGTGCTCGTCCCCGTCACTGGAAAGACCGCGTTCAGGGATTTCAGAATAATGTTTCTCAATGTAAAATTGCAAATAGTTTAAATATATCATTCTTTACAGTACATAATATGATCAAAAGTTTCTGAGAATCCGGAGAAACACAATATTGGATGCCCGCGATCTTCAGGCCCTCAATCGATTCATGTGAATGGGCTGCTTTATGTGCGATTGTTGCACAGAAGAAGCTCATGCACCTTTTTGGATAAAGAGCTTTGTGCAATTTTTAAATGTGCGTTGTGCCTCAATTGCCCTGCAATTCTGTCGCTCAACAATTGCAGCCAAGTTGCACTGCGTCTTAATGGCACCCTAAATGCAGTGTGACTTTGCTGCAAACGCGCATTGCACATCACTATTTGGAATTGCAGACAGGTTCCCTGCCTTTCTGCCCACGATTCTGAATAATGTGAACAGGGCCTTAAATAAACAAAACTAGAACTCGCGCTTAGGATATATATAGCAAATAAATAAATTAAACTAATTATATGCGCAGCTGCTACAAAATAAGGCACTAGCACCTTAAAGAAAGATAAAAAAATATATATAAATATATATATATATATATAATGCAGCGCTAGCGAATATAATTTCAGGTGCTCAACACAAAAATTATGTGAATAACGACCATCAATACCTTTCGGGATAATGGCACCTACTGATGCTACAAAAATGGTGCACTAATGGCACCAAACCGTGCTACGTGTATGGAACTAAGTGTTTCCACTAATGATTCCACTAATGAAAATAGTAACAAACAAAAAGCACTAATAAAGTGAACTGAACATAGGACTAGTAACAACCAGGTGATTAGCCCCTTTAGGACCCACAGTTATGAAAATGACAATCATCAAAAATAATGTTCAGTATGAATCAGTGGTTCTGACACAGAGAGAAAGAAAATAAAAGTCACCCAACATCTAGGTCCGGTAATATTCGATGAGGTTCAACAGTTGGCTCAATAGTCACGACAGAGATCGGGGAGCCATGTGAGGGAGAAAAGGAAAAGACAATCTTGTGAAGTACCGCTTAGGAACAAATTAACATGGCGCTGTTATTTGAAAAACTCACAAGACTTCAATGATAAACGAGCGTCAGTGTGTTCCGGGTTCACAACAGCGTGCGTTCCACGAGAACCGGAAGCAGCGTCATTGGTTCTAGAGTTGACCGGAAATTACGTCAACGCGTTTCGCCCCTCCTCCAGGGCATCATCAAGGGCCTTAAAGCTGATCTACATTCAAATATAGTCTTAAAATCTGTTGGTGCTCCTTGAAGTTGTGATTCAAAAATGGTCACCAGACTGCCCCAAATACTTACCTAGTTGCTTAGTTAGTCAGGTTGACAAAAAACGCTAGTCCATCTAGTTCAACCAGTTAAAAATAAATCACAAACAGAAAACTACCATATACACTATCCTAACTCCATAGTTAGTCCAGAGGAAGGCAAAATGCAAACAAACAATGAAGCCTGGTCCAATTCGTCCGGTGGGGGAAAAAAATCCTTCCTGATCCCCCATGAGGCAATCAAATATTCCCTGGATCTACTACCCCTGGTGTTAATACCGCAAAAAAAATAAATAATTGTATCTGGTTATATTTTGTGCATTTAGGAATGCATCCAGCAATCTACTGAGCTAGCCAGAACTAGTTCTTGAGGGAATCACATTTTCACAGTCCTTACTGTGAAAAAGCCTTTCTGCATCTGAAGGTTAAATGTATTTTCCTCCAGGTGTAAAGAGTGCCCCCTTGTCCTTTGTAATGGCCTGAAAGTGAATAGCTTAAAGTGATTGTAAAGCTTTTCTTTTTTTCTTTTTAAATAACAAACATGTCATACTTACCTCCATTGTGCAGCTCGTTTTGCATAGAGTGGCACCGATCCTCGACTTCTGGGGTCCCTTGGCGGATCTCGCGGCCCCTCCCCGCATCAGATAACCCCCCTAGGAGAAACGCTCTCCCGGGGGGTTAACTTGCGGGCGCACTCCCGAGTCCAGCATTTGCATCCATGGACACGAATGCCGGACTCGGTCCCGCCCCCCAACGCCCGCGTCATTGGATTTGATTGACAGCAGCGGGAGCCAATGGCTGCACTGCTATCAATCTATCCAATCAAGAGCCGGGACCCCGTGGAGAGAGGGACAGCGCGTCCCTGCCAAGGGAAATACGGGGCTCAGGTAAGTAAAACGGGGGGCTGGGGGGCCGGTCACTGCCAGGTGTTTTTTCACCTTAATGCATAGGATGCATTAAGGTGAAAAAACATGAGGGTTTACAACCCCTTTAACACCCAGTTCCCTATATGGACCCCTTATGTATTTATGTATGTTGATCATATTCCCCCTTAATTGCCTCTTCTCAAGAGGAGCAGGGTTACTGGGAGTTTTTCTCTTTTCGTCCATGGACGGACACAACTCCTTAATTCATGACCATTGGGTTATGTTCCTGTTCTATAGGAGAGGACTAGGCAGAACATGTTAGACATTTAATACATGTTACTTTAACAGAGTTGAAACAGCCCAGCCCAGGGGGTGGTCCCTCCAAACATAACCCTCCGCCCTGCAGCAGCAGCCTCAGTTTTTTTATGCCTAGTAGAGGAGAAGGACGTGGCTCCCTTTTGGGCCCAGCGTCCTGAGGTGATTTTTACTTTTATTATTTTATTTTTGAGAATCTTCTATCAACTGCCAGCTGGGCATGACAGGCAGGATAATATAGATTTTTTTAAACAAGAAAAAGACAAAACCTGTGTAGTATATCTGCTATTGTATAACTCGATCCACTGTCTCTCCTCTTTTTAGAGGTTACTGCCGTAGCCAAAAAGCTGCATATAAGTTGAAAATTGGTATTTCCTTGGGAGAGCCTAAAGAAGCAGGAACCCCCAAAGGAAATTAGAGGCTACTAATGGCTATAATGGACAATAATGGATCATGTTTAAAAGTTAGATAGTTTAATGGTTATATCAAAAAGATCAAATTACATAGTGTAACGGGTCCCCAAATATCAAGGGGGTTAACGCCGTTTACGATGTCCCCTCTCCTGGACACACATCCACTCGCTACCAATCTTCCACAGCCAAACAACCCCTTCCCATAGGAACCAATCCCTCTGGAAGAAACGAGACGCACTCTGTATTCTTCTGGGGTAGAATGACTTCTTTATTGAGAAAACATTGAAACTTTATACACAATTCAATACACATTAGTTAACATGAACAAGGGTCCAGCTCCACCCACACCTTACAAGACTCAACGCATTATTTTGACGTCTGTTAGGAGACAACAGGCTTCACACAATAGATCCTAAAGATCCCCAATACACATCTTATCACAAAGTGTTTGGCAGACGGTCTGTCAGGAGACAAGAAGATCTAAGCCCTTTACATCTTAAATCCCTTTGTATTGTAAATCCCAGTCTGCCTTTACAATACACACAAGTATAGTGTTAATTACGGTACCTCTATTCACACCAGACCTTCCCCAGTCACAATGAACAATAGAATGCAAAACACCTTAATTCCTCACAGCAATGATTACACAAAGGCAGGGCTGTGGGTGATGATATTAGCATCTAAGAGTATGTGTCCAAACATCATGAAGGCGTCACTTTTCAATTAACCTGTTGAGGTCATAATCAACCAGTAAAAGTTCTTTGCAGAAATCCTAGGGAATATGGTGGATGAATATTACAGACCCAATCTAGATAAAATGTATGTACAGCATTGAATATGGATATCATAGACCATATTGGGGTTTTCATTCACCCTGTGCCCCTAATAGAGACACAGGGTGATTGGCACATAAGAGCCACTGGGGAAGCTGAAGCAAGGGTATTTCATACTTTCTAAGCGATTCTGAGTTCCCCGGGCCTTCCTGTTACACATAGTAAAACGTATCGCTTTCCTGTTGAAAGCTAATGGTTAATTAGTCTAGCTAATAAACAATCAGTGTTGCACCGTTAATTCCATGTTAACAATTAAGTGCACCAACATAAAATCAAAATAACACACTTAGAGACAAGTACAAACATTAAACAATACAATAAACAAAAGCGGTCCGGACGCCTATGTGGCCACACATGCCAGGTTTCCATGCAAGAATATCCCACTAATTGTGTTAAATAAATCTATTTTGGTATAGGAAATCTATGCATGTGTGGTCCCCCCCGGAGTTGTAATGGAGTAGCAGGTGTATTTTTTGGGGTTGGTTGCCAATAGATCTGTTGTCTCTGACGTTACCTAGAGTTTTTGAAGAAGAATTTTGTATATATAAGGCTCAAAAGCAGTCCCAAACTTCAATAATTCTTTAGGGATTTGTGAAAGATCGAGTGTATCGATAAGGTCTTTCTGTATTGTGAGAGCTTTGTATCTTGATTATTGCCTTACTATTGACTCTATATCTGTACGTCTACTAGAGATTCATATCTTATATAGTTCTATCATCAAGGAATAGTTTTGCTGATCACTGCATCATAAAGTGTCTTTGTTCATGTTGGTTTTTAATGTAGATAGACAGTCCTTGTTCATCTAGAATCATTCATTTTGAATCCGTCAATGGATGTAACCAAAACAGCCTCAGCTCAGGGGTATATTTGTGCAATCCTGGTGCAATTACCATAAACTAAGCATAAGCCGCTTAGATTACCATGTACCTTGTAGGTTAAATCCGATTAGTATCCGGATTGCATGTGTCCCCTTTAGACAGTGTGGTTTGACTGATTCTTCCTATCCTATAGCAATAATCAGAACCCACAAGTATTAGGTATGCTTCTGTAAATAGAAATACTTGAAGAGAATAATAAAACACTCCTATTTGTTTCGATTCATTTTAAGGAAAGCACTTCGTGCCAACATGACCCTTGCTCTGTTCCGCCGACCTCTAGAGAGGTCACCTGTAACACTGAATACCCACTCTGCAAAGTTTTGAGAAGCTGGCATAGCCAGCAGGTCTAATGCAAAAGGTTTTAGCTGGTGATACAAAGTGTCACTCTTTGACAGCCAAAAATCTGTTGCGGTGGTGTACTCCTCACTGATGGCAACTTGGTGCAAAAGCTCTTCCTTATATTTTCTGAACTGCTGCTCTATGCTGTTTGGGGAGATCCTCTGCTTGGGTCTTCTGCGGCATTTAGAAAGAAACCGAAAGACTGGTTGCTTAGATGTGGATGCCCGTGGCGGTGCTTCTTCGACTTCCTGTGATAGTTCTTCTATCACATCATCGTCAGACAATTCCTCAAGGGGTGTGTGTGGCAATGTGGATTTTCTTGCGGCATACTCCTTTTTAAGCAGTTCTTGAATATTCTCATCCGCCACATCAACAAGGGTTTCACAGACGATAGGGTTGACAAAACAAGCAGCTGCTGCAAGTGGAGAGAACATTTCATCAGTTGGATCTAAGAATGAAGCAAAACGTTGGTTGACACTCCCTTTCATTTTCTGTGCAATTGTGGCAAGGTCTTGGTAGCTAGTGTTCTGTTTAAAGTCCTCAAGATGGCTGAGCAGATCAAAGAGGGCAGGAACAGCCAGGGACATAGACATGGTGTCACTCTGGAGGGTTTTGGTATGTTCTGCAAAAGGCAGCAGTAGGTCATGCAATGATGTGCGCTTTTGCCATTCACTAGGGAGCAAGCTGTCCCATCCCATGCTGTTTGCAATTTGGCAGACTGACTCTTTCAGTTTGAGGAGTCTTGCGATCATGTTGAATGTACTTGACCAGCATCTGAGGCAGTCATTTAAAAGAATAAGGCCACAATGCTCCAATAGCTTCTGTGTTGCAACTGAAGACTTGCGGAAGAGGTGCACTATTGATCTTGATTTATCCAGTATTCTCTTCACACTTACCTCCTTATGCACCATGTGGACCACAAGTTGCAACGTATGCACCACACATGGTGTCCGGTCCATGTCGATCTGTTGGTACCTATCAAGTGGAACACACACACACAGCCCAATAAGCATAAAGTATACTATAGAAAATGTTTCTTCCATTCTATTATTTTAACACTTAACATCTTATGGGAATACTTTTACAGTACACAAGACAAATTATAGTGAAAAAATAAAAAAGGTGCACTGACTGACTGCACCCCGTAGACTAGAGCAGATAGCGCCGTGCCCCCATATCAATCATCTCATAGCCATTAGATAATCGACTGGTGTCACCGTGTCAACCATGTCATCATGTAAAAGAATAAAAATGGCTCACTCACTCACCGCAGATCATCAATTTCCGTCTCAGCCTCAGAGTCACTTTCCGTCATGGGGGAGTCTTCCTCACTAGAGCTGGGTGGTTCTTCTGCTGCTGCTGTGGTTTGTTTAAATGCCGCCACCATATTGCTCCCGTTGTCTGTTATCACTGTAAGGATCTTCCTCTTTGGTATGTCCCAGTCTTGCAAGCATTTGTCCACACATGATTTGATTGACTGTGCAGTGTGTGGGTGGGCTACTTGTTCAAGGGCCAACAATATGTGTTCAGGTTTATGTTGTTCAACACAAAAGTAGCATGCACTTATGGCAAGGAATGAAGCTGAAGCCTCGTACACACGGCCGAGAATCTCGTCGTTAAAAACATGTCGTTTTTTACGACGAGATCCTTGGACAAGAAACTTGTCCCGGCCGAGTGTACACACGCTCATTTCAAAGAACCCGCGGTTCTTTGAATGGAGCGTACGCGGTGACGTCATCAAATACGACGAGCATGCGCTCGTCACATTTGATGCCGTCGCTGCCATCTTGGTTCACCCTACCTATGCCTAGGAAGCTACCGCGCATGCGTCAAAGTCATTTCGAGCATGTGCGGGCTTCCCGGCGAACAGGTAAGTGTACACACACACAATTTTCTCATCGAGAAACAGGTTGACGAGAATCTCGACGAGAAAATAGAGAGCAGGTTCTCTATTTTCTCATCGAGATTCTTGTCGCTTTTCTTGACGAGAAACCATACACACGAATTAATTTCTCGGCAAGAAATCTCTGCCAGCAAGTTTCTTGCTGGTTCTTGCCGAGAAACTCGGTCATGTGTACGAGGCTTGAGTGTCCTTTTTTGGTCCACAAATCAGTGCAAATAGATACTCTCCGAGCAGCAGCCACTCTCTTTTTGAATTTTTGTTTATCATCTTCATACTGTTTGCTTATTTTAGTTTTCTTTGGAACAGTCAGCTTCCTATCTAGTGTCTTCATCATGCTAACAAAGTCCTCATCTTCAATCGTTCTGACTGGTAATCCGGTGCACCCAATCCATCTTGCTATGGCCTCCTCCCTGGCATGTTTTTCCTTAGAGTCAATTTTATATTTTGAAGCACCTAAAACAGCAGTGCGAATAGTTTGCTGTGGTTGTGCACTGCCACTGGCTTGACTTGGTCCATCATTTGATGTTTTCAGTATCTGTGGGGTTGAATTAGGGGTGGAAATTAAAGTTATTCTGATTTTACGTGCTCTCTCACCCCAGTGACCCTCCCCACACAGTCAGTCAGCTCCAACTAAGTTTCCTCTCTATAATATACTATATGTATAGCAGAGAAACACATGGCGGTCGTTGATATTTTATGTCACACAGCATTTGCGCAGCGGTATTTCAAACGCATTTTTTTTTTAGGAAAAAAGGCACTTTCATGAATAAAAAAAATAAATAAACAGTAAAGCCCAATTGTTTAGTATAATGTGAAAGATCAGATGATGTTACGCAGAGTAAATAGATACCCAACATGACTCGTGTAATAATGGCGAATTGGCGACAAACTACACTACTGTACCTAAACATCTACATCTAAAAAAAAAACGGTTATAGAGTTAATATATATTACAGAGAAGTTTCTAATTATAGAATTATTGCTCTCGTGATCGCGGCGATACCTCACATGTGTGATTTGAACACTGGCGTTTACATATGCATTATGCAGGGGCCACTTACGTTTTCAGCTCGAGGGGACAGGGACGCTTAAAAAATAATAATTCTTATTAATTTTATTTATTTTATATTGTCACATGTTGCTGTGCTTACCTTTTTATGAATTTCAGGATGAGTTGTCTGCAAATGACGCTTCAAGTTTGTTGTATTTTTACCAGCGAGTGTCGCTCCACATGGTTTGCAAAGAGTCTTGTTGTCCTTAACATCAAATGTAAAATACAGCCATAGATCTTCTCTTCTCTTTCTACCAGTGATAATCACAGCCGACATTCCGGTATAGTAATAGTTTGGACTTTGGAGTCTTGGATTGTACGGTGGGGGTGGGGGGGGGGGGAAGCCTGTATGTGGCAGTGCAGGGCAGGGCTCTCTCAATGGTGGTCTCTGAGTAGAGAAGGCCTGTGAAATTAGGAAATAAATGGCATTCAGTCAGTACAGTACACAGTACACATTCTGCCTGGAGCCTGGATGGTGGTCTGACTCTGAGGGGATGGCCTATAATCGACAGTGAGACATATTTTGCAAAAAGGCCTGGAATGGATGCCAGTGCCACTCCACTGAGCAGCAGAGGAGGCCTACCTACAGCACTGACTGGAATTTCATCATACACACACAACAACTGGTCGTCTAAGGGCAGTAGTACTACTAACTAGTAGTGAGGTCAGGGGAGGGGGAGGCCTCAGGCCTGTTGTACGTACCACTACAATTTGTGTAGCTCTGACTGCTGCAGCTGCAGTGCTGAGTGATGTCTGTTTTCTCTGCCTCTCTGGGTGGGAGAAGAGTGGCGGGTGCGACCTCAGAGGAGTCGGAGTAGTCGGGAGCGGGACTCTGTCTGGAGACTCGGGGTGCTTTCTCTGTGTCCTGTCTGCGTCCTCACGCGGGCGGCCTCGCCTCACCACTGGCATCGGACTCTTCTTACGTTGTCGCTGGGCGCGCGAATTGTGTAAGTAGGCGGAGCTCTGTAAGTTGTTAAACGTCCCTCCTTACCATTTTCGTCTCGTTGTCATCCGAAAACTGATCAAATTTTCGTCATAGTTTTCGTCAGAGGACGAAAACGTGCTGTACTTTTCGTTCCGTTTTCATCACTTTAAAATTGCCTCTGACGAAATCGTTGATGAAAACGTTTTCGTTGACAAAATTAACACTGGTATAAATACAGCTGTTCTGCGAAGCCCTCAGAGGTTTGTTAGAGAACCTTAGTGAACAAACATCATCATGAAGGCCAAGGAACATACCAAGGAACATACCAGAGAGGTCAGGCATAAAGTTGTGGAGAAGTTTAGGAAAGAAATAGTTACATAGTTAGTCAGGTTGAAAAAAGACACAAGTCCATCCAGTTCAACCATAAAAAAAAAAAAAAATTAAATAATACAATCCCATATACCCAATCTACACCCACAGTTGATCCAGAGGAAGGCGAAAAACCCCAGCAGAGCATGATCCAATTTGCTACAGCAGGGGAAAAAATTCCTTCCTGATCCCCCGAGAGGCAATCTGATATTTCCCCGGATCAACTTTACCTATAAATGTTAGTACCCAGTTATATTATGTACATTTAGGAAAGAAATAGTTACTTAGTTAGTCAGGGAGACTTTAAAGCAGGGTTAGGTTTTAGAAAAATATCCCAAGCTTTGAACATCTCACAAAGCACTGTTCAATCCATCATCCGAAAATGGAAACCGTATGGCACAACTGCAGATCTACCAAGACATGGCCATCTACCTAAACTGACAGGCTGGGCAAGGAGAACATCAATCAGAGAAGCAGACAAGAGGCCCATGGTAACTCTGGAGAAGCTGCAGAGATCCACAGCTCAGGTAGGAGAATCTGTCCACAGGACAACTATTAGTAGTGCACTCCACAAATCTGGCATTTATGGGAGAGTGGCAAGAAGAAAGACATTGTTGAAAGAAAGCCAAAAGGTCCTGTTTGCAGCTTGTGAGAAGCCATTTGAGGGACACCGCAAACATGTGGAAGAAGGCGCTCTGGTCAGATGAGACCAAAATTGAACTTTTTGGCTTAAAAGCAAATGGCTAAGTGTAGCGGAAAACTAACACTGCACACCACCCTGAACACACCATCCCCACCATAAACATGGTAGTGGCAGCATCATGTGGGATGCTTTTCTTCAGCAGGGACAGGGAAGCTGGTCAGAGTTGATGGGAAGATGGATGGAGCCAAATACAGGGCAATCCTAGAAGAAAACCTGTTAGAGTCTGCAAAAGACTTGAGACTGGAGCAGAGGTTCACCTTCCAGCAGGACAACGACCCTAAACATACAGCCAGAGCTACAATGGAATGGTTTAGATCAAAGCATATTCATGTGTAAAGCCCCGTACACACGGTCGGACTTTTTGCCAACAAACTTCATTTTGAGCAAGTTTGCCCAAAAATCCGACCGTGTGTACGCTCCATTGGACAAACTTTTTTGTTTTTCATCGAAACAAAAGTTTGGTCTGCAAACGGACAAACTTTTGGCCAACAAAAGTCCGATGGAGCAAAGTCCGACCGTGTGTACAGAAAACCATCGGACTTTTGTCCGATGGACAAAACAAATAATGTTAAAATCAACCAACAATAGCAGAAGTTGACCAAAGGGTGGCGGTAAAGAGCAGAAAAACCACGTGATGTTGGAAAAAGTTTAGGGAAGGTTTGCAGAAAAGTCCTGTGATGTGTATGCTATGGGTGTGCCCGGCCAACTTCGCTCGGACAAAAATCCACGGAAAAGTCTGATGGAAGTCCGACCGTGTGTACAAGGCTTTAGAATGGCCCAGTCAAAGTCCAGACCTAAATCCAATTGAAAATCTGTGGCAAGACTTGAAAATTGCTGTTCAGAGGCACTCTCCATCCAATCTGACAGAGCTTGAGCCATTTTGCAAAGAAAAATGGGCAAAAATTTCACTTTCTAGATGTGCAAAGCTGATAGAGACATCCCCAAATAGACTTGCAGCTGTAATTGCACTGAAAGGTGGTTCTACAAAGTATTGACTCAGGGGGGCTGAATACAAATACACACCACACTTTTCACAATTATGTGCCACTTTGTGTTTATTACATAAAATCCCCCAAAAAAATTACGTTTTTGGTTGTAACATGACAAGTTGTGGAAAATTTCAAGGGTTATAAATACTTTTTCAAGGCACTGTAGAAAGGGTGAATCTTCCTAACAGGTCACAAGCAGCAATACAAAAAAAACTGGTAATATTTGTTTATTCTATCCAAAACTGAAAACAACAAAGTTGGGCTTTTAGTTATACTTTAAATATTTAACAGAGGCTGTGTAGAGAAGACACAATAGGATCCCACTGGTATAGTCTGATAGACCTATGCAAATAACAGAGACAGAAGCATCACTATTTAGCTGCAGCTAAATAGTTGAGTTATCCTGAGTTAAAAAAAATCATTCAGGAAGGACTTATTTCCTAAAATAGACACTATAGTAATTAGAGCTCTGTGTTCCCTGTTGTCTACAGAGTTCTGTCTGATTAGTGGGAATGCTCAGCAGCATTCCCACTATTTAGTGGGATTGCTCTCCAAGCATTCCCAGTATTGTTATTCAGAATTGTATTATTCTTAATTTTAATTTTATTCCGTACGTTTTTTGGCTCTGCGTAACTTCTGCATACTTTCAGCTATTGAAACCATTCACATTTTAAAATGTTCAGCTCTTTCAGCTAATGATGGGACTTCTTCAATTTTTTGGTACTATTTATACTTTTTAAAATATTAAGCTTTTTATCACTTTTTTTTAACATTGAAGTCAATGAGAGCATGCTTCAAATCCTTAAAACTTCTTCCGCTCCCAAAAGTTTCAGCTCCTTCATGCCTTCACCTACAGACGCCAAACAAACTTTAAAAAGTTCACAAAATATTCAGCTATCCAGCTATATCTTTTCAGTTTGATATCTTTTACAGTTTTTGTGAAAAAGCTGTTTAAGTTTAGTGATCATTTCAGGAAATGTTAGCGATTAAACAGAGTGTCTATGGGGCTGGTTAGAGTGGGTGATATCATAGCTAGATCACAGAGCTTTAAAAAAATTATCTTAGTTCCTTTTCTATAAATTGCTCTCACGCCCACAAGATCTACTTGTCATACACATTTATACATCAAAACGTAGGTATTTTTGTCTAGTTTCAGGCAATGTGCTCAGTTTTGTGATACGCCTTTAACTTTTGGCTGGTTGAGCTTCCAAATGACAAGAGTTCTACACTTTCTTCCATTGACTGTCCTGTATAAAATTCTTCACATTTCCCAGCAAAACGCACAGCGATCTTCTTTTTTAAATCGCTGACATGCCCACATTTTTAAGTTTATCAATATAAATTTTATACCGATACGTTCACAAAGGCCGTGTGTCTCTAACGGTGAAGTCGCTGTTTCAATGGCATGTACTGTTGTGGATTTAATAAGGCTTGTTTGAAGGGTTCTCTCACTCATTAGGTGTGGGGATTAATGATCAAAGAGAGGCTTTATAAGTACTGAAGGAACACTGCTTGTATGTCCTAAAGATAGTGTAGTGGTTATGGTGAATGGCTTTGGTGTGGGCTTAGCAATTCAGCTATTCAGCATTCCCACGCATTTTCTGCAGGAAATTCATTTTCTAGTGTTATTCGTTTTTTGATTTCCGTACTTTTCTTGGCTCTGCGTAACTTCTGCATACTTTCAGCTATTAAAACCATTCAACTTTTAAAATGTTCAGCTCTTTCAGGTAATGATGGGACTTCTTCAACTTTTTTTCTACTATTTATACTTTTTAAAATATTAAGCTTTTTAACACTTTTTTTTTAACATTGAAGTGAATGAGAGCATGCTTCAAATCCTTAAAATCTTCTTCCGCTCCCAAAAGTTTCAGCTCCCTCATACTTACACATACAGACACCAAACAAACTTTAAAATGTTCACAAAATATTCAGCTATCCGGCTATATCTTTTCAGTTTGATATCTTTTACAGTTTTTATGAAAAAGCTGTTTAAGTTTAGCGATCATTTCAGGAAATTTTATCGATTTAAACAGAGTGTGTATTGGGCTTATTCTTTGCAAACTTTTAAAGCCAAGCATTCAGTTTAGTGTCAGCTTTTCAAAAAGCCTTTAAATATTCCACATCTTTCATGCATTAGTGGTGTTGTTAAACTTTTTTAATGAAATTCATGTTTATTTTAAAACCATTCCTACTTTTCCAACTATTCTCACTTCTTCAACTTTTTCTTACGGATTTAAGCTATTCATCCAATTAGCTTTAGCATTCAAGCTATTCGGCATTTCCACGCATTTTCTGCAGGAAATGCATTTTCTAGTTACAACACAACAATGTCACTGATTCCTGCCTCTGTAATATAGAAGTGAGCTTTGTGTATGGTATATGCATGGGGGATGGGAGAGGAGATTATCTTTCAATGTGGAGCATTGCTCACCAATCACTCTTCATATCTGACAAGAACCTGCAGCCTGCTAAGCTTTTTTTTCTGGACCGGAAGTAAACAAACTTATAAAGAAAACACATACAAAACGTTTTTTTTTTCTTCTTTAACAAAAAAAAATGTCTTAATAAATGTTGTGAATAAATGTGGTTTAGTTATAACCTTTACAACTGACTTTTTCGAAATGAACAAAAAAGTATTTATAAAATTGATCAATACCATTGGTTGAAACTGTAATTCCCAACCTCTCATATAAATTGTGATCTAATTTTCATTTTTAAAGTTCTTATTAAAGTGGTTGTAAAGCTTATTTTTTTTTTTTTAAATAACAAACCTGTCGTACTTACCTCCACTGTGCAGCTCGTTTTGCACAGAGTGGCCCCGATCCTCGACTTCTGGAGTCCCTCGGCGGCTGTCTCGGCCCCCCCCCCTGGCGCGCCGCGTCATTGGATGTGATTAACAGCAGCGCGAGCCAATGGCTGCGCTGCTATCAATCTAGCCAATCAACAGTCAGACTCCGTGGAGAAGAGGACGCCGGGGACGCGCACAGCAGGTGAACGGGCTCAGGTAAGTAAAACGGGGGGGGGGGGGGCTGGGGGGGTCGTCATTGCCAGGAGTTTTTTCACCTTAATGCATAGGATGCATTAAGGTGAAAAAACACGAACCTTTACAACCCCTTTAACCACTTCAGCCCCGGAGGATTTGGCTGCCCAATGATCGGGCCATTTTTTGCGATTCGGCACTGTGTATAGCGACAATTTAAAAAACTTTTTGCTATAATAAATATCACCCAAAAATATATAAAAAAACTAATTTTTTCCTCAGTTTAGGCCAGTACATATTCTTCTACATATTTTTGGTAAACAAATTGCAATAAGCGTTTATTGATTGGTTTGCGCAAAAGTTATTGCGGCTACAAAATAGGGGGTAATTTTATGGCATGTTTATTAATAATTTTTTTTTTACTTGTAATGGCGGCGATCAGCGATTTTTATCATGACTGCGACATTATGGCACACACATCGGACACTTTTGATGCTATTTTGGGACCATTTACATTTATACAGCGATCAGTTCTATAAAAATGCACTGATTACTGTATAAATGTGACTGGCAGGGAAGGGGTTAACCACTAGGGGCTAGGAAGGGGTTAAGTGTATCCCAGAGAGTGATTCTAACTGTGTGGGGGCTGGGCTTACAGGGTGCAGACGATCAGTGTCCTGTCACTAGACAGAACAGAGAGATGCCTGTTTACACAGGCATCCCCCCGTTCTGCAGCTCCGTGAGACGATCGCAGGACACCGGCGGACATCGAGTCCGCGGGTCCCGCGGGCACGGTCATGGATCTCGCGGCAGGGACGCACGCACACCCACACGGCGGCAAATTCAAATGGACATACATGTACTCCCATTTGCCTGTCCGTGCCATTCTGCCGACGTAAAAGTGCATGCAGTGGTCGGCAAGTGGTTAGAGATGGACATAATCCAGAAGCTGAACATCCCTCTGATTAGATGGGTATCTATGTCTATCTCTGGTGTCAGATTACTACAAAGAAGTTAGTCCATGATCTACCATTAATTCAGCCACTTGGTAAAAGATTTAGCCAGAATAATGGTATGGATAGACAGAAATTTGGGGGACAGACCTAAAAACTTTCCATGTGTCAAGCAGAAAGGTCAATAGTCTCAGCAAACTTGTCTGCCTATAGCAGCTCTTTTTCAGGGATAAAATCGTTGTTAAAGTGTTACTAAACCCACAACAGTAAAATCAGTCTGTATATGCAGTAAAGCATGCTTGTTATAATCACCGTGGAACCTAAGGGGTTAATCCTCTGCGTTGTGTATAAAAGCTGCGTGATCCTGTCTTCTCTGATTCCCCTCTTCTTTAACTGACTCCAACCCATCTCCTGATAGAACAGAGCATTAGGAGTCAGGCTGCACATGCTCAGTTTGGTGTGTACTGCTAGAGAGTTTTTTTTTCTTGGGAGAGTGCATGTGATCAGGGCTAATCAGTACAGTCCAGACAGAGGGTCAGCCAGTGCAGTATAAAAACTAGCTTTAACCAGGAACTGATAGAAGTCACAAGACTGCTATATACTGCTGATGAGAAAAGGTATTTGGCAGTTTATATTTACTATAACTATTGCATTTCCATGTTCTATGTACTGTGGGAGACCAAATGTAGTAAATGCGGGGTCCTGGGTTTAACAACACTTTAAGCTGGCCATAGAAGGATCGAAATTTGTCTGGTTCAGAAGGTACTGACCACATTTCTATTTAACTATGGCTGTTCCTGTTTGTAAGAACTCGAGCTAATGATCATGAACAGTGCTGATCAGTGAAATCTGACAGTGGACGAGTCCTTGCTGTTAGAATACAATAACACAGTGGTTAGGATTCCTCAATCCACCTCACCTGTGTGGATTGGGGAATCCATTCAGTTTTTTTTCAATCAGTCCGCTGGCTTGTATGAAAAACTTATGCATGCATTGCAAGCTTAAAATGGTTCTAAACCCTTTACTATACCCAGTGAAGTGAATAGCCTCAGATGATACACAGAGATGAAACAAATCTCCCTACATAAGTGTAGCGCCTTGCTCCCAATGAGTGGGCACTATATATTGAAATTATAGTTGTCTGGGCATTAGTTTAGCCCAGAGAGATTTTATTCAAATTGTGGCGCTGTTTCAGTTCAGCTGGTTGCATGATTCCCACACCCCCCCCCCCCCCAGTGGTGGGTGTCGCTGTCACCTCTGGTCAGGGTTGGAAAGGCAACAGACTGGACGCATTGGTACCTCTTTCCCAGAAGCAGCCCAGAGGGTGTGGTGAACCCGCTGTGCATTCCAGGAGGGGGTATTTAAGAAGCAGAAACCGCTTTACCAGGGTTGGTTGCCGGGGTTCGTTCTTCGATCCTCACCTGAGGGCCCTCCTGGCCTCAGGAATGTGTTGGCAGTTCCCGCCTCGGGGCCACATTGGCCCGAGGCCTCGCAACTGAGATGTAGGCCCAGGAGTTACTGGGGCCTGCTGATCCAGGGATGATCCGGTGTCGCCTTGCCTGATGGAAGGGGCCGAGCAATTGAGGACTCAATTGGAGGATGTACCCGGATCCTAAAAATCTACCTCACAGTGCTGCCGGAGCGGCTGAAAGATCTTGGCACTGAGGGTTGTGTTCTTTCTGAGGAAGCTAACCCAGTAAGGGGTTATACGAGTCTGTGGCAGAGACTATTGAACAAATTCCAATACCAAGTCTGTGGCAGAGACTAGCTTTGATCGAACTTCACACCGGTTGCTAGGCCCGTGAGAGTGGGCCTATCCGGTGGTCGCTGAGTCCAGCGTGGAGACAGTTGCTCCTCTGGTCCTAGGAGAGTTCCGTGATTGACAAGTAAGATACCTGAGTCCTCCCCATTCCTCTACCTCCTCTGTTGGAAAGTTTATTCAATAAAACCCTTGAAAGAGACTTTGTGTTGATGTAGACATTTCTTCCGGAAAACTCTTCAAGGGGAACCCCTGAGCCGAACATTTGGAACAGTAAGGTAACGTGCAGACCCAAAATATAACCAGCAGCTCCTACGGGGGTACCGCTACACTAGTCACTAGTTTTATGTGTATATCGGCTGTCTTTCCCTTTCTACACTCTTTGGAAAATGCAGATTGTGTTAGAAATCTTGTTTCCTCTTTTAGCATTCGGTGTGGAGTCTGGGCTTACACTGAGTGAGAGCGGATTGGAGGAAAGGGACACACCCCCACTCCATAGGCAGAGGAACGAAGGAACATGCAGAGCTGTAGATTGAATAGACAAGCTCTCTGCTAATCTACCTCTAAGCTCCCTCCCAACACAAATTTTCAGCTGCTGTTATCTCATGTGTTGGAGAACTTGTCAGAAGTGACTCTGCTGACAACAGAGGAACAGAGCAGCAGAAAGAAATGGCCCTTTGAGCTTTAGAGAGAGGTAAGTAAACACTACAGATATATGTGCTTTAACCGCTTGCCAACCAGCCGCCATCATTCTACAGCAGCAGGTCGGCACGATCCCGCAAGCTGTCGTAGCTGTACGCCGGCTCCTTTAAGCGGGATAGCAGACGTGCGCGCCTCTGCACTGTGAGGGTGCCAATGCTCGTGGCCGGCAATCGCGATGACCGCTGGCCAAGCGCGATCACGGGCACGAGAGGCAGAACAGGAACGTGTGTGTGTAAACACACACATCCCTGTTCTGTGAGGAGAGGCAGATCATGAGTTCCTTCTAGCTAGGAACAATGATCTATCATTTCCTCCAGTCAGTCCCCTCCCCAGGTTCACCCAGGTGTGTTAGAACAACAAATGAATATTCGCTTTCCTAACACTGAGTTGCCTCTCAGCCATTCAGGTGCGTGGGTCTGTTACCCGTCACCTGATTGGCTGAAAGGACAGGCGCTGCGATTGGATGCCTATCAGGAAGAGGGGAAGAGACGCATGGAGGACACAGGAGTCGCTGTCTGACCCGCTGCAAGGTCCCACCGCTCGCCGCCATCACCTGCATGCCTGGCCCGCCACCGAGACAGGGTAAGTGACGGGCAGACGGCGATCGGGCGGGGGGGTCACAGTGGCAGCATTTGATGGGCACAATGGCAGCATTTGATGGGGCACAGTGACAGCATTTGATGGGCACAGTGGCAGCATTTGATGGGGCACAGTGGCAGCATTTCATGGGCACACTGGCAGCTATTGATGGCACAGTGGCTGCAATTGATGGGCACAGTGGCTGCGTTTGATGGGCACAGTAGCTGCGTTTGATGGGCACAGTGAGGCTGCAATTGATGTTTTTTCCAGAATTTTTCAGTTTGCAAATCCCCCCCCCTTAATTTGAGCACCAGCCGCCACTGACTGGGAGGGGGACTAAAGCCCCATACACACAATTGGATTTTCTGCAGATTTTTGTCTTCAGATTTACCAAAACCGTATAATATGAGGTCAAACCTTAAAGCCCCGTACTCACGACCTGTTTTCCTGCCAGGAAAACTGCCATGAGAGCTTTTGGACGGGAAAACCAGCCGTGTGTATGCTTCATCGCAGTTTTGCTGACAGGAAAACTGCCGCGAATCGCGGCGGGAAAAAAGAGAGCTGGTTCTCTATTTTCCTGCCGGGATTCCCGGCGCTTTTTTTTCCACCATATTTACTATGGGAAACACTGCGAGGCAGTGCCGATGGAGCATACACACGGCCGGGATTTCCGGCCGAAGCTCTCATGGCAGTTTTCCTGTCGGGAAACCCGGCCGTGTGTAGGGGGAAAAAGCTACCGAGCAGGTTCTTGGTTTTCCCTTCGGTTTTTCCGGCGGACTTTTTACCGCCGGGAAAACCGATCGTGTGTACAGGGCTACAGGGTTTCAATTTGTATGCAATCAGACAGGCCCTTGTACTACATGGTTTTGGTAAATCTGAAGACAAAAATCTGCAGAAAATCTAATAGTGTGTATGGGGGTTACTGTACTCCGAAGGGAAGGAGGATATATAGGGCTCATTCACATGGATGTCGTGAATTGCCAGTTCAAACAGCTGCTTAAGGCAGCGTAAATGTACTACTGCGTACAGCAGCTTAGAAAAATAGAACAAAGCTACGTCTGGGGCTGTGCGCATGTGAAGGTTTGTGGTAACATTTACAGTTCATGTGTACAGTGAGCAGCATTCAAGGACCCTATTGACTGCTCCTGACATGCCAAATCAACAAATGTGATTACACACTGTCAGTCTGAATGAGTCATTGATGTGCTGGCAAGTTGCAAAGTAGTGTTCAAAATCCCAAGACAATGTTTTAAGGACGTATGGGGTAACTTTAAGATTTGTAGTAAAGGAAACCTTTGAATAGAGTTGCAGTAACAAAAGATGGTGTAACTGCTTATTAAATGTCAAGAGGCAATGACTTTTACACAGACTGGCATTTTATGATGGATATCTTTGTTTATTCAATAAAAAATATGTATTTTTTTTTTTAATATTGCTATTTGTTCAGATAGTTGTCCTCAATCTAAGACTGTTATACTGGATATCAGAAAGTGTAAAAAAAAAAATCAGGAACTTTATATGTGATATTTGTGTTCAATAAAAGTTGCAAATAAGTTGTTTATTTATACTGTAGATGTTGTACTAATGCGTTATTCTCTCTTTAGCTGTAAAATAACATCAAGAGAATACTGCGAGTTCATGAAAGGATACTTCCATGAAGAAGCAACATTATGTTCACAGGTATGCTTTGATGGACTGGTTTTTACTGTATAAATAAACAATGTTCCCTGAGAATTCCATTTTCTATTTTTTGTTAACTGGATAATATTTCACTTGTTTAACCACTTCCATACCGGGCATTTTCATCCCCCAATAAGCGTATATTGATTGGATTGTGCAAAAGTTATAGCGTCTACAAAATAGGGGATAGAATTATGGCATTTTTCTTAGTTTTTTTACTAGTAATGGCGGCGATCTGCGATTTTTATCGTGACTGTGACATTGTGGTTTGCTATAAAAATGCATTGATTACTGTAAAAATGTGACTGGCAGGGAAGGGGTTAACAATAGGGGTGATCAAGAGGTTAAATATGTTGCCTAGGGAGTGATTCTAACTGTAGGGGAAGGGGACTCACAAGGGCAGGAGACCGATCGGTGTTCCTCTGTAATGGGAACACACGGATTGGTCTCCTCTCACCTGACAGGATGTGGATCTGTGGCCTCGTACACACGGCCGAGATTCTCATTGAAAAAAACATGTCGTTTTTTTCGACGAGATTCCTGGACAAGAAAATTGTCCCGGCCGAGTGTACACACGCTCGTTTCAAAGAACCCGCGGTTCTTTGAATGGAGCGTACGCGGTGACGTCATCGACTACGACGAGCATGCGCTCGTCACATTCGATGCCGTCGCCGCCATCTTGGTATACCCTACGTATGCCTAGGAAGCTACCGCGCATGCGTCGAATTCATTTCGAACATGCGCGGGCTTCCCGGCGGACAGGTAAGTGTACACACACTCACTTTTCTCGTCGAGAAACAGGATGACGAGAATCTCGACGAAAAAATAGAGAGCAGGTTCTCTATTTTCTCGTCAAGGTTACTTGTCGGTTTTCTCGACGAGAAACCCGATAGCCGCGTACACACGACCGATTTACTCGGCAAGACATCTCTGCCAGCAAGTTTCTTGCTGGTTCTTGCCGAGAAAATCGGTCGTGTGTACGAGGCCTCAGTGTTTACATCCCTGCTCTGTGATGAGCAATCGCGGGTGCTCGGCGGACATCGCGGCCGCCGGGCGCACGCATCGGGTCCCCTGTGATGCGCCGAGTGCGCTCACAGGGAATCCCAGGACGTCATATGACGGCCGCCCGGAGGGACAAAGGGTTCCTGCGGCCGTCATTTGACTATACGCCGGGCGGGAAGTGGTTAAAAAAGAAGCAGATTTTTTTGTATCCTTTATAATCTTGGGGGTTTAGAAATTAGGTTTGGGAATGTCAGGGGATGGTCAGAAAATATGCATATTACAGAACCCCCCTTCTCTTGATGACATCGGGGACTAGCACATAAATTCCATAGTAAGTGGTAACAGAGACAAATGGAACTTAAGCATTAACCTGCCTGGTGAGCAGGCATCTTACCACCCTTGGCAGGCTGTGAGGGAGGAGGCGGCAGCCAGATCCTTTTATTGAGTTGGATTACTGTGAAGTCTCTGTTAACTACTAAGTTGAGGTTTAACCATTAAATATATGTCTGTGCTTTATATGAAGATTGTGCTCTTTCATGATGCCAGCTTTCGAATTTAATGAGCCTTTACCGAGTACTCTTATTACGGGGTCACAAGCGCTATTCTAGGAGTCTTTTTACTTCCATCACGGCTTGTGGGACTTAAACTTTAACTGCTTATATAATTTATCTCTCTCCTTTTTTTGGACATTTTATGGACAGTTTTTTCCGTTTATGTTTATAGTCACAATTTCATTACACCTTATTACAGTAGGTTTATTGGTCACTATTGATGTTTATAGGATATTGATGACAGTAAACACGCTGCACTGGTTGATTTATGGTTTTGCCTGGTATCAAGGTATAGTGTTTAGCTGTGGTGTTGTTGAACAATTATTCTTCCACCATAAGGGCATATTCCTAATTTTTTTAATGCAACCAAAGTGGCCAGGAAATCTGCATTGCTGGACGATGTGATAGATGATGGATTTACATCAGGGGGACATTTTTTATGGAATTTTTATTAAAAGGCTCTATCATGGTGAAAGTGTGTGTATTTATGCACATTTTACTTCTTATACTTATTGCCCTGATGGGATATCTGGGGGACCTATTATTCTTAAGGGGGCTTCCAAATTCCTGTAACTCCCCCTCCACACATCCTCTTAGAAACCACATATGGGGAAGGGGTCCTTTTCCCCCAGCATTAACCTCCCTGGCGGTATGATTCTTTCTGGAATTATGTACCAAAAGCGGTACAATTATTTTGCATGAAAATTTGGTGTTATGTATTATAGGCCTGCGATTCTTAGTAATTACTTACTTAAACCTGAGCAAACCAGAGTCTAGTAAACATCCCGGGTATGATAAATATGAAACACAAAATTATAAATTATAATATAATGAATAACTATAAAAAATTATAAAAAATAGTAATCTAATTATAATAAAAAATATTCAATAATGTAATCAAATCAAAAACACTGAAATTTGCTCAGTTGCAGAATTGTCGCTGTCATTAGATTTAGTGTTTGATGACGAATTTCCCCACAAATCGCTATCGCTCAATTCTGCGAGTGATTCTAATTTATTATCGCTGCTTTCTAGCTGGTCTAAAACCACTTTTGACATAAAGGGACACTTTTTGGTTGCTATGGACAATCTCCAGTTTACAGGCAGAAAGAACGATTTTTATTATATAAAAGTGCATGCAGGACACTGGACAGACCACTAGGGACAAAGGGGGTGTGTAATTATTACATACAGTACTGTAATCTGCAAGATTACAGTATACTGTATGTATACTGTGTGTTTACCTTTTTGAATTTGCCGCCCAGTTCCGCTCCCTTGCGCCGCTGCGGCTCGCAGGGAACGGAACTAGGAAGTCAGATGGGGTCGAAAGTGCCGACACTCGCCGGAGGTCTCGCTGGCGATCACAGCAGAGGACATCATCGCTGGATCGCCAGGAGAAGGTAGGGAAACTCCGCTGCGAGCTCTGCAATGTCTACCCCGAGCGTGACTCGGGGTTACCGATCCTAGCATAAAAAAACAACCCCGAGTCACGCTCGGGATTACCGCTAGGGAGGTTAAGAAAAGGTTCTTTGCAAGGCTTGCCCATCCCCCCTCCATTGCAAGGTACCATGCAATGTTGGATGGTTCAGGAAGAGGGCCTGAATGCTTACTGCTGTCCTGGCCACCCAGGTCGCATGCCTGGATAAGGATTCTAGCTTGTATTTTAGGAGAACATGTTCCCTGTGGCAGTGCCCAGCTACCTATATAAAGGGTCCATATAGTGAACTTGGTGTTGAGTTATTCACTTTACGGTCAACACAAAAGACAGGGGGGCACTCTTTACGTCTAGAGGAAAAAAGATTTCATCTCCAAATACGGAAATGTTTCTTCACAGTAAGAGCTGTGAAAATGTGGAATAGACCCCCTCCAGAGGTGGTTCTGGCCAGCTCAGTAGATTGCTTTAAGAAAGGCCTGGATACTTTCCTAAATGTACATAATATAACTGAGTACTAACATTTATAGGTAAAGTTGATCCGGGGTAAATTCGATTGCCTCTCGGGGGATCAGGAAGGAATTTTTTCCCCTGCTGTAGCCAATTGGATCATGCTTTGCTGGGGTTTTTTGCCTTCCTCTGGATCAACTGTGGGGATAGAATTGGGTATATGGGATTGTACGATATTTTTCATTTTATTATTTATTTTTTTATGGTTGAACTGGATGGACTTTGTCTTTTTTCAACCTGACTAACTATGTAACTACTATGTAACTATGTAACCTATGCCCTTTTTTTAACAAAAGATTTCAAATTAGCCTTGAAAGAAATTCAACAACCATAGACTTTGATAGGGATCAGTGCCATGTTTGGTAAACCTCCTGCAAGCCAAACTTTGCCTGACTTATCCCTAGAAAGCATTTGGAGTGTGAACAGTCAGTCAGATAACTTCAGTTAACATCTCAGTGAAGATTATAACCTCATGATAATTGGACTAATAAAATTGAATTACCCATAGAGACCTGCTGAGATATTCTAGTTGTTTGCATATATTTTATATTAAACTAAAATTAGTATATCTTGCATATATAATTGTGCAATTGAATATTCCTATTTTTTTAGGTACATTGCATGGATGATGTTTGTGGTCTTCTGCCATTCTTGAATCCAGAGGTTCCAGACCAGTGTTATAGGTTATGGCTTTCTCTTTTCCTTCATGCTGGGTACGTTTTATTACCTTTCCCATTTCCAGTTCCAAATTTGACCCATCTATGTGTATATGCATTGCACCTATGTAGCGTCTTTTCTAGTAGAACTCAAAGTATGTTTTTTTTTTAGTAAGCATTTTTGCATGAAGAACGGACCTCATTATTGTTATCCAATTATGCTAAATAACTATCTGATTAGTAAAAAAAACTAGGTAAATTGATGCTATAAATATTATACACATAAAAAAAAAAAAAATGAAATTACATTAAATATGAAGCCTTTTCCAGGTTTCCGACCACTTATATATATTTTATTACTACACCTTAGAGAAATGTTATTAAGCCACAGGTGTCAAACATAAGGCCATGTTATGTGGCCCGCAGCAGCCCCTGGCCGCCACCTACGGCTCTTACCCGCTCTTCTTGCCGTCACTTGTAAACACAGGAACTTCTGTATTGACAGTGACAGCTATGGTCTCTGTGACTCCCAGATCCCTGCAGACACTGACGGCGTCACTCACAGTGGGGCACAGAGGGATAGGGCAGGGCCAGATTTAACAGAAGGATCTCCCTGCACGGCGACAGACGCGAACTGTTACTGGAGCCAAATACACAAGTCCACCTATACAGGTACTACACAGGGAGGGAACTGCTTAGTAGAAATGCGAGGAAGCTTTGGGAAGGGGGGTTGGTGGGAATGTGGACTGTGGAGGTGTGGGGGCAGATCTGTGCAGAGGTGGGGGGATGGGGGGAAAATGGTGGGTGCAGACTCTCTACATAGGGCACCCCTGAAACCGGCACTGTGTACGTAGCCCACCCCTGATCACGGCTCCATGTGTGTAGCGCACGCCTGAACCCTGTATTTTGTGCATAGCGCACCCCTGAACACTGCACTCTGTGCGTAGCGCACCCCTGAACACTGCACTTTGTGCGTAGCGCACCCCTGAACTCTGCACTCTATGCGTGGCGCACATCTGAACCCTGCACTCTGTGCGTATTGCACCCCTAAACTCTGCACTCTGTGCGTAGCGCACCCCTGAATGCTGCACTCAATGCGTAGCGCACCCCTGAACCTTGCACTCTGTGCATATCCCACATCTGAACCGTGCACTCTGTGCGCAGTGTACCCATGAACCTTGCACTCTGTGCATATCGCAAACGTCCTGCCTACGTCCTTTGGCACCTTGACAATAAACAAACTATTCTACAGAAGTTCTTCCTTCCATGGTCCGTGAACAATCTTCTTTTTCTTCAATCGCACATCTGAACTTTGCACTCTGTGCGCAGTGCACATCTGAACCCTGCACTCTGTGCGTAGCGCACCACTGAACCCTGCACTCTGTGCGTAGCTCACCCCTGAACCCTGCGCTCTTTGTGTTGCGCACCCATGAACGCTGCACTCTGTGTGTATCACACATCTGAATCCTGCATTCTATGCGTATCGCACATCTGAACCCTAGCATAGCGCACCCATGAACCCTGCACTCTGTGCATAGCGCACCCATGAGCCCAGCGCTCTGTGCATAGCACACCCCTAAACCCTGTACTCTGTACGTAATGCAACCTTGAATCCTGCACTCTGTACGTAGCGCAACCCTGCACTCTGTACACAGCACACCCCTGAACCCTACACTCTTTACGTAGCACACTCTTGAACTCTGCATTCTGTATGTAGTGCAGCTCCTAAACCCTGCCCTCTGTACACAGCACACCCCTGGACTTTGAGCTAGTTATTACTTAAATTAAAAAACAGTAATAACTAAATGCAGAGGCAATTATTTAATATGATAAAGAGTAGATACATAGTTTTAGATATAGAACTGGCCCATTGAAGACAACCATATTACTGATACGGCCCCCAATGAATTTGAGTTTGACACCTCTGAACTAGGCAGTTGGAGGATGTGTGATTTATATAAACAAAACACCCTTAATCACCCTCAGTAATATTTTTAAACCTATCTAGGTTCCATTTCACCTACCGTATATACTCAAGTATAAACCGACCCGAATATAAGCCAAGGCACCTAATTTTACCACAAAAAACTGGGAAAACGTATTGACTCGAGTATAATGCCCCGTACACACGATCGTTTTTAATGTCATTTTCAAAAACAAAGTTTTTCTCTACGTTATTTTTCTTGTTTCCTCTCAAGCCTGTCTTGCATACACACGTTCATTAAAAAAAACGCTCGAGCAAAGCTCAGTGACGTACAACACGTACGACGGCACTATAAAGGGGAAGTTCCGTTCGAATGGCGCCACCCTTCATGTTAGTAAAGTTTGTTGAGCGACGATTCGCACTTTTCAGCCTCGTGCTTTTCAGTCCGTTACAGCGTGACGAATGTGCTATCTCCATTACGAATGCTAGTTTTACCAGAACGAGCGCTCCCGTCTCATATTTGATTCTGAGCATGCGCGTTTTTTTTCCCCCTCGTAAAAGCATACACACTACCGTTTTTCACGACGTGAAAAAATAGAGCAGGTTCTAATTTTTTTAGGCCATTTTTCACGTCGTTAAAAATGCTCTGGAACCTACACACGATCGTTTTTAATGCCCAATTTAAAAAATGGCATTTTTAACGACGTGAAAAACGATCGTGTGTACGTGGCATAAGCCTAGGGTGTCCATCTGCATGCCTCACTGTGCCTCACTTTGCCTCACTGTGTCCATGTGCATGCCTCACTGTGTCCATGCCTCACTGTGCCCATGCCTCACTGTGCCCATGTCTCATTGTGCCCATGCCTCACTGTCACTGTGCCCATGCCTCACTGTGCCCAATCTCCCTACCCGATCTACGGCGGTGTGTGACTAGACTGACGTTTAACATGGGAGTCTATGGAAGGGGTGCCCGGCTTTGAAAAATCGGTGCTCCCCGGCCGTAGGTCCCCTGGACAACAAACTTTGCACACTTGTAGAGGAAGAGTGGGGTTACGTGTGTGCCAAGTTTGGGGTCCAAGGGACCTACAGCTGGCTGGGATCAGGAGCACAAATTTGAGGATGGACACAGACTCAAGTATAAGCCGAGGGGGGCATTTTCAACACAAAAAAATGTGCTGAAAAACTTGGCTTATACTCGAGTATATACGGTATATTAAAATGCATTTGCCAAGGTATAATATACAGCTGTGCCACTGCAATGTACAGCTAAACGTTTTGTAATATATTGTGCAGTATAATGTTTGGCATTACTATATTACAAATATCTTTGAAGTATATCTTTAGGGTAATATATAAGAACACATACTTAATTATGTTGTTAAAGACTAAGGCCCCTTTCACACTGGGGCGGGCAGGTGCGGTGGCGGTATAGCGGCGCGATTTTCAGCGCCGCTATACCGTCGTTATCACCGCGGTATGCGGCCGCTAGCGGGGTGAATTTAACCCCCGCTAGCGGCCGAAAAAGGGTTAATACCGCCCGCAAACAATGGCTATTGCCGCGGTTTGCGGGCGGTATTACTGCGGTGTCCCATTGATTTCAATGGGCAGCCGCAGTAAAGGAGCGGTGAATACACCGCTCCTTCACCGCTGTAAAGATGCGGCTAGCAGGACTTTTGGAGCGGTCCTGCTAGCGCACCGCTTCAGTGTGAAAGCCTTCGGGCTTTCACATTGAAGAATACAGGGCACGATTTTTTCAGGCGGTATAACAGCGCTAATATTAGCGCTAAACCACCTGAAAAACGTGCCAGTGTGAAAGGGGCCTTAAGCTCAACCCCAAATTGAATTAAATTTCCCTAATTCAGACAAATTTTTGCTCTAAAATTTCCCCTCCATTAAATTAATAAATAAATAAATCTGCTATCAATGAGACAGTGGAAGTATTTGTCCCTTGTCTGTTCCCTTGATTGTTTACACATAAGCTAGCTATAGTTTATTTATGACAGGGGACTCCATTCATAAAGCAGTATCCACCGCTTTAAGATCTGTGGTAAAATACCTCTTAGCGTTTTTCAAAAACTTTTTTGCAATTCACTAAAAAAGCTATTAAAATACAACATGAGCTTTTTTATGAAGTGATGTGGTATTTTAGTAGTGAAAGCTAGCTTTATTTTAATGCTGGCGGTAGCCGTCATCCTTAATGACCATTAAACAGCTGGTTGTTAAGGAGCGGGTGGCCACCACGTTCCTTAACCACTTCCCGCCCGGCCTATAGCAGATTGATAACATGCCGGCCCGTGCCTGTGGGGGCGCGCAGCGCTGTGAACGCGAGTGCGGTGTGTCAGTCTGACACGCCGCATCTCCGATCGTGATAAGGAACCTCTGTCAGAGGCTTCTTACCTTTTGATCAGCTGTGACCATTTACAGCTGATCATCGCATGAACCAGGAAGTGCCGGTAAATGGCATTCCTCAGTTTGTGCTGACAGGGATAGCCGATCGGCGGCTCTCCCTGTCAGAGGGGGGGTTTGTGCTTATAATCAGCACAATAATTATCAGCACAGCTCCCTCAGATGTGCCAATCAGCTACCAATCAGTGCCCAGCAGTGCCCCAATAATAAAGTCTGCAAGTGCCCACCACAGTACCAATCAGTGCCCACCACAGTGCCAATCAGAGCCCACCACAGGGCCAATCAGTTCCCATTACAGTGCCAATCAGTGCCCAGCAGTAACACCTGTCAGTAACACATCAGTACCTCATCAGCAGTGCTGCCCATCAGTGCCATCTGTCAGTGCCAATCAGTGCCGCCTGTCAGTGCCCATCACAGCCAACTGTCAGTGCCCATCAGTGCCACCTTTCAGTGCCCATCAGTGCTGCATATAAATGCCGCCTATCGGTGCCCATCAGTGCTGCAGATCATTGCCGCCTATCAGTGCCCACTTTTTTTTCTCAAAAATGTTTTTTTTTTTTAGTTTGTTTAGCAAAAACTAAAAACCCCAGGGGTGATCAAATACCACCAAAAGAAAGCTCTATTTGTGGGCAGAAAATTATAAAAATTTAGTTTGGGTACAGTGTAGCATGACCGCGCAATTGTCATTCAAAGTGTGAAAGCGCTGAAAGCTGAAAATTGCCCTGGGCAGGAAGGGGCGAAAGTGCCTGGTATTGAAGTGGTTAACAACCATGACTCATCTGCTGTCAGCTGGATTTCTCCGCTGACAGCAAAATGTAATCAAAAGAATTGCCAGCATTAAAATTAAGAAAAAACAGAGTGGGGGTTATTCTCCCAAATCCAAACCAGGCCCTTATCCAAGCATGCAGACCGGCTGGCCAGGAAAGGTGGGGGACTAGCAAGCAAACAAAGAGGGTCTTTTGCGCTACTAATGAGTAGGTGAAATGTGAATGAGGTGATATACGTGCAAAAACTAAATGTGTTCACCTTACACAGTAGTAAATAGATAGAAAATAAATGTTTTCGTGCTAAAAACTAAACATACAAACTACATCTGGTGAATAAAATCATAAATATACAGAATATCTGAAAACTCAATAAAATCCTGTGCAGTGAAAATGCCTATATCTAAAATATATAAATATAGTGCCAATCAATACTTCAAAAGTGCAATATTACAAAATCCGATGAAAAATATATAAATAAATAAAGTGTTAATCAATGCTCCAAAGTGCTAGTGCAAGATGACATAATTCTGCATAATAGTGCACAAGTGCTAAAACTGCGAATGAAATGCAAAGATTACCATGCAGTCCAAAGGGGATATGTGTACAGGGATCCTGGTGTGTACATAAAATGGAAATTAATATAAATGATAGTCTCTGAAAGAAGTGATAATAATAACAGTTTTTAAACAAATACTCTTCATAAAAGTGATCAAATGAAATCGTGCAGGTGTAGTTCCACTAGTAGTAAGATTATTACTGATGTATCCAAAGGTAGTCTCACAGAACTCTCACCTCTGAATGGATATAGTAGGGCAAAATCAGTATAAATGCTCTCTTCTATGCTGGTTCCACTCAGAAGGGTGTTCCAACTAATCTCTACCACATCTCCGATTTCTTCAACAGTGTCAATGAACCTGGAGGGGGAGAGGGGGAGGAAGTGGGGGGAGGGGGAACGACTCCAATGGGGATCCCAGATCAGGGATGGGAAGAGAAAAGCAAGCAACACCCGTCCTCTCCGAACCATACTACTGTGTTTTGGATGAGGGGGAACATTACCCCCCAAGGCACCTTGTCCCCATTTTGATGGGGAAAAGGGCCTCTTCCCCACAACAATGGCCCCAGATCTCAGCCCCCCCCCCCCATGTAAAAAGAAAATAAAACCACACCGTTTTTGACAAGTCCTTTATTCAATCCCCCCAAAGCACCGACCCAAACAAACAAAAAATCCAACCTGCACTGACGCTGAATGACAGTTCGCTGCCTCCTGGCTGCCAAACTAAACTAAGGGGTGGGGCCACACGATGATGTCTGTCCCATTTTGACATCATCAACCCATCAATCCAGTGTCAATGACATCATAGGGGTGAGGTCACCCGGTAACTTCATTGGGTGGCCCTGCCCCTTAGTTTATTTAGCAGCGGGTAGGCAGTGGAGCTGTCTGAGACAAGCATCGGTGTGGGTTGTTTTTTTTTTTAATTATTATTCAGGTCGGTAGTCAGCATGCATCCTGATTGACGCTGGATACCCTTTCCTGAACAGCCAGGCTGCATGTTCAGATAAGGGTCTGGGGGGAATCCCACGCTAAATTAAAAAGACCCAAAGTGTCAATTGGGGGGGTAGCCCCTCTCTGTTTAAAAAAAATAATAATATTGCCAGCAATTCTTTTGTTTACATTCTGCTGTCAGTGGGGAATCATGGCTATTGAAGAAGCGGCGGCCACCCGCTGCTTGACAACCTTGATATTTACTGTTTGTTAAGGACGTCGGCGGCTGCCGACTCCTTGACAACCAGCTAAAATTAAAAACATTCCTTAACTATCGCATGCCTAGACTACTACTTATTTATTGCATGGATTTATTTATCTCCTTTAGTGAATAGACGTTACCACTGTTTTATGCATTATTTACCAAGTTTTTTTGCTATTTGAGGTAAATACTGCATAAAGAGAGAATTTACATTTTCAGCATTGCATGCGATATTTGGGACAGATGTGTCAGATCACCTAAATACCATATGCGATCTGCTTTAGTGAATGGAGCCCATTATCCTAAAAGTTATGAGAAATCATGAAAGATACTTGATAGAAAACTCCAGCTGCTGTTGAAAGCAGAGGGACGCCCTTTAGGATTCTATTTGGGACGTTTATTGGCTTTGCTAGCCTGAACTGTCTGAGGCTACAGCCCTGGGTAACTGAATTTTCCTCATTATTTGGAAGTCCCAGATGTAAGATCTCTATACACATCTCTATCTTTCAAGTATTACTGGGATTTTTTTGTTCCAGAAGAATTTAAACCTTTTTTTCCGGTGCCCACCCTGTGACCCCTATTGCTGTGGACTGGATTCTTACCCTGCTGCTCCCCCTCTTCCTGAACAGACAGGACTCTGATTAGTGTAATAGTTACACATATGATAGCTAATGTATGCCTCATCGCTCCTGAAGAAGCCTTTTGTGAAACATGTTGAGCTTACAGGCATTTATATAGCTCTATATATTTGTATGCATTATTGCTGCTTATCATGTTGTGACCTTTGTATTTAGATCACTGTTTGTTCAAAGAAATAAACATTTTAATAGATTTTTTCCTACTATGTAATAAATGTGGCACCATAAAAATCCCATTCTCAAAAATTCTATATATAGAAAACCCCAGCAAAGATAAAAACAAAAAATGAAAAGCCCCTTAGAAGATCAACTAAAAAAGCAGCTTTTGCTGCACTACTTATTTTCAATCTGTCGTTGTCCCCCAAAGTACTTCTTATCCAATACAAGATATCTTCAGGCCCCTAGGTTGAATCAAGGTTAACAATCCACCCAACCTACTTTCCCCAGGCTGTCACTAGAACAGGAATAAAGGGAAAATCTTTCAGTGGGGACACTTTCTTTGGTCACAACTGACTAAGAGGTTTTCACTTTGGAGAGATTTTCTCTCACTTCCTGTTGTCTACAGTACAGAACAAAACTGACAAAATAAAAAAAAATTACAGAGGTCTTAAGCATTCCATACTTTTTAAAATAAAAAACGTTTGGCTTTTTTTTTTGAACAGAGTTTATTGAAAACAATCAAAGTCAGACATAGACCAATGCAATTACAGCATCATATGACGGTTACATAAAAGAAGGAACAAAGTAATTATTGCAGAGAAGATGGGATCCCCACATCAGACATAGGACACAAAATAATGAATCCATAGATAGAGAGGGCATTTAAAGTGATACCTAATGTCTATTTTTTAATTTTTTTTGCTTAAAAATAACAAACATGTTATACTTGCCTGCTCTGTGTAGTGGTTTTGCAGAGTAGCCCAGATCCTCCTCTTCTCGGGTCCCTCTTTGGTGCTCCTGGCCCCTCCCTCCTGACAAGTGCCCCCACTGCAAGCAGCTTGCTATGGGGGCAACCCAGCCGAGCCACAGCTCTGTGTGTCCATTCAGAAAAGAAGCGGTGGGTAAGCCCCGCCCCCTCTCTCCTCATTGGTTCACTAACTTTGAAAGCAGTGGGAGTCAATGGCACCACACTGCTGTCTCAGCCAATGAGGAGGGGAGACCCGGCAGCCGAGTCTGTCCTGCAACATTGATGAATCAAGATGGGCTTAGGTAAGTATTAGGGGGGCTGAGGGGGGCTGCTGCACACAGAAGAGTTTTTATCTCAATGCATAAAATGCATTAAGATAAAAAACATTCTGCCTTTACAATCACTTTAAGCACAATATTGTCTGTAAGCATCTTATTTACGTAATAGGCAAAAGAGGAAAGAAAAACCTGAAGCTAACAATACATGTACAGTACCCTAGCAGTTAGGCATACTACAATGTCCTGTTCCCAAAGCAGAGAGAAAAATATAAATAAGTGGCCAGAGCAGTGGGTTGTAGAAGCAGATCTGCGTCCTAGAATAGGGGTACACTTTGCTATCAAATGAATAGGTTGAAAAAAAAACACTGCTCTACCCAGGGTCAGATATTAGTGTCAACAACGAGTCACTAGTGTCCTGTGTATCAAGCCATGGACCCCAAAGCTCATAAAACTTTTTAGGGCATCCTCTTGCTTCATAAATCAATTTATACATAGGCAAAGTCTGATTAATAACCTTTCTCCATAGCCCATTATGGAGTATCTCCTTACGGGTCCAATTAAGCACAATCGTGTTACAGGCGTAGTAAAAAAGAGTCTGAGGAAGTGTTTAGTAACTGCAAACACCTCCAGGTCTTCAAAAATTCCTAACAGGCACCACATAGGACTGCAAACATTTGGGAGGTCAATCAGGTATCAGCCGTCACCTGTGAAAGGTTTGGCTTTAGATATACTTTAAGAATAGTGTATTTTTTGAGTAAAATCCACTTATGGAATAATAGGATGTATGTTGAGCAGGAATATAAATCTAATATGTTTACCTTGTATTTGTAATGTTTTATAGCATCTTGCATTGCCTGGTCTCTGTTTGTTTCCAAATGACTATACTACGAGATCTTGAAAAGCTGGCAGGTTGGCATAGAATCTCCATTATCTACATTTTAAGTGGGATTACTGGGAATCTTACTAGTGCCATCTTTCTGCCCTACAGAGCCGAGGTAATCTTACTATGCTTATAACTATTTTAAAGTGATGTGAACATAGAAAGTAGGTTTCCATATTTCAGTATGTCAAATTACTGTTTGCAACATTATGTTTGGAAGTATATAGTGTAATGGAATCTATAAAGGCTGATATATAAATGTGAAAATACTTTCTGTCTATGGGAATGCAGAGGATTTTTTGGTTCTGATGCCTTGTACTAATAGTGAAATAAACAATAGCAAACGCTGCAGCTTTGTGTAGAGACTGCAAAAGGTATATTACACTTCAAATACTTACGATGACTTGTGTTTTCCCCTCATACTGGCCCACTAATACTCTACTACCAATTGAGGTGGTTATTTGCACAGAGTCAATTTAATTAGGCTATTAAAGCATATCTAAGCCCAAAAACGAAATGTTAATATGTAACTGCTTACCAGGCCTTTAATGTGATGGCTGCATTTGTGTTTCTTTTTTAGGTTTTATTAATTTTTTTGCTCTATTTTCACCAGGTAAATCTGTGAATATTACACTTGGGTGCCTTTGAGTAGTTACTCTCACTCCTCCACTATATCAATGGAGGGAGGTGAGTTGTCACCCAGTATACTGTCCTGATTTGTACTACTAGAGGTCTATCACTTCTACATCTCCATTACATAGTGGGCCAGTCTAATTGGTAGTTTACAGAGCAAAGCTTGCAGGAGTGATGTTATTATTTTGCTTTCAGTTTAGCTTTCATGAAGTTACAAAGATAGGGTGTTTCGGACAAGATCCACAGACATGTACTATACTTGCTGAAAATGTTCTAAGATTAGATTGTAAGCAACTTTAGGGAAGGGACTGATGTGAATGTACAGTATGTAAAATGCTGTGTATATTGCCAGCACTATCTTACTTGTAATAAACAATAATAATAGCCTGAAGAAAAGATTATGAATGCAACAACCACAGCTAAGGACTGGTAAGCTGAAATGTACTACATTTATATTCTTGGGTTTAGATATCCTTTAAATAAGTCTGTGCATGGCTCTGATGTCAGATTGCTCATTATTATAGAATATGTTACCCCAATATTTCATATTCCGGGTATATGCCTGCTGTACCATGTGTTTAAAAGTAGTCTGTTCTTTTTACATTGCTTCCTTTGTGTGAAATATCTGGTGATCCTGCCAGTCTTCCTACTCTCCTATTTCAAACTGTCCACACTAGGCATGAGAGCACATCCATCCCAGTGTGGTCAGTTTTCTGGCTGTTTTCTAGCTGTGCTATCCTCCAATGGCCAAGACTTCTGCTGACATGCCCCTTGTGCACAGCTGTTCGCTTGGAAGATCAGTGTACTGCCAAGGGTGAAAAGTTCTCTTAGTCAGCTGAGAACAGAGATTATGTAATCACTTATAAACAAAAAGGGGAAAATAAGCATTATATATATATATATATATATATATATATATACACACAAACATTTTGCCTTTTATTTCTATTTTAAACTGAATGGGTTGTTTTACAAGGTAAGGATTCACATATACTTTAACACTGAGTGGTCTGTCAAGACTATTGTGGTAAGGAAGGCAAAAAAACACCTGTATTTGTCTGTTATTCATCCATTCTGGTTATTGCTTATGATTTTAATTTCTAGCACATGCCTTTTTTGTGGTCCTTTGCCAACCATTTTAGGTATCTTCCCTAGGAGATATGAGGCTTACATGTTTGTAGTTACTAGGGTAAGACCTTGATAACTTTAAAAAAACATAGATACCACATTTGCCTGGTGCCAGTCCATTGTTACCTGGTCATGGTAGCTAAAAATTTGAAGTAATGGCTAAGAAGACAGCACTAACAAGTACCTCCTGTTCCCTTTTTTCCTGCTACTTTTTCTACTTGTAGGTTCTTCCATCCTTTTAGAATGGCTCTGAATGCTTCCTGACTCCTTTCTCCTTTTTGTGGCTTAACCTTGGGTCTTACAGACCAAATGATGGGGAAATGTCTTTATTAATATTGGCTCACAATATCTAAGAATGAATTCTAAACCTGTTTAAGGGGCCATACAAAGACATATAAGGATGCTTACCTTAGCTGACTTAATACCAAAGGAATGTCATTACAAACTGACCAAGTACTTAAAAGGTAACACTGCTTTCAATTGGATTGGTCAGATGTTACCAACTAGTCCGGTATATACTACAGTTAAAATTTGGAATAGTCAATCCTGTACCAGGCCAAGCAAGCAAGCGCCTGGTTTGATCATTGGTGCCACGTCGCAAAGACGGGGGACTTGGTTGCGGAAAAGACATCTATAGCTAAGTATTCTTGTTACATTTTCTAATATTATTACTTTTGTTATCTTTATCTGTCATTACCTAATTAAATGTTATATATACAAGTGTTTGTGTGATCTCTCTTTTCACATCTCAAATTAAACCCCAAAACATAAACTATCACGTAACTGTGATAAAACGCCATCTTCTGATCCTTGAAGTAATTTTTTTTAATTATATTTAGTCATTACATGTGCAACTACTGGCCACCTTCTTCTAATCCAGCCAGCCTCTTGCATGCAGGTTCCTCTTTGCCAGTGGTTCTCAACTCCTGTCCTCAGGACCCACTAACAGGCCAGATTTTAAGTATTACCTTGGTGAGATGCAGACTAGAATACTGCAATCTCTGAGCAGCAAATGATATCACCTGTGATGTATTTCAGTTATCTTGCAAACCTGGCCTGTTAGTGGGTCCTGAGGACAGGAGTTGAGAACCACTGCTCTATGCTCTCCATATTGATTTATAGTGGTTTTGAGGGTATGGTAGTGACTTGAACTTAAAGCGGTACTCCGGCCATAATTTTTTTTATTTTATTTTTTGCAATTTTAAAATCATTGCACTTAATATTCTTACAAATATATCAAAATTTCAGGATCGGTTCCTAAATCTGTGTAAAAATTTGCTGTATATTGTCTCAGCGATCTCCTGGCGGTTTCCATGATGGCTGTGGGCATGTGAAGCCCAGTTCATTTGTCTTCCTGGTTTTCCAGAGAGGGGTGCATGCTGGGTCATAGCGCCGTTAGTTAGAATTGTTGCCATGACAATGGGTGGCGCTGTGATCCCCCTTAATCGCATCATTAAGTAAAGCCCACAGACTCCTGGGAAATGAGTGCATTTCCCAGGAGGCCAGGTGAGGAAGGAAGGGAAGTTCATCCACCGCGGACTAAGTACTAGGCATATAAGGAAATCTGCCTAGTAACAGACGTTTAGAGGCAAGTAAAAAATGTTGTTTTTGCAAAATGTTTTTTTTTTTTACATTAAAGGGAAGCAATTGCTATAAAGTTTATTTTTAGGGTGGACTTCCGCTTTAATTAAACATTAAGCCTCTTTACTTGGCATGCAGGGGAAAACTATTGCTGGATGGGCACATAGTATATATTCTATTTTTCTTCTAAGGAGTTTTTGTGTGTTATTTCTTTTTATATCACTTTGATTCCAGTAGGAGTTTTACCAGAACTGTTGTCAGATATATTTTTACACCAGCCCCCCACAGAAAAATTTAAAGTTAGCACCTACACATACTGTAGCTGCTGACTTTTAATATTTGGACACTTACCTTTCCTGGAATCCAGCAATGTTGGCACCCCAGCCGATGTTTCCATCGGCTCTCGGGTGCTGCCACCACCATAGCCTGGAAAACGGCATTGAAGCCTTGCGGCTTCACAGCCGATTCCCTACTGCGCAGGCACGAAGGGAAGGAGGTGGGGGCCGAACTTCTGACGTACCTTGCTGCGGCACCCCCCCCCCCCCCCGAAAGGTGCCAAATGTTGCACCGGAAGGGGGAGGAGACAGATAAGCTTAGCTTCCACTTTTGGGTGGAACTCCGCTTTCCACTTTTATCGCAGGAGTACTTCCAGCTACCCGAAACAGTCCAACATGCTGGACACAGGTTTCCTCATCAGAGCTGGAGCCGTTATTGTCAGTATCCATATGAAATGTCTGTTTACGTTTAACTTTTGTGGTAGTGTTCGGGGAGCGTGAGCTGCGGCAAACACGCCCAATATGGCCAGTCTTTCCACAAACAAAACAAATTACATCCTTGAACTTGCAAGCAGGTGGACTGTGAGTAGTGTTACCACAACGGTAGCAAGTTGGTGTCCTAGAGACAGAAGAATTAGGGTGGCGAGGTTTAGGCAGATTTGGAGACGGCCATCTTGGGTGTCAGGTGATAGCAGAGTGGAATATTTCCTCTCCCTGGCTTGCTGGCTTTATGTCCTCCCCAGCATGCTGCCTTCTACTGTAGAATTTAAACCGCTCTGCAATCTCTAATGGCTTTGGGTTGTAGTGCTCATGTAGCTTCTGAATTAACTCAGGCAGGGGCTTAGAGGCCGGCTTGTCTGGAGAAATTAGGTCTCTGAGAGTGCCATACGCAGCTTGACCCAATGTTGTGAGGAAAACTGCAACTTTCTTTTCTGCAGCCACACTATTTGCTTCCATATACTGCTCCAGCCTCTCCACCCAGGAGCTCCATGATTCAGCAGCAGGATCAAATGGTTGAATAAACCCTATGAAGGCCATGTGTGCTAAAATCCACAATCCTTGTCGCCACTGTTATGTCCCTTAGACACAGGGTCCTAGCAATGCTGCCAGTATCTGCTCAGCAAGTTACACACAGGCCAGATGAACTTCTTAACCATGGAGAGGGTTTATTACTCACTCAGAAACATGATGACTTGTTACATGGGGGAGTCGTAATACAACAGGCTTCTGTCATTACCAGATCTATGCATCCATGCTGCTGCTGCTGCTGCTTCCAGTCTCACACACACACCCTCTCTACTTCCTGGTACAGCCCCTCCCCCAGCATGCATAAGGAAAAAGGGTGAAGGGTCACAGTGTTCCAGCACAAACATCACAAAGTACATGTAGGCTAATTAATGCGTAACCTCTCATTTAGTTCACAGTACGCTACCAAACAATGCCTTCAGCTTCCTTTCTTTTCAGAATGTTGGCTCTTTATTCTAGCTTCTTCCAGATTCAGAGAGGGTTGCAAGTTACTGTCTCAGAGATGAGCTGCGTATACACAGTTTAGTCCCCTACTGCTGCTGCCCACCTTGGTACAATGTTACAGTCTGTGTAATCACTGAAGTGGGTTTAGGAGATTTTTCTTCCTACCTGCTTTTAAGCTAGTATTAGCCAAGCCTTATGACAGTTCTTTGTTCACAGAAGCGGGGCAGGCAGCAGATTGCAGCAAAAACTAAGAAAGTTTATTTGAGCAAGAAAATGTTAAAAAGATGGCTTTATACATACAGCTTTTTATAAAAATAAAGATAAAAGTGGGACATTTAGTATATTAGTGAAGAGATAAAGAAAAGAACATTTTATATGTTTTTTTATTTCTGTTTCACAAAAGGAAGGCACAACTTAAAAATTGAATGTACGATAATGTATCTCATGAGAAATGCCACTAGAGGGAGTGTGGACACCATAAACCTCTAGGAGGTCCACCACTGAAGGAAACAATGTTGCAATATCGTGTAATTGATAGGAAAGAGGCAGATACTATTTCAGGAAAAAAAAAGGCTCTGAGTTATAGCTATATCTATAGTGTACACAGGTTGTACAAAATAGGATTTTTTATTTATATAAAAAGTTGCCATGTCAGAAAATAGTTTTAATATCCATTTGTGAGTGTATCTGATTGTAAAAAAATGTTTTATACAGGGAATTTTTCTTTTCCACAATTAAATTATGAACAAAATAATGCAGGTATTAGAGAATTGTGCTAACATCTAATTCCTAATTTAACCTGTTCAGGTTCAGTGTGTTCAATGTAAAAATCCAATTATTCCCTCGTAATATATTGGGTTTGTGTGCAGTAAAATTAAGTTTTTACTGGAAATTTGCATTTAAGAAATGTGTGCTAGCATCATGCAATATTTAAACTTGCAAGTACAACCATTTTATTCTCCAGGGTTTTTGCTTTCAGAAAATATACATAATTGCGTAGGTGGATTAAAAAATCTTTAGGCGTAAAATGTGTATTCTAAAACTTCTAACAGTAAGTGTCGGTTCACACTTGTGCAATTTGGAAACCCTGCGAATCCACTGCAGGTTCCCGCATCGCACCCAACTTGCACTACAGCTCACATTGCCATATGCGAACTGCGGGGAGTGTCAATACAATGTTAATGACACCCCCATTTCAGCTTGCATATCGCACTGTGAACTTACAGTTCGGACATGAATCGAATCGCATGGATGTGAACACCCATGCGATCCAAAACTGGTGCAGACCAAAAAAAGGGTCCTGTGCGGGTTTGGTCTGAATGCGATGCAAATTCAGCCATACCTATCTGTATGGCTGAAATCGCATCGCACGGACATCGCATATGATTTGCATTGCAGTGCACCATGCACTGGTGTGAACTGGCACTATCAAAATCTGATGCAAATTCTTCAGCATATAAAGGCTGAGTACATCTCGGTTTTATCTCCAAAAACAGTAATAAAAGTTCAGTCACATGGTGGGGAGTGTGTAGGAGACCTATACGTGTTGATGAACTGCAAGAGAGAAAAATCAGGTCTCCACCCCTCCTGAAAAGAACAATGTGGTGTAAATGTCAGAACTGGATGAACAGAATTGGTAGCTAAAACCACTCCCTTGCATGTATTCTGTCGTGTATTTAGATGTTTGCCTGGCATTCAGCTTTAATCTATAACATTTTGGCTTATAAGTATCCATCTCTTTTGCCAGTGTTAACAGGTCACACTATTTTATTTTATAATACTATTTTTTAAATCACACATAGATTATAGTTTATTATTCTTATTTTTCACTAGGTTGGACCAGCTGGATCTCAGTTTGGAATCTTGGCCTGCCTTTTTGTCGAACTCTTTCAAAGCTGGCAGATTCTCGCAAGACCATGGAAGGCTTTCTTCAAGTTGCTTGCCGTTGTCATCTTCCTATTCTTATTTGGACTCCTTCCTTGGATTGACAATTTTGCTCATATTTCTGGCTTTATAAGCGGCTTCTTTTTATCTTTCGCATTTCTTCCGTATATTAGTTTTGGCAAATTTGACTCATACCGGAAGAGATGCCAGATAATTATATTTCTACTCATATTTTTTGGACTGTTCTCTGGTCTAGTGTTTTTATTCTATTTTTACCATATCAAGTGTGAATGGTGTGAGTACCTAACCTGTATTCCATTTACAGATAAGTTTTGTGAGAAATATGACCTTGATGCACAACTTCTTTGACACTAACTAGAGATTTTTTATCTAAGCAATATTTTTAAGATATTTTTTATGTTTTTAAAATATGGTGTTATATGGTTATTATTAAAGGTACTGAAAAAAATAACATTTATTATATCCCAACAGAGATGGCATTAAGATTATTACTGGGTAGTTAACCATATTGGCACAATGATTAAAAGTAACGGGTATACCAAGAGATCATCTTTGCTATGCTGTGGGAATTTTTTTTTTTTTTATCCATATCTATATTAAAAAGTATATACCTAATGTGCACATTGTTAATTTAATCTGTATATATAGCATTTGATAACCTTTGCTAAAATGTGTGTCAGGTAGTTTTACTATCTGAAATATTTTACTATCTGAAAACAGTATTTTTTCATTGTTCACTTTTACTGAACAACAGTGTGACGTCTTTTTGATGAACTAATTTCATTGGTAGGTTTTTAAATATTATTTCTACTGAAGGCAAAGCCACAGTAATTAAACCACAGGGTAGCGTTTTAGCTGCTTTGTCTGTTAAAAAGAAAGAAAAAAAAAAGAAAGAAAAAAGTTTTGCATACACCATTTTTAAATCCTAATTTTGGTATATTTGCAACATTTCTACAAGTATGGACACATCATAATAAAGCAGAAGACTTTACTTGGCATGACTCACTTGTTTCTCTTTTATTAAACTGTCTTATTTAACACAGTGTTTCCTACTCCAGTCCTCAAGGACTAGCAATAGGTTATGTTTTCTAGGCTTCCAGGCAATTACACCGCTGTATTTATTATACACAGTTTAAGTGGTACACACTAATAATGAGCAGCTCCAGAAATGACAACCTGTTATGCATGCCATACACACAGCAGTTTCTGCCCATTAGAAATGTGAGTGAGAGATGTGTTCTTCAGACATGGTTTTAAAGAAAAAGTATGGCTAAATGTAGATATGGGCCGAACCCCCCCCCCCCCCCGGTTCAGGTCTGAACCAGAACATAACATGTGAACAGGCAAAACATTTGTGCAAACATGCAAACCCTATTAAAGTCTATGGAACACGAACATGAAAAATCAAAAGTGCTTATTTTAAAGGCTTATATGCAAGTTATTGCCATAAAAAGTGTACGAGAACCTGGGTACTGCCCCAGGGGACATGTATCCTATGGCATGGACCATAGGGTGAGTACATGGATTGAAAACTGTCTACAAGGGCGAGTTCAGAGGGTGGTGATAAATGGGGAGTACTCAGAATGGTCAGGGGTGAATAGTGGGGGTCCCCCAGGGTTCTGTACTGGGACCTCTCCTTCTTAATTTGTTCATAAACGACCTGGAGGATAGGGTAAACAGTTCAATCTCTGTATTTGTGGACAATACTAAGCTAAGCAGGGCAATAACTTCTCCGCAGAATGTGGAAACCTTGCAAAAAGATCTGAACAAATTAATGGGGTGGCAAATGAGGTTTAATGTAGAAAAATGTAAAATAATGCATTTGGGTGTCAATAATATGAATGCAATCTATACACTGGGGGGAGAACCTCTGGGGGAATCTGGGATGGAAAAGGACCTGGGGGTCCTAGTAGATAATAGGCTCGGCAATGGTATGCAATGCCAAGCTGCTGCTAACAAAGCAAACAGAATATTGGCATGCATTAAAAAGGGGATTACTCCAGGGATAAAGCGATAATTCTCCCACTCTACAAGACTCTGGTCCGGCCACACCTGGAGTATGCTGCACCAGCCCTCAGGAAGGATGTACTGGAAATTGAGCGAGAACAAAGAAGGGCAACAAAGCTAATAAAGGGTCTGGAGGATATTAGTCTGGAGGAAAGGTTACAAGCACTGAACCTATTCTCTCTGGAGAAAAGACTATTGAGAGGGCATACGATTTCAATTTACAAATACTGTACTGGTGACCCCACAATAGGGATAAAACTTTTCCGTGGAAGGGAGATTAATAAGACACGTGGCCACTCATTAAAATGAGAAGAAAAGAGGTTTAACCTTAAACTATGTACAGGGTTCTTTACTGTAAGAGCGTCAAGTATGTGGAATTCCCTTCCACAGGTGGTGGTCCCAGTGGGGGGGCATCGATAGTTTAAAAAAACGATCAGATAAACACCTGAACGACCACAACATACAGGGATATACAATGTAATACTGACATTATAATCACACACATAGGTTGGACTTGTGTCTTTTTTCAACCTTACCTACTATGTAACTATGTATCAATGCAAAAAGTTTTTAAAACAACTGTTTTTTCAGGAGCAGTGATTTTAATAATGCTTAAGGTGAAACAATAAAAATGAAATATTCCTAGACCCAAAAACCTTTACAGGATGCGGATTTGTCTCCACAGCTAATGTTCTAGATTTCTGTTCATAGGCAATTTCCTTTTTGGCTTGGGGGGCCCCTTCCTAACGGTTCTGATGCTATGGACCCTAAGGATCGGGCTACCGAGACCAATTTCCACTCACTTGACCTGTGGAAGAAATTCTAGCCACATCTACTGGTCTCCAGCAATGAACCCTAATCACATACTGTGTAAGTAAAATCTGCAACAGCATACCTTTATACCGTTATACCCCCAAACTGTAGGCAGAAACTCCTCTAGCACAGTTCACAACATTGAGATACCTGGGTGCGTGTGCGTGAGGGCTCCCCAAAGGAGATTATCGACTTGTGCTGTTTCTGGCTGGACACTTACGGTATTATTGTTGAGTAACTTTAGCTTATTGATATTACTGCAGACCTAAATGGCCAACTGCTATATTCTCTCTCTTTCTTCTACATCATACTGCATGCATGAATCCTTTATGTTGAATGTTGTTATAATGTGGTTTTGAATGTTTTGACCGATCTCACACTATATAGTAACTACTACCTTAGTGACATCCTTTATACTTATTTCTGTGGTAGTTACGTTGCCTTTACCTTTTTGCATCGGATGCTCTTTTAATAAAAACACTGAAATAATTAGGAACAATGGGTTAAACTGTCCTGCTACCCCCTAGCACAGATTGATCCCGGGGGGGCAGGGTGGCTGGACAGTGCCACACAACCTTTGTATGATATCCAGTGTAATTTATAATGTTCATTCATGTCTGATTTCCATCAATGTGTTTTACTGCATTTCAGACTTGGTTTAATGTACCCTTTTGTTTTTCTGTGAAAAACTTCATTAAAAAGAACGATTGCCATAAAATGAAATATTACTTGTGTATTACAGTGCTGCAGCAAAATTACATTTCTAAAGGAAAAAAATTAATTTAAACTTTCTCGCGGCTGTAATGTATTGCCGGCAATATAGATAAAAAATGAAGGGGAAAAAACGGTGTGGGCCCCCCCAGGCCCTTTGAGTCTGGTATGGATTTTAAGGGGAACAAAATGTAAAAAAAAATTGGCGTGGGGTCCCCTCCAAAATCCATACCAGACCCTTATCCGAGCAAGCAGTCTATAGGACAGGAGGACTGAAACCATACCAGGCCACATTCCCTCAACATGGAGAGGGTGATTTGGGGCACCCCCAAAGCACCTTGTCCCCATGTTGATGGGGACAAGGGCCTCTCACCAACAACCCTTGCCTGGTGGTTGTCAGGGGATGTGGGTGGGGGGCTTATCGGAATCTGGAAGCCCCCTTTAACTCCTATGTTAATGGGTATCGGATACATTGTACCCCTACCCATTCACCAGCGACTGCTATCTTTTCCCTTTGACAGTTCTTATGGAGGCAAGGGCGGGGTCACTCGGTTACGTCACCGGGTGGCCCCGCCCTTACCTATATGACAGCTGTCACAGCCAAGAGACAGCAGTCGTCGGGAGGCCTCCCAACAAGGCGGAGCTTTTTTTTTTTCTATTTTTCGGGTCTGTCGGGCAGCGTGATTTAAGATGGATGGACATCGCGGGACACTTTTTTTTTCTTTCTTTTTAAATAAAGAAATTGTCGAAAACTGTCTATTGTGGTTTCTACTTTTTGACAAATTTTTTGGTGAATGGGTAGGGGTACAATGTACCCGATACTTATTCATAAAGGGGTGGGCGGCATCTGGGGTTCCCCTTGTTAAAGGGGGCTTCCAGCTTCCGTTAAGCCCCCGCCCGCAGACCCCGACAACCAGTGGCCAAGGTTGTCTGGACAAGGCCCTTGTCCCCATCAACATGGGAACAAGGTGCATTGGGGGGGACCCCAAAGCACCCTCCCCATGTTGAGGGCAAGTGGCCTGGCATGGTTCAGGAAGGGAGGGGCGCTCGCGCGTCCAATTTTTTTTTACATTGTGGCGTGGAGTTCCCCTTAAAACCTATGCCAGACCAAAAGGGCCTGGTATGGATTTTTTGGGGGCCCCACGCTGTTTTTTACTCATAGTGGGTGCAGGAATGGGCCCTGTTGTTAAATATTATAAAAAAAAATTTAATTGCATGCCCCAGTCAAACAGGTGCAGAAAAATTGAGCCTTGGGTGTTGATGTTGCCAGAACAATGTAACCCATCCCAGTGGATGCTCAGTTGGAAAGGTCTCCAAGTCTGCTCTTGCCCCTAGATACTCCTGCACCATATAATTGCAGATGCTGCTGATTGTTGCTTGAACCTATCAGCCCTGGGCGCTGAGGACTAAAAAATTGTTTAAAGGCAGCTGGCCACCTTCTCCACCGCTCTTCCTCTGACCGAACGAAGCCTCAGAAATACGTTGTCCAGCACCAGGAAATGGTAACCTCCCAGGATCTGGAAAGGTGTTGCACAGATATTTCTTCAAGCGGCCTGAATATGTTTCATCCTCTGCTCCCTCTGCAAAGGCAGGATGAGCTCTGCAACTTTACCCTTGTAACATGGATCAATAAGGGTTACCAGCCAGTAATGATCCCTCTCCTTTTATACCACGAATCCTAGGGTCCTTTCGCAGGCTTTGCAGAATCAGGGAGCCCATGCAGTGTAAGTTTGAAGAGGCATGAGATTCTAAGTCTTCTGGGTCACTAAGGATGACATTGTCAGGAACTACCTCCTCCCAGCCACGTACAACTCCTTGTTTTTTTTGGGGACTGAAAACCATCCCTTGAAGACTGCTGCGTGTTATCCACATCCATGCTGACACAATCCTCCTCCTAAAGGGGGCATTGAGAGGAAAGGAAGTCCTCCTCTTCCTTCCGCTGTTCTGCCTCAAGTGCCATGTCCTTGTTTCCACAAAGCGTGTGCTCCAGCAGGAGGACTAGAGGGACAGTGTCACTGATGCATGCATTGTCGCTGCTCACCATCCTTGTGTCCTCCTCAAATAGTGAAAGGACTGTGCATGCATCCTTAATCAGTAGCCACTGGTGTGGCGAAAACAAGCCAAGCTCCCCTGAGCCTGTCCTGGTGCCATACTCACACAGGTACTCATTTATGGCCCTCTGCTGTGTGTGCAGCTGCTGCAGCATTGCCAATGTTGAGTTCCACCTGGTGGGCACGTCACAAATGAGGCGGTTGGTGGACAGGTGGAATTCACGTTGAATGTTAGCCAGGCTAGCACTGACATTCTATGACCACTGGAAATGGTCACAGACTTTTCTGGCCTGCCTCAGAAGTCCCTGTAAGCCTGGGTACCTGGTCAAGAAATGCTGCAGCACCAAATTCAGGATGTGTGCCAAGCATGGAACATGGGTCAAGTGTCCCTGTCGGAAAGCGGAGAGAAGGTTGGTGCCATTGTCGCATACAACCACTCCAGGCTCAAGCTGCCGTGGCTTCAAACAATTCTGAGCCTGCCCCTGTAGAGCCGACAGAAGCACTGCATGGCATCTTTTAGCCTGACTGCTTGCGTAGCCCCTTGACCGCTTACGAAGCACTGCTGGTTCAGAGGACAATTCTGCAGAAGAAGCCATAGAGGAAGACGAAGAAGAGGGGGTGAAGCAGAGAGATGTGGTAGTATCATCACCAGCTTTTTGGAGGCGTGGTGGCGGAACAAGCGCCAACACTGAACCCTGTCCTGCATCCTTCCCAGCTGCCAGCAGAGTTACCCAGTGCATCGTGAAGGAAAGATAATGTCCCTGACCATGCCTGCTGGACCATGAGTCAGCGGTAAACCCAAGATTTTTAACTTTTTGCTAAAATAAATATCCCACTTTTTTTTTTTTTAAACAAATTTCTTCATCAGTTTAGGCCAATATTTATTCTTCTACATATTTTTGTTAAAAAAAAAATGCAATAAGCGTATATTGATTAGTTTGTGCAAAAGTTATTTTTACATATATTCTAAAAACTGTTTGTTTTTTACTACACTGTACCAAATAAAGGCCTTAAATGTTAAAAAAAATAAATAAATTCTATAGATATGAAAATTAGTTAAGTTAACCGAAACATGCTGATGCTGCCAAATTTGACTTAAGCATTTAAGCATCAATGACTTTGTTGATTTGCAGAGTCATTGGGTGGATTTTTAGCTGACCATAAGAGTGACACAGTAAAAAGAGCCTGCAGTCAATTTTTTTCCAACAAAGTGCAACCACAGCATGTGCGTGAGGCTATAGGTCACATCTTTCTTACTTTGGCCACCACTTGACAACAGCATTGTACACTAATTATCTCATTAGCGTGGCTAAATGACTAGTACCCTTCTATGTATCTTGGAGTCCTGGATTAAAATGTAAACAAAGGGTGCTATATGCTTGAAATTTGTATGTTTAGCCTGTGCTTGTGTGGCTTAATCCCACACTTATAAAACATATTGAAAAGTTATCTGTCTGAATCCTAGAATAATGTGGTAGGGACATTTGATTGTGTATTCCTGCAGAGAATAGGTTCTAAGTATTCAGTAAAGCATTGTGTAACTTGTCAGCATTATACAACTATGGGAAATGTAAAAAATGTTTGTGTACACATAACTTAAAGCGGTATTAAATCCAAAAGCAAACATTTATTATATTGCAGCTTACCAATTTTTAATGGCTGCATTAGTTGTCTTTTTAGGCTTCCTTTCGTTCATTTTCATCTGGTGATCTGGCCAGTAAGTCTGTTGTTTTTCAAAAAGGAAAAAACTGCTTATAAGCTATTAGCTGGAGTTTGGCTTCAATTTGTTAGTGTATTTAAATCTGTTAGTACATCTAACGCTCCCCTCCCCCCAGACTGACAATGCTGCTGTTCAAATATGCCCCCTGTGCTCCTTCATCCAGAGTGGAGGTACTCTAAACAGAAGGGTGTTATTGCCCAGATCACTAGGCGAAAACAGAGGGAGAAAAAAGAAAATGAATACAGCCACCACATCTAAGGATTGGTGAGCTGCAATACTATATATTACATTATTGGCTTTGGGTTTAATACTGCTTTAAGGAAGGGCAAATGTGATGGATCTGATTTATTAACCTCACTTGCTAAGTAAACATACAAGAAGCCTGTTTTTGAAAATGTGGCTTCAGTTCTGGACATTTGTTTTCAATAATGCTCCATGAACAAATTCTTGCATTCATGTGGCTTTTGCCATTATTTATTTCTAAGACAAGCAAATATTGTCCTAATACAAGAGATATATGTATTCCTTGTTGAATCATTGGTGTGCTTTCTGTATTTTTTCCACATCTATGCAGTAATCCAGTGCAAAATCGTTGTGCCGGAGGTCTCTCTAATCAAGATCTGTTTAATCCTGTAATCAAAATAATAGTATTATAGTAATACCGGGGTTTGCCGAGCCATTTTGTGCACAGAAGTGGTTCCTTTGTGGCCGAGTCTCTGTGAGGAGAGAGAGATAGAGCAGCGCTGCTCTTGGGATCAGAGCTGGATCGAGATTGGGTTTAGGTGTTTGGGGTGAAAGGCTTAATCATAATAGGTAAACATGTTTTATTATACTTGTTAACATCAACCCGTTTAATTCAGATAAACCAGTTGAACATTAAAAGAGAAGTGTGGGATTTAAAAAAACAAATGTAGCGGATATATACATTTAGGGGCAGCATCTGGGTGGTAGCATGACCCAGATGTACTGATTGTTAGAGTAATGCTATTTATTTGTGTGAAGATGTCAGTGGTGTCAGTTCCCTGCAGCCCAGTGGGTGGCGCTGTCGCCTTGGGCCGGAGTTGAACCACCACTGCAGTGCCGTACCCCTTGTGACCTCTTGCAGCAGTTGTACGGCGGGGCGGGGAACCCGCTGTGCTTGCTGGGAGAGGGTATAAAGGGGCGGACATCTTGCGCACGAGGTCGAAGTCCCAGGCACCTTCAGCCTGTGGGCTGCTGTCCGCGGTCGGTGTCCAGGCGCCCTTGGCCTGGACACGTGGAGTTCGAGTTCCATCCCAGACACCTTAAGTCTGGGGTGAGGTACTTTACAGAAGGCCTGGAACATACCTAAGGTGCTCCAGGTACGGGTGCCTGAATCCAGGGCGTAAGGGGCCGGAGATGTGTCTCTCCCGAAGACCCGGTGCAGCATATTGCCGGTGACGGGTGGGCCTCTGGAGACCGTCCGGATGGATGTCTTCCCTGACAGGGGCCATTCTCTCAAGGAAGGTAGTTCACGTGCTTATGGTCGGTGGCAGCGACCCAACTAAACCCAGGTCGGTGGCAGAGACCTACACTCAGGTCTGTGGCAGAGGCCTCAACGTTCACCAAGGATTGTGGCAGGAACCAAATTCACAATCGGTGGCAAGCCTATTTGCACTGTATGGAATAGGAGAGAGCTTTTGCCTGGACCCACTCGTACCCACACCCTGTCTGTTTGTTTCAAGTTCAGCCGGTACTGTTCATTGCTACAAGATAAATAAATAAGTGTTGGACTGTTCATGGTGTGGAACTCTATTACTGGCAGCAAAGTGCTCCGTCTCTAGCGGTGGCAAATCAACCTCCACAGGAGAAACAGAGGCTCCGTACGGAACGCAGACCCGAAGGTAAACTTGAACTTAGCTCAAACCTCACACACACATGAGGTGAGAGCTGGTATTAGTGTTCCTCACCCTCCTCCCTCAAACCCCCTAGACAAGCCAGCCGTATTATATCAAGGGAGTAGGGGGTGAGGCCGCTATACAAACATACATACTCCCCTATAAGGCTGAAGTATTGGTCCGATGCTACAGCTGTCCCCTAAGACCGAGTACTGAGTGATCACATGACTGTTGATCACTTAGTTCTCAGTCTTCACTGAGCAGAGAGTGATGACTGTCAGTCACTGCTCTGTGCTCTGCCCCTCCAGTGCTCACTGAAGCTTCATGCTGTGGAGCACCGGAGGGCAGGACCGGGTGGCTCAGTCTCTCGGCAGTGCAGAACGATCGTCTGTTCCTAGTGATTAGGAACAGCAATCTCTCTGTACTACCAGTCAGTCCCCTCCCCCCACAGTAAGAAACACCTCCCAGGGAACACATTTAACCCCTTGATCACCCAATAGTGTTAACCCCTTCCCTGCCAGTGTCATTTATACAGTAATCAGTGCATTTTTATAGCACTGCTCGCTGTATAAATGTCACTGGTCCCAAAAAAGTGTCTGATCGGTCTGCTGTAATGTTGCAGTCCCGCTAAAAAACGCTGATCACCACCATTACTAGTAAAATATATATATATAACAAAAATGCCATAAATCTATCCCCTATTTGTAGATGCTATAATTTTTGCACAAACCAATCAATATACGCTTATTGGGATTTTTTTACCAAAAGTATGTAGAATAAAAAATAAATAAAAATTATTCATCATACAAAAGGATTGAATGAGTTTAAAAAAAACTCTATCCAAATATGGCAGACTTTACCGGCACAACACGAGGCAGCAGTTTAACAAAATAGAAAATCTTTATTACAAAAGTTAAAATAACACATACTGTAACACATAAGGACACCCTATTAATAAGCAAAGGCCTCACTAGACCCCACCAATCTTAACAACCTAAGACCCATCTCTTTACTTCCTTTTGCCTTCAAACTCCTTGAACGTTTAACAACCGACTGAGCGACCACCTCATTGAGAATAACCTTCTTGATCCCCTTCAGTCTGGATTTCACCCACAGCACTCCACAGAAACTGTCCTCCTAAGACCCCTTTCACACTGAGGGCGTTTTGCAGGCGCTATAGCGGGTGCTATAGAGGGCTTTCACACTGGAGTGGTGCGCTGCAGGGCGTCAGGAAAAGTCCTGCCAGCAGCTTCTTTGGAGCGCATTAGGAGCGGTGAACTCACCGCTCCTAATGCGCTCCTGCCCTTTGAAATCAATGGGCAGCACCGCCGTACCGCCGGCAATCCGCCGCTGTAGCGGCGCATTGCCGGCGGTTTTAACCCTTTCTCGGCTGCTAGCGGGGGGTTAAAAACGCCCCGCTAGCAGCCTAAATGCGCCGCAAATCCGACGGTAAAATAGAGGCGTTTTACCTCTATTTTTCCGCCGACGCTATGGGCGGCACCAGTGTGAAAGGGCTCTTAAACTCACAAACGACTTACTAACAGCCAAAACCAACGGTCATTTTTCCGTACTCTTACTCTTGGACCTTTCCGCAGCCTTTGATACAGTTGACCACCCCCTCCTCCTCAAAAAACTCAATTTACTTGGTCTCCATGGCTGCACTCTACGTTGGTTTGAATCTTACCTATCTCACCGCACCTTCAATGTCACTTACAACTCCACTTCCTCCTCTCCAACTGCTCTTATCGTTGGGGTCCCCCAAGGTTCTGTCCTTGGACCTCTGCTACGACATCCAAATCTATCTCTCTGCCCCTCAGCTCACCCCATCAGTCTCCTAACACATCACTGATTTACTAACAGACATATCAGCCTGGATGTCAAACCACTTCCTCAAACTGAATCTATCTAAAACTGAGCTCTTAATATTTCCTCCCCCACGTGCCCCTTCCTCTGAGTTGTCTATCAAGATCAATGGCACAGCTATAAGTCCGTCCCCACATGCCAGGGTGCTAGGGGTAACCCTAGACTCTGAACTGTCCTTTCAGGCCCATATCCAATCCCTGTCAAGATCATGCTGCCTTAGCCTCCGCAACATTTCCAGAATACGCCCCTTTTTAACTAATGACACCACTAAGCTTCTAATTCACTCCTTGGTCATCTCTCGCCTCGACTACTGCAACTTCCTAATCATTGGATTACCTTTACATAGACTATCCCCCCTTCAGTCCATCTTGAATGCTGCTACAATACTCACCCACCTTACCAACCATTCAGTGTCCTGCACCCCTCTCTGCCAATCCCTCCACTGGCTCCCACTCACCCAACGAATAAAATTCAAAGTACTAACAATAATTTACAATGCCATCCACAACTCGGCCCCAGCTACATCACTAACCTAGTCCCAAAATACCAACCAAGCGGCTCTCTTCGGTCCTCCCAAGACCTCCTGCTCTCTAGTTCCCTTGTCACCTCCTCCCATACTCGCATCCAGGATTTCTCCAGAGCTTCTCCCATACTTTGGAACTCCCTACCCCAATCTGTCCGACTGTCCCCTAATCTATCCATATTTAGAAGATCCCTGTAAACTCTTCTCTTTAAAGAAGCCTATCCTGCTTCTAAGTAACACTGTTTTATTTCTTCCATCAGCTCATCCCCCCACAACTATTACCTTTTGTATTAATTGACCCTCCCTTTTTAGATTGTAAGCTCTAATGAGCAGGGCCCTCTGATTCCTCTTGTACCAAATTGTAATGTAACTGTAATGTCTGCCTTTATTTTGTTAAGCGCTGCGCAAACTGTTGGCGCTATATAAAACCTGTATAATACCATTTGTAGTCAGAGTCTTCACTAGTGAATAGTCGGTCTTCACTTGAGAATGTGATACCCTAACTACCCAAGGCTTGAGTTGTGCCATAGCCTGCTGGTCAGTATGCCTAAAAGTGGGCATACCCTGAGTATGACTGAAGAAATGAAATAAGTAAATGATTGTATGCAAAAGGGGGAATGGGTGGGTGGGGACCCAGAAACCCCGCCGACGCAGGAGAGGAGAGAGGAGGGGGGATAAATAGCCCCCAGACTCCTCCTACAAATTCAGGCTAGCCTGCGGACAGCCTTCTAACTTGTAGTCAGAGTCTTCACTAGTGAATAGTCAGTCTTCACTTGAGAATGTGATACCCTAACTACCCAAGGCTTGAGTTGTGCCATAGCCTGCTGGTCAGTATGCCTAAAAGTGGGCAAAAAGACCCGGACTAGGTGAGTTTGGAAAAGAGGAAGGGCCGGTAACCAACCGTCTGGATGACATCAATGACTGGTAAGTATCCGTTACGATAGCCGAAACCAGTGACCTCCGAACGAAGACTAGAAGGGCCCCATCCGACAGAACTTGAAAACCTGCCCAGCAACCAACCGACTTTCCCGTATCTGACTGGATAAGCCTACACCAGAAAACACGGACATGGGAACGAACAGCTAGTGGCGAGCGGACACTTGGGAGAAACGGAACAAGGGCTGTCCCGAGGAGCCCCGGGGAATAATGCAAGGGTTGTGCCCAGCCACCAGGATGAAAGATGAGTATCTCTGTGAATACCTACAACCCCTGGCCTAACTGTCCATACATGGTAAGGGGACATGAGAGGGAGAGATGCCAAAAAGGACAAACTGCCAGGAGTGAAGGGGGGTCTAAGATACCTGAAAGAAGTGTTGCAGGAGTGGATGGACGATGTCAACACGCTGAAACTGAACGCCCCGATGACCGCACAGAAACCAGACCTGGCATGACCCAACCTACCCGAGTGACAGTGAGCTCCCCTCTGAACCGGCTGGGCCTGTAGAACCGAAGGCTTGCCAAACCCGGAACCAAGGAGATGCTGAACTACCTGCTGAAATGCAGGAGCTGGGGTGTGCTGACACCCTGCCCAAGAGAGTTGGAACACATACAACCTGTCCAGTGAACATGAGAGGCCGTGGGGAGTCTGATTGGCCCGCATCCAACTGCGCTAAGAATACGGCCCAGAGCATGCATCGTGCTGGTATCTAGGACAGAACAGGAAACAAACTGAAATGTACCACCTACCCAGTAGCGGCAGGAAAAGGAAACCCCTGAGATGACTCACCGCCACGCAGAGCCAAGAATGACCAACTCCCCACCGGCGGAGTACCACCCTGAGTCAGAAACCCCCACATGGAGTGGAAGAGATGAACCTGCCTGTGATGCCGCCGAAACGTGCAGCCTGCCCCAACCCTAACATACAAAGGAAAAGACAGACAACCAGACACAAGACACCACCCCTCTGTACCTGCCTGGGACAAAGATGTGAGCAGAAATGACCAGACCTCAGCGCGTGAATGAACCTGACAACAGAACCCACCCTAGAGTATGTAGTAAGTGTGTGTAGTAAATGAGCCCGAGTAACCTGCCGCGCAGAGACAGGTAATTAAAAACGAAACACTCAGGGCCGATGTACCCACGGACCGTGGTGGGTAGTAGTATAGGCGTAAGAATGAACGTGCACGTATGACGTATGGTATACAGGCGAGAAGATTGTGGTCAACAACCAATTAAAAACGAAACCTCAGCCCGTATGGATCTGTAGACGTGACAGATCCTGAGATGCGCACCCTGGCTAACTACCCCCGGTATGTAAGAACCTGAACGAAAAGTGTGACGAGACAAGGAAAACAAACAACGCTGCAACGGCTGTGGGTGCGAGCGGTGACTGCACGGCACCGCCAAGTTATGACAGAACACGCTAGGACTGGCTGACCTGCTAACTGAAACACGCTGGGGTAAATATGCTAAGACAGAACACAACCCCCTCTGCACCAACCCCCGAGCGAAGACATAAGCAGTGAAGGTGGGACCATAGAATAAATGAACCTGAAAAACGACCCCCCCCGGCGTGTGACGTGAGTGAGCGCAAGAAAACTATTTCGCAATGACAGATCGTAGAAACTGAACCCTCAGGACCTGAGTACCCACAGACCGTGGTGGGTAGTCCTGCAGATGAAATGAAACGAATGCAAACGTATGACGTGACGTAACGGGCGAGAAGATCGCGGTCAAAGAACAAGACCAACGAAAAAACCTGAGCCCGTAAGGATCTGTAGACGTGACAGAAACCGAGATGTGAAACCTAGCCAACTGAACCAGGAATGCAAGAACCTACAAAAGTACGATGAACCTACAGAAGTAAGATGATACGGAACTGAACGAAGAAGAAAAAACAGCTACCGGTGTAAGCTGAACCCTCAGGACCTGAGTACCCACAGACCGTGGTGGGTAGTCCTGCCAATGAATTGAAACGAATGCAAATGTATGCCGTAACGTAACGGGCGAGAAGATTGCGGTCAAGAACAAGACCGACGAAAAACCTGAGCCCGTAAGGATCTGTAGATGTGACAGAACCGAGATGTGAAACCTAGCCAACTGGACCAGGAATGCAAGACCTACAAAAGTATGATGAAACCTACGGAAGTAAGAGGATACGGAACTGAACGAAGAAGAAAACAGCTACCGGTGTGAGCTGAAACCTGCACAAGCTGACAGGAAAAACGCCATGACAGGAAAACGCTACGACAAGAACACGCCATGACCGGAAAAGCCATGACAGCAAAACACTCACAGGCCGCTGAAAGCAACATGCTGCCGCCAGAACCGCTAAGACAGAAACCACGTGACGCATGAATACCCGAATGATCGTGGAAGAGAAGCTACTCCACCAAACAGCCCCGCCTTTACTGAACAGCATCCCCCCACCCCTGGCTCAGAGACCCCAAGGTAGACTGGATACATTGAGCAAGACGCAGCTGGACCTGCAGCCTGCATCCCCACCCCCCCCCACGTGACCTGAGAAAACACAGATCTGGACTGAGAAGATGAAAGCAAGGATACCCACACCTAGTGCCTGAGGTAATACCCATGCAAGTCAGACCAACCAGAAACCCTGACAACTGACCACAGGTGAACCCCCTCCCCTGATTCCGATGCCCCAGGAAGGATAACTGCTATACAGAGGTAGAGCCCCCCCAGCCTGACAGTAGCAACGGAGCGCCCCCCCCCCACCCCCACTAACCAGCACCACGGGGACCGGAGAGGTGGATCACCCTCAGCACCTGGTCGGCCGAGCTGCATCCCTGCGCTCCAGGAGAAACGGGCGGCCGGCCCCTGCATGAAGCAGGATGGATGGACGCCCCCCCTCTCCCTGGCATGGGCACCGGGAGACGCGGGTGGCCTCCACCATACCTGATAGAGCCCTGGGCAAGTGGGTGGGAAAACCATGCGGAATACTCACCATCTGACGAGTGTCCCCCTTCGCTGGTGCGGCGAATTATCCCTAGACTGCCAGCAGACCGTGCTGCCAGTCTGAGCACTGGGAGAAACGGGCGCCCCCTGACAAGGGTGGACAGTCCCCCCCCCCCCATGCAGCTGGCGTGACCCCGGGAGAAGAGGATGATGCCCCCCCCCTGCCAGCGTGTACCTGAGAAGAATGGACAGAAGAAACCCCCCCCCTCGAGATGCGGTGAGAACCATGGAGGAGTGTATGGGCGGACCCCCCCCCCCCAGCGTGAGCCTGGGAAGAGGAGTGGACGAGCAGGCGGCCCTGCAGATGTGCCGGCGTGAGCCCAGAGGAAGAGCGGGTGGATGGCAGGTGGCCCCCCGATCATGCTGGATGAACCCAAGGTGGATGGACAGCCTCCCGGTGCAAGTAGCTGGAGAACGCCCCCCCATGCGAGAAGGCCCTATGGAAGTGGTGGGTGGACGAACAGCCCCCCCGCGTGAGTACTGAGGGAAGCACCCTGACAGCAGAGGAGAACGAGCCCCGGGTCAGTGTGTGGGTGGAGAAGCGAGCGGGCAGCCCTCACAATGCGGGCGGGCAGCTCCTACGCAGGCGGCACAATAGGAACCGGAGAGGTGGACCACCCTCCGCCCAGGCTCCTGGCTGAGCGTGCTGCTGCTCAGAGCTCCGAGAGAACAGGCGGCTGACCCCCCCACCCCCAGATGCGGATTGAGCCTCAGAACGGATGGATGCCGCCCCCCCCCCCCCGCGAGTACCGGGCAGGCGACCTCCTCCATGCCAGACGGAGCCCTGGCAACGCTGGAGGGTGGATGGCCGGACGGCAGCCCCCCCTCCCCTGGCGTGAGCCCTAGGAGAAGCAGGCGGGTGGCTTCCATGGAGCCCCGTACCACGTGGACGCCTCAGTGCGTGCCCCGAGGAGTGGGAGCCCCGGAGAAGGAGCGGGTAAACGAGCGGGCGGCCCTACAAAGGACGCCGGCATGTGTCCGGAAGTAGTGAAACCTGGCATGAATCCTGGAACACGGCTTGGCCCCCGACTCCTGCAGCCGACCGCCGCACAGTGACGAAAAGCGGAAGTGACGCGGAAACCCGGAAATGACGTCATGGCTGGACCCAGAAACCCCGCCGACGCAGGAGAGGAGAGAGGAGGGGGGATAAATAGCCCCCAGACTCCTCCTACAAATTCAGGCTAGCCTGCGGCCAGCCTTCTAACATATACTCGAGTATAAGCCGAGTTTTTCAGCACATTTTTTGTGCTGAAAATGCCCCCCTCGGCTTATACTCGAGTCACCTTTTTGCGCCTGATCTCCCGGACTTTGCGGACCCGGTACCAGCTGGACCCCAAACTTGGCACACATGTAGCCCCACGCTTCCTCTACAAGTGTGCAATGTTTGTTGTCCGAGGGACCTACGGCCGGGGAGCACCGATTTTTCAAAACCGGGCACCCCTTCCATAGACTCCTATGTTAAACGGTCATTTCTCCAGGGATTTTGGGGACCCGGTACCGGCCGGACACTACAAGTGCACTTGTAGTGCAAAGTGGATTTGCCTTTCGTAAATAACCACCTAAGTGTTTGACCCATAGGAGAAACACAGTGTTATACTTCTCCTTTTACACACCATAAAAACTCTTCATGCAGCATATACTATAGAACTTGACAGCGTTGACTGAGTTTTCTATGAATTTATCATTTGTCGTAATATTTGACCCTGACATTTTGACACAAATATGCTAAGTAATAGTTTTGTAATTTATGCTCTTAGAAGGTGTGAAGAATTGTTTTTGTGCTTAGAATGTGTTCTTTCATGCACAGAAAGTCCCTAGTGCCTCTCTGCAGAATAACGAAACATACAAGGAAACCCCATAACCCAGGGTGTTTTTATAGGAATTAATATACTAATGGTTTTGTAAAGCAGCCCATAGAAAAAAAAAAAAATTCTTTCAACCAATGGATACTCGATATCCTCATCCGCATACTTGATGTGGATGGGCGAATATTCTCATCCTTATTGTATTCTGACTGCGGGGAGACTTCCCCACCAGCAGAATACACTGATCAACATTGCAGGCTGCAGCACTGATTGAGCGGGGAAAATCCAACAGGGCGATTATACAAAAGTCGATTGGTAGATTGATTTTTGTACAACCTCCCTGCCCATACAATTCTGTCAGTCCCTGCTAAAGAGAGCACTTGTTTCATTCCACCTAATCTTCTAAAATTAAATTAACAATTGGCCACTAGAGGTCACTAAGAATCCAGCTGGTAAACGAGAATCACCCTATAGATTTTAGTTTTCATATTCCAGTTTACTATAAGAAAATATAACATGGCGTAAGATTATCCCTATATTACTTTTTCTATTGATTAGATTTCATAGCTGTCAGCTGTTTCCATTTTCAGTACTCGTTTACATTAATATGATTTTTTTAAACTTTATATACTTTTTAGCTACTTCTAAAGCTTACCATACAAATTATTTCAGCATAGCTTACAGTTTAACAGTATCATTGTCTTTGGGCCTCTAATTTCTATTATGTGTGACTGATGTTTCTCACTGACTGGCTCAGAAGCAGTGTTGGCAAATAATCACTTTCTGAACTATTTTAAAAACTCTATTAGTTGGGTAAACGTTACTATTTATTCAAAGTGTATTTCCAGCAAAATCCTTTTTAGTTTTGGTTGAAGTTGGGAAGGATTAGAACCCTGTCGTTTTTATTGCTATCCAGAACTCCATTAGGGAGGTTTCTCCTCACTAAGGATGGGAAGCTTTAAAAACTTGGCAGAAATACTCGTCCTTTAAAACTGCATTTCCATTTGTTCTGTGTGAAGGGGGGCAAAAGAAAACCTTATTAGTATATTTTGTCTCCAGGTAAAATGTTATTTTTTCAAAAAGAGTGATTAAGGAAAGTACTGCATTATGGCCACTAGATGGAGCCGACGATCACAGTAAATAAATATTTCTTTGCTATAATCGTACACACCATCTGGCAGCTATAATGCAGTATTTTCCTAATTCTTTATGAATGACTAACAATTGACCTGGAGAGAAAATAACAATACATTTTTCCCCCCACTCACACAGAATAAATGTACATTCAGTTTCACAAGATGAAGAGCACTGCATATTGTTAAATGACTTTACAGAAGGGCTGGACTGGGACAAAAATTTGGCCCTGGACTTCATCCAGACTGGCCCACTTTGACAGGTCTCTCCCATGGCGGTCGGACAAACCGCCCCCCCCCCCTCCCCGGCTGGCCAACCCCGATGGCCACCCAAACCCCCCTCCCCCTTCACTAGCCATTAGCCGTTCTACTTTATTAGAGTAGAACGGCTGGTACTGGTACTCTTATAGGCAGTACCAGAGCTAGACATTATTTCACCCCGGGCAAAGAATCAGTTCGGTGCCCCCCCTAAAAGGACAAAATTAGGCAGAAGTGAGAAACTCCCAGGCCAAAGCTGTTGAGTCAGCTGTCTTTCCCCTCCCCCGTGCTCCTTCTGGTCCCACCATGCTCCTCTGTCCCCCCCTGCTCCTCTGGTCCTCCCCCTGCTTCTCTGTTCCCCCACATGCTTCTCTGGTCCCCCCTGTGCTCCACTGGTACCCCCCCCATCTTCTCTGGTCCCCCACATGCTTCTCTGGTCCCCCACATGCTACTCTGTTCCTCTCCTGCTCCTCTGTTCCCCTATGCTCCTCTGTACCCTTGTGCTTCTATGGTCCCCCCCCCCCCCCGTGCTCCACTGGTATCCCCTCTGCTTCTCTGGTCCCCCACATGCTTCTCTGGTCCCCCACATGCTTCTGCATTCCTCTCCTGATCTTCTGTTCCCCCCATGCTCATCTGGTCCCCCCTGCTCATCTGTACCCCCCCCCGCTCCTCTGGTCCCCCCATGCTCTTCTATTCCCCCCTGCTGCTCTGCCCCCCCCATGCTTCTCTGGTCCCCCCATGCTGCTCTGGTCCCTTGTGCTCCTCTATTTTTCCCCCATGCTGCGCTGCTCCCCCATCTACTGCGCTGGTCCCCCGCGTGCTGCGCTGGTCCCCCATGTGCTGGGCTGGTCCCTCATGTGCTGCGCTGGTCCCTCACATGCTGCGCTGATCCCCGCATGCTGCTCTGGTCCCCCATGTGCTCCGCTGGTCCCCCACCTGCTCCTATGGTCCTCCATGTGCTCTGCTGGTCCCCCCATGCTCCTCTATCCCCCCCATGCTGCTCTGGTCCCCGTGCTCCTCTATTCCCTCCCATGCTGCTCTGGTCCCCCGTGCTTCTCTATTCCCCCCCATGCTGCTCTGGTCCCCTGTGCTCCTCTATTCCCCCCCTTTGCTGCTCTGGTCCCCCATGCTCTATCTCCCCCCTCCATGCTGCTCTGGTACCCCATGCGCCTCTCTTCCCCCCCATGATGCTCTGGTCTCCCATGCGCCTCTATCCCCCCCATGATGCTCTGGTCCCCCGTGCGCCTCTATCCCCCCCATAATGCTCTGGTCCCCCATGCGCCTCTATCCCCCCCATGATGCTCTGGTCCCCCATGCGCCTCTATCCCCCCCTATGATGCTCTGGTCCCCCATGCGCCTCTATCCCCCCCATGATGCTCTGGTCCCCCATGCGCCTCTATCCCCCCCATGATGCTCTGGCCCCCCGCAGCGCTCACTCATGTGCTGCGCTGGTCCCTCGCATGCTGCGCTGATCCCCCGCATGCTGCTCTGGTCCCCCATGTGCTCCTCTGGTCCCCCACCTGCTCCTATGGTCCTCCATGTGCTCTGCTGGTCCCCCCATGCTCCTCTATCCCCCCATCCTGCTCTGGTCCCCGTGTTCCTCTATTCTCCCCCCATGCTGCCCTGGTCCACCGTGCTCCTCTATTCCCCCCCCCCATGCTGCTCTGGTCCCCCGTGCTCCTCTATCCCCCCCCTTTGCTGCTCTGGTCCCCCATGCTCTATCTCCCCCCTCCATGCTGCTCTGGTCCCCCATGCGCCTCTATTCCCACCCCATGATGCTCTAGTCCCCCATGTGCCTCTATCCCCCTCCATGATGCTCTGGTCCCCCATGCGCCTCTATCCCCCCCATGCACCTCTATCCCCCCCATGATGCTCTGGTCCCCCATGCGCCTCTATCCCACCCATGATGCTCTGGTCCCCCATGCGCCTCTATCTCCCCATGATGCTCTGGTCCCCCATGCGCCTCTATCCCACCCATGATGCTCTGGTCCCCCATGCGCCTCTATCTCCCCATGATGCTCTGGTCCCCCATGCGCCTCTATCCCCCCCATGATGCTCTAGCCCCGTAGCACTCACCTCCTCTCCCTCCCCGCAGCGCTCATCTCCTCTCCCTCCCCGCAGCGTTTACCTCCTCTCCCTCCCAGCAGCGCTCACCGACTCTCCCATTCTAGTTAACTTCAGTGTGACTGAATACAGACATGCACCTTGGGAGTCACACAGAAGCTCATCATACGATCCGGAAGGACGGCGGCCACACACAGCTGTGACATAAGCTTCCTCGGCACTCGTTTTCCTGGTCTTTCCTTCCCCCGCTCTCCAACCTGTCTGCTGCGGAGAATCTATATGGAGAGCGGGGGAAGGAAAGACCAGGAGAACATGTGCCGAGGAAGCTTATGTCACAGCTGTGTGTGGCCGCCGTCCTTCTGGATCGTATGATGAGCTTCAGTGCGACTCCTGAGGAGCATGTCTGTATTCAGTCACGCTGAAGTTAACTAGCCAGGGAGAGTCGGTGAACGTTGCGGGGAGGCAGAGGAGGTGAGCGCTGCGGGGAGGGAGAGACAGAGGAGCGGAGGGGGGGGGGGGGGGCAGTGGTCCGCTGTCACTGAAGCCGGCCCACTGAGCCATCGGCCCACTGGAAAACTCCCAGTAGTCCCAATGGCCAGTCCGTTCCTGCTTTACAGTAGGAGGAGAAGGAATATCTCCAATAACAACAGAAATAATTGTTTTGCTGTTAATTATTTATTTTATTTATTTTTGCCATTTTAACTACTAGAGGCCCGCGCTATAGCCGAATGATGGCTACAGCGCTGACCTAGAATGCCGGGAGGACGTCCATCCTCCCCTTTCCTCATCCCCGCACGCGCTCCGGAGCGTGCATCGGGGAACTTCTGTGCCCGCCGCGTCACGCGGATGCCGATGCGCGCCAGGTACCCGCGATCGGCATTTACAGAGACAGGGATGTGGATCTCTGTGTGTAAACACAGAGATCCACGTCCTGTCAGGGAGAGGAGACCGATGGTGTGTCCCTTGTACATAGGGACAACCATCGGTCACCTCCCCCAGTCAGTCAGAATCACTCCCTTAGGTACACTTAACCCCTTCAGCACCCCCCCCCCGGTTAACCCCTTCACTGCCGCCAGTGTCATTTTTATAGTACTGATAGCTGTAAAAATGACAATTGTCCCAAAATGGTGTCAAAAGTGTCCGAAGTGTCCGCCATAATGTCGCAGTCGCAATAAAAATCGCTGATCGCCGCCATTACTAGTAAAAATAAAAATTATTCATTGAAATGCTATAAAACGATGACCTATTTTGTAGACACTATAACTTTTGCGCAAACCAGACAATAAACGTTTATTGCGATTTTTTTTTTTACCAAAAATATGTAGAAGAATACGTATCGGCCTAAACTGAGAAAAACATATATATTTTTTCTTAAATTGGGATATTTATTATAGCAAAAAGTAAAATATATTGTGTTTTTTTTCAAAATTGACGCTCTTTTTTGTGTATAGCGCAAAAAATGAAAACCGCAGAGATGATCAAATACCACCAAAAGAAAGCTCTATTTGTGGGGGAAGGGGGTTTAAGTGCCCAGTAAGCAAGTGGTTAATATTAGAGTGACAGATGTTTTTGTTTTATTTTGTCTGTCTCCTCAGCCTCCCCTGTGTCTGTTCTGTCCCACAGCCAGATCTCATGTCTTTATTACATTTATTTACCGTATATTCTTGAGTATAAGCCGACCCGAATATAAACCGAAGCACCTAATTTTACCACAAAAAACTGGGAAAACGTATTGACTTGAGTATAAACCTAGGGTGTCCATCTGCATGCCTCACTGTGCCTCACTTTGCCTCACTGTGTCCATGTGCATGCCTCACTGTGCCCATGCCTCACTGTGCCCATGACTAGACTGACGTTTAACATGGGAGTCTATGGAAGGGGTGCCCGGATTTGAAAAATCGCTGCTCCCCGGCCGTAGGTCCCCCAGACAACAAACTTTGCACACTTGTAGAGGAGAAATGGACCTACGACCGGTCCCCAAAGTCATCAGAGAAATTACCATTTAACATTGGAGTCTATGGAAGGGGAGCCTGGCTTTGATAAATCGGTGCTTCCTGGCCGTAGGTCCCCTGGACAACAAACTTTGCACCCTTGTAGAGGAAGAGTGGGGCTACATGTGTGCCAAGTTTGGGGTCCAGGGAACCTACGGCCGGCTGGTACTGGTCCCCAAAGTCTGGAAGATCAGGAGCAAAAAGGTGACTCGAGTATAAGCCGAGGGGGGCATTTTCAGCACAAAAAAATGTGCTGAAAAACTCGGCTTATACTCGAGTATATACGGTACTTTCCATTTTTCTCCTCCCCAGGCCTGCTTGGAGGCAGTTATTTATGGGAAAGGCAGTACTGTCAGTTAGGAGATCCAATGTTTAGCCTGGGTTGTGAAGGTATAGCCACTTGAGCTCTCATACATGTATAACGCTTATTGACTTGAGCAATTTGTACGTTTCCACTATGGGCTTTATTAACCACTTCAATACAGGGCTTTTTGTACCTATTCAATACCTATTCAATTTTGGCACTTCTCTCCTACATGTACAAATCATCATTCTTTTGCTAGAAAATTACTCAGAACCCCCAAACATTATATATGTTTTTTTATCAGACACCCTAGGGAATAAAATGACGGTCATTGCAACATTTTTTCTTGCACAATATTTGCGCAATAATTTTTCAAACGCCTTTTTTTTTAAAAAAAAATGGTTTCATGATTTAAAAATAACAAAACAGTAAAGTTAGCCCAATTTTTTGGGAACATATGAAAGATAATGTTACGCCGAGTAAATAGATACCTAACATGTCACGCTTTAAAATTGGGCACACTCATGGAATGGCGCCAAACTTCGGTACTTGAAAATCTCCATAGGCGACGCTTAAATTTTTTTTACAGGTTACCAGGTTAGAATTACAGAGGAGGTCTAGTGCTAGAATTGTTGCACGCACTCTAACGCACGCGGCGATACCTCACATGCGTGGTTTGAACGGCGTTTACATATGTGGGCGACTTACGTGTGCATTCGCTTCTGATCGCGAGCTACCGGGGACAGGGGCGTTTTAATTTTTTTTTTATTATTATTTATTTATTTATTTTACTTATTTATTTATTTTTTAACAATGATTTTATTTTATTTATTTTTTTGATCACTTTTATTCCTATTACAAGGAATGTAAACATCCCTTGTAATAGGAATGTGTGTGACAGGTTCTCTTTATTGAGAGATGCGGGGTCAATAAGACTCCACATCTCTCCTCCAGGCTGGAAAGCATGAGATCAGAGAAAAAATTTTCACTGATTTCATACTTACAGCCGCAACGGCGGCTTTGTTTACATTTTTGAGACCCGGGCGTGACGTCATCACATCGCGCCCGGGCCTCCGACGATCATAGAGATGACTGGTGACCATCTGGTCACCAGTCATCTCTATGCTCATCACGTGACTCCACCAACGATGCCGGAAGATTCGCTCCGGGTCCCCGATCGCACGGGGGAGCCCGGAGAAGCACCGGATGGCGGCGGGAGGGGGGGGGGGTGTCCCCTCCCGCCGCCTATAAGAACGATCAAGCGGCGGAACCGCCGCTATGATCGTTCTTATGGTGCGCAGAATCGCCGGCACTTCAAAAGGATATCTGAATGATGCCTCTAGCTGCAGGCATCATTCAGATATCCCCCTACAAAGCCGAGGACGTCATATGACGTCCACCCAGGATGGGAGATCCCATCTGTGGACGTCATTTGTCTATGGCTGGGTAGGGAAGTGGTTAAGAAAACAAAGTAATACATTGTTTTTGGGGGACATAAAAAGGTTTTTGTGCAAAATTGGCTTATTTATATTGTCTCCACCCCAAACTCGCTCATCCATGTCTTTATAGGCCTTGGTTTGTGCACTGGTGTGCAGTTATGTTGGAACAGGAAGGGGTAATCCCCAAACTGTTCCCACAAATTTGGGAGCATGAAATTGTCCAAAATGTCTTGGTATTCTGACGCCTTAAGTGTTCCCTTCACTGGAACTAAGGGGCCAAGCCCGACCCCTGAAAAATAACCCCACACCATAATCCCCCCCTCTACCAAAAGATTTGGATCGGTGCACAAAGAAAGGCCCATAAAGACATGGATGAGCGAGTTTGGGGTGGAGGAACTTGACTGGCCTGCACAAAGTCCTGACCTCAACCTGATAGAACACCTTTGGGATGAATTAGAGAGGAGACTGCGAGTCAGGCCTTCTCATCCACATCAGTGCCTGGCCTCACGAATGTGCTTCGGGAAGAGAGCTCAAACATTCCCATAGACACACTCCTAAACCTTGTGTACAGCCTACAGAGTTGAAGCTGTTATAGCTGCAAAGGGTGAGCCAACTGAATACTGAACCCTATGGACCAAGACTGGGATGCCATTAAAGTTCATGTGCGTGTAAAGGCAGGCATCCCAATACTTTTGGTAATATAGTGTATATTCCAATAAAGGTCGGGGGGCGGGGCAATCCAAAGAGTAGCTTTTTCAACTACCCCTTGGATTGTCCCCCTGACCTTTTTTGGAATAAAGCCTAATCTGGATTTTTTAGCAGTGGCGTGGCACTTCAATATATAATTTTTGTAAATTCTTTATTAATTTACAGTAGGAAATAGGGTAGAGTGGTAAAGAAAAGGGATGAAACAAATCAATATATACAGTATCTCACAAAAGTGAGTACACCCCTCACATTTTTGTAAATATGTTTTATTATATCTTTTCATGTGATAACACTGAAGAAATTACACTTTGCTACAATGTAAAGTAGTGAGTGTACAGCTTGTATAACAGTGTAAATTTGCTGTCCCCTCAAAATAACTCAACACAGCCATTAATGTCTAAACCGCTGGCATCAAAAGTGAGTACACCCCTAAGTGAAAATGTTCAAATTGGGCCCAATTAGCCATTTTCCCTCCCCTGTGTCATGTGACTCGTTAGTGTTACAAGGTCTCAGGTGTGAATGGGGAGGGAGCTGGTGTGTTAAATTTGGTGTTATCGCTCTCATTCTCTCATACTGGTCACTGGAAGTTCAACATGGCACCTCATGGCAAAGAACTGTTGCTCTACATAAAGATGGCCTAGGCTATAAGAAGATTGCCAAGATCCTGAAACTGAGCTGCAGCACGGTGGCCAAGACCATACAGCGGTTTAACAGGACAGATTCCACTCAGAACAGGCCTCGCCATGGTCAACCAAAGAAGTTGAGTGCACGTGCTTAGCGTCATATCCAGAGGTTGTCTTTGGGAAATAGACGTACGAGTGCTGCCAGCATTGCTGCAAAGGTTGAAGGGGTGGTGGGGGGGGGGTCAGCCTGTCAGTGCTCAGACCATACGCCGCACACTGCATCAAATTGGTCTGCATGGCTGTCATCCCAGAAGGAAGCCTCTTCTAAAGATGATGCACAAAAAAGCCTACAAACAGTTTGCTGAAGACAAAAAGACTAAGGACATGGATTACTGGAACCATGTCCTGTGGTCTGATGAGACCAAGATAAACGTATTTGGTTCAGTTGGTGTCAAGTGTGTGTGGCGGCAACCAGGTGAGGAGTACAAAGACAAGTGTGTCTTGCCTACAGTCAAGCATGGTGGTGGGAATGTTATGGTCTGGGGCTGCATGAGTGCTGTCGGCACTGGGGAGCTACAGTTCATTGAGGGAACCATGAATTCCAACATGTACTGTGACATACTGAAGCGGAGCATGATCCCCTTTCTTCGGAGACTGGGCCGCAGGGTAGTATTCCAACATAACGACCCCACACAGACCTCCAAGATGATCACTGCCTTTCTAAAGAAGTTGAGGGTAAAAGGTGATGGACTGGCCAAGCATGTCTCCAGACCTAAACCCTATTGAGCATCTGTGGGGCATCCTCAAACGGAAGGTGGAGAAGCGCAAGTTCTCTAACATCCACCAGCTCCATGTTGTCATCATGGAGAAGTGGAGGAGTACTCCAGTGGCAACCTGTGAAGCTCTGGTGAACTCCATGCCCAAGAGGGTTAAGGCAGTGCTGGAAAATAATAGTGGGAGCACAAAATATTGACACTTTGGGCCCAATTTGGACATTTTTACTTAGGGGTGTACTCACTTTTGTTGCCAGCGGTTTAGACATTAATGGTTGTGTGTTAAGTTATTTTGAGGGGACAGCAAATTTACACTGTTATACAAGCCATAAACTCATTAATTGTAGCAAAGTTTAATTTCTTCAGTGTTGTCACATGAAAAGATTATAATAAAATACTGTATATACTCGAGTATAAACCAATTTTTTTAGCCCTTTTTTTAAGGCTGAAAATACCCCCCTCGGCTTATACTCGAGTCAGTGTACCTGAAATTCTTGACAGGCTGCGGGCGTCCATTGTTTAAAAGTCGCTGTCTCCTCCTGGTCCCTTCCGTGATAGGCGTTTCCCAGCAGACACTGTGTTCAGTGTTTCGCCAATCACGGACGTCCGCTTGTTCGAGGATGAACGGACGTCCGTGATTGGCAGAACACTGAACACAGTGTCTGCTGGGAAACGCCTATCACGGAACGGAACCAGGAAGAGACCGCGACTTTTAAACAATGAATGGACGCCCGCAGCCTGTCAAGAATTTCAGGTACACTGACTCGGGCACACTAAGGTTGGGCACAGTGAGGTTGCAATGGGCACAGTGAGGTTGGGCACAGTGAGGTTGCAATGGGCACAGTGAGGTTGCAATGGGCACAGTGAGGTTGCAATGGGCACAGTGAAGTTGGGCACAGTGAGATTGCAATGGCCATAGTGAGGTTGGGCACAGTGAGGTTGCAATGGGTACAGTGAGGTTGCAATGGGCACAGTTAGGTTGGGCACAGTGAGGTTGCAATGGGCACAGTTAGGTTGGGCACAGTGAGGTTGCAATGGGCACAGTGAGGTTGCAATGGGCACAGTGAGGCGTGCAAATGGGCATTGTTGACCCTCTTTTCCGCTTACAGTAGCTGCTGCAATCTCATCCTAGGCTTATACTCGAGTCAATACGTTTTCCCAGTTTTTTGTGGTAAAATTAGGTACCTCGGCTTATACTCGGGTCGGCTTATACTCCAGTATATACAGTATTTACAAAAATGTGAGGGGTGTACTCACTTTTGTGAGATACTGTAAGTTTGCTTTTAAATGCAAATAGTGTAAGTAACTGTATTTAATAGTTACAGAAACCTACTGTGTATAAATTATAGAAACACCATATTTGGTTTTTATGTGCAGAACGCTGAAGGTGCTTTTGACATGCAGGGAAGGAAAGGGTGCTGATAGGGCACAACTAGGTTTACCTTCAGGAAAAAACTGTGCTGACATAATGGGAAGACTGCCAGCATTGGTTTCTGTTTCTGAAAATGTTAGATGCCTGACTGCCATGCTGATCGAGTTTCTTGGGGCACTGGTGTATAATGGTATCCATAAAATGAAGTCAGTAATAGCATCTATCTCAATTCACTATGTGGTTGGCTTTTTTGCCAAGTAACTAAATGCAGCAAAGATGAAGTGTAACATTTATCTGGGAAAACACTTCACTATTCTTATCAGCTTCCAAACATGAATATATATATCTGGCCAAGTAACAAACCACAACAAAAAGTGTAAGTAAATCGTGAGACAAAGCTGCACTATTTTTATTATCTCTTGTATTGCAAAAGAAAGATAGCTTTTTGGGCAAGTAAGAAAGCTTTTAAACTATAAGAATGTCAGCATTTTGGTCTAGCAAAAAACATAATTAAACAGCCTGATATAATTGCATAATTATGCTGTATCTATAGCCAAAACCTTTTCTTTTTCAAAATTTTTATTACGTTTTTGCATCAACAACATCATGAATACACAAGAAAATGACAATCAGTCCTTTACAGAGTATATGGGTATTGCTTTACAAATTCACATGAGAAAGAAGAAAACAATATTCCAAGTGTATCAATTGACAACCCCTTTGAAATGATTACAGCAGTGACCTATGATATGTACTTAAAGCGGTAGTAAACTTAATTTTGTCACTTTGACCTACAGGCAGTGGCGGAACTACCACCATAGCAACCCACGCGGGCGCTATGGGGCCCGCAGCCGAGTGGGGCCCGGGGAGGATGAGGAAAGCATACTGTACTTGCCACCTTTTTTTTTTTTTCCTTGCCGCCGCTAGAGGTCCGCGGCACTGGTCATTTCTGTCTCCATCTCCATTTTACAGAAGACCAGCTAAGGAAGAATTAAGAGGCGGAGCCCGGGTGGCAATGAAAGCGGCTGCAATAGAAATGTAGCTCCATTTCTATTGGCCGCTTTCTTGCTACCCAGGCTCTGCCTCTTGGTTCTGTAAATGGCGCGGAGACGAGCATAGTGAGTCCTGAACGGCGCCGAGGCCCGATGGAGAGTCCTGGGTCCCGGCTCCGCGCTATTCCTGTCTGAGTGAGACTCTGCTATCTCACTCTCACTGGCTGCCTCCTATCACATCGTGCCGCCCGGAGAGTCAGTGACAGTCTGAGCAAGTAACTCTCTGGGCAGCTGCACGCCCAGGTGCATGAATGTGGGGGGCTTGGGGGGGTCTGTACTCCTCGGGGGGTGAATTGTCCTGGGGGGGTCTGTACTCCTGGGGGGAGGGTCTGTACTCTGGGGGGGGTGAATTGTCCTGGGGGTCTTTTCTCCTGGGGGGTGAATTGTCCTGGGGGGTCTGTAATCCTGGGGGGGTGAATTGTCCTGGGGGGGTCTGTACTCCTGGGGGGTGAATTGTCCTGGGGGGTCTATTCTTCTGGGGGGTGAATTGTCCTTGGGGGGTCTGTACTCCTGGGGGGTGAATTGTCCTGGGGGGTCTATTGTCCTGGGGGGTCTGTACTCCTGGCGGGGTGAATTGTCCTGGGGGGGTCTGTACTCCTGGAGGGGTGAATTGTCCTGGGGGGGTCTGTACTCCTGGGGGGTGAATTGTCCTGGGGGGGTCTGTACTCCTGGGTGTGAATTGTCCTGGGGGGGTCTGTACAGATGGGGGTTATCTTGGGGGGGGTTTGTACTCTTGGAGGGGGTCTGTACAGTTGGAGGGGGTTGAGTTGTCCTGGGGGGGTCTGTACAGATGGGGCTGGTTTGTCCAGGGGGGTCTGTACTGATGGAGGAGGGGGTGGTTTATCCTGAGGGGGGTCTATACTGATGGAGGGGGGTCTATACTGATGGAGGAGGGTCTGTACTGAGGGAGGACTATGGGGCGAGGGGGGTAACGGCATGTTTTTCTGCACCGGGTGACACCAACCCTAGTGACGCCACTAGTAACTGGAGACAGCTGATGTAAGGAGGGACTCTACTGGGAATGTCTGATGTAAGGAGGGACTCTACTGGGAATGCCTGATGTAAGGAGGGACTCTACTGGGGGCAACTGATGTAAGGAGGGACTCTACTGGGAATGCCTGATGTAAGGAGGGACTCTTCTGGGAATGCCTGATGTAAGGAGGGACTCTACTGGGGGCACATGATGTAAGGAGGGACTCTACTGGAAATGCCTGATGTAAGGAGGGACTCTACTGGGAATGCCTAATGTAAGGAGGGACTCTACTGGGGGCACCTGATGTAAGGCGGGACTCTACTGGGAATTCCTGATGTAAGGAAGGACTCTACTGGGAATGCCTGATGTAAGGAGGGACTCTACTGGGGGCACCTGATGTAAGGAGGTACTCTACTGGGAACACCTGATGTAAGGACGGATTCTGCTGGGAATGCCTGACATAAGAATGGACTCTGCTGGGGACACCTGATGGCATCTGGTGGCAGGCGACGTGGCAAGTGACACACTCGGAGCTCCCACTGATTCGGCATTATGGTGAGTTGAACTATTTCATTTTATATTACAATGTAATATAAGAAATAATGCGCTTTAATCATCCTGATACCATAACAACCATGGTGCCGTGATGATTGAAGCGCTAACACCAGGTGTTTGGAGTATCTTTATCTGCTGATTGTTAAACTTTCTGGAATACACATATTGCTATTGTGGTGTAGGATCTGGGCCTGCTGTCTTTCTCTCTTCCTCTCTTTCTTTCTTTCTTCCTCCATCCCATATTCATCTCAGACTCGAACAACACCCGATTTCAGCCACGCCCATTAATATACGTCCACTATTTAATTTCTGCCCTGACATTTTTTGGTGGGGGGGGGGGGGGGCTGTTTGCAGGGGGGGTCCCATACAACATTTTGCTATGGGGCCCTGTGATTTCTAGTTATGCCCCTGCCTACAGGTAAGCTTATAATAAAGTTTACCTGTAGGTAAAATTAATATCTCCTAAAAATGCACCGTTTAGGAGATATTTGCATGTTAAGCAGCCGGTGACGCTCTGAATGGACGGCAAACTTGAGTGTGCAGTCCATTGAGGGAGATGTGCTGTGACCGTGACTCCTGCGCACATTGCGGCTCAGCCATTCAAATGGAAGGAAGACCAGGTGAAGATGGAAGCCCTGTCAGGGGTGACAGCATGTGACTGAAGGGCTTCGTTTTAAAGTAAGTCTTTCATAATGTGCTACTACTATGCATTGCATACTAGGCCATTCTGGGGAGCGTATTTTTTATTTATTTTTTAGAAATGACCGCCGCTATAAACCAAGTAAATTCAAACTCTACAAAGAAATAATTAAAACTAAGGCTAAACAGATGATGTCTTCTGAGATGAAATGCGTCGTATCGAGCCTTGCTGATGCCATTCCATTAAACTTACTGCTATTTGAATACACCTTAAAGTGCTTTTTATTCTACTAAATGTGAGTGTTCTTACTTTTTAATAAATCCTCTCTTTTTACACTTATGGTTTTACACTATGTGGAGCATTTGTTTCCTTTTTGGTTATACCGAATGAGTGCATAAGGAAAACTTGGTCCACCCTTTGCTTGAGACTGCCAGTCCTGACCTACGACATTGAGCCATCCAAGGGACAGAGGGATCATCTCCCATTCTGGCCAGGAGCAAGACGCGTGGAAGTTCCATCCCATTGGTGTATATACACCACAAGCCTTAGCGCCTCATTGGGAATATGCCTTATTGAGTCCATATGTTCTGGTAAGCTTTCTCAAAGTGGCAGCGATTGTCTTCTTTACACACGTGATTCCTATAAGATCTTTACTGATACCATAAGGACTCCTTCTTTGGATCAACTTGAACACTTATTTTTCACTTTGTGGACTTCTTTTTTTAATTCTATATTTAGTCACTTTTTTTCACATACGGTCAATGTTTATTAATTTTTAGTGTGAGATACATATAAATATATATATATATATATATATATATATATATATAGCGGCCGAAAAGCGCAGCGAAATTAGCGGTAAAGCGCCGCTAAAAATAGAGGCGCTTTACCGCCTAAGGGGGCCTAAGCGGTAGGAAAGTCTCACTAACAGAGCTCCAGGTAGCATTAAAAAAGGGGTTCTAACTTTTTCCCATTCTTTTCAAAACTAAAAAAAAAAAAAGGTTTGGCCTATATAATATTTGGTCATCTTTCTGAATCTGAGATGCCTGCAAATGCAGATTGCACTTAGTTTAAAATTAGAAGTTGCATTAGGTAGACTGTATAGCAGCAACAATCAGGGAACTGTTCCTCCCACTGATACTGATGGGACACTATTCCTCCCACTGACATGGATGATGGGGCACTATTCCTTCCACTGACACCAATGATGGGGCACTATTCCTCCCACTAACACCAATGATGTAGCACTATTCCTCCCACTGACACGGATGATGGGGCACTATTCCTCCCACTGACACCAATAATGGGGCACTATTCCTCCCACTGACACGGATGATGGGGCACTATTCCCCCCACTGACACCAATGATGGGGCACTATTCCGCCCACTGACACCAATGATGGGGCACTACTCCTCCCACTGACACCAATGATGGGGCACTACTCTTCCCACTGACACCAAGAATGAGACACTATTCCTCCTACTGACACCAACGATATAATACTATTCCTCCCACTGACACCAACAATGGAGTATAATTCCTGCTACTGACATTAAAATCAGGGCACTATTCCTCACACTGACGGGACAATATTCCTCCCGCTGACACGGATGATGATGCACTATTCCTTCCACTGACACCAATGATGGGGCACTATTCCTCCCACTAACACCAATGATGGGGCACAATTCCTCCCACTGCCACGGATGATGCGGCACTATTCCTCCCACTGACACGGAATGATGGGGCACTATTCCTCCCACTGACACCAACAATGGTACACTATTTCTCCCCCTAATGCCAAAGATAAGCTATTTACTTCCACGGTCGCCAAAACAATTTCTTCCCCCAATGGCCACAGTCTGGCCCCCCCTCAAGTCTAAAGGACAGTAAACTGACCCTTTGTTTAGAAAGTTTGGAGACCCCTGACTTAGAGGGTGATTTTCTGGGTGTGTTACGTGGCTTAGTCTTTTTCATTTAGGGCTCCTTCAGACATATTGCAGTAGTGCTTTACAGAGGCTTTCAATTTGTATGCAATCAGGCAAGCCCTTGCACCACATGGTTTTGGTAAATCTGAAGACAAAAATCTGCAGAAAATCGAATAGTGTGTATGGGGCTTAAAGGTGGACATAGATGGATCGAAATTCGTCCGGTTCAGCAGGGACCAGATATATTTCAATTATTGTGTGGCTTTCCCTGCTCGACAGAAGGTAATCGTTAGATTGACTTCTGACAAATAAACAAGATGGAAAACTTTTGTTGATCAGTGGCTGCAGATGTTGATTAGTGTATTCTGCAGCAGCAGGAGTTGCAGTCAGAATACAATATCCCTGTGGGGGGATTCCTCCATCCACCTCGCTTGTGTGGATGAAGGATTCTGTTAGTTTTATTTATAGCAAGCTCAAACATGTCATTTACTGCACATTATTGTAATGCAGAGTAGTGCGTGGTACTCTTTGTCTTACAGTACAGTGCTATTTATGTACTTCAGTAGGTACCAGCATACCATTGCAGCATTCCACAATGTGTGTTTAATATATTGTGGTGCGCTGCAGTTAAACGGAAAGGGCATTTTCTGTCATTATTAGTTGGTAGATTATTCAAAATAATAAAATAATTTGGTTGCCCTAATGCAATTCACATTTTTTTTTTAAATGTTTTTTTTTGTGTTGTGTTTCTTGTGCTTTTCTGTGTGATTGATAATTGATGTGTGCTGTTGCTTTTTTTTTTTTCCGCAAAAACAGGTTCAGGATTGCTGAAAAATCGTTTAAAAGCTAGGAGGCATTTAAAGCGCATTGCACCCTCATAGCAACCCTACTGCAAAATAACTCTAGCAACATAGACCTCTAAAAGAACAGTGAGCATATACACCTTTTCTGTCACCTGCCCTGCAAAATGCCACTCTACTAGAAAGGTATGGTCCCCCTTATTCAAATGGAAGACCAAATCTTTCAGAAACGCCATTCTCAGTGTCTCCTGCTGCTGAACTCACATCAATGCTTTCTTCTGCAGTGGTGTGGAGGTCAACAAGAACGAGTGGCATCTCCAATGTACCACCGAGATCGACACCCTGGTGTCAGTCTGTGAGCAGGTTATGGGATACCATTCCTCACCAGTGGAGTGGCATTTTGTAGTGTGAGAAGCAGGAAAGGTAATTATGTTTACTGTCCTTTTACAGGTATGTGTTGCCCGAGAAATTCTGTAGTGTCACAATAAGAACCATCAAAAAAACCTTAATTGCGCCTTCCCCTTTGTCTCCAATGCACTTTGTCTAAATTCCAGAGAAAAATAACTTTCAGTTCCACTCATCCCTATTGAGTGGGAATGGAATTAGGAATCGACTGGTCATATTTCATTTTTTGTTTGTTTCTTTTTTTTCAATAAATATTTTTATTGTATAATTAAGAATAAACCTTTGTACAATCATATTAACATTTGTACATGTATTTTAGTATGATAAATGCAACAATTAGTATAACAAATTACAACAATAGAGTATTTTCATGAAGTAGTCACTCAAAACGTGGCCGGTTATTAAATCTTCCAGACTCAGCCTGAGAACCATATGTAAAACTCTGGCTAGATGCGGTATGGTCTAGCTGTCAGCCGATCACTTTTTCAAAAACTTTATTTGATAAATACTCTAAATTCGTATAAATAATTAAATAATAATCAAGTAAGAAGAAAAGACAAAGAATGTCGGCCTCTAAATGGGCCGCTAAGAAAGTAAAGAAAGCATGGGATGAAAGGAAAATAAAAGAAAGACAGAGTGCCATAGTTCCCGAATAGGGATGAGCCGAACACCCCCCGGTTCGGTTCACACCAGAACCTGCGAACGGACTGAAAGTTCGCGCAAACTTTAGAACCCTATTAAATTCTATGGGACTCGAACGTTCGAAATCAAAAGTGCTAATTATGAAGGCTAATATGTAAGTTATTGTCCTAAAAAGGGTTTGGGGACTCGGGTCCTGCCCCAGGGGACATGTATCAATGCAAAAAAAAGTTTTAAAAACGGCAGCTTTTTTGGGAGCAGTGATTTTAATGATGCTTAAAGTGAAAAAAAAAGAAGTGAATTATTCCTTTAAATATCGTACCTGGGGGGTGTCTATAGTATGCCTGTGAAGTGGCATGTGTTTCCCGTGTTTAGAACTGTCCCTGCACAAAATGACATTTCTAAAGGAAAAAAAGTTATTTAAAACTGCTTTCGGCTTTAAAGTAATGTCTGGTCTCAGCAATATGGGTAAACATCATTGAGAAAAATGGCATGGGTACCCCCCACCCATACCCCCCCAGCCCATTACCAGCCCCTTTGGGTCTTGTATGAATAATAAGGGGAACCCCGCACCCAAATTAAAAAAAGGCCCTATATACTCTGAACAGCAGTATACAGGTGGTGCAAACAAGACAGGGACTATAGGTTTGTTCTTAAGTAGAATCTGTTTGTAATTTGGAACAGGTACATTTTTTTAATTGTAGCTCCAGCCAAAAAATCTATTTTTAAGAATTTTGGAAAACATAGGGAAGGGTTATCACCCCTGTAACATTTGTTTTGCTGTCTGTGCACCTGTTCAGAACATTTAACCTCACTTTCCGTCCCAATGACAAATGTTTTTTGAAAATTTGTTTTTTTTATTGAAACAAGGATTGGTGATAAAGCATCAGTGGAGAGGAGACACCTTTTTCCCATATTAACTCTTACAGGAGAGAACTTCCCTTCCTAGAGGTAGATTTCCTCTCACTTCCTGTTGTCTCCTTCCGTGTGCAAGTAGGAGTCGTTTGTAAGTTGGATGTTTGAAAGTAGGGGCCTGCCATATATATACTCTGCAGAAATTTGGCCCTTAGGTGTTGGTGTTGCCACAACACTGTAAACCCTCACAGTTACTCTTGGTGGGCGCTGGAACGCCCTGCTGTGAACTATTATATCAAGAATTGTAATTACGTGCCATTGTTGAACAGTGGCAGGAAAAATTGGGCCTTTGGTGGTGGTGCTGGTGCCACAACACTGTAAGCCCTCACAGTTACTCTTGGTGGGCACAGGAATGGGCCCTGCTGTGAATTATTAGATCAAGAATTGTAATTACATGCCCCTGTTGAACAGGGGCATAAAAATTGGGCCTTAGGCACTGGTGCCACAACACTGCAACCCCTCACAGATACTGTAGTTGGAGCACAGCAATGAGCCCTGCTGCAAAGTTTGTCATCAAAAATTTTAATCACACGCCCCTGTTAAACAGGGGCAGAAAAATTGGGCCTTAGGCACTGGTGCTGTTGCCACAACACTACAACCCCTCACAGATACTCTAGTTGGAGTGCAGGAATGATCCCTGCTGCAAAGTATTGCATTAAAAATTGTAATTACACGCCCCTGTTAAACAGGGGCTGAAAAATTGGGCCTTAGCCACTGGTGGCGGTGCCCAGAAACAAAAAATTTCTTACATGCTATCAGCATGATCATTGAGGAGGAACAGGATAGTCACTCAGCATAACAGGATAGTCACTCTGCATCAGCATAGGCAGTCTTGAAGGTGTCTGACATTTCAAAGTAAATTATTCTGTTACATCAGAATCAGGTGCTTGGTAGCTGGTGGTGATCCAAGACTGACTCATTTTTATGAAGGTCAGTCGATCGACCGAGACGGTGGACAGGCGCACCCTGTGATCGGTTACAAAGCCTCCAGCAGCACTGAATGTGCTTTCCGAAAGAACGCTGGATGCAGGACAGGCCAGAAGCTCAATTGAATACTGTGCAAGCTCTGGTCAGTGATCCATCCTCAAGACCCAGTAACCCAGAGGATTTTCGGTGGGAAAGGTGTCCAAGTCTGATCTTGTCCCTAGGTATTCCTGCACCATGTAAACCAGACGCTGGCGATGGTTGCTGGAACCGATCATACCTTGGGGCTGCGGACTAAAAAATTGTCTGAACGCATCGGTCAGACGGCCACCTTCTCCACCGCTCCTTCTTTGACTGACTGAAGCCTCAGCGACACGTTGTCCAGGACCAGGAACTTGTAACCTCCCAGTCTCTGGGAACGCGTTGCACAGACCTTTCTGCAAGGCTTCCCGAAGATGCTTCATCCTCTGCTCCCTCTGTGACGGCAAGATAAGGTCCTCAACCTTACCCTTGTACCGTGGATCAAGGAGGGTTGCCAGCCAGTAATGATCCCTCTCCTAGATAGCACGAGGATCCTTCTGCAGGCTTTGCAGGATCAGGGAGGCCATGCAGCGTAGGTTTGCTGAGGCATTCGGTCCAGAGTCCTCTGGGTCACTCAGGACGACATGATCCGCAGCCACCTCCTCCCAGCCACCTACAAGTCCATGGGTGTCTTGGGACTGTAATTGATCCCTTGAAGACTGCTGCTGATGCTGAGTGCTAGGATCAACCTCCATGCTGACACAATCCTCCTGATCCTCCTCGTCCTCTTCCTGTGTTATAGGCGGGCCAGCAGGAACACTGTCTGAGAGGTAAGGAAGTCCTCCTCTTCCTCCCTCTGTTCTGCCTCAAGTGCCCTGTCCATTATTCCACGCAGCGTGTGCTCCAACAGGTGGACAAGAGGGACAGTGTCACTGATGCATGCACTGTCACTGCTCACCATCCTCGTGGCCTCCTCAAAAGGTGCCAGGACAGTGCATGCATCCCTGATCATGGCCCACTGGCGTGGGGGAAAAAATCCAAGCTCCCTTGACCCTGTCCTGGTGCCATATTGCAACAGATACTCATTGATGGCCCTCTGCTGAGTGTGCAGCCACTGCAGCATGGCCAACGTAGAGTTCCACCTGGTGGGCATGTCACAGATTAGGCGGTTCTTGGGCAGGTTGTATTCCTTTTGCAGGTCAGCCAGCTGAGCACTGGCATTATATGGCCGTCAGAAATGCCCACAGAGTTTCCTGGCCTTCTTCAGGACCTCCTGTAAGCCCAGGTACCTGCCTAAGAACCGCTGCACCACCAAGTTAAGGACGTGAGCCAAACAGGGCACATGGGTCAGTTGTCCCTGTCGGAGGGCGGAGAGGAGGTTGGTGCCATTGTCGGAAACCACCATTCCTGGCTTAAGCTTGTGTGGCGTCAACCACCTCTGAGCCTGCCCCTGCAGAGCTGACAGAATCTCTGCCCCGTGTGGCTCCTGTCCCCCAAGCACACCAGCTCAAGCACGCATGACATCTTTTTGCCTGTCTACTTGCGTAGCCCCTTGAACGCCTACGGAGCACCGCTGGTTCCAAGGACAAAGCACAGGAAGATACCATAGAGGAAGAAGAAGAGGAGGGGGTGGAGGAGAGAGGTGTGTCAGAATCACCAGTAGTAGCATTTTGGAGGCGTGGTGGTGGAACAACTTCAAACACTACTGCACCTTTTCCTGCATCCTTCCCAGCTGCCAGCAGTCACCCAATGTGCCGTGAAAGATAGGTAACGTCCCTGTCCATGCCTGCTGAACCATGAGTCAGCGGTAATATGCACCTTACCGCTGACCGCCCTGTCCAGCAAGGCCACGACATTGCCTTCCACATGCCGGTAGAGAGCCGGAATCGCCTTCCGTGAGAAAAAGTGGCGTTTGGGAACCTGCCACTGAGGAACTGCACATTCCACAAACTCACGGAAGAGGGCAGAGTCTACCAACTGAAAAGGCAGCAGTTAAAGCGCAATTAATTTAGCCAAGCTAGCATTCATTCGCTGGGCATGTGGATGGCTGGGAGCGAACTTCTTTCGGCGGTGCAGCAGCTGGGGCAGGGAAATTTGCCTTGTACAATCTGACGTCGGTGTACCGATAGCAGATTGCCCGCAGGTACTTGGCTGCGACACACCTAATTCTACACCTTCATTCCTCTCAGTGCAGGTTTCAGAGAGGACTGAAGGTATAGTGGGGTTTGAGATCCCAGCTGATGTGGAGAAAGGAGAGGTCCGCTTTGTTCTTTGGTGTGGGTCTTTTTTGTATCCTTGCCAACGGACTACATGGCAGGTCGACATATGTCTGGTCAAGAACGTGGTGCCCAAGCGGCTCATGTTTTGGCCACGCGAGAAATGCTTCAGACATATGTTGCAAATAGCATCGGTGGGATCTGCTGAACACGTCTCAAAAAAAGCCCACACCAAAGAACTTTTGGAATAACGCACAGAGACAGCAGCACCCTGAACATGTGGAACACTGTGGTGTGATGCAGTCGGTTGGCTGCCCTTAAGCTGGCCCCTGGAGGGCATCCTGCCTCGTTGGAGATGTGCCTCCTCCTCCTCCTCTCTCCTATCAGGCACCCATGTGGAGTCAGTGACCTCATCATCCGCTCCCTCCTCATCACTGGAGCAAATATGGCAGTATGATGCAGCTGGGGGAACATGACTGCCAGATTGCTGTCCTTGTTAGGCACTCCCTCTCTCTGGGCTCACGTTACTGCCTTCCTCTAGCTGGGTACCATCATCGGAGCCTTCAAAACGCTGGGCATCCTCCTGGAGCAGGTACCCAACACTGTGGTCAAACAGTTCGGGGGACTCCTCAGGAGGAAATGGTGGGGCTAGGGAAGGAGTGACTGATGCCATTGAGCTGAGGTAATAGGCCGCTTTGGCAGCTGCTTTGCCAGGCAAAGTACCCTGAGCCTGGGTGAGAGAGGATGAGGACGGCTTGGTCATCCACTCTACCAAGTCTTCGGCATGTTGCGGCTCAACATGACCAGCTGCCAAAAAGAAGGGCAAGCATGTCTCACGGCCATGATGAGGATGCACCGTGTACACGACCAGCACTGTTGCCTCTAGCAACACAGAGCCTGCTTGCTCTCTTTTATTGGCCCGTGACTGTCTGCCTCTCCTTGTTTGCCTTCCAGACATAATTATGGCCTGCAGGGAGATGTAGCTGCACAAAGCTGGGATGTATCTATATACTGATTATACTACAGCTAGCAGAATCAACTGCCTGCCTGTAGTATTATTAGTATGAGAACACGAGCAATTGTCTTCAGTTAGCTTTAGTTGCACACTGTGCAGAGGACACAGTACACTAACTGAAAATACTGCAGCTCCCTGCCTGTGGTATTTGTATGAGAACACCAGCAATTGTATTGAGGTAAACTTTAGGTGCACACTGGTCAAAGGACACTAAAGCAGAATTCTGCAGCTCCCTGCCTGTATTTGTATCAGAACAGCAGCAATAGTAGAGGTAAGCTTTGGGTGCACACTGTGCAAAGGACACTAAAGCAAAATACTGCAGATCCCTGCCTGTATTTGTATCAGAACACCAGCAATAGTAGAGGTAAGCTTTAGGTGCACATTGTGCAAAAGACACTAAAGCAAAATACTGCAGATCCCTGCCTGTATTTGTATCAGAACAGCAGCAATTGTAGAGGTAAGCTTTAGGTGCACACTGTGCAAAGGACACTAAAGCAAAATACTGCAGATCCCTGCCTGTATTTGTATCAGAACACCAGCAATAGTAGAGGTAAGCTTTAGGTGCACAATGTGCAAAGGACACTAAAGCAAAATACTGCAGCTCCCTGCCTGTATTTGTATCAGAACAGCAGCAATTGTAGAGGTAAGCTTTAGTTGCACACTGTGCAAAGGACACTAATGCAAAATACTGCAGATCCCTGCCTGTATTTGTATCAGAACACCAGCAATAGTAGAGGTAAGCTTTAGGTGCACACTGTGCAAATGACACTAAAGCAAAATACTGCAGATCCCTGCCTGTATTTGTATCAGAACAGCAGCAATTGTAGAGGTAAGCTTTAGGGTCACACTGTGCAAAGGACACTAAAGCAAAATACTGCAGATCCCTGCCTGTATTTGTATCAGAACACCAGCAATTGTAGAGGTAAGCTTTAGGTACACACTGTGCAAAGTACACTAAAGCAAAATACTGCCTGTATTTGTATCAGAACAGCAGCAATAGTAGAGGTAAGCTTTAGGTGCACACTGTGCAAAGGACACTAAAGCAAAATACTGCAGCTCCCTGCCTGTATTTGTATCAGAACACCAGCAATTGTATTGAGGTAAGCTTTAGCTCCAAACTGTGCAAAGGACACTAAACCAAAATACTGCAGCTCCCTGCCTGTATTTGTATCAGAACACTAGCAAATGTATTCAGGTAAGCTTTTGGTGCACACTGTGCAAAGGACACAGTACACTAAGTGAAACACTGTAGCTAGCACAATCACCTGCATGCCTGTCAGTATAGAGAATAACAGGAACGGATCTAGCTAAACTGAATACAGTGTATAAATATATATACAACACCTAGGATGCATATATATCAGGGATATGCAATTAGCGGACCTCCAGCTGTTGCCAAACTACAAGTCCCATCATGCCTCTGCCTCTGGTTGTCATGCTTGATGCTGTCAGAGTCTCGCTATGCCTCATGGGACTTGTAGTTTGGCAACAGCTGGAGGTCCGCTAATTGCATATCCCTGATATATATCCTCTACACACTGTAACTGCAGCTAACTGACTCGCCTGCCTGCTCTATCTAACTCAAGTCAAATACACTGTCTTTCACTCTCTTTACCCACCACAACACACTACACAAGGCTGCCACGGAGGCAGCCTTATATAGTGTGGGGCATGTACTAAACCCCCTGAGACATAATTGGCCAAAGCCACCCTGGCTTTGGCCAATTATGGCTCTCCGTTTTTTGCGTGCTGTGATTGGCCAAAGCATGCGGTGTGATAGTGCATGCTTGGCCAATCATCAGCCAGCAATGCACTGCGATGCGCAGTGAATTATGGGCCATGACGTGCCACTCGAATTTGGCGCGAACGACCCATAATGTTCGAAATTCGGCGAACAGCCGAATAGGCGATGTTGGAGTCGAACATGGGTTCGACTCGAACTCGAAGCCCATCCCTATTCCCGATTTGTCTGGACTCTACAGTTGTCCACAAGCATCAAGCACAGATTGCACCAAGCATCCATATATTATACCCAAGCCTAGGCAGCCTGCACATATTGGGGTCAATTTACTAAAACTGGAGAGTGCAAAATCTGGTGTAGCTGTGCATGGTAATCATGCTTCTAACTTCAATGGCCAATCAGCTTCTTACTTCAGCTTGTTCAGTTAAGCTTTGACAAAAAAAAAAACTGGAAGCTTCTATGCAGAGTTGCACCAGATTTCGCACTCTCCACTTAGGAAATCAACCTCACTGTGTTGTGCTGGTTGCATATCCGTAGGCTGCTGATAATTAAATTTTAGGAGTAAGGATCATACATTTATTATTAATTGCTTTTAAACTGTCATGGTGTATTCTTTTCTCCAAGAGGAGCATACAAATGTTTAAGCTGCATACAACTTAACATGCTGGTCTCTTTGCCACAAACAGCCAACAGTGAATTTCTGAAACATACCATCAATTATCAGGAAGGGCAAAAGGCCACATGTGATGAATTCCACAAAGAGCAAATAACATTTTTGGAAAATGTAACATGCATTATATTGGCCAGAGGAACATAAAGATAACACACGTGTGGATTATGAGCCCTCATTATGTACTAGTACGTTGTATAGACAAAAAATATATGGCCCTATAAATATACTGTAGGGCTGTTACTGATTAAAATTTTCGTGTTCGATTAATCGATTTTTTTAAATCGATTAATCGACTAATTTCAATTAATTATAACGCACATAGATCCAACTACTTTTAGCTGATCTCCTTGCAGGCTGATTCCCAGTGCAGCTACCAACCACTGTAAAAATAGATAGCAGGATACAAAAAACACACAAAGGCAGCGCTCGATGGGAATAGCATTAAAACTTTTAAAGTATTCAAGTAGGTAACAAAATAAATATTGCACTGGAGATAAAAACGATGTAGCTACATAAACTGTAAAAATGGTGCGAGTAATACCAAACGGTAGCAAAAGCAGTCATAAAAACATGTAGCTAAGTATGATACTGGTATAAAAATGTGTACAACGATACCACTGCTGAATCCAGATGAGAAGGGGCTAACATCAGTCCGTCGGCATGTAGATGTCCTATGAAGGGAACTATCACAACTCCCAGTGGATGGCTGTAGAATCCCAGGTTGATAGAGGGAAGTGTAACAGCCCTTGCGTGTGGCAGATAGTAAGGTCCCGCCGGGAATTTGCAGATATGAAGGCACAGCAAAGGAGCCCTTCAGATGGACACGGCAAGCCCCGCCGGTGTCCGTGACATCACCGGATCTCCCTGAAGACCCGGAAGCCGGCGGAGAGGGAGCACTGATCAAAAGAATTTTGATCGATCAAAAGAATTTTGATCGATCAAAACAATTAATCGATTAATCGAGGAATTAATAGTTAATTTCCACAGCCCTAAAATATAGTATATTATATAGGCCAAAAGGGACATTAGACCCATTTGGTTGCATGCAATGTATTTTTCTGGTTACCTGGCCACATTCAGACAATAATGTGCCTTAAATGTACTCTGTTAGTTATACCAACAAGGTGTGGCATAAGGTCTAACTTGCCTGGGCACCATGTACTGTACCTGTGTATTAGCTTTGTGGCCATGTTCAGCCAGCTGTTTATTATGTGGGATATGTAACCTCATTTTATTAATCTCTTTGAAACTATCAGTAAAATATACCAGAAGGGAATGGTTAAGATCTTCTCTAAAAGCAGCCAACACAATAATTTTGGCTCAAGCAGTCCATACCATTTCTGGCCATCACCTCACTTGCAGTGCCCTAAAATCAATGTGCTGGTAATGAGACAAATGTAACTAAGTGGTTAAATGTCTAAGTAGTAAGGTATTAACATTGAACAGGTAGTCCTAGCTTTAACCATTTGCATATGTACTGTGGCAGGTCTGCTCTATTGAGCAAAATCACGTACCTGTACGTGATTTTGTATAACAACCATTGGGGGGGACACGTGCCGCTGGAGGCGCGATCGCATGCTGATTGGACACAGGGCATGCCAGTCAGCGAGTCCGGTGGATCCCATGTTCGCCGGCCACCCATGATCGTTTCCCAGAGAGGCAGAATGGCGATCTGCCTATGTAAACAAGGAAGATCGCCGTTCTGACAGGGAAGAAGATAGAGAACTTGTGTTTCTGCAATGCAGGAACACCGATCTCTGTCTTCACCCACTCAGAGCAAACCCCGACAGCTAGCAAGCATCCCATAGGGACTCACTTAACCCTCTGATCGCCAATAGTGTTAACCCCTTCCCTTCCAGTGTCATTAGTACAGTAACAATGCATATCATTTAGCACTGTAATAATGTCACTGGTCCCCTAAAAAAGTGTGAAAAGTGTCAGTTAGGAGCCCGATTTATCCGCCGCAATGTCGCAGTCCTGCTAAAAATCGCTGATCGCCGCTATTACTGGTAAAAAAATAAATAAAATAAAAATGCCATAAAAATATCCCATATTTTGTAGACGCTATAACTTTCGTGCAAACCAATCAATATACGCTTAAAGGGATTTTTTTTTACCAAAAACATGTAGCTGATTACATATTGACCTAAATTGATGAAGAAATTTGATTTTTTCAATGTTTGTAAAGGATATGTTTTCTAGCAGAAAGTAAAACATATTGTTTTTTTTTTCAAAATTGTTACTCTTTTTTTGTTTATAGCGCTAAAAATAAAACCGCAGAGGCGATCAAATACCACCAAAAGAAAGCTCTATTTGTGGGAAAAAAAGGACATACATTTTATTTGGGTACAGCATCGCACAACAATTGTCAGTTAGCGTTAAGCCTCGTACACACGATCGGATATCCTATGGATTCTAATCCGATGGTTTTGTCCATCGGAAATCCGATGAAGCTGACTTCCATCAGTCTTGCCTACACACCATCAGTCAAAAAACCGACTGCACCAAAACGACGCGACGTACACCACGTACAACGGCACTATAAAGGGGAAGCTCAAATCGAATGGTACCCGACAGGGGTGTCCTCTGTCACCGCTATTATTTATGTTAGCGTTGGAACCCTTATTAAGGAAAATCAGGCAGGATCCGGAGATAAGTGGGTTAGGGGTGGGGGAAGAGCATAAGCTCGCAGCTTACGCTGACGACGTCTTGTTTTTTATCACTCACCCTAAAGTAACCCTACCCAAGATCCTAAAAACCCTTAATGAGTTTGGGGAGTTGTCTAATTTTTAAATAAATCAGACTAAATCGGAAACATTGAGCATGAATATTAATAAGATAGATAGGAATAAATACCAAAAAGCTTATTCATTTAAATGGGGGAATAGAGCACTTTCGTATCTTGGAGTTAAATTAGCCGTTGATATCGAGACAATCTACAGAGAGAATTATATCCCACTATTGAATGAAATTAGGGCAGAACTGAATAAAATCGCACGGGGGCAACTATCATGGTTTGGAAGAATAGGAATTTTGAAGATGATCATTCTTCCAAAAATAATCTATAAAATGCAGATGCTTCCGATCCCATTATCTCGGGTCTTCTTAGAAAAATTAGAATCATTGTTCTCGGTTTTCACGTGGCGTGGGAAAAAACCACGCACCAAGTGGACGACACTTACAAAAGAGAAGGGCCAGGGAGGATTAGGGGCACCCAATATTAGAAATTATTATAATGCGATAGTAACAGCGCGGATAATGGAATGGGCTAATGATAGCACGGAGAAGAGTTGGGTGAGAATGGAGAGTAGAATTAGTAATGTGTCATTAGGGAAGGTAATATGGATACCGCCACAATATCGAGAACTGGGTACAAACACACATGAGATCACTAGAAATTAGGGTTGTCCCGATACCACTTTTTTTAAGACCGAGTACAAGTACCGATACTTTTTTTCAAGTACTCGCCGATACCGATTACCGATACTTTTTTTCAATGTCATGTGACAGTTTGAAAGATGGGGACTGATAGGTGGCACTTATGGGCACGGATCGATGGCACTTATGGGCACTGATAGGTGGCACTTGTGGGCAGTGATAGGTGGCACTGATAGGTGGCACTTGGGGGCACTGATAGGTGGCATTTATGGGCACTGATAGATGGCACTTGTGGGCAGTGATAGGTGGCACTTGTGGGCACTGATAGGTGGCACTGATTGCACAGAAAGGTGGCACTTGTGGGCACTTATGGGCACTGATAGGTGGCACTTATGGGCACTGATAGGTGGCACTTATGACACTGATAGATGGCACTTATGGGCACTGATAGGTGGCACTTGTGGGCAGTGATAGGTGGCACTGATTGCACAGAAAGGTGGCACTTGTGGGCAGTGATAGGTGGCACTTGTGGGCACTGATAGGTGGCACTTGTGGGCACTGATAGGTGGCACTGATTGCACAGAAAGGTGGCACTTGTGGGCACTTATGGGCACTGATAGGTGGCACTTATGGGCACGGATAGGTGGCACTTATGGCACTAATAGATGGCACTTATGGGCACTGATAGGTGGCACTTGTGGGCAGTGATAGGTGGCACTGATAGGTGGCACTTGTGGGCACTGATAGATGGCACTGATTGCACTGATAGATGGCACTGATTGCACTATCAGTGCAATCAGTGCCATCTATCAGTGCCCACAAGTGCCACCTATCAGTGCAATCAGTGCCCATAAGTGCCACCTATCAGTGCAATCAGTGGCATCTACCAGTGCCACCTGATAGGTGGCACTGGTAGATGGCACTGATTCCACTGATAGGTAGCACTTGTGGGTACTGATAGGTGGCTGGCACTGAAATGCTGCGGGGGGTGGGGGGGAAATGACACAGGATTTAAGAAAAAAAAAAACTGCTGCAACGCCCATCTTGGTACACCCTGCACTCGGCTGCAGTAAGCAACAGCAGACATCTTGTTACACCCAGCCCATATAGCTCGGGCTGGGTGTAACAAGATGTCTGCTGCTGCTTACTGCAGCCGAGTGCAGGGTGTACCAAGATGGGCGTGGGGACGTTCAGCCGCTGACGGCGACCGAATGTGACAGCACCGGTCACCGATCCTGATGCGGCTGCGCCCTGAACCCCTGCCAGCTTACCAGGTTCAACTGCAGGTGAGGGACTCGCTCTCCGCCCGCGGACTCCGTCCACCGACTGTGCCCGCCCTCTTCAGCCAGACTCCGCCCGCACTTTCCTCTCCCGCCCTCCCCAGCCACTGACTCCTCCCGCCCTCTCCGGCCAGACTCCGCCCGCACTCCCCCGCCCTCTCTCCTGCCCTCCCCAGCCACTGACTCCTCCCGCCCTCTCCGGCCACAAAAAAATAAATAAAAGTATCGGGTGAAGCATCGGGAGCATTTGCGCGAGTACAAGTACTCGCGCAAATGCTTGGTATCGGTCCCGATACCGATACTAGTATCGGTATCGGGACAACCCTACTAGAAATGCACTAAAAGTTTGGGACCGGATGCACAAAAAAGAAAATTGGCAGTATTAGGGTTGTCCCGATACCACTTTTTTAAGACCGAGTACAAGTACCGATACTTTTTTCCAAGTACTCGCCGATACCGAATACCGATACTTTTTTTTTTATCTTTTTTAAAAAAAAAATTTTTTTTTTTTACAATTTTTTTTTTTTTTTTTTTTTACAATTTTTTTTATTTATTTATTGATTGATTTTTTATAATGTTTTCTTTTTTTAAGGGGTGGGGGTGGACAGTGTCAGTGTGTTTTTTCTTCTATTTTATTTTATTTATTTTTTACAATTCATTTCTTTATTATTTATTTTTTTATTAAATTTTTTATTTTTTTATCAGCCCTGTTGGGGGGCTTTGGTGAGATATCAGGGGTCTTAACAGACCTCTGACATCTCCCCTTTGAGACAGAGAAAGGGACTAGGGACAGATTCCCCAGTCCCTTTCTCAGCAGCCTCTGCTGCGCTGAAAATGAATGGAGAGAAGACCGCGGCTTCTCTTCATTCATAAACTAAAACATTGTAAACACAGTTTACGATGTTTCAGTTATGTGAATGGACAGAGTCAGTGATCACTGACTCTGTACATTCCGAACAGTAAGGAGCCAGATTTACCGGCTCCTACCTCCGCTCTCCATCCTGACAGATGGAGGGGGTGGAGGAGGAGAACAGAGGGGGACGGCAGCACGGAGGGGGACACGGATTGGGACGGCAGCACGGAGGGGGACACGGATTGGGACGGCGGCACGGAGGGGGACACGGATTGGGACGGCGGCACGGAGGAGGACACGGATTGGGACGGCAGCACGGAGTGACACACGGATTGGGACGGCAGCACGGAGGGACACACGGATTGGGACGGCAGCACGGAGGGACACACGGATTGGGACAGCAGCAAAACGGAGGGGGCTGGAGGAGGATACGGGGACAATCAGCGGTGATCGTGTGTGGGGGAGCTACAAGCACCGATCACCGCTGATTTTAAAGCAGCTGATACCCGCGCGAGGGGGGGAGAGAGAGAGAAGTGGACTCGGAGAAACTACTTTTAAATATATACAGCGGTGATCGGTGCTGGTAACTTCCCCCACCGCACTGATCACTGCTGATCACAAGTATCGGGTGAAGCATCGGGAGCATTTGCCCGAGTACAAGTACTCAGGCAAATGCTCGGTATCGGTGCCGATACCGATACTAGTATCGGTATCGGGACATCCCTAGGCAGTATAATTCGCCTCTTATACCATTAAAGGACACAAGTTATTTTACACCAGGAAGGGAAAATATTTTTGGGAAATGGATTTTAAAAGAAAATGCACAATTAAAAGATGTTATGGTCCAAAATAAATTAATTTCTTATCAGGAATTAAAAAAAAATAGGGAGTGGAGAATGATCGATGAATGGCGGTATACTCAGTTAAAACATTTTTTTGAAAATCTACCTAAACCGATTAGAGCTAAAGACAATTTAAGGCCATTGGAGAAAATATGTGAAGAAAATAAGATGAAAGGAGTTATGTCTAAGATTTATAAGGTCTTAAACAATACACAAAGAAAACCGGAGAAATTTACATTTATTAAAAAGTGGGACGAGGAATTGGGAACACAAGTACGAGAGAGTGAGATTAAACAAATAATTAACAGGGTTCATTCAACTTCTGTGAACTGTAATATAGTTGAAACTAATTATAAATGCCTCGTCAGATGGTATTTAACGCCGGATAGGGTACACAGGTTTGCAACGGGAAAATCACAGCTATGTTGTCGTGGGTGCCAGGAAATTGGGACAATGGCCCACATATGGTGGACTTGTCCAAAAATTAAAAAATACTGGACAGAGATAAGGAGAACCATCAGAGGCATAACTAATATAGAAATACCGGATGATCCGTGGGGATGCTTATTACATGGAATCCGGATGTCGAACAAACAATACCTTAAAAGTTTGATTCCACACTTATTAAACGCAGCTAAGAGCCAAATCCCTAAAATACTGGCAAGAACCGGATAGCCCTAACAAGAAAGGATGGTGCAATAGAGTAGACAAAATTTTTAATTTGGAATACTTAAGATCCTGTGATAGGGACTCACTGGATGCATTTGTAGAAAAGTGGAAGGTGTGGACGGCTTTTAAATACACATTGGGTTATGCAGAAATAATGGGTGAATAACATAACATAAAATAATATAATCATATAAACAGATAATAATAATTTTTAAGATGGTGAATGAAGAAGTAGATAACTTAGAAGAATGAGGTTAGGGGACTGGGGGAAGGGGGAGAGGGGATAAGGGGGGGGGGGGGAAGGAGACTATAGGAAAGGGATTGTATTGAATTTATGTTTGTTCGGAATGTAATAAAGAAACAATTTTAAAAATTTGGAGAACCACATATGATGCAAATCCAAAGTAGAGACGAAATTAAGGAATAATACCATGAGAAAGTCTCTCGTTGTGATAAAGTCTGAGTGGTACCAAAAAAAGAAAAAGAAAATCAAATGGTGCCACCCTTTAAGCTGCTTTTGCTGATTTTGTGTTACTGCGTGTTAGTAAAAGTTTGGTGAGAGCCGATTCGCGCTTTTCAGTCTCCGTGCTTTGCAGATCGTTTCCTGGTGTTCAGTTTGTGCTTGTGGGTTCGTATTTGTTATTCAGTGCGTGCAGACAGGTCGTTACTGTTTTGCAGTGCCTTCTTGGCCGTTCGTTCGTTACTGTTTTTCAGGTCGTTCTTCTCAGGCCTTGCTGTTCTTCTGTGCGTTCTGTTTGAGTTCGTTCTGACCAGCCGACCGGTTTAAAGCCATGTTTGAAGTACGTTCTCGTCGTAGAGCTCGTGCTGGCTATGGACTTGGTGTTGCGGTTAACACTGTAACCCGAGTTCAGTCCGTGAACAGGGTGAGGAGGAGTTCATGGACCAAGAATTGGTTGCTCCAGAGGGACCAATTCTCTCATATGTCTCTGCTGTGGGAAATCCATGAGAATAATCCTGATGATTTCAGGAATTATCTCAGGATGACGGACCCCATTTTTCACCGTCTGTTGGATTTGCTCTCCCCCTATATCACGAGGCGGACACTGTGATGCGCCAGGCTATCACTGCCGAGCAGAGGCTTATTGCCACGTTGAGATACCTGGCGACTGGGAGAAGCTTGCTGGACCTCAAGTTCTCTACAGGCATCTCCCCCCAGGCTCTTGGGATCATTATCCCGGAAACGTGTTCTGCCATCATCCAGGTCCTGCAGAAGGACTATATGAAGGTAAGTTTTCTCCTTTAACCACTTCAATACAGGGCTTTTTGTACCTATTCAATACCGGGCCTATTTTGGCACTTCTCTCCTACATGTACAAATCATCATTCTTTTGCTAGAAAATTACTCAGAACCCCCAAACATTATATATGTTTTTTTAGCAGACACCCTAGGGAATAAAATGACGGTCATTGCAACATTTTTTCTTGCACAATATTTGCGCAATAATTTTTCAAACGCCTTTTTTTTAAAAAAAAAATGGTTTCATGAATTAAAAAATAACAAAACAGTAAAGTTAGCCCAATTTTTTGGGAACATATGAAAGATAATGTTACGCCGAGTAAATAGATACCTAACATGTCACGCTTTAAAATTGCGCACACTCATGGAATGGCGCCAAACTTTGGTACTTAAAAATCTCCATAGGCGACGCTTTAATTTTTTTTACAGGTTACCAGGTTAGAATTACAGAGGAGGTCTAGTGCTAGAATTGTTGCACGCGCTCTAACGCACGCGGCGATACCTCACATGCGTGGTCTGAACGGCGTTTACATATGTGGGCGACTTACGTGTGCATTCGCTTCTGATCGCGAGCTACCGGGGACAGGGGCGTTTTAATTTATTTTTATTTTTTTTATTTATTTATTTTACTTATTTATTTATTTTTTTACAATGATTTTACTTTTTTTTTATCACTTTTATTCCTATTACAAGGAATGTAAACATCCCTTGTAATAGGAATGTGTGTGACAGGTCCTCTTTATTGAGAGATGCGGGGTCAATAAGACCCCACATCTCTCCTCCAGGCTGGAAAGCATGAGATCAGTGAAAAAAATTTCACTGATTTCATACTTACAGCCGCAATGGCGGCTTTGTTTACATTTGAGGACCCGGGCGTGACGTCATCACATCGCGCCCGGGCCTCCGACGATCATAGAGATGACTGGTGACCATCTGGTCACCAGTCATCTCTATGCTCATCACGTGACTCCACCAACGATGCCGGAAGATTCGCTCCGGGTCCCCGATCGCACGGGGGAGCCCGGAGAAGCACCGGATGGCGGCGGGAGGGGGGGTGTCCCCTCCCGCCGCCTATAAGAACGATCAAGCGGTGGAACCGCCGCTATGATTGTTCTTATGGTGCACAGAATCGCCGGCACTTTAAAAGGATATCTGAATGATGCCTCTAGCTGCAGGCATCATTCAGATATCCCCCTACAAAGCCGAGGACGTCATATGACGTCCACCCAGGATGGGAGATCCCATCTGTGGACGTCATTTGTCTATGGCTGGGTAGGGAAGTGGTTAACATCACATTCTAGTTTTTGAATGTTTGCTAATGTATTGTCTTTCTTTCCTCCTTCCCAAATTACCCTGATTGTAATATGCTGGGAATGTCCCCTTTCTCCCTATGTTTTTACTTATAATGGCTCTTTTTTTGGCCTACATGCCTATTTCCCTTCACTAACCTCTCCGGCATGCTATCCTGGGCCCAAACACACCTAGCCTAGTTTTTTCTTACAATGTTTTTTGTCAGCGCCATAGTAGTTTTGAACCCCCCCTAAAATGTGTCCAAATGTTTTAGTTCACATTCAAGTTCAGCAGAGTGGTAGAGCCTTTTTTGGGGGGGTACAAAATCAGCTATAACCCCCTCCCCCCTTAGAATATTTTCAAATGTCCCATCAGCGGGGGTGAGTGATCTGATAAGTGGGCCTTCTATTTTTGTGTTTAAATACTCCCTCAAAGAAAAAATGTTATACTGATGTTGGCCAAGAATGTCTTTGTGTTTTTCTGCTTGCAATGTAAAGTTCAAAAGTACTAATGTATTCTTTTTGTTTGACTCCACAGTTTCCTTCAACACCACAGGAATGGCAGACTGTGGCTGACCAATTTGCCCAGTGGTGGGACTTCCCCAACTGTGGAGGGGCAATTGATGGCAAGCACGTCCACATAGTGCTGCCACCCCGTTCGGGGTCATACTATTATAACTATAAAGGATTTAATAGTCTTTTGTTAATGGCGGTGGTGTCGGCGTGGTATGAGTTCCTGTATGTGGCCGTGGGGAAGAACGGCCGGATGTCCGATGGCAGAGTATTCGCGCAGACGGAGTTCGCTCACCGTCTGCAGTCTGGGGGCCTGGCACTGCCTCCAGATGCAGACAACGTGGATGGACTTCCTTTTGTTTTTATCGCGGATGAAGCCTTTGGACTGGGACCACACCTGATGCGGCCGTTTCCCCAACGCACCCTCACCCTGGAGAGGAGGGTTTTTAATTACCGGCTGGCCAGAGCCTGGAGGGTTGTGGAGAATGCCTTCGGGATAATGGCCAGCCGGTTCCGCCTGTTTCAGACAGCTATCCACATGGCAGAATACAAACTCAACCACATAATTTTCTGCTGCTGCATATTGCACAATTTCTTGAGACAATACTCTGCAACATATATATCTTCAGTTGGGCCTGAGGCCGGTCTATCTGAGATGAATATTCTGACCGGCCTGGACACTGCCTGTACTGGCTTGGCCCCCCAAAGTGCCCATGAAGTACGTGATAAATACGTTGAGTACTTCACGGGTAGGGGGGCCATCGCAATGCCAAACCATATCTGACCTTTTTTACCAAAAAATAAATGAAAAAAATATATTTTAAAAACTTGTTTTGTCATTATTGCTTTTTTACTTTTTTAGTATGTGTCTTCCAGGTGTCTCCCAGGTTATTGTAGTGCCAAGTGTATTTGTCTTTAGTAAATAGCCACAATTGTCACAGTAAAAAACATTTTGCATTTTCGGAACTGCTATTGAGCTATTGAGCATAGAAAGAACAAGCAACACATTTTTGAGTGTCCAAAATATTTTTTACTCTGTGCACCACAGGTGTGTTTTTTTTTTATTATTAAATACAATGTAGAAATGTTTTGCTCCACATTTTGGAGAATAATAATATTTTTTGCTTTCTTTTGGTTTTGCATAAACATGCATGGGTCAAAATAGCAAACATATCAAAACAATGGAACTTACAAAGTTCAACATGAAAACCATAAAACCTGAGATGGGGTGATGTTACCCCTGAACCATCCCAAATTTGAAGATGCACACAGTTTCTTGTTTGCCAAATGGTTATTTTCAAAGTAAGCCCATGGCTAAAGTCAACATGTGCTATCTGCCATCATGGGGGATCAATGGACGTGCTTTGGGGGTGCAAACCCTTCCTCTCACCTACTTGAGCAGCGAGGAAGAGGTTGCACCCCCAAAACAGGGACATAGATCTCCTGTGACGGCAGATAGCACATGTTGACACACTGTGTGCATCTTCAAATTTTGGCTGGTGGTAAAACAAGTGCAAATGTTTGTTGCCAAAAAATAGAAAATAACAGGGGGGGGGGGCTTCAGACTATTCGCCCCAAAATATCTATAATGTTTTTATATTTTTGCTCAATCACATTCATCCTATTCCTCATAATGGCCATTTCACTACTACATTCCATTATTTCTTGAATAAGTATTTTGGCACTAGCACTTGAGAATGGAGGAGTTGGAGTTTCGGACACACCACCACGTTCATCCCCTAAAAAAAAAAAGGTATTTAGAAATATGCAGGCCTACATCTGTTTTTACCTTGAAGTTGTGGTGACAGTCACTGACCTGTTGTGGTGATAAGCTCCACCTCTCCTTCCTCCACCTCTCCTTCCTCCATCTCTGCTTCCTCCACCTCCGCTTCCTCCACCTTCGCTTCCTCCACATGCTGATCTTGGGGTGCTTTTGGATCTTGGTTTTCTTTATGTGGTCTGTGCTTCCAAGGCTCCTCAGATTGGTGTCCTCCCAGTCTCCTCTCCCCTATGAGAATGAAACAAACAAAAGGTATCCTTTAGCACACAGAGATTTGAGGGCATAAATTGTAAACATTGCTTGGAAGTGGGGTCCAATTGTTAGTTTTGGCTGAGTTCCAAGATGAACACATGAGATTTTGTGAATTCAACAAAGCAGGAATACTTTTATTTTTGGACCTAAATAACACACATGGAGACACCCCAAGGTATCCACTGGAGCACCTGTGTGTGACACCCTAAAAAGTTTGTTCAGGTGGCCCACACTATAGTGCTCCTGAGTTAAAAGCTGTGTAACCAGCTGCTTCAGTGTCCTCTCCCTTACCCAGAATCCAGTTTATCATTTCACATTCTATTTAATTTCAACACATCATCTAGCCCACAATGTTTATAAACGTTGTTTTCATTAAAATATGCATGACCACATGTGGTTTACGTGTATATGTGCAAAACATGTTTTTTGGAAGACGATCGGTGTTTACTAGGAAACCTTACCAAAAAAGTGGACACTCAACGTAACATAAAAGTTGGCATTTTACAATGTGAAACCAGACAATCCAAGCACAACATGCAAGAATAAATATTACAATTTGAAATAACCCAGGAAATAAACATACTTTTTTCAAGGTTTTTTTTAAGCTTCCTATACTGCTCCGGCTCCCTCAGCTTCAGGTCAGACCACCTTTTACCGAGCTGCTCCTTGGATCTCCTGATCCCAAATTTCTGATAGAGACTCCTCGCCACTTTGTCCAGTATTTGAGACTTCCAAAGATTAGGGGTGTCGTATGGCCCATGCTTCCCATCATAATCTTTCCTCTGCAGGATGTCCACCATCTCCGTCATCTCAGAAAATTACATATTATATTATATTGTATCTTTTATTCCTGGATCGGGACGTTCCCGCCTCTGGGCTTTCCTCGTCGGTACTTAATAATAAAGCACGCACCTGTGTCACCGACATGTCGTCGTCTCCCACTGTGCGCCGAACGAGAAGGGACGGGGAAATGCAGAAAAAGAACGTCATGGGCGGGCGACGCAAGCGGAGTTACACGCATGCGCAGGGTATATAAATGGGAAACGAGGTTATGGTTGCGCGGAGTAAAAACGACCGGAAGTGACGAAAAAAAAACAACTAAGGTAAGAATGAAACTTGGGCCTGCAGTGGCCTATAATGGTTCCTGATTGTAAAGGCATATATTGGGATAAGATTATGACAATTGAAGCTGACCTCTACTGTTTTTTTTCTTGTGTTTTATCTTGCAGAAAGTAAAATGCATAAACTAAGGGAGCCAGACATTATGTTGTTATTCATTGAGAAATACAAAGAATTGCGCAACTTGTGGGAGCTCAAACATAGTTCTTACCACAAGAGTGGTGTACGTCGGGCAACAATTAACCAATTAGCGGAATATATGAAGACCTGGGTCCCAGAGTCTGACTACACTATGATGAACAATAAGATAAACAACATGCGGAATGCTTCCAAAAAAAGCTACACAGCAGTCCACGCTTCTATGAGATCAGGAGCAGCAGCAGGCGAAGTAGTTCAGCCCAAGCTATGGTACTACAAGCATCTGCAATTTCTGGAAGACAGATTGAGGCCAGGGAATCCCTTTCCAGCCTTCCCTCAACCCTTCCTTCCACCCTTCCCTCCAGCGTTCCTTCCACCCTTCCCTCCACCCCTGCAGAGGGGGAGGAGGAGCCACCTAAACTGGAAGAGCCGGATCTGAGCATCTTCAGCCAGGTATAGTATTTTCAAACATATTTATTGCCCTCAATGTACTATTGTGAACTAAATTTATTCTTCACTAATGAAAAAATTAACCCAAAAAAAAAAATGTTTCAAAAAATAAATAAAAATAAAAATAATAAATTTAAAAAAAGTGGCCAGAAATGATTGGTACAGTATATAAAAAAAACGGGGTCAGAATGAAAGTATTTTCAATTTATTGAACATTCAAATTGCAACAGTCATGAGATAAAAATTGTGTGTGATTGATTCAACAAAATATCAAACTATGTCCCTTTTTTCTACACAGGATGAGGTCAGCCAGGAGGAAGAGGCACAGGAATGTGGCAGGCAGGAGGAGGCAGGGGTGAGTGGCAGCCAGGAGGAGGCAGGGCCAAGTGGCACTCAACAGGTCCCCAGGCCTAGTGGCAGCACACAGTCACAAGTGGCTCCCCTCCACGTCAGACCGAAAAACATCGGCGGATGACACCGGTGGAGGAGGAGTGCTGCTGCCATCATGAGGGCCCCCCTCAACCCTGTTGAGGGCTTTAGTGCCTACCTGGCGGAAAAGTTGTTCCAAATGGAGGCGGGACAACGTGCCCTCTGTGAGCGTCTTATACACACGGCCATTCATACGGGGGGGGCAGCTGACAGAGGCCACTCATCTTTGCCATCTGGCCCATCCTTCTCCTCCTTCTCCTCCTCCTCCTGCCACATTACCACCGACAGTTGCACAGCCTGCAAGGGTGCGTGGACGGGGCCGTGGAACAAACTCTGGAGGGAAGCGTGGAGGGAAGGCTACAGGGAAGAGCAGAAGGTGATTCCCTGGCTTCAAGCTGCTCTTCCAGAAGTTGCAGTTTGTAGGAGTACCACATCTTGGGATAATGTATGTCTTCGGCTGCCGCTCCTGATTTCCTTATGGTGTTTATTTTATTGCTCATCATAGTAATGTCTGCCTTTGGGGTCCATATTCTTCATATATTCCGCTAATTTTCCAATTGTTGCCCTTCAGGTTTATTTATATTTTTTGCCAGAATAAATGGAGATTTGATTTCAGCCAAAATACTTGCCAGATGTGTTTTTATTGTGTGAGTAGCAAGAACATTTCATAAATACAATGTGTAATTAACAAGGGACACCAACCTCCTTGAGGGAAAAATAAAAGAAACATATGTTGTTAGGAGAACTTGACACCAAAAAAAAAGGCCACAAGAAAAAAAAATAAAAAAAAAAAAAATCTGGATTCTAAATCATTTTTAAAATTAGTGAGGTCTGGCTTTAAGAATAGATCAAATTATTCATGAGATCACAAGAAACAATAAAGAAATAAGTTTGTCAGAACTCGGGATAAATATCTGCAGCAAAAAATACATTTTAAACACCATTCTAAAGAAGAAAACAATGCGCTGCATTAAACGAGGCAATAATTTGCAGAAGGACGAATGTGCTCTCTCCATTAGGAACGCTAGTTTTACCAGAACGAGTGCTCCCGTCTCCTAATTCAGTCTGAGCATGCGTGGGTTTTTTATCCGATGGACTTGCCCATAGATGATCGGAATTTGCTCCATCGGAAAAATTTAAAACATGTTCTATTTTTAAAAACCGATGGAAAAAAGACCGATGGGTCCCATACACGATCGGTTTGTCCGATGAAAAAAGTCCATCGGACTGTTTTCATCTGTAAAACCGATCGTGTGTACAGGGCTTAACACAATGCCGTATCGCCTGGACATTAAGGGGGTAAATCCTTCAAGGGCTGAAGTGGTTAAAGCACCCCCCGAGTGAGCATCCCTCCATATTCCAAAAAAACAAGACAAAAACCTTTGGTTTAGTTCTGTGTTTATTGCTTTTTCAATTAATTCAGTTAGTATACTCTGCTGATTGACTATATTGCTTCTTTGTCTTTCGGTCTGAAACTTTGACCCAGTTATTATTGTCACATTTGCAAAAAGGCACACAGTGGGGCTGATTTACTGAAGGAATAGAGACTGTCAAATTAGCAAAGGGAATGTTCAATTTAAAGAATTAATAAGGCACTGCTGTGTTCACTTTAATCATTTAATCACGTGCAAAAAATGTCTGTCGTTTTTCTATTTTCCTTGTTGATGATATTCAGATTGGGCATTCAAAGTATTATTTCATTAATGTTGGATTTGCAATTGGTAGTGCTGATGGTGTTTGCATGTATCCTTCCTGAATTTGAATGTAAACTTCTTTGGCAACACAGATGAGATAGTAGCATACATGTAGTGAGTTGCAGAAAAGTGAAGTAAACCAAATTATACTAAACCTGTAAAATCTATCTGCAGAATCTATTGCAGAATCCAATATTGTGGCCAAAGTATTACTGGGCATCACTATTGTCTGGAGTAATAATATTTTAGATTAAATCCTTATAATTATAAATATTTTGCGGCACATTTATAAAAAAGACAATGCAACAAATATTTAATTTCAGTGCAGGTGAATTAATCACATAAAAATTGTAGACCATAATTTCTGCAATACTTTCTTGTTTATTCTATTATAAGTATTTATTGCACTCATTAAAATGTACTACAATAAAAGACAACAATAGATAAAACATATGAACCTTGTTATATTATATGTTTGGTAATGCAGGCTTTTCATGCATTAAGGCACTTTTCATTAACTTTAAATGGGCTGCCAATGCACTAAATCACATGTTTTAAAGGAGATGCCGCATTCTATTCAATGCATAGATCATGCAAGTGTGTTGTGCTGTGCATTTCTTGAATCAACGTGCATTGCTGTAACATGTGGTAAAACCTGTATTTTACAGTGAATAAGCACAACACAATAAAGTGAATGGGCTCTAAAGGAAAAGGACACTTTACGGTCTGGTCAGAGGCTTACAAATCACTGAAGGAGAATCTATTCACTTTAAAATGAAATGCTTTTAGGAAAATAGCTAATGACAGCCTGCAGTTACACCACTGACAATGTTACAGCTTGCAGCTACACCGCACAAAAGCATCACTGAGTTAAAACTGGACATAAATGCACAAGAAACTAATTGGTTGGAAATACTGAGGCTGATTTATTAATAATCTTAACTCAATAGATTGTATGGATATTCACGTCATTTAAATTGTTAGGAATTTGCTTTTCAAATGATTGGAAATGTGAATATTCACACAACTGAGTAAAAACTCTCAACTCCTTCAGTAAACCAGCCCAGCTGTCTACAATGAAAAAATATGTACACAGAAATGTCTACACTACAGGAGAGAATTATGGGATTCCAAACAAACTTCAAGACCTGAGACATAAATAATCCAGCAGTTGCCACTTCTTCATATATTCGATATGTAGGCCGGTTGGCCAATGGGGCTGCATAGCCCAAAAAGCATAAGATGCATTCAATCCAAAAGATAAAGTGGCACTCATGGGGCTTGAGAGGTGAATACTAAGTAATAAAGTTTATTTTAATGTTTAAGGCAAGGCAAAAGAATGTCTTCCTCAGTCCTATGAAGACAAGTTTGCACCTAGCCAAAGCAGCAAAGTAAACCATTTCACTGAGTGTTCACCTCTCAAGTCCTGTGAATGTAAGCTTGACTTTTGCATTTTACTGTATATTATATATATAAACACTGTACATGCGACAGGACCCTGAATTTTTAGGAGTGTATTAATGTTGGGCGATCTCACTGACCGAGAGGGAGGAAGAGAGAGATTTCAATTTCATAATGTATATAGAGAGCAAAGCCTCAAGTATGTCACTTGTGTGCACATATCCTTAATAAAAACCCACAGAATATGAGTAATAAGAGTTTATGTGTGAAGTATAAGAGAATTTAAAAAGGTGACGAAGAGAAATGGACTTGGGCTCATAAATGTTTGTTGTTAAGAATGGAATTGCTAAAATAAATAGTATCTTGTATGTTTTTTACTATGGCAGATATAGTTCTCAAAAACAAAAGAGAAATGTCAAAATAGATTTTTTTTTATTGCAAAAAAACAGTAGCAAAAAAAACGAAGTTTTTTTTTACGACGAGATTCTCGGTTGTGTGTGCTCAGTTCACACTACTGTGATGCGATTTTGACTTGATTTGCAGTGCGGGTATGTAGTGCGAGTTTAATGCGACTTTGGTTTTCGTTTTGAATGTGGTTTGCATATTCTATGGGGGCAGATCACACAGTAAATCGCTTTAAGCTAGCATAGGAACCTTTTCCAAAATCACACAGCAAGGAGTCGCATTGATGTGAATGAGCACCATTGAATCTCTTGTCATGCGATTCTGTGTGACTCAAGTAGCACTTGATATCAAACTAATGTGAACCAGGCCTTACATTAAAGTTAACAGTAAAAAATAAATGAATGATAACAATTCTGCCAACTATAAATTATTACATATTATCCAAATATTTGGAAATAGTAATGACTGTAATTTTATTAGAGAATGCGGCTCTTAAAATATTTGACCTGCTTTTTTTTACAAATGATGAAATATGGGGAGTGATTAAAATTTCTAAAAAAAATACTATAGAAGGTACTTTTAACTGGAATATACTTAGAACATTATTTTATTAGAAAGCTAATATCTATCTTCTATTTTCATATGCACCTTTACTGATTATGATAGAGAACAGGTTGAACAGTAACTAAAGGTTAGAATCATGAAATCACAACTTATACTAATTTAGATTACATTTACTTTATATACTTTCTTAAAATAATGAATATATATACATTATGGAAGGTGCATGTTTTTTTAGGTGATGCTAGCTGTATTTTTCTATATTCCTTAAATGAATTGTATGATTTTTGTGATTTTAGAAGCAAATTAGAAGAAGAAGCATATGTAAATTTTTGTTGTATTGTCCTTATTTATGTGAGATGCTGTAGAAATAGTCTTAATTAACACAATTTGGATTATCACTTATTTTAGCACTGACAAAGGTTGAGGTTTGCAGTAGATAGGGTACACTTGGTTGTGCAATCATCTTGAAACAAAAGCTGTGTCATGATAAGGCCAGAGGGTGGAGAGGCACTGGGTGTCACTACTGAAAACTCTGAAGATAATAAAAAAAGCTGACATGCTTTTAATTATCACTGGTGCAAAAAAAGATACTAACAAAGAGATATACTGCAAACTCATTAGATCACATTTAATTGCCCTGGGATTCTTTTATTTTAGGAATAGTTTTTCTAAAATTTATCTGAATTAAATATCTAAAACATGGTATGAACATACATGTAAATCTCATGCTAACACGCGCACACTTAAACTGACATCATCATTTATTGAAAGGATAGACAGGAAAATACCGGACTGATGTTACATAAGGTTTAGGAATAGAAATTGGCGAATCTGCAAATGATTTGCAAAGGATTCAGTGAATCCTGTTTAAAATTTGGTAAACTCAAACTTTGCAGCAAATCCAGTTGGAGTCAATGGTGGTGGTGGTGGGGGGGGGGTGTCCTGTTGGCCAGTTCTGGACATTTTTAGATCTCATAGGCAAGCTGATATTAAACAAATGCATAGAAATCTGGGCACTGACATAGGGGACATATACCAATGGCAAGCTTTTTTTAAACAGTGTACAGCGCTAGGTCTTTTTTTTTATGCAGATTCAAGGGTGACATGGAAAAGCACAAATCTCCTAAACTACAGCCTTGGGGATGCCATAAAAGTGTACATGGTGTTACAGGACAGTATATTTTTCATAGCTAGTTTCAGCAACAGTGTATAGAAGCATACTGTGTATTTGACTTATTATTAATATTTGAATAATTTTTTTTTCTTTAGCCCGGGTTCACACTGGTGCGATTTGACATGTCAAATCGGCGATATTTGCCCGAATTGCCGGCAATTGCACCATCCTAATCGGTGCCACGCCGCATCTGCGGCGCTGCACCGATTTCAAAAAGTAGTTTCTGTACTACTTTTTGCGATTTCGGACGCGATTTACATTGACATCTGTGTCAGATGTCTTTGTAATTGCGGCTGAAATCAGGACTGCCAGTGAGAGTGAAACCGTGCGAGTTCAGCTGAACTCGCATGGCTTCACTCCCGCAGCCCAGTGTGAACCTGGGCTTACAGTGAGTGTGGCCAACACTTAGTAGCTGCATCAAAATTTGATCCATTTTAGCTGTTTTAGTTTTAGCAGTAACACTGTGCTTATAAAAACAGGTAAATATAAATAGGTAAATATAAACCAGGTAGCACTTGTACATGTATACTTCACAGAACATATACACTCTCTCTGATTATTCAATGTCCATATTGTGAAATCCCACTTATAAATGAAGGAATGTGATGGATAATAAAGTAAGGTAATAGTCCGCTCAATCCCAGAAGATGGAGAAATCTTGCTGACACCAGAAGATAACACCTCCACACGTGCACTGTAAAGAGAGGGGGGGAAGTGTGAATAGAAACCCCCTCTTGAGTGAACTCTTACCACAGAGCTCTCAAAAATCTGCATACAGATAATCAGTTGAAAGACGATCTCAGCAGGTGTCTCCAATCACTGCTAAGTCAGCCGATCTGATTGCTCAGTGATTACCATATAAAAAAAAAGGGAGCAGACATACTGTAACCCCATTTTAAAACTTTAATTATCAAACACATATATATTCCATCAAGATGTACACTCACATAGGGCATAAATCAATCAGCATTGTTCACAATAACAAGCGTCAGCCCAGTATCAATAAGACCACAGCGTCTCCTTCCGCTCGCTGCTTCCTTGTGCTACGAGGACAGTTGCCTTCGCTCCTGGCACTGTCTGACGTCACCACTTGCATTGATTGGCTCCACCCTGACTAGTTTCGTCATTCGACATCATCTGAGGGTAGAGACAAGCGACGCAAACATCTAATCTCTGCTCCCGAGCGATCGCTCATAGCAGTAAACCCATTGGCTGTGTGCTCCCAGCTGGCTGTCTCTATGACAACGCGGTCACGGACTATAACCAACTCCTGATTTAATGAGCCACGGGAAGGCGGGCTTTAATTACAGCGCAACCATCCTCCGTGAGCCCATATCAGCCAACATATGAGCCACAGCCTATTAATGTGCATTAAGGCATGTTCTGACAATCAAACTGCATATCGCAAAAATCAATGGATATTTAAACCAGCAGGTTACTAGCAAACTTAATCACAAACTTAATTGCACATATCCAACAGTTAATAATTAGTTCATGTCACAACTGCAACAGTTAAAATGCAAATATTAAAAAAGGGGAACACTAAGTGCTAGCAAGGATAACAATATTATTCCATTTAAAAAGATCATTGCATGAATCATATAACTCATTGTATGAATCATAAAAACATGTGCATATTCATAAAGAACATATAAATATATATATATACACATACGTATAAACACATACACATGTATATATAAATCTGAGAGAATGAAATAGTTACAAATGGTTAAAACAGGTTAAAAAATGGTTAGCTATACCTAAAAAAAAATATTAAATTTAAATTAAATAGCTATACCAAAAGGATTATTTAATTGAACTCCACAGCTCTATATCTAAACACCACATATGGTACAAGGTTCCTTGTAGGATCAATCGGTAAAGGCAGCCCAACATAATTGAATAAAGCAGAGGGAATTAAAACCAATATATTGGTCTTATGATGAACTGGGCAAAACACTAATCGCCCACCTCCATTGAGTACATACGTGAGTGTTTATGAGCCCAAAACATGGTAAATATGATAAACTATATATAACATCCCATCGTCCCATGTAATTGGTACTAGCCATTTAACCCCAGATATTATCAAATGGGAAGCTGATGTGTGGGAGATAAATAGAAAATCATATACCACCAAAGCGACACCGAAAATAATTTATAATAAGGGTGACCGAGTGTGAGAGTCCAACAGACATCACACATTAGGTATACTCCAAAAAAAAAAGAAGAACCATCATTAAAAACATATCTAAAAATATATGTATTATTAATAATCGCTAATAAAACAATTCACGTCTAGTTCAACATTTAAACCAGCAGGCGTCAAAGTGTTCATCAAATATATCCTCCCTCACCATATTTGAGCCTCTCCAGTTTAGATAAGTTCTGTCTATACCCCAGAACTTCAAACCAGAGGGGTCCTGGTTATGATATTTTTTGAAGTGGAGGGAAACCCCATGGTACTGGAAGCCGATTTCTATATTGTAAATGTGCTCCGAAACCCGTTTTTAAGCGTCCTTTTTGTACGGCCTACATACATTAAGTTGTACGGACACTGTAAAACGTAGACCACATGTGTGGTACTACACGTGATAAATTCTTTGATTTTACAACTCAAGTTGTTACCAGTTGAAGTAAATTCAGTCAAACCACGGATTGGCGAGGTAACTTTAGCACATGTTTGACATTTTCTGCAGGCAAAGAAACCAGCATAATCCCAAAACATTGTTGGTCTCACTGGTGGATCTAAAACCATCTTAACCACCTTGTCACCAAAGTTGGGGGCCTTCCTATATATGAAAGAGGGGCTCTTCGGAAGGGATTGATTCAGGGTCTTGTCCATGCACAGTATATGCCAATATCGCTTAAAAATACTCTCTATGTCTTTGTATTGTTCATGAAAATTCGAAATGAAACCCCATTCATGTTTAGAGTTCTTCTCGTGTACTTTATTTTCCAAGCATGCCTCTCGTGGTATATTACCAACATGCGTGATAATTTTATTTAGGGCCAGCTCATTATAGCCTTTTTGTATGAATCATGTTTTGATGATTTCGGATTGGAATTGGAAGTCCACATCTGACGTACAGTTTCTCCTGATCCTCGTTACTTGGCCCTTTGGAATGTTTTTAAGCCAGTGTGGATGGTGGCCACTGGTGATCGGGAGATAACTGTTTCTGTCCATTGGTTTCAAATACATTGTGGTAATTAACCACTTCCCTACCGCCCATAGTCATATGACGTCCATATATGGGATCTCCCATCCTGGGTGGACGTCCTCTGCTTTGAGGGGGGATATCTGAATGATGCCTGCAGCTAGAGGCATCATTCAAATATCCATTTCTTGTGCCGGCGATTCTGCGCAGAAGAAGAATGATCATAGCGGCGGTTCCGTTGATCGTTCTTATAGGCGGCGGGAGGGGACTTCTCCGGTCTCTCCCGTGCGATCAGGGACCCGGAGAGAATCGTCCGGAGCCGTTGGTGGGTCACGTGATCAGCATAGAGATGACTGGTGACCAGATGGTCACCAGTCATCGCTATGATCGTCGGAGGCCCGGGCGCGATGTGATGACGTCACGCCCGGGTCCTCAGATGTAAACAAAGCCTCCATTGCGGCCTGTAAGTATGAGATCGGTGACAAAATTTTCACTGATCTCATACTTTCCAGCCTGGAGGAGAGATGTGGGGTCTTATTGACCCCGCATCTCTCAATAAAGAGGACCTGTCACACGCATTCCTATTACAAGGGATGTTTACATTCCTTGTAATAGGAATAAAAGTGATAAAAAAAAGGAAAATAAGTGTTAAAAAATAAATAAATAAGTAAAATAAAAAAATAAATAATAATAAAAAAAATTTAAACGCCCCTGTCCCCGGTAGCTCGCGATCAGAAGCGAACGCACACGTAAGTCCCGCCCACATATGTAAACGCCGTTCAAACCACATATGTGAGGTATCGCCGCGTGCGTTAGAGTGCGTGCAACAATTCTAGCACCAGACCTTCTCTGTAACTCTAACCTGGTAACCTGTAAAAAAATTAAAGCGTCGCCTATGGAGATTTTTAAGTACCGAAGTTTGGCGCCATTCCATGAGTGTGCGCAATTTTAAAGCGTGACATGTTAGGTATCTATTTACTCTGTATAACATCATCTTTCATATTTTACAAAAAAATTGGGCTAACGTTACTGTTTTGTTATTTTTTAATTCATGTAACCATTTTTTTTCCAAAAAAAAGGCGTTTGAAAAATAATTGCGCAAATACCGTGCAAGAAAAAAAGTTGCAATGACTGTCATTTTATTCCCTAGGTTGTCTGCTAAAAAAACATATATAATGTTTAGAGGTTCTGAGTAATTTTCTAGCAAAAGAATGATGATTTGTACATGTAGGAGAGAAGTACCAGAATAGGCCCGGTATTGATTTGGTAAAAAAAGCCCGGTGTTGAAGTGGTTAAACTTCCTCCTTGTCTTATGATGTTCACATTTAAGAAATGGACTTGATCTCTACTGTACTCGTAATCCAACAGGATATTATTATTATTGGTATTTAATTTGGTCATGAACTTGTGTAGTGAACATTCCGTACCTTCCCATATAAACAGGAGGTCATCAATATACCTCCTGTAAAAGGGCAACTGGTCTCTTTTTTGTGAGAAGACTGCTTTGTCTTCCCACTCCCCCATAAACAAGTTCATCAAACTTGGAGCGAACTTTGCTCCCATGGCTACTCCTTTGCATTGTGAGTAGAAATGTTGGTCATACCAAAAGTAATTATGAGACAGGCAGAAATCTAAAGCCTGTCTCAAGAATACCTTTTGCTCAAATGAGATGTCGTCTCTTTGATATAAAGCCCAATTCAACGCCAATAAGGCATCATTGTGTTGAATTATAGTATATAATGAAGAGACATCTGCTGTCACCAAAAAGACCTCATGTTTATTTGATAGGTCTATTACGCTGATGACTTGTAGGAGATTTTTTGTGTCTTTTAAGTATGCTTTAGTCCTTAAGACACTGGCCTGCAAAAAGTGTCGAGGTACTGTCCCAATCAAGCCGTTACTGACCCGAAACTATTTATGATTGGTCTTCCGGGTGGAATTAACTGATTTTTATGGACCTTCGGCAAAGTATAAATGGTTGGAACTCTGCAAAACCTCGGCACAAGAAATGTAATCTCCTTTTTATTCAAAACTCTATTCTCTGATCCAAGGTCTATATAAGCTTCTGCAAATCTTTTTGATATGGTAAAGTAGTTTCAGATTTTAGTTTAACATATGTACTCTCATCTGCCAACATACTGGCAAGTTGGTTATCATAAAAACTTTTCTCTAAAATAACGACCCCTCCCCCCTTATCTGCTGGTCTGATGACTATATTTTTCCTTTCTTCCAATAATTTAATACCATCATGTACATGACGATGATTTACATATTTCTTCGGAACAACTTGTTCTAAGTCTCTCAACAAGAGGTTTTTGAAAACATCTACATGCTGATTTGCAATATTTAAAGGATTAAATAATGACTGATTTTTTAGACCACTTTCGACACCTACTGTGACTGTACTTGTTCTATTGGTTACTACTGGTCCATTATTTAAAAAATACTTTTTAATATTGATCTTATGGATATATTTATGAATATCCATATAGACATCAAATTTATTCAATGTTTTTTTAGGAGCACATTACTAATGTTCAGATAAAGGAACACCTGGGTAGCAGTGACCATAACATGATTTCATTTGATGTTAGCTGTAAGCAAGAAATACATGCAGGAAGGATAAAAACACTTAATTTCAATAAAGCAAATTTTCCAAGGATGAGGGCTGCTCTCCAGGACTTAGACTGGGAGGGAAAATTGGCATCAATGGGCACAGAACAGAAATGGGAATTCTTCAAAAAGACTGTTTGTGAACTCACTGCAAAGTATATTCCCATGGGCAATAAGTTTAAAAGGCTAAAAATAAAACCTATGTGGCTCACAGTTAAAGTTAAAAAAGCTATAAACAATAAGAAAAGCGCTTTTAAAAAATATAAAAATGAAGGAACACTAGTGTCGTTTAAATGTTACAAAGAATATAACAAGATATGTAAAAAGGAAATCAAGGATGCAAAAATTCAAAATGAACGACAGATTGCAAAAGATAGTAGGACAAACCCCAAAAAATTCTTCAAATATATTAATAGTAAAAAGGTCAAGTCTGAGCATGTAGGCCCTTTACAAAATAATCTAGAGTGGGTGACTGGGGACAAAGAAAAGGCTAATTTATTAATTACTTTCTTCAGCTCTGTGTATACAATGGAGCATGGGGGAGTTCATGTCCATAATGGGGGTGGTAGTGACACAGCCCCAAATCCACAATGGCTCAAAAGTGATATGGTCCAGAAATATTTAGACAAAGGTGGATAAAGCACCTGGACCAGATGGCATCCACCCACGGATCCTAAAAGAATTGAGCTCTGTAATTTCAAAGCCATTGTATCTAATTTTTAGGGACTCATTAATGACAGGAATAGTACCACTGGATTGGCGCAGGGCCAATGTGGTGCCTATATTTAAAAAGGGAACAAAGTCTTTACCAAGTAACTATAGACCTGTTAGTTTAACTTCCATAGTTGGGAAGATACTGGAGAGATTAATAAAAGACCACATAGATGAGTTCTTGCTGGAAAAAAACTATTTCAGCAACAGACAGCATGGATTCATGAAAGACAGAAGTTGTCAGACAAACCTGATTTCTTTTTATGAAGAGGTAAGTAAAACCTTGGACATAGGCGTGGCTGTGGACGTGGTATACTTGGATTTTGCAAAAGCGTTTGATACAGTTCCCCACACACGGCTCATGTGTAAGGTAAAGTCTACAGGATTGGAAATATCAGTTTGTAAATGGATAGAAAACTGGCTAAAAGACAGAATTCAGAGAGTAGTAGTTAATGATTCTTACTCTGAATGGTCTAAGGTTATCAGTGGTGTACCCCAAGGTTCAGTGCTGGGACCCTTACTTTTTAATATCTTTATAAATGATATTGGGTCTGAGATCAAAAGTAACATTTCTGTCTTTGCAGATGACACCAAGCTATGCAGTGGAATGACGTCCTTGCAGGATGTCTCCAATTTACAAGCCGACCTCGATGCCCTGTCTAATTGGGCGACTATGTGGCAGATGAGGTTTAATGTTGATAAATGTAAAGTTATGCACTTGGGGGCTAAGAATATGAATGCATCATACATACTAGGGGGAATACAACTGGGGGGATCCGTAGTGGAAAAGGATCTGGGGGTTTTGGTAGATCATAAGCTCAATAATGGCATGCAATGCCAAGCTGTGGTTTCCAAAGCGAGCAAAGTCCTTTCTTGTATTAAGAGAGGTATGGACTCCAGAGAGAGAGACATCATTTTGCCCCTGTACAAATCATTAGTAAGGCCTCATCTGGAATACGCAGTTCAGTTTTGGGCACCAGTTCTCAAAAAGCATATCGGGGAACTGGAGAAAGTGCAGAGAAGGGCAACCAAACTGATAAGAGGCATGGAGGAGCTCAGCTATGAAGAAAGATTAGAGGAGCTGAATTTATTCACTCTTGAGAAGAGGAGAATAAGGGGGGATATGATTAACATGTACAAATATATAAGGGGTCCATATATTGATCTTGGTGATGAGTTATTCACTTTACGGTCAACACAGAGAACAAGGGGGCACTCTTTACGTCTAGAAGAAAAAAGATTTCATCTCCAAATGCGGAAAGGTTTCTTCACAGTAAGAGCTGTGAAAATGTGGAACAGACTCCCTGCAGAGGTGGTTCTGGCCAGCTCAGTAGATTGCTTTAAGAAAGGCATGGATACTTTCCTAAATGTACATAATATAACTGAGTACTAACAGTTCTAGGTAAAGTTGATCCAGGGTAAATCCGATTGCCTCTCGGGGGATCAGGAAGAAATTTTTTCCCCTGCTGTAGCAAATTGGATCATGCTCTGCTGGGGTTTTTTGCCTTCCTCTGGATCAACTGTGGGTATAGAATTGGGTATATGGGATTGCACGATATTTTTTTTATTTTTATGGTTGAACTGGATGGACTTTGTCTTTTTTCAACCTGACTAACTATGTAACTATGTAACTATGTAACTATGTAACATTTGAGACCAGACTGTAAAATATTTAATTCCTTATGTGTTAACTCAGTTTTACTCAGGTTGTAGATTCCTATTGGTCTGGATCCCTCCTTCTTTTTTTGGATTCTCCTGCCTGCCCTACATCCCCTCCTTCCCTTATTACAGGGTCTGGAGGGTATTGATATTCCCCCTCTTGCTGAGGAGGTTTCCACCATCCCTGCTGTGGGGGGAGGAGGTGGCTGGGATCTGGAAGGTCCTGGAGGGCGATGTCCGTACGGCCTGTTTCCTTGGTGTCCACGGTTCCCTCTCCTCCGCCTCCCTCAAAAAAGGACGTGGGGAGATAGGATTTCTCCATTCACTTTGTCTGGTCAAAGGATTGAATCTATTTGAAACCGGTACTTCAGCATAATGTTCATTATACATCTCTGGATGTTGATATTGAGTATACTGAGTATATTGGGTACCTCCTCTGTTTCTACTCCGTGTCTCTCTCCCTCTACCGTGTTTAGCTTTGAATTGGGGCGGTACAGGTCCCCAATTCTGTGACGGCTGATAGGGAGTAGATTGTTCAATGGGAATCGGATTTCTTTCTACCAGTCTCATTAAAGGTGTAGAGGGAGGATCAACAATATTGACCACTCCTGGGGGAGGAATGATTTTATTCTGCCAAGTATAAATACATTCGTTTTCAAAATCATTCATGTCCCTATGGATTTTTTTCACTTTATTCTTTTGTGTATCCTTGTCTATTTTGTCTAATTTCTTATTAATCACATTGTTAAAGTCAGCCCATTGTTGAGTATCCTTAATGGTATCCAACTTCCCGTAGAGTTCCTCAATGGACTTTTCTAATTTCAGCATTTTTCTTTGTTTTCTTCTTAAAACTAATTGTTGAAGTTTGAAGCCTACTCCATTAAAAAAATGATCCATTCTGTCATCGATTCTTGGTCATCCAACCCATCCTGGGGGGTGACCTCCCATCTTAAACTCTTCACAATGATCTTTTCCTTTAAATATTGTTCCATAGTGCACACATCCCACCATGTCCTTACTTGTTTCTCGAGTGCATTACCCAGGGCTAATAAAATAGTTTTATAATCATCTTTGATATCTATTGGTGTATTAGTAGTGAATAGTGAACTTAGATCGATCTGTCTATTGGCTAGAAATTTAACTGCTTCCATAGCTGCTTGAATAAATATGAAATGGATGAACTGAAAGATTGTGTTGAGAAATAGGCCTAATCTCAAAAACAAAAACAAGCGCTCATGGGATGATAAACCAGATCTAATAATATTGCCAACACTAATGGCTGCAGCTGCTACCTTACAAAATAGGCTTTCTAAAAACCAGTCAAAACATATAAAAACAGGTAAATATAAATAGGTAGATATAAACCAGGTAGCGCTTGTAAATGTATACTTCACAGAACATACACACTCCAGAAAATAACACCTCCACATGTGCACTGTAAAGAGAGGGGGGTGTGTGTGAATAGAAACCCCCTCTTGAGTGAACTCTTACCACAGAGCGCTCAAAAATCAGCATACAGATAATAAGTTGAAAGGCGATCTCAGCAGGTGTCTCCACTCACTCCTAAATCAGCCGATCTGATTGCTCAGTGATTACCATATAAAAAGAAGGGAGCGGACATAGCGTAACACTGTGCTGCTGATGGATACTTTCTATCATACTCTCATTGAGACTGGGCTCACATTAGTGCAAATTGGATACGGGTTTCCTCGCATCCAATTCGCACAGCAGGAGATTGTGACCGGCTCTCTATGGAGCCAATTCATATATCTCTGCTGCGGCTCTGGTGCGAATTTTCACAGGACCCTGTGTGTCTTTTGGAATGTTTCAGGTCTGAATTCAGCCAAAAATTCGGGTAAAACGGTGAACGAGGACGCACCGGACTCCTGCTGTGAGCTGCTGTGTGCTCATATGTGAACCCAGCCTAAGGCATGGGATTCTGCAAATGAAACAGCAATGTAATTTTGGCCACGCTGTAGGACAGTTTTAATCATGGTTAACTGGCCTAACTGGTGAATACCTAACTTTTGTTTTTTAGTATGAGGATAGAAGGGTGCAGTGAATGTGAGTGACAGAATGTGAGGTGGTTTAGGTGCACACTGTTTTTATACTTTTATATAAATTTATTTGAAATTATGCAGTGGTGTGCTGTGAACAAAAAGCAGTCCTAAGAACTTCCAAAATAAATGAAAACCGCAAAACACCACATCCCTAAAACAATACTAAAACTTTGCAGCAAAAAAAAAAATGGATGGATGGGACTGCTGCTTTCAAATTAACCACACAATAAAATTAAAGACAAAAAGTCCCTAATAATAATAATAATAAAAAAAAATAAGGAGTGATTGCCTGGAAAGCTAGCAAGAAGAATTAAAGCACATTTTACCAATATACACTTATCTCTCCCTATGCAATTTTGCATTTTTTCTTTCTTTCCTTTCAGCAGCTTCTGATAGTGACTCTCTACAAAATTAAACATATGATGTCACACTACTTATTAATTACCATACATGAACAATGTGTTACCTGGGATCACATGATACCAGATAAACTTAAATTGCAACAACAAAACAATCTTTTGCAATTATGACATCAAAATGCCAGTGCTACACATACACCAAATAGTCATTCCATTCTATGAAGATATTGATATAGATAAAAAATTGCAGCACTGGAGTTATGGTTCCACAATAAGAAGATAATAAGAAATGTATAATCACATGTTCACAGCTCTTATTTTCACTTGAGACTTTCGCTTGACTATTTGGTGTATGTGTAGCACTGGCATTCTGGTGTCATAATTGCAAAATATTGTTTTCTTGTTGCGATTTAAGTTTATTTGGTATAATTTGATCACAGATAACACAATGTTCATGTATAGTAACTATTAAAGTGGTTGTAAACCCTGTTGAGAATTTTTTTTTTTTTAACTAACCTGCAAGACAAAGCTATAATGAGCTAGTATGACTAGCATACTAGCTCATTATGTACCACTTACCTTAGATCGGGGCCCCCGAAGTCGTCCGTGTCCCTCCTCTAGCCGCATCCATCGCTGCGGCGATAGCCGGAATGTTACTTCCGGGTATCGCCGCTGCAGCCAATCACAGCGCCGCTCCGGCGCTGTGATTGGCCGGAGCGGCGAAGACGTGACTCCACGCATGCGCGCGTGAGCCGTCAAATTCGGCTACGTCGTCGAATGTTGCGACCTAGCCGAATTTGTGAATGGGGTTAACCCCATGCGCATGCGCGTGACGTCAGTATCGCCGCTTTTAAATGCAAATATCTCCTTAACCGTGTAGGTTAAGGAGATATTTCATGCACCGACAGGTAAGCCTTAATCTAGGCTTACCTGTAGGTCTTTGTTTATAAAGTGGGTTTACAACCAGTTTAAGCAGCATGACAGCGTGTTTATTTACTTACTGGATACGATCAGAAATACTGAGAATTACTGGTTATCTATCCAATATCTCTATGGCTTCCAAATTCTCTAACTTGGTAACATTTATTATGAAACATAGTATATAATGTTTCTGTACAATAACTGCACTCCATCTAATCATGCTAGAAAGACAATGTCAATTAAGTTCAAATTAAGTAAATACTGATTGCCAGGGGGCTATACCCTATGAAAAAAGCAAAAAAACAAGAGGGTCTCACTCAGTAATGGAGTGGCTCTAATCAACAATTAAATCATACTAATTATGCTGAAACATATGTACCGTACATATAATAGTAATGGTGCAAGAGTACAGTAATAATAGATTTATTTTAATAGAAGCTCCTTGATGCTCAACAGACACAATCCTGTATGGATGATCCTTGCTGCCCTAACCCCACTTCTGAATGTTAAATTCTCCCCGCGCTCCACCTTGATGTAGAAATTGAGGGTGGAGGACCACCACCTCTCTGTTAACAGTACTACTCGGACCTTAGAAAAAGGTGGTACATTCTGCAAACTTTTCTTAGAAATGTAACTATTAACGCATGGGTGCTCAACCTGTGGCCCTCCAGCGGTTGCTGAACTACAAGTGCCATGAGGCACTGCTAGTTGCTGACAGTTATAAGCATGACTCCCAAGGCAGAGGCATGATGGGACTTGTAGTTTCGCAACAGCTGGAGGGCCAAAGGTTGAGCACCCATGTATTAACGCAAATAAAAAAAGTACCAAGGACTATTCTCATCTGAACTATGACAAAGCTTTGAAAATGTACTGGCAAAGCACATTTTACTGACACCTTCAAATATGCCAGAAGCTCTTATTACAAACGAAAAAAAAAACAGCATATACGGTGGCAAGGTGGCTCTCCTGCGCCAGATCACATACTAGGTACGTGATTCAGCATTTCTGGGTAGGGGGCACACGCACGCTGCTGGCCACCCCGACTGTGCTATGATTAAACACAGCATTTGCCGATCAGCGGGTGCCAGCCAATGGATTACTACCAGCACCCACCGATCAGTGGGAATCCACACAGGACAGAACCCTGCCTGTGTAAACAAGGCAGAGCCCTGTCTTGTCAGTGGGGAAGTAATGGATTTTCTTTCCCCGCAAAGCAGGAAATAAAGTCTGTTATTTCCCTTAGTAAAATCACCACACTGTACACAAAAACACTGGCTAAGCACACATTTAACCCTTTGATCACCCTAGATGTATAACCCCTTTCCAGCCAGTCATTAGTACAGTGGCAGTGCATATTGTTAGCACTGATCACTGTATTAGTGTCACTGGTTCCCAGAAAGTGTCAAAAATGTTAGTTAGTGTCCGAATGTCTGCCACAATATTGCGGTCTAGTAAAAAAAAAAATATTCCAGTATATATCCCATAGTTTGTAGATGCTATAACTTTGGCACAAACCAATCAATATACGTTTATTGGGATTTTTTTGTTTTACAAAAAATATGTAGCAAAATACAAATTGGCTATAAAAATATTTTATTTTTATTGGATATGTTTTATAGCAGAAAGTAAAAAATATTGCTTTTTTTTAATTGTTTTTTAATTGTCGGCATTTTTATAAATTCAGTGGTGATCAAATACCACCAGAAGAAAGCTCTATTTGTGGGGGGAAAAAGGACATACATTTTATTTTGGTACAGCGTTGCATGACCCCGCAAATTGTTAGTTAAAGTAAGACCCCATACACACTATTAGATTTTCTGCAGATTTTTGTCTTCAGTTGTGACCCCCTCAGGGGTCGAATGAAAATTTGCCAGGGGTCACCGAATCCTCTCCCATCCTGCTCTCCCAGCCTTTTTGCGGCCGCCCAGCAGGGCTGTTCCTGGAGCATGCGGCTGCCCGACTCAGCCTCTTCACATCCCATTCAGTTCACAGGATGGCTGGGGGGCAGAGACTAGTGGTCAGATGACTGGTGAGGAATGTGAAGTGGGAGGGGCTGGAGGAGACCCTATCTCCTGATTTCAGCATAGGTGTCACTGCTGCGAGACACCACAAAGTCACAAAGACACAGTGAATCCGGAGACACAGTGAGTAACACTACCTGTGATTATAGTTGCCATTAAAAGTCCCCACTACAGTTCTCAGATCAGCAGATGACTTTGATTAAGAGCACCTAAGTTGGCTAATAAGAACTCCCCCTAGCACTGCCACTGATCCCACCCCACCAGCACTGCCACTGTTGCCACCCCCCACCAGCACTGCCACTGATGCCACCCCCCACCAGCACTGCCACTGATCCCACCCCCCACCAGCACTGCCACTCATCCCAACTTCCCGCTAGCACTGCCGCTCATCCCAACTCCCCGCCAGCACTGCCACTCATCCCATTCCCTCCACCCCTCACCATGGAGTAATGCCGCAAACACATGATCGTTTTTAATGTCATTTTCAAAAACAACGTTTTTCTCGACGTGATTTTTCTTGTTTCTACTCAAGCCTGTCTTGCATACACACGTTCATTAAAAAAAAACGCTCGAGCAAAGCGCAGTGACGTACAACACATACGACGGCACTATAAAGGGGAAGTTCCATTTGAATGGCGCCACCCTTCATGTTAGTAAACTTTGTTGAGCGACGATTCGCGCTTTTCAGCCTCGTGCTTTTCAGTCCGTTACAGCGTGACGAATGTGCTATCTCCATTACGAACGCTAGTTTTACCAGAACGAGCGCTCCCGTCTCATACTTGATTCTGAGCATGCACATTTTTTTTCCCCTCTTAAAAGCATACACACTACCATTTTTCACGACGTTAAAAAAAACGACGTGAAAAAAACGACGTGAAAAAATAGAGCAGGTTCTCATTTTTTGGAGGCCGTTTTTCACGTCGTTAAAAATGCTCTGGAGCCTACACACGATCGTTTTTAATGACCAATTTAAAAAATTGCATTTTTGACGACGTGAAAAACGGTCGTGTGTATGCGGCATTAGAGAAGGAATAAAAATAGAGAATACATCAAAGGGAGAGGAAAAGAGGGGGAGGAACAAAGAAAAAGAAAGAATAAGAGAAAGAACAAGAAATACGGCTAGAGAGAGGGATGGGGGGAAAAAAAACAAGAGATTAGGATAGAGGGAGATAAATGGGAAAGAAAGGAGAACAAAGAGAAAGAGTGGTACATCCTAAAATGTACCATAAGGGGTTTCAATATTTTACGAGTGGAAGGGACTCAGGGAGCGCTAAATGTCTGTGGGTTAGGGGCGCAAATTACTTGTCTTGCCTTGGGTGCTGACAACCCACGCTACGAAAATAATTTTACTGTCAAGGGTCCCCACAACTTGGGAAATTTTATCAAGGGGTCACGGTACTTGTAGGCTTGAGAACCACTTATATAATATGAGGTCAAACCTTAAGAGTTTCAATTTGTATGCAATCAGGCAGGCCCTTGCACTACATGGTTTTAGTAAATCTGAAATCAAAAATCTTCAGAAAATCTAATAGTGTGTATGGGGCTTAATGCAGTGCCGTATCGCAAAAAATGGCCTGGTCATGAAGGGGGGTAAATCTTCCGGAGGGCAAGTGGTTAAACATTATCTGTGTGTAAAAGTTAACAATTCCTAAAACAAACTGAGAGGAAGAGATTGTGTGAAAGATAAGGAAAGAGAGCGATTAACTAACCATTGCATACAGTGTAATTGACTCTATAGCTGCACAGTTAAAAATGCTGCAACTACAAATTTTTTTTTTTTGTTTTGGGTATACTTGGGTATTGTAGTTCCTCAAAACCTTCCATGCCTCAAAAGTCATGCTAAGACAACAGACATTACACTATTGACATCTACATAATTTTTATTTAAGCATATGCCAGTCTGGGCTGCCCCATCAGCAATCAGGCAACCCTTTAGCTGTTGCACAGTGCAAAGAGTCAGCACAGACTGGGTCAATTTTCACTGTTTCATAAATGGCGCCTGTAGATATGGCACCCGTAATATCTACAATATTTCATCAACAGTAAGCTGGTTGAAACATCACTTCAAATGACTTGTGGCATACACTATTTTGCACATCTCTTATCATCATTACAAAAAAGAATGGGGGAAGTCTGAAATGAGGTCTGACCAGTACAGAGGTGTGGTTATATATACATGTCACCCAATGATGATGTATCCAAAGCTCAGCCAGTCTTGAATCTACTGACTCCGAAACTGTGCATGCACATTTTCTGGTCCAGGTGGATATTTCGGACACTAGCTCCCATCCACAGACAATCTACAAACCATCTAAAATCAAACAAGTGGGGAAACACTGGAATTGGATTGGATTGGATTGGAAATGCAGCAGTTCACTCAATCAATAATATAACATGTTTAAGCCAAGTCTGTAAATAGTTGGATTATTAGTATAACTACAACAAATGTTATTGTAAATCCCCCTTGCTTAGATTTTGATTACCTACTAGCATGTCTTGAAGTGGAGCTCACCCCTCCGCTGACACATTTGGCACCTTTTGGGGGGGAGCGGGTACCTGATTCTGAGCCGGAAGTTCGCCCCCCTCCTTCTCCCACAGCCAGCCCATTCCTAAAGCGCACTGTGCATTGCGCATGCGCAGTAGGAAACCTGTTTCCCTTTGTCAAGATGACAGCACCAGCACCCTGTGAGGACACCGCTGGATTCTTGGACAGGTAAGTGTCCTAATATTAAAGCGGTTGTAAACCCTGCTTGATTATTTTTACCCACAGGCAAATAAGGCTTACCTGTAGGTAAAATGAATATCTCCTAAACCTGCATGGTTTAGATGTTCAGCCTGTATGCAGCCGCTGATGTCAGCAGTGAATGCGCTCTGAGGCTCGGTTCACACTGCTGTGATGTGAGAACCCGTGCAAATCCAGTACAGTTTCCCGCATCACCTGATACCCGCAGGCAGTTCACACTGCCCTATGCGAACTGCTGTGGGTGTCAATAGAAAGTTAATGACACCCCCAGATCGGTTCGCATATAGCAGTGCGAACTGTCAATTCGGACAGGAAATGGATCGCATGGGGGTGAACACCAATGTGATAAGGTTCTGGTGCGGACCAAAAAAAAGGGTTCTGCACTACTTTGGTCCGAATGCAATGAAAATTCAGCCATACAACCACAGCAGTGCGAATCACATGTAATGTCTGACAGTGTGAACCCAACCTGAAGGTCCGGCATAAAAAGTAAAAAGGCCCTAAATCTATCCCATATTTTGTAGAAGCGATAACTTTTGCTCAAACCAATCAATATACGCCTATTGTGATTTTCTTTAACAAAAATATGTAGAAGAATATATATCAGCCTAAACTGATGAATAAATGTGTTTTTTTTATTTATTTTTTTGGATATGTATTATAGCAAAAAGTTAAAAAAAAATGTTTTTGTTCAAAATTGTTGCTCTTTGTTTGTTTATAGCGCAAAAAAAGTATAACCGCAGAGGTGATAAAATACCACCAAAAGAATGCTATAGTTGTGGGAAAAAAAGGACCACATAGGGGGGTGGGATCTGGGGGCCCCCTTGTTAAAGGGGCTTCCAGATTCCGATAAGCCCCTCGTTTGCAGAACCTACAACCACCGGGCAAGGGTTGTGGGGATGAGGCCCTTGTCCCCATCAACATGGGGACAAGGTGCTTTGGGGGGGACCCCAAAGCACCTTCCCCATGTTGAGGGTATGTGGCCTTGTACGGTTCAGGAGGGGAAGGCACTCTCTCATCGTCATCTCCTTTTCCTGCAGCCTGCCAGGTTGCGTGCTCGGATACGGGGCTGGTATTGATTTTGGAGGGGACCCCCATGCTTTTTTTTTTTGCGCGGGGTTCCCTTTAAAATCCATACCTAACCCGAAGTGACGCATGGTTCCCGTTAACCGATACACTGTATTATATATACTACACTGCCTGAATATAGATTTTACACTGAATATCTAATCTACACTAAATGCAGAGTATATGCTAGGCTGTATGTATATATATATATATATATAGCGGGTATTTAAATTTGGGGGGGGAGCATCTGGGTTAGTTAACCCAGATGTACTAATTGTTAGGGAATCTGAGAATCCCTTTTGTGGTTCTTGGAGGACTCTGGTGGTGCAAGGTTCCCTGTGGTCTGCAGGTGGCATTGTCGCCCTGGGCCGGAGTTGAACCTGCAGCGCAAGACTGTACCTTTGGCCTGGGTGCTGGCGTTCCGGAGATCCGGGCCCAGGTGCCCTTGACCTGGCCGGAGCGAGGGATGGAGTCCATCCCAGGCACCTTAAGCCTGGGGTGAGGTACTATGGCCAAGGCCTGGGGCCCAGTCAGACTGGGTTCCGCGAGGGTGGAGGAGTCCGAGGGGCCCTAAGGTGTTGGGACCCGTATCTGAGGCGAGGAGGCCGGGGAGTGTAACCCTTCTGGATAGCCCGGTACAGCATTAATCCGGTGACGGCGGGGCCTCTGGTAACTCCCTTGGAGGGCTGTCTTCCCCCTGACATGGGCTGCAACGTAGCAAAGGTAACTCCAGTTCCTGTTCACTAGAGTCGCTGGAAGAGACTCTGAAGCCAAAAACTCAATTTAATAGCCACTGTGCTTAGCAACCGTTGGTGAAACCTCAACGGTTTAGTTTCTTTGAGGATTGTGCCTTGACCTACTCCCCACCAATACTGAACTGTTCTATGGGTCTCAAACTGTCTGCTCGCAAAGGACTATTTGTTTGCCGTTATGGAATAAATAAGTGTTGGACTTTTCAGTGTGTGGTACTCCAATTACTGGGAGCAAAGGGGGTTATCAGCAGAACAGACTTGGCTCTGAACGTATACACAGCCCGGGTGTAATTAGATGCTGGCCTTCACCTCTACATGCTGTAATCTAGAGGACATGGGCCGTGGCGCACCTCACTCTCCCCTTCAAAGTACCCCTAGACCGAAGCCAAAGTATCCACTAAAGAAGAGAGAGAGGGTGATGCCGCTACACGTGGGGGCTCGTAAGTCCGGGATGTGTGTTTCGTGTATGGAGCTGGGAACGTCTGTGTTTGGACTTTGCTGCCCGGTGGAGTTCCGAGTAGGTCGGCCATGTTGGCAGGCGCGCTACGAGGCACACCATAGCTGCGCAGTTCGTGGGCGGGGAGAAGGGAAAGCCCGCGAAGAAGTGCAGACTGTGGGAGGAGTCTGGCCATGTGGAAGTAGTCACGTGGCGTTTCTGGCACGTGTTGGTCAGTGCGCAATGGAGCAGCAGAAAGTCGGGATGACCTCAAGTACCCCGTGGATTTCGGTTCCTTACCCCACGAAGATGACTTCCTTAGCTGCTTCCATAACGGATACAGGAATAAGACTCAGGCCCGAGGACGTTTGGCTCTGTATGTATGCAGAGACATAGAGGCCCTTGGTTTGATCTGTCCCGGCTGCTCGGGACTGGTGGTCAGCTTGAAGCTATTCGGGCGATGTGAGGCCTGCAAGGAGTTTCTTTTTGAGGTGGAACCATTCACAGAAAGGCCCCGGGCCTTCCACCTCAACTGCCTCAGGAGTTGAGATCCAGGCCTTTGCGGAGATTTCTGTGTGCGCTGACCAGGGCAAAGAGAGTGCCCAAACAGAGACTGAGATTGAAAAATCCGAGGATGCTGCTTCGGTCACCACAAACTCCCTGCTCCCACCTCCGAAGAGGAAAGTCGTCCTTGTACATGCATCCTATGGTCGTGGAAGAGCTTCGCCCCACGGCTTGCATGGCCTGGAAGGATCCGGCGGGAAGAGCCCTGGACATCTCTGTTCTACTGAAGGCCCAGGTGAGCCAGGGGTTGGGACTGTGTGTGTGGTTGGAGGTGTAGGGAGTCCATTGTCGGTGGAGCCCGTGAGGGAGGGTGATTCTCCATCTACTGGGAATTACCTGCCCGCGGAAATGTACGACACCTCTGACCTAGACTCGCTGTCAGATGCTGCCGATGATGGCAAGTGTAACGGGAAGGCCCGGGGAACTCAGAATCGCTTAGAAAGTATGAGATACCCTTGCTTCAGCTCCCCCAATGCCTCTTATGTGTCAACCACCCTGTGTCTCTTCTATTGTCTATTATGAATTACGTCTGCTACTGTGACGATGTGGATTGGAGCTGGTCGACCGTCTGGCTGCATATTATGGGATGTTGAAGTGTCGTCTGTGAGGAGGGGGGGGAATCACCCCTCCTGCTAAGACTGTTTACTGAAGGAGAAGTTTGAACACACCTGACCTGTATCACCATTGTCATTGGACAGTTTAACCCGCCCTGTTTCCCAAAGGATGGGAGGGGAGGGTTTTGAAGAGAAATGTGTTACCATGTGTTTTGAAAATAAAGTAATTCCCTGTTTTGTAACTTGAATACAGAGCGTTGTCTCGTATCTGGGGGGAGAATCATTCGTATGGGGTCTTATTCAGCTGGTTGGAGTGTCTGGTGGCTGTCGTGTGGTTGGAAAGGGAATATCCTAACGGTGTTAACCTCTTTCATATTTGGGGTGCCGTTACAATTGTTGGCAAGCAGTGGGATTGATCCCCAGAGCCGGAAGGACAGCTACAAGAGGACACAGACCAATGGAAGCACAGTATGAACGGCTAAAGCGCTCTACCCTCAAAGACTTACTGGAGAACCGGGGAAGACCGGCCAACAACCGTAAGAAGAGGGACATTATCAGAGAACTAGTCGAAATGGATGGAACCGAAAGGCCCAGCGTAACAGACAGGACACCCGAAGAGGCAAGTTTTGATCGGGCTGTTAAACTAAGACTGGCACAGTATGGTCCTAACCCTCCAGCAGAGATCATAGACCTAGTTATAGCGGCTGTGGACGCAAATTGGCTACATCAGAAAGGTGCTGCAGCAGCAGAAGTCACAGCAGCACCAACTGCAAGGAGAGGAGAGGTACAGATACTAGCCTCCATGGAAGAGGAAGTCAGAAGGAGGTTACAAGAGATGCAGATACAGCATAGAGGACCAGTATCAGAGGAGGTCCTGCTGGGATGGTCTGAAATCCTATCTCCCCACGTCCTTTTTGAGGGAGGCGGAGGAGAGGGAACCGTGGACACCAAGGAAACAGGCCGTACGGACATCGCCCTCCAGGACCTTCCAGATCCCAGCCACCTCCTCCCCCCACAGCAGGGATGGTGGAAACCTCCTCAGCAAGAGGGGGAATATCAATACCCTCCAGACCCTGTAATAAGGGAAGGAGGGGATGTAGGGCAGGCAGGAGAATCCAAAAAAAGAAGGAGGGATCCAGACCAATAGGAATCTACAACCTGAGTAAAACTGAGTTAACACATAAGGAATTAAATATTTTACAGTCTGGTCTCAAATGTGCTCCTAAAAAAACATTGAATAAATTTGATGTCTATATGGATATTCATAAATATATCCATAAGATCAATATTAAAAAGTATTTTTTAAATAATGGACCAGTAGTAACCAATAGAACAAGTACAGTCACAGTAGGTGTCGAAAGTGGTCTAAAAAATCAGTCATTATTTAATCCTTTAAATATTGCAAATCAGCATGTAGATGTTTTCAAAAACCTCTTGTTGAGAGACTTAGAACAAGTTGTTCCGAAGAAATATGTAAATCATCGTCATGTACATGATGGTATTAAATTATTGGAAGAAAGGAAAAATATAGTCATCAGACCAGCAGATAAGGGGGGAGGGGTCGTTATTTTAGATAAAAGTTTTTATGATAACCAACTTGCCAGTATGTTGGCAGATGAGAGTACATATGTTAAACTAAAATCTGACCCTACTTTACCATATCAAAAAGATTTGCAGAAGCTTATATAGACCTTGGATCAGAGAATAGAGTTTTGAACAATGAACAATGTGTTACCTGGGATCACATGATACCAGATAAACTTAAATTGCAACAACAAAACAATCTTTTGCAATTATGACATCAAAATGCCAGTGCTACACATACACCAAATAGTCATTCCATTCTATGAAGATATTGATATAGATAAAAAATTGCAGCACTGGAGTTATGGTTCCACAATAAGAAGATAATAAGAAATGTATAATCACATGTTCACAGCTCTTATTTTCACTTGAGACTTTCGCTTGACTATTTGGTGTATGTGTAGCACTGGCATTCTGGTGTCATAATTGCAAAATATTGTTTTGTTGTTGCGATTTAAGTTTATTTGGTATAATTTGATCACAGATAACACAATGTTCATGCATAGTAACTATTAAAGTGGTTGTAAACCCTGTTGAGAATTTTTTTTTTTTAACTAACCTGCAAGACAAAGCTATAATGAGCTAGTATGACTAGCATACTAGCTCATTATGTACCACTTACCTTAGATCGGGGCCCCCGAAGTCGTCCGTGTCCCTCCTCTAGCCGCATCCATCGCTGCGGCAATAGCCGGAATGTTACTTCCGGGTATCGCCGCTGCAGCCAATCACAGCGCTGCTCCGGCGCTGTGATTGGCCGGAGCGGCGAAGACGTGACTCCACGCATGCGCGCGTGAGCCGTCAAATTCGGCTACGTCGTCGAATGTTGCGACCTAGCCGAATTTGTGAATGGGGTTAACCCCATGCGCATGCGCGTGACGTCAGTATCGCCGCTTTTAAATGCAAATATCTCCTTAACCGTGTAGGTTAAGAAGATATTTCATGCACCGACAGGTAAGCCTTAATCTAGGCTTACCTGTAGGTCTTTGTTTATAAAGTGGGTTTACAACCAGTTTAAGCAGCATGACAGCGTGTTTATTTACTTACTGGATACGATCAGAAATACTGAGAATTACTGGTTATCTATCCAATATCTCTATGGCTTCCAAATTCTCTAACTTGGTAACATTTATTATGAAACATAGTATATAATGTTTCTGTACAATAACTGCACTCCATCTAATCATGCTAGAAAGACAATGTCAATTAAGTTCAAATTAAGTAAATACTGATTGCCAGGGGGCTATACCCTATGAAAAAAAGCAAAAAAACAAGAGGGTCTCACTCAGTAATGGAGTGGCTCTAATCAACAATTAAATCATACTAATTATGCTGAAACATATGTACCGTACATATAATAGTAATGGTGCAAGAGTACAGTAATAATAGATTTATTTTAATAGAAGCTCCTTGATGCTCAACAGACACAATCCTGTATGGATGATCCTTGCTGCCCTAACCCCACTTCTGAATGTTAAATTCTCCCCGCGCTCCACCTTGATGTAGAAATTGAGGGTGGAGGACCACCACCTCTCTGTTAACAGTACTACTCGGACCTTAGAAAAAGGTGGTACATTCTGCAAACTTTTCCTAGAAATGTAACTATTAACGCATGGGTGCTCAACCTGTGGCCCTCCAGCGGTTGCTGAACTACAAGTGCCATGAGGCACTGCTAGTTGCTGACAGTTATAAGCATGACTCCCAAGGCAGAGGCATGATGGGACTTGTAGTTTCACAACAGCTGGAGGGCCAAAGGTTGAGCACCCATGTATTAACGCAAATAAAAAAAGTACCAAGGACTATTCTCATCTGAACTATGACAAAGCTTTGAAAATGTACTGGCAAAGCACATTTTACTGACACCTTCAAATATGCCAGAAGCTCTTATTACAAACGAAAAAAAAACAGCATATACGGTGGCAAGGTGGCTCTCCTGCGCCAGATCACATACTAGGTACGTGATTCAGCATTTCTGGGTAGGGGGCACACGCACGCTGCTGGCCACCCCGACTGTGCTATGATTAAACACAGCAGATGCCGATCAGCGGGTGCCAGCCAATGGATTACTACCAGCACCCACCGATCGGTGGGAATCCACACAGGACAGAACCCTGCCTGTGTAAACAAGGCAGAGCCCTGTCTTGTCAGTGGGGAAGTAATGGATTTTCTTTCCCCGCAAAGCAGGAAATAAAGTCTGTTATTTCCCTTAGTAAAAGCACCACACTGTACACAAAAACACTGGCTAAGCACACATTTAACCCTTTGATCACCCTAGATGTATAACCCCTTTCCAGCCAGTCATTAGTACAGTGGCAGTGCATATTGTTAGCACTGATCACTGTATTAGTGTCACTGGTTCCCAGAAAGTGTCAAAAATGTTAGTTAGTGTCCGAATGTCTGCCACAATATTGCGGTCTGGTAAAAAAAAAAATATTCCAGTATATATCCCATAGTTTGTAGATGCTATAACTTTGGCACAAACCAATCAATATACGTTTATTGGGATTTTTTTGTTTTACAAAAAATATGTAGCAAAATACAAATTGGCTATAAAAATATTTTATTTTTAGTGGATATGTTTTATAGCAGAAAGTAAAAAATATTGCTTTTTTTTAATTGTTTTTTAATTGTCGGTATTTTTATAAATTCAGTGGTGATCAAATACCACCAGAAGAAAGCTCTATTTGTGGGGGGAAAAAGGACATACATTTTATTTTGGTACAGCGTTGCATGACCCCGCAAATTGTTAGTTAAAGTAAGACCCCATACACACTATTAGATTTTCTGCAGATTTTTGTCTTCAGTTGTGACCCCCTCAGGGGTCGAATGAAAATTTGCCAGGGGTCACCGAATCCTCTCCCAGCCTGCTCTCCCAGCCTTTTTGCGGCCGCCCAGCAGGGCTGTTCCTGGAGCATGCGGCTGCCCGACTCAGCCTCTTCACATCCCATTCAGTTCACAGGATGGCTGGGGGGCAATGTGAAGTGGGAGGGGCTGGAGGAGACCCTATCTCCTGATTTCAGCATAGGTGTCACTGCTGCGAGACACCACAAAGTCACAAAGACACAGTGAATCCGGAGACACAGTGAGTAACACTACCTGTGATTATAGTTGCCATTAAAAGTCCCCACTACAGTTCTCAGATCAGCAGATGACTTTGATTAAGAGCACCTAAGTTGGCTAATAAGAACTCCCCCTAGCACTGCCACTGATCCCACCCCACCAGCACTGCCACTGTTGCCACCCCCCACCAGCACTGCCACTGATGCCACCCCCCACCAGCACTGCCACTGATCCCACCCCCCACCAGCACTGCCACTCATCCCAACTTCCCGCTAGCACTGCCGCTCATCCCAACTCCCCGCCAGCACTGCCACTCATCCCATTCCCTCCACCCCTCACCATGGAGTAATGCCGCGAACACATGATCGTTTTTAATGTCATTTTCAAAAACGACGTTTTTCTCGACGTGATTTTTCTTGTTTCTACTCAAGCCTGTCTTGCATACACACGTTCATTAAAAAAAAACGCTCGCGCAAAGTGCAGTGACGTACAACACATACGACGGCACTATAAAGGGGAAGTTCCATTTGAATGGCGCCACCCTTCATGTTAGTAAACTTTGTTGAGCGACGATTCGCGCTTTTCAGCCTCGTGCTTTTCAGTCCGTTACAGCGTGACGAATGTGCTATCTCCATTACGAGCGCTAGTTTTACCAGAACGAGCGCTCCCGTCTCATACTTGATTCTGAGCATGCACATTTTTAAGCATATGCCAGTCTGGGATGCCCCATCAGCAATCAGGCAACCCTTTAGCTGTTGCACAGTGCAAAGAGTCAGCACAGACTGGGTCAATTTTCACTGTTTCATAAATGGCGCCTGTAGATATGGCACCCGTAATATCTACAATATTTCATCAACAGTAAGCTGGTTGAAACATCACTTCAAATGACTTGTGGCATACACTATTTTGCACATCTCTTATCATCATTACAAAAAAGAATGGGGGAAGTCTGAAATGAGGTCTGACCAGTACAGAGGTGTGGTTATATATACATGTCACCCAATGATGATGTATCCAAAGCTCAGCCAGTCTTGAATCTACTGACTCCGAAACTGTGCATGCACATTTTATGGTCCAGGTGGATATTTCGGACACTAGCTCCCATCCACAGACAATCTACAAACCATCTAAAATCAAACAAGTGGGGAAACACTGGAATTGGATTGGATTGGATTGGAAATGCAGCAGTTCACTCAATCAATAATATAACATGTTTAAGCCAAGTCTGTAAATAGTTGGATTATTAGTATAACTACAACAAATGTTATTGTAAATCCCCCTTGCTTAGATTTTGATTACCTACTAGCATGTCTTGAAGTGGAGCTCACCCCTCCGCTGACACATTTGGCGCCTTTTGGGGGGGAGCGGGTACCTGATTCTGAGCCGGAAGTTCGCCCCCCTCCTTCTCCCACAGCCAGCCCATTCCTAAAGCGCACTGTGCATTGCGCATGCGCAGTAGGAAACCTGTTTCCCTTTGTCAAGATGACAGCACCAGCACCCTGTGAGGACACCGCTGGATTCTTGGACAGGTAAGTGTCCTAATATTAAAGCGGTTGTAAACCCTGCTTGATTATTTTTACCCACAGGCAAATAAGGCTTACCTGTAGTTAAAATGAATATCTCCTAAACCTGCACGGTTTAGATGTTCAGCCTGTATGCAGCCGCTGATGTCAGCAGTGAATGCGCTCTGAGGCTCGGTTCACACTGCTGTGATGTGAGAACCCGTGCAAATCCAGTACAGTTTCCCGCATCACCTGATACCCGCAGGCAGTTCACACTGCCCTATGCGAACTGCTGTGGGTGTCAATAGAAAGTTAATGACACCCCCAGATCGGTTCGCATATAGCAGTGCGAACTGTCAATTCGGACAGGAAATGGATCGCATGGGGGTGAACACCAATGTGATAAGGTTCTGGTGCGGACCAAAAAAAAGGGTTCTGCACTACTTTGGTCCGAATGCAATGAAAATTCAGCCATACAACCACAGCAGTGCGAATCACATGCAATGTCTGACAGTGTGAACCCAACCTGAAGGTCCGGCATAAAAAGTAAAAAGGCCCTAAATCTATCCCATATTTTGTAGAAGCGATAACTTTTGCTCAAACCAATCAATATACGCCTATTGTGATTTTCTTTAACAAAAATATGTAGAAGAATATATATCAGCCTAAACTGATGAATAAATGTGTTTTTTTTAATTTATTTTTTTGGATATGTATTATAGCAAAAAGTAAAAAAAAAATGTTTTTGTTCAAAATTGTTGCTCTTTGTTTGTTTATAGCGCAAAAAAGTATAACCGCAGAGGTGATAAAATACCACCAAAAGAATGCTATATTTGTGGGAAAAAAAAGGACCACATAGGGGGGTGGGATCTGGGGGCCCCCTTGTTAAAGGGGCTTCCAGATTCCGATAAGCCCCTCGTTTGCAGAACCTACAACCACCGGGCAAGGGTTGTGGGGATGAGGCCCTTGTCCCCATCAACATGGGGACAAGGTGCTTTGGGGGGGACCCCAAAGCACCTTCCCCATGTTGAGGGTATGTGGCCTTGTACGGTTCAGGAGGGGAAGGCACTCTCTCGTCGTCATCTCCTTTTCCTGCAGCCTGCCAGGTTGCTTGCTCGGATACGGGGCTGGTATTGATTTTGTAGGGGACCCCCATGCTTTTTTTTTTTTTTGCGTGGGGTTCCCCTTAAAATCCATACCTAACCCGAAGTGGCGCATGGTTCCCATTAACCGATACACTGTATTATATATACTACACTGCCTGAATATAGATTTTACACTGAATATCTAATCTACACTAAATGCAGAGTATATGCTAGGCTGTATGTATATATATATATATATAGCGGGTATTTAAATTTGGGGGGGGGAGCATCTGGGTTAGTTAACCCAGATGTACTAATTGTTAGGGAATCTGAGAATCCCTTTTGTGGTTCTTGGAGGACTCTGGTGGTGCAAGGTTCCCTGTGGCCTGCAGGTGGCATTGTCGCCCTGGGCCGGAGTTGAACCTGCAGCGCAAGACTGTACCTTTGGCCTGGGTGCTGGCGTTCCGGAGATCCGGGCCCAGGTGCCCTTGACCTGGCCGGAGCGAGGGATGGAGTCCATCCCAGGCACCTTAAGCCTGGAGTGAGGTACTATGGCCAAGGCCTGGGGCCCAGTCAGACTGGGTTCCGCGAGGGTGGAGGAGTCCGAGGGGCCCTAAGGTGTTGGGACCCGTATCTGAGGCGAGGAGGCCGGGGAGTGTAACCCTTCTGGATAGCCCGGTACAGCATTAATCCGGTGACGGCGGGGCCTCTGGTAACTCCCTTGGAGGGATGTCTTCCCCCTGACATGGGCTGCAACGTAGCAAAGGTAACTCCAGTTCCTGTTCACTAGAGTCGCTGGAAGAGACTCTGAAGCCAAAAAGTCCATTTATTAGCCACTGTGCTTAGCAACCGTTGGTGAAACCTCAACGGTTTAGTTTCTTTGAGGATTGTGCCTTGACCTACTCCCCACCAATACTGAACTGTTCTATGGGTCTCAAACTGTCTGCTCGCAAAGGACTATTTGTTTGCCGTTATGGAATAAATAAGTGTTGGACTTTTCAGTGTGTGGTACTCCAATTACTGGGAGCAAAGGGGGTTATCAGCAGAACAGACTTGGCTCTGAACGTATACACAGCCCAGGTGTAATTAGATGCTGGCCTTCACCTCTACATGCTGTAATCTAGAGGACATGGGCCGTGGCGCACCTCGCTCTCCCCTTCAAAGTACCCCTAGACCGAAGCCAAAGTATCCACTAAAGAAGAGAGAGAGGGTGATGCCGCTACACGTGGGGGCTCGTAAGTCCGGGATGTGCATTTCATGTATGGAGCTGGGAACGTCTGTGTTTGGACTTTGCTGCCCGGTGGAGTTCCGAGTAGGTCGGCCATGTTGGCAGGCGCGCTACGAGGCACACCATAGCTGCGCAGTTCGTGGGCGGGGAGAAGGGAAAGCCCGCGAAGAAGTGCAGACTGTGGGAGGAGTCTGGCCATGTGGAAGTAGTCACGTGGGGTTTCTGGCACGTGTTGGTCAGTGCGCAATGGAGCAGCAGAAAGTCGGGATGACCTCAAGTACCCCGTGGATTTCGGTTCCTTACCCCACGAAGATGACTTCCTTAGCTGCTTCCATAACGGATACAGGAATAAGACTCAGGCCCGAGGACGTTTGGCTCTGTATGTATGCAGAGACATAGAGGCCCTTGGTTTGATCTGTCCCGGCTGCTCGGGACTGGTGGTCAGCTTGAAGCTATTCGGGCGATGTGAGGCCTGCAAGGAGTTTCTTTTTGAGGTGGAACCATTCACAGAAAGGCCCCGGGCCTTCCACCTCAACTGCCTCAGGAGTTGAGATCCAGGCCTTTGCGGAGATTTCTGTGTGCGCTGACCAGGGCAAAGAGAGTGCCCAAGCAGAGACTGAGATTGAAAAATCCGAGGATGCTGCTTCGGTCACCACAAACTCCCTGCTCCCACCTCCGAAGAGGAAAGTCGTCCTTGTACATGCATCCTATGGTTGTGGAAGAGCTTCGCCCCACGGCTTGCATGGCCTGGAAGGATCCGGCGGGAAGAGCCCTGGACATCTCTGTTCTACTGAAGGCCCAGGTGAGCCAGGGGTTGGGACTGTGTGTGTGGTTGGAGGTGTAGGGAGTCCATTGTCGGTGGAGCCCGTGAGGGAGGGTGATTCTCCATCTACTGGGAATTACCTGCCCGCGGAAATGTACGACACCTCTGACCTAGAGTCGCTGTCAGATGCTGCCGATGATGGCGAGTGTAACGGGAAGGCCCGGGGAACTCAGAATCGCTTAGAAAGTATGAGATACCCTTGCTTCAGCTCCCCCAATGCCTCTTATGTGTCAACCACCCTGTGTCTCTTCTATTGTCTATTATGAATTAAGTCTGCTACTGTGACGATGTGGATTGGAGCTGGTCGACCGTCTGGCTGCATATTATGGGATGTTGAAGTGTCGTCTGTGAGGAGGGGGGGGGGAATCACCCCTCCTGCTAAGACTGTTTACTGAAGGAGAAGTTTGAACACACCTGACCTGTATCACCATTGTCATTGGACAGTTTAACCCGCCCTGTTTCCCAAAGGATGGGAGGGGAGGGTTTTGAAGAGAAATGTGTTACCATGTGTTTTGAAAATAAAGTCATTCCCTGTTTTGTAACTTGAATACAGAGCGTTGTCTCGTATCTGGGGGGAGAATCATTCGTATGGGGTCTTATTCAGCTGGTTGGAGTGTCTGGTGGCTGTCGTGTGGTTGGAAAGGGAATATCCTAACGGTGTTAACCTCTTTCATATTTGGGGTGCCGTTACAATTGTTGGCAAGCAGTGGGATTGATCCCCAGAGCCGGAAGGACAGCTACAAGAGGACACAGACCAATGGAAGCACAGTATGAACGGCTAAAGCGCTCTACCCTCAAAGACTTACTGGAGAACCGGGGAAGACCGGCCAACAACCGTAAGAAGAGGGACATTATCAGAGAACTAGTCGAAATGGATGGAACCGAAAGGCCCAGCGTAACAGACAGGACACCCGAAGAGGCAAGTTTTGATCGGGCTGTTAAACTAAGACTGGCACAGTATGGTCCTAACCCTCCAGCAGAGATCATAGACCTAGTTATAGCGGCTGTGGACGCAAATTGGCTACATCAGAAAGGTGCTGCAGCAGCAGAAGTCACAGCAGCACCAACTGCAAGGAGAGGAGAGGTACAGATACTAGCCTCCATGGAAGAGGAAGTCAGAAGGAGGTTACAAGAGTAGGGATGAGCCGAACACCCCCGGGTTCGGTTCGCACCAGAACCTTCGAACGGACCGAAAGTTCGCGCGAATTTTCGAACCCTATTCGTTATAATGGACGCGAACGTTCGAAATCAAAATTGCTAATTACAACGGCCAATATGCATGTTAATGTCATAAAACAGGTTTGGGGACCCGGGTCCTGCCCCAGGGGACATATATCAATGCAAAAAGAAATTTTAAAAACTAAAGTTTTTTCGGGAGCAGTCATTTTAATGATGCATAAAGTGAAAAAAAAAAAAGTGAAATTTTCCTTTAAATATGGTACCTGGGGGGTGTCTAAAGTATGCCTGTGAAGTGGCATGTGTTTCCCGTGTTTAGAACTGTCCTTGCACAAAATGACATTTGTAAAGGAGAAAAAGAAGCCATTTAAAACCACTTGCGGCTTTAATGTCATGTCTTGTCCTGGCCGCCATATGGCTGAAAATCCTTGAGAAAAATGGCATGGCTACCCCATCACCCCCCCCCCCCACCCCAGCCCCTTTGGGTCTTGTATGGATACTAAGGGGGACCCCGCACCCAAAATAAAACCCTATACCTACAACCCTATATACTCTGAACAGCAGTATATAGGTGGTGCAAACAAGACATGGACTGTAGGTTTGTTCTTAAGTAGAATCTGAACAGGTACATTATGAAGTGTAGCTACATCCCAAAAAAATCAATTTTTAAGCTTTTTGGAGAACATAGGGAGGGGTTATCACCCCTGTAACATTTGCTGTCTTTGCACATCTGTTCAGAACATGTCACCTCACTTTCCGTCCCAATGACAAATGTTTTTGGAAAAGTGGGGTTTTAATTGAAACAAGGATTGGTGATAAAGCATCAGTAGAGAGGAGATACCTTTTTCCCAAATTAAATCTAAGAGGATAGAATTTTCCTTCCTAGGGGTAGATTTCCTCTCACTTCCTGTTTTCTCTTGCCGTTTGCAAGTAGGAGTCGTTTGTAAGTTGGATGTTTGAAAGTAGGGGCCTGCCGTATATACTCTGCAGAAATTTGCCCTATTAGATGTTGGTGTAGCCACAAGACTGGTGGGCACAGGAATGGGCCCTGCTGTGAGTTAATAGATCAAGATTTGTACTTGCATGCACCTGTTGAGCCGGGCAGAAAAATTGGGCCTTTGGTGGTGGTGGTGGTGGTGGTGGACGGTGTTGCCACAAGACTGTAAGCCCTCACAGTTACTCTTGGTGGGTGCAGGAATGGGCCCTGCTGTGAGTTATTAGATCAAGATTTGTAATTGCATGCACCTGTTGAACAGGGCAGAAAAATTGGGCCTTTGGTGGTGGTGGTGGTGGTGGACGGTGTTGCCACAAGACTGTAGGCCCTCATAGTTACTCTTGGTGGGCGCAGGAATGGGCCCTGCTGTGAACTATTAGATCAAGATTTGTAATTACACGCCCCTGTTAAACAGGGGCTGAAAAATTGTGCCTTAGGCATTGGTGCTGGTGCCACAACACTGCAACCCCTCACAGATACTGTACTTGGAGCACAGCAGTCACACCTGTTGCGAAGCATCTTTTTAAAAAATTGTAATTACACGCCCCTGTTATACAGGGGCTGAAAAATTGTGCCTTAGGCACTGGTGCTGGTGCCACAACACTGCAACCCCTCACAGATACTGTACTTGGAGCACAGCAGTCACACCTGTTGCGAAGCATCTTTTTAAAAAATTGTAATTACACGCCCCTGTTATACAGGGGCTGAAAAATTGTGCCTTAGGCACTGGTGCTGGTGCCACAACACTGCAACCCCTCACAGATACTGTACTCTGAGCACAGCAATGAGACCTGTTGCAAAGCATTGCCTAAAAATTGTAATTACACGCCCCAACAGGGGCTGAAAAATTGTGCCTTAGGCACTGGTGCTGGTGCCACAACACTGCAACCCCTCACAGATACTGTACTCTGAGCACAGCAGTCACACCTGTTGCGAAGCATCTTTTTAAAAAATTGTAATTACACGCCCCTGTTATACAGGGGCTGAAAAATTGTGCCTTAGGCACTGGTGTGGTGGCATGGATCATTGAGGAGGAGGAAGAGGATAGTCAGTGAACATAACAGGACAGTCACTCAGCATCAGCATAGGCAGTCTTGAAGGGATGTGACATTATAAATTATTCCGTTATATCCGCTTCAGGTGTCTGGTAGCTGGTGGTGATCCAAGACTGATTCATTTTTATGAAGGTCAGTCGATCAACCGAGTCGGTGGACAGGCGCACCCTATGATCGGTGACAAATCCTCCAGCAGCACTGAATGTGCGTTCGGAAAGAACGCTGGATGCAGGACAGGCCAGTAGCTCAATTGCATACTGTGCAAGCTCTGGCCAGTGATCCATCCTCAGGACCCAGTAAGCCAGAGGATTTTCGGTGGGAAAGGTGTCCAAGTCTGACCTTGCCCCTAGGTATTCCTGCACCATGTATATCAGACGCTGGCGATGGTTGCTGGAACCGATCATACCTTGGGGCTGCGGACTAAAAAATTGTCTGAACGCATCGGTCAGACGTCCACCTTCCCCACCGCTCCTTCTGCTACTGACCGAAGCCTCAGCAACTCGTCGTCCAGGACCAGGAGTTTGTAACCTCCCAGTTTCTGGGAACGCGTTGCACAGACCTTTCTGCAAGGCCTCCCTGAGATGTCTCATCCTCTGCTCCCTCTGCGACGGCAAGATAAGGTCCGCAACCTTACCCTTGTACCGTGGATCAAGGAGAGTGGCCAGCCAGTAATGGTCACTCTCCTTGATCCGAAGAACACGAGGATCCTTCCGCAGGCTTTGCAGGATCAGGGAGGCCATGCAGCGTAGGTTAGCTGAGGCATTCGGTCCGGAGTCTTCTGGGTCACTGAGGATGACATGATCGCCAGCCACCTCCTCCCAGCCACGTACAAGTCCACTGGTTTGTTGGGACTGTACATCATCCCTAAAAGACTGCTGCTGCTGATGCTGAGTGCCAGGCTCCACCTCCATGCTCACACAATCCTCCTCCTCCTCCTCCTCCTCCTCCTCTTCCTGTGTGATGGGTGGGACAGAAGGAACATTGTCTGGATAAAGGGGGCCTTGAGAGACAAGGAAGTCCTCCTCTTCCTGCCTCTGTTCTGCCTCAAGTGCCCTGTCCATTATCCCACGCAGCGTATGCTCCAACAGGTGGACAAGAGGTACAGTGTCACTGATGCATGCACTGTCACTGCTCACCATCCTCGTGGCCTCCTCAAATGGTGAGAGGACAGTGCATGCATCCCTGATCATGCTCCACTGGCGTGGGGAAAAAAAGCCAAGCTCCCCTGACCCTGTCCTGGTGCCGTAGTCGCAAAGGTACTCATTGATGGCCCTCTGCTGCGTGTGCAGTCGCTGCAGCATGGCCAACGTTGAGTTCCACCTGGTGGGCATGTCACATATTAGGCGGTTCTTGGGCAGGTTCAGCTCCTTTTGCAGCTCAGTCAGCCGAGCACTGGCATTATAAGATCGGCGGAAATGCACACAGACTTTCCTGGCCTGCCTCAGGACATCCTGTAAGCCTGGGAACCTGCCCAAGAACCGCTGCACCACCAGGTTGAGGACGTGAGCCATACAGGGCACATGGGTGAGCTGCCCCTGTCGCAGGGCGGAGAGGAGGTTGGTGCCATTATCAGAAATGACCATTCCTGGCTTAAGCTGGCGTGGCGTCAACCACCTCTCGGCCTGCCCCTGCAGAGCTGCCAGAACCTCTGGCCCAGTGTGGCTCCTGTCCCCCAAACACACCAGCGCAAGCACGGCATGGCATCTTTTTGCCTGCGTACTCGCGTAGCCCCTTGTACGCCTACGGAGCACCGCTGGTTCCGAGGACAGAGCACTCGAAGAGGACATGGAGGAAGAAGAAGAGGAGGGGGTGGAGGAGAGAGGTGTGTCACAACCAGTAGTAGCATTTTGGAGGCGTGGTGGCGGAACAACCTCCAACACTACTGCACCTTGTCCTGCATCCCTCCCAGCTGCCAATAGAGTGACCCAATGGGCCGTGAAAGAAAGATAACGTCCCTGTCCATGCCTGCTGGACCATGAGTCAGCGGTAATATGCACCTTACCGCTGACCGCCCTGTCCAGCGAGGCATGGACATTGCCTTCCACATGCCAGTAGAGAGACGGAATCGCCTTCCGTGAGAAAAAGTGGCGTTTGGGAACCTGCCACTGAGGAACCGCACATTGAACAAACTCACGGAAGGGGGCCGAGTCTATCAACTGAAAAGGCAGCAGTTGAAGTGCTAGCAATTTAGCCAAGCCAGCATTCAACCGCTGGGCATGTGGATGGCTGGGAGTATACTTCTTTCGACGGTCCAGCAGCTGGGGCAGGGAAATTTGCCTGCTACAATCGGACGTCGGTGTACTGCAAGTACTTGGTTGTGACACACCTAATTCTACACCTTCAGTCCTCTCAGAGCAGCTTTCAGAGAGGACTGAAGATATAGTGGGGATGGAGATCCCAGCTGATGAGGAGCAAGGAGAGGTCCGCTTTGTTCTTTGGTGTGGGTCTTTTATGTGTGCTTGCCAACGAGCTGCATGGCAGGTCGACATATGTCTGCTCATGCTTGTGGTGCCCAAGCGGCTGATGTTTTGGCCACGCGAGATACGCTTGAGACAAATATTGCAAATAGCAGTGGTGCGATCTGATGCACTCGTCTCAAAAAAGGCCCACACCAAAGAACTTTTGTGATAACGTGCAGAGGCAGCGCCCTGCACAGGCGGAGCTCTGCGGTGTGGTACAGTTGCTGTGCTGGCCTCTAGCTGGCCTCCAGGGGGCATCCTGCCTCGTTGGACATGTGACGCTGCATCCTCCTCCTCCTCCTCCTCTCTCCCTTCAGGCACCCACGTGGAGTCAGTGACCTCATCATCCCCTCCCTCTTCACCACTAGAGCAAACCTGGCAGTAAGCTGCAGCTGGTGGAACACTACTGCCAGATTGCTGTCCTTCAGCATCCCCTCTCTCTGCGCGCACACTACTGACTTCCTCAAGCTGGGTATCATCATCCGAGCCTTCGAATCGTTGGGCATCCTCCTGGAGCATGTACCCAACACTGTGCTCAAACAGTTCGGGGGACTCCTCAGGAGGACATGGTGGGTCTAGGGAAGGGGTGGCTGATGATGCCATTGAGTACGCGTTGGCAGCTGCTCTGCCAGTACCCTGAGCCTGGGTGAGAGAGGATGAGGAGGATGAGGAGGGATTGGTCATCCATTCTACCAAGCCTTCGGCATGATGCGGCTCCACATGTCCAGCTGCCGAAAACAAAGACAAGCGTGTCGCATGGCCACGTGCTGATGACGATGCACGACCACGTCCACGGCCAGCACTGTTGTCTCTAGAAACAGAGCCTGCCTGCCCTGTGTTCTTGCCTCGGCACGCTCTGCCTCTCCTTGGCGGTCTTCCAGCCATTGTAGTCGGTAGTGTATATAGTATAAAAAATAGAACTCCTATGTGTGCTCACAACACACTGTAGGTCCTATGGGTGCTGACACTAACACACTATAGGTACTATGTGTGCTGCTGACAAGAAAATATAGGAGCTCTGTTTGCTGCCACTAACACACTAGAAGTCCTATGGGTGCTGCTGAGAAGAAAATATAGGAGCTCTGTTTGCTGCCACTAACACACTAGAAGTCCTATGGGTGCTGCTGAGAAGAAAATATAGGAGCTCTGTGTGATGCCACTAACACACTAGAAGTCCTATGGGTGCTGCTGAGATGAAAATATAGGAACTCTGTGTGATGCCACTAACACATTAGAAGTCCTATGGGTGCTGCTGAGAAGAAAATATAGGAGCTCTGTTTGCTGCCACTAACACACTAGAAGTCCTATGGGTGCTGCTGAGAAGAAAATATAGGAGCTCTGTGTGATGCCACTAACACACTAGAAGTCCTATGGGTGCTGCTGAGAAGAAAATATAGGAGCTCTGTTTGCTGCCACTAACACACTAGAAGTCCTATGGGTGCTGCTGAGAAGAAAATATAGGAGCTCTGTGTGATGCCACTAACACACTAGAAGTCCTATGGGTGCTGCTGAGAAGAAAATATAGGAGCTCTGTGTGATGCCACTAACACACTAGAAGTCCTATGGGTGCTGCTGAGATGAAAATATAGGAACTCTGTGTGATGCCACTAACACATTAGAAGTCCTATGGGTGCTGCTGAGAAGAAAATATAGGAGCTCTGTTTGCTGCCACTAACACACTAGAAGTCCTATGGGTGCTGCTGAGAAGAAAATATAGGAGCTCTGTGTGATGCCACTAACACACTAGAAGTCCTATGGGTGCTGCTGAGAAGAAAATATAGGAGCTCTGTTTGCTGCCACTAACACACTAGAAGTCCTATGGGTGCTGCTGAGAAGAAAATATAGGAGCTCTGTGTGATGCCACTAACACACTAGAAGTCCTATGGGTGCTGCTGAGAAGAAAATATAGGAGCTCTGTTTGCTGCCACTAACACACTAGAAGTCCTATGGGTGCTGCTGAGAAGAAAATATAGGAGCTCTGTGTGATGCCACTAACACACTAGAAGTCCTATGGGTGCTGCTGAGAAGAAAATATAGGAGCTCTGTTTGCTGCCACTAACACACTAGAAGTCCTATGGGTGCTGCTGAGAAGAAAATATAGGAGCTCTGTGTGATGCCACTAACACACTAGAAGTCCTATGGGTGCTGCTGAGAAGAAAATATAGGAGCTCTGTGTGATGCCACTAACACACTAGAAGTCCTATGGGTGCTGCTGAGATGAAAATATAGGAACTCTGTGTGATGCCACTAACACATTAGAAGTCCTATGGGTGCTGCTGAGAAGAAAATATAGGAGCTCTGTTTGCTGCCACTAACACACTAGAAGTCCTATGGGTGCTGCTGAGAAGAAAATATAGGAGCTCTGTGTGATGCCACTAACACACTAGAAGTCCTATGGGTGCTGCTGAGAAGAAAATATAGGAGCTCTGTTTGCTGCCACTAACACACTAGAAGTCCTATGGGTGCTGCTGAGAAGAAAATATAGGAGCTCTGTGTGATGCCACTAACACACTAGAAGTCCTATGGGTGCTGCTGAGAAGAAAATATAGGAGCTCTGTTTGCTGCCACTAACACACTAGAAGTCCTATGGGTGCTGCTGAGAAGAAAATATAGGAGCTCTGTGTGATGCCACTAACACACTAGAAGTCCTATGGGTGCTGCTGAGAAGAAAATATAGGAGCTCTGTTTGCTGCCACTAACACACTAGAAGTCCTATGGGTGCTGCTGAGAAGAAAATATAGGAGCTCTGTTTGCTGCCACTAACACACTAGAAGTCCTATGGGTGCTGCTGAGAAGAAAATATAGGAGCTCTGTTTGCTGCCACCAACACACTAGAAGTCCTATGGGTGCTGCTGAGAAGAAAATATAGGAGCTCTGTGTGATGCCACTAACACACTAGAAGTCCTATGGGTGCTGCTGAGAAGAAAATATAGGAGCTCTGTTTGCTGCCACTAACACACTAGAAGTCCTATGGGTGCTGCTGAGAAGAAAATATAGGAGCTCTGTGTGATGCCACTAACACACTAGAAGTCCTATGGGTGCTGCTGAGATGAAAATATAGGAACTCTGTGTGATGCCACTAACACATTAGAAGTCCTATGGGTGCTGCTGAGAAGAAAATATAGGAGCTCTGTTTGCTGCCACTAACACACTAGAAGTCCTATGGGTGCTGCTGAGAAGAAAATATAGGAGCTCTGTGTGATGCCACTAACACACTAGAAGTCCTATGGGTGCTGCTGAGAAGAAAATATAGGAGCTCTGTTTGCTGCCACTAACACACTAGAAGTCCTATGGGTGCTGCTGAGAAGAAAATATAGGAGCTCTGTGTGATGCCACTAACACACTAGAAGTCCTATGGGTGCTGCTGAGAAGAAAATATAGGAGCTCTGTTTGCTGCCACTAACACACTAGAAGTCCTATGGGTGCTGCTGAGAAGAAAATATAGGAGCTCTGTTTGCTGCCACCAACACACTAGAAGTCCTATGGGTGCTGCTGAGAAGAAAATATAGGAGCTCTGTGTGATGCCACTAACACACTAGAAGTCCTATGGGTGCTGCTGAGAAGAAAATATAGGAGCTCTGTTTGCTGCCACTAACACACTAGAAGTCCTATGGGTGCTGCTGAGAAGAAAATATAGGAGCTCTGTTTGCTGCCACTAACACACTAGAAGTCCTATGGGTGCTGCTGAGAAGAAAATATAGGAGCTCTGTGTGATGCCACTAACACACTAGAAGTCCTATGGGTGCTGCTGAGAAGAAAATATAGGAGCTCTGTTTGCTGCCACTAACACACTAGAAGTCCTATGGGTGCTGCTGAGAAGAAAATATAGGAGCTCTGTTTGCTGCCACTAACACACTAGAAGTCCTATGGGTGCTGCTGAGAAGAAAATATAGGAGCTCTGTTTGCTGCCACTAACACACTAGAAGTCCTATGGGTGCTGCTGAGAAGAAAATATAGGAGCTCTGTGTGATGCCACTAACACACTAGAAGTCCTATGGGTGCTGCTGAGAAGAAAATATAGGAGCTCTGTTTGCTGCCACTAACACACTAGAAGTCCTATGGGTGCTGCTGAGAAGAAAATATAGGAGCTCTGTGTGATGCCACTAACACACTAGAAGTCCTATGGGTGCTGCTGAGAAGAAAATATAGGAGCTCTGTTTGCTGCCACTAACACACTAGAAGTCCTATGGGTGCTGCTGAGAAGAAAATATAGGAGCTCTGTTTGCTGCCACTAACACACTAGAAGTCCTATGGGTGCTGCTGAGAAGAAAATATAGGAGCTCTGTGTGATGCCACTAACACACTAGAAGTCCTATGGGTGCTGCTGAGAAGAAAATATAGGAGCTCTGTTTGCTGCCACTAACACACTAGAAGTCCTATGGGTGCTGCTGAGAAGAAAATATAGGAGCTCTGTTTGCTGCCACTAACACACTAGAAGTCCTATGGGTGCTGTTGGGGTGCAATGCTGTGCTAACAGCACTGCGGTTGGTACTACTGCAATACTGTACTAACAGTAAGCACGCACCAGACTAATCCCCAGCAGCAGCTAATAACACACTAACTGTGCAATCAGCAGCAATGAACGATCAATGACTTAGGTAGCAATGGTTTAGCAAAGAAATAGCCAATGGTTTAGCAAAGAAGAGCAAATCTTTCAGTATCAAGCAAAGACAGAATCAGCAGACTAATCTCTCCTAAAGCCGGAACTCATGTGACCGGGGCCGATGGCGTGGCGGCCTTTTAAATGGTGGGGCGTGTACTAAAGCCCCTGAGCTGTAATTGGCTACAGGCGTCCTGCCTGTAGCCAATTATTGCTCTCCGAGTTTCGGGCGCTGTGATTGGCCAAGCATGCGGGGTCACAGTGCATGCTTGGCCAATCATCAGCCAGCAATGCACTGCGCCGGCCGCGCCGGCCGCAATGCATTGCGGGGCCGCTCGCATCACACGAATGTGATGCGAACGGCCCAAATAGTTCTGGGCTCGACGAGCGAGCGAACGCCCGATGCTCGATTCGAACATGGGTTCGAATCGAGCACCGGGCCCATCCCTATACAAGAGATGCAGATACAGCATAGAGGACCAGTATCAGAGGAGGTCCTGCTGGGATGGTCTGATTCGATCCGCTGCGAACTCTGGAAGAAAGCGCTAGCTCTCGAGCAGCAACACCAGGGAAAGGTTCTCCCCTCCATCTATGTAAGGTACTGGTCGCAGTATGATGTACGAATGCCGTTATTGGGGGAACAACCAAAGCAGGAGTGGACAACTGAGTTAAGCAGGCTGATCCGGGCAGAGATGCGGTTGGACGAGAGCTACAGAGCCCTCCGGTGGTATGTAGCCCAAGAGTGCCCATGGTCAGCGGATGACAGCCCCACGGAAGGCTTTGACTATGATGGCCTGGGATTGTTGTATTGGAGGCTGTCCAGTGACCCTGACTTTGGGAGTGATCGGGAGTGGCGTTTGGAGGAAATAATGGAGCACAGAGAGCGAAAACTGAATGTCTCGGAAGGGCACTTGGCAGAGGAAGATTTGGAGTTTCTGGCCGTTCAGGAATGGGAGCTGGAGATCGCCTACAGACAGCTGCTAGAATCTGCTCAGCAGCAGGGTGGTGCTACCTGTGCCGGGGACTATCAGGAAATACCAGTTGACAACTATGAAATCCTGGCTGAAGAATCAGCAGTGGAAAATCTGGAGATTGCCATCCCCAAAGCAGAAGTGCTGACTAACCTTGAGGATCCTGTTCCTGCTTGGGATGATCTTGGATGGAGGAATGTACCTGTCCAGCAGCATGCCAGAGAATCGGCAGTGGAAAATCTGAAGATTGGCATCCCTAAAGCTGAAGTGGATGATATGGAGTTCCAGGGAGCTAGGGCAGTTGGCTCATCTTCCCAGCTACAGATTACAGAAGGTATGGACTTAAGGGACTGTTCAGAGGATGTTATGGATTATGCATCGCCTGCCCAAGTACTGGCAGCAGGACAGAGTACTGCAGACCCCGGCTCTACACCCGTGGCAGTTTTGGAGGCCCGAGGTGAGAAGGTGATGGTTCCTCTTTCCCAGGGGATTTCAGAGATGCAGGGGGGAGAAACAGCCATTTTCCCTCCCCAACAGTTAGCCAGAGCAGATGGGGTGGAGTCCCCAGCAGAAGTGCTGGCAACAGGGCAGAGTGCTAGCAACCTCTGCCCAGCAACGGAAACAACTGTGGAGTTTCTTGGAGCCGGGGCAGTTGGCCCATCTCTCGCGCAACAAGCTGAGGTGGTAAAGATTTTACCCCGAGCTGAATCACTGGCAGCAGGGCAGAATGCTACTGGCCGCTGCACACAACTGCCACTTGAGCGGATATCGGTGGATGGGACTACGGTCTCCACTCACAGCAACCCAGCGGAAGAGCTGGCAACAGAGCAGAGTGCCGCGGGCCTCTGCTCTCAACTAACAGAAGAGGGAGTTCCTGTGGTACTGGATGGGACTTCAGTCCTCACTGACACAACCCCAGAAAATGGTGTGACACTGGGACAGGAGGATGTCAGCCTTGCTTTGCAAGCACTGGGGGATTTTCACCTACCCCAAGTGGATGGGACTTCAGTCTCCACTTGTATACCCCAGGGATGCTGGGCAGTCGGCCCAGATCCCCAACAGCATGACGGACTGAGCCCAGTCACCCTGCCTTCTCTCCAGCGGCTGAAAGGACTCCAGGGAGAAGGGCCAGTCCAGGCCTCTCCCCAGCGGCGGGTATGTTCTCTAAGAGAGGCAGAGGTTGGCTGGGTAAGTAATGCTCTGTTTGGAGCAATTTATTTGGGGTGCTGTGTGGATACCAGCATTAGAAGAAGGGACCTACGGACTAACTTCGGAGTCAACCCGTCTGGGGTCCCCTCCTCTGTTAGTCTCCTGCCGAAAGGGGAGAGATGTAACGGGAAGGCCCAGGGAACTCAGAATCGCTTAGAAAGTATGAGATACCCTGTGTCTCTATTAGGGGCGCAGGGTGAATGAAAACCCCAATATGGTCTATGATAGCCATATTCAATCCTGCACATACATTGTATCTAGATTGGATGTGTACTGTGAGGGGGGGTTGTGTAATCATTGCTGTGAGGAGTTAAGGTGATTTGCATTCTATTGTCTATTATGAATTAAGTCTGCTACTGTGACGATGTGGATTGGAGCTGGTCGACCGTCTGGCTGCATATTATGGGATGTTGAAGTGTCGTCTGTGAGGAGGGGGGGAATCACCCCTCCTGCTAAGACTGTTTACTGAAGGAGAAGTTTGAACACACCTGACCTGTATCACCATTGTCATTGGACAGTTTAACCAGCCCTGTTTCCCAAAGGATGGGAGGGGAGGGTTTTGAAGAGAAATGTGTTACCATGTGTTTTGAAAATAAAGTCATTCCCTGTTTTGGAACTTGAATACAGAGCGTTGTCTCGTATCTGGGGGGAGAATCATTCGTATGGGGTCTTATTCAGCTGGTTGGAGTGTCTGGTGGCTGTCGTGTGGTTGGAAAGGGAATATCCTAACGGTGTTAACCCCTTTCATATTTGGGGTGCCGTTACAGCGAGATTGACGAGGTCTTTCACCGCAAGGGTTGGGACAAGATACCGTTACCCGCGCTCCGTGCACCGAGGGATCTGCCCATGTCTACAGGGGATAGTACACCATGGGTGGAGGTCCCGGAGGCCGGGGAGGAATCTGGTCTCTTGCCTACCCTTCCATCCTGTGAATCACCTACTGTTTCATCCGTTCCGGTGACGGGAACCCATCGTTCATTGCTGCGGGCTCCCAAGTCCAAGCCAACGGAGGTAGTTAAAGTACCTCGGCATCCGGAGTCCATAGTCCAGCCTGGAGGAGGAGACCGTGCCACCATGCCACCTCTGGCCCGGCTACAACGGCTCTTCTGTCAGAGAGTTGCCCGTGAATATGGGTGGGAGTACCCAATCCTACCCCGGGACTTGCTTTTTGAAGTGGAGGTTCTGCGGCAGCGATGGTATGATGAGTTTGTCTGGGAAAAGCTTAAAGTTCCCCATGCTCGCCGATATCTTTCATGCTCATCTCCCCTGTCCAAGAAGTTCAAGGACTGTAAAGCGGAGTGGATGTTGGGTCGGCACATCCATGCGGACAAGGTGCTTATTTGTCGCAAGGACGGAGAGAACATTGAGTATAATGTGGAGACTTTCGATAAGCACCTGAAGCCCCTGTTCCTGCCGCACCCAAAGTTCTACCTTTAGGAGGAAAAGACTCCTGTGTGCTCTATTATTGTTCATTGCTGAACTTGCCAGAACACAAGGACTGTGCCCTATTTTTTTTTGGATTTGGGCGTTTTACTCTTTTGGAGAAATGGGAGCTGTTACTGTTTGTTCTCCCTCTTTATCCCTGCACTGCAAAGAAGATAATGACTTTGGGGCGTAGTTAGTGTAGACACAGAGAAAAGAAGAAAATAAAGTTGTCTGGAGAATTTGGCCAAGTGTCATTACTGTGGCACTGTCACCAGGTGGCAGTGTTGCGCAACGACAGTTTTTTTTTTTTACACTTGCATCACCATACTCATTGGAGCGAATGGGCCTTTTCAAGGACAGGCCCGTTCATTCCAAGAAAACACACATTGTGTTAGGATGTTGTTTTTTCCTTTCTGCAGGAGATTCGTCTGTCAAGGCTGCTGAGTGTGGGTGGTCCTTAGATAGTCGGAGGGAGGATGGTGCATGTGTAAATGTCAGAAGTGTTTTATTGAAAGTTTTATAGTTCTACTGTTTTATATTTTCCCTTTCCCATTCTAGGTCTTGGCACAGTTCAGGGCTAATTTGTATGGTTTAGTCTCTGGGCGGAGCTCATTCACCACCTTTGTGGGGTGTGGGTTTGGACCAGACACTGGGGACCAGTGTCAAATTACAGGGTGGAGAGTGTAGCAGGTATTTAAATTTGGGGGGAGCATCTGGGTTAGTTAACCCAGATGTACTAATTGTTAGGGAATCTGAGAATCCCTTTTGTGGTTCTTGGAGGACTCTGGTGGTGCAAGGTTCCCTGTGGCCTGCAGGTGGCGTTGTCGCCCTGGGCCGGAGTTGAACCTGCACCGCAAGACTGTACCTTTTTTGTCCTTTCCTGGCGCCGGTACAGCGGGGCGGGGAACCCGCTGTGACGCAGAGGGAGAGGAGATAAAAGGGGTGGACGCCCTGACCTCGGGGTTCAGAGTTGGAGGACCCGACCGCACCCAGGCACCTTCGGCCTGGGTGCTGGCGTTCCGGAGATCTGGGCCCAGGTGCCCTTGACCTGGCCGGAGCGAGGGATGGAGTCCATCCCAGGCACCTTAAGCCTGGGGTGAGGTACTATGGCCAAGGCCTGGGGCCCAGTAACTTCGACTGTGTTCCGCGAGGGTGGAGGAGTCTGAGGGGCCCTAAGGTGTTGGGACCCGTATCTGAGGCGAGGAGGCCGGGGAGTGTAACCCTTCCGGATAGCCCGGTACAACATTAATCCGGTGACGGCGGGGCCTCTGGTAACTCCCTTGGAGGGATGTCTTCCCCCTGACAGGGGCTGCAACGTAGCGAAGGTAACTCCAGTTCCTGTTCACTAGAGTCGCTGGAAGAGACTCTGAAGCCAAAAAGTCCATTTAATAGCCACTGTGCTTAGCAACCGTTGGTGAAACCTCAACGGTTTAGTTTCTTTGAGGATTGTGCCTTGACCTACTCCCCACCAATACTGAACTGTTCTATGGGTCTCAAACTGTCTGCTCGCAAAGGACAATTTGTTTGCCGTTATGGAATAAATAAGTGTTGGACCTTTTCAGTGTGTGGTACTCCAATTACTGGAAGCAAAGGGGGTTATCAGCAGAACAGACTTGGCTCTGAACGTATACACAGCCCGGGTGTAATTAGATGCTGGCCTTCACCTCTACATGATGTAATCTAAATAGGGATGAGATCGGTGTTCGAGTCGAACATACGTTCGACTCGAACATCGGCTGTTCGATCGTTCGGCGAACATCGAACGATTTGGGCCGTTCGCACCAAATTCGAGTGACGCGAACGGCCCACAATACACTGCGCCAAGCATGCACTGTGACCCCGCATGCTTGGCCAATCACAGCGCCAGGAGCTAGGAGAGCCATAATTGGCCACAGGCAGGTTGCCTGTGGCCAATTATAGCTCAGGGGGTTTAGCACACGCCCCACACTATAAAAGGCCGCCAGCGCGGCGGCCTTGTGTAGTGTGTTCCGGCGCAGGGAAAGAGAAGGATAGGCAGGGACAGTGTTGATATTCTTTGTGCTATTCTTGTGTGCAGGGAGAGAGAAGGATAGGCAGGGAGAGTGTCAGTGTCATATTCTTTGCTAAACCTTGTGTGCAGGGAGAGAGAAGGATAGGCAGGGAGAGTGTCAGTGTCATATTCTTTGATAAACCTTGTGTGCAGGGAGAGAGAAGGATAGGCAGGGGACAGTGTCATTGTCATATTCTTTACTAAACCTTGTGTGCAGGGAGAGAGAAGGATAGGCAGGGAGAGTGTCAGTGTCATATTCTTTGATAAACCTTGTGTGCAGGGAGAGAGAAGGATAGGCAGGGGACAGTGTCAGTGTCATTGTTGCTAAGCCTCCTGCACAGTATACACCTGAAGCTAGCCCTTATTGCTGTGTTTTCCTGGTGTGTTACACTAACAGGCATTTGCAGCACTTACAGCAGGCGTAGTGTGATTCCTGCAAAATATACTTCTGAAGCTAGCCCGTATTGCTGTGTTTTCCTGGTGTGTTACACCAACAGGCATTTGCAGCACTTACAGCAGGCGTAGTGTGATTCCTGCAAAATATACTCCTGAAGCTATCCCGTATTGCTGTGTTTTCCTGGTGTGTTACACTAACAGGCATTTGCAGCACTTACAGCGGGTGGAGTGTGCCTCCTGCACATTATACACCTGAAGCTAGCCCGTATTGCTGTGTTTTCCTGGTGTGTTACACCAACAGGCATTTGCAGCACTTACAGCAGGCGTAGTGTGATTCCTGCAAAATATACTCCTGAAGCTAGGCCTTATTGCTGTGTTTTCCTAGTGTGTTACACCAACAGGCATTTGCAGCACTTACAGCAGGCGTAGTGTGATTCCTGCAAAATATACTCCTGAAGCTAGGCCTTATTGCTGTGTTTTCCTAGTGTGTTACACCAACAGGCATTTGCAGCACTTACAGCAGGCGTAGTGTGATTCCTGCAAAATATACTCCTGAAGCTAGGCCATATTGCTGTGTTTTCCTAGTGTGTTACACCAACAGGCATTTGCAGCACTTACAGCAGGCGTAGTGTGATTCCTGCAAAATATACTTCTGAAGCTAGCCCGTATTGCTGTGTTTTCCTGGTGTGTTACGCCAACAGGCATTTGCAGCACTTACAGCAGGCGTAGTGTGATTCCTGCAAAATATACTCCTGAAGCTAGCCCGTATTGCTGTGTTTTCCTGGTGTGTTACACCAACAGGCATTTGCAGCACTTACAGCAGGCGTAGTGTGATTCCTGCAAAATATACTCCTGAAGCTAGGCCTTATTGCTGTGTTTTCCTAGTGAGTTACACCAACAGGCATTTGCAGCACTTACAGCAGGCGTAGTGTGATTCCTGCAAAATATACTCCTGAAGCTAGGCCATATTGCTGTGTTTTCCTAGTGTGTTACACCAACAGGCATTTGCAGCACTTACAGCAGGCGTAGTGTGATTCCTGCAAAATATACTTCTGAAGCTAGCCCGTATTGCTGTGTTTTCCTGGTGTGTTACGCCAACAGGCATTTGCAGCACTTACAGCAGGCGTAGTGTGATTCCTGCAAAATATACTCCTGAAGCTAGCCCGTATTGCTGTGTTTTCCTGGTGTGTTACACCAACAGGCATTTGCAGCACTTACAGCAGGCGTAGTGTGATTCCTGCAAAATATACTCCTGAAGCTAGGCCTTATTGCTGTGTTTTCCTGGTGTGTTACGCCAACAGGCATTTGCAGCACTTACAGCAGGCGTAGTGTGATTCCTGCAAAATATACTCCTGAAGCTAGGCCTTATTGCTGGTTTTCCCATCTCCCTGCAGGCCATTAGAATGTCTGGAAGGCAAACAAGGAGAGGCAGACAGTCAGGAGCCAATAAAAGAGGGCAAGCAGGCTCTGTGTCTAGAGACAACAGTGCTGGTCGTGGACGCGGTGCATCGCCATCAGCACGTGGCCATGGGACACGCTTGTCCTTCTTTTCGGCAGCTGGACGTGTTGAGCCGCATCATGCCGAAGATTTGGTAGAGTGGATGACCAAGCCCTCCTCATCCTCCTCATCCTCTCTCACCCAGGCTCAGGGTACTGGCAAAGCAGCTGCCAAAGCGTCCTCTTCCCTGGTATCAATGTCATCATCAGTCACTCCTTCCCTAGACCCACCATGTCCTCCTGAGGAGTCCCCCGAACTGTTTGAGCACAGTGTTGGGTACATATTCCAGGAGGATGCCCAGCGTTTCGAAGGGTCTGATGATGATACCCAGCTAGAGGAAGGCAGTAGCGTGAGAGCAGAGAGAGGGGATGCTCAAGAAGGACACCAATCTGGCAGTCATGTTCCAGCAGCTGCAGCATACTGCCAGATTGGCTCCAGTGATGAGGGGATGATGAGGTCACTGACTCCACGTGGGTGCCTAATAGGAGAGAGGAGGAGGAGGCACATCTCCAACGAGGCAGGATGCCCTCGGGGGGCCAGCTTAAGGGCAGCACACCGACGGAATCACACCGCAGAGCTCCGCCTGTGCAGGGCGCAGCCTCTGCCCGTTATTCAAAAAGTTCTTTGGTGTGGGCCTTTTTTGAGTCGAGTGCATCAGATGCTGTTTGCAACATATGTCTCAAGCGTATATCGCGTGGCCAAAACATCAGCCGCTTGGGCACCACATGCTTGACCAGACATATGTTGACCTGCCATGCAGCTCGTTGGCAAGCCTACCTTAAAGACCCACACCAAAGAACAAAGCGGACCTCTCCTTGCACCGCATCAGCTGGGATCTCCAACCCCACTATACCTTCAGTCCTCTCTGAAACCTGCACTGAGAGGAATGAAGGTGTAGAATTAGGTGTGTCACAGCCAAGTACTTGCGGGCACTCTGCTAGCAGTACACCGACGTCCGATTCTAGCAGGCAAATTTCCCTGCCCCAGCTGCTGGACCGTCGAAAGAAGTTCACTCCCAGCCATCCACATGCCCAGAAGTTGAATGCTAGCTTGGCTAAATTGCTAGCGCTTCAACTGCTGCCTTTTCAGTTGGTAGACTCGGCCCCCTTCCGTGAGTTTGTGCAATGTGCGGTTCCTCAGTGGCAGGTTCCCAAACGCCACTTTTTCTCACGGAAGGCGATTCCGGCTCTCTACCGGCTCTCTACCGGCATGTGGAAGGCAATGTCTTGGCCTCGCTGGACAGGGCGGTCAGCGGTAAGGTGCATATTACCGCTGACTCATGGTCCAGCAGGCATGGACAGGGACGTTACCTTTCTTTCACGGCCCATTGGGTCACTCTTTTGGCAGCTGGGAAGGATGCAGAACAAGGTGCAGTAGTGTTGGAGGTTGTTCCGCCGCCACGCCTCCAAAATGCTACTACTGGTTGTCACACACCTCTCTCCTCCACCCCCTCCTCTTCTTCTTCCTCCATGGCCTCTTCCTGTGCTTTGTCCTCGGAACCAGCGGTGCTCCGTAGGCGTTCAAGGGGCTACGCAAGTACGCAGGCAAAAATATGCCATGCCGTGCTTGCGCTGGTGTGTTTGGGGGACAGGAGCCACACTGGGGCAGAGGTTCTGTCTCCTCTGCAGGGGCAGGCCGAGAGGTGGTTGACGCCACGTCAGCTTAAGCCAGGAATGTGGTTTGCGACAATGGCACCAACCTCCTCTCCGCCCTCCGACAGGGACAACTGACCCATGTGCCCTGTGTGGCTCACATCCTTAACCTGGTGGTGCAGCGGTTCTTGGGCAGGTACCCGGGCTTACAGGATGTCCTGAGGCAGGCCAGGAAAGTCTGTGTGCATTTCTGCAGATCTTATAATGCCAGTGCTCGCCTGGCTGAGCTGCAAAAGGAGTTGAACCTGCCCAAGAACCGCCTTATATGTGACATGCCCACCAGGTGGAACTCAACGTTGGCCATGCTGCAGCGGCTGCACACGCAGCAGAGGGCCATCAATGAGTACCTGTGCGACTACGGCACCAGGACAGGGTCAGGGGAGCTCGGGTTTTTTCACCACGCCAGTGGGGCATGATCAGGGCTGCATGCACTGTCCTGGCACCATTTGAGGAGGCCACGAGGATGGTGAGCAGTGACAGTGCATGCATCAGTGACACTGTACCTCTTGTCCACCTGTTGGAACATACGCTGCGTGGAATAATGGACAGGGCACTTGAGGCAGAACAGAGGCAGGAAGAGGAGGACTTCCTTGCCTCTCAAGGCCCCCTTTACCCAGACAGTGTTCCTTCTGTCCCACCCATCACACAGGAAGAGGAGGAGGAGGATTGTGTCAGCATGGAGGTGGAGCCTGGCACTCAGCATGTCATGGATATGCATTAATGTCTGTCTGCCATCTTACCTTCCTCCTCATGTGTTCATCTAGAGACCAGACCTCCTTCACCTGGCTTCCTTTATAATCTCCTCCCAGCCTGACTCCACCCCAGGCCCTATCACTGAACACTATATTAACCTGTGCACTGCAAGCCTGCTTTGCTGATCAACGTGTTTGTTAGGCATTGTGTGTTTGGGTTCCTGCCTGCCGTGTGCTACGTCTGTCTCTCTGTTACGTTATTGGCTTGTCCCCGACTATCCCTGTCTGCTCGTGACCCTTGACCTTCGGCTCGTTCTTCGTTATCCTTGTCTGCTTGTGGCCCCTGACCTTCAGCTTGTTATTCGGTTCTCTCTTATCGTGTGCTGCTGCTTCCCCTCTTTTCCCCTTATCCTACGGGGCGTGAGCTAGGAAACTCCAGGGGCCGCGACCTGGTCCCAGCCTGCAGCTAACATCCTCACCACTAGAGGCCCTGGAGAAGACCAGCTGGGTCTTAGACTCCACGCCCTGGGGAATCTTGGCTCTAGCTTCCGTTTGGATCCCGGTTGTGCTCCTCTGGTCCCGCTTTCCACAACCACCCAGTTCCCTATCCGCAGAAGCCAGCCATAGGGTTCACTACCTCGCGGTGCACTCCTGTCCCCCTACGGTGTGCATCTGTCACCTGGCCACAGGTGACCCTGACAGTTTGATCAGCCATGAACCCGGCTGACATCCCGCTTCCCGCGGATGATCCATTGCAGGGCATAGTTCGCAGACTTGAGACCCAGGAATCAAATCAGACTCAGGTGATGCGATTCCTCCAGGATCTGGCTTCTCGATTCGAGCAGCTTCAGGTCTCCTTGGGAACCCCGAATCCGCAACCCCAAGTACAACCAGCGGCTGTACCTATCGCACCAGTCGCAGCCTCACACTCACTAAGATTGCCAGCTCCGTTCCGTTTCTCTGGGGACTCCAAGGCCTGCAGGGGGTTTCTCAGCCAATGCACAATTCATTTTGAGCTTCAGCCTCAAAGCTTCCTGTCTGACCGGGCTAAGGTAGCCTATATCATTTCCCTCTTCTCCGGTGAAGCTTTGGCCTGGGCTGCCCCCCTGTGGGAGAGGAACGATCCGGTGGTTTCCAGTCTGTCCGATTTCTTGAAGCTCTTTCGTAACATCTTCGAAGAGTCGGCTCGGGCTTCTTCAGCGGCTAGTGCTGTCTTACGTCTTCGCCAAGAATCTAGTTCAGTGGGGCAATATGCTCTTCAGTTTCGTATCCACACAGCTGAATTGAGCTGGAATAATGAGGCCCTGGTCGCTACCTTTTTACATGGCCTCTCTGACCGAGTGAAAGACGAATTAGCGGGAAGAGCCATTCCCGTCGGTCTGGACGATGTAATTTCATTATGCAACCAGATCGACATTCGTTTTCAAGAGAGGTCCTTAGAAAAAAAACGCCAGCACTCTCTGGGTCCTAGCCAGTCTGAGCTCCCCTCCCTTCATTCCGTGGAGCATCCTCTACCTGCTGAAGAACCTATGCAGCTGGCCCGGACCAGACTAACCCCCGAAGAACGTGCTAGGCGCAGAACTCTGGGCTTGCGCCTCTATTGTGGGGGCAAGGGTCATTTTCGTGACTCCTGCTCGCTTCGTCCGGGAAACGCTTGGGTCTAATACATTTGGAAGAAGGAGTATTGGACCCAGAAACATCACCTTCTCGCCTGCTCTTGCCGGTGTTCCTTCATGTAGGCACTTCTCCTCAGTCAACCCTTGCATACCTGGATTCCGGGGCTGCCGGCAATTTTATGGATTGGAGAACTGCTTCTTCTATGAAGCTTACCCTTTCACCTCTCACTACCCCATTGGTAGTCTCGGCAATTGATGGCACTGTTCTCCCAGGGGGCCCTATTCGCTTCCAGACGCTACCCATTAGGATGTCGGTAGGGATTCTCCACCAGGAGTGGATATCCTTTCTTATTCTACCCAAGGCCTCTACCCCAGTTGTATTGGGCCTCCCTTGGCTACAGCTCCACTCTCCACATGTGGACTGGGTCTCTGGGCAGATCCTGGCCTGGGGTTCCTCATGTTTCTCGTCGTGTCTTCTCAAGGTGACCCCCAAGGAGAGTCTTCCGGTTGCTGCCACTTCTGTTTCTTCTGATCTTCCTGCTGCATACAGCGATTACCGGGATGTGTTCTGTAAGAAATCAGCTGAGGCGCTTCCTCCCCACAGGTCTTTTGACTGTGCTATTGATCTTGTCCCCGGAGCAACTCTACCCAGGGGTCGTACCTACCCTCTGTCCATCCCAGAGACCCAGGCCATGTCGGAGTATGTCGCAGAGAATTTGGAGAGAGGTTTCATCCGGAAATCCTCATCGCCTGCAGGGGCAGGGTTCTTTTTTGTTGCCAAAAAGGATGGTACCTTAAGACCCTGCATCGATTATCGGGGTTTAAATGCGGTTACTATTAAAAATCGATACCCCTTACCCTTAATATCTGAGCTATTCGATAGGTTGAAGGGTGCCTCCATTTTCACCAAGTTGGATCTCAGAGGCGCGTACAATCTCATTCGAATACGGGAGGGTGACGAATGGAAGACTGCATTCAACACTAGAGACGGGCATTACGAATATCTGGTGATGCCTTTTGGTCTGTGTAATGCTCCAGCCGTGTTTCAAAACTTTGTCAATGAAATCTTCAGAGATCTGCTGTACCAGTTTGTTGTCATCTATCTGGATGACATTCTGATCTTTTCTGAAAATCTGCTCGTCCACAGAAACCATGTCCGCACTGTACTTCAACGTCTTAGAGAGAACAATCTCTATGCCAAGCTGGAGAAATGTTCCTTTGAATGTTCTGAGGTCCTGTTTTTGGGGTGCTTCGTCTCATGTTCGGGGCTTCGTATGGACCCTGGGAAGGTCTTGGCTATCACCAACTGGCCTCTTCCTGCTAGCCTCAAGGCCACACAGCGCTTTCTTGGCTTCACTAATTATTATAGGCAGTTCATAAGGAATTACTCTTCCATTGCCGCGCCTATTATCGCTTTGACCAAGAAGGGTGTGAATGCCAGAGACTGGCCTCCCGAAGCTGTCTCTGCATTTCACAACCTGAAACAGGCCTTTGTTTCTGGCCCCCTCTTGAGGAGACCAAATCCTGGGAATGCATTTTTTATTGAAGTGGACGCTTTCTCAATGGGGGTGGGAGCTGTGCTTCTTCAAATCTTTGAGAAGAGACGCCAACCATGTGCGTTCTTCTCCCAAAAAAATTCTCAGGCAGAGAGGAATTATGCCATCGGTGATCGGGAACTTCTCGCAATTAAATTGGCGTTAGAGGAGTGGCGTCATCTCTTGGAGGGTTCCCCTCACTCCATAACGATCTTTACCGATCACAAGAATTTACAGTATCTAAAGAATGCTAAACGTCTGAATCCTAGACAGGCCAGATGGAGTCTCTTCTTTGCCCGTTTTAATTTCACGATTACCTACAAACCTGGTTCCTGCAACGGTCGGGCTGATGCGCTCTCTAGGTCATTTGACACTTTGGACGAGGAGTCCGCCCCTGAACCTGAGCCGATCATTCCCACCTCATGCATTGTTGCCCACTCTACCACCCTGAAGTCAAAAATTCCGCCTGGTAAGACCTTTGTCCCCACTGAGCTAAGAGCTAAGATCCTTCATTGGGGACATGATTCCAAGGTGGCAGGGCATTCTGGATTCCTCCGATCCTTCCTACTCATCAGTCGTCACTACTGGTGGCCTAAACTCCGCTCAGACGTCAAAGACTACGTTAAAGCTTGTCATGTCTGTGCTCAGTCCAAATCCTCCACACAAGCTCCTGCTGGTCTCCTCATGCCCTTGCCCATTCCTAAGGAACCCTGGGCCCATATTGCCATGGATTTTATCACCGATCTCCCACTGTCTGAGAATAATACAGTCATTTGGGTGGTAATCGATCGATTCTCCAAGATGGCTCATTTTGTTCCTCTTCCTGGTCTTCCTTCTGCCCCTGCCTTGGTCCCCATTTTCATTCGGGAAATTCTCCGCCTACATGGGGTCCCTTCTCATATTGTTTCCGACAGGGGAGTCCAATTCACGTCTCGTTTTTGGAGAGCCTTTTGCAAATCCCTCAATATTGTCTTGGATTTTTCTTCTTCTTACCATCCCCAATCCAATGGACAGACTGAGAGGGTTAATCAGGAGTTAGAGGTCTTTCTTTGCACCTTTGTGTCTTCTCACCATGACGATTGGTCCTCTCTACTCCCGTGGGCAGAATTCTCCCATAACAATCATGTGAATACCAGTTCGCAGAAGACACCCTTTTTCACAGTTTATGGAAAACACCCTCCACTTCCTCTTCCCATGATCTGTTCTCCAGACATTCCAGCTTTGGCTTCGGTTCAGGAGTCTCTCAATTCCGTTTGGGGTCACGTTCATGATTCCCTCCGGGCAGCTGCTGAAAAATTCAAAGGCTTTGCCGACCACCACAGGCGTAAACCGCCTTCTCTTCAGCCAGGGGACAAAGTCTGGCTCTCTACCAGGAACATCAAGCTCCGAGTTCCTTCTCTGAAGTTTGCTCCACGATTCATCGGTCCATACATGGTAACTGCTAAACTGAATCCGGTTTGTTTCAAACTCCAGATTCCTAAGAGCCTTAAAATCACTAACTCCTTTCATGTTGCTCTTCTAAAGCCTTTAGTCCTCAATAAATTCTCTCGTCCTCTCCCTACCGTGGCGCCTGTCTCTGAGGATAATCAGGAGTACGAGATCAGTCAAATTCTGGACTCCCGACTCTGTAAAGGCGTTCTTCAGTACCTCGTTCATTGGAAAGGGTTTGGTCCTGAGGAGAGGTCTTGGATCACTGCATCTGAGGTCTTTGCACCTCGTCTGTTAAAGGAGTTTCATCTGAAGTTTTCCTCTAAACCTGGGCTCAGGCGGGGAAGGGGGAGGCCTCGTAAGAGGGAGGGTACTGTCATGGATATGCATTAATGTCTGTCTGCCATCTTACCTTCCTCCTCATGTGTTCATCTAGAGACCAGACCTCCTTCACCTGGCTTCCTTTATAATCTCCTCCCAGCCTGACTCCACCCCAGGCCCTATCACTGAACACTATATTAACCTGTGCACTGCAAGCCTGCTTTGCTGATCAACGTGTTTGTTAGGCATTGTGTGTTTGGGTTCCTGCCTGCCGTGTGCTACGTCTGTCTCTCTGTTACGTTATTGGCTTGTCCCCGACTATCCCTGTCTGCTCGTGACCCTTGACCTTCGGCTCGTTCTTCGTTATCCTTGTCTGCTTGTGGCCCCTGACCTTCAGCTTGTTATTCGGTTCTCTCTTATCGTGTGCTGCTGCTTCCCCTCTTTTCCCCTTATCCTACGGGGCGTGAGCTAGGAAACTCCAGGGGCCGCGACCTGGTCCCAGCCTGCAGCTAACATCCTCACCACTAGAGGCCCTGGAGAAGACCAGCTGGGTCTTAGACTCCGCGCCCTGAGGAATCTTGGCTCTAGCTTCCGTTTGGATCCCGGTTGTGCTCCTCTGGTCCTGCTTTCCACAACCACCCAGTTCCCTATCCGCAGAAGCCAGCCATAGGGTTCACTACCTCGCGGTGCACTCCTGTCCCCCTACGGTGTGCATCTGTCACCTGGCCACAGGTGACCCTGACACAGCATCATCAGCAGCAGTCTTTTAGGGATAATTTACAGTCCCAAGAAACCAGTGGACTTGTACGTGGCTGGGAGGAGGTGGCTGTGGATCATGTCGTCCTTAGTGACCCAGAGGACTCCGGACCGAATCCCTCAGCTAACCTACGCTGCATGGCCTCCATGATCCTGCAAAGTCTGCGGAAGGATCCTTGTATTCCTCGGATCAAGGAGAGGGACCATTACTGGCTGGCCACTCTCCTTGATCCACGGTACAAGGGTAAGGTTGCGGACCTTATCTTACTGTCGAAGAGGGAGCAGAGGATGAGACAACTCCGGGAGGCCTTGCAGAAAGGTCTGTGCAAAGCGTTCCCAGAGACTGGGAGGTTACAAACTCCTGGTCCTGGACAACGAGTTGCTGAGGCTTCGGTCAGTCAAAGAAGGAGCGGTGGGGAAGGTGGCCGTCTGACCGATGCGTTCAGACAATTCTTTAGTCCGCAGCCCCAAGGTATGATCGGTTCCAGCAACCATCGCCAGCGTCTGATATACATGGTTCAGGAATACCTAGGGGCAAGGTCAGACTTGGACACCTTCCCCGCCGAAAATCCTCTGGAACTCCACATCATCCACTTCGGCTTTAGGGATGGCAATCTCCAGATTTTCCACTGCTGATTCTTCAGCCAGGATTTCAGAGTGGTCAACTGGTATTTCCTGATAGTCCCAGGCAAAGGTAGCACCACCCTGCTGCTGAGCAGATTCTAGCAGCTGTCTGTAGGCGATCTCCAGCTCCCATTCCTGAACGGCCAGAAATTCCAAATCTTCCTCTGCCCAGTGCCCTTCCGAGACATTCAGTTTTCGCTCTCTGTGCTCCATTATTTCCTCCAAACGCCACTCCCGATCACTCCCAAAGTCAGGGTCACTGGACAGCCCCCAATACAACAATCCCAGGCCATCATAGTCAAAGCCTTCCGTGGGGCTGTCATCCGCTGACCATGGGCACTCTTGGGCTACATACCACCGGAGGGCTCTGTAGCTCTCGTCCAACCGCATCTCTGCCTGGATCAGCCTGCTTAACTCAGCTGTCCACTCTTGCTTCGGTTGTTCCGCCAATAACAGCATTCGTACTTCATACTGCGACCAGTACCTTACATGGATGGAGGGGAGAACTTTTCCCTGGTGTTGCTGCTCGAGAGCTAGCACTTTCTTCCAGAGTTCGCAGCGGATTGAATCAGACCATCCCAGCAGGACCTCCTCTGATACTGGTCCTCTATGCTGTATCTGCATCTCTCGCCACCTCCTTCTGAATTCCTTTTCCATGTCGGCTGGTATCTGTATCTCTCCTCTCCTTTCAGTTGATGCTGCTTTTTTAGGTGTTGTCTCCGATTGCCGTATTTCCGCCATTCTCTGCTCATGTTGCCGCTCATCCTGCCGCTCGATGTCTCTAATGGCTTCCTGTATGGCGGTCTCTGATGGGTTAGCACCATATAATGCCAACCGCTGTCGCACTCGTTGCTGAAACAAATCTTCAACTGACCAGGGTCCTGCATCACCCTCCTTCGGCTGCATAGCTGGTCATTCACTGTGGTGGTTTGGAGTGTCCCAGGAACTGGAGGGGAAATCCCGCTGCTGCCAACCAATGTAACGGCACCCCAAATACGAAAGGGGGTAACGCCGTTCAGATCCCTTCCCTCTCCTGGACACAAATTCCCTGTTGCTCCTCCACAGCCAGGCGATCACTTCCCATAATATTAATCCTTCCAGAAGAAACGAGACGTACTCTGTCTCTTCCAGGATACGAGACAACGCTCTGTATTTCAAGTTCCAAAACAGGGAATCACTTTATTTTCAAAACACATGGTAACACATTTCTCTTCAAAACCCTTCCCTCCCATCCTTGGGGAACAATGACAATGACAATGGTGATACAGGTCAGGTGTGTTCAAACTTCTCCTTCAGTAAACAGTCTTAGCAGGAGGGGTGATTCCCCCCCCCTCACAGAAGACACTTCAACATCCCATAATATGCAGCCAGACGGTCGACCAGCTCCAATCCACATCGTCACAGTAGCAGACTTAATTCATAATAGACAATAGAATGCAAATCACCTTAACTCCTCACAGCGATGATTACACAACCCCCCCCCCCCCCTCACAGTACACATCCAATCTAGATACAATGTATGTGCAGCATTGAATATGGCTATCATAGACCATATTGGGGTTTTCATTCACCCTGTGCCCCTAATAGAGACACAGGGTGGTTGACACATAAGAGGCATTGGGGGAGCTGAAGCAAGGGTATCTCATACTTTCTAAGCGATTCTGAGTTCCCCGGGCCTTCCCGTTACAATATATATATGTAGCGGGTGGTTAAATTTAGGGGAAGCATCTGAGTGGTAACTAGGCTCAGATGCACTAATTGTTAGGTTTCATGGACCATTTCTATCCCTGGGAGATGGTACTGGTGTGTAGTTCCCTGGGGCCTATAGGTGGCGCTGTTGCCATAGGCCCGGGTTGAACCAACCGCAGTACAATGTTGTGCCTTTTTTTGTCCCCTCTTGGCAGCAGTACGGCGGGGCGGGGAACCTGCTGTGCCTGTCGGGAGAGGATATAAAAGGGGGCGGCCATCTTCCAGTGGGGTCGGTTCCACGCTCAGGCACCTTAGGCCTGGGTGCGTGTGTGTCGCCTCCGGGTGCCCTAGGCCCGGAGGCCTGGTTGGGTTGTCTCCGGGTGCCCTAGGCCCGGAGACGGAGCTGCTGTTCCATCCCAGACACCTTCAGTCTGGGGTCAGGTACTTTGGAGAAAGGCCTGGAGCCCAGCAGCCTTCAGCTGGGATCTGCCAGGGACCGAGGCTCCCAGGGATCTGCCTTGTGAGGGGACCCGTATCGTATACAGGATTGAGGAGGCCAGGGAGGTGACCCTTTCTGAAGACCCAGCGCAGAGTCATGGTGACAGATGGGGCCTCTGGTAACTCTCCGGAGGGATGTTCTTGTCCTAAAAAGGGGCCAAGTTACTAAAGGAAGGAAGTGCGTTTTCTGTATGTCACAGTGGCAGTGACGCTACGCACACAAGGTCAGTGGCAGTGGCTTTCATCTTTTCCACCCGGTCAGTGGCAGTGACCAACCTCATGGTCTGTGGCAGGGACCGTGCGCCAAGCCTGTTCGTGCTAATCAGAACAGCAGAAAACCCAATTCAAGTTTGTGCCTGGACCTCCTCCCACCTTATCTGACCTGTGTCTTGTCCCAACCTGTCTGCTCTCAAAGAGACTGTTTATTGTGCTGAGAAAAATAAATAAGAGTTGGACCTTTCAGTTGGTGTGGACAGTTGCTTACTGGGGAGAACAAAAGGCTTGTTTCTGACTACCACAGAAGCGAGGTCAGCACTGGAGGTTTCTAAACACTGGCTGCAAGCAGGCCCGAGAAACTAACACCGCTCAACCTCCCTATTCAGGAGGGTACGGGCTTGTGGTGCAGTGTGCCTCATTCTTTCCTGCGGAGGAGCCAAACAGAAGAAAAGCAGGTAAAGTCTGGGGTTGGTGTGCTACTTATATATATATATATATTAGGCTGTATAAATATATCAGATACACTGCCTGCATGCCACCAACTAAGCTGCCTAATCTCTCTTAATTTATTACACTATATATACATATATATATATATATATATATATATATATATAAGCAGTATATAGTGTGGTGCTCGAATTTGCCGCAAACGCCCCATAATGTTCTAAATTAGTTGAACGGCGAACATCCGATGTTCGAGTCGAACTTACGTTTCGGGCTCATCCCTACCTGCCAGCATAGTGAATAACACCAGGAACCAAAGCATAAAAGTCTGTGTCAAATTTATAATTTAATTCCACAGTGAAAAGTCCAAATATTCAACACACCGTGTGAGGACTACTAGGAAATTAATACACCTCAATGCCACCACCACCATGTTAAACAGACCCTTCTCCCTTTGGAAACGCACTCACCAGGCCATATTGCCCCGCATTCTCATGAGAAGGCAATTACTTTAATGGTAACTGGATATCCATTTGGAAGTATTAAATCTTGCCTTTCCACCATATAATGACAGGACTCAGATTATCTCATCACATATGTGCAGGGGAGAAAGGAAAAAAGAGGCCTCCAATAGTACATTATTCCCACTAAAAATCGTTTATTTAAAAGGTTATATTGCGCTCACATTACTAAAATCTTATAACCACCATTAAAATACAAAACGGTCCCGCAGTAGTCCAAACTACAATCTCACCACCTCCACTCTGGTGATGACTGTCACTCTAGACTCAGACTCGTTCTCTCTGACATAGGTACATCACTTCCGATATCTGCGTAGCCACACCCCAACGCATTTCATCATTTCCGACTTCGTTACAGGGAATGGCTACACGGCAAGGCTTCATCTTTGCTGGAGTCCATGATATCTCGTGAACCTACACCGGCTATCCATATTATTACCTTTTTTTCTCATTTGGAGACCATTTATTGACTCAAGTGAATCCTGAAAATAGACTCATCCCAGTTTATTGTGTCCTTATAGGTTACTCAGCTTGCTAAGATCGTGCTAGTTTTGTCCCCCTATTTTACACAATATTTCTCTTAAACGTTTGTGTATTGACTATTATTGTTGGTATGAGCAATATTATATGGGTTTGTCCTTTTTTTCCTTCTGTGAATCTTGGACCTTTTTTATTTTAGTTGTTTTTGATTGAGTTTTATGATTAGGATTTACCACACAGGTTTATTATCATGTGGCACAATCTCTATCCTCACCACCTAAGCTTTTATCCTGTCTTTTAAGACGTGTTGTTTTTTTTCGTACTACATATTTTAAAGTTAACACCAATAACTAAATAAAATATATATATTTTTAATTAACCAGGGGCTTTTGTAGCATTGCTTGTGGCAGTTGGTGATTTTTCTTTCTTTTTTTCTTTTTTGCATTTCATATGCAACACTTTTATTTTTATTCTAATTTGTGTCCACTTATTGTTTTTAGCCCTTACTTACTTTTTGAACATGTGTAGCCATGCCTCTACATTGTTTATTAGTTCTCATTATTGCTATATCACGTGTGAAGTTACTGACTGTGGTTGCTTTTCAGGGGCTTGGACTATGCTACATGGTGCACTATTTCACACACCTGTCTCTTTAAACTTTTTGAGTGGTTTACCTACATCAATATTTAGGCATCGGATGATGCTATTTATTCCTCTGCCACCACTGACTACTTCTCTTATTCATGTCTGATACCATGGCTGTGATGTTGTTCATTGTAATGTATATGCCATTTGAAAACTATTCGATAAAAATTCTTATGGGAAAAAACATGTAACAGACCCTTTATCGATATCGATATTGATGATGACGATAATGATGATGAAGGCGTTGCTATTTCCATTGGTATGCTTTCATTCGTTTCTCTAAAACATTTTTTTTATTATTTATTTATTTTTGTTAAATTTCCTTTACCTCATTATCTTTGGATAGGAATCATGAATTAGTAATGTAACATAATTTAAGTTTTTGTAAATAGCAGTTTGATGAAATGTTAAGCCTGGAACCATCTGACACTCTATTTCTTTCAAATGCCATAATGCCTGGTTCATATGTCTCTTTTTATTCTCAGTCATTATACAATTATAACTTTAGACATTTACTTGGATGAATCAGGGAAGAGATATAACCCCTGGCAATGCCTTTTTTTATTTTTTGCTGTCCATGTCGCATTGATGAGGAAAACCCCAACTGCCAATAAACAGCTAATGCTGGCTATACACGTGTAGCGGTGTATCGTTTTCTTAAACCCAAAGAGACTACAGTTCCCAGCACGCTTTAAGGCACCCAGGGTGCATTGCCCCGCGCAAGGACTGCTGGGGTGGACTTTATAAGGGAGAGGCGGAGCCTGCCTCTTTCTCTTTGGACACCGCCCTCCCAGCAAGAGGATCCCTGTGCTGACCTGCTGTGTGTACAAGGCCTGAAGCCTGGGTCTTGTGCTTTTCCAAAGAGCCTTCCGCTCCACCGAGGAGCCTGCGGAGCATCTGATCCTGTTGCTGAGTGCTGTCATCAGGAGGACCGAAGACCCGGGTGTCGTGGACACTGTGAATCGAGTCACAGTAACGGAAGTAACGGACAAGGACTAGTCCGGTCGGGTGAGAGAGCATCTGCTCAGAGCTACACCACAGTATCTCTAGGCCCATTAACTTTATACAGGGCCATCACAGTGATTGCAGTTACACTCTGGGGAGACTATCTGCTGAACTGAGTTATTAGTCTCCCTGGCATTATAACGTTACTGATCATCGTTGCTTTGTTGGATTACAATTGTTCTTAAAGTGCACCACCGTGTTTTGCTAGCGAAGATTTCTTCCAGAGAACTATACCCAAATCATAGTCAGGCCTGACTGGGTAGTATAGGACATTGCTGGGCGCCATTTTTTGCTCACAAGGGAGGATAGCTGCAGCGGGGTCTGTTAGACTGTCTATCATATTGCTGAACTTTTTTGATGTTTTAATAAGTATACCCATATTGCAGGGCTCTGCATCTGACATTGCATATTGTTTATCCTTCTAAACTTTTCAAACAGTAAAAATATTAGAGTTAAGTATATTTGGTTGTCAGTGTCATTTACTGTACTACACCATACTGCGTGCCTTAATGTGGGATTGTGTCATAGAGAATATTAGAGTGATTGAAATTCTATCATACCCTTTACTAACTGTACCACGAGAGGTTAGAGCCGATTGCCAGGGGTTGACAGCGGTGCACTACAGGGCCCAAAACAAACAAGGCAGCCCTCTTAACTGGGGGTATCGCTACACGTGGGGGCTCGGAGTCCGGGATCCTGTACGCTGCACGCTGCAATCAAGCCGGTCAGAAGTACCAGCATGGACCCGCCAGCAATGTCACAGTGGTGCACAGTGGTTGGCGCAGATTCAACCAAGACGATAACTCCGGGGTCACCCCTGGCCGCCATAGGGCCGGAACTATTGACTGCTCTGGGAGACTTTGTCACTAAGTGCCAGAAAAGCAATATGGTACATGTAGAGGCCGGGTACCGGAAGCTACAGGTGTTTTCAGGAAAACAACCTGTGCCACCCGGGGAAGAAGACTTTGACACCTGGATTGAGCAGGCAATGCAGGCAGTAGAAGGATGGGAAGTTCCAGAAGCGCAGAAGAAGCAGCGCATCAGTGAAAGTTTGAAGGATGCTTCTGCTGAGGCTGTGAAAAATCTTAGGTGCAGCAATACTGTTTGTACTGCGATGGATTATCTGTCTATGTTGCAGGAGGAATTTGGCCAGCTGGAGAAGGTGTCTGAACTGGTGTATCAATTTGAGCATACCCTCCAACAGCCGGGGGAGAAGTTGTCTGAATATGTCCGGAGACTGAATAGAATGCTGTGCCAAATTGTACTAAAAAAAGGAATACTGCCACAAGTCATAGACGCAACCAGGATGAAGCAGATCCTGAGAGGAGCCTTACGTTTGGATCCAGTTTAGCTTCACTTGAAGACCTCTGACGGAATCATGGCTTTGAGTTACCCAGACCTTGTGCGGATCATAAGGGATGAGAAGCCCTGTTAAAAGGATCAACAGGCGGTTGAGAAGACCACTCCACCCACCTTGGTGGGAGTCAGAACAGCAGTAGCTATTGAGCGTGATTTAGAAGTAGAAACCTTGAAGTCTCAGATGGCCCAAGTGCTGAATTTATTGACCTCTTTACTGGCAAGAACTCAGGAGCCAAAGAGAAAGCAGAGATCAGGAGTGAACCGTGCCAAAATGTTTCCACTTCAACACCCCCGCAGACAAGAAAGGAAGCTGTCTGTTTCAACTGTGGAGGAGCCGGCCACGTTGGGAAAGTGTGCCCCAGTCCAAGGAAGAACTGAGGCACTCACTACCAGCAGGCGGAAAACTTCAGAGGACCCCCGTGAAGGAGTCAGCCGGGCGCCCACTACTTACAGAAAGCTCCAAAAAGATTCAAAAGCAAGCAGAGGCAAAAGAGAAGGGAAACAATGCCCCTCCTAAAACCCTCCATACCACCTGTCGGGAGTTGAATTTTAACAATCTGAGGGAAATCAATGCATACTAGGTTCAAAAAGGGTTGAGGTCCAGAGAAAAATGGAAGAAAAAGAAAACAACAATAGGAAAATCAAGGAGTCCAAAGAAGGATTCACCCCAGAAGAGGTTTCCAGACAAGCTAATAGGACCCTCCCCTCTAGTCTCCGTTCAAGTGGAGGGAGTTTACACCAAGGCCCTCCTAGATACAGGAGCCCAAGTGACTCTTTTGTACAGAGACTTTTACCGGAAGCATTTGAGTCATGTGCCCTTACAGAAGCTGGAAGACCTACAGATAGGGGGAATTGGCACTCATAGCTTTCCCTACGACGGTTATGTCTCAATCAGGCTGGCCTTTGATCCCTCTGTGACAGGAAAGGCAGAAGTGTTTGACACCCTGGCGGTAGTTTGTCCTCGCCCACCAGGGGCCAACACAAGTTCCATGCTAATAGGGACCAACACTGACCTGGTAAGGAGGCTGCTGACCCCTCTAGTGCAGGAGCAGAGTACTAGCACAGACCAGATTCACCCCATGCTGCAACAGGTCTACCAGAAGTTGGTCCTGGAGCAGAAGGCCCCGGAAGAGGGTATGGGAAAAGTCTGGAGACTGTCAAGAAAGGAGAAGATATTGCAGCCTGGTGAGATGACCTGCCTTCAGGCTACGGTGAAACTCTCCTGGGAGCAGCCCGGCCCCTTTGTGGTCCTGGAGCCAGACCCCTTGGACACCCACCCAGGGTTGGAAGTGATCCCTGAAGTGGTCCCATTGAGGGCATTGAAGAAGGCGAAGGGCCAGATTCCAGTGAGCATCAGAAATGTCACTGGTTCTCCTATGAAGATTCCAGCCTGGGTACTACTGGGCAAAGTAAATCCTGCTACCCCAGTGGCCCTGTCTGACTTGAAGAAAGCTGAAGGAGGGGAACTCACCCTGGAGGGACTCTGTCTGGAAGACACCACCTTGCCACCGAAGTGGAAGGAGAGAGCCAAGGCCCAGCTGACCAGATGGAGAAAAATATTCTCAGAAGATGAGTTTGAAGTGGGGTGTGCGAGGAGTGCCACCCATAAAATCCATCTGCAGGAAGACAAACCCTTCCGGGAGAGGGTCTGGCGAGTCCCCCTGGCTGACTTGGAAGATTTGCGTGAACAGTTGACAGAGCTTAAGAGAACAGGGGTTATTCGAGAGTCCAGGAGTCCATATGCCTCCCCCATCGTGGTGGTAAGGAAAAAGAACGGGACGTTGAGACTCTGCATAGACTACAGGACTCTCAATAGGAGGACCATACCCAACCAGTACACTACTCCCAGGATAGAAGATGCCTTACAGAGTCTGTCTAGGGCTAAGTGGGTATTACCAATTCCCAATGCACCCTGAAGACAGAGAGAAGACGGCCTTCATCACCCCGGTGGAATTCTATGAGTTCAATAGTATGCCTCAAGGCCTGTCGGGTGCCCCCGCCACTTTTTAGAGGTTGATGGAGAAGACAGTGAGGGACATGAATCTTGTCGAAGTTCTGGTGTACCTAGATGACATCATTGTCTTCGAGAAGACTCTGGAGGAGCATGAAGAGTCCTGAAGAGACTCAGTGAAGAGGGACTAAAACTCTCCAGGGAGAAGTGCCAGTTTTACCAGTCCTCGGTCCACTATCTGGGACACATAGTGTCTGCAGAAGGAGTGTCTACAGATCCTGACAAACTGGACGCAGTTACCTCCTGGCCCAGACCAACTACAGTTACTGAGCTCAGATCCTTCCTGGGGTTCTGCTCTTACTACCATAGATTTGTGGAAGGGTTTGCCAAAATTGCCAAACCCCTGAATGAGCTGCTGAAGACAGAAGGAGAGGAGGATGATACTGGCCCCAAAAAGCCTGGAGAGTCCGTGGAAGGTCAGTGGACAGAGAAGTGTGAAGAAGCCTTCAAAATGTTGAAGAAAGGTCTGACCACTTCCCCAGTCTATGCTGACCCTAAGAAACCATATGAACTGCATGTAGATGCCAGCCATGATGGTCTGGGAGGTGTGCTGTACCAAGAGTATGAAGGACAGTTAAGGCCAGTTGCCTATGTTAGTAGAAGTCTAACACCAGCAGAAAAAAACTACCCCACCCACAAGTTGGAATTCCTGGCCCTAAAGTGGGCAGTAGGGATGAGCTTCGTGTTCGAGTCGAACATACGTTCGACTCGAACATCGGCTGTTCGATCGTTAGACGAAGATCGAACGATTTGGGCCGTTCGCGCCAAATTCGAGTGACGCGAACGGCCCACAATGCACTACGCCATCGCAGTGTCATCCAGGCGCTGTGATTGGCCAAGCATGCACTGTGACCCTGCATGCTTGGCCAATCACAGCGCCGGCAGCGAGGAGAGCAATGATTGGCCACAGGCAGGATGCCTGTGGCCAATTATTGCTGAGGGTGTTTAGTACACGCCCCACACTATAAAAGGCCGCCAGCACGGCGGCCTAGTGTAGTGTGTTCCGGAGCAGGGATAGAGCAGCATAGGCAGGGACAGTGACTTTTATTTCTTTCTTGCTTAACCTGGATTCCTTTAGTTTAGGGAAAGAGAAGGATAGGTAGGGAGAGTGTCAGTGTGTTTTGTGCTTGTGCTATATTGTGCTTAAAAAAAACATTTTTTCTAGGGACAGAAAACTGTAGGTAGGGAGAGTGTCAGTTTCTTTCACTGTCAAAGTCCTTGTTTCCAGGGACCTGGAAGGACAGTGAGTGAATTCTCCTTGTGCTAAATTGTGCTTAAAAAAAACATTTTTTCTAGGGACAGAAAACTGTAGGTAGGGAGAGTGTCAGTTTCTTTCACTGTGAAAGTCCTTGTTTCCAGGGACCTGGAAGGACAGTGAGTGAATTCTCCTTGTGCTAAATTGTGCTTAAAAAAACATTTTTTCTAGGGACAGAAAACTGTAGGTAGGGAGAGTGTCAGTTTCTTTCACTGTCAAAGTCCTTGTTTCCAGGGACCTGGAAGGACAGTGAGTGAATTCTCCTTGTGCTAAATTGTGCTTAAAAAAAAAAAATTTTCTAGGGACAGAAAACTGTAGGTAGGGAGAGTGTCAGTTTCTTTCACTGTCAAAGTCCTTGTTTCCAGGGACCTGGAAGGACAGTGAGTGAATTCTCCTTGTGCTAAATTGTGCTTAAAAAAAAACATTTTTTCTAGGGACAGAAAACTGTAGGTAGGGAGAGTGTCAGTTTCTTTCACTGTCAAAGTCCTTGTTTCCAGGGACCTGGAAGGACAGTGAGTGAATTCTCCTTGTGCTAAATTGTGCTTAAAAAAAACATTTTTTCTAGGGACAGAAAACTGTAGGTAGGGAGAGTGTCAGTTTCTTTCACTGTCAAAGTCCTTGTTTCCAGGGACCTGGAAGGACAGTGAGTGAATTCTCCTTGTGCTAAATTGTGCTTAAAAAAAACATTTTTTCTAGGGACAGAAAACTGTAGGTAGGGAGAGTGTCAGTTTCTTTCACTGTCAAAGTCCTTGTTTCCAGGGACCTGGAAGGACAGTGAGTGAATTCTCCTTGTGCTAAATTGTGCTTAAAAAAAACATTTTTTCTAGGGACAGAAAACTGTAGGTAGGGCGAGTGTCAGTTTCTTTCACTGTCAAAGTCCTTGTTTCCAGGGACCTGGAAGGACAGTGAGTGAATTCTCCTTGTGCTAAATTGTGCTTAAAAAAAACATATTTTCTAGGGACAGAAAACTGTAGGTAGGGAGAGTGTCAGTTTCTTTCACTGTCAAAGTCCTTGTTTCCAGGGACCTGGAAGGACAGTGAGTGAATTCTCCTTGTGCTAAATTGTGCTTAAAAAAAACATTTGTTCTAGGGACAGAAAACTGTAGGTAGGGAGAGTGTCAGTTTCTTTCACTGTGAAAGTCCTTGTTTCCAGGGACCTGGAAGGACAGTGAGTGAATTCTCCTTGTGCTAAATTGTGCTTATAAAAAACATTTTTTCTAGGGACAGAAAACTGTAGGTAGGGAGAGTGTCAGTTTCTTTCACTGTCAAAGTCCTTGTTTCCAGGGACCTGGAAGGACAGTGAGTGAATTCTCCTTGTGCTAAATTGTGCTTTAAAAAAACATTTTTTCTAGGGACAGAAAACTGTAGGTAGGGAGAGTGTCAGTTTCTTTCACTGTGAAAGTCCTTGTTTCCAGGGACCTGGAAGGACAGTGAGTGAATTCTCCTTGTGCTAAATTGTGCTTAAAAAAAACATTTTTTCTAGGGACAGAAAACTGTAGGTAGGGAGAGTGTCAGTTTCTTTCACTGTCAAAGTCCTTGTTTCCAGGGACCTGGAAGGACAGTGAGTGAATTCTCCTTGTGCTAAATTGTGCTTAAAAAAAACATTTTTTCTAGGGACAGAAAACTGTAGGTAGGGAGAGTGTCAGTTTCTTTCACTGTCAAAGTCCTTGTTTCCAGGGACCTGGAAGGACAGTGAGTGAATTCTCCTTGTGCTAAATTGTGCTTAAAAAAAAACATTTTTTCTAGGGACAGAAAACTGTAGGTAGGGAGAGTGTCAGTTTCTTTCACTGTCAAAGTCCTTGTTTCCAGGGACCTGGAAGGACAGTGAGTGAATTCTCCTTGTGCTAAATTGTGCTTAAAAAAAACATTTTTTCTAGGGACAGAAAACTGTAGGTAGGGAGAGTGTCAGTTTCTTTCACTGTCAAAGTCCTTGTTTCCAGGGACCTGGAAGGACAGTGAGTGAATTCTCCTTGTGCTAAATTGTGCTTAAAAAAAAACATTTTTTCTAGGGACAGAAAACTGTAGGTAGGGAGAGTGTCAGTTTCTTTCACTGTCAAAGTCCTTGTTTCCAGGGACCTGGAAGGACAGTGAGTGAATTCTCCTTGTGCCAAATTGTGCTTAAAAAAAACATATTTTCTAGGGACAGAAAACTGTAGGTAGGGAGAGTGTCAGTTTCTTTCACTGTCAAAGTCCTTGTTTCCAGGGACCTGGAAGGACAGTGAGTGAATTCTCCTTGTGCTAAATTGTGCTTAAAAAAAACATTTTTTCTAGGGACAGAAAACTGTAGGTAGGGAGAGTGTCAGTTTCTTTCACTGTGAAAGTCCTTGTTTCCAGGGACCTGGAAGGACAGTGAGTGAATTCTCCTTGTGCTAAATTGTGCTTAAAAAAAACATTTTTTCTAGGGACAGAAAACTGTAGGTAGGGAGAGTGTCAGTTTCTTTCACTGTCAAAGTCCTTGTTTCCAGGGACCTGGAAGGACAGTGAGTGAATTCTCCTTGTGCTAAATTGTGCTTAAAAAAAACATTTTTTCTAGGGACAGAAAACTGTAGGTAGGGAGAGTGTCAGTTTCTTTCACTGTGAAAGTCCTTGTTTCCAGGGACCTGGAAGGACAGTGAGTGAATTCTCCTTGTGCTAAATTGTGCTTAAAAAAAACATTTTTTCTAGGGACAGAAAACTGTAGGTAGGGAGAGTGTCAGTTTCTTTCACTGTGAAAGTCCTTGTTTCCAGGGACCTGGAAGGTCAGTGAGTGAATTCTCCTTGTGCTAAATTGTGCTTAAAAAAAAACATTTTTTCTAGGGACAGAAAACTGTAGGTAGGGAGAGTGTCAGTTTCTTTCACTGTCAAAGTCCTTGTTTCCAGGGACCTGGAAGGACAGTGAGTGAATTCTCCTTGTGCTAAATTGTGCTTAAAAAAAACATTTTTTCTAGGGACAGAAAACTGTAGGTAGGGAGAGTGTCAGTTTCTTTCACTGTCAAAGTCCTTGTTTCCAGGGACCTGGAAGGACAGTGAGTGAATTCTCCTTGTGCTAAATTGTGCTTAAAAAAAACATTTTTTCTAGGGACAGAAAACTGTAGGTAGGGAGAGTGTCAGTTTCTTTCACTGTCAAAGTCCTTGTTTCCAGGGACCTGGAAGGACAGTGAGTGAATTCTCCTTGTGCTAAATTGTGCTTAAAAAAAACATATTTTCTAGGGACAGAAAACTGTAGGTAGGGAGAGTGTCAGTTTCTTTCACTGTCAAAGTCCTTGTTTCCAGGGACCTGGAAGGACAGTGAGTGAATTCTCCTTGTGCTAAATTGTGCTTAAAAAAAACATTTTTTCTAGGGACAGAAAACTGTAGGTAGGGAGAGTGTCAGTTTCTTTCACTGTCAAAGTCCTTGTTTCCAGGGACCTGGAAGGACAGTGAGTGAATTCTCCTTGTGCTAAATTGTGCTTAAAAAAAACATTTTTTCTAGGGACAGAAAACTGTAGGTAGGGAGAGTGTCAGTTTCTTTCACTGTGAAAGTCCTTGTTTCCAGGGACCTGGAAGGACAGTGAGTGAATTCTCCTTGTGCTAAATTGTGCTTAAAAAAAACATTTTTTCTAGGGACAGAAAACTGTAGGTAGGGAGAGTGTCAGTTTCTTTCACTGTGAAAGTCCTTGTTTCCAGGGACCTGGAAGGACAGTGAGTGAATTCTCCTTGTGCTAAATTGTGCTTAAAAAAAACATTTTTTCTAGGGACAGAAAACTGTAGGTAGGGAGAGTGTCAGTTTCTTTCACTGTCAAAGTCCTTGTTTCCAGGGACCTGGAAGGACAGTGAGTGAATTCTCCTTGTGCTAAATTGTGCTTAAAAAAAACATTTTTTCTAGGGACAGAAAACTGTAGGTAGGGAGAGTGTCAGTTTCTTTCACTGTGAAAGTCCTTGTTTCCAGGGACCTGGAAGGACAGTGAGTGAATTCTCCTTGTGCTAAATTGTGCTTAAAAAAAAACATTTTTTCTAGGGACAGAAAACTGTAGGTAGGGAGAGTGTCAGTTTCTTTCACTGTCAAAGTCCTTGTTTCCAGGGACCTGGAAGGACAGTGAGTGAATTCTCCTTGTGCTAAATTGTGCTTAAAAAAAACATTTTTTCTAGGGACAGAAAACTGTAGGTAGGGAGAGTGTCAGTTTCTTTCACTGTCAAAGTCCTTGTTTCCAGGGACCTGGAAGGACAGTGAGTGAATTCTCCTTGTGCTAAATTGTGCTTAAAAAAAACATTTTTTCTAGGGACAGAAAACTGTAGGTAGGGAGAGTGTCAGTTTCTTTCACTGTCAAAGTCCTTGTTTCCAGGGACCTGGAAGGACAGTGAGTGAATTCTCCTTGTGCTAAATTGTGCTTAAAAAAAACATATTTTCTAGGGACAGAAAACTGTAGGTAGGGAGAGTGTCAGTTTCTTTCACTGTCAAAGTCCTTGTTTCCAGGGACCTGGAAGGACAGTGAGTGAATTCTCCTTGTGCTAAATTGTGCTTAAAAAAAACATTTTTTCTAGGGACAGAAAACTGTAGGTAGGGAGAGTGTCAGTTTCTTTCACTGTGAAAGTCCTTGTTTCCAGGGACCTGGAAGGACAGTGAGTGAATTCTCCTTGTGCTAAATTGTGCTTAAAAAAAACATTTTTTCTAGGGACAGAAAACTGTAGGTAGGGAGAGTGTCAGTTTCTTTCACTGTCAAAGTCCTTGTTTCAAGGGACAGAGAAGGACACCTGAAGGTAGCCCTTATTGCTTTTTTCCCATCTCCCTGCAGGCCATCTATTAGAATGTCTGGAAGGCAAACAAGGAGAGGCAGACAGTCAGGAGGCAATAAAAGAGGGCAAGCAGGCTCTGTGTCTGGGGGCAACAGTGCTGGTCGTGGACGCGGTGCATTGTCATCAGCACATGGCCATGGGACACGCTTGTCCTTCTTTTCGGCAGCTGGACATGTTGAGCCACATCATGCCGAAGACTTGGTAGAGTGGATGACCAAGCCCTCCTCCTCCTCCTCATCCTCTCTCACCCAGGCTCAGGGTACTGGAAAAGCAGCTGCCAAAGCGTCCTCTTCCCTGGTATCAATGTCAGACTCATCATCAGTCACTCCTTCCCTAGACCCACCATGTCCTCCTCCTGAGGAGTCCCCCGAACTGTTTCAGCACAGTGTTGGGTACATGCTCCAGGAGGATGCCCAGCGTTTCGAAGGGTCTGATGATGAAACCCAGCTAGAGGAAGGCAGTAGCGTGAGAGCAGACAGAGGGGATGCTCAAGAAGGACACCAATCTGGCAGTCATGTTCCAGCAGCTGCAGCATACTGCCAGATTGGCTCCAGTGATGAGGAGGGAGGTGATGATGAGGTCACTGACTCCACGTGGGTGCCTAATAGGAGAGAGGAGGAGGAGGAGGATGAGGAGGAGGCACATCTCCAACGAGGCAGGATGCCCTTTGGTGGCCAGCGTAAGGGCAGTACACCGACGGAATCACACCGCAGAGCTCCGCCTGTGCAGGGCGCTGCCTCTGCCCGTCATTCAAAAAGTTCTTTGGTGTGGGCCTTTTTTGAGGCTAGTGCATCAGATCGCACAGCTGCTGTTTGCAACATATGTCTCAAGCGTATATCGCGTGGCCAAAACATCAGCCGCTTGGGTACCACATGCCTGACCAGACATATGTTGACCTGCCATGCAGCTCGTTGGCAAGCCTACCTCAAAGACCCACACCAAAGAACAAAGCGGACCTCTCCTTGCACCGCATCAGCTGGGATCTCCAACCCCACTATAACTTCAGTCCTCTCTGAAACATGCACTGAGAGGAATGAAGGTGTAGAATTAGGTGTGTCACAGCCAAGTACTTGCGGCCACTCTGCTAGCAGTACACCGACGTCCGATTCTAGCAGGCAAATTTCCCTGCCCCAGCTGCTGGACCGTCGAAAGAAGTTCACTCCCAGCCATCCACATGCCCAGCGGTTGAATGCTAGCTTGGCTAAATTGCTAGCGCTTCAACTGCTGCCTTTTCAGTTGGTAGACTCGGCCCCCTTCCGTGAGTTTGTGCAATGTGCGGTTCCTCAGTGGCAGGTTCCCAAACGCCACTTTTTCTCACGGAAGGCTATTCCGGCTCTCTACCGGCATGTGGAAGGCAATGTCTTGGCCTCGCTGGACAGGGCGGTCAGCGGTAAGGTGCATATTACCGCTGACTCATGGTCCAGCAGGCATGGACAGGGACGTTACCTTTCTTTCACGGCCCATTGGGTCACTCTTTTGGCAGCTGGGAAGGATGCAGGACAAGGTGCAGTAGTGTTGGAGGTTGTCCCACCGCCACGCCTCCAAAATGCTACTACTGGTTGTGACACACCTCTCTCCTCCACCCCCTCCTCTTCTTCTTCCTCCATGGCCTCTTCCTGTGGTTTGTCCTATGAACCAGCGGTGCTCCGTAGCCGTTCACGGGGCTACGCAAGTACGCAGGCAAAAAGATGCCATGCCGTGCTTGCGCTGGTGTGTTTGGGGGACAGAAGCCACACTGGGGCAGAGGTCCTGTCTGCTCTGCAGGGCCAGGCCGAGAGGTGGTTGACGCCACGCCAGCTTAAGCCAGGAATGGTGGTTTGCGACAATGGCACCAACCTCCTCTCCGCCCTCCGACAGGGACAACTGACCCATGTGCCCTGTGTGGCTCACGTCCTTAACCTGGTGGTGCAGCGGTTCTTGGGCAGGTACCCGGGCTTACAGGATGTCCTGAGGCAGGCCAGGAAAGTCTGTGTGCATTTCCGCAGATCTTATAATGCCAGTGCTCGCCTGGCTGAGCTGCAAAAGGAGTTGAACCTGCCCAAGAACCGCCTTATATGTGACATGCCCACCAGGTGGAACTCAACGTTGGCCATGCTGCAGCGGCTGCACACGCAGCAGAGGGCCATCAATGAGTACCTGTGCGACTACGGCACCAGGACAGGGTCAGGGGAGCTTGGTTTTTTTTCTCCACGCCAGTGGGGCATGATCAGGGATGCATGCACTGTCCTGGCACCATTTGAGGAGGCCACGAGGATGGTGAGCAGTGACAGTGCATGCATCAGTGACACTGTACCTCTTGTCCACCTGTTGGAGCACACGCTGCGTGGAATAATGGACAGGGCACTTGAGGCAGAACAGAGGCAGGAAGAGGAGGACTTCCTTGCCTCTCAAGGCCCCCTTTACCCAGACAGTGTTCCTTCTGTCCCACCCATCGCACAGGAAGAGGAGGAGGAGGAGGAGGAGGAGGAGGAGGATTGTGTCAGCATGGAGGTGGAGGCTGGCACTCAGCATCATCAGCAGCAGTCTTTTAGGGATGATTTACAGTCCCAAGAAACCAGTGGACTTGTACGTGGCTGGGAGGAGGTGGCTGCGGATCATGTCGTCCTTAGTGACCCAGAGGACTCCGGAGCGAATGCCTCAGCAAACCTACGCTGCATGGCCTCCCTGATCCTGCAAAGTCTGCGGAAGGATCCTCGTATTCTTCGGATCAAGGAGAGGGACCATTACTGGCTGGCCACTCTCCTTGATCCACGGTACAAGGGTAAGGTTGCGGACCTTATGTTACCGTCGCAGAGGGAGCAGAGGATGAGACAACTCCGGGAGGCCTTGCAGAAAGGTCTGTGCAACGCGTTCCCAGAGACTGGGAGGTTACAAACTCCTGGTCCTGGACAACGAGTTGCTGAGGCTTCGGCCAGTCAAAGAAGGAGCGGTGGGGAAGGTGGCCGTCTGACCGATGCGTTCAGACAATTCTTTAGTCCGCAGCCCCAAAGTATGATCGGTTCCAGCAACCATCGCCAGCGTCTGATAAACATGGTGCAGGAATATCTAGGGGCAAGGTCAGACTTGGACACCTTCCCCACCGAAAATCCTCTGGCTTACTGGGTCTTGAGGATGGATCACTGGCCAGAGCTTGCACAGTATGCAATTGAGCTACTGGCCTGTCCTGCATCCAGCGTTCTTTCGGAACGCACATTCAGTGCTGCTGGAGGATTTGTCACGGATCACAGGGTGCGCCTGTCCACCGACTCGGTTGATCGACTGACTTTCATCAAGATGAACCAGTCTTGGATCACCACCAGCTACCACACACCTGATGCTGATATAACAGACTAATTGATTTTAACATGTCACATCCCTTCAAGACTGATGCTGATGCTGAGTGCCTGTGCTGTTATGTTGACTGGCTATCCTCCTCCTCCGAGTCCTCAATGATACGATTGATGATGATAGCTTGGAAGATCATTTTTGTTTATGGGTGCCGCCACCAGTGGCTAAGGCCCAATTTTTCAGCCCCTGTTTTACAGGGGTGTGTAATTACAATTTTTTTTGCAATAATTTGCCATAGGGCTCATTGCTGTGCTCCAAGTACAGTATCTGTGAGGGGTTGGAGTGTTGTGGCACCAGTGCCTAAGGCCCAATTTTTCAGCCCCTGTTTAACAGGGGCGTGTCATTACAATTTTTGAAGCAATACTTTGCAACAGGGCTCATTGCTGTGCTCCAAGTACAGTATCTGTGAGGGGTTGTAGTGTTGTGCCACCAGTGCCTAAGGCCCAATTTTTCAGCCCCTGTTCAACAGGGGCATGCAATTACAATTCTTGATCTAATAATTCACAGCAGGGTCCATTGCTGCACCCACCAAGAGTAACTCTGAGGGCTTACAGTCTTGTGGCAACGCCACCACCACCACCACCACGAAAGGCCCAATTTTTCAGCCCCTGTTCAAAAGGGGCATGTATTTACAATTCTTGATCTAATAATTCACAGCAGGGCCCATTGCTGCACCCACCAAGAGTAACTGTCAGGGCTTACAGTGTTGTGGCACCAGCACCACCATCAAAGCCCCAATTTTTACTACCACTGTTCAACAATTATATGTAATTAAAATTCCTGATATAATAGTTGACAGCAGGGCGTTCCAGCACCAACCAAGAGTAACTGAGTGCTTACAGTGTTGTGCCAACACCAACAACTAAGGGGCCTATTTCTGCAGAGTATATACGGCAGGTCCCTACTTTCAAACATCCAACTTACAAACGACTCCTACTTGCAAACGAAAGAAGACAACAGGAAGTGAGAGGAAATCTACCCCTAGAAAGGAAAATTCTCTCCTGTAAGAATAAATATGGGAGAAAGGGGTCTCATCTGTACTGATGCTTTATCAGCAATCCTTGTTTCAAGAAAAACACCACATTTCAAAAACAGTTGTCATTGGGACGGAAAGTGAGGTGAAATGTTCTGAACAGGGGCACAGACAGCAAAACAAATGTTACAGGGGTGATAACCCTTACCTATGTTTCCCAAAAAGTTTAAAAATAGATTTTTGGGCTGGAGCTACACTTCAACAATGTACCTGTTCAAAATTACAAACACATTCTACATAAGAACAAACCTACAGTCCCTGTCTTGTATGCACCGCCTGTATACGGCTGTTCAGAGTATATAGGGCCTTTTTTATTTTATGTGCGGGGTTCCCCTTAATATCCATACAAGACCCAAAGGGGCTGGTAATGGGCTGGGGTAGGGGGGGGGGGGGTGTTGATGGGGTAGCTATGCCATTTTTCCTAAAGATTTTCATCCATATTACCGGGACCAGACATTGCATTAAAGCCGCAAGCAGTTTTAAATGACTTTTTTCCCTTTAGAAATGTTATTTTGTGCAGGGACAGTTCTAAACACGGGAAACACGTGGCACTTCACAGGCATACTTTAGACACCCCCCAGGTACGATATTTAAAGGAATATTTGACTTTTTTTTTCACTTTATGCATCATTAAAATGACTGCTCCCGAAAAACGACCGTTTTTAAAACTTCTTTTTGCATTGATACATGTCCCCTGGTGCAGAACCCGGGTTCCCAAACCCTTTTTAGGACAATAACATGCATAATAGTTGTTATAATTAGCACTTTAGAATTCGAACGTTCGCATCCATTGTATTTAATAGGGTTCTAATGTTCGTTCGAACTTTCGGTCCGTTCGCGGGTTCTGGTGCGAACCGAACCCGGGGGTGTTCGGCTCATCACTAGTGGGCAGTCATGGATAAGCTCAGAGATTACCTGTATGGAGCTGACTTTACAGTAAAGACCGACAATAACCCACTCACCTACCTCTTCACCACGGCCAAGCTGGATGCCACTGGCCACCGTTGGTTGGCAGCCCTGGCCGGATTCAACTTCAGTCTCAAGTATAGGCCTGGGGCTGGGAATCGTGATGCAGATGCATTGCCCAGAAGGGCTCATGCACCCACCCACCACACAGAAGACTGGACCCAGGTAACCCCGGATGGGGTACGGGCCTTGTGCCAAGGAGCACAACTTCAAGCTAGTGGTGGGTCAAGGGCGGAAGAGATCGGAGTTTTGATAGTAGGGGTGCCCAAGTGTTATTGTGACGTGACCCAGATTGGCGAGGACGACCTGCCAAAGCTGTCTAAGAAGGACATAAGAAGAGACCAGTTGGAAGACCCCTGGGGAAGATTGGCTTTGAAGGCATTGGAAGACCAGGATCCAGGCAGGCTCCTGCAGGACCCCTCAAAGGTGGCTCGACTGGTCCACAAAGAATGTGGTGCCTGGCGATACCACAATTTCAAGGGGCTGTATTTAGGAAGGTCTGAGGACCTCTTTTATTTTATATTATTTTATACATTTTTTGGTTTGTATTAAATTTTAAATAAATAAGCAAGTTACGCTATGGAAGCCCTGCTTGTGGTTCTTTCTTGAGGATCTGAGTGGTGGAGGAGGAAAAAGCAGGAGAGGAACAACACAAGGAGCGGTGGAGGAATCACTGGGGATACTTGATGAGCGTGTGACCCCTGCAGGGGTGCGTCAATCTGGTGAGTGGGGACCCATGTGAGGGGGGAGCACCATAAAGTCACCTTTTATCTTCACCTGCAAATTGAAGGATCCCTACTGGAAATATAGAGTCACCAAAGTCACTTGACCAAATGCATGAAGGATAGTTGAACATTTATTTTGCCAGCGCAAGATTTGTTTGAAACTGTTTTTTTGGAACTGTTTTTTGAAACTGTCATTTGCAACTGTTTTTTGAAATCGTTTTGCACTGATATGTCAGCAAAGAGTACTCTATAGCCATATGAACATACTACTGCTATATACATATATTTATTTCAATTATTTTTGCTGGATATAGAACCAGAGGGGATTAACCCTTACTATCAAAGTGGCTAACCATCACATGACCATTGTGATCTAATCTCATTGGTTTAGGGATTGGTGTAACCTACAAAGGAACGCATTGGTTGTCCGGCAGCTCCCACCTGGGGCAGTGATTAGTGACCTTAATTGGAATTGGGTGTGCACTAATATAGTATATAAATTTCAAGTTTTGGCACTGGACACATTGAATATACACCGTTACATAGGTGTACACCGTATAGAATTTATGAGGATTTATGAGGACATCATTATGTTTATTATTATTATTATTATTATTATTTTTTATTATTTTTTGTAACACTGTTTTCACAAATTGGTTGAAGTAATCTGTACTGAGGAGTGATTGACACATATGTAATTGATCAACACACACACAATTTTAAGTGGCAACTCAGAGGCCCAATCTAGCACATTGTCACAAACCCCACAGGGTATTGTGAGAGTCAGGAGTGATTCCAAGTTATCACATATAAGTTTAGGATATAATATAGTTTGAGATATCAACACGTATTGTATACAGTTCCAATATTAAGGGCACAGTAGCTTTAAATCCATCTTTTAGAAGGCAAGGTAACCAGTCCTTTTTACTTAAAGCAGCGCCAATACCCCACACCACACAATACAAAGAATGGGACAAGTTACAGGTGCATCAAGGGGTGGTCTACCGAAGGGGCCCCTCTGATGACCTAGAAGAGAAGTGGCAACTGTTCTTGCCGGAGAAACACAGAAAAACTGTCTTGGCTGCCCTACATGATAACCATGGCCACTTGGGGCCCGAAAGAACCTTCCAGCTTGTAAGGAATAGGTTCTATTGGCCTTGTATGCGGGCTGAAGGGGAGGAGTACTGTCACTCATGTGCTCGCTGCGTTCAAAGGAAGACATTACCATGTCAATCTGCCCCAATGGGCCATCTGCAGAGTCAGGGACCCTTGGACTTGGTATGCATCGACTTTCTCTGTCTAGAACCTGACTTGAGTGGACATGGAAATGTTCTGGTGATAACCGACCATTTCACCCGTTATGCCCAGGCCTTTCCAGCTAAAGACCAGAAGGCCTCCACTGTAGCCAAAATCTTGGTGGAAAAATACTTTGTGCATTACGGGCTACCACAGCGCCTGCACTCAGACCAAGGGAGAGACTTTGAGAGTCGACTGATTAGGAAATTGCTGGACTCTCTAGGTATAAAGAAAACTCGTACTACCCCTTATCACCCCCAAGGTGATGCCCAACCGGAAAGATTCAACAGGACTCTGTTAAATATGTTGGGGACTCTGAGCAGCGAGAAGAAGCAGCATTGGAGCAAGCACATAGCAGCAATAGTGCATGCCTATAACAGCACAACCAGTGATGCCACAGGGTACTCTCCTTACAGATTAATGTTTGGCAGGGAAGCAAGACTGCCTGTGGATCTGGCCTTCGGCATATTGATGGATCACACATCAGCCACCTCGCACAAGGGATATGTAGATAGGCTAAGGAAGTGCCTGAAACTGGCGTTTGAACAGGCCCAAGCGGCATCAGAGCAAAGAGGAGCCCGGAATAAGAGGAACTTTGATCTTAAAGTTCAAATTCAGGACTTGCAACCCGGAGACAGAGTGCTGTTGCGGAACTTGGGAGTCCCTGGGAAGCACAAACTAGCAGACAGATGGAGACCCGAACCTTATGTGATCTGCAAATGGTTACCAGGTTTGCCGGTGTATCAGCTGAAGCCAGAAGGGAAGATAGAGCTGCTGAAGACCTGGCACAGAAACCACTTACTTCCACTTTCAGAAGCAGTTTGGATACCTCCTGTAGAGGATTCCCCTGAACCATCCTCAAGTCTGAATACACCTAGGCCCAATACTCGGTCTCAGGCACCTCAGTCTGGAGGAATGGATGTCACTGATCAGAGTGAAGATGGAGAAGAAGAGCTTGAATGGTTGTGGCCGTCCCAGGCCCCTGAGCCTCTGTCCATAGATCTTCCACCCTCTGAAGGTACCCTGGATAGTACATTAAATGTGGAAGCTACTGAGTTTGTCCCATCCAGCCCTCTGTCTGATGAGTGGGAAGATGCCATAGAGTCGCTTCTTGCTGAAGATCAAAGGAACTCTCAGTATCTTCCTGCACTTGATCTGGATGCTCCAGAAATATTGCAACCTAATACACCTACCCCAGAGGAAGAGCCTGTGGTGACGGAGACAGTTACTCCAAGAGAACAGAGAGCGAAGAGAACCATTCGTCCTCCACGGAAGTTAACCTATGCCCAAATGGGGGAAAGCTCTGAGGATACAGTAACTACTGCAAGAAGGACAATACAAACACCTGATCCCTCCACTGTGCATTTGGTGGAGTGCAACCCCAGCTCACTTTCTGGCACAGTTAGGCAGGTCACCCCCATTGACATGACCTGTGTGCAGGACAAGCTCCCTTCCCAGATTTGGTGGGAGTTTCCCCTGCCAACTTCCCTTGCAGCCCTTAATGAACTTGTGTTTTCTTATTGCTAATACTATCTTTGGGGACCAAAGATTCTAAGTGGGGGGAGTGTGTAGCGGGGTATCGTTTTCTTAAACCCCAAGAGACTACAGTTCCCAGCACGCTTTAAGGCACCCAGGGTGCATTGCCCCGCACAAGGACTGCTGGGGTGGACTTTATAAGGGAGAGGCGGAGCCTGTCTCTTTCTCTTTGGACACCGCCCTCCCAGCAAGAGGATCCCTGTGCTGACCTGCTGTGTGTACAAGGCCTTGTGCTTTTCCAAAGAGCCTTCCACTCCACCGAGGAGCCTGCGGAGCGTCTGATCCTGTTGCTGAGTGCTGTCATCAGGAGGGCCAAAGACCCGGGTGTCGTGGACACTGTGAATCGAGTCACAGTAACGGAAGTAAAGGACAAGGACTAGTCCGGTCAGGTGAGAGAGCATCTGCTCAGAGCTACACCACAGTATCTCTAGGCCCATTAACTTTATTCAGGGCCATCACAGTGATTGCAGTTACACTCTGGGGAGACTATCTGCTGAACTGAGTTATTAGTCTCCCTAGCATTATAAAGTTACTGATCATCGTTGCTTTGTTGGATTACAATTGTTCTTAAAGTGCACCACCGTGTTTTGCTAGCGAAGATTTCTTACACAGAACTATACCCAAATCATAGTCAAGCCTGACTGGGTAGTATAGGACATTGCTGGGCGCCATTTTTTGCTCACAAGGGAGGATAGCTGCAGCGGGGTCTGTTAGACTGTCTATCATATTGCTGAATGTTTTTGATGTTTTAATAAGTATACCCATATTGCAGGGCTCTGCATGTGACATTGCATATTGTTAATCCTTCTAACCTTTTCAAACAGTAAAAATATTAGTGTTAAGTATATTTGGTTGTCAGTGTCATTTACTGTACTACACCATACTGTGTGCCTTACTGTGGGATAGAGTCATAGAGAATATTAGAGTGATTGCAATTCTATCATACCCTTTACTAACTGTGCCACGAGAGGTTAGAGCCGATTGCCAGGGGTTGACAGCGGTGCACTACAGGGCCCAAAACAAACAAGGCAGCCCTCTTAACTGGGGGTATCGCTACACACGCATAAGGGTTGATTTACTAAAACTGGAGCATGCAAAATCTGGTGCAGCACTGCATAGAAATCAATTAGATTCCATTTTTTTTTTAATCAAAGCTTAATTGAACAAACTGAAGTAATGCCGCGTACACACGATCATTATTCACGGCGGTTAAAAAAACGCCGTGAATAATGACATTAAAAACGAGGGAACGGCTTGTTCCCCACAAACGGTAGTTTTTTACGTCATTTTTTCTCTTGACGAGAAAAACGACCGTCTGTGGGCTCCACGGCAGTGTTTCCCTATGGGAAAACTGCCGCGGGAAACATGTCGAAAAAAACGACGAGAAAAATTAGAACATGTTCTAATTTTTCTCGTAGTTTTTAATGCCGTTTTTCTCATCTAAAAAAAACGGCAAAAAGCCCACAGACGATCGTTTTTCTCGTCGAAAGGAAAAAATGTAGTTTTTCTCGACGAGAAAAACAGGCGTGTGTACGCGGCATTAGAAGCTGGTTGACTACCATGCACAGCTGCATCAGAGTTTGCACACTCCAGTTTTAGTAAATCAACCCCATAGATTATTTTCGTTCAGTCTGCAGGCTATGAAGGAATCTTCTGCTGCAACTATTGTAGTCTGACAGCTGCAGTCAGAAGCCAAATGAATACACAAACAGTGACTGCTTCTAGTTTGATGCAGCTGATGCTCATCCAACAATTTTCCACCCAGTCCTGAATGATGGGTGGTATCAGTTTCCTCAGGAACCAGCCAAAATTCTTATTTTGTATACCTAGCTTTAGAGAGGTATTAGCTTTCCCCCATTCTGCTAATAAAAGCATTATTTATATGAGCGGGTGCTGATAAGTAGGGATGAGCTTCGTGTTCGACACGAACACAGGTTCGACTCGAACATCGGCTGTTCGATCGTTCGACGAAGATCGAACGTTATGGTCCGTTCACGCCAAATTCGAGTGGCGCGTCACGGCCCATAATTCACTGTGGCATCGCAGTGCATTGCTGGCTGATGATTGGCCAAGCATGCACTATGACCCGTATGCTTGGCCAATCACAGCGCCGTCTGTACAGAGAGCTGTAATTGGCCAAAGCCAGGGTGGCTTTGGCTAATCATGGCTCAGAGGAGTAGGTACACGCCCCACACTATATAAGGCCGCCTGGAAGTCGGCCTTGTGTAGTGTGTTGGCGTTTGTGAAAGAGACAGTTACAGAGAGAGAGACAGTGTCATTTATACTGAGTTAGATAGAGCAGGCAGGCGAGTCAGTTAGGTGCTGTTACAGTGTGTAGAGGATATATATGCATCCTAGGTGTTGTATATATATTTATACACTGTATTGAGTTTAGCTAGATCCGTTCCTGTTAGTCTCTATACTATGACAGGCAGGCAGGTGATTGTGCTAGCTGCAGACAGTCAGTGTTTCACTTAGTGTACTACTGTGTGCTTTGCATAGCATTCACCTAAAGCTCACCTGGATACAGTTATTCTCTATACTGTGACAGGCAGGCCAGTGATTGTGCTAGCTGCAGACAGTCAGTGTTTCACTTAGTGTACTACTGTGTGCTTTGCATAGCATTCACCTAAAGCTCATCTGGACATTCCCCAGGCCATGTTGTTACCTGTTTTAGCCTTCCAATGCTACTTACCGTGATAGCCAGCTATAGATGGGGGCGGTGGACATGGTTTTTGTTTTCACCTATGTTGCATGTATTGGTCCAGCAACGCACCAGCACCTTTGCAGCCATTGTGCTACATGCTGGGTGTTTGGTGTGCTCCTGTACCTTTAAGGAGGGGTGGCTCCCCTTCAGTCCACCTGCCCTCATCTAACCATCAGAATGCATGTGCCTCCATTGTGGGGACACCCATTATTAGTGTAGGACCACAGACTCCAGGGGGCCTTGGCGTGGCTCTGTGGCTCACGCATGCGTTTGCAAATGCGTGCAGACAAACCCCTGTTTTTAACGCATACTGTTAGACAGGTTAATTGGTTGTCAGCGAGCTGGTCGGTAAGTAGGCTTGGTTTTTCCCTGGGCATTCCCCAGGCCATGTTGATACCTGTTTTAGCCTTCCAATGCTACTTACCGTGATAGCCAGCTATAGATGGGGGCGGTGGACATGGTTTTTGTTTTCACCTATGGTGCATGTATTGGTCCAGCAACGCACCAGCACCTTTTCAGCCATTGCGCTACATGCTGGGTGTTTGGTGTGCTCCTGTACCTTTAAGGAGGGGTGGCTCCCCTTCAGTCCACCTGCCCTCATCTAACCATCAGAATGCATGTGCCTCCATTGTGGGGACACCCATTGTTAGTGTAGGACCACAGACTCCAGGGGGCCTTGGCGTGGCTCTGTGGCTCACGCATGCGTTTGCAAATGCGTGCGGACAAACCCCTGTTTTTAACGCATACTGTTAGATAGGTTAATTGGTTGTCAGCGAGCTGGTCGGTAAGTAGGCTTGGTTTTTCCCTGGGCATTCCCCAGGCCATGTTGTTACCGGTGATTGTGCTAGCTGCAGACAGTCAGTGTTTCACTTAGTGTACTACTGTGTGCTTTGCATAGCATTCACCTAAAGCTCACCTGGATACAGTTATTCTCTATACTGTGACAGGCAGGCCGGTGATTGTGCTAGCTGCAGACAGTCAGTGTTTCACTTAGTGTACTACTGTGTGCTTTGCATAGCATTCACCTAAAGCTCACCAGAATACAGTTAGTGACTAATACTATTATAGTGGTGTTCTCATAATAAAACCACAAGCAGAGAGCTGCGAGTATTTTCAGTGTACTGTGTCCTCTGCACAGTTTTCACCTAAAACTTACTGAAAACAATTGCTGATTTTCCCATACTAACACCACAGCAGGCCATTAGTATGTCTGGAAGGCAAACAATGAGAGGCAGACAGTCATGAGGCAATAAAATAGGTCAAGCAGGCTCTGTGTCTAGAGGCAACAGTGATGCTGATCGTGGACACGGTTCATTCTCATCAGCACGTGGCCGTGGGAAATGTTTGTCCTTCTTTTCGGCAGCTGGCCATGTTGAGCCGCAACATGCCGAAGACTTGGTAGAGTGGATGACCAAGCTGTCCTCCTCCTCCTCATCCTCTCTCACCCAGGTTCAGGGTACTTTGTCTGGCAAAGCAGCTGCCAAAGCGGCCTCTTCCCTTGGCTCAATGGCATCAGTCACTCCTTCCCTAGCCCCACCATGTCCTCCTGAGGAGTCCCCCGAACTGTTTGACCACAGTGTTGGGTACATGCTCTAGGAGGATGCCCAGTGTTTTGAAGGCTCCAACGATGGAACCCAGCTGGAGGAAGGCAGTAACGTGAGCTCAGAGAGAGGGGGTAGTAACGTGAGCCCAGAGATAGGGGGTGCCCAACAAGGTTAGCTATCTGGCAGTCATGTTCCCCCAGCTGCAGCATACTGTCAGATTGGCTCCAGTGATGAGGAGGGAGGAGATGATGAGGTCACTGACTCCACATGGGTGCCTGATAGGAGAGAGGAGGAGGAAGAGGAGGAGGAGGAGGAGGCACATCTCCAACGAGGCAGGATGCCCTCCAGGGGCCAGCTTAAGGGCAGCACACAGACTGCATCACACCGCAGAGCTCCGCATGTGCAGGGCGCTGCTGTCTCTGCGCGTTATTCCAAAAGTTCTTTGGTGTGGGCCTTTTTTCAGACGTGTGCAGCAGATCGCACCATTGCCATTTGCAACATATGTCTAAAGCGTATCTCGCGTGGCCAAAACATCTGCCGCTTGGGCACCACGTGCTTGACCAGACATATGTCGACCTGCCATGCAGTCCATTGGCAAGCACACCTAAAAGACCCACACCAAGGAACAAGGCGGACCTCTCCTTGCTCCTCATCAGCTGGGATCTCCAACTCCACTATACCTTCAGTCCTCTCTGAAACCTGCACTGAGAGGAATGAAGGCGTAGAATTAGGTGTGTCACAGCCAAATACTTACGGGCAATCTGCTATCGGTACACAGATGTCCGATTGTACCAGGCAAATTTCCCTGCCCCAGCTGCTGCACCGCCGCAAGAAGTTCGCTCCCAGCCTTCCACATGCCCAGCGGTTGAATGCTAGCTTCGCTAAATTGCTAGCACTTCAACTGCTGCCTTTTCAGTTGGTAGACTCTGCCCCTTCTGTGAGTTTGTGGAATGTGCGGTTCCTCAGTGGCAGGTTCCCAAACGCACCTTTTTTCTCACGGAAGGCGATTCCGGCTCTCTACCGGCATGTGGAAGGCAATGTCTTGGCCTCGCTGGAAAGAACAGTCAGCGGTAAGGTGCATATTACCGCTGACTCATGGTCCAGCAGGCATGGACAGGGACGTTACCTATTTTTAACGGTGCATTGGGTGACTCTGCTGGCAGCTGGGAAGGATGCAGGACAGGGTGCAGTAGTGTTGGAGGTTGTTCCGCTACCACGCCTCCAAAATGTAACTACTGGTGATTCTGACACACCTCTCTCCTCCACCCCCTCCTCTTCTTCTTCCTCCATGGCCTCTTCTTTTGCTGATTTGTCCTCGGAACCAGCGGTGCTCTGTAGGCGTTCAAGGGGCTGCGCCAGTACGCAGGCAAAAATATGCCATGCAGTGCTTGAGCTGGTGTGTTTGGGGGACAGGAGCCACATTGGGGCAGAGATTCTGTCAGCTCTGCAGGGGCAGGTTTAGAGGTGGTTGACGCCACGCCAGTTTAAGCCAGGAAAGGTGGTTTCCGACAATGGCACCAGCCTCCTCTCCGCGCTCCGACAGGGACAACTGACCCATGTGCCCTGTTTGGCTCATGTCCTTAACTTGGTGGTGCAGCGGTTCTTGGGCAGGTACCCGGGCTTACAGGAGGTCCTGAAGCAGGCCAGGAAACTCTGTGGGCATTTCCGCTGGTCATATAATGCCAGTGCTCGGCTGGCTGAGCTGCAAAAGGATTACAACCTCCCCAAGAACCGCCTAATCTGTGACATGCCCACCACGTGGAACTCTACGTTGGCCATGCTGCAGCGGCTGCACACGCAGCAGAGGGCCATCAATGAGTATCTGTTGCAATATGGCACCAGGACAAGGTCAGGGGAGCTTGGATTTTTTCCCCACGCCAGCTGGCCATGATCAGGGATGCATACACTGTCCTGGCACCATTTGAGGAGGCCACTAGGATGGTGAGCAGTGACAGTGCATGCATCAGTGACACTGTCCCTCTTGTCCACCTGTTGGAGCACACGCTGCGTGGAATAATGGACAGGGCACTTGAGGCAGAACAGAGGCAGGAAGAGGAGGACTTCCTTACCTCTCAAGGGCCCCTTTATCCGGAGGAGGAGGAGGAGGAGGAGGCTAGCACTCAGCAGCAGTCTTCAAGGGATTAATTACAGTCCCAAGACACCCATGGACTTGTACGTGGCTGGGAGGAGGTGGCTGCGGATCATGTCGTCCTCAGTGACCCAGAGGACTCGGCACGAATGCCTCAGCAAACCCTCGCTGCATGGCCTCCCTGATTCTGCGTAAGGATCCTCGTATTCGTGCGATCAAGGAGAGGGATCATTACTGGATGGCAACCCTCCTTGATCCACGTTACAAGGGTAAGGTTGCGGACCTTATCTTGCCATCGCAGAGGGAGCAGAGGATGAGGCATCTTCGGGAGGCCTTGCAGAAAGGTCTGTGCAACGCGTTCCCAGAGACTGGGAGGTTACAAATTCCTGGTCCTGGACAATGTGTCACTGAGGCTTCGATCAGTCAAAGAAGGAGCGGTGGAGAAGGTGGCCGTCTGACCGATGCGTTCAGACAATTTTTTAGTCCGCAGCCCCAGGGTATGATCAGTTCCAGCAACCATCGCCAGCGTCTGGTTTACATGGTGCAGGAATACCTAGGGGCAAGATCAGACTTGGACACCTTTCCCACCGAAAATCCTCTGGGTTACTGGGTCTTGAGGATGGATCACTGGCCAGAGCTTGCACAGTATGCAATTGAGCTACTGGCCTGTCCTGCATCCAGCGTTCTTTTGGAACGCACATTCAGTGCTGCTGGAGGCTTTGTAACCGATCACAGGGTGCGCCTGTCAACCGACTCGGTCGATCGACTGACCTTCATAAAAACGAATCAGTCTTGGATCACCACCAGCTACCAGGTACCTGATGCTGATGTAACAGAATAATTTTCTTGGAAATGTCAGATCCTTTCAAGACTGCCTATGCTGATGCAGAGTGACTATACTGTTATGCTGAGTGACTATCCTCTTCCTCCTCAATAATCATGCTGATAGCTTGAAAGAACATTTTTGGTTCTAGGCACCGCCACCAGTGGCTAAGGCCCAATTTTTCAGCCCCTGTTTAACAGGGGCGTGTAATTAAAATTTTTGATGCAATACTTTGCAACAGGGCTCATTGCTGCGCTCTAAGTACAGTATCTGTGAGGGGTTACAGTGTTGTGGCACCAGCACCAGTGCCTAAGGCCCAATTTTTCTGCCCCTGTTCAACAGGGGCATGTAATTACAATTATTGATCTAATATTTCACAGCTGGGCCCATTCCTGCGCCCACCAAGAGTAACTCTGAGGACTTACAGTGTTGTGGCACTAGCACCACCACCGCCACCAGCAAAGGCCCAATTTTTCAGCCCCTGTTCAACAGGGGCATGCAATTACAATTCTTGATCTAATAATTCACAGCAGGGCCCATTCCTGCACCCACCAAGAGTAACTTTGAGGGCTCTCAGTGTTGTGTCAACACCACCACCACCACGAAAGGCCCAATTTTTCTGCCCCTGTTCAACAGGGGCATGTAATTACAATTCTTGATCTAATATTTCACAGCTGGGCCCATTCCTGTGCCCACCAAGAGTAACTGTGAGGACTTACAGTGTTGTGGCACCAGCACCACCGCCACCACTAAAGGCCCAATTTTTCAGCCCCTGTTCAACAGGGGCATGCATCTACAATTCTTGATCTAATAATTCACAGCAGGGCCCATTCATGCGCCCACCAAGAGTAACTGTGAGGCACCAGCACCACCACCAAAGGCCCAATTTTCCCTACCACTGTTCAACAGTGGCATGTAAATACAATTCCTGATATAATAGTTGACAGCAGGGCGTTCCAGCGCCCACCAAGAGTAACCGTGAGGGCTTACAGTGTTGTGGCAACACCAACACCTAAGGGGCAAATTTCTGCAGAGTATATATGGCAGGCCCCTACTTTCAAACATCCAACTTACAAACGACTCCTACTTGCAAATGGAAGGAGACAACAGGAAGTGAGAGGAAATTTACCCCTAGTAAGGAAAATTCTCTCCTGTAAGAGTTAATATGGGAAAAAGGTGTCTCCTCTCCACTGATGCTTTATCACCAATCCTTGTTTCAATAAAAAAAACAAATTTTCCAAAAACATTTGTCATTGGGATGGAAAGTGAGGTGAAATGTTCTGAACAGGTGTACAGACAGCAAAACAAATGTTGCAGGGGTGATAACCCTTCCCTATGTTCTCCAAAAAGCTTAAAAATAGATTTTTTGACTAGCGCTACACTTAAAAAATGTACCTGTTCCAAATTACAAACAGATTGTACTTAAGAACAAACCTACAGTCCCTGTCTTGTTTGCACCTCCTGTATACTGCTGTTCAGAGTATATAGGGCAGTGGTTCTCAACTCCAGTCCTCAGGGCCCACCAACAGGCCAGGTTTGCAAGATAACTGAAATGCATCACAGGTGAAATAATTTGCTGCTCAGGGATTGCAGTATTCTAGTCTGCATCTCACCAAGGTAATACTTAAAATCTGGCCTGTTAGTGGGTCCTGAGGACAGGAGTTGAGAACCACTGATATAGGGCCTTTTTTTATTTTGGGCGCGGGGTTCCCCTTAATATCCATACAAGACCCAAAAGGGCTGGTAATGGGCTGGGGTGATGGGGTAGCCATGCCATTTTTCTCAATGATTTTCATCCATATTGCCGGGACCAGACATTACATTAAAGCCGCAAGCAGTTTTAAATGGCTTTTTTTCCTTTAGAAATGTCATTTTGTGCAGGGACAGTTCTAAACACAGGAAACACGTGCCACTTCACATGCATACTTTAGACACCCCCCAGGTACGATATTTAAAGGAATATTTCCCTTTTTTTTCTCACTTTATGCATCATTAACCCTTTCCATACAGGGCTTTTTATACCACTTCCATACCGGGCCTATTCTGGCACTTCCCTCCTACATGTACAAATCATCATTCTTTTGCTAGAAAATTACTCAAACGCCTTTTTTTGGGGAAAAAATGGTTTCATGAATTAAAAAATAACAAAACAGAAAAGTTAGCCCAATTTTTTTGTAAAATATGAAAGCTTATGTTACGCCGAGTAAAAAGATACCTAACATGTCACGCTTTAAAATTGCGCACACTCATGGAATGGTGCCAAACTTCGGAACTTAAAAATCTCCATAGGCGACGCTTTGAAATTTTTTACAGGTTACCAGGTTAGAGTTACAGAGGAGGTCTAGTGCTAGAATTGTTGCATGCACTCTAACGCACGGGGCGATACCTCACATATGTGGTTTGAACGGCGTTTACATAAGCGGGCGGGACTTACGTGTGCGTTCGCTTCTAAGCGCAAGCTATTGGGGACGGGCGTTTTGTAAAAAAAAATAATTTTATTTTTATTTTATTTTACTTATTTTTTTTTATTTTTACTTTTTTTTTACACTTTTTTTTTTTTATCACTTTTATTCCTATTACAAGGAATGTAAACATCCCTTGTAATAGGAATGTGTGCGACAGGTCCTCTTTATGGAGAGATGTGGGGTCAATAAGACCCCACATCTCTCCTCCAGGCTGGAAAGCATGAGATACTCATACTTACAGCCGCAATGGCGGCTTTGTTTACATTTCAGGACCCGGACGTGACGTCATCACATCGCGCCCGGACCTCCGATGGTCATAGAGATGATCATCTCTATGCTCGTCACGTGACCCACCACCAGCACGGGACGATTCTCTCTGGGTCCCCGATGGAACGAGAGAGCCCGGAGAAGCACCGGATGGCGGCGGGAGGGGGGGGATGTCCCCTCCCGCCACCTATAAGAACGATCAAGCGGCGGAACCGCCGCTATGAACGTTCTTATGGTGCGCAGGATCGCCGGCTGAAAACAAGGATATCTGAATGATGCCTCTAGCTGCAGGCATCATTCAGATATCCCCCCTCAAACCCAGGACGTCATATGACATCCACTCGGAGGGAGAGAGGGTTCCTGCCGGCGTCATTTTACAATGACCCGGTATGGAAGTGGTTAAAATCACTGCTCCCGAAAAAACGACCGTTTTTAAAAATTATTTTTACATTGATACATGTCCCCTGGGGCAGGACCCGGTCCCCAAACACTTTTTAGGACAATAACATGCATATTAGCCGTTATAATTAGCACTTTAGATTTCGAACATTCGCGTCCATTGTATTTAATAGGGTTCTAAAGTTTGCACAAACTTTCGGTCCGTTCGAAGGTTCTGGTGCGAACCGAACGGGGGGGGGGGGGGGGTGTTCGGCTCATCCCTACCGATAAGTATTGAGCCTTACCCAGAAAAAATTGAGATAGGAAGCTGTAACTGCCACACTATTCTACATATTCCCCTAGGAAGTCAATGTGCTTGCAACATCTGTCCTGCAGCTTCTTAAGTCCCTGCAAATAAAATTCTTCCAACTGCTGGTATAATCACTCATTTGCAGCATTAAGCACTTAAAGGGGTTGTAAAGGAAAAAGTTTTTTCACCTTAATGCATCCTATGCAGTAAGGTGAAAAAACATCCGACAATACCGCCCCCCCCCCAGCACCCGCTTTACTTACCTGAGCCCTCGAAAGTCCTGTGCTCGGCCCCGACATCCTCCTCGCCGTTCAGCCTGGCAGTTGATTGGCTACAGTGGATGGATTGAAAGCAGCGCAGCCATTGGCTGGCGCTGCTGTCAATCACATCCAATGACGCGGCGTGTCGGGGGGCGGGGCCAAGTGAGCTCACTCGCATATAATTGGTGAGTTTTTGCGGGGAGGAGCCAAGAAGATGTGGATCGGGGCCACTCTGTGCAAAACGAGCTGCACAGTGGAGGTAAGTATAACATGTTTGTTATTTTTATTTATTTTTTTCCTTTACAAACCCTTAAAGGACCGAGCCTGTTTTTCAGACTCAGTGTTTACAAGTTAAAAAAAAAAAAATTTTTGCTAGAAAATTACTTAGAACCCCCAAACATTATACATTTTTTTTATAACACCCTAGAGAATAAAATGGCGGTCATTGTAATACTTTTGTCACACCATATTTGCGCAGCGGTCTTACAAGCACACTTTTTTGGGAAAAAAATTCACTTTTTTTAATTAAAAAATAAGACAACAGTAAAGTTAGCCCAATTGTTTTTTATATTGTGAAAGATAATGTTACGCCGAGTAAATTTCATACCCAACATGTCATGCTTCAAAATTGCGCCCGCTCGTGGAATGGCGTCAAACTTTTGCCCTTAAAAATCTCCATAGGCGTAAAATTCTACAGGTTGCATGTTTTGAGTTACAGAGGAGGTCTAGAGATATAATTATTTCTCTCACTCTGACGATCGCGGTGATACCTCACTTGTGTGGTTTGAACACCATTTTCATATGCCGGCGCTGCTCACATATGCGTTCACTTCTGCGCGTGAGCTCATCGGGAGGGGGCGCTTTAAAAAAAGTTATTTTTTTTTTTAATTGGGTCACTTTTATTTCTATTACAAGGAAACATTCCTTGTAATAAAAAAAAGCATGACAGGTCCTCTTAACTATGAGATCTGGGGTCAAAAAGACCTCAGATCTCATATTTGGACTTAAATGCAATAAAAAATAAATAAAAAAATGACAACAAAAAAATGTCCCTTTAAGACGTATGGGCGGAAGTGACGATTTGACGTCGCTTCCGCCCTGCAGTGATATGGAGACGAGTGGGGGCCATCTTCCCCTCACTTGTCTCCATACACAGCAACGGAAATACCGGATCGCCTCCTCCGCTGCCGACGGCTCCGGTAAGCGGCGGAGGGCACTGGAGAGCGGCGGGAGGGGGAGCCCCTCTCCCGCTGCCGATAAAAGTGATCTTGTGGCGTATCCGCCACAGAGACCACTTTTATCTTGTAGCGGACCCCCCGCTGAAGAAGAGGATACTGGGGTTATGGTAGCTAGCTGCTACCATAACAACGGTATTCCTCTTCAAACAGAGGACGTATAACGAAGGTGGGCGGTCCGGAAGTAGTTAATTGCCTGCGGAATGCTCCCAAATCGTTGTCCCTTTAGGCGTTTTTTGAGATTGTGGAAAATATGCTAGTCAGAAGGAGCCAGGTCAGGCAAATAGGGAGGATGGGGCATCACTTGAAACCCTAAGGAGGTCAGTTTTGCTATTTTTTCACCTGCAGTGTATGACGAGGCGTTGTCATTTTTGTTCTGTTGTCAAAAGTTTTGGGATGCACTTTGCTGCAACATTTCTCATTTCAAAGTGGTTATGGATAATGGCACCAACTCTCTCACCAGATATGTAGCAATACTTTTGTCTGTTCAATTTGGACCCAAAAAAGAAAGGTAAGTTAAAATCATAGGTAATTGATTTTTGCACCATTGAATATAGACAAATTGGCGAACACACCCTGCAATTTACAACTTCTTATCTCAATTTATTTGGGGTAAGGCTCAATACTTATCATTCAGCACCCCCTCGTAGATGCTTAAAATGCAAAATTCTCACCTTAGTTGTATATACTAAGTCTTTTCCTAATTCTATTTTCATCTCATTACTACTCCTGTTTTAAATATAAATGATACCCTATACTCGCTTAGGTTATACTCATCCCAGTTCTGTGGGGAGAGGAGATGCAGATCGTGAGTTCCTACTAGCTAGGAACAGCGATCTGTCATTTCCTCTAGTCAGTCCCATCCCCCCTACGCTTAGAACACACACTAGGGAACACAGTTAGCCCTTGATCGCCCCCTAGTGTTAACCCCTTCCCTGCCAGTGACATTTACACAGTAATCAGTGCATTTTTATAGCACTGATCGCTGTATAATTGTCAATGGTCCCAAAAATGTGTCAAAATTGTCAGTTTTGTCTGCCATAATGTAAAAATCGCAGATCACCGCTATAACTAGTAAAAAAAAAAAAAAAAAAAAAAATCCATAAATCTATCCCCTATTTTGTAGACGCTATAATTTTTGCGCAAACCAATCAATATACGACTATTGTGATTTTTATTACCAAAAATAGGTAGAATACATATCGGCCTAAACTGAGGAAAAAATTTCCTTTTTAAAAAAAAAATTGGGGATATTTATTATAGCAAAAAGTACAAAATATTGTGTTTTTTTTTTTTCAAAATTATCACTGTTTTTTTGTTTATAGTGCAAAAAAAAAAAAATCGCAGAGAGGAGCAAATAACACCATAAGAAAGCTCTATTTGTGGGAAAAAAAGGACGTCAATTTTGTTTGGGTACAGCATCACACGACCTGGCCTGGTCATTTAGCAGCCAAATCTTCCGGGTCTGAAGTGGTTGAAGATTTATAACATTTTTTTATTCAGACATTATTCAATGCTTGATCTGAAAACTACATTGTGCAACAAAGAGATACAATGAATTACAACAGTTTTTTCCTCGACACATGATAATTATCAGGGATGGGGAAACTGACACATGTTTTAGAGATAAGAGATAATGGCACACTGTGAACTGGTCAGCGTAAATATTTTTTGGAATGTTTATATACATTTGGTCAGAAGATAATAGTAGCTAGAAGCTACTGCTTGGTCAAACTGCCTCTAAAAGGCTAGAGTCAAAAAAATATGGTATCAGCTATGATAGTATTGATGATAGGGAGAACAATTTAAGTTGGATTATAATTATGCGGCACACTCTGTAGTGTAGAGTCTCTCCAAGATATTGACCAGAAACACCTCTTGGTTTGGTTTCTTTGGGAAAAAAAATCCCCAGAGAATACTAGATATTTAATGTGTAAACTACAAATAAAATGCCATACTAATTTATGAATTAAACAACCATAAACATGGTGAACTCATATATCTTGGGGTGGATTAACCTGTCTAATTTATTTATGTATATATTTGTTTAGTCTTATCTGACACTCAGCAAATCTATGGGCATGAGCTCTGGCACCATGTCTGGAACACTTGAGAGCCTTTTGTCCATAGAGTTTTCTTGGGGATTTTTCTTTTTTTTTGGGGTCCTGGGGTAGTCGCTGGAGTGAAGGTAGCAGCTTCCATCACAACCTGGGCAACAACCGATAGGCTTTGGACATCACTCTCTGAAGGGACAGAAGCGTTCTTGTCCCAATCCACTTCAAGGATTCTTGGAGGTAGGGTTGGAGAGGCAACCTCGAACAGACACTCCCCGCAGCGTCCACAGACGATCCAAGGCCTCAACTGCGTGGTCAGGCCAGATCATTTTCCACCAATCAATCCCAGAGACTCGTTGCCTCAGGCAATGTATAAGGCGAGCTAACCATTCGGTATGTACCGCACTCCGGTATCGGTCACAGCAGGTTTTACGTCACTCGGGTCAACGTAGATGCCCGGAGCGTACTTCTTCCAATCTTCCATTTCACTCACGAACTTTACCATCTCCTTCAGTAACCCACAATCAGACACACGTGGTGGCTCTTCCTTGTCCTCCTCTGCAGAGCGGGAGCTCCTCCCCCTGCCAACAGACTGGTGAAAATGTTTCTTGAGAACTGTGGTGCCCGCCTTCTTCTTGCTGCAGCACGCCAAAACTGTCATGGAGTCCATTTTGGGGCCTGTCTTAACCCTTACAGCACTGGTGGGAAGTGTCAAAAGACCAGGCTGATTCTTTCCCATCAGTAATGAGACTTGGGGTTCTTCCCGAAACTGATGGTACACACGACAACACAGTCTATAAGAAGGGTAAATGTTACTTGCATAGGCGTGCGCAGCCTATTGCATTAGGGTGTGCACCCCAAGGCTCAAACACACATGCATGCATGCGTGCGTATATATATATATATATATATATATATATATATATATATATATACACACACAAACACATGCACTTATAAATAAATGTAAAAAAAAAAACCATTTTAAAATTATTAAAACGTGTTTTAATTAAACACTTATCAAATGTAAAAAAAAAAAGAAACTTGAATTTTTTAAATGTATTAAAACATTTAATTGTTCACACTAGCAGTTGAGGTGCAGTAAAATCCTGCTGTTGAGCTGTGCTTTCACCGCCCCTCAACCACTACCATCTTTTAGCTTTAGAGGCAGTAGCTGGGCTTGTTTACATGCTGCAGCTGCAATTGTACACCCTGTTCCTTTCACTGACCATGACTCATTCAAGTGAAAGGCAGCACTCTGCAAGTGGCCTGCAACTGTGTGCAAAGTGGAGTTCAAGGGGTTAAAGCAGGTTGTGTGGAGGCGATACAACCCCCTCCTCACCACCTCTCAAATTCTCTCTGCATGTGTGGGAGTGACATTATTGCGGCTCTGGCCATTCATACAGCCAGAGCCCGCAAACTGGGGAAGATGTATGCCCTGTCAGAGGGCTTCGTTGTAAGGTGAGAATTTCATAATGTGCCAGTATGTGATGCATACTAGCACATTATGCAGTTGCCTTACAGGGGAAAGTGTTTTTTTTTTTTTCACTGCTGCGGTTCACAACCGCTTTAAGTTGGTACATGTGCATGTTTTTTTTTTAGGGCTGTTACTGATTAAAATTTTCGTGTTCGATTAATCGATTTTTTTAAAATCGATTAATCAACTAATTTTGATTAATTATAACGCACATACAGATCCAACTACTTTTAGCTGATCTCCTTGCAGGCCGATTCCCAGTGCAGCAACCAACCACTGGAAAAATGGATAGCAGGATACAAAAAACACACAAAGGCAACGCTCGATGGGAATAGCATTAAAACTTTTATAGTCTTCAAGTAGGTAACAAAATAAATATTGCACTGGAGATAAAATCGATGTAGCTACATAAACTGTAAAAATGGTGCGAGTAATACCAAACGGTAGCAAAAGCAGTCATAAAAACCTGTAGCCAAGTATGATACTGGTATAAAAATGTGTACAACGATACCACTGCTGAATCCAGATGAGAAGGGGCTAACATCAGACCGTCGGCATGTAGATGTCCCGTGAAGGGAACTATCACAACTCCCATTGGATGGCTGTAGAATCCCAGGTTGATAGAGGGAAGTGATAGAGGGAAGTGTAACAGCCCTTGCGTGTGGCAGATAGTAAGGTCCCGCCGGCATGCAGATATGAAGGCACAGCAAAGGAGCCCTTCAGATGGACACGGCAAGCCCCGCCGGTGTCCGTGACGTCACCGGATCTCCCGGAAGACCCGGAAGTCGGCGGAGAGGTGAGTACCGATCAAAAGAATAATGATCGATCAAAAGAATTTTGATTGATCAAAACTATTAATTGATTAATCGAGGAATTAATAGTTAATTTCCACAGCCCTAATTTTTTGTATTCAGATCGCTAGCTGACGGGTTCCTGCATCTACACAAGCGATATGGATGCAGGAACATCGTATTCTGACAGCGGGGACTCTCCACCATCAGAATACACTGATTAGTGCTGCAGCTGATTGGCAGCAAGAACAAGGTTTCTAGTAGTCCTGTTCAAGAGAAGCTGATCTAATGATTGGATTCTGTATTACAGGGAAGGCTACACTAAAGCCTCATACACACTATCGGATTTCCATCAGACAAATCCGTGGAATTTTGTCCAAAGGGCGTTGGCTGTGAACTTGTTCTGCATACAGACGGCAGAACTTTTTCAGCCAACATACACAAAACTACATAAGGTTTTTCTGATCATTAGCGCCACCCTTTGGGCAACTTCTGCTAATGTCGTCTTATGGTTAGCATTGGTTCGGAGCATGCGTGTTTGAACTTTGGATTTTAGTCCGACGGACTTGTGTACACACGATCGGATAATCCGACGGCACACATTTGTTGTCGGAAAATTTGAGAGCATGCTATCCCACATTTGTTGTTAGAAATTCCGACAACAATTGTCCGATGGAGCATACAAACGGTCGGATTATCCGACAAAAAATCCTGCCATCACACAATTGTTGTCGGAAAATCCGATCGTGTGTACGGGCCTATTGATTGAAATATATCCATTCCCTGGTGAACTGAACAAATCTCAATCTGTATGTACCCAGCTTTACCTTATTTCTTGCTCCGCTCCCTCCACTGCTGTGACTGTCCCTCTTAGCTTCTGTGTAAGGTACTGGCTGCGGTCACACTCCAGCATCTGCATCATACCATACAGGGTTAATGTCTCTGTATGGTATGTGATGATGTCACGACTTGGAGTGAAGAAAGAGCGCTTGGAATCAGGTAGGTGAAAGAGGATATCCCCCCTCCCCCAAATGTAAGGATGGACTTTTTTTCCTTGTCAAAAATATTTATTGATTACACAATAATAAGTACATACATTGGTTATTTATGCAAGGATACGTTTACATAAAAGTTTTTATAAATAAATAATACATAACATAGAATAGTTAAACAGAATTAATTAGATCTAACTAGATAGCCGTGAGTAGCATTGTATACATGACTACCGTGCCTTAACCACTTAACGACCGTTCACTGTATATATACGTCGGCAGAATGGCACGGACAGGCACAATCACGCACCTGTACGTGACTGCCTTCGTATGGGTGGGGGGTCCGATCGGACCCCCCCTCCGGTACAGTGAGCGGCCGGTATCGCTTTGGGAGCGATCCGTGATGAGGGGGCCGCCATTCGATTCTGGCCACCCCCTCGCGATCGCTCCCGGCGAATGAAAAGCTTCTTCTGCCTGTGTAGTGTTTACACAGGCAGGAGGAAGTGATGTCATCTCTCCTGCGGCGCTCACATATACCGAGCGCCGCATGAGAGAAGACATCAGGTTAGTGCACTAAACAGCACACTGACACCAGGACACATAGGCACACGATCGCCCCCCCAGGCCCCCCCAGATCACCCCCCAGATCACCCCCCAGCCCCCAGTCACAGTGTCACTGATTGCAGTGACCATTTATTTACTGATCACTGCAATCAGTGACATTTGTGACTGTAAAAGTGTTAGGGCAGAGTGTTTTAGGTCCAGTGTAGCCCCCTAACCCATCCCCAATAAAGGTTTAAGCCCTTGATCGCCCCCCAGGTAACCCTTTCACCCCCTAGCACCGCTGTCACTAAGCGATCGTTTTTCTGATCGCTGTCTTAGTGTCGGTGATGCCGATAGGTAGCCAGTTATTTTTTTTAGGATCGCCGCAGGTTTTTATAGCATCGGGTACCCCATATATTACCTAATAAAGGTTTAACCCCTTGATCGCCCCCCAGGTAACCCTTTCACCCCCTTTTGCCAGTGTCACTAAGCGATCGTTTTTCTGATCGCTGTCTTAGTGTCGGTGATGCCGATAGGTAGCCAGTTATTTTTTTTAGGTTCGCCGCAGGTTTTTATAGCGTCAGGTACCCCCATATATTATCTAATAAAGGTTTTAACCCCCTAATTGCCCCTAGTTAACCTGTCAGGGACCTGCCAGAAACAGAAGACAATTCTTGCTTCCCTCGGCACCTGTGCGTCGGCGCGTGCGCGATGTGTGCGTGCGCGTGCACGCTAACGATATGGCGCCATTAGGCCTTTAAAAGGCCAGCAGTTACAACAGTGCATTGCTGTCTGATATGCAGCTTTGTAACCCGAATACCTGCTACCTGTTACCAGTACCGACCCGGCTTGCTCGAGCACCCGATACATCTCCAACCCTGACCTCGGCTCGCCTGGACCCTGCTCTGTCTCTCATCTGACTACCTGCTCTGACCCGGCTTGTCTGACCCTCCTGCTGTCTGCTGTTGTGTGCAACCTAACCAGGTTTATCTCACCTTGCTCCAGCTTCCGCTGTTCCGGCATCCGCCAGCTTCCGGGTCGCTGACCTGCAACCACCTGCTCTGCTGCCTACAGCTCCAGCCATCCCTGGAGGATCACCACCTTGCCACGGTGCCTACCACTACACCTACCACAGGCACTCCTACCTCACTGCGCTCTCGAGTTCACTGTTCCCACTCCAGTGGCTCCTGAGCCAGGGCTGTAAGAGAGGTCTCCTCCTACAAAGTCGGCTCTACGATCAGGTACGTTCTGTACATAACATAACCCTTTCACCAGTGATCACCGTATAAGTGTCACTGGTGACACTGGTTAGCCAGTTAGTTATTTCGTTATTTAGGTTCCCGTCAGGTTTTTATATAGTGTCAGGTACCCCCATATATTACCTAATAAAGGTAATAAATTGCCCCTAGTTAACCCTTTCACCAGTGATCACCATATAAGTATTACGGGTGACGCTGGTTAGTTAGTTTGCTTTTTATAGTGTCAGGGCACCTGCCGTATATAACCCAATAAAGGTTTAATCCCCTGATCGCCCGGCGGGTGATATCAATTAGGTTTTAGTGTCAGAAAGGGTCTGCGTCGCCCCAGGCAGCGTCAGGTTAGTGCCAGGAACGCTAACACCCACGCGTGAAGCATACACCTCCCTTAGTGGTATAGTATCTGAACAGATCAATATCTGATCTGATCAGATCTATACTAGCGTCCCCATCGGTTTAAGGTTCCCAAAAACGCAGTGTTAGCGGGATCAGCCCAGATACCTGCTAGCACTTGCGTTTTGCCCCTCCGTCCAGCCCAGGCCACCCAAGTGCAGTATCGATCGATCACTGTCACTTAGAAAACACAACACACATAACTGCAGCGTTCGCAGAGACAGGCCTGATCCCTGCGACTCCAGTGCTGTAGGAGGTGATTTCACCACCACAGTTAAAAAAAAAAGAGCATATATGCCGAAGCAGGGGGGCAGCAGGGGCAGCAGGGGCGGAGGAGCAATTTTGCTCCTAATGCCGCGTACATATGGTCAAAATTCCGACGGAGGCATGCCCGTGGAAAAGTCTGACCGTGTGTGCGGCATAACTTTTGCGGGAGGATGCCCCCATGCTTCGGCATATATAAATGGTGCATGTATGCCCATCATTAGAAGTGGGTGGATGAAGGGAGGTATTCTAATGGTGGGCATACCCACCAATCAATCTCTTTTTTTTTCGTTCAGCCAACAGGCTGCATGAAAAAAAAGATTACAATACATGTCCAACAAGGACCAGCAATGTACTGGTATGTTGCTGGACTTTGGTTATACCAGATTGATGCCTGCGGGTTTATGTATCATCTTGGTATCATTCTTTTCAGCCAGCGGCCGACTTTCATGTAAAAGCAATCCTAGCGGATAATTAGCCTCTGGACTGCTTTTACAAGCAGTGGGAGGGAATGCCCCCCCCCCCGGATATAAAAAGCGCCATTGGGAAATTGGGAAAGCATTTTATCACACCGATCTTGGTGTGGTCAGATGCTTTGAGGGCAGAGGAAAGATCTAGGGTCCAATAGACCCCATTTTTTTTCAAAAAAAAGAGTACCTGTCACTACCTATTGCTATCATAGGGGATATTTACATTCCCTGAGATAACAATAAAAATGATAAAAAAAAAATATATAGAAAGAACAGTTTAAAAATAAAATAAAAAAGCAAAATTAATACTAATAAAAAAAAAGCACCCCTGTCCCGCCCTGCTCTTGCGCAATTGCGTACGCAAGCGTCGGTCTGGCGTCATATGTAAACAGCAATTGCATCATGCATGTGAGGTATCACCGCGAAGGTCAGATCGAGGACAGTCATTTTAGCAGTAGACCTCCTCTGTAAATCTAACGTGGTACCCTGTAAAGGCTTTTAAAGGCTTTTAAAAATGTATGTAGTTTGTCACCACTGCGCGTTTGTGCGAAATTTTAAAGCATGTCGTGTTTGGTATCTATGTACTCGGCCTAAGATCATCTTTTTTATTTCATCAAACATTTGGGCAATATAGTGTGTTTTAGTGCATTAAAATTAAAAAAAGTGTATTTTTTCCCCAAAAAATGCGTTTGAAAAATCACTGCGCAAATACTGTGTGGAAAAAAATAATACAACACCCACCATTTTAATCTGTAGGGCCTTTGCTTTAAAAAATATATAATGTTTGGGGGTTCAACATAATTTTCTTGCAAAAAAAATAAAATGTTTTCATGTAAACAAAAAGTGTCAGAAAGGGCTTTGTCTTCAAGTGGTTAGAAGAGTGGATGTAAGCTTCCTAATGTTGTGTATAAAATGCCAGAACAGTTCAAAACCCCCCCAAATGACCCCATTTTGGAAACAGACACCCCAAGCTATATACTGAGAGGCATGTCGAGTCCATGGAATATTTTATATTGTTGACACAAATTGCGGAAAAAAGACAATTTATTTTTTATTTATTTATTTTTTGCACAAAGTTGTCACTAAATGATATATTGCTCAAACATGCCATGGGCATATGTGGAATTACACCCCAAAATACATTCTGTTGCTTCTCCTGAGTACATTGATACCACATGTGTGAGACTTTTTGGGAGCCTAGCCGCGTATGGGACCCCAAAACCAAGCACCGCCTTCAGGCTTTCTAATGCCCCATACACACGATCGTTTTTCATGCCATTAAAAATGACATTTTTAAAAATGGGCATTAAAACCAGAGCATTTTTAATAACGTGAAAAACGGCCATTAAAAATTTCGAACATGCTCTATTTTTTCACGTCGTTTTTCATGTCGTTTTTTTTAACGACGTGAAAAACGATGGTGTGTATGCTTTGACGAGGTGAAAAAAAACGCGCATGCTCAGAATCAAGTGTAGCGGCCTCACCCCATCTCCTTTTTCTAGGGGTATGTCACATGACAGGGTGAGATGCGCTACGGCCCATGTGCTCCCCATAGCTGTGGGTAAGGTGAAGGCCAGCACCAGTATCTTCCTCGGGCCAATGTGTGTTAGTTATGAAGCTCAGTCTTGCTATGCTGAAACCTCCCTTGCTCCCATTAACCAGAGTCCATACACCGATGCAGGGTCCAACACTTGTTTATTATACTTCCACAACAAACAGTTCTTTCACAGCCGTTTAGTTGCGACCCATAACATAATGCAAACGGTGGGATGAGCAGGCCGAGGCACTATCCTGATTTCAACCTAAACCCCTGTGGTTTCACCAGGGGTTATAGCAGCTTTGCTTAGCACAGAACATAGAACTTGTGAGTCTCTACCAGCAACTCCATAGAACATAGATGGTAGTACCTTTGCTGCGTTGCGGCCCCTATCAGTGGAAGATGTCCTTCTAAGGGAGTTACCGGAGGCCCATCCGTCACCGGGTTGATGCTGCTCCGGAATCTCTGGACGGGTGACCTTCCCGGCCTCCTCACCTCAGATGCGTGTCCCCTCGCAAGGCGGCACCCTCGGATCACTTCGCCCTCGCGGGACCCAGTCGAAGTTACTGGGCCCCAGGCCTACGATATAGTACCTCACCCCAGGCTGAAGGTGCCTGGGATGGACCCCAACTTCATTCCGGTCAGGCCTAGGGCGCCTGAGCCGGAACCTTGAACCGCCCGCACCCAGGCCTAAGGTGCCTGGATGCGTGAAGAGAAAATCCTCTAAGACCTTGTGGCAAGGGCGTCTCCCCCTTTTATCTCCTCCCATCAACACCACGGCGGGTTCCCCGCCCCAGCCGTACCATCTCCGGAAAGGGACAAAAAGGGTAGCACTGCGGCAGTGATTCTACCTTGAGCCTGTAGGTACCCCGCCACCCACAGACCAAGGAAAATAATACACCACCCAATCCTCCACGAATTACAAAAGGGGTCCAGAACCTTCACAATTACACACCTGGGTCACACTACCCCCAGGTGTACCCCAACTAAATTTAAAGACCCCGCTACATACTCCCCCCTGTGATTTGACGCTGGTCCCCAGCGTCTGGTGCAACCCCATGTCTTCCAAGGAGTGATGACATGGAGCGAGCCTCAGAGGCTATCCCTAAAAATTTTGAATCCCGTGTGTGCCAAGACCTGCTCAAGGGGAAAGGGAACTATAAAACAATAAAACTTTTATATAACACATCTATCATGTACACATATACAATCCCTCCCTTCACTGTCTAAGAACCACCCCATACTCAGTAGTCTTGCCCGACGAATCTCCTGCAGAAGGGAAACAAAAAAAAACAGACAACATCCTAACATCATGTGAAATTTTGGAATGAATGGGTCCATCAGCCGAGGGACCCATTTGCTCCAACGAGTGTGGTGTAAAAGTGTGCAGAAAAACAAACGTTGCACAACACTGCCACCTGGTGACAGCGCCGCGGTAATGACACTTGGTGCTCCTTCATTCTTCATGCGTCCCTACACTAATTCTACCCCAAAGTCTGTCTTTGATTCATAGAAAAAGAGAGTGGGAAGAAAAAACCCAAATAAAAAAACAGGGTATTGTTCAGACGTTCTAACAAAGGCTCTTCCAGGAAAATTTGTAGCTGAAAACATACTCATGAGTCTCTCCTCACAAGTAGAACCTCGGATCAGGTAAGAACAACGGCTTCAGATGCTTATCAAACACTTCGACTGAATATTCAACATCCTCTCCCTCCTTTCTGCAGATAAACACTTTATCAGCATGAATATGGCCCCCCAACTTCCAATCCGCTCTGCAGTCCTTGAATTTCTTGGACACAGGCGGTGAACAGGACACGTATCGCCGGGCCTGAGGCACTTTGAGCTTCTCCCAGACAAATTCGTCGTACCATCTCTGTCGCAGGACCTCCACTTCATAAAGTAAGTCCCGGGGCAAGTAGGGATACTCCCATCCGTACTCACGGGCGACTCTCTGGGAGAAAAGTCGTTGCAATCTGGCCAAAGGAGGCATGACATCCCGCTCACCTTCTCCTGGCTGCACAATGGCCTCCGGGTGCCGAGGTACCTTCACTACCTCGGTTGGCTTTGCCTTTGGCGCACGCAATGACGTGCGCTGCATCCCCACAACCAAAGCAGGTGATGTTGTGGAATGTGGAAAGTCAGTCGGAGGACTAAACTCCCTCCTGAGCTCCGGGGCCTGCGCCCGGGGTGTGCTGTCTTCTATAGACATAGGGGAATCCTGCGGTTTGCATAGCACAGGTAGCGGGCGTTTGTCCCAGCCCTTCCGGTGAAACAGTTCATCTATTTCCTAGTCATCCCCACAGTCCGACAGCGATTCCAGGTCGGAGGTGTCATACATCTCGGCGGGAAGGTAGTCTTTAGTAGACGGAGAACTACCCTCCCTTGCGGGCTCCACCTCCAGTGGACCCCCACACCTCCAACCACCACCACAGTCCCAGCCCCTGGCTCACCTGGACCTTTTTCAGCACTGGGATGTCCAGGACTCTTCCAACCGGATCCATCCAGGTCCGGCAAGCGGCGGGGTGAAGCTCGACCACGACCACAGGAGGCCTGCACCAGGCCTATCTTCCTCTTCGGAGGTGGCAGCAGGGAATCTGTGGTGACCGAAGCAGCATCCTCTGATTTTTCTCTCTCAGTCTCTGGTTGGGCAGTCCCGTCGCCCTGGTCAGTGCGTACGGGGACCTCCGCAAAGGCCTGGATCTCCCCTTCCGGAGTGGCGGTACCTGTGAGGCAATTGAGGCGAAGGGCCCGGGGCCTTACTGTGGATGATTCAACCTCAAACAGAAATTCTTTACACGCTTCACAACGCCCAAATGGCTTTAGTTGGACCACCAGTCCCGAGCATCCGGGACAGATCACACCGAGGGCCTCCATGTCTCTGCATGAGTACAAAGCCAACTGTCCTCGGGGCCTGAGTCTTATCCCCATGTCTGTAAGGGGAGCAGCAAAAGCAGTCATCTTCGTGGGGTATGATACCGGCATCCACGGGGAGCTTGAGGCCATCCCGACCACCTGCTGTTCCATCACGCGCTGACCACGTGCCGGAGTCTCCACGTGCATCTCCACACATGGCCAGACTCCTCCCACGACTTGCACGTTTTTGCGGGCTTCCCACAGTCCCCGCCCACGAATTGCGCAGTCATGGGGTGCCTCATGGCGCAGTGCAGCAAACACCCCCACATGTAGTACGTCACACGGCTGGGCTTTTCCCTCTTCACGCTCTTTCTGCATGGGCCTTTCCCGTCTTGGGGTCATTTCCACGACTTCGAGCACAGGGACGCACTTTGGCCAATCACATGGCTGACCTGCTCGGACCTCCTCCGGGCAGCAAAGTCCAGACACAGCCATTTCAAATTTCAAAGTCAACACACATTTTATCCCGGACTCACGAGCCACCACGTGTAGCGGCCTCACCCCATCTCCTTTTTCTAGGGGTATGTCACATGACAGGGTGAGATGCGCTACGGCATGTCCTCCCCATAGCTGAGGGTAAGGTGAAGGCCAGCACCAGTATCTTCCTTGGGCCAATGTGTGTTAGTTATGAAGCTCAGTCTTGCTATGCTGAAACCTCCCTTGCTCCCATTAACCATAGTCCATACACCGATGCAGGGTCCAACACTTGTTTATTATACTTCCACAACAAACAGTTCTTTCACAGCCGATTAGTTGCGACCCATAACATAATGCAAACGGTGGGATGAGCAGGCCGAGGCACTATCCTGATTTCAACCTAAACCCCTGTGGTTTCACCAGGGGTTATAGCAGCTTTGCTTAGCACAGAACATAGAACTTGTGAGTCTCTACCAGCAACTCCATAGAACATAGATGGGAGTACCTTCGCTGCGTTGCGGCCCCTATCAGGGGAAGATGTCCCTCTAAGGGAGTTACCAGAGGCCCATCCGTCACCGGGTTGATGCTGCTCCGGAATCTCCGGACGGGTGACCTCCCCGGCCTCCTCACCTCAGATGCGGGTCCCCTCGCAAGGCGGCACCCTCGGATCACTTCACCCTCGCGGGACCCAGTCGAAGTTACTGGGCCCCAGGCCTACGATATAGTACCTCACCCCAGGCTGAAGGTGCCTGGGATGGACCCCAACTTCATTCCGGTCAGGCCTAGGGCGCCTGAGCCGGAACCTTGAACCGCCCGCACCCAGGCCTAAGGTGCCTGGGTGCGTGAAGAGAAAATCCTCGAAGACCTCGTGGCAAGGGCGTCTCCCCCTTTTATCTCCTCCCATCAACACCACGGCAGGTTCCCCGCCCCAGCCGTACCATCTCCGGAAAGGGACAAAAAGGGTAGCACTGCGGCAGTGATTCTACCTTGAGCCTGTAGGTACCCCGCCACCCACAGGCCAAGGAGAATAATACACCACCCAATCCTCCACGAATTACAAAAGAGGTCCAGAACCTTCACAATTACACACCTGGGTCACACTACCCCCAGGTGTACCCCAACTAAATTTAAAGACCCCGCTACACAAGTATGATACGGGAGCGCACGTTCTGGTAAAACTAGCATTTGTAATGGAGATAGCACATTCGTCACGCTGTAACGGACTGAAAAGCAGGAGGCTGAAAAGCGCGAATCGTCGCTCAACAAACTTTACTAACATGAAGGGTGGCACCATCCGAACGGAACTTCCCCTTTATAGTGCTGTCGTACGTGTTGTACGTCACTGCGCTTTGCTTGAACGTTTTTTAAAATGATCGTGTGTATGCAAGACAGGCTTGAGAGGAAACATGAAAAAAAAACGACAAAAAAAACGTCGGTTTAAAAAATGGCATGAAAAACGATCGTGTGTATGTCGCATAAGGGTATAAATTTTTGATTTCACTCCTCACTGCCTATCACAGTTTTGGAGGCCATGGAATGCCCAGATGGTACAAACCCCCCCAAATGACCCCATTTTGGAAAGTAGACACCCCAAGCTATTTGCTGAGAGGTATGGTGAGTATTTTGCAGATCTCGCTTTTTGTCACAAAGTTTTGAAAATTGAAAAAAATAAATACAATTATTTTATTTCTTAATTTTCAAAAACAAATGAGAGCTGTAAAATACTCACCATGCCTCTCAGAAAATAGCTTGGGATGTCTACTGGGGTCATTTGGGGGAGTTTTGTGCTATTTTGGCATTTTATGGCCTTTTATGGGCTTCGAAACTGTGATAGGTAGTGAGGAGTGAAATCAAAAATTTGCGCCCTTAGAAATCCTGAAGGCGGTGCTTGGTTTTCGGGGGCCCGTACGCGGCTAGGCTCCCAAAAAGTCCCACACATGTGGTATCCCCGTACTCAGGAGAAGCAGCAAAATGTATTTTGGGGTGCAATTCCACATATAACCATGGCATGTGTGAGCAATATATCATTTAGTGACAACTTTTTGTAATTTTTTTTTTTTTTGTCATTATTCAATCACTTGGGACAAAAAAATAAATATTCAATGGGCTCAACATGCCTCTCAGCAATTTCCTTGGGGTGTCTACTTTCCAAAATGGGGTCATTTGGGGGGGTTTTGTACTGCCCTGCCATTTTAGCACCTCAAGAAATGAGATAGGCAGTCATAAATTAAAAGCTGTGTAAATTCCAGAAAATGTACCCTAGTTTGTAGACGCTATAACTTTTACGCAAACCAATAAATATACGCTTATTGACATTTTTTTTACTAAAGACATGTGGCTGAATACATTTTGGCCTACATGTATGACTAAAATGTAGTTTATTCGATTTTCCTTATAACAAAAAGTAGAAAATATAATTTGTTTTCAAAATTTTTAGTCTTTTTCCGTTTATATCGCAAAAAAATAAATATCGCAGAGGCAATCAAATACCATTAAAAGAAAGCTCTATTTGTGGGAAGAAAAGGACGCAAATTTAGTTTCGGTACAACATAGCATGTCCGCACAATCTCCAGTTAAAGCAGCGCAGTGCCAAATTGTGAAATCACCTCTGGTCATTAAGCTGCGTAATGGTCCAGGGCTTAAGTGGTTAAAGTATAATTAAACTACTGTCATATTAACTACATGAGTTGTGACCTAACAACTTAAACTTATTGTAGTGAAGAACAATATATCTATAATAAAAAAGGGAGAGTAAAGAAAAGAAAAGAGTAGTGAGAGAGAGAGAGAGAAAGTCCACAAGGGCGATCCAAGAACCAATACGATGCGTAAAGATTACCATTTCTTAGGTATATGGGGTTTGCATTGAAGCGATTAATCAGCTACCATGGCAGAAGGACCTCATCATTGAAATCCGGAGGTAAATAGTGTTTTATCCAAGGGAGCCAAAGTTTTTTGAATTTTGGGATTTGGTCCCCGTCAGTGGCTATCATTTTGGCATGTGACATTGTGGTGTTCATTCTATGAATTGTTTCTGCCAACCCCAAAGTTGGGGATTTCCATGCTTTGGCTATCGTTTTTTTGCTGCAGTTAGAAGTGGAATAAAAAGATTAAATTGAATTTTTTTTTTAAGCATTCCGGTTTTAGATTAAGTAGTGCAGTAAACAGGTCTAGTTGTATCTGTTGTCGGAACATTTTAGAGGCCATTGCAAAGATTTCTTTCCACACGTCCACCATACATGCAAGTAAGTGCCCAATTCTGAACAGCCCCTAAAGCAAAGTGCTGAATGTGTAGGTGCAAATTTGACCACTCTAGCAGGTACAAGGTACCACCGCGTCAGGACCTTGTAATTTGTTTCCATCGCTGTGACATTGGGCGAGGATGATTTTATGGTTGACCAGGTCCTCCTCCCATTTCCACACGTAGGTTGGTTTGTCATAATTGGGGTCTACAGGAAGTTGGGTGTAGAGGCTTGATATCATTCCTCTGGCTAGTGGATCTTTTTTACAAATTTTTTCAAAATTAGATAATTGGGTCAGTGGTGTTGCAACTTGTATAAGTGGAGAAAATGTATTTTTAATTTGGAGATATCTGAACTGTTCTGTTTCTGGTAAGTCGTGTTTCTCTCTGAGTATAGAAAAAGGTACAACATTTTTTGAAGTGACCAAGTCATGTAACGTCAGTGTTCCTGTTTTTGTCCAAGCTTTAAAAGTGTTCGGGAAAATCCATGCCGGATAAAAAGCTGGATTTTTAACAAAAGATAAGAGGGGATTGTGTTCTGATTGTAATTGGTGTTTACGTTAAAATTTATCCCAAAGGGATAAAAAGTGTTTTGTGATAGGGTTACTCAATTCACGTCGATCTCTGGGCCGAAGTCATAGTATGTTGGAGATCAATAAAGGGTCACTTTCTGAGGCTTCTATTGATATCCATAAGGGAGATTCCTGTGTTGCGTGGTACTTTGGGAGACTAGCTAAGTGAGCAGCATTGTAATAGGTTGCAAAGTTGGGATAGCCTAGTCCACCTTGTGATTTAGGGAGATGTAGTGTGCGAATCGGTATACGTGGTTTGGAGGTACCCCATATAAAGGTAGATGTTCTTTTTTTTTGGATCAACCTTAAACAATATGAAGGGATTGGGATTGGCAGGACTCTAAACATATATAGTAGTTTGGGTAGGATAGTCATTTTAGAAGCATTGATCTTCCTTATCCAGGACAGTGGGTGTCTGGGATCTGCTGGCATGGGAAACAGGTTCTTGCGCGCGCGCGCGCATGCTCACACGCGCTCCTGTACAGACCAGGCAACAACATTCATCTGTGCCTGTGCATCAGGGGTACCTTTTAAAGGCATAGTTAGCGTTACTTGGCGCCGCTATGCCTTTAAAAGGTCAGCAACTGCAATGATGCATTGCTGTCTGATCTGCAGCTCTGTACCAGTAATCTGCATACCTGTTTATCTGTTACCTGTACCGACCCGGCTCTGCTTGACCACTCGATATCTCCAATCCCGACCTTTGGCTTGCCTTGACCCTGCTCAGTCTTCTATTTGCCTACCTGCTGCCAGACCTTGCCTGAACCTCTGACCATGCTTAGTCTCCTGTATCCAACCGTCTGATTACCTGCTCCGACCCGGCCTGTCTGACCCTGCTACTGTCTGCTGCTCCATGTTGCACCTAACCCAGCTTGTCTCACCCTGCTCCAGCTTCCTGCTGTTCCTGTACCTGCCAGCTCCTGGGTCGCTGACCTGCAACCATCCTTACTGCTGCCTACAGTTCCAGCCATCCCTAGAGGATCATCACCCTGCCACTGTGCCAGGCTACTACAACTACCTCAGGCACTCCTACCTCGCTGCGCTCTCCAGCTCACTGTCCTCACTCCAGTGACTCCTGAGCCAGGGCTGTAAGAGAAGTCTCCTCCTACAAGTCAGACTCTACTACCAGGTACAGTAGGTGCCACCGACATTGTATATCCATCGTGATCCCATCGCGGAGATTCTCTGCGACAGGGTGCCGACATCTCGGCGACAGGGTGCCGACATCTCGTGCTCGCTGCAATAGTGAGAAGGCAACGCGACACTGTATTGAACGGGATCCGACGTGGATTCCCGCCAATAGCAGGCACTTTTTTATGAATCCTGAGCGGGAACTCCATGCCAAATTTTAAATAAAAAACCGGCATGGGTTCCCCCTCCAGGAGCATACCAGGCCCTTCGGTCTGGTATGGATTTTAAGGGGAATCCCCTTAGCCGAAAAAACTGCGTGGGGGTCCCCCTCAAAATCCAAACCAGACCCTTATCCGAGCACGCAACCTAGCAGGCCGCAGTAAAAGAGGGGGGGACGAAAGAGTGCCCCCTCCCTCCTAAACCGTACCAGGCCGCATGCCCTCAACATGGGGGGTTTGGTGCTTTGGGACAGGGAGGCGACCTGCGGCCCCCCCACAACAAAACACTCTACCCCATGTTGATGGGGACAGGGCCTCTTCCCGACAACCCTGGCCGTTAGTTGTCGGGGTCTCTGCGTGGGGGCTTATCGGAATCCGGGAGCCCCCTTTAATAAGGGGGGCCCCCAGATCCCGGCCCCCCCACCCTATGTGAATGAGTATGGGGTACATCGTACCCCTACCCATTCACCTGGTGGAACAAAAATGTCAATAAAAAAACACACACAGGTTTTTAAAGTAATTTATTACACAGCTCTGGGGGTCTTCTTTCGACTCCGGGGGTATTCCGACTTCAGGGGTCTCTTCTTTTGACTTCGGGGGTCTTCTTCTGCTCTCCGATGCCTTTTTCCTTCTGTCGGGCGTTTCCGCTAACTTCTTCGAGCTCTTTTGCTAGCGGAGAGGTCTTCCCCGTCGTCTCCTCCCGCTCTCCGTTGTCCTTCTGTCTCTACTATCTTCTTCCAGCTCTTTTGCTAGTGGAGGGACCCAGTCTTCCCGTCGGCGTCTTCTTCCCTCTTCTCCTCTTCGATGTTGACATGTCGCTTTCTCCCGCTGTAATGCTGGGTGTGCGGTCCGCAACGATTTATATAGGCCTCTCATGACGTCACAGTCACATGCTCTGGGTGGCCCCGGAGCATGTGACTGTGACATCATGGGAGCATGTGGCCACCCGGAGCATGTGACTGTGACGTCATGAGAGGCCTATATAAATCGTTGCGGACCGCACACCCAGCATTACAGCGGGAGAAAGCGACGTGTCAACATCGAAGAGGAGAAGAGGGAAGAAGACGCCGACGGCGACGGGAAGACCGGGTTCCTCCACTAGCAAAAGAGCTGGAAGAAGATAGTGGAGAAGCCAGGCAGAAGGACAACGGAGAGCGGGAGGAGACGACGGGGAAGACCGGGCCTCCCCGCTAGCAAAAGAGCTGGAAGACGTTAGCGGAAAAGTCCGCCAGAAGGAAAAAGGCACCGGAGTTGGAAGAAGACCCCCGAAGTCAGAAGAAGAGACCCCTGAAGTCGGAAGACCCCTGGAGTCGGAAGAAGACCCCCGGAGCTGTGTAATAAATTACTTTAAAAACCTGTGTGTGTTTTTTCATTGCCATTTTTGTTCCACCAGGTGAATGGGTAGGGGTACGATGTACCCCATACTCATTCACATAGGGTGGGGGGCCGAGATCTGGGGGCCCCCCTTATTAAAGGGGGCTCCCGGATTCCGATAAGCCCCCGCCCGCAGACCCAGACAATTAACGGCCAGGGTTGTCGGGAAGAGACCCTGTCCCCATCAACATGGGGGCAGGGTGCTTTGGGGTGGGGGGGCCGCAGGTCGCCCCCCTGCCCCAAAGCACCAAACCCCCCATGTTGAGGGCATGCGGCCTGGTACGGTGCAGGAGGGAGGGGGGCTGCTCTCTCGTCCCCCCTCTTTTCCTGCGGCCTGACAGGTTGCGTGCTCGGATAAGTGTCTGGTTTGGATTTTGATGGGGACCCCCCACGCCATTTTTTCAGCTTAGGGGATTCCCCTTAAAATCCATACCAGAACGAAGGGCCTGGTATGCTCCTGGAGGGGGAACCCATGCCGGTTTTTTATTTAAAATTTGGCGTGGAGTTCCCACTCAGAATTCATACCAAACACAGTGCCTGGTATTGGCGGGAATCCACGTCGGATCTCCATCCACCGGCCTCAATGTCAGCAATGCATGTCGCTCATTGTGAAAGGAAAAACAACATTTTTCTTTTCCCGATGATGAGATAGCTCAGCGCTGGCTCTCACGACGGGGCTCGTAGGGTGTCAATCTCGCCGCTAGAAGAGGCGAGATTGACACAAAATCGGCGGCATCTACTGTACGTTCTGTACTTAACAGTATCAGACAGCCATGACAGAGCCTGCAGGAGAAGTTCCTCCCATAGAGGAGATTTGCAAACACCTGGCGACCCTCACACAAGCAGTGAAAAGTCTACAGGAAGGCTACGTCAGGCTGGAAGGACAAGTCCAGAGTCTCTCTGCCTTCGGTGATGCGGCCCCTGCACCCTCTGCCAGGTCTTCACAGACTGCCTCCGCTCCTTCAGTGGTGATGCTTCCACCTGAACCGAGAGTTCCTGTTCCAGAGAGGTTTTCGGGAGACCGAACAAAATTCCGGGCCTTCCGTAATGCCTGCCAGCTATACTTTGCTCTGCAACCCTGGACTTTTTCCTTAGAAGTCAAAAAAGTGTGCTTCGTGATTTCATTGCTCCAGGGTGAACCCCAGACCTGGGCCCATCGGTTACTAGGAGAGAATAGTGTTCAGACACTATCCCTGCTATCCTTCTTTGAAGCCATGGCCCAGCTTTATGAAGATCCCCAATGGACTTCCACCGCTGAGTCTGCCCTGTTTGCGCTCCAGCAAGGACGCAGAGTGACCGAGGACTATGTCTCAAACTTTAGACGCTGGAGCGCAGACACCCAGTGAAATGACACAGCCCTGCGGCACCAATTCCACTTGGGCCTCTCCGAGGGCCTTAAAGATGAACTCGCTCGAGTTTGGGTACCAGAGACCCTCGAAGCCTTAATTACCCAGGCCATCCAGATTGACCGTAGACTTCGTGAACGCCGGGCAGAGCGTTCCTCCCAGCAAAGTCGCCCAGTATTGATGACCACAAGAGCTCCAATGCCTACTTCCCGCTACCTGTCTCCCACCTGTTTAAATCCTGCCAGTCCAAGTCCGGACACCTCTGAAACCATGCAACTTGGATTAATGCAACCAGCCTTGCCACCCAAAGAACGGGCACGCCGCTGTCAACTGAACCTGTGCCTCTATTGCAGTGAAACTGTCCTGTCAAGATGCGTAAGTGTCCCTCTTTAATTCCTGCTAACCACTCAGCCTTATCTGCCAACGTAACCCACCTTGCTCTCCCTCTCTCGTTGCAGCTCCAGGGAAGGACAGTTCCAGTCAACGCTGTCATTGACTCTGGCGCATGTAGCTGTTTTATCGACTCCACCTTTGCCAATCAACACAACATCCCTCTGCAGGAAAAGACTCATGGACTTTCTGTCTACTTGGCCGATGGCTCCCGTATAAAATCAGGACGGGTAACCTAAGAAACCCTTCCTTTGCCTGCCACCATCACCTCTCAACATAAGGAGTTGCTGACCCTTGATGCTATCTCCTCTCCCCTGTTTCCCGTAATCCTGGGTATACCCTGGCTCCAGGCCCACAACCCCCAGATCAACTGGGAGTCTGGAGAAGTATCATTCCTGTCCCCCTACTGCCAGAAGTACTGCCTTCCCAGACCCCTCAGCCCGCCCGCTACTCTGTTATGTATGGACTCTGATCAAAACCTGCTTCAGTCCGTCCCAAGACCTTACCATGAATTTATTGATGTCTTCAGTAAGCGGGGGCTGACTCCCTTCCGCCTCATCGCCCCTATGACTGCCCGATCGAGCTTCTCCCTGGGGCCGAGATCCCCTTTGGGCGCATACTCCCATTATCAGAAAAGGAACAAGAGGCTCTGAAGGTATACATTGACGAAAATCTGGGCAAGGGGTTCATTTGCCCATCTACCTCACCAGCGGGCGCCGGAATATTCTTTGTCACCAAAAAGGATCAGACCCTCCGCCCATGTATGGATTACCGTGAGCTAAACAACATTACGGTCAAGAACCGTTATCTGCTACCCATGATGCCTGAACTCTTCCAAAAATTAAGGTCTGCTGTCATCTTCACCAAGTTTGATCTGAGGGGGGCCTACAATCTGGTCCGCATTTGGGCCGGGGATGAGTGGAAGACAGCTTTTCGTACCCGTTTCGGCCACTACGAATATTTGGTCATTCCCTTCCAATGTCCCTGCCACTTTTCAGCACTTTATCAATGATGTGTTCAGAGACTTTCTTGACATCTTCGTCACTGTCTATCTAGATGACATTCTAGTCTTTTTTGGGACACTTGACAGACATCGGGGAGTCCGGGGACATGTCCGCAGGGTACTAAGTCGCCTCCGCCAACATGGACTTCATGCCAAGGCGGAGAAATGTGAATTTGAGCAGCAAACCATTCAATTCCTGGGCTTGATAATCTCCCCTACAGGTATCAAGATGGATTTCCAAAAGGTGTCCACTATACTGGACTGGCCGGTACCCTTGGATAAAAAAGGAGTGCAACGTTTTGTGGGGTTTTCAAATTTCTATAGGAGATTCATCAAGGGGTTTTCCGCAAACATCACACCCATTACACAATTAACCAAGCAGAACTCAAGTTTCCATTGGAACCCTGAGGACCAAAAAGCCTTTGATACACTTAAAGGACTTTTTTCATCGGCTCCAATTCTCAGCCATCCTGATCCTGCACTGCCTTACATACTTGAAGTGGATGCATCCGAAGTAGCAGTTGGGGCTGTCATCTCCCAACGCCAAGGTAGCAAGGACTTAATGCACCCTGTGGGGTTTTTCTCCTGGAAACTCTCCCCTGCGGAGAGAAATTATGATGTTGGTGATCGGGAGCTACTTGCCATCAAAGCCGCCTTGGAGGAATGGAGGTACTTGTTGGAGGGCGCTTCCCATCCAGTATTAATTTATACCGATCACAAGAACTTGAAGTATTTAAGGTCCGCCAAACGGTTGAAACCTCGGCAGGCCCGTTGGGCCCTATTTTTTTTGGGCTTCTGCTTTCACATCACCTACCGGCCAGGCTCAAAAAACATCAAGTCAGATGCACTATCACGTATGCATGACAACCCCAAGGATTTATCTGTTCCCGGCATCATCTTACCAGCAGGTAATTTTCTACTCCTACAGACGGATCTGCTCTCTCAAATTAGGGAAACATCCACGGACTCTTCAAAACCCCCTGGTGCCACCTTGACCTCCAGAGACGGGTTATTCTGGAGGGGGAGCCAAATTTTCGTTGAAGGAAGCACTCGGGTTGAAGTACTGAAGCTTCTCCACGATCACCCGCTGGCAGGATACTTTGGAGTTTGCAAGACTCTTGAACTGGTACGGCGTACATTCTGGTGGTCTGGAGGAGTTCTGCAAATCATACATCAGTGCATGCCCTGTCTGTAACCAAAACAAGGAACCGAGCCTACTTGTACCTGATAGGCCATGGAAAATGATTGCTATGGATTTTATAGTGGAGCTTCCATGTACAGCAATTTTCGTGGTCGTAGACCACCTGTCTAAAATGGCCCAGTTCCTACCACTAAAGGGCACCCCATCCACTGCTGAGACTGCCCGTGTATTCATCAACGAAATTATCAGATTACATGGAGTCCCTTCAAACATCGTGTCAGATAGGGGGGTCCAGTTCACTTAACGTTTTTGGAGAGCTCTTTGTGAGACTTTGAAGATTGAACTTGCTATGTCCTTAGCTTATCACCCGCAACCCAACGGGCAAACTGAGAGGACAAATCAGACTCTTGAACAGTATATCAGATGCTTTACGTCCTTTGCACAAGATGACTGGGTGTCCTTACTGCCCTTACCGGAGTTTGCTTATAATAATGCCATCCATTCGGCCACTGGGCAATCCCCTTTCTTTGCTAATTATGGCTTTCATTTAACATTTTTACCTGACTTTCTTCCAGAATCTTCAGTTCTGGCAGTACAGAGCACGGTGGATTTGCTCAGCCGCAACAACCCAGTGTTGCAGGAAGCAGTGACCAAGGCCCAAGCAGACAGCAAGAGAGCCTTTCACAGGAAGAGGAGAGGGGAGCTGGACCTTCAACCAGGTGATCAGGTGTGGCTTTCTACAAATAACCTCAGGTTGGCCTGCCCATCCAAGAAGTTGGCACCCAAGTTCATGGGACCCTTTCCAGTGAGAAGAAGAATCAATGAGGTATCTTACGAACTATCCTTACCTGACTCTCTAAAGATTCACCCAGTATTTCATGTCTCATTGTTGAAGCCTGCAGTACCTGACCCCTTTCCTGACAGGGGAGCCAGACAACCAGAACCAGTTTTATTTGACGGTTGCGTGGAATACGTGGTGGAGGCCATCCTTGATTGTAGGAAACAGCAAGGGCGAACTCAATTAACAATCAAATGGAAGGGGTACGGTCCGGAGGACAGCTCCTGGGAACCTGAAGGCAACATCCATGCCAAGAGGTTAATCCATGCCTTTTTTCTCACCCACCCTGAGAAAAAGGCCCGGTTAGGCATCCGGAGGCTGCCCCTTGGGGGGGGGGGGCAATATCAGGGATATGCTGGCATGGGAAACAGGCTCTTGCAACAACATTCATCCGCTCTCGAGCTCAATGTCCTCACTCCGGTGACTCCTGAGCCAGGGCTGTAAGACAGGTCTCCTCCTACAAGTCAGGCTTTACTACCAGGTACGTTCTGTACTTAACAGCAGGAGATGGGACCATTGTTTTAGTAAATTTGTAATCTGTTTCAATAAAGGGGGGTAATTAGCTGAAAATAAATCTGTTATGGCGGCTGTCAGGTTTATTCAGAAATATGGTAGTGATTTCTCTGCCCAAGAGAAGGGGAGTGCTACTTTTGTTGGGATTAATTCTGCTTCTGTAAGCCAAATATTAAGCACTAAACATTTCTTGGGATTGATTGGGGTATGCTTTTGGATTGTTATAGAGTGCCTTAATCCATTTTATAAAATGAGGACTAAAACCCAATTTTTGTAAAGAATAATACATATAAGGCCAGGATACCGTGTCAAAAGTAGGGATGAGCTTCGAGTTCGAGTCGAACCCATGTTCGACTTGAACATCGCCTGTTCGGCTGTTCGCAGAATTTTGAACATTATGGGCCGTTCGCGCCAAATTCGAGTGGTGCGTCACGGTCCATAATTCACTGCGGCATCGCAATGCATTGCTGGCTGATGATTGGCCAAACACGCAGTATGACCCTCATGCCTTGGCCAATCACAGCACGGTAAGAACGGAGAGCCGTAATTGGCCAAAGCTACGGTGGCTTTGGCCCAATCATGGCTCAGAGGAGTAGGTATATGCCCCACACTATATAAGGCCGCCGGCTTGGCGGGCCTTGTGTAGTGTGTTGGCGTTGGTTAAAGAGAGAGCTTACAGAGAGAGAGAGACAGTGGGGGGGGATTTACTAACAACAGTGCGCTGCGCCGGTTCATACCTTAATTGGTGCGCCGGATAAATCCTTAATTGGGCGCGTGAACAGGCGGTGCACTGTTATAGTAAATAAAAATGTCAGCGGCGCTTGTATCTCTATTCAAAATGAATGGTTCCCTATGGGAGCCCATTGATTTGAATAGAGGTCGCACGGGAAGTCGGATCAAGACGATCCGACTTGCGGGGCGACTCGTGTGACGGTTGACACAGGGGCAGCGTGACTTTGCGAGGCAACTTGGACACGACTTGAGCGTGAAGCAGACGCTCAAGTCATGTCCTGGAGGCGACTTGAAGTCGCCTCCAGTACAGGCTCATTTGCCAGTACCTGCCCGAGAATGTTTCCAGCGCGATGCCATCGTGCTGGTTCTCGGCGACAGGGTACTGCAAGGCCTCGTGCTCGCTGTCCCCTGTGTTTGGTATGAATCATGAAGGGGAACTCCACGCCAACTTTTAAATAAAAAAACGGCATGGGATCCCCTCCAGGAGCATACCAGGCCCTTAGGTCTGGTATAGATTTTAAGGAAACCTCCTATGCCGAAAAAACGGCGTAGGGGTCCCCCAAAATCCATACCAGACCCTTATCCGAGCACTCAGCCCGGCAGGTCAGGAAAGTGGGGGCGAGCGACCGAACCCCACCTCCCCCCCTCCTGAACCGTATCAGGCCGCATGCCCTCAACATGGGGGGTGGGTCCTTTGGGGCAGGGGGCGCCCTGCGCCCCCCAACCCCAAAACACCCTGCCCCCATGTTGATGGGGACAAGGGCCTCTTCCCGACAACCCTGGCCGTTGGTTGTCGGGGTCTGCGGGTGGGGGGGCTTATCAGAATCTGGGCGCTCCCTTTAATAAGGGGGCACCCAGATCCCGGCCCCCCACCCTATGTGAATGAGTATGGGGTACATTGTACCCCTACCCATTCACCTGGTGGCAACAAAATGTCAATAAAAAAACTCAACACAGGTTTTTAAAGTAATTTATTAGGCAGCTCCGGGGGGTCTTCTTCTGACTTCGGGGGTCTTCTTCCAACTTCCATGGGGACAGGGTGCTTTGGGGTGGGGGGGCTACGTGCTCGGATAAGGGTCTGGTATGGATTTTGGGGGGACCTGGTATGGACCTGGGGGAGGGACCCCACGCTGTTTTTTCCTCGATTTTTTTTTATTTTTTATAGCCGGCAATGTTTATTTTTTTACATTTCCTTTAACAACCAGCTATAAACAGGTTAAAAAAAATTGCAAATCGCTGCAAAATCACGGTACTTGCATTTTGGATGCGGGTCCATTGAATTCCATTACATGCAAAACGCAGTTTTTTGCTGGGAAAAAAAAGTCCCCTGGGGGCGGGACCCCACGCTGTTTTTTTCTCGATTTTTTTTTTTTAGAGCCGGCAATGTTTATTTTTTTTACATTTCCTTTAACAACCAGCTATAAACAGGTTAAAAAAATTGCAATTTGCCGCAAAATCACGGTACTTGTGTTTTGGATGCGGGTCCATTGAATTCCATTACATGCAAAACACAGTTTTTTGCTGGGAAAAAAAAGTCCCCGACCCTTTCCAAAAGAGGCACAAAAATGCATTGATGTGAACATGTTCCATAGGAACCCATGTTAAAAAATTTCCCTGCATTTCTGCAAAATGCACCAAAAAACACATTAGTGTGAATCGAGCCTTACAGACCGTTTTTTAAAACGTCCGTCCATGGGCATGAGGCATAAGAAAAAAGAGGGGGAAAAAATGCACTGGACTGCATCAAAAACGCACATGCAGAAAAACACCTGGAATGCATCCGGACTGCGTTTCCAAGGTGTGAACTGCCCCTTAGGCAGTTGCGTTTAACCTCGTTTTTCAGAAAGCCAAAAATGCGTTCAGACGCCAAAGATTTCCACGTTTCAGACGCGGTACCGGCGTTTAGTCGCGTTTTCGTTTAGAAGCGTTTTTAAAGGTGACCTATTTTTTTACATTGAAAAACTCAAAAATTATGGCAAATGATGAAAAACCATTAAAAATATATACAAAAAAATACTCACCTTTCCGTAATTTTCCTTTCCTGGTGCCGACCCATGGCAGCATACTAATGGTTGATAGCTCCGCCCACCGATCAACCCCCAGGACCACGTAACTCTATAAAAGAAAGAGTTACTCCCCCCCCTCAGACATTCTTTGTAACTAGACTTCAGAACCTTAAGGATCATAGCAGGGAGGGTGCATGCTGCCATGGGTCGGCACCAGGAAAGGAAAATTACGGAAAAGTGAGTATTCAATTCCTGGTGCCTTCCATGGCAGCATACTAATGGTAAATAACTCGCTCATAGGGAGGGAACTGCGATAATAATTTTTTTAATGACATTTTGAAAGTGATAGTCCCAGAGTCCTCTTCCCAAAATCTCGGGAGGTAAGGACCGCAGGATCCAAGCTATAGTGCGACATAAAGGTATTGAACGATGACCAGCTAGCCGCTCTACAAATTGTCTCCGGGGAGACCCTAGCCATAGCCGCCCAGGATGATGCGATTCCTCTCGTTGAATGTGCATTCACCGCGTTTGGAACTGGAAGACCACTAGCCGGTATGCCCTTTGGATTATTTTCACGATCCAGCTGGCTAATGTTGTTTTAGAAGCTGCCAAGCCTCTTCTGGTGCCTTTGGGGATAACAAAGAGTCGTTGATCCCTTCTGAACTGCTGTGTCAGCTCCAAATAACGCTTTAGAGATCTGGCCACGTCCAGCTCATGTAGTTTTGAGGAGGATGGGTCCTCTCCAAAAGCTGGAAGTACCCACTCCTGGTTGGAATGGTAGACTGAAGGTACTTTGGGGACAAACTGATGGATAGGCTGTAGAACTACCCTGTCCGGAAAAAAGGTGACGTAGGGCTCCTCTGCCCCTAGGGCTTGTATCTCTGACACTCTTCGACCCGAGGTGATGGCGATCAGGAAGGCCGTTTTGCCGGTGATATCTTCCAAGGAGCACTCCTCTGTGGGTGTAAAGGGAGAGCTTGCTAGAAAGTTCAGAACAACCGTTAGGTCCCATTTGGGATATAGCGTTTTCCTGGGAGGACGTAATCTTAACACCGCCTTCAAGAAACGTTCCACCAGGGGGTTTAGTGCCCAGCGTGTGTCTGTAAAGGCTGACAGGGCTGAAATATGCACTTTTAGCATGCTAAGACCTAAGCCTAGGTCTAGACCATTTTGCAGGAAAAGTAGGATATCTTGGACCCCAGGATTCAGAGGGTTGAAATGATTCGTTTCGGCCAGTGTAGAGAATTTTTTCCATATTCTGCAGTAGGTGGCATTAGTGGATGCCTTTATTGCTTGTAACAACTTTTGTACAACGTCCCGAGAGCATCCTAAGTCGCCCAACCTCCTCCTTTCAAGTTCCAGACCCTCAAGTCTAGGATCTCCGGATGCGGGTGTAGAAAATCGCCTTGAGATAGCAGCTTGCTCGTGAGTGGGAGAGGTAATGGGTTGCCCAGGGCCATCTCTACTAAGAGCGGGAACCACGGTCTTCTCAGCCAGTAAGGAACAACCGCCAGGATGGTGACCTTCTCTAGAGTCAGTCGCTGGAGAAACCTGAGGATTAAGGGTGTCGGAGGGAAGGCGTAACAATCCCATGGTTGGACTAGAGCATCTGCCCCTGCCGACATCGGAGATGGTGACCTCGTGAAGAAGAGAGGTGCTTTCGCGTTGTGCGGGGACGCAAAGAGATCTATCTGGGGATTCCCCAACTGTTGGCATATCCAGCTGAAAACCTGTGGATCCAATGACCAATCGTTGTTGGATGTGAAGGATCTCGAGAGCTGATCTGCTAGCTGATTCTCGAGGGCCGGAATGTAGGTAGCCTGAAGATCTAACAGATTCTTCTCGGCCCATGCAATAATTGGGGCTACTTCGCTGGCTAGTGCATTGCTGTGTGTTCCCCCTTGATTTTGGACATAGGCTACTGCCGCTCTGTTGTCCATTTGTAGTAGCACGGATTTTCCCTTGAGGAGAGGAGCCAAATGCAGGATTGCCATCCATGCTGCCCTTAGTTCCAGGATGTTGGATACCATCCCTTCCGCATTGAAACTCCATCTGCCCTGAACCAGCTGGAGGTGTGCCCCCCAACCCAGCTGGCTTGCGTCTGATGTGATAATGGTCCATGAAATTGGGCCGAGAGGACAAGCAGCTAGTAGATTCGGAGACCTTGTCCACCACCAGAGGCTGGACTTCATCGAGGGAGTGATAGCTATCCTCTGATCAAGACGCTTTCTCCTCCACTGCTTCAGAAAACCTTGTTGAAATCCCCGTAAGTGGCTTCTGGCCCATTTTACCATCGGTATGCAGGCCGAGAGGGACCCTAGGAGGCTCAGGCAATCTGACGCTGGCATAGCGTGACTCCCCAATGTATGCTTCACCTTTTGCACCAACGCCGGAATTTTGGCTGGTGGAAAGGACACTGACTTCCTCGGCGTGTTGAATAAGGCACCTAGGTACGTCATTTTTTGTGTAGGTACAAACTGACTCTTTGAGTGGTTGATTAGCCATCCAAATTGTGTCAAGGTGTTCAAGACCATCTGCAGGTGAGACTGTAGAACTTCTCTGTGCTGAGACAGAATCAATATGTCGTCCAGATAGTGTAGGACTCGTATGCCTTTCTCCCGAAGGGGGGCTAAGATGGCTACCAGAACTTTGGTGAAGGTTCTGGGTGCTGATGAAATCCCAAAGGGGAGACACTGGAACTGAAAATGTAGGTTGTCTATTTGAAACCGTAGAAAATTTTGAAAGTTGTAGTGAATGGGGATGTGAAGATATGCGTCCTGGAGGTCTACAGACACCATCCAGTCCCCTGGCTGTACTGAAAGGATTACCGTGTTCAGAGACTCCATCTTGAAGTGTTCTACATAAAGGTACCTGTTCAGCCTTTTCAGGTCTAATACCGGTCTCCAGCCCCCTGTTTTATGGGGACCAAGAAGACTGGGGAATAGAACCCTAAGTGCTTTTCCGATTTCGGAACCGGTAGGATTGCCCGTTGAGATAGAAGTATTTGCACGTATTGGACAAGTGCTTCCCTCTTTTGTCTTCCGGCTGGTATCTTGGTTGATTGGTAGGAGAAGGATGGAGGACGGGATCTGAATTTCCAGAAATGTCCCTGAAGGACTGTGGATACCGCCCACTGGTCTGTACAATTTTCCACCCAAACCCGGGTGAAGGATCTGAGTCTTACTCCCACTGGCCCGGCTTGAGTGGAGGGCGCGTCAAAAGGACTTCTGGTTTTCTATCGCCAGTGTAGGGGCCTTTGATTTTAATTTGAGGAAAGAGGCCTGTGAGCCTTTCCAGTCCCTTCTGTATTGTTTACCCGGGCGATAAGCCCTGGAGTCTCTTGATCTCTGTTGGAAATTTGCCTGCGGAGTAAACTTCCTCCTTCTGCTCCTATCCTGGGGAATAAGGCCGCTTTTCCCGCCTGTGACTCTGGATATTGCCGTATCCATTTTATCTCCAAATAAGGACTTCCCGTCATACGGGATGCGACACCATGACTGTTTTGACGACGGGTCTGCTGACCATGGCTTAAGCCATAACGCTCTCCTGGCTGTGATAGAGTAAAGAATTGCTCTGGAGGAGCATCTTAGAACGTCTATGGCTGCTTCCGCCATGAAATCAGAGGTCAGCTTTAATTTATCTAGAGCTTTAATGATTTCTTCAGTATCTAGGCCACGTCTGAGGGCCGTTTCGATATTATCTGTCCACACCCTGGTGGCTTTGGAGATTGAGGATAGGGCCACTGCCGGTTTGCAGGCTCCCCCCGATGCCTGGTATACTTTTTTCAGATCGGTGTCTATTCTGCGGTCTAGGGCGTCTCTAAAGGAGACTGCGTCTTCTAAAGGCAGTGTTGTATTCCTAGCCAGTCGCATGACAGATGCATCTACTGACGGGACGGCATCAAAAAGCTGAGCATCTCCTTCCGCGAGTGGGTAGAGTTTGGAAGAGCGGTTGAAGGCAAAGGGTCGTTTATCTACCTTCTTCCACTCCTCCAATACCACTCCCTTAATCTCCTCTATTAGGGGAAAGGCTGATTTCTTCCTGGCCAAATGCGGGAAGTATTTTCCTGCTTTATGTGGAGGTTCAGGATCTTCCTCCCACTGAATCGCGTCCTTAACTGCGCCAATAAAGGGTTCAACTAACCCAAAGTCGAAGGTTGATGTGCCTTCTTCTGTTACATTTCCGTTATCTTCCGAATTGATTTCAGAATCAGGCTGGAGACTAGCTGTCTCTACTACTCTTTGTTCAACTAGTGGGGTGGATTGATCCTGGGATGAGGCCAATTCCCTGATGTTGTCCTTGACTAATTCTTTGATTGAGCCTATGGAGCCTTGTCTATCGGCCGTAGCCTCCAAAAAACACTGGCCACAGGCTAGCTTGTCTGGTAAGGCTTGCTTGCTGCATACCCAGCAATCCTTCCTCCCTGGTTGCAAAGATTTGCGCTGGGAGTCGTGTCTACTTGAGGAGTGGCGGGGTGACCTCCGGTCACTACGGGAAGCATGGGTTGAGGGTGAGCGACCCGAGCTTCTATGTCCCCCCGAACGCCCGTCACGAGAACTTCGATGAGAAGAAGTGCGGGTTGATTCACGGCGTGGGCTATAAAGAAACAAAACAACTGGTGTTTCTATATATCCTCTAAAGAAGTATTGCTCTTTGAATGAAAAACTTACCTAACGTTGCAGCCCTTACCTAGTGGTATGTTGAGGATCTTTTTGATGCGGCAATACTGGGGCAGCTGGGTAATTTTTTTTTTTTTTAGCTAGTCAGTACAGCACCGTGCAATGTCAGCGAATGTACATTTATGTGTTTAACATTAGTATGCAGCAAAATAAAATTTTAGCAATAACACATAGGTAATTACCTTGGCTGGGTTCCATCTGGCATGTAGAATGGATAATACTCACATAAGGGTGTATTCCCTGACAATCTGCCATTTGATTGTGGTCCCAGGCTGTTTAAATAGGAAACTTCGCCTGGGTGTACCAAGATGGCCGCCGCGCGACTTCCTCCGGCTACTGCGCATGCGCGATTGCGTCATGCCGTGACTGCGCCTCCTGAGCGAGTAAAGCTAGGCTGTGTGGGGCGCGCAAAGCGTCCACACCAGCTAAGAACATTGCAGGAAGCAGGCATTTCCTTGCAGCAGTGATATGCTGCCTATAAAGAAAAATACCCGGGAAAAGCGATGTGTGACCCGAGGACTATAACTGCCGCTGAGGAGAAAATATGTATATGCTCCTGTGCACCCTTCATGCCCAAAAAAGATCCACAGAAAAAGGGGCTCCCACACTTATATGGCGCATTGAGCAGCCCAAGATGCGGGACACCCTACTGCAGGAGAGCATGAACCTGCAACGGTAGCACCATGAGACGGTGAGGTAAGGCTGATTAGTGATCCTGTAGGGATTGAGGACAGGAAAAAGAATGTCTGAGGGGGGAGTAACTCTTTCTTCTATAGAGTTACGTGGTCCTGGGGGTTGATCGGGGGCGGAGCCATCAACCATTAGTATGCTGCCATAGAAGGCACCAGGAAATGTAATTGCTTTCATTGCATTGTGGACAATCCACAGCTTGTGGCAGGTGACGTGGCCAGGTGATGTGGCAAGTGGACAATCCACAACTTGTGCCAGGTGACATGGCACGTGGACAATCCACAACTTGTGCCAGGTGACATGGCAAGTGGACCATCCACAACTTGTGGCAGGTGACGTGGCAAGTGACACGCTAAATACAAGTACACTGCTGCTCTCTCAGCTGCTGCTACTCACTCTGGTCTCACAAAATAGCTGAAATGGTTAATAATACTGTTTTTTGAGCTCAGGGCTCCTTATGATGTTTCCTAACTAAACGCTTATAGACGCAAATGCGGTAAAACGTGGCATGCAAATGCGACAAAACGCGCGTTTATAAACACCGGTTTCAACCTTAGTTCTGAAGACTTTGCACCAGCGTCCCGTGTACATGGGGCCTAAAAACGGCTATGCCATTTACAGCTCAAAAACGCCATGGTGGCCATGAGGCCATAGGCTAACATGGAGAGGCGTTTTTAAGCTGCAAAAAACGCTCAAACAAGCGGCTGGAAAAACGTCCATGTGCATGTAGCCTTATATTAACCACTTGCTTACTGGCCACTTAACCCCCCTTCCTGCTCAGACCAATTTTCAACTTTCAGCGCTGATGCACTTTGAATGACAATTGCGCGGTCATGGTCATACAACACTGTAATCCAATGAAAATGTAATCATTTTTTGCACACAAATAGAGCTTTCTTTTGGTGCTATTTGATCACCTCTGCGTTTTTTTTTCTATAAATACAAAAGACAGACTAAAAAATAAAAATTTGGATATTTTAATCACTTCAGCACCGGGCCTATTCTGGCACTTCTCTCCTTCATGTAAAAATCATATTTTTTTTAGCTATAAAATTACTTGGAACCCCCAAAAATTATATATATATTTTCTTTTAGCAGACACCCTAGGAAATAAAATGGCGGTCATTGCAAATTTTTATCTCGCATGGTATTTGCGCAATAAATTTTTAAACGCCTTTTTTTGGAAAAAAAAATGGTTTCATGAATTAAAAAAATTACAAAACAGTAAAGTTAGCCCAATTTTTTTGTATAATGTGAAAGATGTTGTTATGCTGAGTAAATAGATACCTAACATTTCACGCTTTAAAATTGTGAACACTCATGGAATGACACCAAAATTCACTACTTAAAAATCTCCATAGGCGATGCTTTAAATTTTTTTACACTTTACCATTTTCACATTACAGAGGAGGTCTAGTGCTAGAATTGTTGCACTCGTTCTAACGCACGCAGCAATACCTCACATGTGTGGTTTGAACGGCGTTTACATATGTGGGTGGGACTTACGTGTGTGTTCGCTTCTGTGCGCGAGCTACCGGGGACAGGGGCGTTTTAATTTTTTTATATTATTATTTTTTTTACTTTATTTTTTTTACACTTTTTTTTTTTTTAATTTTTTGTTTTTTTGATCACTTTTATTCCTGTTACAAGGAATGTAAACATCCCTTGTAATAGGAATCTATTGTGACAGGTCCTCTTTATGGAGAGATGCAGGGTCAAAAAGACCCCATATCTCTCCTCCAGGCTGGAAAGCATAAGATCTGTAAAAAGACCAATCACATGCTGACAGCCGAGATCACGGCTTTGTTTACATACAGGAACCCAGTGTGACTTCATAACGTCGCGCCCAGGCCTCCGACGATCATAGAGATGACTGGTGACCATCTGGTCACCGGTCATCTCTGCTTCCCATCCGGCGCTGGTCAATTCATTCTCTGGGCCCCCGATGGCACGGGAGAGCCCGGAGAAGCACTGGATGGCGGCGGGAGGGGGGGGACGTCCCCTCCCGCCGCCTATAAGAATGATCAAGCGGTGGAACTGCCGTTATGATTGTTTTATCGTGCACAGAATCGCTGGCTGAAAAGAATGATATCTGAATGATGCCTGCAACTGCAGGCATCATTCAGATGTCACCGCACAAAGTCAAGGACGTCATTTGACGGTGGGTGGTAGGGAAGTGGTTAATATTTTGTTTGAAAATTTAGAAAAAAGGTTATTTTTCTCCTTCATTGATAAGACTGCACTGATGGGCACCGATAAGGTGGCAAGGGTGGGCACTGAGGTGGAATTTCTAGTTGGCACTGGTGGGCATTGAGAAGTGGCACTACTAGGTGGCACTGATTGGCAGCAGTGGTGGGCATTGATAGGTGGCACTGGCAGGGGCTACTGATTGTCACAGATGACGCAGAATTGCCTCTTCCTCTTCGGGCCCGATGTGCCTTGCACATAAGTCGGTGATTGCCTTTTTTTATGCTCACGCTGACAGCACAAGGAGAATACAAAAACCATTACCGAGCTTTTGTTTACATCACGTGATCAGCTGTCATTGGCTGACAGCTGATCACGTGGTAAGGGGCAGGGATCGGCCCCTTACTCAGAACTGTCATAACCCGAGTCTCGGCGAAGGGGAGGACGTCTATTGACAGACTCCCGGCAATTGAGGACCGTGCTGTGGCCGTCGATCAGCTATAGCGCTGATCTCAAGTGATTAAAGAGGGTCTAAATGGGCCATTCACAATTCAACTTAGGAATGTGTCTTTGCAAAGTTAAACTAAATGAAATCCTTTTTCTTATTTTTGCTTGGGGATAGAGTGCAGAGGGATTAGAAGTCTAGACAGTTTTTGGGGATGTCTGCACCCCTGACAGGGTGAAGACAACTCCCAAATTTGGCCACTTTATCCTTCCAAATGATTCACTTCCTGTCACATAGCCACACAGGAAGTGAGGGTAAATCCCTACCAATGTCTTTCCTTGGGGACACACAAGTTAATCTAAATACTTTCCCCATTATGTACATTGCATGATTGGATGTTACAATCACCAGTGCTTCCCCTCAGATTTTCAGCATCTACACTTGTACTGCAGAGTGGATTTGCCTTTACTAAACCCCAAACTACCCAATGATTTAGGGTGTACACAACAAAGTGCTAGAGTGCAATTTGCTTAATGGGGACACTAGTTAGATTGATCTGTGTGTCCCCAAGAAAAGACATTGGTAGGGTTTTACCTTCACTTCCTGTTTAGCTGTGTGACAGGAAGTGAAGCCAATTTTACTAAAAGGGACACAAAGCCCAACCTAAAAAAAAACAAAAACAAGCAGGGGTTCTAACACTTACTTGGTTTCCCTCAAAATGCCCACAATTAGAATCATATTGCCTTGAGCTATTTTTAAGTGCAGTGCTCTAAATCAGTGCTTCTCAAGTACCCCCAACAGGCCATGTTTGCAGGTTTTCCTTCATCTTGCACGTGCTTTAAATCACAGTCAATGGTTTGGTATTTTGGACAGCAATTCTCGATAAGATAAATTCACAAAACATGTGCTGTTGGGGGTACTTGAGGACTGAGGCTGAGAACCACTGCAGTAAAAAGGAAAATTGAATACTTACATCTCTGTATTTTTTATTTCCTGGTGACTACCCATGGCAGCACACAACACATGCATATGCTACCATGAAGGCACCAGGTTAGAGAAATCAGACCTGTTTTGTTACGCCAATAAGCATAGTTATGCTACAGCGTTCACATTTGTTGCATAGAAAACAAAAAAAACAAACATCAAACTTTGCATCAAATTTTATTGGTCAACAAAACAGGACTTGGGGGGGGGCGCATGCGCGGCGCGATGCGAAGCGGACGTGTTTGCTGAGAGCTCCGTCTGACTGGCTCTGCCAGGCCTGATTCCCGGGGCTAATCTCGACTATCATCGAAAAATATCTCTCCAGCACCCCTGGGAAACATATCTGTGCATGAATTTTCATAAAAATAAGGGTAAACGCCGCTACAACTACTCCCTTACTGGCTATCTCCTGAGCCTGGAGGAACAAGCAAGGAAGATGTCCCAAAATGGCGCCGGAACGAGAGCTGCCTCTCACAACTCTACACAGAAACAACACCAGCCTGCAAAAGACTGTGAGTACTCCTCTCTATCTAAGGCTGATCTTGATGCAAGCCTCTCTGCTATGTATGATAAATTAGCAGATAAATTTCAGCAGGAACTACATAAATCCACTCATGCCTTATCACAGGAGATTGCCAGTATTGGGGGGCGCACTGATGTCCTAGAGACCAAGCACGATGAACTCTCCCTTGCTCACAATGACCTTAGAAGGGATTATGAGACATTAGCGGATAGCTTCTCCTATATGCAGGCACACATAGAGGATTTGGACAATCAAAATCGCAGGAATAATATTAGACTGCGCGGCATTCCTGAATCCATCACTGAATTACTTCCCGCAGTTTCTAGAGTGTTTAATATGCTCCTGCCTGACAAACCTGCCTCAGCTTTTGTCTGCGACAGGATTCATAGAGCTCTTCACCCCAAACCTCCTCCTGACAAACCTCCACGTGACATAATTTTGTGCCTTAACCACTTAAGCCCCGGACCATTTGGTAGCTAGAGGACCAGAGGTGAATTCAGAATTTTGCACTGCGCTGCTTTAACTGTAAATTGTGCGGACATGCAATGTTGTACCCAAACGAAATTTGCGTCCTTTTCTTCCCACAAATAGAGCTTTCTTTTAATGGTATTTGATTGCCTCTGCGATTTTTATTTTTTGCGATATAAACGGAAAAAGACCAAAAATTTGTTATAAGAAAAATCGAATAAACTCAATTGTAGTCATACATTTAGGCCAAAATGTATTCAGCCACATGTTTTTAGTAAAAAAAATGTCAATAAGCGTATATTTATTGGTTTGCGCAAAAGTTATAGAGTTTACAAACTAGGGAACATTTTCTGAAATTTACACAGCTTTAAATTTATGACTGCCTATCTCATTTCTTGAGGTGCTAAAATGACAGGGCAGTACAAAACCCCCCCAAATGACCCCATTTTGGAAAGTAGACACCCCAAGGAAATTGCTGAGAGGCATGTTGAGCCCATTGAATTTTTTATTTTTTTGTCCCAAGTGATTGAATAATGACTAAAAAAAAAAAATACAAAAAGTTGTCACTAAATGATATATTGCTCACACATGCCATGGTTATATGTGGAATTTCACCCCAAAATACATTTTGCTGCTTCTCCTGAGTACGGGGATACCACATGTGTGGGACTTTTTGGGAGCCTAGCCGCGTACGGGACCCCGGAAACCAAGCACCGCCTTCAGGATTTCTAAGGGCGCACATTTTTGATTTCACTCCTCACTACCTATCACAGTTTCGAAGGCCATAAAATGCCAAAATAGCACAAAACCCCCCCAAATGACCCCATTTTAGAAAGTAGACACCCCAAGGAAATTGTTGAGAGGCCTGTTGAGCCCATTGAATATAATTTTTTTTGTCCCAAGTGATTGAATAATGACAAAAAAAAAAAAAATTACAAAAAGTTGTCACTAAATGATATATTGCTCACACATGCCATGGTTATATGTGGAATTTCACCCCAAAATACATTTTGCTGCTTCTCCTGAGTACGGGGATACCACATGTGTGGGACTTTTTAGGAGCCTAGCCGCGTACGGGACCCCGAAAACCAAGCACCGCCTTCAGGATTTCTAGGCACAAATTTTTGATTTCACTCCTCACTACCTATCACAGTTTCGAAGGCCATAAAATGCCAAAATCGCACAAAACCCCCCCAAATGACCCCATTTTGGAATATAGACACCCCAAGCTATTTGCTGAGAGGAATGGCGAGTATTTTACAGCTCTCATTTGTTTTTGAAAATGAAGAAAGAAAATATATATATATATTTTTTTTTTTTTCAATTTTCAAAACTTTGTGACAAAAAGCGAGATCTGCAAAATACTCACAATACCTCTCAGCAAATAGCTTGGGGTGTCTACTTTCCAAAATGGGGTCATTTGGGGGGGTTTTGTGCTATCTGGGCATTCCATGGCCTCCGAAACTGTGATAGGCAGTGAGAAGTGAAATCAAAAATTTACACCCTTAGAAAGCCTGAAGGCGGTGCTTGGTTTTTGGGGTCCCGTACATGGCTAGGCTCCCAAAAAGTCTCACACATGTGGTATCCCCGTACTCAGGAGAAGCAACAGAATGTATTTTGGGGTGTAATTCCACATATGCCCATGGCATGTTTGAGCAATATATCATTTAGTGACAACTTTGTGCAAAAAAAAAAATTGTCGTTTTTCCGCAACTTGTGTCAACATATAAAATATTCCATGGACTCGACATGCCTCTCAGTATATAGCTTGGGGTGTCTACTTTCCAAAATGGGGTCATTTGGGGGGGTTTTGAACTGTTCTGGCATTTTATACACAACATTAGGAAGCTTACATCCACTCTTCTAACCACTTGAAGACAAAGCCCTTTTTGACACTTTTTGTTTACATGAAAAACATTTTTTTTTTGCAGGAAAATTATGTTGAACCCCCAAACATTATATATATATTTTTAAAGCAAAGGCCCTACAGATTAAAATGGTGGGTGTTGCATTTTTTTTTTCTACACAGTAATTGCGCAGCGATTTTTCAAACGCATTTTTTTGGGTTAAAAAATACACTTTTTTTAATTTTAATGCACTAAAACACACTATATTGCCCAAATGTTTGATGAAATAAAAAAGATGATCTTAGGCCGAGTACATAGATACCAAACACGACATGCTTTAAAATTTCGCAGAAACGCGCATTGGCGACAAACTACATACATTTTGAAAAGCCTTTAAAAGCCTTTACAGGTTACCCCAGTAGATTTACAGAGGAGGTCTACTGCTAAAATGATTGCCCTCGATCTGACCTTCGCGGTGATACCTCACATGCATGGTGCAATTGCTGTTTACATATGACGCCACACCGACGCTTGCGTTCGCCATTGGGCAAGAGCAGGGCAGGACAGGGGTGTTTTTTTTTTTTTTTTTTTTTATTATTAATTTTGCTTTTTTATTTTATTTTGAAATTGTTCCTTCCAAGTATTTTTTTTTTTATCATTTTTATTGTTATCTCAGGGAATGTAAATATCCCCTATGATAGCAATAGGTAGTGACATGTACTCTTTTTTTGAAAAAACTGGGGTCTTCTAGACCCTAGATTTTTCCTCTGCCCTCAAAGCATCTGACCACACCAAGATCGGTGTGATAAAATGCTTTTCCAATTTCCCAATGGCGCTTTTTATATCCGGGGGGGGGGGGCATTCCCTCCCACTGCTTGTAAAAGCAGTCCAGAGGCTAATTAGCCGCTAGGATTGCTTTTACATGAAAGCCGGCCGCAGGCTGAAAAGAATGATACCAAGATGATACCTAAACCCGCAGGCATCATTCTGGTATAAACATTCAAAGTCCAGCAACATACCAGTACGTTGCTGGTCCTTGTTGGACATGTATTGTAATCTTTTTATTTCATGCAGCCAGTTGGCTGAACGAAAAAAGAGATTGATCGGTGGGTATGCCCACCATTAGAATACCGCCCTTCATCCACCCACTTCCAATGATGGGCATACACGCACCATTTATATATGCCGAAGCATGGGGGCATCCTCCCGCAAAAAAGTTATGCCGCACACACATGGTCGGACTTTTCCACGGGCAAGCCTCCGTCGGAATTTCGACCGTATGTACGCGGCATTAGGAGCAAAATCGCTCCTCCGCCCCTGCTGCCCCAATGCTTCGGCATATTTGCTTTTTTTTTTTTAACTGTGGTGGTGAAATCACCTCCTACAGCACTGGAGTCGCAGGGATCAGGCCTGTCTCTGCGAACGCTGCAGTTATGTGTGTTTTTGTTTTGTAAGTGACAGTGATCGATCGATACTGCACTTGGGTGGCCTGGGCTGGATGGAGGGGCAAAACGCAGGTGCCAGCAGGTATCTGGGCTGATCCCGCTAACACTGCGTTTTTGGGAACCCTAAACTGCTGGGGACGCTAGTATAGATCTGATCAGATCAGATATTGATCTGTTCAGATACTATACCACTAAGGGGGGTGTATGCTTCACGCGTGGGTGTTAGCGTTACTGGCACTAACCTGACGCTGCCTGGGGTGTGACTCAGACCCTCTCTGACGCTAAAACCTAATTGATATCACCCGCCGGGCGATCAGGGGGTTAAACCTTTATTGGGTTATATACACGGCGGGTGCCCTGACACTATAAAAAGCAAACTAACTAACCAGCGTCACCCGTAACACTTATATGGTGATCACTGGTGAAAGGGTTAACTAGGGGCAATCAGGGGGTTAAAACCTTTATTAGATAATATATGGGGGTACCTGACGCTATAAAAACCTGCGGCGAACCTAAAAAAAATTACCAGCTACCGATCTGCATCACCGACACTAAGACAGCGTTTAGAAAAACGATTGCTTAGCGACAGTGGTGATGAGGGTGAAAGGGTTACCTGGGGGGGCGATCAAGGGGGTTAAACCTTTATTAGATAATATATTGGGGTACCTGACGCTATAAAAACCTGCGGCGAACCTAAAAAAAAATACTGGCTACGATCTGCATCACCGACACTAAGACAGCGTCTAGAAAAACAATTGCTTAGCGACAGTGGTGATAGGGGGTGAAAGGGTTACCTGGGGGGCGATCAAGGGGGTTAAACCTTTATTAGATAATATATTGGGGTACCTGACGCTATAAAAACCTGCGGCGAACCTAAAAAAAATTACCGGCTACCGATCTGCATCACAGACACTAAGACAGCGTTTAGAAAAACGATCGCTTAGTGACAGTGGTGATAGGGGGTGAAAGGGTTACCTGGGGGGCGATCAAGGGGGTTAAACCTTTATTAGATAATATATTGGGGTACCTGACGCTATAAAAACATGCGGCGAACGTAAAAAAAATTACTGGCTACGATCTGCATCACCGACACTAAGACAGCGTTTAGAAAAACAATTGCTTAGCGACAGTGGTGATAGGGGGTGAAAGGGTTACCTGGGGGGCGATCAAGGGGGTTAAACCTTTATTAGATAATATATTGGGGTACCTGACGCTATAAAAACCTGCGGCGAACCTAAAAAAAATTACCGGCTACCGATCTGCATCACAGACACTAAGACAGCGTTTAGAAAAACGATCGCTTAGTGATAGTGGTGATAGGGGGTGAAAGGGTTACCTGGGGGGCGATCAAGGGGGTTAAACCCTTATTAGATAATATATTGGGGTACCTGACGCTATAAAAACCTGCGGCGAACCTAAAAAAAATTACTGGCTGCCGATCGGCATCACTGACGCTAAGACAGCGATCAGAAAAATGATCGCTAAGCGACAGTGGTGATAGGGGGTGAAAGGGTTATCTGGGGGGTGATCAGGGGGTTAAACCTTTATTAGGGGGGGTTAGGGGGCTACACTGGACCTAAGACTAAACTTTGGTGACACTTTTACAGTCACAAATGTCACTGATTGCAGTGATCACTAAATACACTGTGACTGGGGGCTGGGGGGGTGATCTGGGGGGTGATCTGGGGTGTCTGGGGGGGCCTGGGGGGGCAATTTATGTCCCTATGTGTCCTGGTGTCAGTGTAGTGTTGTGTGCACTGACCTGATATCTTCTCTTGTACGGCGCTCGGTATATGTGAGCGCCGCACCAGAGATGACATCACTTCCTCCTGCTCCCTCTGTCTGACACAGACAGAGGGGGCATTTCTATTCGCCGGGAGTGATCGCGAGGGGGTGGCCAGAAACGAATGGCTGCCCCCTCATCCCGGAACGCTCCCGGACACTTAGCCACCGCTCACTGTATAGAAGGGGGGTCCGATTGGACCCCCCAACTGTACAAAGGCAATCACGTACACTCTACGTGATTGTGCCTGTCGGTGCCATTCTGCCGACGTATATGTACAGTGAGCGGTCGTTAAGTGGTTAAGGACTTCCTCATCAAAGAGGACATAATGAGGGCCTCCAGAAACACACCTAATATTGAACTAGATGGCTCCAGACTACAAATTTATCCTGACATATCTCCTGCTACCCTGGATCGCAGACGCAGGATGAAAGAAGTTACCACAATCCTACAAACAGCCAGAATTAAATACCGCTGGGGCTTCCCCTTCAAACTGTCTGTGATGCATAATGGTGCTACACATACAATATACAATGTCATTGAAGGAAAAGAACTTCTGGTCAAGCTAGGCCTGCTAGACCCTGAACCCCCCAACCGTCCTCCTGCGACTCCTCGCTCTTCGCCTATTTGGACCACCCCTTCTACCCGTCGTAACCCAAGAGATCAGAGAAGATGGCGAAATTCCCTTCAAGACCAAGATTAATAGACTATAAGTTGATTCCTCTTCTCATCATCCTGTATTATCCCACCATCTCCCCCCCCCCTTTTTATTTTTTTATTTTATTTTTTTGCCATATTTTTACCTCCCAGACCTAAAATTTTACATTTTGAGCAATAACTCTATATTCAAGATTACCTGTCTCGCAGACAACCAATATATATGTTCATCATGGTTTTTTCCCCTTTCCCCTTTCCCCCCCTCCCTCCCCCCCTTTTTTTTTTTTGCCATATTTTTACCTCCCAGACCTAAAATTTTACATTTTGAGCAATAACTCTATATTCAAGATTACCTGTCTCGCAGACAACCAATATATATGTTCATCATGGTTCTTTCCCCTTTCCCCCCCTCCCTCCTCCCCCCTTTTTTTTTGTGTTGTCTCTCCCTCTCCACCTCCTCTTCCGAAAGGATGATGACGGTGTATTTAAACATGTAATAGGGATCTTCCCATGTTTTGGGAGCAGTCTATAGGTAATAGAGTGTCCTTTCCTTCTTGTTTGGCTTTGGGCCTACTTATTATTACGGTTTTATTTTTACGCTTTGTTTGCCCTCGATCTCTAACCCTTATTTTGCACACAGCAGATATAGGAAATTTTTCATATCCTGGCTCATCCGCTGCTGCTGGTTTGTCCCCACGCTCTCGTCCGTGGCCCGGTGTGGCCTCCCCCTTGCGTGGGTGGCGGTGCTGGGCCTTGGTTGTGAGTCTTGTACTTTATTGTCCCTCTTCACAAATTTTTTGGTCATTGGGCCTCCGGTCCTCTGACCCCCTTTTATTTTTTCTCTATATGTTATTAGTTATTCACATTGCTTACTATGTTTCTAGAAAACGCTATGGAAGATTCAATCGCAAATGGTCGGTTATCATCCCGCTACCTGACCCTTCTTTGAAATTTTTCAGAGTATGTTGTATTGCTCAAATAGCACTGTTTTGTACTAGATCTTTCATCGAAATTCTCTACAGTTTCGTTACTGTTGCTAGACACTTGAAGATATTCGTATTACTGCTATATGTATGCCTTCCTTTTACATTTCATAACTATGCCCTTTATAACCTTGCTCTGTATGTTGTTATACACTGTGATGTCATACACTTCCCTACAATACCTACTTCCACTATCCAATTCTCATATAGCACTATTTCTATATTCTCCCCAGCACTCAGCAGTGCAGCACACACACCCCCTCTGCCAATGGGTCTTAAAATCCTTTCCCACAACGTCCATGGGTTTAACTCCCACACAAACGCAAAAAAGCTTTCAAGCACTATAAAAGATTAGGTGCTGACATCATCCTTCTCCAAGAAACCCATTTCTCCGCAGAAAACCACCCTAATTACTTTGACAAAACATATAGTCAACACTTCTTTACCACTTTCTTTAATAAATCGAAAGGGGTTGCAGTCTTCATCCGTAACTCTATCATCTTTGACATACAAAGGATATATAGAGACACAGAAAGCCGCTTCATCATCCTAAAAGGCACTATAAACAAACGATCGATCACGATCGCCTCCATCTACGCACCTAATGAAGCACACTCTACTTTTTTTAATTCTTTTTTTGACACTCTCGACCAATATAGCTCCCCTCACATGGTGCTAGGGGGCGACTTCAATTTAGCGGCACACCCCTTCCTAGATAGGAGCAAAGTGACTCCCTCCACAAAAGCTTTCTCCAGATCAATGAACCGCACACTTAATAAACTCCAACTAATTGACTCATGGAGATCCCACAACGTTGGCATAAAGGCCTACACCCACTATTCCCACCCACATGACAGTTATGCCAGACTCGATTATATATTCTGTACCCCTATTCTTCTTGCGAACTCTTCGAGAGCTCTAATTCACCCTTGTCCCTGGTCTGACCATGACATGGTTGAATTTGACACTTCTCATGTGGGGCTCGTCCCCTCTGCATTTAATTGGCGTCTCAATGACTCACTTCTATCAGACCCACATATACTTCAAGACATAAACTTTCACATTGAAGATTATTTTGCTAATAACTATACCGAAGACATTGCTCCTACTACACTCTGGTCTGCACACAAGGCAGTCCTGAGAGGACACTTGATTAGCATTGCTGCAGCCAAGAATAAAGCTAAACTTGCAGAAATTAAATCGCTAACTAGAGACTTGGATCTCTTATACAACAAACTTAGCCAATCTTCATCTCCATCCCCTGATATCACCAAACAAATCCTCTCTAAACGCCAATCCTTAGACACGATCCTCTCATCAGACACTGAGAAATCCCTTAGATTTTCTAAAGCTAAATTCTTGTTACAGAGCAACACCACATCTAAAATGTTTGCTCGTAAACTCAACCAGGAACATAACCCCCCCCCCATACATACAAACTGCGTAACCACAAGGGTAACCTGGTCACACATCCCTGTGATGTTTTAGACATTTTCTCCTCCTTCTATAAAAATCTCCTTTCAGGGCCTCAGACGCATCCTTCTTCCTCCGCCCTTAATTGGCTAGATAATTTACACCTTCCCTCCCTCAATGATCAACAAACTTCCATTCTCAACAATCCTTGCACGGATCTAGAGATTACGAACATCATTAAATCACTTAAGACTTCGACAGCGCCAGGCCCTGATGGCTTCTCCACATTGTACTACAAAAAATTTGCACCCCTCTTAGCTCCTAGACTAACTAAATTATTCAATCATATTCTCACTGGTGGACATTTCCCTGAGGACATGCTCCTTGCGAATCTGTCTCTGATTCCTAAACCTCTTAAAGATCATTCCCTTCCCCAAAATTTTCGCCCAATTTCGGTTCTTAATAACGATCTGAAAATCTTTGGCCGTCTTTTAGCTGATAGATTGGCATCTGTTATCACTTCCCTTATCCATATCGACCAATCTGGGTTTATCCCTGGCCGTCAAATCACAGATAACATCCGACTTGTTACTAACATCATTCAAGATGCTAATCTTTTCTCTAACCCACTATGCCTTCTTAGCCTTGACATCCATAAGGCATTTGATAGTGTGAACTGGTCCTATCTCAATTATCTTCTCCCTAAATTTGGCATCACAGACAGATTTATACACGGATTTAATGCCCTCTATCACCTCCCCCATACCAGAATTAAAATCCCAGGCCATAACTCTGATTTTTTTCCCTTAAGTAGAGGTACCAGACAAGGCTGCCCCCTCTCCCCTCTTTTATTCGCCCTGGCTATTGAACCTCTAGCACAAGCTATTAGAAACAACCCAAATATCAAAGGGTATATGAAGGGCCAGTACGAATCCAAAATTAGCCTTTATGCTGATGATGCTCTGGTGTTTTTATCAAGTCCCCTAACGTCTTTACCAAACCTCATCTCTGAACTTAAATCTTTCCACATCATCTCTGGTTTGGGTATCAACATTAATAAGTGCTCTGCTCTCCCTATCAACCTCGACCCTAACCTTACCACTACTCTACAAAAAAACTTCAACTTTATATGGTGCGATAAATCTTTTAGGTACCTTGGGGTCCACATCACCTCCCATCATAAAACCTTATATACTACCAACTTCACCCCTCTATTCCAACAGATAAGCTCTCTACTCAAAATATGGTCTACATACCACATTTCCCTCCTTGGAAGGATTTGCGCCTTTAAAATGACCCTCCTTCCAAAATTATTATATTTTTTTAGAGCTTTACCTATCAATGTCCCTAAAACAAGAATTGAATCTCTTCAAAGGGAGATCAACAAATTCATCTGGTCTTCAAAAAAACCAAGATGTGGATACCCACTCATGTTCAGACCCCAAAATAAGGGCGGCCTAGGCATCCCCAATATCTGGCACTATTTCATTGCTACTAAGCTCTCACAGATAGCCCAATGGCATGCTCCCACCTTAAACCTCCCTTGGCTTATTTTCGAATCTTTTTCTATTACCCCATACCATCTCCAAGGAATTATTTGGTCTAATTTTATTCTCCACCAAAAACTTCTTAAATCTAATCTTATAGTGGCCCATCTCCTTCGATTATGGCTCGTCCTCACCAAAACCCTCAAACTCTCTTCTGACACACCCCCCCTTGCTTCCTTCTTGGGGGACCCTAGGCTTATACAGAACTTGAACAACATGCATTCGTTCCCCCTATGGCGAAATAACAATTTGTCCTCCCTAAAAGCATTGTCCTCTAACAATACTTTCCCCACGTTCTCTGCACTCCAATCTAAATACAATCTTCCTTCCTCGGAACTCACAAACTATATTCAAATTAAAAACTTCTTCAATGAGCATTATTCTTTAACTATACGTCCTCCTACGACGATTTTTGAACACATCTGCATACACTCCTCAAGAGATAAAGGCTTAATCTCCACACTTTACAAAGACCTTAACAGTACCTCATTGCCTGAAAAATCGACCCAAATGCTACACTGGGAATCCGAACTAGGCTGCAACATTCCCATAGATACATGGAACACTATGTCTGAGAATCTCCGCAAATGCAATATAGCTCCAGCATACAGAGAATCGCCTATGAAACTATTTTCTAGACTATATCTAACCCCTGATAAGATCCACTCTTTCTATTCATCTGCTTCTCCATACTGCTTCAGGGGTTGCTCAGAAATTGGTACATACACTCATATTTTCTGGAGCTGTAGATGCCTGGAGGCAGTATGGCAACAGGCAGAACTGAAAATAGAATCCATGATTAAAAAAAAAATCTCCCTCTCCCCACAAATATGTATTCTTTATGCTAATATCCCTGATATCCCCCCTCCCTGTGTTAGACTGATTCACTCATTAGTAAACTCAATCCAATGGATGATTGCCCTCAACTGGAGATCCAACAATCTCCCCTAGTCCCAGGTAATATCCAGAATGAGAAATATTCAGTTATCCGAAAGAATTCATCACACACTATTTGATAGCATCCCCACCTTTAATTCGAAATGGATGTTCTGGTCCAATGAATGATCCATATGCCTCCCGGATCTTTTGTATATTTTTATGTGCTGACCTTTTCTGGGTTCCCACACTCCCCATGACACCTCCTGCTCTGAATGGTATCAACTCCAACTGGCACCCTTTCCACATATTGACATATTATCTTATCTTCTGCTCTTACTTGAACCATCACTTAATCACCATTGTTTATCTTGTACTGCTTTATATTTTCTTCTGAAGAATATCCTCGCAACTCTGTAACATATTTTTCTTTCAAATCTTCCAAATAAAACTTTTGTAAACAAAAAAAAAACAAAACAGGACTTGAAAAACACAAAGGGAAGCAAAAAAATAAAAATAAATAAAAAACACATGAAGGTAAATTTTAAATATTAGTCACATCTTGAGAAAGATTTAGCAAAATAATAGCACAGACAATTAAATCAAAGTGAACAAACGACACACATTAACAACATCAAAAATATTTCAGGGGAATATATCCCCCACACAAAAAAAAAAAATCAACAAAAGTAAAACAAACATCTGTTTTGCAAAGACATAACAAATAAAATGCATGTGTTACAAGCTTGATAAGGACACCAAAATGTACATTTTGCCGGCCGGCCGGCCGGCCACACACACACGCTTTATATAACATGTTTGTGTGCTAATGAGGCAATTGAAAACACATGCACAGTCCATTAAACACCCAAAATGCAAGTTCACCCAATGTAGAGATTGAACTTCAAAGTGGGTACACCTGTTAAGGATGTCCTTCAATTACTAACCCAAAAAACACACTCTATCTGAGCATGCCCAGAAATATCCAGGTGCTGTTCACACACAAAAAGCACCAAAAAAAAAAACCCCAAGTTCTTGAGCATGCTCAGACCAACACAAATGCAGCTAGCAGAAAATAAGCCCCCCCCTGTCCAAAATTAAGCACATCATCCAGCATGCTACAAAATTAAAGATGGGACAAACACCCCCGGTCCGGGGGGCAAACAAAGAGCCTAACATGGGCAAAAGTTATACAACAAATACCATTGCAGTCTATGGGAACTGACTTGTTAATTTTGCTAGTCCCCACTTGGCTGGCTTTTCTTCTAGTTATTGGCCTTAAAATGGGGGCCCAGGTCCCACCCTAGGGGACATATATCAATGTCACCAATTTAGACAACACCAAAAACAAAACAAGGAGAAGTGCCTTTAAATATGCCAAATTGCTTAAGGGCCATTTCACACCACATGCAGTGCATTGCGTTTTTTATGCATCAAAAATGCATGGAAAGTTGGTTATATGGTTCTAAATGGGAGTGTTTGTTCCAGTGCGTTCCAGTTCCACAAAAAAAGTAGAACATGCTGCATTTTACCTGCACTGGACTGTACTGGAATGCTGCAAAACACATCAAAAACACACTGGAACGCACCGGAACACACCTAAATGCACCAAAAACGCACTGGAACCCACTTATCCATATCTATGGTTAATAAAAAAGAGGGGTGAAAAAAAGCACTGGACTGCATCAAAAACGTACCAAAAATGCACTGGAACGCATCAAAAACGTGCATGCAAAAAGCACCTGGAACGCATCCGGGTTGCGTTTCTATGGTGTGAACTGGCCCGAGCATGCAACCTGGTAGGCCGCAGGAAAAGAGGGGGGGACGAGAGAGTGCCCCCAACTCCTGAACCGTACCAGGCCACATGCCCTCAACATGGGGAGGATGCTTTGGGGGTCTGTGACCCCTCAAAGCACCATGTCCCCATGTTGATGGGGACAAGGGCCTCATCCCCACAACCTTTGCCCAGTGGTTGTGGGGGTCTGCGGGCGAGGGGGTTTTCGGAATCTGGAAGCCCCCTTTAACAAAGGGGACCCCCAGATCCCGCCCCCGTGTGAAATGGTAATGGGGTACAAATGTACCCCTACCATTTCACAAAAAAAGTGTCAAAAATGTTCAAAATGACAATAGCCGGTTTTTGACAATTCCTTTATTAATGTCTTCTCCTTTCTTTCATCTTCTTCCTTCTTCTTCTTCCATCTTCTTCTTTTCTCCATTCGGGTTTCTTCCTCCATCTTGTTCTTCATCTTCATCTTCCTTCTTCCTTCGGTGTTCTCGTCCGCATCTTGCTCCGGCTTCTTGTTCCCCTCTTCTTTCTCCGGCCGATCCAATTGAATTCGAGGTTCCCGCTGTGTGACGCTTCAGTTCATCAGATCTCCTCTGGGTCCGCTGCCACCCGGTGACCCCGCCCCCCTCTGACGCACATGGATTTCACTGGGACTTTCCCCGTGGTGTCAGAGGGGGCGGGGTCACCGGGTGGCAGCGGACCAAGAGGAGAACTGATGAACTGAAGCGTCACACAGCGGGAACCTTGAATTCAAACGGATCGGCCGGAGAGAAAAGAAGATGGAAGAAAGAAATTGATTTATGTGACTTGACATTTACTAAGATTTTGCCGGTGCAGTGAACCGGCGCATTTGAACGAGTAAAATTGCCATGCAGAGCACAAAAAGATCTCTCGCAGTTATAATCGTAATTGCCGGCGCAGCAGGCTGGTTCAGAAAAAGTTACTTTCTCATTCTATTTTGGGCATATTTGTTACTTGGGCAGTTGTCACTAAACTTCCTCACATCACCGCACATCACCCTATTATATTGGCACTTCCAGCTTCTTTATATTTTTATTTGAAGATGCAGTGCGCCAGGTCCATAGTGGCGCACTGAGGGCCTCCTCCCGTGCACCGAGAACACGATAGTAAATAGGGAATAGCGCTGCGTTACTGGCGCAAATGTTTCGTAAATACCAAAACTGCCGTTGCGCAAGCAGATGCGCCGATACTCATGGCGCAAAAGTTTCGTAAATCAGCCCCTATGTGTGTCCTTTGTGATTGGAACATGTGAAATGCCTTATGCCCTGTACACACGATCAGAGTTTCCGATGGGATAAAAACTGATGGAATTTTCCATAGGAATGCCATTCCAGCTGTCTTGCATACACACTGTCAGACCAAATTCCGACCGTCCAAACAGCGGTGACGTAAAACACTACGATGAGCCGAGAAAAATGAAGTTCAATGCTTCCGAGCATGCGTTGACTTGATTCTGTGCATGCGTGTTTTTTTCTCTGTTGGAGTTCCACACAAACGATCGGAATTTCCTATAGGATTTTTTTCCATCAGAAAAAAATAAAACATGTTCTATTTCTAAACTCCTATGGAAAAAAGTCTGATGGGGCCCACACACGGTCGGAATATCCGATGATAAAATTCCGTCAGACTTTTTTCATAAGAAATTCTGATCGTGTGTAAGGCATTAGTCCTTTTCTGTGGAACATTTATGCCCTGAACATTCAGGGACAGGATGTTCAGTAGTGCCATGGCAACTGATCAAACAGAAGATACAACTTACCAAATACTTTGCATTTCTGACTGGGTGGATCGATCTGTGTGGACTTGAAAGGTTTGAAAGTAGAGAAGAATCCAGTGAAGCCTGGAATAAATAAAAAAATAATAACAAAGAAATTTAATAAATAAATTTCTTGAAAAAATATAAATAAAGTTTCAAAAATAGCCCGTGACAGAGGGTATAAATCCCTATCAGGGGAAAAAATGCCCACGTCGGACACCCACATATTATGGGTGGGTGTGCGAGGTAGGCTAAGGAGGGCACGCGGTTCTTCCGCGTACAGGAGAAAAGCTCCATAAGGAAGCATCTAAATGATGCCTGCATAAATTTATCATAATGTAGGTAGGCAATGGACGTTTTGTTAATTGTTTCGGTTAGGTATGAGGGCTAAACCCATACTGCGTCAATCGGCTACATTTTTGGTACCATTGAGATCATGGTGGAAAAGGGGATTTTTAACTATTGTTTTAACATTAAAATAACTAACTTCTAGACTAAAGTGAACCTCTAGATAATCCATTGACAGTATTTTAATAATTTGTTTGCAAACACAATAAACTTACTACCTATTTTAATTTATTTAGAATAACTGTTTAGCATGGGCGTCCGCTCCATAGGGCAAGGGGGGGAATCGTAAGAGTGTTGAAGTGTTGAAGAGTGAAGACACCATTCAGCCACGGCCGCCTCCCGCCACCGATTGTCACTGTCATGTCACTCGTCTCTCTGTCTGTCAGTGTGTTGCATTTACTATCACTCTCCGCTCCTGCTCCTGTTTGCTGGCGCCAGGCAATAAATGATCATCGCGCTGCAACGACTAAGTAAGTCCCCCAGACAATTAAAAAAAAAAATTCAATCTTATCATTTGGTTGATAGCTGGAGGGCATTAAACGTGGGGATAAGGGACTATAGCTATTATTCCAAAACACACAAAGTATATTCAAGGTTAGACCTATTTTTGGTGGATCAGTATTACCTTGAAAAAGTAAAAACAGTCCGGATAGGACAGATAACAATATCCGACCATGCTCCGGTGATGCTCACATTCATCCCAGTAAAGGTAGGATATCAGGAAAGAACATGGAGACTAAATGAATCTCTGTTAGATGATAAATGGATAGTGGAGGATACTGAAAAAAAATTGAAAGAATATTTTGAGTTAAACACAGTAGGGAACATCCCAGAAAAAACAATATGGGAAGCCCATAAGGCAGTTATCAGAGGGGAGTTAATAGCCCATGGATCCCGAATTAAAAAAAAATAAAAAGAAAGAGATGGATGATCTATTGGGAGAGATACGAGAGTGGGAGGAAAAACATAAAAAGGGTTATGATCCAGAGGTAGACATAAGATTGGGATTACTGAGGGACAAGCTTTCCATCTGCTTAGACAGAAAAGCTAAAGATAAATATAGATTTATGGCATATCGTTTTTATGAACATGGGAACAAATGCGGCAAATTATTGGCGAGGCAGTTGAAAAAGCAACAAGAGCTATCCCATGTCCATGAAATAAGACTTAATAACAACCAGATAATGGATACGAAATTAATAGCTAAGGAATTTAAACAATTTTATACAAGCTTGTATAATATTCACCCAACAGAAACAATAACTGAAAGAGAGAAACAAGTAGATGAAATAAAAAAATATATAAAAAACTCAGAACTACCATCTCTTTCCTCGGAGGTGGTGGAAAGTTTGGAGGAAAATATTACTATAGATGAAATAAAAAAAGTAATAGGGGATCTACCAAAGGGAAAAAGCCCGGGACCAGATGGTATAACAAATGCATACTATAAAAAATTATTGGAAATACTGGTAACACCATTATGTAATTATCTTAATAAAACTAGAATAAATAATCCCCCACATCCCGAAGCTTTACTGGCACATGTTGCTATTATTCCAAAACCTGGGAAAGACCCTCAACTCTGCGCCAACTACAGGCCTATTTCCCTCCTGAATACAGATATCAAAATATTGTCAAAAATAATAGCAAGAAGATTACAGGACAAAATAGTGAAACTGATTCATTTGGATCAGACGGGCTTCGTGATGGGTCGGGAGACTAAGGATAGTACTATCCGGGCTCTGCACTTACTTCACTGGATGCAGAAGGGACCCAATAAAGAACCAAAAGTAGCCCTATCGATGGATGCCGAAAAGGCATTCGATCGGGTGAATTGGACATATTTGATGGAAGTACTGAGGGAAATAGGCCTGAAGGAGCGGATGATGGGATGGATAACTGCACTGTATACAAACCCAAAAGCGAAAGTCAAGGTAAACGGAACCCTGTCAGGAAGCTTTGATATTAACAATGGCACACGACAGGGATGCCCCCTGTCACCAATTTTGTTTGCCCTGGCTTTGGAACCACTCCTTTGCAGAGTAAGGGCAAATAAAAGAATACAAGGAGTGAAAATAGACCAAAAAGAACACAAAGTGTCAGCATATGCAGACGATCTACTATTCTTCCTAGCAAAACTACAGGAATCCATAGCAGTATTGATGAAGGAAATAGAGAGATACGGGAAATTATCCAATTTTAAAGTAAACATAGAGAAATCTATAATACTTCCTACTCATGTACCCACATTGATAATAAAACAGCTACGAGAAACCTACCCAATGGTCTGGAAAAAAGACTCGCTATACTACTTAGGAGTACATATAACAGCTGACAAAAAACTGATGTACGAACTTAATTATGAAAAGCTAGTCACTGAGATTATAGAGGACCTACATAGATGGAGAGGCCACACACTAACTTGGTTTGGCAGGATGAGCACCTTGAAGATGAATGTGTTACCAAGATTAATTTATATTTTGAATGCAGTACCCATGGTACTACCCCAAACCTTTTTTTTTTTAATTCGTAGAGCATTCACCTCCTTTATTTGGAAGGATGGGAATGCGAGAATAGCATATAATATACTGTGCAAAAAGAGAGGAAAGGGGGGAATGGGACTCCCAGATATATCAAATTACTATAAGGCGATGGCACTAGTCCGAATAACGAACTGGTGCCATGACGTCTCTACCAGGGCATGGGTTAGGATGGAGGAAAGTATGGCCAGCAGGAATCTAGCTGGGGCCCCATGGATACCCACTAAGTCAAGGGGGTTGTCGAAATGGACATCTCTGACATTAAACACGTTAGCAGTGTGGGATAGAATGAATAAAAACGGTAAATATGCACCTAGAACATCCCCTTTGGCCCCACTAGGAGGATACCCATGGTTCCCACCTGGGCAGGAGAGAGGCTCTTTGGGCCCCTGGGAATCAAACGGGAACACAATGTGAGCACGGTATGCTCCGAGCGGTCATCTGATGTCACAATCGGAGCTAATAGCATCACAGGGAGATATGGTGATGGTAGGATGGAGATATGGCCAAATAAATAATTTTTTTAACAAACTAGAACCTCAGATTAGGGCACTGGACTCGTTGACAACGTACGAGGCAGTGTGTATGAAGAAAGGGGAATCCCAGAACATGTTGTCACGAATGTATAAAATAGTTATGAATGAAAAAAAAAATCCAATCCCTTACTTCATTAAAGAATTGGAAAGGGAATTGGAACAAATATTTACAACAACACAAAAAAAAGATTCATAGAAATGACGCACTCATCCTCAATATGCTCTTCCACGAAAGAGATGTCATATAAATTTATGACCAGATGGTACCGAACACCAATGAGAATAGCACAAATTTACCCGACAGCAGATGTTCAATGCTGGAGGGGGTGCAAGGAGCAAGGTACCCTACTTCATATTTGGTGGTCCTGCCCGAAGATAAGGAAATTTTGGGAGGAGGTAATCCTGTGGACCAGGAAAATAGGCAAAATACCGATAGACCCAACACCTATGCATATCTTGTTCCATGGAACTACCGGCCCAGTAAAAGAATACAAAAATAGTATAATACCACACCTATTGAATGCAGCAAAGAAACTAATCCCTAGGCACTGGAAAAAAGAAGAATCTCCCACCATTAAAGAATGGAAGAAGGAAGTGGAGATAATAAGGGAAGCAGAAAGGTGGATATACAAAATACGAGACCAACAGAAGAAATACAGAGAAATCTGGAAAGGTTGGAGAACTCTGGCATTAGAGATAGAAAGAGCCTAGGGGAGGAGGAGAGGAAGAGGGCAATTGGGAGTGGGAGAGAAGGCGAGAAAGAAAGGAAAAAGGGAAAAGAAAGGAAACAGGGAAAATAAGTATATTAAAGAAGAAAAAGGGGGGAATATCCCCTTTATCCCCCAAAGGGCGACAGTAGGACAGATAATATAGAGACGGGACCAACTGCAATAGTACTAAAATGTTTGACAGGTATGGTAGAATTGGAGGGGTTGGAACCTCCCCCCCTGCCACCTCACCACCAGTTCCCAGATACGCGAAATTCCCTTAAGGAAAAGGGAGGGTGCAGGGTTTTTTTTTTGTTTTTGTTTTTTGTTGTTTGTTTTTTTTAGAGGGTGGAGCACAGGACAAAAGGGAAGGGGAGGGGATAATGACATAAAGGGAAGGGGGGGGAGAGGGGGAGGGGAGTAGGGGAGGGGGGGAAAGAGGGGAAAGATAAAAAAGGGGAAAATATTAAAACACCAATTACAAAGTAAATAGAATAGAACACACCTAAGAAGAATGGGTAAAATAAATAAATAGGGGAAAGTATAACACATGGAGAAAGTATAACACATGGAGAAGATGGAACACAGGGTAATAAGAAGGATAATAAAATAAATAAAGAAGGAATATATTATACACTAAACACAAAGTAAACAGAAGGGTATATACCCAAGAAGAATAGGAAACACATATAAATAGGGGATTGTTAAGTACACGAAATCACTGGGAGGGGAATCTTCTTAGAAAAAAAAAGAGGAAATGAAAAGAAGAGGGGGTTTCCAAAAAGGAAAAAAAAAAAGGAAAAAATTATTATTATTTTTTTTTTCCTATGGGAAGATTAGCGGTGGAAAAGAATGGGGAGGCAAAATGGCAGTGGGGGAGTGACCCACCCTAATCCCAAAGGGAAAGTGAATGTATGTATGTAGTATGAAGGGGAATGTAAATGTTGCTCTTTTTTTTATTATGTAAACAAAATCTTTAATAAAAGTTGAATTATAAAAAAAAAAAAAAAAAAAAAAAAAGTAAGTCCCCCTAAGTTTACAGCCCCGCCCGGCGCCTGTCCTGGCGGCGTGACGTCACTCACGGTGGGATGGGATTATCATGGGAGGAGCGTAGAGAGCTGCCTGCTGCACCAAGAAGAGCCAGCGCTGCCGAGGAGAAACCAACCAACATCTTCATTACAATTTCAGACAGCACAGCAGCACCACAGTCAGTAGTGTCACTATATATAGCAAGTAAGCACTAAACTAAATTAAGCTGATGGCATGCCATACGGAATGCAGTCTGAAGATTATTAACTGTGACTGTCTGTCTGTGATTTTTTTTAATATGCAGCATGGCGGTGGGGGGGGGGGTACATGTCCTGCACTGGTCATAGTAACTCATGTATTAACCTCCCTGGCGGTAATCCCGAGCGTGACTCGGGGTTGTTTTTTTAGCTAGGATCGGTAACCCCGAGTCACGCTCGGGGTAACATTGCAGAGCCCGCAGCGGAGGTTTCTTACCTTCTCCTGGCGATCCAGCGATGATATCCTCTGCTGTGATCGCCAGCGAGACCTCCGGCGAGTGTCGGCGCTTCCTGGTTCCGTTCCCTGCGAGCCGCAGCGTCGCATGGGAGCGGAACTGGGCGGCAAATTTAAAAAGTTCAAAAGTTCACACAACACAAACACAGAAATAAAAGCAGTTATATTGTATCTGATTACACTGTATTACACTGTATCATCTCTGATCACCATACAGTGCCCAGTACAGTGCCCCCTTGCCTGTCATCTGTGCCCATAAAAATATGGCATCAAAAAAGCGCTTTACAAAAACGGCGCTTTTGGAGCAGATGAGTGACAGCGGCAGCGACACAGAGTTGCTCGCAGAAGAGAGCGATAGCGAGTCGTGGGGAGATTTGTCATCTGACACTGACACCGACACGGATCTGGCAAGTGACAACGGCGATGATCCTGCACCTGACCTCAGCGACCTCAGGGATGTGCGCACTTGGTGCCCTATAGACACCGATACGGACCAGGTAGCGCCCCCAAGATTTCCCTTCACTGGATCACCTGGGATGAAGGTAGATGTGGAGTGTGACAACCCTCTGGCATACCTGCAATTATTTCTCACTGAAGAGGTAATTGAAAAAATTGTCACAGAGACAAATCATTACCACGATCAGCAATCCGCTACGCTGCATGCCAGATTTTCCCGAAGCAGAAAGTGGGAACCGGTGACGAAAGAGGACAACTGGCACTTTCTGGGACTCATTATTCTTCAAGGGGTGGTGGGGAAACCGCTCCAGAAATGGTACTGGACCACCAATAAGCTACTGGCCACTCTGAATATCGTTTTTCCCTCATCATGAAATATTTCCACTTCACGAACAATGAGGAGTTTGATGAGGCCACGCATCCTGCGCCCAAGCTAAAAAAAATCTGGGAGGTATGCCAAATGATCGTGGCCAATTTCCAGCGGACCTGCGTGCCAGACAGGGACGTCAGCGTGGATGAAAGTCTGATGGCCTACAAGGGACGCCTAAGCTGGATACAATACATTGCATCCAAAAGAGCGCGGTTTGGCATCAAATTCTTTATGCTCTGCGAGTCATCCACCGGATACATATGGAATTCGGTCATTTACACCGGTAAAGGCACGAAGTTCAACCCAAGGTACAGCGGCTATGGGATGGCCACATCATCTGTCCTTACGCTGCTGGAGCCATTGCTGAACCAGGGATATTGTGTGACCACGGACAACTTCTATACATCTCCGGAACTTTTTGAGGTTTTGCTACAAAATAAAACTGATGGGTATGGTACCATTAGGCCTAACCGACATGGCATGCCATCTATGTTTGGCAAGAAAAAACTAAAAACAGGAGAAATGGTTGCCTGGCAGAAGGGTAAGATGATGGCAATGCGATGGCGAGACAAGAAGGACATGTGTCTCATGAGTACTGTGCACAATACCGCCACTGCCATGGTCCACACAAGAGGTGGGAAAGATCTGTTGAAGCCGCAAGTTGTGATGGACTATAATAACACCATGGGAGGTGTCGACAGAGCCGATCAGGCAATGACATTTTACCCGGCTATGCGCAAACAGCAGAAAAAATATTATAAAAAGATTTTCAGGCATCTTTTGGAACAATGCCTTTGGAATGCGTATATCCTATACAAAGCAAAGAGTGGCATGCCTCTTGTTCATTCCGACTTTATCTGGAAGGTGGCTGAGCAGATTTTTGTCAACCACCAGATGCCATCAGTAGCTGTGAACAGACCCGGACGACGTGCTGTTGGCGTTGTCAACCCAGAACGCCTGACTGGACGCCATTTTTTGGACTATATACCGCCAACCGCAAAAAAGCAAGCACCTACCAGGATGTGCGTGGTCTGCTGTTCCAAGAGAGATGGCAATGGTAAAAAAGTCAGAAAAGAAACAAGATACCATTGTCCAGATTGCGACGTTGGACTTTGTCTAGTTCCATGCTTTAAAATGTATCACACTCAGGATGTGTATTGAATTTTCTTTGTTTGACAAATGTCATTATTTTCTTCTGCATTATTGAATAAAATTATATTACTTATTAGATTATAATTCATGATTTTGTGTTTCAAATTTATCACATCTGTGATGTCTACTAGAGTCTTGTTTGGTCAGGTTTAAGTAAGTAATTACTAAGAATTGCAGGCCTACAGTACATAACGCCAAATTTCCATGCAAAATAATTGTACCGCTTTTGGTACATAATTCCAGACAGAATCATACCGCCAGGGAGGTTAATGTCCTGCACTGGTCATAGTAACTCATGTATTAATGTGACAATGATGCCCCCCCCTGAAAAAAGTTCAGCGGACACCCATGCTGTTAAGTTATCAATACTTATGACAACCTTTCCTTATAAAGTAACCCTAATTTTCCAGGGAATATGGGGAATGAATACAAGTTAATTGGGATAATAGTGAATTGAGGGATGCAAGTAGGGGGTAGTTGCATATGCCTCAAACTTCTGTTCTAAAACCCTACAGTGAATGTATCACTGATTTTTGTGAATATATAGATTCATGGGAAGGAGATACCTCCAGGGACATTAGGGGACTCAAAGGAGGTTAACTAAATTAAGACATTGAGTTTTTAGTGGGCATTGTTTAGGCTATGGGATTATGAAAATGGCCTAATATTGTCCTTCGACCAGACTATTGAAGAACCACTTATGTGGCAGTCGAATGATGGGAGAATATAACTGGTGCAGATCTTCAATCCATGGAGTCTTCTGGCTCTACTGGGGAAGAGGCATAGTGGCTTCTCTTGTGAGAATGGTGACCTTCTTTTTTCTCCCATGTTTGTAAAGCAGTGATTGGAGGTGAGGATGAGGTTTCTCTTCTTCGTGCTGAAGAGGTACTAGTTGAAGCTTCTGTCAGATGTAGTTTTAACAAGGTCTGTTGTAGCTCCTCAGTAGGGATGAGCTTCGAGTTCGAGTCGAACTCATGTTCGACTCGAACATTGCCTGTTCGCCGAACAGCGAACAATTTGGGGTGTTCGCGGCAAATTCGAAAAGTCTATGGGAGAAATCTAAAGTGCTAATTTTAAAGGCATATATGCAAGTTATTGTCATAAAAAGTATTTGGGGACCCGGGTCCTGCCCCAGGGGACATGTATCAATGCAAAAAAAAGTTTTAAAAACTGCATTTTTTTCAGGACCAGTGATTTTAATAATGCTTAAAGTGAAACAACAACAGTGAAATATTCCTTTAAATTTCGTACCTAGGGTGTGTGTATAGTATGCCTGTGAAGTCGCGCTTGTTTCCCGTGCTTAGAACTGTCCCTGCACAAAGTGTCATTTCTGAAGGAAAAAAAGTAATTTAACACTCACTCGCGGCTATAATGAATATTCGGCTCCCGGCAATACATAGTAAAGTCATTGATAAAAAAATAAATAAAAATTAAATTACCAGGCCCTTCGGGTCTGGTATGGATATTAAGGGGGACCCTGCCGCAAATTAAAAAAAAATGTGTGGGGTTCCCCCCAAATATTCATACCAGGCCCTTCAGGTCTGGTATGGATTTTAAGGGGAACTCCACCCCAAATTGAAAAAAAAATGGCACGGAGCTCCCCCAAAAATCCATACCAGACCCTTTATCCAAGCACATAACCTGGCAGGCCGCAGGAAAAGAGGGGGGGACGAGAGCGCGCCCCCCCTCCGGAACCGTACCAGGCCACATGCCCTCAACATGGGGAGGATGCCCCCATGTTGATGGGGACAAGGGCCTCATCCCCACAACCCTTGCCCGGTGGTTGTGGGGGTCTGCGGGCAGGGGGCTTATCGGAATCTGGAAGACCCCTTTAACAAAGGGGACCCCCAGACCCCGGCCCCCCCATGTGAATTGGTAATGGGGTACATTGTACCCCTACCATTTCACAAAAAAAGTGTAACAAATTGTAAAAAAAAACACAGACACTGTTGAAAGTCCTTTATTAAAAATAAAATAATTTAAAATAAAAAAAATCATTCCAGCGATGAAATCCAGTGTCCCGCAGTGATCCGATGTCCAGCGCTGTCCACACGAAACGTCATTGGCTGAGCCTGAGCGGACCTGATGGGAACTTCCTCCGCAGTGTATTAAATGAATAGATCCGCCCCTTCTAAAGTTCCCCATCAGGTCCGCTCAGCCAATGACGTAGGTGTAAGGCTAAGCGGACCAGATGCGGAACGTGAGAAGGGGTGGGTCTATTTATTTATTTCACTGCAGAGGCAGTTCCCCATCAGGTCCGCTCAGCCAATGATGTAGACGGGGCCTGACATACGAGGGGGCGGACCTGATGGGGAACTTCCTCCGCAGTGTAATAAATGAAAAGACCCGCCCCTTCTCACGTTCCGCATCTGGTCTGCTTAGCCTTACACCTACATCATTGGCTGAGCTGACCTGATGGGGAAATTTAGAAGGGGCGTGTCTATTCATTTATTACACTGCGGAGGAAGTTCCCCATCAGGTCCGCTCAGGCTCTGCCAATGACGTTTCGTGTGGACAGCGCTGGACATCGGATCACCGCAGGACACTGGATTTCATCGCTGGAATGGGTTTTTCTTTTCTTTTTTTCAATAAAGGACTTTCCCAACGGTGTCTGTGTTTTTTTTACAATTTGTAACACTTTCTTTGTGAAATGGTAGGGGTACAATGTACCCCGTTACCAATTCACATAGGGGGGGGCCGGGATCTGGGGGTCCCCTTTGTTAAAGGGGTCTTCCAGATTCCGATAAGCCCCCTGCCCGCAGACCCCCACAACCACCAGGCAAGGGTTGTGGGGATGTGAAAAATAAAAAATGCAGCGCCTGAGATATGTGAGAAGGCCCAAACACATATATGGATATGGGCAAATAATAAACAGTGAAAAGTGTATACGGCCAACCAAGGCCTAAAAATAGATATATACAAATATATGAACTCCAAATTATACCATCACCTGTGCATAGTATATAATATATATATATAAAAAACATATGCAATAAAATAATCACAGAGTCCATAAAAAGTGCCCAGTGTGTAAACTGGAAACAGGGAGAAAAGTTGTATCACAGAACTTCAGTGCATTGTCACCATTGAAGGAATCCAAAGATCTTTAAGTTCATAGAAAGCATATGTTCCCAAATCCGTAACACCCAGGGACGTGACTCCAACACCAGGGATGGGGGAAAGAAATGGACACTCTTACCCCTATGCGTGGACACACACGCCAGTGGCGGTGGGTCAACCAAGCAGAAAGTTTAGATGTAGACTCCTCTGGATACGTCCTCCCAGAGGTATGGACTCCTCTGGATACGTCTTCCCGAAGCAGTAATAGATAGGGAAAACACGACAAATCCAATCTCTCCAGAATGACACAGAGCTCCCAAAACTTCAATGCATCAGGGATTGCGGTATCAACCAAGAAAAAATTGGATAAGAGAGGCTCCACATAGTGCAGGATCAAATGGTAGGATAAAAATCTTATTTATTCCAAAGGAAAAAAAGTTACAGGACACACATGGTTAAAACATGGTAAAAATCATATAGGCATCCATGCAGAGGCTTGTAAAATAATGATCACAAAAAAAAAATATCAAAGTGCGCTGTAGCTATAAGGCAGGTTCATGTACCCGACATGTTTCGCATAAAAAATGCATCAACTGGGGCATCAAGGGTTGTGGGGATGAGGCCCTTGTCCCCATTAACATGGGGACATCCTCCCCATGTTGAGGGCGTGTGGCCTGGTACAGTTCAGGAGGGGGGGGCGCTCTCTCATCCCCCCCTCTTTTCCTGCGGCCTGCCAGGTTGCGTGCTCGGATAAAGAGTCTGGTATGGATTTTTGGGGCAACTCCACGCCATTTTTTTTTTTAATTTGGGATGGAGTTCCCCTTAAAATCCATACCAGACCTGAAGGGCCTGGTAATTGAATTTGGGGGGACCCCCACACATTTATTTTATTTTTTTTAACAATGACTTTTCTATGTATTGCCGGGAGCCAACAATTCATTATAGCCTCAAGTGAGTTTTGATGACTTTTTTTCCTTCAGAAATGACACTTTGTGCAGGGACAGTTCTAAGCACGGGAAACAAGCGCGACTTTACAGGCATACTATACACACACCCTAGGTACGAAATTTAAAGGAATATTTCACTTTTATTGTTTCACTTTAAGCATTATTATAATCACTGCTCCCGAAAAAACGTCCGTTTTTGAAACTTTTTTTGCATTGATACATGTCCCCTGGGGCAGGACCCGGGTCCCCAAACACTGTTTAGGACAATAACTTGCATATTAGCCTTTATAATTAGCACTATTGATTTCGAACGTTCCAGTCCATTGTATTTAATAGGGTTCTAAAGTTCGCACAGACTTTCTGTCTGGTCGCAGGGTTGGTGTTCGGCTCATCCCTACTCCTCAGCAGATCTACATATGTATCTGGTACCTTGGTAGGTAAATCGAATTGAAAAGGTAGGTTATATTGTGGCGTTGCAGCTCCATGAGCTGGGGTTTCATAGATCTTCTCTTTGCGATAGTAAGCTGGGATATGTCGGCAAACAATTGATAGTTATGGCCTTGGAAGGTTAGATCTTTTTTCTTTTTTTTTCCCTTGCTGCAGCCATTAGTCGTTCCTTTGTTCTGTAATAATGTAGTTTTGTGATTATATCACGTGGAGGACCATCTACTTTTTGGCTGTGAGTGCACGGTGCACTCTATCCAGTTCCAAATGCTCAATAATGATTGCTGGCTGTAGCCCTTGAAAAAGAGCTGTGACTGTAGATTGCAGGTCTAATATTGTTTCAGGGATTCCTCTTATGCTAGGGTTGGAACGTCTGTCCCTGTTCTCTTGGTCTTCCAATCTAGATTGAAGTGTTAGGTTCTCTTCTTTTAGGTTTTCCAGTTCTGCCATACAGTTTTGTGAATTAATTTCAATTTCTTCCACTTTGACTTCCAGCGCAGCTGTGCGGTTTCCCAGCTCTCTAATCTCTTTTGTAAGGCTTTTAGTTATTTGCTCTAAAGTCTGCTTCAATGCTTTATGGAGCATATGTTCAAATTGCTCTAGTATAGCAGGAGGTACTGAGGAGACTTGTCAGGAGTTTTGTGAGGGAATTTGTTCCGTTTCTGACTCACCTGGGGAGTCTGGTTGAACTAGCTTTTGTCTGTGTGTGCGCACTGAGGCAGTGTATGAGGTGATGGCCGGCGCCATCCTAGCTGTGGTGCAAGCCTGAGTGTCCCTTGTGAGGGGATTCTTTGTTTTGCCACGGCCGCCTCCCAGAACCTTAACTCTGGTCCAAATTGTGCCAGCTAGTTCGCGGGTACTTAGTCTTCCCGTCTGGTACCTTTCTGTGGCATTGTCACCGTTAGAACTGTGGCTTTTCTCCTCAGCGGAGCAGATCTCTAGCTATGCATGTCTGCTCTGCTAGACTCCGCGCATGCGCCTCCAGGATGGACTTTTTTTTGTCACTTGCTTACTGGGCACTTAAACCCCCTTCCTGCCTAGACCAATTTTCAGCTTTCAGCACTGTCACTTTTTGAATGGCAGTTGCGCGGTCATGGTGCAGTGTACCCAAATTAAATTTTTATCATTTTTGTTCACACAAATAGAGCTTTCTTTTGGTGGTATTTAATTGGGTTTTATTATTTGTTGCTAAATAAAACAAAAAAGGACCGAAAATGTTGAAAAAAACAAACTGTTTCATAGTTTGTTATAAAATGTTGAAAACAGGTAATTTTTCTCCTTCACTGATGGGCACTGATCTGTGGCACTGATTTGGAGATACTGATGGGCATTAATTGGCAGCACTGGTGGGCATTGATGGGTGGCACTGTGGGCACTGGCAGGTGGCACTGTGGGCATATAAAATGCAGCTGTGGCTTTCTCTGTGAGGGACCGATGTCCCTCTGACAGAAGCCGGTGATCGGCTTTTTTTTCCCTCCCGCTGACAGCGCGAGGGGAAAAAAAATACAGATTACCGAGCTTCTGTTTACATCACGTGATCAGCCGTCATTGGCTGACAGCAGATCACGCCCTCCTGGCAATTAAGGCCCGAGCTGTAGCCGTCTTTCAGCTATAGCACGGGCGGCAAGTAGTTAACATGAAAAGTTTTATTAATGAACTAAGCATATACAGAATCCATTCGTAAAACAGTGAGGTGTGTGATACATCAAACCAGCAGGTATACAGACACAGTCCTATGCACATAGCTGGTCAAAACAAAAAGAAACATGACATAGCATAGGAGTTAAATGTCAAAGTACACTTAGTTATTGTCTATAGGGCATTAAGCGAAGAGTTAATATAATCCATAAACAAATATAAAGGATGACATTTTTTACTTTCCTGAAGTTGAGATGTATTATGCAATTCCATATCTTGATGTTAATGCTCAGATTTTTTGCTAGGTTGGGAATTACTGGGACTTCTGTGGTGCTACATAGATGTATTTACCATACACATTATATCTTATTAAAAAATAATGATTTTAACCACTTGTCGACTGTCTCACGCACTTATACGTTGGCAGAATGGAACGGGCATGCAAAGCAACGTATATATACGTTGCTTTAAATCTGCCGCCTAGCGCGCGTGCGCGCATTCTCCGCGGTCTCCGTCCTGAGATCCTGTCCTGAGATCGGGTCACGGAATGCCAGAACGGGGGATGCCTTTGTAAACAGGGCATCTCCCTGTTCTGCCTAGTGACACAGCACTGATCGTCTGCTCCCTCTCATCGGGAGCAGCGATCACTGACGTGTCACAGTAAACCACGCCCCCTAACAGTTAGAATCACTCCCTAGGACACACTTCCCCGCCCCCTACTGGTTAACCCCTTCCCTGACAGTCCCATTTATGCAGTAATCAATTTATAGCACTGATCGCTGTATAAATGTGAATGGTCCCAAAATAGCGTCAAAAGTGTCCGATGTGTCTGCCATAATGTCGCAGTCACGATAAAAATCGCAGATCGCTGCCATAACTAGTAAAAAAATAATTAATAATAAAAATGCCATAAAACTACCCCCTATTTTGTAGACGCTATAACTTTTGTGCAAACCAATCAATGTACGCTTATTGCGATCAATTACCACCAGGCACGTCTGCGCAATTGTCAGTTAAAGCAACGCAGTGCCGAATCGCAAAAAGTGGCCCGGTCATTTGGCAGCCAAATGGTCCGGGGCTGAAGTGGTTAATAAGATATATTGTGTATGTTGAATACATCTATGTAGAAGTCCCAGTAATTCCTAACATGTTCAAGAATGTCACTTTTCTTTCAGTAAATCTTCCCTGCAAGGTACAGTACAAGTTTACAGCACAGCTCAGTATAGTGTAAAAGGCAGAGAAGGTCGGGACTCACATGTGGAGAAGATGCAGGCTGCCATATTTCCTCTCAGATATTTAGTCATCCCCAGGGAGAGCTGTGCTATATACTGGGCAGGAAGCAGTGCTCCAGGCTGCACTGTGATGATCTCTTCCTGCTCTGCCCACCTGTACTTGGGATCTGTGAAAGCCCCGACTCAGCCAGAAAAACGAGTACCGAGGAGAGAGACAGTTTACCCCTTGTAAGCTGTTTTTGTGGCAACAGGAGGCATAGGATGGTGGGTTCTACTAACTCCTGTGAGGACTGCAGCCACCAGCTGTGGAGTAAGCAGGCAGGAATTATCAGATGCTGCTGCCTCTGTAGTCCCGGATACAGCATCCCTGATAGCAGGTGGCGGAGTGATATTCAGCTGTCTGGGATTCTGTAGCCGGGACCACAGAGACAGTATTTTGTGTATTGACCACAGAGACAGTATCGGAAAATGTGGCTGCCTGCTTGCTCACTCCATGGCCAGTGGCTGCAGTTCTGACAGGAATTTTACATTCAACTAATAAATAGTCACACTGGCAGCGCTATCAGTTAGCAGGGGTGCCAAACTGGAGTTGTCACACATTGTGATAGTGAAAAAAAAACTGGCACAGGCACACCCAGCACACCCCCTGCGCACGCCTATGGTTACTCGCCACTTTCCCATGGAGCCAGACGAAGTCCCGATGGAGCTGAAGCCGGTTGCTATGGGTGACTGCTGCAAAGACAACATCTTAGCCCCACGTTGGGCGCCAAATGTAGCAGAATCTCTAACCACTTCCAGTCTAATGAGAACCTTTAAGGGCAACAGACTGCTGACATCCTTCAATATGTAGTGGATTGTGAGGCATAGTGGGTGCAAAGATGGTGAAAGTCATTGGGCGCCAGACACTTCTTGGATGCAAAAGAGGATTTTTTTCTTTTAACAGTCCTTTTTATATTTTGCAAGGGAAAGAGGGTTAGGGCCAGGACACCCTTAAGTAGTTGCAATTTCAACAGGCAGACCCTGAGACTTCAATAGGAAGACAGCCATACAGGGAAAGGCCCCAGCAAGGTGCCACTTCTGCACATGCAGGTTTGCTTTCTCCTATGGCAACAGTATCTAACAGTTCCTAACACAAAGTTCAACAGTTCTCTCAGCTTCACTAACATGTCCACATGGAGCTCTTCAGCCCCTTGAGCTCCTAGTCTCTACTGGACTCTCTGATTCGCTGACTCTGAATCCTGTGAGCTCCTCAAGGCTTTTGCGATGGTATCTCCCTCAAGCGTCACCCACGCTTCCGTGCTCAGGCTCTGGCTTGACACATAAGGCTGTTCTGCAAGCATCACCTCCGCTGGGTAGGTCCCTGACTTGAACACTGCCTGAAGTTTCCCCATTCTCCACCATGCCCGTTCGGTGAGAATTCTTCTCCGGTACTTGCTTCAGTTACTCACTGTGGTCCCTGGTAAAGGTGGTTGGTCCCTTACTGGTGACAGCTTCCCTTCTACCTCCGACCATGACAGGTTCTCCGGCCGGCAGAACCGTCACCTTTGGTTGGACTTCAAGCTGGAGTCCCAACCCTGAGCTGCCCTCTTACTTCTGGATAGGCCCTCACACAGCCTGGCAGCCAGATGCCCCTGGAATATGCACAATCTCCGGCCTAGCAGCCTGGGCCAGACAACACATGTCCACCCAGATGGCAGTCCGGGTGGCACAGAACAGAGATCACCTGACTCCACCCGAATATATAGGTTCTCCCAGCAGGCTAAGGGATTCAAGAAAACCCCTGCCCATTGGCTGAGATATCCCATATACCCATAACTTGCTCTTGAAATGTCCCTCTCGCATCTAATGCCACCAAGTGCCCGGCCAACTAGTGGCAGAGGATAAAAGTACAACAAGGCCAAACTTGAAAGGAAATCAATGGATCGCTAACAACTATCTACAGTATCTACTCCTGACAAGGAATTTGGTGAGAAGCTTCCTGACTAAACCCCAGGGCGCTACAGTAATGTTTCAATGAAGCTCAGTCCATCTTTCTCAAGATTAACTGAGCTTTATGGATATTTCACCAATAAAAATGTTGCTGTTTTGATTTAGAACTGCAAGACCCGTGAGTGCTTCTATACCTGTTTTGGATTTGTATGGATTTCTTTCTTGGTGAATAGGAATGAGCCGAACACCCCCCCCCCCCCCGGTTCGGTTCGCACCAGAACCTTCGAACGGACCGAAAGTTTGCGCGAACGTTAGAACCCTATTAAATACAATGGACGCGAACGTTCGAAATCTAAAGTGCTAATTATAACAACTAATATGCATGTTATTGTCCTAAAAAGGGTTTGGGGACCCGGGTTCTGCCCCAGGGGACATGTATCAATGCAAAACAAAGTTTTAAAAACGAACGTTTTTCGGGAGCAGTCATTTTAATGATGCATAAAGTGAAAAAAAAAAGTGAAATATTCCTTTAAATATCATACCTGGGGGGTGTCTAAAGTATGCCTGTGCAGTGGCATGTGTTTCCCGTGTTTAGAACTGTCCTTGCACAAAATGACATTTGTAAAGGAAAAAAAGCCATTTAAAACTGCTTGCGGCTTTAATATAATGTCTGGTCCCGGTAATATGGATGAAAATCTTTGAGAAAAACGGCATGGCTACCCTATCACCCCCCCCCCCCCACCTCAGCCCATTACCAGCCCCTTTGGGTCTTGTATGGATATTAAGGGGAACCCCGCACCCAAAATAAAGAAAGGCCCTATATACTCTGAACAGCAGTATACAGGGGGTGCAAACAAGACAGGGACTGTAGGTTTGTTCTTAACCACTTAAGCCCCGGACCATTTGGTAGCTAAAGGACCAGAGGTGAATTCAGAATTTTGCACTGCGCTGCTTTAACTGTAAATTGTGCGGACATGCAATGTTGTACCCAAACGAAATTTGCGTCCTTTTCTTCCCACAAATAGAGCTTTCTTTTAATGGTATTTGATTGCCTCTGCGATTTTTATTTTTTGCGATATAAACGGAAAAAGACCGAAAATTTTGAAAAAAAATGATATTTTCTACTTTTTGTTATAAGAAAAATCGAATAAACTCAATTTTAGTCATACATTTAGGCCAAAATGTATTCAGCCACATGTCTTTAGTAAAAAAAATGTCAATAAGCATATATTTATCGGTTTGCGCAAAAGTTATAGCGTTTACAAACTAGGGTACATTTTCTGGAATTTACACAGCTTTTAATTTATGACTGCCTATCTCATTTCTTGAGGTGCTAAAATGACAGGGCAGTACAAACCCCCCCCAAATGACCCCATTTTAGAAAGTAGACACCCCAAGGAAATTGCTGAGAGGCATGTTGAGCCCATTGAATATTTTTTTTTTGTCCCAAGTGATTGAATAATGACAAAAAAAAAAAAAAAAAAATTACAAAAAGTTGTCACTAAATGATATATTGCTCACACATGCCATGGTTATATGTGGAATTGCACCCCAAAATACATTCTGCTGCTTCTCCTGAGTACGGGGAAACCACATGTGTGGGACTTTTTAGGAGCCTAGCCACGTACGGGACCCCGGAAACCAAGCACCGCCTTCAGGATTTCTAAGGGCGCAAATTTTTGATTTCACTCCTCACTACCCATCACAGTTTTGAAGGCCATAAAATGCCAAAATAGCACAAAACCCCCCCAAATGACCCCATTTTAGAAAGTAGACACCCCAAGGAAATTGCTGAGAGGCCTGTTGAGCCCATTGAATATTTTTTTTTTTTGTCCCAAGTGATTGAATAATGACAAAAAAAAAAAAAAATTACAAAAAGTTGTCACTAAATGATATATTGCTCACACATGCCATGGTTATATGTGGAATTGCACCCCAAAATACATTCTGCTGCTTCTCCTGAGTACGGGGATACCACATGTGTGGGACTTTTTAGGAGCCTAGCCACGTACGGGACCCCGGAATCCAAGCACCGCCTCCAGGATTTCTAAGGGCGCAAATTTTTGATTTCACTCCTCACTACCTATCACAGTTTTGAAGGCCATAAAATGCCAAAATAGCACAAAACCCCCCCAAATGACCCCATTTTGGAAAGTAGACACCCCAAGCTGTTTGCTGAGAGGCATGGTGAGTATTTTACAGCTCTCATTTGTTTTTGAAAATGAAGAAAGAACATTTTTTTTTTTTTCTTTTTTTTTTCAATTTTCAAAACTTTGTGACAAAAAGCGAAATCTGCAAAATACTCACCATACCTCTCAGCAAATAGCTTGGGGTGTCTACTTTCCAAAATGGGGTCATTTGGGGGGGTTTTGTGCCATCTGGGCATTCCATGGCCTCCGAAACTGTGATAGGCAGTGAGAAGTGAAATCAAAAATTGACACCCTTAGAAAGCCTGAAGGCGGTGCTTGGTTTTTGGGGTCCCGTACGCGGCTAGGCTCCCAAAAAGTCTCACACATGTGGTATCCCCGTACTCAGGAGAAGCAACAGAATGTATTTTGGGGTGTAATTCCTCATATGCCCATGGCATGTTTGAGCAATATATCATTTAGTGACAACTTTGTGCAAAAAAAAAAAAAATATTTTTTCCGCAACTTGTGTCAACATATAAAATATTCCATGGACTCGACATGCCTCTCAGTATATAGCTTGGGGTGTCTACTTTCCAAAATGGGGTCATTTGGGGGGGGGTTTTGAACTGTTCTGGCATTTTATACACAACATTAGGAAGCTTACATCCACTCTTCTAACCACTTGAAGACAAAGCCCTTTTTGACACTTTTTGTTTACATGAAAACATATTTTTTTTTTGCAAGAAAATTATGTTGAACCCCCAAACATTATATATATTTTTAAAGCAAAGGCCCTACAGAATAAAATGGTGGGTGTTGCATTTTTTTTTCTACACAGTATTTGCGCAGCGATTTTTCAAACGCATTTTTTTGGGAAAAAATACACTTTTTTTAATTTTAATGCACTAAAACACACTATATTGCCCAAATGTTTGATGAAATAAAAAAGATAATCTTAGGCCGAGTACATAGATACCAAACACGACATGCTTTAAAATTTCGCACAAACGCGCATTGGCGACAAACTACATACATTTTTAAAAGCCTTTAAAAGCATTTACAGGTTACCCCGTTAGATTTACAGAGGAGGTCTACTGCTAAAATTACTGCCCTCGATCTGACCTTCGCGGTGATACCTCACATGCATGGTGCAATTGCTGTTTACATATGACGCCAGACCGACGCTTGCGTTCGCCATTGGGCAAGAGCAGGGCAGGACAGAGGTGCTTTTTTTTTTTTTTTTTTTATTATTAATTTTGCTTTTTTCTTTTATTTTTAAACTGTTGCTTCCATATTTATTTATTTTTATCACTTTTATTGTTATCTCAGGGAATGTAAATATCCCCTATGATAGCAATAGGTAATGACAGGTACTCTTTTTTGAAAAAACTGGGGTCTATTGGACCCTAGATCTTTCCTCTGCCCTCAAAGCATCTGACTACACCAAGATCGGTGTGATAAAATGCTTTCCCAATTTCCCAATGGCGCTTTTTATATCCGGGGGGGACATTCCCTCCCACTGCTTGTAAAAGCAGTCCAGAGGCTAATTAGCCACTAGGATTGCTTTTACATGAAAGCCGGCCGCTGGCTGAAATGAATGATACCAAGATGATACCTAAACCCACAGGCATCATTCTGGTATAAACATTCAAAGTCCAGCAACATACCAGTACGTTGCTGGTCCTTGTTGGACATGTATTGTAATCTTTTTTTTCATGCAGCCTGTTGGCTGAACGAAAAAAAAAGATTGATCGGTGGGTATGCCCACCATTAGAATACCGCCCTTCATCCACCCACTTCTAATGATGGGCATACATGCACCATTTATATATGCCGAAGCATGGGGGCATCTTCTCGCAAAAGTTATGCCGCGTACATATGGTCAGACTTTTCCACGGGCAAGCCTCCGTCGGAATTTCGACCGTATATACGCGGCATTAGGAGCAAAATCGCTCCTCCGCTCCTGCTGCCCCAATGCTTCGGCATATATGCTTTTTTTTTTTTTAACTGTGGTGGTGAAATTACCTCCTACAGCACTGGAGTCGCAGGGATCAGGCCTGTCTCTGCGAACGCTGCAGTTATGTGTGCTGTGTTTTGCAAGTGACAGTGATCGATCGATACTGCACTTCGGTGGCCTGGGCTGGACGGAGGGGCAAAACGCAGGTGCTAGCAGGTATCTGGGCTTATCCCGCTAACACTGCGTTTTTGGGAACCCTAAACTGCTGGGGACGCTAGTATAGATCTGATCAGATCAGATATTGAGCTGATCAGATACTATACCACTAAGGGGGGTATATGCTTCACGTGTGGGTGTTAGCGCTACTGGCACTAACCTGACACTGCCTGGGGTGTGACGCAGACCCTCTCTGACGCTAAAACCTAACTGATATCACCCGCCGGGTGATCAGGGGGTTAAACCTTTATTGGGTTATATACGGCGGGTGCCCTGACACTATAAAAAGCGAACTAACTAACCAGCGTCACCCGTAACACTTATATGATGATCACTGGTGAAAGGGTTAACTAGGGGCAATTAGGGGGTTAAAACCTTTATTAGGTAATATATGGGGGTACCTGACGCTATATAAAAACCTGACGGCGAACCTAAAAAAAAATGACTGGCTACCTATCGGCATCACCGACACTAAGACAACGATCATAAAAACGATTGCTTAGCGACAGTGGTGATAGGGGGTGAAAGGGTTACCTGGGGGGGCGATCAGGGGGTTAAACCTTTATTAGATAATATATGGGGGTACCTGACGCTATAAAAACCTGCGGCGAACTAAAAAAAAATTACTGGCTACCGATCAGCATCACCGACGCTAAGACATCGATCAGAAAAATGATCGCATAGTGACGACGGTGCTAGGGGGTGAAAGGGTTACCTGGGGGGTGATCAAGGGGGTTACACCTTTATTAGGTAATATATGGGGGTACCCGACGCTATAAAAACCTGCGGCGAACCTAAAAAAAATTACTGGCTACCGATCAGCATCGCCGACGCTAAGACATCGATCAGAAAAATTATCGCTTAGTGACAGTGGTGATAGGGGGTGAAAGGGTTACCTGGGGGGGGCGATCAAGGGGGTTAAACCTTTATTAGGTAATATATGGGGGTACCCGACGCTATAAAAACCTGCGGCGAACCTAAAAAAAATTACTGGCTACCGATCAGCATCACCGACGCTAAGACATCGATCAGAAAAATGATCGCATAGCCACGGCGGTGCTAGGGGGTGAAAGGGTTACCTGGGGGGTGATCAAGGGGGTTAAACCTTTATTAGGTAATATATGGGGGTACCCGACGCTATAAAAACCTGCGGCGAACCTAAAAAAAATTACTGGCTACCGATCAGCATCGCCGACGCTAAGACATCGATCAGAAAAATTATAACTTAGTGACAGTGGTGATAGGGGGTGAAAGGGTTACCTGGGGGGCGATCAAGGGGGTTAAACCTTCATTAGGTAATATATGGGGGTACCCGACGCAATAAAAACCTGCGGCGAACCTAAAAAAAATTACTGGCTACCGATCAGCATCACCGACGCTAAGACATCGATCAGAAAAATGATTGCTTAGTGACAGTGGTGATAGGGGGTGAAAGGGTTATCTGGGGGGTGATCAGGGGGTTAAACCTTTATTAGGGGGGTTAGGGGGCTACACTGGACCTAAAACTAAATGTACTGACACTTTTACAGTCACAAATGTCACTGATTGCAGTGATCACTAAATAAATGGTCACTGCAATCAGTGACACTGTGACTGGGGGCTGGGGGGGGCTGGGGGGTGATCTGGGGGTGTCTGGGGGGGCCTGGGGGGGCGATTTATGTGCCTATGTGTCCTGGTGTCAGTGTGCTGTTTTGTGTACTAACCTGGCATCTTCTCCTGTACGGCGCTCGGTATATGTGAGCGCCCCAGGAGAGATGACATCACTTCCTCCTTCCTGGCAGGCAGGGGAAGCTCTCTCATTCGCCGGGAGCGATCGAGAGGGGGTGGCCGGAATCGAACGGCCGTCCCCTCATGCCGGATCGCTCCCGAAGGTAAAACGACCGCTCACTGTAAAGAAGGGGGGTCCGATCGGACCCCCCAACTATACAAAGGCAATCACATACATATACGTGATTCTGCCTGTCGGTGCCATTCTGCTGACGTATATTTACAGTGGGCGGTCGTTAAGTGGTTAAGTAGAATCTGTTTGTAATTTTGAACAGGTACATTGTTTAAGTGTAGCTCCAGCCAAAAAATATATTTTTAAGCTTTTTGGAAAACATAGGGAAGGGTTATCACCCCTGTAACATTTGTTTTGCTGTCTGTGCACCTGTTCAGAACATTTCACCTCACTTTCCGTCCCAATGACAAATGTTTTTGAAAAGTGTTTTTTTTATTGAAACAAGGATTGGCATCAGTAGAAAGGAGACACCTTTTTCCCATATTAACTCTTACAGGAGAGAATTTCCCTTCCTAGGGGTAGATTTCCTGTCAATTCCTGTTGTCTCCTTCTGTTTACAAGTAGGAGCCGTTTGTAAGTTGGATGTTTGAAAGTAGGGGCCTGCCGTATATACTCTGCTGAAATTTGCCCCTTACATGTTGGTGTTGCCACAACACTGTAAGCCCTCACAGTTACTCTTGGTGGGCGCTGGAAACGCCCTGCTGTGAACTATTATATCAGGAATTGTAATTACATGCCATTGTTGAACAGTGGTAGGAAAAATTGGACCTTTGGTGGTGGTGCTGGTGCTACAACACTGTCAGCCCTCACAGTTACTCTTGGTGGGCGCATGAATGGGCCCTACTGTAAATTATTAGATCAAGAATTGTAATTGCATGCCCCTGTTGAAGATGGGAAGAAAAATTGGGCCTTTGGTGGTGGTGGTGGTGGTGGTGGTGTTGCCACAACACTGTAAGCCCTCACAGTTACTCTTGGGGGGCGCAGGAATGGGCCCTGCTGTGAATTATTAGATCAAGAATTGTAATTACATGCCCCTGTTGAACAAGGGCAGAAAAATTGGGCCATAGGCACTGGTGCCACAACACTGCAACCCCTCACAGATACTGTACTTGGAGCACAGCAATGAGCCCTGTTGCAAAGTATTGCATCAAAAATTGTAATTACACGCCCCTGTAAAACAGGGGCTGAAAAATTGGGCCTTAGGCACTGGTGCCACAACACTGCAACCCCTCACAGATACTGTACTTGGAGCACAGCAATGAGCCCCGTTGCAAAGTATTGCATCAAAAATTGTAATTACACGCCCCTGTTAAACAGGGGCTGAAAAATTGGGCCTTAGGCACTGGTGCTGGTGCCACGACACTGCAACCTCTCCCAGATACTCTAGTTGGAGTGCAGGAATGAGCCCTGCTGCATAGCATTGCATAAAAAATTGTAATTACATGCCCCTGTTAAACAGGGGCTGAAAAATTGGGCCTTAGCCACTGGTGGCGGCACCCAGAAACAAAAATGTTCTTCCAAGCTATCATCATGAATCGGATCATTGAGGAGGAGGAGGATAGTCAGTCAACATAACAGGACAGTCACTCAGCATCAGCATAGGCAGTCTTGAAGGGATGTGACATTTCAAAATAAATTATTCTGTTATATCAGCTTCAGGTGCTTGGTAGCTGGTGGTGATCCAAGACTGGTTCATCTTTATGAAGGTCTGTCGATCAACCGAGTCGGTGGACAGGCACACCCTGTGATCCATGAAAAAGCCTCCAGCAGCACTGAATGTGCATTCCGAAAGAACGCTGGATGCAGGACAGGCCAGTAGCTCAATTGCATACTGTGCAAGCTCTGGCCAGTGATCCATCCTCAAGACCCAGTAAGCCAGAGTATTTTCGGTGGGAAAGGTGTCCAAGTCTGACCTTGCCCCTAGGTATTCCTACACCATGTATATCAGATGCTGGCGATGGTTGCTGGAACCGATCATACCTTGGGGCTGCGGACTAAAAAATTGTCTGAACGCATCGGTCAGACGGCCACCTTCTCCACCGCTCCTTCTGCTATTGACCAAAGCCTCAGCAACTTGTTGTCCAGGACCAGGAGTTTGTAACCTCCCAGTCTCTGGGAACGCGTTGCACAGACCTTTCTGCAAGGCCTCCCAGAGTTGTCTCATCCTCTGCTCCCTCTGCGACGGCAAGATAAGGTCCGCAACCTTACCCTTGTACCGTGGATCAAGGAGAGTGGCCAGCCAGTAATGGTCCCTCTCCTTGATCCGAAGAATACGAGGATCCTTCCGCAGAATTTGCAGGATCAGGGAGGCCATGCAGTGTAGGTTAGCTGAGGCATTCGGTCCGGAGTCCTCTGGGTCACTAAGGACGACATGATCCGCAGCCACCTCCTCCCAGCCACGTACAAATCCACGGGTTTGTTGGGACTGTAAATCATCCCTAAAAGACTGCTGCTGTTGATGCTGAGTGCCATGCTCCACCTCCATGCTGACACAATCCTCCTCCTCCTCCTCGTCCTCTTCCTGTGTGATGGGTGGGACACAAGGAACACTGTCTGGGTAAAGGGGGCCTTGAGAGGCAAGGAAGTCCTCCTCTTCCTGCCTCTGTTCTGCCTCAAGTGCCCTGTCCATTATTCCACACAGTGTGTGCTCCAACAGGTGGACAAGAGGTACAGTGTCACTGATGCATGCACTGTCACTGCTCACCATCCTCGTGGCCTCCTCAAATGGTGCCAGGACAGTGCATGCATCCCTGATCATGCCCCACTGGCGTGGTGAAAAAAACCCGAGCTCCCCTGACCCTGTCCTGGTGCCATAGTCGCACAGGTACTCATTGATGGCCCTCTGCTGCGTGTGCAGCCGCTGCAGCATGGCCAACGTTGAGTTCCACCTGGTGGGCATGTCACATATAAGGCAGTTCTTGGGCAGGTTCAAATCATTTTGCAGCTCAGCCAGCCAAGCACTGGCATTATATGATCTGCGGAAATGCACACAGACTTTCCTGGCTTGTCTCAGGACATCCTGTAAGCCCGGGTACCTGCCCAAGAACCGCTGCACCACCAGGTTAAGGACGTGAGCCACACAGGGCACATGGGTCAGTTGTCTCTGTCGGAGGGCGGAGAGGAGGTTGGTGCCATTGTCGCAAACCACCATTCCTGGCTTAAGCTGGCGTGGCGTCAACCACCTCTCGGCCTGCCCCTGCAGAGCTGACAGAACCTCTGCCCCAGTGTGGCTCCTGTCCCCCAAACACACCAGCGCAAGCACGGCATGGCATCTTTTTGCCTGCGTACTTACGTAGCCCCTTGAACGCCTACTAAGCACCGCTGGTTGCGAGGACAAAGCACAGGAAGAGGCCATGGAGGAAGAAGAGGAGGGAGTGGAGGAGAGAGGTGTGTCACAACCAGTAATAGCATTTTGGAGGCGTGGCGGCTGAACAACCTCCAACACTACTGCACCTTGTCCTGCATCCTTCCCAGCGGCCAAAAGAGTGACCCAATGGGCCATGAAAGAAAGGTAACGTCCCTGTCCATGCCTGCTGGACCATGAGTCAGTGGTAATATGTACCTTACCGCTGACCGCCCTGTCCAGCGAGGCATGGACATTGCCTTCCACATGCCGGTAGAGAGCCGGAATCGCCTTCCGTGAGAAAAAGTGGCGTTTGGGAACCTGCCACTGAGGAACCGCACATTGCACAAACTCACGGAAGGGGGCCGAGTCTACCAACTGAAAAGGCAGCAGTTGAAGTGCTAGCAATTTAGCCAAGCTAGCCTTCAACCGCTGGGCATGTGGATGGCTGGGAGTGAACTTCTTTCGACAGTCCAGCAGCTGGAGCAGGGAAATTTGCCTGCTATAATCGGACTTCGGTGTACTGCTAGCAGAGTGCCCGCAAGTACTTGGCTGTGACACACCTAATTCTACACCTTCATTCCTCTCAGTGCAGGTTTCAGAGAGGACTAAAGGTACAGTGGGGTTGGAGATCCCAGCTGATGAGGAGCAAGGAGAGGTCCGCTTTGTTCTTTGGTGTGGGTCTTTAAGGTACGCTTGCCAACGAGCTGCATGGCAGGTCAACATATGTCTGGTCAAGCATGTGGTGCCCAAGCGGCTGATGTTTTGGCCATGCGAGATACGCTTGAGACATATGTTGCAAACAGCAGCGGTGCGTTCTGATGCACTCGACTCAAAAAAGCCCCACACCAAAGAACTTTTGTAATAACGGGCAGAGGCAGCGCCCTGCACAGGCGGAGCTCTGCGGTGTGATTCAGTCGGTGTGCTGCCCTTACACTGGCCCCCGGAGTGCTTCCTGCCTCGTTGGAGATGTGCCTCCTCCTCATCCTCCTCCTCTCTCCTATCAGGCACCCACGTGGAGTCAGTGACCTCATCATCCCCTCCCTCCTCATCACTGGAGCCAATCTGGCAGTATTCTGCAGCTGCTGGAACATGACTGCCAGATTGCTGTCCTTCTTGAGAATCCCCTCTCTTTGCTCTCACGCTACTGCCTTCCTCTAGCTGGGTATCATCTTCAGACCCTCCGAAACGCTGGGCATCCTCCTGGAGCATGTACCCAACACTGTGCTCAAACAGGACACGGTGGGTCTAGGGAAGGAGTGACTGATGATGACATTGATACGAGGGAAGAGGACGCTTTGGCAGCTGCTTTGCCAGTACCCTGAGCCTGGGTGAGAGAGGATGAGGAGGATGAGGAGGGCTTGGTCATCCACTCTACCAAGTCTTCGGCATGATGCGTCTCAACACGTCCAGCTGCCGAAAAAAAGGACAAGCGTGTCCCATGGCCACGTGCTGATGACGATGCACCGCGTCCACGACCAGCACTGTTGTCTCTAGACACAGAGCCTGCTTGCCCTCTTTTATTGGCTCCTGACTGTCTGCCCCTCCTTGTTGGCCTTTCAGACCTAGTAATGGCCTGCAGGGAGATGGGAAAAACAGCAATTGGGTAGTGTATATTGTGCTGGAGGCACACAACACCCACTAACTCCAGCAGATGCCTTTATTAGAGAACAGCAATGACGGGTATATACAGGTGTATACTGTACTAGGGCAAACAACACCCACTAACTCCTGCAGATGCCTTTATTAGAGAACAGCAATGACGGGTATATACAGGTATATACTGTACTAGGGCACACAACACCCACTAACTCCAGCAGATGCCTTTATTAGAGAACAGCAATGACGGGTATATACAGGTGTATACTGTACTAGGACACCCAACACCCATTAACTCCTGCAGATGCCTGTATTAGAGAACAGCAATGACGGGTATATACAGGTGTATACTGTACTAGGGCACACAACACCCACTAACTCCTGCAGATGCCTGTATTAGAGAACAGCAATGACGGGTATATACAGGTGTATACTGTACTAGAGCACACAACACCCACTAACTCCAGCAGATGCCTTTATTAGAGAACAGCAATGACGGGTATATACAGGTGTATAATGTACTTGGGCACACAACACCCACTAACTCCTGCAGATGCCTGTATTAGAGAACAGCAATGACGAGTATATACAGGTGTATACTGTTCTAGGGCACACAACACCCACTAACTCCAGCAGATGCCTGTATTAGAGAACAGCAATGATGGGTATATACACGTGTATACTGTACTAGGGCACACAACACCCACTAACTCCTGCAGATGCCTTTATTAGAGAACAGCAATGACGGGTATATACAGTTGTATACTGTACTAGGGCACACAACACCCACTAACTCCAGCAGATGCCTGTATTAGAGAACAGCAATGATGGGTATATACAGGTGTATACTGTACTAGGGCACACAACACCCACTAACTCCAGCAGATGCCTGTATTAGAGAACAGCAATGACGGGTATATACAGGTGTATACTGTACTAGGGCACACAACATCCACTAACTCCTGCAGATGCCTGTATTAGAGAACAGCAATGATGGGTATATACAGGTGCATACTGTACTAGGGCACACAACACCCACTAACTCCAGCAGATGCCTTTATTAGAGAACGGCAATGACGGGTATATACAGGTGTATACTGTACTAAGGCACACAACACCCACTAACTCCTGCAGATGCCTGTATTAGAGAACAGAAATGACGGGTATATACAGGTGTATACTGTACTAGGGCACACAACACCCACTAACTCCAGCAGATGCCTTTATTAGAGAACAGCAACGACGGGTATATACAGGTCTATACTGTACTAGGGCACACAACACCCACTAACTCCTGCAGATGCCTGTATTAGAGAACAGCAATGATGGGTATATACAGGTGCATACTGTACTAGGGCACACAACACCCACTAACTCCAGCAGATGCCTGTATTAGAGAACAGCAATGATGGGTATATACAGGTGTATACTGTACTAGGGCACACAACACCCACTAACTCCTGCAGATGCCTGTATTAGAGAACAGCAATGACGGGTATATATAGGTGTATACTGTACTAGGGCACACAACACCCACTAACTCCAGCAGATGCCTTTATTAGAGAACAGCAATGATGGGTATATACAGGTGTATACTGTACCTGGGCACACAACACCCACTAACTCCTGCAGATGCCTGTATTAGAGAACAGCAATGACGGGTATATACAGGTGTATACTGTTCTAGGCACACAACACCCACTAACTCCAGCAGATGCCTGTATTAGAGAACAACAATGACGGGTATATACAGGTGTATACTGTACTAGGGCACACAACACCCACTAACTCCTGCAGATGCCTTTATTAGAGAACAGCAATGATGGGTATATACAGGTGTATACTGTACTAGGGCACACAACACCCACTAACTCCAGCAGATGCCTTTATTAGAGAACAGCAATGACGGGTATATACAGGTGTATACTGTACTAGGGCACAAAACACCCACTAACTTCTGTAGATGCCTGTATTAGAGAACATCAATGACGGGTATATACAGGTAAAAAGAAAAAAACTGCGCCAACCCAATTAATCCCAAAGAACCTCTATACATCAAATAATGGTAAGACCAATAGATAAGTCCAAACACTATTTTAGGACAAAGGTAAGTCCAACAAGCAGTTCCCAGTTAGTGATCCAGGGCAACCAGAAAAGATGCACTTCCTCCTTAAATAGCAAAGGCACAACACCACCGTGACTTGTTTAGGACTCTGTGTGAGGTAACCACCACCAAAGACAAGGGGAGCAGCTTACCAGAAGGCAAGCGGTGTGGGACATTCGACTGTTACCCAGCCGCGGCCTTTACGATGCAGCAGTAATCCTCCCTCAGTCAGCAGCGGTGTTCATTCAAAAAACTTCCACATATGTTCGCACCATGGATCCCAAACCTGCAGTCCCCGTCTATTAGTCTTGTCTTTTCTGAAATGATACCTCAGCTGGGTACGGGTATCCAAGCCAGGCCCTGCAGTCCCCGTCTATTAGTTTGGTCTTTTCTTAAATTATACCTCAGCTGGGTACGGGTATCCAAGCCAGGCCTGATGGAATCTATCCAATCCAGGGGAGCGAAATGATTACAATTGCTTTGTATCTATGGAGTTTGATAAAACTCAGCGTTGTACTTTCCTAGACCTCTTCTAATCTATTAGCTGACAACCCGGCTAAGATGTCACCCTTCCCCCTCCAAATGGGGTATATACAGGTGTATACTGTACTAGGGCACACAACACCCACTAACTCCAGCAGATGCCTTTATTAGAGAACAGCAATGACGGGTATATACAGGTGTATACTGTACTAGGGCACACAACACCCACTAACTCCAGCAGATGCCTTTATTAGAAAACAGCAATGACGGGTATATACAGGTGTATACTGTACTAGGGCACACAACACCCACTAACTCCTGCAGATGCCTGTATTAGAGAACACCAATGATGGGTATATACAGGTGTATACTGTGCTGGGGCACACAACACCCACTAACTGCTGCAAATGCCTGTGAGAAGAGCACACTGTCCCTGCCTGCCTATCTAGCTTAGAGAACAGCAATGACGAGTATATACAGGTGTATACTGTGCTGGGGCACACAACACCCACTAACTGCTGCAGATGCCTGAGAAAAGAACACACTGTCCCTGCCTGCCTATCTAGCTTAGAGAACAGCAATGACGGGTATATACAGGTGTATACTGTGCTGGGGCACACAACACCCACTAACTGCTGCAGATGCCCAAGAAAAGAACACACTGTCCCTGCCTGCCTATCTAGCTTAGAGAACAGCAATGAACAGCAACTCCTGCAGATGCCTGAGAAAAGAACACACTGTCCCTGCCTGCCTATCTAGCTTAGAGAACAGCAATGAACAGCAACTCCTGCAGATGCCTGAGAAAAGAACACACTGTCCCTGCCTGCCTATCTAGCTTAGAGAACAGCAAAGAACAGCAACTCCTGCAGATGCCTAAGAAAAGAACACACTGTCCCTGCCTGCCTATCTAGCTTAGAGAACAGCAGATGCAGATGCCTGAGAAAAGAACAGAACATAGAATACACTGTCCCTGCCTATGTATCTCTTTCTCTGCACGCCGGAACACACTGCACAAGGCCGCCGCGCTGGCGGCCTTTTATAGTGTGGGGCGTGTACTAAACCACCCTGAGCTATGATTGGCCACAGGCATCCTGGATGTGTTGGCACAGCAGGACTTGATTCTAGATAGAAGCACACAGGCCCGAGGAAATATCTGGTACTGGCCTTCACCTCACCCACAGTTATGGGGAGGACATGAGCCGTAGCGCATCTCACTCTGTCGTGTGTGATACCCCTAGAAGAAAGAGATGGGGTGAGGTCGCTACACGTGGGGGCTCGTGAGTCCGGGATGATGTGTGTTTTGACTTTGGAAGTAAGAATGGCTGTGTCTGGACTTTGCTGCCCAGAGGAGTTCCGAGCAGGTCGGTCCATGTGATCGGCCAAAGTGCATCCCTGCTCAAAGTCGTGGAAATGACCCTAAGACGGGAAAGGCCCATGCGGAGGAGCGAGAAGAGGGAGAAGTCCAGCCGTGTGACGTACTACAAATGGGGGATTTTACTGCACTGCGCCATGAGGCACCCCGTGACTACACAGTTCGTGGGCGGAGTTTGATGGAAGCCCGCGAAAACGTGAAAGTCGTGGGAGGAGTCTGGCCATGTGGAGGAACTCACGTGGAAACTTTGGCGCGTGGTCAGTGCGTGATGGAGCAGCAGACAGTCAGGATGGCCTCAAGATTCCGGTTCCCTACCCCACGAAGATGACTACGTTTGCTACTCCCCTTACAGACACGGGGATAAGACTCAGGCCCTGAGGACAGTTGGCTCTGTACACATGCAGAGACACTAAGGCCCTCGGCGTGATCTGTCCCGAATGTTCGGGACTGGTGGTCCACCTGAAGCCATTCGGGCATTGCGAGGCATGCAAAGAGTTCTTGTTCGAGGTGGAGCCATCCACAGTAAGGCCCCGGGCCCTTCGCCTCAACAGCCTCACAGGTACCGCTACTCCAGAAGGGGAGATCCAGGCCTTTGCGGAGGTTCCCGTACGCACTGACCAGGGCGATGTGACTGCCCAATCAGAGACTGAGAAAGAAAAATCCGAGGATGCTGCTTCGGTCACCACAGATTCTCTGCTCCCACCTCCGAAGAGGAAAGTCGGCCTGGTGCAGGCCTCCTATGGTCGTGGAAGAGCTTCACCCCGTCGCTTGCCTGGCCTGGATGGATCCGGTTGGAAGAGTCCTGGACATCAAAGTTCTACAAAAGGTCAAGGTGAGCCAGGGGCTGGGACTGTGGTGGTGGCTGGAGGTGTCGGGGGTCCACAGTCGGTGGAGCCTGCTAGGGAGGGTAGTTCCGTGTCTACTAGAGACTACCTTCCCGCGGAGATGTATGACACCTCCGACCTAGAATCACTGTCGGATTGTGGAGATGACGGTGAGATCGATGAACTGTTTCACCAGAAGGGCTGGGACAAACGCCCATTACCTATGCTATGTGCACCCCAAGATTCACCTATGTCCATAGGGGATAGCACGTCCCGGGCGGAGGCCCCAGAGTCTACGAGGAAGCCTAGTCCTCCAATTGCTCTTTCACAGTCCGCAGTATCACCCGTTTTGTTGGCGGGGAAACAGCGAGCATCACTACGAGCACCGAGAGAAAAGCCATCAGAGGTAGTGAAAGTACCTCGGCACCCGGAGGCCATTGTTCAACCAGGAGAAGGTGAGCGGGCCACAATGCCTCCTTTGGCCCGATTGCAACGACTCTTTTCTCAGAGGGTCTCCCAGGAGTACGGATGGGAATATCCTTACTTGCCCAGAGACTTGCTGTTTGAGGTTGAAGTTCTGCGACAGCGATGGTATGATGAGTTCGTTTGGGAGAAACTTAAAGTGCCTCATGCCCGGCGATACTTGTCCTGTTCGCCACCCGTGTCGAAAAAGTTTAGAGACTGCAGAGCAGACTCTAAACGGCACATGCAGTGGTCAAAAAATCATCCGCACCTCATAGATTATAAAAAAGTAACATATAAAGATTTCATAAGTTTCAAAGGATTTTGTTTCAAGATGCACCAAATATTTTTAATTGGTAAAAGGTCTGGACTGCAGGCAGGCCAGTCAAGAATCTGGACTCTTTTACTGCTTAACCATTCTGTCATAGTGGCAGTTTGTAGTTTACCATTGTCTTGCTGAAATATGCAAGGCCTTCCCTGAAAAGATGTTGTTTGGATGGAAGCATATGCTGCTCTAAAACCTGGATATATCTTTCAGCATTGATGGTGCCTTTTCAGATGTGCAAGCAGCCCATCCCATACACAGGGATGGCCCCCCATACCATCAGAGATGAAGGCTTTTGAAATGATCACTAAAAAGAAGTGGTCCCTCTCCTCTTTAGTACGGAGGAAGCGGTGCCCATGGTTGCCAAAAAGAATGTCAAATTTTGATTCATCTAACCACCGAACAGTTTTCCACTTTGCAACAAACTATTTTAAATGAGCTTTGGCCCAGAGAAGACAGTGGCATTTTTGGATCATGTTCAAACATTGCTTCTTCTTTGCATTATAGAGCTATTACGTTGCATTTTTGGATGGCACGGCGAGCTTTGTTGACATACAGTAAATTTTAGAAGTATTCCCGAGCCCATGCAGGATCCTCCCAGACAATAGGGTTGACATCTGAGGGCCACTGACAACCTCCTCAGCACTCCATCTCCATCTTCCACCCGACTGCCCCTGCTGGCATGACACATGCCCATGTATTTGGTGGCTTGCCAGCCCCTTTACTGGGAATTGGCTGAGGCCCTCATAAATATGCTAAACAGCTCCTCCTAACCTCCACCCACTTTGCCCAGAACATTCTCCAATGTCCTAGAAAACAGGGGCAGGCTCCAGATAGGCTGTTAGGATAAGCCATCCAGCCCTGAGTCACTGAACCCTGACCCAGATTCACAGCTCAGGCTTAGCCCTGAGCTGAACTAAATTTTCCTACACTAACAAACCTAGCACACTAGACGGTGCTACCCTCACCCCAACAAAATACAGCTGTTTCCCCATCGGCTGGGAAAAACACTCCTGAGCCCAGCAGAAAAATAAGACATCCCATAAAAAAAAGGAAGGGAAAAGGGAAACCAATTGGAAGGGGCTTTGTACAAATAAGTTAGTAGTAGTATCAAAAATATACATATTTTGACAAAGGACCATATAAACCTCACATACTATATATATATATATATATATATATATATATATGTAGCGGGGTCTCAAAATTTAGGTGGGATACACCTGGGTGGTAAAGTATGGGAGTAATGGACCATTTGTATTTGTGGAGGATTGGATGGTGTAATAATCCCCTTGGCCTGTGGGTGGCAGGTACCCACAGGCTCAAGGAAGATTTGCCGTCACAGTGCTGTCATTTTTGTCCCTTCTCGGAGATGGTACGGCGAGGGCGGGGAACCTGCCGTGTCGTCATTGGAGGGGATAAAAGGGGGAGACGCCCTGGTCACGAGGGCTTGCTCTTCTGGAGGTCGATCATCACGCGCCCAGGCACCTTAGGCCTGGGTGCGGGCGGTTCTAAATTCCGGCTCAGGTGCCCTAGGCCTGACCGGAATGGAGTTGGAGTCCATCCCAGGCACCTTCAGCCTGGGGTGAGGTACTAAACCAGGAGGCCTGGGGCCCAGTGACTTCGACTGGGTCCCGCGAGGGTGGAGAAGTCCGAGGGTCCCTGAAGTGGATGGGGCCCATGTCTGAGGTGAGGAGGCCGGGGAGGTTACCCATTCGGAGAGTCTGGAGCAGCATCAACCCAGTGACGGATGGGCCTCTGGCAACTCTCTTGGAGAGACATCTTCCCCTGACAGGGGCCACAACGCAGCGAAGGTACTCCTATCTATGTTCTCTTGAGTCGCTGGTAGAGACTCTCAAGCTCTAAGTTCTTTCTAGCTAAGGCTATAGTAACCGCTGGTGAGACCGCAGTGATTTAGCTGACAATCAGGACAGTGCCTTGACCTGCTCATCCCCTGTATCAAACTGTTATCAAGTCGCAACCAGTTGGCTACTGAAGCACTGTTTATTGTGAGTTATGCAATAAAACAAGAGTTGGACTGTGATCGGTGTGTGGAACTCTGGTTAATGGGAGCAAAGGGAAGTGTTGGCACAGCAGGACTTGATTCTAGATAGAAGCACACAGGCCCGAGGAAATATCTGGTACTGGCCTTCACCTCACCCACAGTTATGGGGAGGACATGGGCCGTAGCGCATCTCACTCTGTCGTGTGTGATACCCCTAGAAGAAAGAGATGGGGTGAGGTTGCTACATATATACCGTATATATATATATATATATATATATTTCCTAACTACAGGTCCCTGTAGCTAACATAATAGGTACAGTATAAAAATATAATTCAATGGGGAAGCCCTCCCAGCAAACTGTAGAAAGTCAAAGTCAATCACTTAGCAGGGGAGACAGCCCTGCAAAACCTGCAAAACAGAAACAATAAATGCTAATGTTGCTGTCATGGATATGCAGTAATGTTTGTCTGCCATCTTACCTTCCTCTTCATGTGTTCACCTTAGAGGCCAGACTCTCTCACCTGGCTGCTTTTATAATCTCTCCTCCCAGTATGCTCCACCCCAGGCCCTATCAGAGAACTCTATATTAACCTGTGCACTGCAAGTCTGGCTTGCTGATAAACGATGTTTGTTAAGCATTGTGTGTTTGGGTTCCTGCTTGCCGTGTGCCACGTTTATCTCTGTGTACCGATCTTGGCTTGTTCGCGACTATCCCTGCCTGCTTGTGGCCTTGACCTTGGCGTGTCCTTTGTTTATCCTTGTCTGCTTGTTGCCCTGACCTTGGCTTATCTCCTCACTACCTCTTGTATCCTGAGCTGCTGCTTCCCCTCTATCCTCTATACCCCACGGAGCGTGAGCTAGGGGACTCTGGGGGCTGCGACCTGGATCCAGCTGCAGCTTAGGCCATCCTCACCACTAGAGGCTCTGGTGAATACCTGCTGGATCTTAGACTCCGCGCCCCGGGGAATCTTGGGCTCTAGCTCCCTCTGGGATTTCTGTTGTGCTCCAGTGGATCTACTAATTTGGAAAGATGAAGCTATTGACCAGCAAACATAGGGCAAGTTACCATACTTTCCAATCACATCCTGGTAAATTTGGAAAATTGAACAAGGGATGCCCCTGGGATAGTGTGGATTGGAATAAATTATGGATTGCCACCAAGTATATATAGAAAAATATAAAGAATTTTATTTGTACATATTTGACATATGGATCAAAATTGTTTAAAAACAACGAGAGAAAAGACATACACAATCATTGAAACCAATTTGCATGAGGGCACCTACAAGTCATATAACTAGTGGTGACAAAACCGACATGTTTCGGATACTAGAGCTATATCTGTGATAGCTTCCATTATTTCCTTCTTCAAGGTTCATACAATGATTAAAAAGCAGATTGGTCTCTATAGAAGAGAGAAAAACAACATCATGTATAATGGTTATATAGTACAATATCGAGCATTAACATAGTTCCAATATTTTGAAATTCTCCCATATGTGGGCAGCTAAAGAATAAATAGTGCTGCAAAAAAAAAAAAAAAAAAGCGGGAGGGGAAAACAAAAGAAAAAATAAGAAAAAAAAAAGAAAAAAATGAGAAAAAAATATATATATGAGTGTTCATTGGAGATGCATGAATGCACATATAAAGTACATAATTATATATTTATAGGATACATTGCATTTATATCAAATTTATCCATAGTATTGCATACATACATCTCAAGTGGTAACACAAACATCAGCCGCTTGGAGGGATTGTCCCGATGATGTAGAGCCCAAATGGATATGGTGCAAATTTAATGGTCGCATAGAAGAAATACAGCGACCATAATAACACAGCAACCGTGATAACAGAGCCAGGGATATATAGCAGGGCCAGCCCAAAAAGCCCCTCAAAGCTCACAAGGAAGCCCCAAATTGTAGCGGGGACTCGCCACAGGTCTCTCTGCAAAGACATACATATGTGAGTTATAATTTGAGGATCCCATACTAACCCTGTAGACAGTTATCCCACAACTATAATCTAGTATCTGAGCAAACTTCATACCTGTAAGAGTGACGCGAGAGCATCCACACTCTGGCTGTGCAGAAACTAACAAAGCCCGGTGGGATTTTATATAGGGCTGTGGCTTGTGTTACAGCCAATCAGCTCAAGTGGCGCCAACAGGAGGAACAGAAGGAGCTCAGCCAATGAGATAGAGGGTGGGAGGCCACAACAGGGCTGGAAAGTACGTCCAACTAAAAGAAACAAATTAATCGTGTATTGCAGAGAAGCTCTTACCTGACGAGACGCCGCGCGCAAGGGCCGCCCTCGGTCTAGGCGGCGTCCGGCGTCACCACGCACCCACGTCGGCGTACAGAACACGTCAGAACGTAGGCGCGGTGACGTCAGACGACCGCCAGCACAATAAGAAGGGCGGAAGTGACTCAGAATAGATTACTACGGTGTCCGCATCAGGCCAAAAAAAGGAGGCCAGCGCGGAGGCAACAACATATGCACACGCCAAATGGCGCCACCAGGAGGGCAGGAAACACAATTAATTGGTCAAAAAACCCCATAAGTAGTAACAATGTAACAACAATGCCCTCCGTCCCATAAGTCCATAATTATTAGGACAGGGAGAGGGAGAATATGCACATAACCGTCCATTTGCTCGAACGCGAGCAAGGCAGCCCCCAATAATCAAAATAACTGAGGGCTGTTTTTGTGCTGGGGAGCGTCAGTGGGCCAGATGAGCGGCCCCAAATATTGCCACAGACTCTGATATATCGGAGTACAGGGTGCCAGTGTTGTTAAATTGATTTCTAGATAATAAGGAATAAACAATATGATGAATAAACACTGATCTCCAGTGGGCGAATCATCGGGCAAATTCCATCGATTAAGTTGCTCTATCTGTATACAGTGTGTAAAGATTTATTTTAATTTTTAATTTTTAACATCACTGCATGACGGGCATGCATCAAAAATATTAATACATATTTTATACAGCTGGCATAGTACATAGATATTGAGAAAGAAAAAAAAAGGAAAGAAACATATAGATGGGTATACCCAGCATGTTTGACTCAGTTTAACAGATCCCTGTCAAACCTTCCAGACGTGAATCCAGGTAAAAAGGGTTTAAAGTTTATAGCCTGGTTCAAGCCAGGCGGTGAGGTGGCGTTGAGGGTCGAGATCCACCTCAGCTCCCTTTGAAGTAGGTGCTTATTAAAGTCACCACCACGGGGGCTGCGGTGGACCCTGTCCAAAACTAGCACCTCAAAACTTGGTACACTATCCCCATGAACTTGGGCAGCATGTCTGCCGAGTGGGAGATCAGGATCTTTATCCCTCATCCCTTTCAAATGTCGGTAGACTCTCTGCCATAGTTTTTGTATGGTTTTTCCCACATAAAAGCAATTACAACTGCAAATAATGAGATATACTACATCCGTAGTTTGACAATTCGCATAATGTTTTGGTTGAAATTTTTGGCCATTCGGTAAACGAATATTCCTTCTAGTATTCATATACTTGCAGTATGTGCAATTGCCACATTGAAAAGTTCCCAGGTCCCTACATGGATCTCCCCTAGTAGTATTCTGGAATTCACTCTGTACGAGCATGTCCTTTAGGGACGTTGCTCGTCTATAGGTGATAGTTGGTCTGGGGGTTACTAGTGGTCCTATCACAGGATCTGCTGTAAGTAGGTGCCAGTGTTTTTGGTAAATTTTAAAAAGTTGGGCATGATCATCAGAATAAGTGTTAATGATCCGATGATCATTCTCACTTTTTTTAGGTTTAAACATTAACGATTCATGTCGATTTAAATTTAGGGTGCGTTTAAAGGCCTTTTTGAGGCATTTATGGCTATACCCCCTTGCCAAAAGTCTTTGCCTTAAGTTGTTTGCTTCTCTTTTATAGTCAACTTCATTAGAACAGTTTCTTTTTATTCTTAAGTATTGTCCGTAAGGGATAGATTTGACTAGAGGCTTAGGGTGAAAGCTAGAGGAATGTAAGATTGTGTTGCCTGCACTCAGTTTACGAAACAGCTTACATGATAACATGTTTTGCTTATCTCTAAAGATCTCTACGTCAAGAAAGGTTATGGTGTTTGAATCTGATGTCATTGTGAATTTCAGATTGAAAACATTTGCATTTAAGGCAATGAGACACTCATCCAGGCATTGCTGGGAACCCGTCCAAACAATAAAGATATCATCAATGTACCTGTGCCATAGAGCCACATGGCACAGGTACATTGAGAGATCCTTGCTGGAGAAAATATCACGTTCCCATTCCCCCAGGTACAAGTTGGCGTAGCCAGGGGCACAACTGGTGCCCATGGCTACGCCCTGTACCTGGAGGAAGCATTGACCATCAAAAGTAAAAACATTATGTCTTAATACAAAATCCAAAGACTGGATTATAAATTCATTGAATAAATGTTCATGATGGCTGATTTGTGATAGAATATGTCTAATGCAGGCAATGCCAAGAGAGTGAGGGATCGAGCTATAGAGTGCCTCTACATCAATGCTGACGAGAATCGAATCTATAGGGATCTGTACTCCTTCGATGATGCGTAATAAGTGGGGTGTGTCTTTCACATAGGAGGGAATGCTTTGGACAAAGGGTCTTAGATGCTCATCAATGAGCCGTGAAAGGTTTTCAGTGATAGCTCCGTTTCCGGATATAATAGGGCGTCCTGGGGGATTTAGGGAATCCTTATGGATCTTGGGGAGTGAGTAAAAAGTTGGTGTGCGGGGAAAGGAGGTACAAATGAATTCCCAGGTTTGTTTAGAAATGACATTATTTTGGAAAGCTCCATCCACCAAGGTGTAAAATTTCTTATTGAAGGCATCTACAACACCACTACTTACTGGGCGATACCATTCATAATTTCTTAAGATGTTGAGACACATTTCAAGATATTGAGGGTTGTCCATGATGACAATGTTCCCTCCTTTGTCTGATAGCTTAATAATAATTTCATGATTTTTTGATAGATTTTTTAAGGCTATCTTTTCAGTAGAAATAAGATTTGTGTGTCTAGGTATTAGCGGTACTAGATTATTTATTTCTTGACTAATATTTTTGAGAAAATTAGATACACCTGGGTTTGAGCTAGGCATTGGGTAAAAAGATGATGTTTTTTTGAGTGAGGTTTTAGGGGCACTGGAAATCTCAGTATCAGTTGTGCTAGTGTTGGCTAGAAGTAGGTCAAGGTCCAAAGTGTCGATGAGGTCCCTAGATTCATTTTCCTCAAGTAAGGATTTAAGATTGCCCAAAGCCTGGCGTTCACTATAGGTGTGAAATTCCCGTGTGTCTGGGTCACTCTTTTCAAAAATGCTTTTGAGAAGTAATTTGCGAGCGTATAAATGGAGATCTTTAATAGTCTCAAATTTGTCAATAGGTTTATTAGGGCAAAAAGTTAGTCCCTTTGAGAGAACTGAGATCTCATCGACACTCAGGACATGTGATGACAAGTTTATAATATTAAAAGCCGAGGGTATGTCGTGATCGGGTTGTGGAGAGTGGGTGAGATTCCCGAGTTCTTGGTGAACATCAGGGGAACTTTAGGTGTGATGAAAGTACCCGTGTTTTCAAGTAATTTATGTGCATTCGCGGTGGCATCCATGGCCATCGATGTGGAGGTGTTAGGGACTGATGGAAACGGAGTGCGAGGGTGCTGTTTGGGGGGACGTTTTTTTATAGTATTGCTATTAGAGGAGTTTTCAAAGTCACGGTTCCTTTTAGATGGTCTTGTGCATTTTCCCTTCATTGGTGCATATGACATGTTGGACGAGGTTGAAGAGGTATCAGATATGTCCAACTGCGTAGAACGATGGTTATTGTTTTTATATTGGAAACTAGGTTTGGTTGAAAATGCCCATCTATATGCTCTACCTTCCTCAAAGGCCTGTTTATCCTGCATGTATTTAAACTCTTTTTTTGCTAGAATAGATTTATTGAATAATTCGATGTGGGTTTTAAGTTTCTCATTTAGGTCCTTATATGAGGGGTGGGCCTGTAGGGGTTTGATCCTAGAGTAAATTTTTTCAATGTTCGTGTTGATACAAACGAGACGTCTCTGATATTCATCAGAGAGAAGTCTCATCATACCAGCTGAAATTTGTTTCCCATGCTTGCTTGAACGTCGGGTCCAGATCCTCAAAAGTTGGGAAGATCTGGACTCGAAGTCCAAGTGGGTTTAAATCGTCCCTTATGTACTCATTGAAAGTTTTTATATGCCAGTGCATTGAAGATTTTTTCTCCAACCATTTGGTTAGATTGGAGAAAAGAAAGATCAGCTCAGATTCCAATGATTCATTTTTACCGTAATTCGATTGTAATTGTTCAGTGAAGACCTCCCATGATTCACTATAAAGTTCAGCCATGATGATGGTATCACTAGGTACTGTACACTTGGATATACCAAAAAAGAAAAAAAGAAAAGAAAAAGAAAAAGAAAAAGAAAAAGAAAAACATAAAATGTAACACAGTAAAACAAAACAACCAAAATTATTGCAACAATACGTTTTCACAATAATTGCCCATACAACAGGGAGTAAACAAAACAGGGAAAGAGTAGGGATGAGCCGAACACCCCCGGGTTCGGTTCGCACCAGAACCTTCGAACGGACCGAAAGTTTGCGCGAATTTTCGAACCCTATTCGTTATAATGGACGCGAATGTTCGAAATCAAAATTGCTAATTACAACGGCCAATATGCATGTTAATGTTATAAAACAGGTTTGGGGACCCGGGTCCTGCCCCAGGGGACATATATCAATGCAAAAAGAAATTTTAAAAACTAAAGTTTTTTCGGGAGCAGTCATTTTAATGATGCATAAAGTGAAAAAAAAAAAAGTGAAATTTTCCTTTAAATACGGTACCTGGGGGGTGTCTAAAGTATGCCTGTGAAGTGGCATGTGTTTCCCGTGTTTAGAACTGTCCTTGCACAAAATGACATTTGTAAAGGAAAAAAATAAGCCATTTAAAACCACTTGCGGCTTTAATGTCATGTCTTGTCCTGGCCGCCATATGGCTGAAAATCCTTGAGAAAAATGGCATGGCTACCCCATCACCCCCCCCCCCACCCCAGCCCCTTTGGGTCTTGTATGGATACTAAGGGGGACCCCGCACCCAAAATAAAACCCTATACCTACAACCCTATATACTCTGAACAGCAGTATATAGGTGGTGCAAACAAGACATGGACTGTAGGTTTGTTCTTAAGTAGAATCTGAACAGGTACATTATGAAGTGTAGCTACATCCCAAAAAAATCAATTTTTAAGCTTTTTGGAGAACATAGGGAGGGGTTATCACCCCTGTAACATTTGCTGTCTTTGCACATCTGTTCAGAACATGTCACCTCACTTTCCGTCCCAATGACAAATGTTTTTGGAAAAGTGGGGTTTTAATTGAAACAAGGATTGGTGATAAAGCATCAGTAGAGAGGAGATACCTTTTTCCCAAATTAAATCTAACAGGATAGAATTTTCCTTCCTAGGGGTAGATTTCCTCTCACTTCCTGTTTTCTCTTGCCGTTTGCAAGTAGGAGTCGTTTGTAAGTTGGATGTTTGAAAGTAGGGGCCTGCCGTATATACTCTGCAGAAATTTGCCCTATTAGATATTGGTGTAGCCACAAGACTGGTGGGCACAGGAATGGGCCCTGCTGTGAGTTAATAGATCAAGATTTGTACTTGCATGCACCTGTTGAACCGGGCAGAAAAATTGGGCCTTTGGTGGTGGTGGTGGTGGTGGTGGACGGTGTTGCCACAAGACTGTAAGCCCTCACAGTTACTCTTGGTGGGTGCAGGAATGGGCCCTGCTGTGAGTTATTAGATCAAGATTTGTAATTGCATGCACCTGTTGAACAGGGCAGAAAAATTGGGCCTTTGGTGGTGGTGGTGGTGGTGGACGGTGTTGCCACAAGACTGTAGGCCCTCATAGTTACTCTTGGTGGGCGCAGGAATGGGCCCTGCTGTGAACTATTAGATCAAGATTTGTAATTACACGCCCCTGTTAAACAGGGGCTGAAAAATTGTGCCTTAGGCATTGGTGCTGGTGCCACAACACTGCAACCCCTCACAGATACTGTACTTGGAGCACAGCAGTCACACCTGTTGCGAAGCATCTTTTTAAAAAATTGTAATTACACGCCCCTGTTATACAGGGGCTGAAAAATTGTGCCTTAGGCACTGGTGCTGGTGCCACAACACTGCAACCCCTCACAGATACTGTACTCTGAGCACAGCAATGAGACCTGTTGCAAAGCATTGCCTAAAAATTGTAATTACACGCCCCAACAGGGGCTGAAAAATTGTGCCTTAGGCACTGGTGCTGGTGCCACAACACTGCAACCCCTCACAGATACTGTACTCTGAGCACAGCAGTCACACCTGTTGCGAAGCATCTTTTTAAAAAATTGTAATTACACGCCCCTGTTATACAGGGGCTGAAAAATTGTGCCTTAGGCACTGGTGTGGTGGCATGGATCATTGAGGAGGAGGAAGAGGATAGTCAGTGAACATAACAGGACAGTCACTCAGCATCAGCATAGGCAGTCTTGAAGGGATGTGACATTATAAATTATTCCGTTATATCCGCTTCAGGTGTCTGGTAGCTGGTGGTGATCCAAGACTGATTCATTTTTATGAAGGTCAGTCGATCAACCGAGTCGGTGGACAGGCGCACCCTATGATCGGTGACAAATCCTCCAGCAGCACTGAATGTGCGTTCGGAAAGAACGCTGGATGCAGGACAGGCCAGTAGCTCAATTGCATACTGTGCAAGCTCTGGCCAGTGATCCATCCTCAGGACCCAGTAAGCCAGAGGATTTTCGGTGGGAAAGGTGTCCAAGTCTGACCTTGCCCCTAGGTATTCCTGCACCATGTATATCAGACGCTGGCGATGGTTGCTGGAACCGATCATACCTTGGGGCTGCGGACTAAAAAATTGTCTGAACGCATCGGTCAGACGTCCACCTTCCCCACCGCTCCTTCTGCTACTGACCGAAGCCTCAGCAACTCGTCGTCCAGGACCAGGAGTTTGTAACCTCCCAGTTTCTGGGAACGCGTTGCACAGACCTTTCTGCAAGGCCTCCCTGAGATGTCTCATCCTCTGCTCCCTCTGCGACGGCAAGATAAGGTCCGCAACCTTACCCTTGTACCGTGGATCAAGGAGAGTGGCCAGCCAGTAATGGTCACTCTCCTTGATCCGAAGAACACGAGGATCCTTCCGCAGGCTTTGCAGGATCAGGGAGGCCATGCAGCGTAGGTTAGCTGAGGCATTCGGTCCGGAGTCTTCTGGGTCACTGAGGATGACATGATCGCCAGCCACCTCCTCCCAGCCACGTACAAGTCCACTGGTTTGTTGGGACTGTACATCATCCCTAAAAGACTGCTGCTGCTGATGCTGAGTGCCAGGCTCCACCTCCATGCTCACACAATCCTCCTCCTCCTCCTCCTCCTCCTCCTCTTCCTGTGTGATGGGTGGGACAGAAGGAACATTGTCTGGATAAAGGGGGCCTTGAGAGACAAGGAAGTCCTCCTCTTCCTGCCTCTGTTCTGCCTCAAGTGCCCTGTCCATTATCCCACGCAGCGTATGCTCCAACAGGTGGACAAGAGGTACAGTGTCACTGATGCATGCACTGTCACTGCTCACCATCCTCGTGGCCTCCTCAAATGGTGAGAGGACAGTGCATGCATCCCTGATCATGCTCCACTGGCGTGGGGAAAAAAAGCCAAGCTCCCCTGACCCTGTCCTGGTGCCGTAGTCGCAAAGGTACTCATTGATGGCCCTCTGCTGCGTGTGCAGTCGCTGCAGCATGGCCAACGTTGAGTTCCACCTGGTGGGCATGTCACATATTAGGCGGTTCTTGGGCAGGTTCAGCTCCTTTTGCAGCTCAGTCAGCCGAGCACTGGCATTATAAGATCGGCGGAAATGCACACAGACTTTCCTGGCCTGCCTCAGGACATCCTGTAAGCCTGGGAACCTGCCCAAGAACCGCTGCACCACCAGGTTGAGGACGTGAGCCATACAGGGCACATGGGTGAGCTGCCCCTGTCGCAGGGCGGAGAGGAGGTTGGTGCCATTATCAGAAACGACCATTCCTGGCTTAAGCTGGCGTGGCGTCAACCACCTCTCGGCCTGCCCCTGCAGAGCTGCCAGAACCTCTGGCCCAGTGTGGCTCCTGTCCCCCAAACACACCAGCGCAAGCACGGCATGGCATCTTTTTGCCTGCGTACTCGCGTAGCCCCTTGTACGCCTACGGAGCACCGCTGGTTCCGAGGACAGAGCACTCGAAGAGGACATGGAGGAAGAAGAAGAGGAGGGGGTGGAGGAGAGAGGTGTGTCACAACCAGTAGTAGCATTTTGGAGGCGTGGTGGCGGAACAACCTCCAACACTACTGCACCTTGTCCTGCATCCCTCCCAGCTACCAATAGAGTGACCCAATGGGCCGTGAAAGAAAGATAACGTCCCTGTCCATGCCTGCTGGACCATGAGTCAGCGGTAATATGCACCTTACCGCTGACCGCCCTGTCCAGCGAGGCATGGACATTGCCTTCCACATGCCAGTAGAGAGACGGAATTGCCTTCCGTGAGAAAAAGTGGCGTTTGGGAACCTGCCACTGAGGAACCGCACATTGAACAAACTCACGGAAGGGGGCCGAGTCTATCAACTGAAAAGGCAGCAGTTGAAGTGCTAGCAATTTAGCCAAGCTAGCATTCAACCGCTGGGCATGTGGATGGCTGGGAGTATACTTCTTTCGACGGTCCAGCAGCTGGGGCAGGGAAATTTGCCTGCTACAATCGGACGTCGGTGTACTGCAAGTACTTGGTTGTGACACACCTAATTCTACACCTTCAGTCCTCTCAGAGCAGCTTTCAGAGAGGACTGAAGATATAGTGGGGATGGAGATCCCAGCTGATGAGGAGCAAGGAGAGGTCCGCTTTGTTCTTTGGTGTGGGTCTTTTATGTGTGCTTGCCAACGAGCTGCATGGCAGGTCGACATATGTCTGCTCATGCTTGTGGTGCCCAAGCGGCTGATGTTTTGGCCACGCGAGATACGCTTGAGACAAATATTGCAAATAGCAGTGGTGCGATCTGATGCACTCGTCTCAAAAAAGGCCCACACCAAAGAACTTTTGTGATAACGTGCAGAGGCAGCGCCCTGCACAGGCGGAGCTCTGCGGTGTGGTACAGTTGCTGTGCTGGCCTCTAGCTGGCCTCCAGGGGGCATCCTGCCTCGTTGGACATGTGACGCTGCATCCTCCTCCTCCTCCTCCTCTCTCCCTTCAGGCACCCACGTGGAGTCAGTGACCTCATCATCCCCTCCCTCTTCACCACTAGAGCAAACCTGGCAGTAAGCTGCAGCTGGTGGAACACTACTGCCAGATTGCTGTCCTTCAGCATCCCCTTTCTCTGCGCGCACACTACTGACTTCCTCAAGCTGGGTATCATCATCCGAGCCTTCGAATCATTGGGCATCCTCCTGGAGCATGTACCCAACACTGTGCTCAAACAGTTCGGGGGACTCCTCAGGAGGACATGGTGGGTCTAGGGAAGGGGTGGCTGATGATGCCATTGAGTACGCGTTGGCAGCTGCTCTGCCAGTACCCTGAGCCTGGGTGAGAGAGGATGAGGAGGATGAGGAGGGCTTGGTCATCCATTCTACCAAGCCTTCGGCATGATGCGGCTCCACATGTCCAGCTGCCGAAAACAAAGACAAGCGTGTCCCATGGCCACGTGCTGATGACGATGCACGACCACGTCCACGGCCAGCACTGTTGTCTCTAGAAACAGAGCCTGCCTGCCCTGTGTTCTTGCCTCGGCACGCTCTGCCTCTCCTTGGTGGTCTTCCAGCCATTGTAGTCGGTAGTGTATATAGTATAAAAAATAGAACTCCTATGTGTGCTCACAACACACTGTAGGTCCTATGGGTGCTGACACTAACACACTATAGGTACTATGTGTGCTGCTGACAAGAAAATATAGGAGCTCTGTTTGCTGCCACTAACACACTAGAAGTCCTATGGGTGCTGCTGAGAAGAAAATATAGGAGCTCTGTTTGCTGCCACTAACACACTAGAAGTCCTATGGGTGCTGCTGAGAAGAAAATATAGGAGCTCTGTTTGCTGCCACTAACACACTAGAAGTCCTATGGGTGCTGCTGAGAAGAAAATATAGGAGCTCTGTTTGCTGCCACTAACACACTAGAAGTCCTATGGGTGCTGCTGAGAAGAAAATATAGGAGCTCTGTGTGATGCCACTAACACACTAGAAGTCCTATGGGTGCTGCTGAGAAGAAAATATAGGAGCTCTGTTTGCTGCCACTAACACACTAGAAGTCCTATGGGTGCTGCTGAGAAGAAAATATAGGAGCTCTGTTTGCTGCCACTAACACACTAGAAGTCCTATGGGTGCTGCTGAGAAGAAAATATAGGAGCTCTGTGTGATGCCACTAACACACTAGAAGTCCTATGGGTGCTGCTGAGAAGAAAATATAGGAGCTCTGTTTGCTGCCACTAACACACTAGAAGTCCTATGGGTGCTGCTGAGAAGAAAATATAGGAGCTCTGTTTGCTGCCACTAACACACTAGAAGTCCTATGGGTGCTGCTGAGAAGAAAATATAGGAGCTCTGTTTGCTGCCACTAACACACTAGAAGTCCTATGGGTGCTGCTGAGAAGAAAATATAGGAGCTCTGTTTGCTGCCACTAACACACTAGAAGTCCTATGGGTGCTGCTGAGAAGAAAATATAGGAGCTCTGTTTGCTGCCACTAACACACTAGAAGTCCTATGGGTGCTGCTGAGAAGAAAATATAGGAGCTCTGTTTGCTGCCACTAACACACTAGAAGTCCTATGGGTGCTGCTGAGAAGAAAATATAGGAGCTCTGTTTGCTGCCACTAACACACTAGAAGTCCTATGGGTGCTGCTGAGAAGAAAATATAGGAGCTCTGTTTGCTGCCACTAACACACTAGAAGTCCTATGGGTGCTGCTGAGAAGAAAATATAGGAGCTCTGTTTGCTGCCACTAACACACTAGAAGTCCTATGGGTGCTGCTGAGAAGAAAATATAGGAGCTCTGTTTGCTGCCACTAACACACTAGAAGTCCTATGGGTGCTGCTGAGAAGAAAATATAGGAGCTCTGTTTGCTGCCACTAACACACTAGAAGTCCTATGGGTGCTGCTGAGAAGAAAATATAGGAGCTCTGTGTGATGCCACTAACACACTAGAAGTCCTATGGGTGCTGCTGAGAAGAAAATATAGGAGCTCTGTTTGCTGCCACTAACACACTAGAAGTCCTATGGGTGCTGCTGAGAAGAAAATATAGGAGCTCTGTTTGCTGCCACTAACACACTAGAAGTCCTATGGGTGCTGCTGAGAAGAAAATATAGGAGCTCTGTTTGCTGCCACTAACACACTAGAAGTCCTATGGGTGCTGCTGAGAAGAAAATATAGGAGCTCTGTTTGCTGCCACTAACACACTAGAAGTCCTATGGGTGCTGCTGAGAAGAAAATATAGGAGCTCTGTTTGCTGCCACTAACACACTAGAAGTCCTATGGGTGCTGCTGAGAAGAAAATATAGGAGCTCTGTTTGCTGCCACTAACACACTAGAAGTCCTATGGGTGCTGCTGAGAAGAAAATATAGGAGCTCTGTGTGATGCCACTAACACACTAGAAGTCCTATGGGTGCTGCTGAGAAGAAAATATAGGAGCTCTGTTTGCTGCCACTAACACACTAGAAGTCCTATGGGTGCTGCTGAGAAGAAAATATAGGAGCTCTGTTTGCTGCCACTAACACACTAGAAGTCCTATGGGTGCTGCTGAGAAGAAAATATAGGAGCTCTGTTTGCTGCCACTAACACACTAGAAGTCCTATGGGTGCTGCTGAGAAGAAAATATAGGAGCTCTGTGTGATGCCACTAACACACTAGAAGTCCTATGGGTGCTGCTGAGAAGAAAATATAGGAGCTCTGTTTGCTGCCACTAACACACTAGAAGTCCTATGGGTGCTGCTGAGAAGAAAATATAGGAGCTCTGTTTGCTGCCACTAACACACTAGAAGTCCTATGGGTGCTGCTGAGAAGAAAATATAGGAGCTCTGTTTGCTGCCACTAACACACTAGAAGTCCTATGGGTGCTGCTGAGAAGAAAATATAGGAGCTCTGTTTGCTGCCACTAACACACTAGAAGTCCTATGGGTGCTGCTGAGAAGAAAATATAGGAGCTCTGTTTGCTGCCACTAACACACTAGAAGTCCTATGGGTGCTGCTGAGAAGAAAATATAGGAGCTCTGTTTGCTGCCACTAACACACTAGAAGTCCTATGGGTGCTGCTGAGAAGAAAATATAGGAGCTCTGTTTGCTGCCACTAACACACTAGAAGTCCTATGGGTGCTGCTGAGAAGAAAATATAGGAGCTCTGTGTGATGCCACTAACACACTAGAAGTCCTATGGGTGCTGCTGAGAAGAAAGTATAGGAGCTCTGTTTGCTGCCACTAACACACTAGAAGTCCTATGGGTGCTGCTGAGAAGAAAATATAGGAGCTCTGTTTGCTGCCACTAACACACTAGAAGTCCTATGGGTGCTGCTGAGAAGAAAATATAGGAGCTCTGTGTGATGCCACTAACACACTAGAAGTCCTATGGGTGCTGCTGAGAAGAAAATATAGGAGCTCTGTTTGCTGCCACTAACACACTAGAAGTCCTATGGGTGCTGCTGAGAAGAAAATATAGGAGCTCTGTTTGCTGCCACTAACACACTAGAAGTCCTATGGGTGCTGCTGAGAAGAAAATATAGGAGCTCTGTTTGCTGCCACTAACACACTAGAAGTCCTATGGGTGCTGCTGAGAAGAACATATAGGAGCTCTGTGTGATGCCACTAACACACTAGAAGTCCTATGGGTGCTGCTGAGAAGAAAATATAGGAGCTCTGTTTGCTGCCACTAACACACTAGAAGTCCTATGGGTGCTGCTGAGAAGAAAATATAGGAGCTCTGTTTGCTGCCACTAACACACTAGAAGTCCTATGGGTGCTGCTGAGAAGAAAATATAGGAGCTCTGTGTGATGCCACTAACACACTAGAAGTCCTATGGGTGCTGCTGAGAAGAAAATATAGGAGCTCTGTTTGCTGCCACTAACACACTAGAAGTCCTATGGGTGCTGCTGAGAAGAAAATATAGGAGCTCTGTTTGCTGCCACTAACACACTAGAAGTCCTATGGGTGCTGCTGAGAAGAAAATATAGGAGCTCTGTTTGCTGCCACTAACACACTAGAAGTCCTATGGGTGCTGCTGAGAAGAAAACATAGGAGCTCTGTTTGCTGCCACTAACACACTAGAAGTCCTATGGGTGCTGTTGGGGTGCAATGCTGTGCTAACAGCACTGCGGTTGGTACTACTGCAATACTGTACTAACAGTAAGCACGCACCAGACTAATCCCCAGCAGCAGCTAATAACACACTAACTGTGCAATCAGCAGCAATGAACGATCAATGACTTAGGTAGCAATGGTTTAGCAAAGAAATAGCCAATGGTTTAGCAAAGAAGAGCAAATCTTTCAGTATCAAGCAAAGACAGAATCAGCAGACTAATCTCTCCTAAAGCCGGAACTCATGTGACCGGGGCCGATGGCGTGGCGGCCTTTTAAATGGTGGGGCGTGTACTAAAGCCCCTGAGCTGTAATTGGCTACAGGCGTCCTGCCTGTAGCCAATTATTGCTCTCCGAGTTTCGGGCGCTGTGATTGGCCAAGCATGCGGGGTCACAGTGCATGCTTGGCCAATCATCAGCCAGCAATGCACTGCGCCGGCCGCGCCGGCCACAATGCATTGCGGGGCCGCTCGCATCACACGAATGTGATGCGAACGGCCCAAATAGTTCTGGGCTCGACGAGCGAGCGAACGCCCGATGCTCGATTCGAACATGGGTTCGAATCGAGCACCGGGCCCATCCCTAGGAAAGAGCAATTTAAGTGAAATTATTTATATGTAGAAAGCTGGAATGCTTCAAAAGATGAATGGGGACTAGGGGGTATTTGCTACCCAGAAATTGGATATACTAATTTGGAAAGATGAAGCTATTGACCAGCAAACATAGGGCAAGTTACCATACTTGCGCGCGGCGTCTCGTCGGGTAAGAGCTTCTCTGCAATACACGATTAATTTGTTTCTTTTAGTTGGACGTACTTTCCAGCCCTGTTGTGGCCTCCCACCCTCTATCTCATTGGCTGAGCTCCTTCTGTTCCTCCTGTTGGCGCCACTTGAGCTGATTGGCTGTAACACAAGCCACAGCCCTATATAAAATCCCACCGGGCTTTGTTAGTTTCTGCACAGCCAGAGTGTGGATGCTCTCGCGTCACTCTTACAGGTATGAAGTTCGCTCAGATACTAGATTATAGTTGTGGGATAACTGTCTACAGGGTTAGTATGGGATCCTCAAATTATAACTCACATATGTATGTCTTTGCAGAGAGACCTGTGGCGAGTCCCCGCTACAATTTGTGAGCTTTGAGGGTCTTTTTTGGGCTGGCCCTGCTATATATCCCTGGCTCTGTTATCACGGTTGCTGTGTTATTATGGTCGCTGTATTTCTTCTATGCGACCATTAAATTTGCACCATATCCATTTGGGCTCTACATCATCGGGACAATCCCTCCAAGCGGCTGATGTTTGTGTTACCACTTGAGATGTATGTATGCAATACTATGGATAAATTTGATATAAATGCAATGTATCCTATAAATATATAATTATGTACTTTATATGTGCATTCATGCATCTCCAATGAACACTCATATATATATTTTTTTATCATTTTTTTGTCATTTTTTTCATTTTTTTTCTTATTTTTTCTTTTGTTTTCCCCTCCCCCCTTTTTTTTTTTATTTTTTTTTATTTTTATTTTTTTTGCAGCACTATTTATTCTTTAGCTGCCCACATATGGGAGAATTTCAAAATATTGGAACTATGTTAATGCTCGATATTGTACTATATAACCATTATACATGATGTTGTTTTTCTCTCTTCTATAGAGACCAATCTGCTTTTTAATCATTGTATGAACCTTGAAGAAGGAAATAATGGAAGCTATCACAGATATAGCTCTAGTATCCGAAACATGTCGGTTTTGTCACCACTAGTTATATGACTTGTAGGTGCCCTCATGCAAATTGGTTTCAATGATTGTGTATGTCTTTTCTCTCGTTGTTTTTAAACAATTTTGATCCATATGTCAAATATGTACAAATAAAATTCTTTATATTTTTCTATATATACTTGGTGGCAATCCATAATTTATTCCAGTGCTCCAGTGGATCTGCCATCCATAACCACCCAGTGTTCCATCCGCAGCGGTCAGCCATAGGGTTCACTACCTTGTGATGCACTCCTGACCTATGGTGTGCATCTATCATCTGGCAACTCAGGTGACCTGACAGTTGCTTGTGTCTCATCTCAAGCACTTACATCACATGAGATGAACAGGAGAGGGAGACCGGTGGGCCCACACAAGCAAAGGCAGTAAAATGCTCCACCTCTGGGGGAGTCTTCCTGAACCAATGCAGAGCGCAGTTCAAAATGGAGGTGGTATACTGACTAGGGATGAGCCGAACACCCCCCGGTTCGGTTCGCACCAGAACCTGCGAACGGACCAAAAGTTTGCGCAAACTTTAGAACCCCATTAAAGTCTATGGGACTCGAACGTTCAAAATCAAAAGTGCTAATTATAAAGGCTAATATGCAAGTTATTGTCCTAAAAAGGGTGTGGGGACCCGGGTCTTGCCCCAGGGGACATGTATCAATGCAAAAAAAAGTTTTAAAAACGGCTGTTCTTTCGGGAGCAGTGATTTTAATGATGATTAAAGTGAAAAAAAAGTGAAATATTCCTTTAAATATCATACCGGGGGGGGGGGGGGGTGTCTATAGTATGCCTGTGAAGTGGCACGTGTTTCCTGTGTTTAGAACTGTTCCTGCACAAAATGACATTTCTAAAGGAAAAAAAGTCATTTAAAACTGCTTGCGGCTTTAATGTAATGGTGGTCCTGGCAATATGGACATCTAACTGAAAATACTGCAGCTCCCTGTCTGTGGTATTGGTATGAGAACACCACCAATTATATTGAAGTACCTTTAGGTGCACCCTGTGCAAAGGACACAGTACACTAAGTGAAAATACTTGCAGCTCCCTGCCTGTGGTATTAGTATGAGAACACCACCAATTGTATTCAGGTACCTTTAGGTGAATGCTGTGCAAAGGACACAATACACTAAGTGAAAATACTGCAGCTAGCACAATCACCTGCCTGCCTGTCAGTATAGAGAATAATGTTCGAAATTCGGCGAACAGCCAAACAGGCGATGTTCGAGACGAACATGGGTTCGACTCAAACTCGAAGCTCATCCCTAATACTGACATGTCCCTCAGTGAAAACAACCAATGCTCCCATCCCCCAGGTACAGGCTTGTGTACAATGGGACACAAGTAGTCCCCATTGCCACACCCTGCACCTGGAGGTAGTGAAAGCCTTTGAAGGTAAACATATTGTGCATCCAAAAAAAATGTAGAAGACGTTAATGAATGCAATGTATCCATATTGTTCTACCCTACATTTGTTCAGAAAGATATTGGTTGTCGCTAGCCCTTTTGTGTGTGGAATACTTGAATAAAGGGTTTCCACATCTATGGATACTACAATTGTTTCAGGCATGAAGTAGATATTATACAAAATTGTGAGGAGGTAAAGTTTATCTTTCTACACTTCATGGTGGCAGTCCTGCCAAATGCGGTCTTAAGTAATCGTCAGTAATGACATTAGCATTCTGAGTTAAACAGTTGATCCCGGAGACGTTCGCCCTTCCTGAAGGATCTAAAGTATGTTTGTGTGTTTTAGGTAATGCATAGAATGTTGGTGCAAGTGAACAAGTGGTGGTGGAAGGAAGGAAGGAAGAAAAGGGGCACTCCTTCATTAGCTGTGATTCAGTTTTCTGGATAGTAATAAAAGGTCTCCTTTTTTGAGATTACAGGGATGTTTGACCTTTATAGAAAAAACAGGGGGTCCAAGGTTGCCAGTATTTTTCTTCCTGGTCTCTCAAGTCCATGGTTTTTGTTAAATCTCTTTAATTCTGGCCAACCATTGTATTTTTGTGGGGCACGAGGCCTTTTTCCACATAGCCTTGGCAGCATTGAGGAGATACTTTACCAGATAGCCTTTATATCTTTTAATGGTTAAAGAAGTATCGTTCAGCAAACATGCCTGTGGTTTCCATTAGGGTTGTCCCGATACCACTTTTTTAAGACCGAGTACAAGTACCGATACTTTTTTTCAAGTACTCTTCGATACCGAATACCGATACTTTTTTTTATGTGTCAGTATTTTTTTTTTTTTTTTTTTTTACTATTTTTTTTTTTTTACTATTTTTTGTCATGTTTTTTTACAATGCTTTGTTGGAGTGGGTGGGGGGGGGGGCGGATGATCTCAGTGTATTTATTTTTTATTTTTTACAATTTATTTTTTTATTATTTATTGCAATTTATTTTTTTATTTCTAGCCCTGTTGGGGGGCTTTGGTGAGATATCAGGGGTCTTAACAGACCTCTGACATCTCCCCTTTGAGACAGAGAAAGGGACTAGGGAAACAGATTCCCCAGTCCCTTTCTCAGCTGCACTGAAAATGAATGGAGAGGAGACAACGGCTCCTCTCCATTCATAAACTGAAGCATCGTAAACACAGGTTACGATGTTTCAGTTATATGAATGGACAGAGTCAGTCACTGACTCTGTACATTCGGAAAAGGTAGGAGCCGGGTTTAGCGGCTCCTACCTCCGCTCTCCATCCTGACAGAGGGAAGCGGAGGAGGATATGGAGGGTGGCACAGAGCTGAGGACAGCAGCAGCGCGGAGGGGGAGAGCAAAATAACAGAGGACAGCAGCAGCATGGAGGGGGGGGGGACACGGAGCGGGGGGGGGGGAGCAGAAAGACGAAGGACATCAGCAGCATGGAGGGGGGGACACAGAGCATGAAGGGGGAGAGCAGCACGGATGGGGGAACTGGAGGAGGATACAGGGACAGTCAGCGGTGATCGGTGCGGCTTTGGAGGGAGTTACAAGCACCGATCACCGCTGTATAGATTTCACTAAAACAGCTGAAAAGAAGGGGGGGGTCGGGAGAAGCTGTCGGACTGTATTGAAATCTATACAGCGGTGATCAGTGCTTGTAACTCCCCCCGCCGCACCGATCATCACTGACTGCCCAAGTATCGGCTGAAGCATCGGAGCATTTTCCCCGAGTACAAGTACTCGGGGAAATGCCTGGTATCGGTACCGATACCGATACTAGTATCGGTATCGGGACATCCCTAGTTTCCATTCAAGATACACACCTGTAAGGTATTGAACTGTTTTGTTCTACCATCTCCCAGAGTTCTTGAAGTCTTGCGAATTCCCAAAAGTTATTAAAAAGGATCCCTTCCGTCTCTATGCATCTTCAACATTGGTTAGAGTTTTGTGGGAACGTCTGATGGATGACTATAGGGGCTCTGTACCACCTTTGGAAAACTTGTATCCCTCTTCATGATATTTACATGCAATTAATGCTTTTTGCATGAAAAGAATTGTCCTGTCTTTTTGAAGTTGTGAGGATGTAGTCTGTAAGTCTCCTTCCCATTTCTGTATGAATGTGAATTCTTAGAAGGGCCCTGTGTATGGTATTGCAGCCTAAAGATAATGATAAAGTGTGGCATATTGCGGTCCAGTCAACATCAAGTTGTTCAAATAGGGAGGGTTCATTTACTATTTTATAATCCTCAGGTAAGGAGTTGGGCACAGTCCAAGAAATATCTGTGCATTTCCAACCAATTGGTTATTAATTTAATCTCCAGTTCTATTCTACTCATAAGGTGGTCAGAGAAATGGATCAGTCGGAAGATCCCTTGTTTGATGAGTGAATCAAACTGAGGGTCATTGCCACTATGTCGAAAGTTTGCTGAACCTCATATCAGGATCATTGGGCTTGGTGAAGGTGAGAGGGAAAATGATCAGAAGACCGTCTTTGTCACCTGTAGCATGGCCCCTATCAGTGGATGTTGTGTAATAAATGATAGCGCTAGGGAGTTGGGGAACCATAAAAGCCCAGCTAGCAGTGGCTTAGTTAGTGCTTGTTACAATTTGACCCAGGGCTTCAATTTGAATTGGTGGTACCAATCAACAACTCTACTTGGGCTGCCTCATGGAACCCAATTCCTTCTTTCAACTTTGGAAAATTTAGGATGGACCTCCTTAGTCTTGCTGGTTTTCCTGCAAGATGTTCTTTAAGAATTTGGTTCTGAGGTTTCTCAAAAACCCTATTAACAGTTTCACCTGGAGAGCTTGAAAGAAGCAAGGTAGACATGGCAGGATTTTTATCTTAATGATACTATTGCGGCTGAACTAGGAAAAACCTTCCCGGTCCTATTGTTGTAAATTCTGTTTGATTGACCTGGCTAGTGGGCTAAAATTTAGCTTAAAAATACGGCAAAGGGTAAATGTTGGTTCCCAAGTTACCAACATAAGAGGAAGAATATTTAAAATGGAAGAGGGAGCTAATTTGATTCCTTTGTGTAGCGGGGTGTTCCCCTTTAATCAGAGACAGGAAATTCCAGAGAGAGGGGAGTCAGGGGGGAAGGAATATAAGGAGGGGGCGAGGCCTAGCTCTTGCTCTTTGGACACGGGGCGGCAGAGAGAGATACACCTGTGCGGATCTGTGCTGTTCCAGGCCTGAAGCCTGGGGCCTGTGGAGCGAACCAAAGAGCCTTCCACCCCCCTTTGCGAGCCTGGGTGGCATCCAGACTCATCTCTTCTAAAGTTATCTGGATCGGGGATCCGATCGCAGAAGCCGCCGTGGACGAGGACCGACACAGCCGGTGGAAGTTCCGGACTGAGGGAAGTGTTCCGGAGTGGTGAGCGAGCGAAAGCTCATCTTTGAACTGTTACTTTTATACTTTGTGCCTACTAGACTTCCAAGGCCTAACACCTCCGGTGAGGGAGAATTACCCCCCCCCCTATTGGATTACAAATACATGGTTTTAAATACTTCAAGTGCACCACCTTTACAGATCCTGTGCCGGTGAAGATTTGTGTTTCTTCTAAGACTGAGTTTCATGGTTAGGGATCAGGCCTGATCCGTTAGTTAATTATAAGTTAGTTATCACACCACAGGGTGTTTAGGTAACGGTCGCCCCACGTGGCGCTCCGTCCCCTTTCCATTGCTGGTACACACACACACAGTATTGTGATTTATAACTGCAGGGACCTGCTTATGTGTTGTGAACCAAATGTTACATGCATGTTATTCCCTTTTATCTTACCACTAGCAGTAAAGTCAGTTATTATTTACAACATTGTCTATGAGTCTGAGTTATCAATCCACACACCCCCATTTAAAGCATAAGTGATTGTTTATGTGAAATTGCTGTGGGTTAACTGTGCCAGAGCGGGTAGAGCAGATTGCCGGGGGGTTGGGGAAGCTGTACTCAGGGCCCAAATCAAAACTTGCGGCTCTCTTAAGTTGAGGGTATCGCTACACGTGGGGGCTCGTAAATCCGGGATTACTGAGACAGCGGTGAGAGCCCGCCAAGACTTACCGGCATGGACCCGAAAGACATCGGAACGTGGTGTGAAGTAGCCAAGACAGATCCAAGCCAGTCAGTGGTCATTAACATTCCGGGTCAGGAATGGTCGACCGAAACGGTGGAAGGGTTAATGAAGTCAGACCCAGACACCTCACACCAGTATACGCTAGTGGAATATTCAGATGGGAAGCCAGAGGCTTGTAAATGCAAATATGCGCGGATGCCGGATAACAGATCTTATAGTTTGGCGTACGCTACTAAGAAAGAGCTATCACCAACGGGATCACCGCAAGTTGCGGCCCGTACCCCGCCAGAGAGGAAAGACGGAGCGACACCTCTGGTGACGCCTGCACCTGCCACGGCCATATCACCCGAACTGATAAAGGCGTTAGGGGATCTACTAACAAACTGTCAGAAGACAAGCACAGTGCACGTAGAGACTAGCTACCGGAGACTAAAAACATTCTCGGGGGAGCTCCCCGTCCCTGCGGGGGAGGAAGATTTTGACACTTGGGTGGAACAGGCATTACAAGCAGTAGAGGCATGGGAGGTGCCTGAAGCACAGAAAAGACAACGAGTTTTAGAAAGTTTGAAAGGTGCCGCGGCAGAAGCGGTGAAGAGCTTCCGTTTTGGAAATGCAAACTGTACAGCTCAAGATTGTCTGGCCATGCTGCAGGAAGAGTTTGGACAGCTGGAGAAGGTGACAGAGATGGTCTACCAATTTGAACATACTTTCCAGCAGCCGGAGGAGAAACTGTCAGAGTATGTTAGAAGGTTGAACAGGCTGTTATGCAAGATCGTCCTGAAGAAGGGAATGCTGCCCAAAGATGCAGATGAAGCACGAATGAAGCAGATCATGAGGGGAGCGCGGCGCTCAGACCCAGTCTGGCTGCACCTGAAAACCTCAGGAGGAGGAATGTCACTAACCTACTCTGATCTAATAAAAATTATTAGGGACGAAGAGGCGCTGCAGAGAGATCAGCAGGTGGCCAGAGTGAGTGTCACCCCTGTACCAGTGTTGGTCAGTTCAGTCAAGAGCCCGGAAAGAGATGCAGAAGTCGACACTTTGAAATCACAAATGTCCCAAGTGTTGGAGATGCTGACCTCTTTGATGGAGAAAGATCAAAGAAGAGCAGAGAAACCAAGTCCAAGAAAGGAGTTGTTCCCGAATACCTCAGAACCAGCTTCCATACAGGACCGAGAAGAGATGCTATGTTACAACTGCGGGGGCAGTGATCACTTTGCCAGTAGGTGTTCCAGTCCCAAGAAGAAGAAAATGGATAATCGCCAGCCGGCGGGAAACTCCAGAGGGCCCCGGTGAGGGAGTCAACCGGGTGCCCATCTCTTTCAGTGAGCTCCAAACTGAATGGAAGGAAGCAAAAGAGAGGGGACAAGACCCCTCAGAAGGAATCTAGGGTCTCTCAACCAAGATACACACCAGAGAGAGGGGACAAGACCCCTCAGAAGAAATTTAGCACTCCCAAGAAGGAATGTCTACAACCAAGAGACAATAACATCCCTCAGCGGGTTTGTACTCCCATTAGGGTGGGGAAGGTCAATGCATACCGGGCTCAAGAGAGAATAAAGTCAAAAACAAACTGGATGAAGACAAGTCCTCAGAAGAAAGTGACCTCAACCCGGCCGTACCAAGAAGAATTGGTCGGCCCGTCCCCCACTGTATCTATCCAGGTGGAAGAAGTATATACGAAGGCCCTCCTGGACACTGGAGCTCAAGTGACTTTGTTGTACAGAGACTTCTACGATAGGCACTTAAGCCATTTGCCTATACAGAAGATAGAAGAACTGGAGATATGGGGCCTGGGAACGCAGAGGTTCCCCTATGATGGTTATCTGCCCATAAAGCTGACATTCGACCCCTCTGTGGCTGGGAAGACAGAAGTGTTCGACACCCTGGCAGTTGTGTGTCCTAGACCACCCGGGGCCAGCAAGATGTCCCTCATCATAGGCACCAATACGGATCTAGTGAGAAGACTTCTGACCCCCCTGGTGAAGATGAGGAGCCATCAAGATCCAAACATCCATCCCATGCTGAAGACAGCCTACCAACGGTTAGTGTTGGAGCAGAAGACCCCAGGAGAGGGGATAGGGAAGGTGTGGAGACTGGGGAGAGAAGGAGTGGTGCTGCAGCCCGGACAGGTGGCTTGTCTCAGGGCCACTGTGAAGCTCACCTGGAAGCAGCCTGGTCCCTTTGTCATGCTGGAATCCGACCCAAGGGAAGATCACTCAGGCCTGGAAGTGATACCGGAAGTGATTCCAATCAAGGCCCTGAAGAAAGCCAGGGGAAGAGTCCCGGTGAGTGTGAGGAACTCTACAGAAAGGGCCATAGAGATCCCTGCCCGGATGCTGTTGGGACAGGTGAGTCCTGCTGTCCCAGTCAGCTGGTCAGAAGTAAAGGGGACGGGTGAAGAAGGAGATGTTTGGGAAAAACTTTCCATGCAGAACCCGAATTTACCTGGAGCCTGGAAAGAGAGAGCCAAGGCCCAGCTGACTAGATGGGAGAAGATTTTCTCCAAAGATGAGTTCGATGTGGGGTGTGCGAGGAGTGCTACCCACCGCATCCGCCTGCAAGAAGACAAACCGTTCAGGGAGAGAGTCAGGCGGGTTCCGCTGGCAGATCTGGAGGATCTGAGGGAGCAGCTTGCAGAACTGAAAAAGACTGGGGTGATTCGAGAATCCAGAAGCCCCTATGCCTCTCCAATAGTGGTGGTCAGGAAGAAGAATGGGTCGTTGAGGCTCTGCATTGACTACAGAACTCTCAACAGGAGGACCACCCCTGATCAGTACACCACGCCAAGGATAGAGGACGCCTTACAGAGTTTGTCTGGAGCCAAGTGGTTCAGCGTGATGGACCTCAAGAGCGGGTACTATCAAATCCCCATGCACCCAGAGGATAGAGAAAAGACCGCTTTCATAACTCCTGTGGGATTCTTTGAGTTTAACAGAATGCCTCAGGGCCTATCTGGGGCCCCAGCTACTTTTCAACGTCTCATGGAAAAGACTGTCGGAGATATGAACCTCATAGAAGTCCTCGTGTACCTGGACGATGTCATTGTCTTCGGGAGAACTTTGGAGGAACATGAGGCCCGATTGGAGAAAGTGTTGAGAAGGCTTAGTGAAGAGGGACTAAAGCTTTCCCCCGAGAAGTGTCGGTTCTACCAGTCTTCGGTGAACTATCTGGGACACATAGTGTCTGAAAAGGGGGTGGCTACTGATCCTGAGAAGTTGGAGGCAGTTACCTCCTGGCCAAGACCCACAACAGTCACTGAACTTAGATCTTTCCTGGGCTTCTGCTCCTACTATAGGAGGTTTGTGGATGGGTTTGCCCGTATTGCCAAGCCCCTAAATGAACTGCTCAAGACTGAAGGGGAAGAGGATGGCCAGGGACCCAGAAGACCCGGGGAGTCGGTTCAAGATCAGTGGACCCCCAGGTGTGAAGAGGCCTTCAGAACCCTGAAGAGGAGCCTCACCACAGCCCCAGTATTGGCCTATGCTGATCCCACCAGACCATACGAGTTACATGTTGATGCTAGTCATGAAGGCCTAGGTGGAGTGCTCTACCAAGAGTATGAAGAGCAACTGCGACCAGTGGCCTATGTGAGTCGGAGTCTGACCCCCTCGGAGAAGAACTACCCCACTCATAAGTTGGAGTTCTTGGCCCTCAAATGGGCAGTGGTGGACAAACTAAGAGACTACCTCTATGGGGCAGAGTTTACAGTAAAAACAGATAACAACCCTCTGACTTACCTATTCACCACTGCCAAGTTGGATGCCACAGGACACAGGTGGCTGGCTGCATTATCTGGGTTCAACTTCAGTCTTAAATACAGACCAGGGACTGGAAATAGGGATGCAGATGCCCTGTCCCGAAGATCTCATACCATGGCTGATGACTGGGAGGACTGGACTCAGGTAGCACCGGACGGAGTGCGAGCCCTTTGTCAAGGGGCTGAATTTCAAGCCAGAGGGGGCTCCAGAGCCGAGGAGATAGGAGTTACCACAGTGGGAGTCCCAAAACACTACTGCAGGGTGACTCAACTTGAAGAGGAATGCTTACCGAAGCTGTCTAAGAAGGAACTGAGGTGCGACCAATTGGAAGACCCCATGGGGAGATTGGTCTTTGAAGCATTGGAAAACGAGAGTCCAGAGAAACTTCGACATCACCCCTCCAAGGAGGCTCGTCTGCTAAGGAGAGAGCTAGACAAGCTACAGGTCCATCAGGGAGTGGTCTACCGAAGGGGCCCCTCTGATGACTCCGAGGATAAATGGCAGTTGTTTCTCCCAGAGAAGCACCGAGAGACTGTGCTGGTTGCCTTACATGACCAGCATGGTCACCTGGGAGCTGAAAGAACCTTCCAACTTGTCAGAAGCCGGTTCTATTGGCCCTGTATGAGGGCTGAAGTGGAGGAATATTGCCACTCCTGTGCACGATGCATCCAGAGGAAGACTCTACCCCATCAAGCTGCCCCAATGGGCCACCTACAGAGTCAAGGCCCAATGGATCTGGTATGCATTGACTTTCTCTGCCTCAAACCCGATTTGAGTGGATTGGGAAATGTTCTGGTGGTAACCGATCATTTCACCCGTTATGCACAGGCGTTCCCCACCAGAGACCAGAAGGCTTCCACTGTAGCTAAGGTGCTTGTAGAAAAATACTTCGTCCACTATGGATTACCACAGAGAATCCACTCCGACCAAGGAAGGGACTTTGAGAGTCGCCTGATCCGGAACTTACTGGACTCCCTGGGAGTGGAAAAGACCAGGACTACCCCCTATCATCCACAAGAAGATGCCCAGCCTGAGAGATTTAACCGGACTTTGCTAAACATGCTTGGGACTCTGGAGACAGAGAAGAAGCAGCATTGGAGTCAACACATATCCACTTTGGTGCATGCCTACAATTGCACCACCAGTGATGTGACGGGTTACTCTCCCTACCGCCTCATGTTTGGGAGAGAAGCAAGATTGCCAGTGGATCTGGCCTTTGGCATTTCTCTAGACTATACCTCTGCTACCTCCCACAAAGGATATGTAGACAGACTTAGGTATAATTTGAAAGCGGCCTATGAACAAGCCCAAGCGGCCTCAGACCAGAGAGGGGCCCGAAATAAAAGGAACTATGATTTGAAGGTTCGAGTGCAAGACCTGCAGCCTGGAGACCGTGTTCTGCTACGCAACCTAGGGATCCCAGGGAAGCACAAACTTGCTGATAGGTGGAGGTCTGAGCCTTACGTTATTTGTAGGAAACTCCCTGGACTACCGGTGTACAAGTTAAAGCCAGAGGGGAGAGTGGGACCCTTGAAGACCTGGCACAGAAACCACTTACTCCCGCTTAAAGAAGCAGTCAGGATACCTCCAGTGAGGAACCTACCGGAATCTGTTTCCATCTTGGATACTCCCAGACCCAACACTCGGTCTCAGACCTCTCGATCTAGAGGTGGACAGGCTTCTCAACCAAGTGAAGATGGGAGAGGAGAACTGGAGTGGCTATGGCCTTCCCCAACCCCGGAAAATCCCACCATAGACCTTCCACCCACTGAGGATATGCAGGATGGGACCCTGAACCCAGAAGCTACAGAGTTCATTCCATCCAGTGGCGTGCCTGAATGCTGGGAAGATATTCCGGGCCTGTACTCAGATGAAGAAGAGACAGAGGCCCCAGAACCAGTGACGATGTCAGAGAGTGTTCCTGAAACAGAGCCTGTGGCACCAGAGCCTGAAGTCCCAAGGGAGCAGAGAGCTCGCAGAGTCGTGAGGCCTCCCATGAAGTTAACCTACCCTCAATTGGGAAAGAGCTCAGAGGACTCTGTTACCACCGCTAGAAGAAGTAACGAGTGCTCCAATCCTTCCACTGTTCATTTGGTGGAGGGCAACCCCAGCTCACTCTCTGGCACAGTTAGGCAGGCCACTCATGCCAGTGTGACCTGTAGGACAGGGAATCCCACCTCTGAGTTTTGGTGGCAATTCCCTGTACCAACATCATACTCCGCACTCTCTAAAATGGTTCAGAAATGTTGTTAAAATGTTTATCTTTGGGGACCAAAGAGTTTTAGTGGGGGGAGTGTGTAGCGGGGTGTTCCCCTTTAATCAGAGACAGGAAATTCCAGAGAGAGGGGAGTCGGGGGGAAGGAATATAAGGAGGGGGCGAGGCCTAGCTCTTGCTCTTTGGACACGGGGCGGCAGAGAGAGATACACCTGTGCGGATCTGTGCTGTTCCAGGCCTGAAGCCTGGGGCCTGTGGAGCGAACCAAAGAGCCTTCCACCCCCCTTTGCGAGCCTGGGTGGCATCCAGACTCATCTCTTCTAAAGTTATCTGGATCGGGGATCCGATCGCAGAAGCCGCCGTGGACGAGGACCGACACAGCCGGTGGAAGTTCCGGACTGAGGGAAGTGTTCCGGAGTGGTGAGCGAGCGAAAGCTCATCTTTGAACTGTTACTTTTATACTTTGTGCCTACTAGACTTCCGAGGCCTAACACCTCCGGTGAGGGAGAATTACCCCCCCCCCTATTGGATTACAAATACATGGTTTTAAATACTTCAAGTGCACCACCTTTACAGATCCTGTGCCGGTGAAGATTTGTGTTTCTTCTAAGACTGAGTTTCATGGTTAGGGATCAGGCCTGATCCGTTAGTTAATTATAAGTTAGTTATCACACCACAGGGTGTTTAGGTAACGGTCGCCCCACGTGGCGCTCCGTCCCCTTTCCATTGCTGGTACACACACACACAGTATTGTGATTTATAACTGCAGGGACCTGCTTATGTGTTGTGAACCAAATGTTACATGCATGTTATTCCCTTTTATCTTACCACTAGCAGTAAAGTCAGTTATTATTTACAACATTGTCTATGAGTCTGAGTTATCAATCCACACACCCCCATTTAAAGCATAAGTGATTGTTTATGTGAAATTGCTGTGGGTTAACTGTGCCAGAGCGGGTAGAGCAGATTGCCGGGGGGTTGGGGAAGCTGTACTCAGGGCCCAAATCAAAACTTGCGGCTCTCTTAAGTTGAGGGTATCGCTACATTTGGTTGATGTTAAACTCTGTACTCATCACTTCGGATTTAGTGTAGTTTATTTTGAATTTTGATATTATTCCATAAAAGTTAATCACTTGAGCTCCGGATGGATTTATCCCCTTCATGACCAGGCCATTTTTTGCCATTCGGCACTGTGCCACTTTAATTGCCAATTGCGCGGTTACGCAAATTCAACTTATATACTTTTTTCACACAAACAGAGCTTTCTTTGCTGGTATTTGATCACCACTGGATTTTTTTTTATTTATTGCTATATAAATTTAAAAAAGACAGAAAATTAAAACTAAAAAAAACCTGTATTTTCTACTTTTTGTTAAAAAACTGTGTATTCTGCAACATATAAACAAAAAGGAATAGCATCCAAAGAGAGATTCTTCAATGAGGAACATGGTATATATCAAAAATAGTAAATTTTATTGAAAAATAATTCACATAAAACATAAATTTTATTTTAAAGAGTTAAAATTTGACAACGTTGTCACGACACAGGTAGTTACCACACACTCTCAACTCTCATACTGTCTAATATAAGAGGTCAATTAAGCCGGCTGGAATATTTACCTAGGTGGAAATTAATCTAGCAACTAGTGATGAGCCGAACACCCCCGGGTTCGGTTCGCACCAGAACCCGCGAACGGACCGAAAGTTCGTACGAACATTAGAACCCTATTAAATACAATGGATGCGAACGTTCGAATTCTAAAGTGCTAATTATAACAACTATTATGCATGTTATTGTCCTAAAAAGGGTTTGGGAACCCGGGTTCTGCACCAGGGGACATGTATCAATGCAAAAAGAAGTTTTAAAAACGGTCGTTTTTCGGGAGCAGTCATTTTAATGATGCATAAAGTGAAAAAAAAAAGTCAAATATTCCTTTAAATATCGTACCTGGGGGGTGTCTAAAGTATGCCTGTGAAGTGCCACGTGTTTCCTGTGTTTAGAACTGTCCCTGCACAAAATGACACTTCTAAAGGAAAAAAAAGCCATTTAAAACTGCTTGCGGCTTTAATGTAATGTCTGGTCCCGGTAATATGGATGAAAATCTTTAAGAAAAATGGCATAGCTACCCCATGACCCCCCCCCCCCACCCCAGCCCATTACCAGCCCCTTTGGGTCTTGTATGGATATTAAGGGGAACCCCGCACATAAAATAAAAAAGGCCCTATATACTCTGAACAGCCGTATACAGGCGGTGCATACAAGACAGGGACTGTAGGTTTGTTCTTATGTAGAATCTGTTTGTAATTTTGAACAGGTACATTGTTGAAGTGTAGCTCCAGCCCAAAAATCTATTTTTAAACTTTTTGGAAAACATAGGTAAGGGTTATCACCCCTGTAACATTTGTTTTGCTGTCTGTGCCCCTGTTCAGAACATTTCACCTCACTTTCCGTCCCAATGTCAACTGTTTTTGAAATGTGGTGTTTTTCTTGAAACAAGGATTGCTGATAAAGCATCAGTACAGAGGAGACACCTTTCTCCCATATTTATTCTTACAGGAGAGAATTTTCCTTCCTAGGGGTAGATTTCCTCTCACTTCCTGTTGTCTTCTTGCGTTTGCAAGTAGGAGTCGTTTGTAAGTTGGATGTTTGAAAGTAGGGACCTGCCGTATATACTCTGCAGAAATAGGCCCCTTAGTTGTTGGTGTTGGCACAACACTGTAAGCACTCACAGTTACTCTTGGTTGGTGCTGGAACGCCCTGCTGTCAACTATTATATCAGGAATTTTAATTACATATAATTGTTGAACAGTGGTAGTAAAAATTGGGGCTTTGATGGTGGTGCTGGTGCCACAACACTGTAAGCCCTGACAGTTACTCTTGGTGGGTGCAGCAATGGGCCCTGCTGTGAATTATTAGATCAAGAATTGTAATTGCATGCCCCTGTTGAACAGGGGCTGAAAAATTGGGCCTTTCGTGGTGGTGGTGGTGGTGGTGGTGTTGCCACAACACTGTAAGCCCTCAGAGTTACTCTTGGTGGGTGCAGGAATGGGCCCTGCTGTGAATTATTAGATCAAGAATTGTAATTACATGCCCCTTTTGAACAGGGGCTGAAAAATTGGGCCTTTCGTGGTGGTGGTGGTGGTGGCGTTGCCACAACACTGTAAGCCCTCAGAGTTACTCTTGGTGGGTGCAGCAATGGGCCCTGCTGTGAATTATTAGATCAAGAATTGTAATTACATGCCCCTTTTGAACAGGGGCTGAAAAATTGGGCCTTTCGTGGTGGTGGTGGTGGTGGCGTTGCCACAACACTGTAAGCCCTCAGAGTTACTCTTGGTGGGTGCAGCAATGGGCCCTGCTGTGAATTATTAGATCAAGAATTGTAATTACATGCCCCTTTTGAACAGGGGCTGAAAAATTGGGCCTTTCGTGGTGGTGGTGGTGGTGGCGTTGCCACAACACTGTAAGCCCTCAGAGTTACTCTTGGTGGGTGAAGCAATGGGCCCTGCTGTGAATTATTACATCAAGAATTGTAATTGCATGCCCCTGTTGAACAGGGGCTGAAAAATTGGGCCTTTCGTGGTGGTGGTGGTGGTGGCGTTGCCACAACACTGTAAGCCCTCAGAGTTACTCTTGGTGGGTGCAGCAATGGGCCCTGCTGTGAATTATTACATCAAGAATTGTAATTGCATGCCCCTGTTGAACAGGGGCTGAAAAATTGGGCCTTAGGCACTGGTGGCACAACACTACAACCCCTCACAGATACTGTACTTGGAGCACAGCAATGAGCCCTGTTGCAAAGTATTGCTTCAAAAATTGTAATGACACGCCCCTGTTAAACAGGGGCTGAAAAATTGGGCCTTAGGCACTGGTGGCACAACACTACAACCCCTCACAGATACTGTACTTGGAGCACAGCAATGAGCCCTGTTGCAAAGTATTGCTTCAAAAATTGTAATGACACGCCCCTGTTAAACAGGGGCTGAAAAATTGGGCCTTAGGCACTGGTGCCACAACACTCCAACCCCTCACAGATACTGTACTTGGAGCACAGCAATGAGCCCTATGGCAAATTATTGCTAAAAAAATTGTAATTACACGCCCCTGTAAAACAGGGGCTGAAAAATTGGGCCTTAGCCACTGGTGGCGGCACCCATAAACAAAAATGATCTTCCAAGCTATCATCATCAATCGTATCATTGAGGACTCGGAGGAGGAGGATAGCCAGTCAACATAACAGCACAGGCACTCAGCATCAGCATCAGTCTTGAAGGGATGTGACATGTTAAAATCAATTAGTCTGTTATATCAGCATCAGGTGTGTGGTAGCTGGTGGTGATCCAAGACTGGTTCATCTTGATGAAAGTCAGTCGATCAACCGAGTCGGTGGACAGGCGCACCCTGTGATCCGTGACAAATCCTCCAGCAGCACTGAATGTGCGTTCCGAAAGAACGCTGGATGCAGGACAGGCCAGTAGCTCAATTGCATACTGTGCAAGCTCTGGCCAGTGATCCATCCTCAAGACCCAGTAAGCCAGAGGATTTTCGGTGGGGAAGGTGTCCAAGTCTGACCTTGCCCCTAGATATTCCTGCACCATGTTTATCAGACGCTGGCGATGGTTGCTGGAACCGATCATACTTTGGGGCTGCGGACTAAAGAATTGTCTGAACGCATCGGTCAGACGGCCACCTTCCCCACCGCTCCTTCTTTGACTGGCCGAAGCCTCAGCAACTCGTTGTCCAGGACCAGGAGTTTGTAACCTCCCAGTCTCTGGGAACGCGTTGCACAGACCTTTCTGCAAGGCCTCCTGGAGTTGTCTCATCCTCTGCTCCCTCTGCGAAGGTAACATAAGGTCCGCAACCTTACCCTTGTACCGTGGATCAAGGAGAGTGGCCAGCCAGTAATGGTCCCTCTCCTTGATCCGAAGAATACGAGGATCCTTCCGCAGACTTTGCAGGATCAGGGAGGCCATGCAGCGTAGGTTTGCTGAGGCATTCGCTCCGGAGTCCTCTGGGTCACTAAAGACGACATGATCCGCAGCCACCTCCTCCCAGCCACGTACAAGTCCACTGGTTTCTTGGGACTGTAAATCATCCCTAAAAGACTGCTGCTGATGATGCTGAGTGCCAGCCTCCACCTCCATGCTGACACAATCCTCCTCCTCCTCCTCCTCCTCTTCCTCTTCCTGTGCGATGGGTGGGACAGAAGGAACACTGTCTGGGTAAAGGGGGCCTTGAGAGGCAAGGAAGTCCTCCTCTTCCTGCCTCTGTTCTGCCTCAAGTGCCCTGTCCATTATTCCACGCAGCGTGTGCTCCAACAGGTGGACAAGAGGTACAGTGTCACTGATGCATGCACTGTCACTGCTCACCATCCTCGTGGCCTCCTCAAATGGTGCCAGGACAGTGCATGCATCCCTGATCATGCCCCACTGGCGTGGAGAAAAAAAACCAAGCTCCCCTGACCCTGTCCTGGTGCCGTAGTCGCACAGGTACTCATTGATGGCCCTCTGCTGCGTGTGCAGCCGCTGCAGCATGGCCAACGTTGAGTTCCACCTGGTGGGCATGTCACATATAAGGCGGTTCTTGGGCAGGTTCAACTCCTTTTGCAGCTCAGCCAGGCGAGCACTGGCATTATAAGATCTGCGGAAATGCACACAGACTTTCCTGGCCTGCCTCAGGACATCCTGTAAGCCCGGGTACCTGCCCAAGAACCGCTGCACCACCAGGTTAAGGACGTGAGCCACACAGGGCACATGGGTCAGTTGTCCCTGTCGGAGGGCGGAGAGGAGGTTGGTGCCATTGTCGCAAACCACCATTCCTGGCTTAAGCTGGCGTGGCGTCAACCACCTCTCGGCCTGGCCCTGCAGAGCAGACAGGACCTCTGCCCCAGTGTGGCTTCTGTCCCCCAAACACACCAGCGCAAGCACGGCATGGCATCTTTTTGCCTGCGTACTTGCGTAGCCCCGTGAACGGCTACGGAGCACCGCTGGTTCATAGGACAAACCACAGGAAGAGGCCATGGAGGAAGAAGAAGAGGAGGGGGTGGAGGAGAGAGGTGTGTCACAACCAGTAGTAGCATTTTGGAGGCGTGGCGGTGGAACAACCTCCAACACTACTGCACCTTGTCCTGCATCCTTCCCAGCTGCCAAAAGAGTGACCCAATGGGCCGTGAAAGAAAGGTAACGTCCCTGTCCATGCCTGCTGGACCATGAGTCAGCGGTAATATGCACCTTACCGCTGACCGCCCTGTCCAGCGAGGCCAAGACATTGCCTTCCACATGCCGGTAGAGAGCCGGAATAGCCTTCCGTGAGAAAAAGTGGCGTTTGGGAACCTGCCACTGAGGAACCGCACATTGCACAAACTCACGGAAGGGGGCCGAGTCTACCAACTGAAAAGGCAGCAGTTGAAGCGCTAGCAATTTAGCCAAGCTAGCATTCAACCGCTGGGCATGTGGATGGCTGGGAGTGAACTTCTTTCGACGGTCCAGCAGCTGGGGCAGGGAAATTTGCCTGCTAGAATCGGACGTCGGTGTACTGCTAGCAGAGTGGCCGCAAGTACTTGGCTGTGACACACCTAATTCTACACCTTCATTCCTCTCAGTGCATGTTTCAGAGAGGACTGAAGTTATAGTGGGGTTGGAGATCCCAGCTGATGCGGTGCAAGGAGAGGTCCGCTTTGTTCTTTGGTGTGGGTCTTTGAGGTAGGCTTGCCAACGAGCTGCATGGCAGGTCAACATATGTCTGGTCAGGCATGTGGTACCCAAGCGGCTGATGTTTTGGCCACGCGATATACGCTTGAGACATATGTTGCAAACAGCAGCTGTGCGATCTGATGCACTAGCCTCAAAAAAGGCCCACACCAAGGAACTTTTTGAATGACGGGCAGAGGCAGCGCCCTGCACAGGCGGAGCTCTGCGGTGTGATTCCGTCGGTGTACTGCCCTTACGCTGGCCACCAAAGGGCATCCTGCCTCGTTGGAGATGTGCCTCCTCCTCATCCTCCTCCTCCTCCTCTCTCCTATTAGGCACCCACGTGGAGTCAGTGACCTCATCATACCCTTCCTCCTCATCACTGGAGCCAATCTGGCAGTATGCTGCAGCTGCTGGAACATGACTGCCAGATTGGTGTCCTTCTTGAGCATCCCCTCTGTCTGCTCTCACGCTACTGCCTTCCTGTAGCTGGGTTTCATCATCAGACCCTTCGAAACGCTGGGCATCCTCCTGGAGCATGTACCCAACACTGTGCTCAAACAGTTCGGGGGACTCCTCAGGAGGAGGACATGGTGGGTCTAGGGAAGGAGTGACTGATGATGAGTCTGACATTGATACCAGGGAAGAGGACGCTTTGGCAGCTGCTTTGCCAGTACCCTGAGCCTGGGTGAGAGAGGATGAGGAGGAGGAGGAGGGCTTGGTCATCCACTCTACCAAGTCTTCGGCATGATGTGGCTCAACATGTCCAGCTGCCGAAAAGAAGGACAAGCGTGTCCCATGGCCATGTGCTGATGACAATGCACCACGTCCACGACCAGCACTGTTGCCCCCAGACACAGAGCCTGCTTGCCCTCTTTTATTGCCTCCTGACTGTCTGCCTCTCCTTGTTTGCCTTCCAGACATTCTAATAGATGGCCTGCAGGGAGATGGGAAAAAAGCAATAAGGGCTACCTTCAGGTGTCCTTCTCTGTCCCTTTACTTAAGGATTTCTAAATATGGTTGAGGATTATTGCTTTTGCACAGAATAGCACAACGACAATTTCCCTGACTGTCCAAAAAACAAGGATTTCAAAGATGGTTGATGAGGAATGCTTTGGCACACTATAGCACAAGGGGAAATCCCCTCACTTTCCTTCTTTGTCCCTAGAAACAAGGACTGGCACAGTGAAAGAAACTGACACTCTCCCTACCTACAGTTTTCTGTCCCTAGAAAAAATGTTTTTTTAAAGCACACTATAGCACAAGGAGAAATCCCCTCACTTTCCTTCTTTGTCCCTAGAAACAAGGACTGGCACAGTGAAAGAAACTGACACTCTCCCTACCTACAGTTTTCTGTCCCTAGAAAAAATGTTTTTTTAAAGCACACTATAGCACAAGGAGAAATCCCCTCACTTTCCTTCTTTGTCCCTAGAAACAAGGACTGGCACAGTGAAAGAAACTGACACTCTCCCTACCTACAGTTTTCTGTCCCTAGAAAAAATGTTTTTTTAAAGCACACTATAGCACAAGGAGAAATCCCCTCACTTTCCTTCTTTGTCCCTAGAAACAAGGACTGGCACAGTGAAAGAAACTGACACTCTCCCTACCTACAGTTTTCTGTCCCTAGAAAAAATGTTTTTTTAAAGCACACTATAGCACAAGGAGAAATCCCCTCACTTTCCTTCTTTGTCCCTAGAAACAAGGACTGGCACAGTGAAAGAAACTGACACTCTCCCTACCTACAGTTTTCTGTCCCTAGAAAAAATGTTTTTTTAAAGCACACTATAGCACAAGGAGAAATCCCCTCACTTTCCTTCTTTGTCCCTAGAAACAAGGACTGGCACAGTGAAAGAAACTGACACTCTCCCTACCTACAGTTTTCTGTCCCTAGAAAAAATGTTTTTTTAAAGCACACTATAGCACAAGGAGAAATCCCCTCACTTTCCTTCTTTGTCCCTAGAAACAAGGACTGGCACAGTGAAAGAAACTGACACTCTCCCTACCTACAGTTTTCTGTCCCTAGAAAAAATGTTTTTTTAAAGCACACTATAGCACAAGGAGAAATCCCCTCACTTTCCTTCTTTGTCCCTAGAAACAAGGACTCGCACAGTAAAACACACTGACACTCTCCCTACCTATCCTTCTCTTTCCCTAAACTAAAGGAATCCAGGTTAAGCAAGAAAGAAATAAATGTCACTGTCCCTGCCTATGCTTGTCTTTCCCTGCTCCGGAACACACTACACTAGGCCGCCGTGCTGGCGGCCTTTTATAGTGTGGGGCGTGTACTAAACACCCTCAGCAATAATTGGCCACAGGCATCCTGCCTGTGGCCAATCATTGCTCTCCTCGCTGCCGGCGCTGTGATTGGCCAAGCATGCGGGGTCACAGTGCATGCTTGGCCAATCACAGCGCCTGGATGACACTGCGATGGCGTAGTGCATTGTGGGCCGTTCGCGTCACTCGAATTTGGCGCGAACGGCCCAAATCGTTCGATCTTCGTCGAACGATCGAACAGCCGATGTTCGAGTCGAACGTATGTTCGACTCGAACACGAAGCTCATCCCTACTAGCAACACTGAGTAGGCTAATCACCAAATAGCTCAGTATAAGCAGTCCATTGGTATGGTGTTATCAGTTGTAGCTGTAATTAATGGCTCAAAAAAGGAACCCTATGCTTATTTCATGGGATTTCACTATGGGATTGAACACTGAGTGCACTTTATTGGTCTTTTTGGAATCCTAATATAATAAAATGACTGGGAGTGAGTGGAATATTGCATTCTCCTTTCCCCAGAGAGTAATGGTAATATCTGGATATTCTACAAAAGGTATACATGTGGGACCGAGGTGAAGATCTCCCCTGCACAGTCTTACCACCCTTTTATGTTACTGGGGCCATCATTTATTCCTTGTGACCAATTGTCACCTCTCATACCTTATTACAGTCCTCTGATCTGACCGACTTGACCAAAATCCTCTCTGAGGAGACCAATGGACAGAAATCTCTAGACAATATAGTCCCTTTGTTAATATCTAGAACCAGGTTAATGTATATATTTTTGTTCCTAAAGATTCATTGGAGTTCACTATATATATTTTTTACGGTCTGTATGTTTATTTTGTGTAAATTGTTTGTCTGAATGAGCTACTTACTTATAAACAATGTTAACAAGGGTTTGTATGTGTATGTTAATACCGCACTCAGTGATGGGATTTCCTCCAAGTAGATTTGTGTTTTGGTTATTTCAGAAGAATTTGGGTGTGTGATTGATGACATCAGGATTTATCAATTAGTATAATTGAATTGGCAATATAAAGAGATCATATCCTATACCTTTACATGCTCTGAAGAAATTTGAATCTCAAATGAAACGCGTCAGCAGGACGCCACCACACTGTGTTTAATGATGACACAGCTATGCTATCACTAACTTTCCTCTCAGTGACACTCTCAGATGTTTAGTGGGATGTGGTAGATGAATGCAACAGAAGTAACCCGCTGACCTAAGTGGAGACTGCAGAGTAAAACGGCAGCTATCAGATACCAGATGCCAGCAATGTATACAGAACAGGTGTTCACATGCTCCAATCCCATTCACACAAACGGAATTTAGACTCTCTGGAGTACAGCCTAACTGCCTGGAAACTGAAGAGCATCGAGCAAGATAAGTCTAATTTCTGTCTTGTTTTATTTTTGATATCCGATTGAAACTTTAACTTCCACTGCCCATGTTCCTTCCTCTGCTTACGTTGCTTTGCAATTTGAAGGAGATATATGGACATCGGACTCATTACCTTATCTGTGATTTACACCCTGGCTGTTTGTCTGATTTATTAATCATCGCTCCACTGTGGGTTCCTTTTCCTACCTTCCCAGCTTGCATTTTCTACAATTAGGACTGTGCAAAGTTCATAAAACTGGGACTACCCAGGTGATAGTCATCTACATACAGAGACTTCTACGATGAGTATCTCAAGCACCTGCCATTGCAGAAGTTGGAAGAGTTCGAGGAATGGGGCATTGGGACTCAGAACTTTCCGTATGATGGCTATCTGCCAGTCAAGCTGACCTTTGACCCCCTCCGTAGCTGGTTTTCCTTGCCTGCCAGGGGCCAGCAAGAGTTCCCTTATCATAGGGACCAATACTGATCTTATCAGACTGTTAACACCTCTTGTTCTGGAGCCTAGCACCTCGACTACGAGTGTACACACCATGCTGAGACAAACCTACCAAAGGGCCCCAGCTGAAGGAGTGGGAAAGATATTGGTGCCTGGACCGGTATGAGAAAGTGTTACAGCCTGGTGAGGTAGCTTGTCTAAGATCATCTGTCAAATTAAGTTGGAAGGAGCCAGACCCTTTCATCGTCCTTGAAGCAAGTAGCCAGAAAGAAGACATGGGGGTGGAGATAATTCCCAATGTGGTTTCAACTAAGGCGTTGCAGAGAAGTCACAGGAAGATCTCAGTTAGTGTTCCCAATGTAACAGCCTCACCTATGAAGATGCCAGCTCGGATGTTGCTGGAACAAGTGAATCCGACCACCCCAGTCTCAGCATCTGATTTAGTGAGGGGGAGCAAAGGATGGAATCCCTGTCGAGGAGTTCTATCCAAAGAATACTCCTCTCAAGCCTGAATGGAAGGAAAGGGTCAAGACTCAGCTCCTGAGATGGAAAGCTGCATTCTCTAGTGGGAGTTCAATGTGGGGTGTGCGAAAAGCGCCCAACACCGGATCAATCTTCAAGAGGATAACCCATTCAGAAAAAGAGTCAGATGAATCCCTTTAGGGGAAGATCTGTGTGAACAGCTGGCAGAATTGAAGAGGGCAGGCATCATCCAAGAGTCCTGGAGTCCATAAGCTTCCCCAATAGCGGTGGTGTGGAAAAAGAATGGGTCCCTAAGGTTGTGCTTCGACTATCGGACGCTGAACCGTAGGACCATTCCCAATCAATATACCACCCCAAGAATCGAAGATGCCCTGCAGAGCCTGTTTTGGACAAAGTGGTTCAGCGTGCTGGATTTTAAGAGCGGATACTTTCAAATTCCCATGCACCCTGAGGATAGGGAGAAAAACACTTTCATTAACCCAGTGGGGTTCTTTGAATTCGACTGGATGCTTCAAGGCCTGTCTGGTGCTCCAGCCATTTTCCAAAGACTAATGGGTGACATGAACCTGATTGAGGTGTTGGTGTACTTAGACGACATCATCGTTTTCAGCAAGACTTTGGAGGAATACGAAGAGCGTCTAGAGAAGGTTTTGAAGAGGCTCTACGATGAGGGGTTGAAACTGTCTCTGGGGAAGTGCCAGTTTTTTTATTAACCCTCAGACAACTATCTTGGCCACATCGTGTCTGCTGAAGGAGTGGCCTCTGACCCCCAGAAGCTGGAAGCCGCCACGTCCTGGCCGAGGCCTACTAACTTGACTGAGCTTAGGTCATTTTTGCGATTCTGCTCCTATTATAGGAGATTTGTCGAGGAATTTGCTAATATAGCTCACCCACTCAATGTGCTGCTGAAAGATGAAAAGGAAGATGATGACCCAGATCTGATAGGGCCTGTCAAACAAGCTGGAGGGCCCAGAAAACCCAGAGAGTCCATTCAGGAACAGTGGACTACTCAGTGTGAGGAAGCTTTTAGGCAACTTAAGTGGAGCCTAACCACTGCTCAAGTTCTGACCTATGCAGATCCAGCCAAGCCATACGAATTACACGTCAATGCCAGTCCTGATGGGTTAGGCGGGGTTCTATATTAAGAACATGATGGGCACCTGCATTGCCTATGTGAGTAGAAGCCTGGCACCCGCAGAGAAGAATTTTTTAGGAGATGAACACATGATTGTATCCATTTCCCAAGATGGTAGATTAATCTCTTTTGGTCATGTTTCACACATGGAAACACACCAGGTATCCACTGGATCACCTGTGTGTGACACCATCAAAAGGTTGTTCTTGTGGCCCACACTTGTGCTAATGAGTCCAGATGTGTAAGCAGCTGCTGAGCATACTCTTGTAAACGTACACTGAATCTAGTTACATTAGGCAAATCTAATTACCAACAACTACACAAACATGTTTATAATTACTTCTCACATAAACATTTCATGATGTCCTGTTTCATGTTCTTGGGCACAAGAATCCAACGTTGAAATCCTCGTTCAATACCACCCAAACGATGTTTTGGTGGAATACATTGCTAAAAACATTTGAACATGCCTATTATTTTAGGATTGATAAAATGTCGTTCGAACAATGAATCGGGCCAAAAGCTTGTGATTGAGTGAACGTTTGAACGACCATTTATACGATCGATTCGTGTGCCCAAAAACATGAAACAGGACATTTTTAACTGTACTACATACATTATTTTAAAAGCACATGCAATACCACGTTATTACCAAAAATCACATTTAATGTAAATCTACTTACTTTTTTTGATGACTTTTTTAAACTTTTTATATTGATCCGGCTCACGCAACTTAATGTCCGACCATCGTTTCCGGATCTGTTCCCGCGACCTGCGAACACCAAATTTATGCAATAGCGCTTTGACCACTTTATCCATGATCTTGGCCTTCACTTGATTTGGCTTTTTGTAGGGCCCATGTTTGGCGTCATAATCATCCCGGAGCAATATGGTGACCATCTCCACCATCTCCTCAAAGCTCATGTTAGTGGCTTTATACCTTCTGGGTCGGGGCCTGCTTTCTTCCCCACTTTCCACATCATGTTGGTGATTCGCCGACATGTTTACACTCTCCGTCATTAAGGAGTAGCGAGAAGGGGCGGAGAAAGTAGTGTAACGAACGTCAGGGGCGGGAAAGCGTGCGGAGCGTCACGCATGCGCACTGTATATAACTCCAAAAAACATTGTTGAAAGCGACGTTCAGTGAGTGGAAGAAGGTCGGAGGAGACGAACGTGTAGATCGCGGGTACGTAACATTTTTCATACTTGATATGTCGAGGGTTGAGCGGCCCCGAACAGCAAATGTAGTGACCGTACAGACCTTTAAATTTGGCTGTGTCCAGGAGCATTAAACCTATAAACATTCATTCACTGTATGTTCGGGGCTGGGGTTGGGCAATATGCATGTAACTTGGCGCTTGCTTCCCGTGCTGTTAGTACTGGCCGTGCACAAAGTGTCATTTTTGAATTGTGAATAAACTTTGAAAAGTCAATCGCGGCTCTAAATGAATTCTTGCCTCCCGGCAAATGGCAAGACATTGAAAAGTGAGTTGTACCTGCAAAATAAAAACGTGGGGGTTCCCCCAAATTCGAGTTGCAGGCCCTTCAGGTCTGTCAAGGATTTTAAGGGGAACTCCACCCCCAAATCAAGAAAAAAAGGGCGTGGAGTCCCCCCCAAAATCCACAACAGACCCTTTATCCGAGCACGCAACCTGGCCGGGCGCAGGGGAAGAGGGGGGGACGAGAGAGCGGCCCCCCTCCCTCCTGAACCATACCAGGCCACATGCCCTCAACATGGGGAGGATGTCCCCATGTTGATGGGGACAAGGGCCTCATCCCCACAACCCTTGCCCGGTGGTTGTGGGGGTCTGTGGGCGGGGGGCTTATCGGAATCTGGAAGACCCCTTTAACAAAGGGGACCCCCAGATCCCGGCCCCCCCTATGTGAATTGGTAAGGGGTACATTGTACCCCTACCATTTCACGAAGAAAGTGTACAAAATGTAAAAAATGACAGTAGTCAGTTTTTGACAATTCCTTTAATTTTTAGTTTGGCTTTCTTCCATCTTCTTCCTTCTTCTTCTTTTCTCGCTTCGTGTTTCTTCCTCCATCTTCCTCTTCCTCTTCATCTTCCTTCTTCCTTCGGTGTTCTCGTCCGCATCTTGCTCCGGGTTCTTCTTTCTCCGGCCGCTCCGTTTGAATTGGAGGTTTCCGCTGTGGGACGCTCAGTTCATCAGTTCTCCTCTTGGTCCGGCGACCCCGCCCCCCTCTGACGCACAGAGATTTCACAGGTACTTTCCCCGTGCAGTCAGAGGGGGGCGGGTCCCCCGGCTCGCAGCGGACCTAGAGGAGAACTGCCTAACTTTGCGTCACACAGGGGGAAACTCAAATTCAAACGGAGCGGCGGGAGAACAAAGAAGAAGCCGAAGCAAGATGCGGACGAGAAGCCCGAAGCAAGAAGGAAGATGAAGATGAAGAGGAAGATGGAGGAAGAAACTCGAATGCAGAAAAGAAGAAGGAAGAAGATGGTTGAAAAACAAAACCAATAATAAAGGAATTGTCAAAAACCGTGTAGTGTCATTTTTTAGATATTGCCATTTTTTAAGGTGAAATGGTAGGGGTACAATGTCCCCCATTACCATTTCACATAGGGGGGGCGGGATCTGGGGGTCCCCTTTGTTAAAGGGGTCTTCCAGATTCCGATAAGCCCCCCGCCCGCAGACCCCCACAACCACCGGGCAAGGGTTGTGGGGATGAGGCCCTTGTCCCCATCAACATGGGGACATCCTCCCCATGTTGAGGGCATGTGGCCTGGTACGGTTCAGGAGGGAGGGGGGGCCGCTCTCTCGTCCCCCCCTCTTCCCCTGTGGCCGGCCAGGTTGCGTGCTCGGATAAGGGTCTGTTATAGATTTGGGGGGGGACTCCACGCCATTTTTTCCCCGAATTTGTGGGGGAGTTCCCCTTAAAATCCTTGACAGACCTGAAGGGCCTGGTATGGATATTTGGGGGAACCACAATGCTTTCCCAATGTTTGTATCAATGACTTTCCTATGTATTGCAATTGACAGGAGACAACAATTAATTATACCCAGGAGTGAATTTAGTTTTAATTTTTTAAATAAAAAAAAAGACACTTGGTGCAGGGACAGTTCGAGGTACTCCTTTATTTTTGGGGAGTCCTTTTATTCCCACGATTTACAGGGCAACATTTACTTCAATGGGGTTTGGGTTCGGGGAAAGTCAGGTCACGAACTCTAGCTTTTTACAAAATTAGCTAAAAAGAGTTCAACACAAACATCCAGGTGTCCACTCAACTCTATGATGACTGATCAATTGCTACGTTAGTGGCCTATATATGGTGATAAAGATTTGGAGTAGTCCTGACTGACATTCCTTTTTTTGATTTGGGTTTTGAATTGCAGAGAAAATGAAGGTATTTAAGGACCCAGATTTTATGTTGGAATTCCTGCAAAGATGGAAGAATCTTCCAATTTTATGGCAGACTAAAAATAAACATAATAAAAATAAAGAAGCCAGGAAGAGAGCACTGGAGACCTTGCTGGAATTTGTGAAAACTCAGATCCCCACAGCAACACTACAGGATCTGAACACAAAAATTGGGACCATTAGGGGCACATACCGGGCTCAACGGAATAAAGTGCTAAAATCCCTGCGGTCAGGAGCAGGTGCAGAGGACCGATACATCCCAAATCTGTGGTACTATCAGCACCTGAGTTTCCTGGATGAACACCTGGAATCCAGGGAATCCCTTTCTAGCCTTCCACCCAGAACGACCTCCAGCCTTCCTTGCAGCCAACCCTCCAGCCAACCCTCCAGCCTTCCCTGCAGCCAACCCTCCAGCCTTCCCTCCAGCCTTCCCTCCAGCATTCCCTGCAGCCAAGCCTCCAGCCAAGTTGAGGTCTCTTTGGAGGAACAACCTCAAGTCCTGGAGGAGCCTGATTTAAATATTTGGAGCCAGGTATAATATTTCACAAAATATTTAGAGTAATAAAAGTTGAATGTTGTAAAAGTTTCTAAAAAAAGTGTGAAAAATGTTAAGAGTTATAAAAAAGTGTCTGACATATCAATAGACAGCAGTGGCCAAAAATTAAGGGCACCAAAAAGAAATATACTGGTGTCAGAATGATTCACTTTAATATTTAGTAGCATTCAATTACCAAATGTAATGAGGTGACAAATGTGTGTGAAAGATGAAGCCATCTCATGGGGACTGGTAGAGTAATATTATTTGTTCTGTTTTGTAAACTAACAATGTTATAGGCAGTTACTAACCTTTGGAGAAAGGGTTTATGGTTCTTCTCAAGAAGCAAATATATAATAAACAAATAAAACTATACTATAGTTTTTCTGATAAAAATAAAAACAAAACATCCTTAGACCCCATTCACACAGGGGCGACTCGTCAGGCGTCTCAGCCGCCTGACGAGTCGCGTCCCATTCTGTACAATGGAACCGTTCTAAGCGGAGCGACTGAAGTCGTTCCGACTTAGAAAAAGGTTCCTGTACTACTTCAAGACGATTTCAAGGCGACTTCCATTGACTTCAATACAGAAGTCATTTTGGAAGCAAAACTAACTCGATGTACCTTTTTTAAACAGGATGAGGAGACAGGCCCCAGTGGGACACACGAGGAGGCAGGTGCCACTGGAAGCCAGGAGGAGACAGGCCCCAGTGGGACACACGAGGAGGCAGGTGCCACTGGAAGCCAGGAGGAGGCAGGCCCCAGTGGGACCCAGGAAGAGGCAGGCCCCAGTGGGACCCAGGAAGAGGCAGGCCCCAGTGGGACCCAGCACATACACCCGCTCAGCGGACCAGATGCGGAACATGAGAAGGGGCGGGTCTATACATGTATTGCCAAAGTGAGAGCAGTTCCCCATCAGGTCCGCCCCCTCGGTATGTCGGACCCGCCTACGTCATTGGCTTGAGCGGGGAACTTCCTTCACTATGTAAATTTAAATTACACAGTGAAGGAAGTTCCCCGCTCAAGCCAATGACGTAGGCGGGTCCGACATACCGAGGGAGCGGACCTGATGGGGAACTTTAGAAGGGGCGGGTCTATACATTTAAAATACTGAGAGGGAGTTCCCCATCAGGTCCGCTCAGGCACAACCAATGAAGGACAGCGCTGGACATCGGGATCGCCGCGGGACACTGGATTTCAGCGCTCGAATGTTTTTTTTTTTTTTATTATTTTAAATAAAGGACTTTTTCAAGGTGTTTGTGTGTTTTTTTTAAACATTTTTTTACGCTTTCTTCGTGAAATGGTAGGGGTACAATGTACCCCTTACCAATTCACATAGGGGGGGGGGCGGGATCTGGGGGTCCCCTTTGTTAAAGGGGTCTTCCAGATTCCGATAAGCCCCCCGCCCGCAGACCCCCACAACCACAGGGCAAGGGTTGTGGGGATGAGGCCCTTGTCCCCATCAACATGGGGACATCCTCCCCATGTTGAGGGCATGTGGCCTGGTACGGTTCAGGAGGGAGGGGGGGCCGCTCTCTCGTCCCCCCCTTTTCCCCTGCGGCCGGCCAGGTTGCGTGCTCGGATAAGGGGTCTGGTATGGATTTTTAGGGGGACTCCACACCATTTTTTTTAAATTTGGGGTGGAGTTCCCCTTAAAATCCATGCCAGATCTGAAGGGCCTGGAATGGATATTTGGGGGAACCCCACGTCAAATTTTTTTTAAATTTGCGGCGGGGTTCCCCTTAATATCCATTCCAGACCTGAAGGGCCAGGTAATTGAATTCTGGGGAACCCCCACGCTTTTTTTTTTTTTTTATCAATGACTTTTGTATGTATTGCCGGGAGCCGACAATTCATTAATAGCCGCGAGTCAGTTTTAAAAGACTTTTTTTCTTTCAAAAATGACATTTTTTGCAGGGACAGTTCTAAGCACGGGAAACATGCGCCACTTCACATGCATATCATACACACCCCCCAGGTACGAAATTTAAAGGAATATTTCACTTTTATTTTTTCATTTTAAGCATTATTAAAATCACTGCTCCCGAAAAAACGGCCGTTTTTAAAACTTCTTTTTGCATTGATACATGTCCCCTGGGGCAGGACCCGGGTCCCCAAACACTTTTTAGGACAATAACTTGCATATAAGCCTTTATAATTAGCACTTTAGATTTCTCCCATAGATTTTTCGAATTTGCCGCGAACACCCCAATTTGTTCGCTGTTCGGCGAACGGGCGAACAGGCAATGTTCGAGTCGAACATAAGTTCGACTCGAACTCGAAGCTCATCCCTAATCAGCAGCAAGATAATTGGAATATTGCAGCATTAGAACGAAGAAAAGAATGCGCTGCATTAAACGATGTAATAATTTCATGCATGACGAATGTGCCATCTCCATTCCGAACAGTAGTTTTACCAGAACAAGCGCTCCCTTCTCCTCACTTGCTTCTGATCATGCGCGGTTTTTTCACGTCGTTAAAGCCTACACACGATCATTTTTCATGATGAAGAAAACGACAACGTGAAAAACGGCGAGAAAATTTAGAACATGTTCTAATTTTTCTCGTCGTTTTTAATGCCGTTTTTCTCGTTGAAAATAAAGACATAAAGCCCACAGACGATCGGTTTTCTCGGCGGAAAAAAAAAATGCCGTTATTCTCGTCGAGAAAAGCGGTCGTGTGTACGCGGCATCACTGAGCTGCCCAAATGGGCCATCTTTAGAGCCAAGAGCCCATGGAGTTGGTGTGAATCGACTTTCTATGCTTGGAGCCTGATCTGAGTGGACAGTGAAACATTCTGGTAGTGACCGATCACTTCATTAAATATGCCCAGGCCTTTCCTAGGAAGGACCAACAGGCATCCATCTTGGCTAAGATCTTAGTGGTAAAGTTCTTTGTGGGGGCGTGGCCAATGACCGGGATGTGAGGAAGTGCTTAGCCTGAGCTCCGTCCATGCCGCTTACATCCTGACTGATCCTGCTGATCCGTTCGCCATCCAAGGATCCCGTTTGTCCCTGCAGCATCCAGGGAACCTTGTGCCGACCGGGAGATGGTCAAATATGGCCTACTGATGGAGGAAGCCTCAGGATCCGGCCCACAGCCCCGTCCTGCAAACAGAGGCAAGATGGCACCGGTCACCATACTGCAGACACATGCAGACAGCCATCCTCATGCTCCTCAGCAGTGACAAAGAAGCCTGCTGGGAAGGGTGAGTCACACTGTTCCCCCCCTGTTCTAAGCCCAGAAGATCCTTTCCTGTTCTCTCCAGCTGAGGACATTGCCCCTGATACTCCCAGCAGGGACACTGCTGATGCAGGCCATGCAGAGCCATCCCTGTCCCAGATCATGGAGGCCATCCAGCACAGCCATGCTTTCCTGACCACCCAAATGGACTCCATAAAAACTGACCTATCCTTCTTAAAACAGGATGTCCATAACCTCCGCCACAGGGTGTCTAATGCTGAGCAGCGCATTAGCACGCTGGAGGATGAGACCCGTCCATTACAGGGCTCTGTTAGGGAGCTACGCCAGGCCCAGGATTACACAGCAGATAAGCTCACTGAAATGGAGGACCGTTTATGGAGGAGCAATTTACGTTTCCTGGGGTTCCCAGGGGGAGCTGAGGGTAGAACCCCGGAGGTCTTTCTGGAAAGATGGCTAATCACCACATTCAGCGCTTCAACCTTTTCACCGTTATTCGCCATTGAACGAGCACACAGGGTTCCCACGCGCCCCCTCCCACCTGGGGCCCAGCCACGTGCCATGAACATCAAACTCCTGCACTTCAGGGACAGGGAGGCAATTCTTGGTGCTGCCAGAGAAAAGGGAAGGATGTCCTTTAATGGGAGTGGAATTGCTATTTTCCCTGACTTCTCTGTAGCTACACAAAAGCAGAGGGCCACTTTCCTGGCTATTAAATGCAGGCTCCGTGAGCATCATCTCCCCTATGGCATGCTATATCCTGCTCGATTGAGGATTGTCTACCAGGGCAAGGCCTACTTCTTCACGGATCCAAAGGAGGCATCTCACTGGGTGGATACCCTGGGACATCCTGAACGCCGGAATCAGAATCAAAGATCCCCTCCGCGCTGACATCGCACCTAACCTGCATTTTTTCATAGCTACACCTTGTGCCTTATGTGGCCTACGTTACCCCTTTCCAGCAAAGGACAGCTGAGGGGGGGGGTAGGAGTGGGCCTGGAAATCCTTGCGCCTGTGATCATCTCACTTCCCTCTTTACAGTTATATGAAAGTGGCGAACTACATTCTACTAACTCTGTTTGTTTCCTACTTGTTTGATCTGGATGACTGCTGCATTTTTTCCCTCAGACTCAGGGTCAACTAGCATACTTGTCCTGTGCGGTCACGGACGGTAGCCCGCGTCTAAGGGACTTTAACGCTCTTCAGGGTTGGTTAGTTTGGGGTCTGTGTCATGACCCCCCTGCTTTGCAGTTTTGGTTTTGGGAACAAAGCTCTCATATGTTTGGGTTTGGGAGCCGGGAGGGTTAGGATGTTTGGGGATTTTTGTTTGAAGTTTTTATTTTTATGTGTTTTGTTCTGCAGTGCTGGTATCCATTTGTGCATGTCCATTTACAGGCTGGTATAACCGACCCTTATGATATGCATCTGATCACTTTATTTCCTATGCTCTTGCCTTAACTTTTTGACCTGTTTTATACCTTGCACGCTTCCCCTGGTTCGCGGGACTTCGGGCCTTGCTTGTGTCCGGCGGGCCATGGGAAGTGGGTACGGTTAATCATGTGCTTTATGCCTCCCTATGTCTAAGCTACGTTTAGTATCTTGGAATGTACGGGGGCTGAATTCCAAGGTGAAAAGATCTCTGATGTTTGACTACTTGGCACGCCACAATCCGCATGTAATCCTACTTCAGGAAACCCACCTCCAGGGCTCTAGAGTCATGGCCCTCAAACGGGCAAAAATAGCCTACGCCTTCCATTCTACATACTCCACATATGCCAGGGGGACCTCCATCCTAATAGCCAAATCAGCCCCGGTTAGTATTAAGCATGTTAAACTGGACCCGCAAGGGTGTTTTGTAGTTGTTGTACTCGAACTTATGGGAAGACCATATACCGTGACTAGCCTGTATGCCCCTCCCCCTTCACTAAATTGTTCTTTGAAAGAGTTATGACCTCCATTCTGGTAATAGCAGAGGGTCCTTTGCTAATAGCGTGTGACTATAATACAGTACTGGATAATTCCACAGACAGGTTACGTTGCTCTTCATTACCCCCCACTCCCCTGGGTTCCTTCTTAAATCAATTTGACTTGGTGGAGGCCTGGAGGTGGAAGCATGCGGACAGGAGGGAGTATTCGTGTCACTCTGAGTCACACGGTACTCTGTCTCGTATAGATTTGTGTCTGGTCTCGTCGGATCTACTTTCCATGGTATCAGAGGTTAAATACCTCCCTAGGGCGATATCCGACCATTCTCCTTTGATGGTGGACCTCGCCCTGGGCCCCTCCTCCTCCTATCGGGTGTGGCGACTGAGCCCACTGTGGTTGGCAGATGAGATCGTGGTAAACCAATGTATGATGGAGATGAAATCATACTGGCTACTTAATAAACAGAGTGCATCCGTTTCAGTGGTATGAGATGCCTTTAAGGCCACTACACGTGGCTCTTTTGCTGCGGCGGTTGGTCAGACACGCAAAGCCTCTATGTCCAAGTTGATGGATGCAGAGGGGGCTCTCAGGGAGGCAGAAGCTGCTTATACCGCGACTCCCTCTCCTGAGACACATGCTGCCTGGAAGCATGGGTCCAGAGAATTGGACGTAGTGCTTTTGGAACGCACCCAGAAGAAGCTGTTATACCAGAATCAGCGAATCTTTGAGTTTGGTGACAAGAACAGCCATTTGTTGGCATATCTTTCTAAACCTGACTATCAGCATGCAGCATACCCAGAATTAAGAGCGCAGAGGGCATAGTGGTAGAACAGAACAATGAGATCATGGAAGCCTTTATCTCCTTTTACTCCTCCCTATATGCTACTAGAGCTCACTACACGATTGTGGAATTGGATGACTATCTTGCTGATATTTTGTTGCCCAGACTTCAGACCCAGCAGGCGTCAGATATTGACGCTCCTCTGACAACTGAGGAAATTGGGGAGGCTATCCAGTCCTTTGCCAGAAACAAAACGCCGGGACTGGATGGGTTCCCCATCAAGTGGTATTTGCAATACAAAGATTTGCTTATACCCCATCTAAGTAGGGTATATGATTTTGCTATGAAAACGGGACAGTTACCCCCCTCTATGTCGGAGGAATTGATTGTCCTCATTCCTAAACCACATAAGGATCACCTCCTATGTGAATCTTACAGACCAATATCACTCATCAACTCGGATGTCAAGATTTTGGCCAAGGTGCTCGCCCGGCGATTGAACACAGTTATTACTACCATTATTGGTGCGGACCAAACTGGGTTCATCCCTGGGCGATCGACCTCCATCAACCTGTGGAGATTGTTCACCAATCTTCAGGCCACTCATGCGGAGATGGGTTCCAGGGCTGTTCAGGCCTTGGACGCACACAAGGCACTTGATTCAGTCGAATGGCCTTATCTGCTGGAGGTCCTGGCAAAGTATGGTTTTGGCAGTACCTTCATCAGATGGGTCCAGCTGTTATATTCGAAACCCACTGCTCGACTGAGGGTGAACGCAGCCGTGTCTGATCCCTTTCCGATAAAGAGAGGCACCAAACAGGGGTACCCTCTGTCGCCGTTGCTCTTTGCACTGGCGATAGAGCCCTTGGCAGCACTGATAAGATCTTGCGGGGAGGTTGCGGGACTGACGATTGGGGGTCTGGAGGAGAAGGTGTCTCTTTATGCTGACAACATGTTGATCTATTTGTCGGACCCCCAGTCGTCTCTCCCAGTCCTGCTGGAGATTATTGGCAAGTTTGGGCATTTCTCCGGGTTCCGGGTTAACTGGGACAAGTCCATCCTATTTCAGATTGACCAGGCAGACCCACCCAGACTACCTTCCTTTTGCCCACTACAAATAGTCACCTCCTTCCGATATTTAGGAGTTATGGTACAGCTCCCTATTACCTCTTACGCTAAACTCAATATAGACCCCCTTATAGGGAGAATGAAGACCACATTCAAAACCTGGGCAAATCTCCCACTTTCCTTATTGGGCAGGATTAATATTTTTTAAATGATATTCCTGCCACGATTTCTGTATGTATTGGGTAATTCACCAATATATGTCACTAAGCTTAAATTTAAAGAAATAGACTCCATCCTTACTTCTTTTTTATGGAGGGGGGGAGTAGTCAGGATTGCCAAGACCACCCTCCAGTTACCGGTACTGGAGGGAGGATTGGCCTTACCCTGCCTCCACACCTATTATATTGCCTCACAATTAGCTCATGCACATTGGTGTTTTTTTCCTGACGCCAACAACGCAGCCACTGCCTTGGAGGCTGCTATCCTTACCTCCTATGAATCCCTGCAGAACCTGATTTATCGTATGTCCCTTAGAGGGCAGGAGAGTACGAGTGTCCTGGCAATGACTATAAGGCTTATTAAGCTAACAAAACTACAGTCGTTCACTGACAGTAATACTTACTCGCCGAATACTCCACTCTGGGGGAACCCGACTCTACCAGAGTTCTTCCGCAGATCCGACGGGGGATTCTGGTCGAAAAGGGGGGTAAAAACAATTTTGCATTTATTCTCAGACAATGTGTTTCGTTCTTTTGATGAATTTCGTGGAGATTACAATCTACCACGCACAGCTTACTTCCTCTACCTACAGATACGCCACTATTCATCTCTCCCCGCTGGAACGTATGTTGACCGACTCCTCTCACACCAAGCTAGTTTCTACATATTATAGGTCCCTTCAGCAAAGGCTGAGCAAGACGGCTGCCAGCTGGAGAGCTGATATTCCTGAGCTGACGGAGGAAATCTGGCAGGAGCTTTTGCCCCTCCAGGTTCCCTCTGTCATCTATTCTCGTGATAAAGTAATACAAACTAAATTGTTATACAGATCCTACTTTACTCCATGCTTACTATTTAAACTGAATAGATTGCCCCCTGCATTATGCTCTCGTTGCGGCATGGCTGATGGCACGTTCTTTCATTTAATGTGGGAGTGTGCTCCGATCAGAAAGTTCTGGTCGGAGGTCACTGCCTTCATTAGTTCATTGACACAATTACCTAATGTCTGTAATCCTTTAAGGTGTTTACTGGGCTATATTGATGATGATAGTATATCCGAGAATACACAAACATTTCTGAGAATAGTATTGTTTTATGCTAAAAAAGCAATAACCTTCCATTGGAAGTCTCCATCCTTGCCCACTATTGCCTTCTGGCTCACAAATATTAACCATGCTGTATCATTATACAAACTGACATATGAGGCTAGAGGGTGTCCGAAAAAATTCAGGAAGGTTTGGGCCTACTGGGTTGATTCTGAGAGCACTGTCTCTCCTGCTCCTTAAAAATGTGACTGAATATTGTCTTCCTGATATATGCCAATTGTTTACCAGCTTTCTAAAATACATTTTTTGCACTGTACTGGATTGGGCGATGTTCGCTCCACAATAGTCTGTTTGTTGTGTATTGTATGTCTTGTTTTGAAAAAAAAAAACGTAATAAAAAAAATGTACCTTTAAAAAAAAAAAAATTCGTTCTTTGTACACTATGGTTTGCCCCAACGCATCCACTCCGATCAGGGGAGAGACTTTGAGAGTACCCTCATCAAGAGACTCTTGGATCTGCTTGGCATCAAAAAGTCACAAACCACCACATACCATCGTCAGGGAGATCCTCAGCTAGAGAGATTCAATCGGACCCTCCTGAATAAGCTTGGGACGCTGACTTCGGAACAAAAGCAGCACTGGAGCAAGCATATAGCAGCCATCGTGCATGCTTATAATGGTACCGCAAATGATGCCACAGCTTACTCTCCTTATCTCCTGATGTTTGGACTAGAGGCCCGACTGCCAGTTGACTTGGTCTTCGGTACCTCCTTAGACCATACATCAACAATGTCCCCCAGGAGATATGTGAATCGCCGGCGGAAGACTCTGTAAACGGCCTATGAGAAGGCTCAAGCTGCCTCAGATGCTCGAGGACAGAGAAATAAGAGAAGCTTTGACCTCAGAGTGCTGCTGAGAAATCTGGGTGTTCCTGAAAAGCACAAGTTGGCTTATCGCTGGAAGTCCCAGCCCTACATCATCTGCAAGCAGCTGCCAGGACTACCAGTGTATCAGATCCGGCCAAAGGGTAGCATGGGCCTGCTGAAGACTTGGCATCGCAATCATCTGCTGCCTTTGTCAGAAGCTGTTTGTGTGCCACAACAGCCAGCCTCGCAGTCTGCAACCACAGTTTCACAGAAGTCCTGTTCAATGACCCGGCCTCTGCCTATATCCCTCTATACAGAGTAGGGATGAACCGAACACCCCCCGGTTCGGTTCGTGGCAGAGCATGCGAACGGGCCGAAAGTTCGCGTGAACTTTCGAACACCGTTAAAGTCTATGGGACTCGAACGTCAAAAATCAAAAGTGCAAATTTTAACACCTTCGCGCCCAGCAGACGACTATAAGCGGCCACAATGTGGCTCTACAATGCCGGGAGGCCGTCATTATTTCCTCGTTCCCCGCGCGCGCTCCCGTGCGCGCATCGGGGAACTTCTGTGCTGGCCGTGTCCCTTGGACACAGCCATTCACAGATCGTGGTATATAGCCAATCACAGCGGCTATTTACAGCGCGATCGAGGAGCCCAATGAGAGATGATCTCAAATGTAAACATATGAGATCATCTCTCATTGCCGGCTCTCCCTCCTCACACAGACACCGCGTGTGAGGAGGGAGAGCGATCTGTGAGTGTGTAAGTGAGTTACACAGCTTCTTTCAGTGCCCAATCAGTGCCCAGTCAAAACACAGTCAAAACACAGTGCCCACCTGTGCCATCTGTGCCCACCTGTGCCATCTGTGCCCACCTGTGCCATCTGTGCCCACCTGTGCCACCTGTGCCCACCTGTGCCATCTGTGCCCACCTGTACCCACCTGTCCCACCTGTGCCACCTGTGATCAGTGCACATCTGTGCAATACGTGCTCATCAGTGCCCACCTGTGCCACCTCATCTGTGCCCACCTGTGCCACCTCATCCGTGCCCACCTGTGCCACCTCATCCGTGCCCACCTGTGCAATCAGTGCACATCTGTTCCACCTCATCAATACGCATCTGCCACCTCATCTGTGCCGCCTCATTAGTGCCATCTGTGCCGCCTCATTAGTGCCATCTGTGCCACCTCAGTGCCATCTTTGCCATCAATAAGTGCACATCTGTGCTGCCTCATCAGTGTACATCTGTTCCACCACCTCCGTACCCATCTGTTCCACCACCTCCGTACCCATCTGTGCCACCATCTCAGTACCCATCTGTGCCACCATCTCAGTACCCATCTGCGCCACCTCAGTACCCATCTGCGCCACCTCAGTACCCATCTGTGCCACCTCAGTACCCATCTGTGCCGCCTTATTAGTGCACATCTGTGCAATCAATCAGGGCCCATCTGTGCCACACACCTGTGAAGTCGCATCACCACCGCCAGCAACCAAAAGATGTCAAAAAGGTGTTTTACCGCCGAGGAGGCATACCAAATTCTTTCCACGCCTGAGAGCGACGGGGAGCTGTCTTTTTCAGATTCCGATTCAGGTTCTGAGTCGGACGTAAACTATGAGCCAGTCTTTAGTAGTGGAACAGAGACAGCCTCAGAGGAGGAAGATAGTCGGCCCGCCAAAAGAAGGCGCTCTGCTGAGGCAGCAGTAGCATCCACCAGCACCGCAGTGCCATCCACCAGCACCGCAGTGCCTCAGCCAGAAAAGCCAAGGACCCATGCCGGCTTTCCCTATGCCCTCCAGAACCCCTTGTGGCTTCCTCCTAATTCAGGAGAAGCCAACATTCCCCCTTTCACTGCCCAGCCAGGAGTCCAGGTGAACACGGACAATTTTTCCCCAATCAATTTTTTCAATCTAATTTTTACCGAGGACATGCTAGCCAACATTGTCACCCAGTGCAACCTATATGCCCAGCAATTTATTGCAAGTAATCCTACATCATATTATGCCTGTCCCTTCGAGTGGAGAGACCTGACGGTGGAGGAGTTGAAGGTTTTTTTAGGCCTCACATTTTGCATGGGACTCAACCCAAAAAACACTTTTCATTCCTTTTGGTCCAAACGCCCCATCTATCACATGCCAATATTCTCCAACGTAATGCCCAGAACCAGGTACCTCATGATCATGAGGTTTCTCCACTTCAACGATAACACCCAGTGCCTTCCCCAAAATCACCCAAATTATGACAGGCTTTTCAAAATTCGGCCCTTACTAAATTATTTTTCAGAAGTATTCCCCCAGTTATATACCCCGGACCAACACATATGTGTGGATGAGTCCCTTGTAAAATTTAGTGGCAGGCTTCAAATAAAGCAATTTATCCCCAGCAAAAGGGCCCGCTATGGGGTGAAGGTGTACAAACGCTGTGACCGAGTCACAGGGTACCTGTATGGCTTCCTAGTGTACGAAGGGAAGGACACCCAGCTGCATCCCCCCAATTGCCCAGACTACTTGAGAACAAGTTGTTTGGCAACTCATCAGCCCCCTACTGGAAAAAGGCTACCATTTATATGTAGATAACTTTTATACATCTCTTCCCCTGTTTCGCAACCTTCACCAGAAGAAGACGCCAGCATGTGGCACGGTCAGAAAGAACCGGAAGGGCTTTCCTCAAAGTCTTGTGAATAAGAAGTTGAGAAGAGGAGAGTCGGCAAGTCCGCGAAACCAGGAGGTTCTGGCAGTGAAGTGGAAGGACAGAAGGGATGTATACATGTTATCTTCCATCCACAACGATACCTTCGTGGAAATCCCCAGAAGGAATGGCACCACCATCCAAAAGCCCAAATGCATCCAGGACTACAATTTGTTCATGGGGGGAGTCGACTTTAACGACCAAATGCTGGAACCCTATCTTTCCACAAGACGGACATACCATTGGTATAAAAAAGTAGCAATTTATTTTTTTCATTTGGCCATATATAACTCTTATATTATTTACTGCAAGTCCACCCAAAACCCCCTACCCTTCCTTGGCTACCAGGAGGAAATCACCACTGCCCTGATATTCCAGAATGGCCCACCCCAAAACATCCGATCTGATGTTATGAGTCGACTCTCCGAACGTCACTTTCCCGATAAAGTCCCTCCCACAGCAACAGGCCGACGAGGTAAAAAAAAATGTAAGGTGTGTGCCAGTGGGGGAGTCAGACGAGACACAGTTTATTATTGTGCGGAGTGTCCTTCCCAACCAGGCCTCTGTGTAATTGGCTGCTTTCGCCGTTACCATACTTCACTAAATTATTAGTGAAGTATGGTAAACGTAATCCTCATTGCCTGCCTTCACACCCATAGTTAGATAGTTACATAGTTAGTCAGGTTGAAAAAAGACACAAGTCCATCCAGTTCAACCATAAAAAAAAAAAAAAAAAAATCGTACAATCCCATATACCCAATTCTATACCCACAGTTGATCCAGAGGAAGGCAAAAAACCCCAGAAGATCATGATCCAATTTGCTACAGCTGGGGAAAAAATTCCTTCCTGATCCCCCGAGAGGCAATCGGATATTCCCCGGATCAACTTTACCTATAAATGTCAGTACCCAGTTATATTATGTACATTTAAGAAAGAATCCAGGCCCTTCTTAAAGCAATCTACTGAGCTGGCCAGAACCACCTCTGCAGGGAGTCTATACCACATTTTCACAGCTCTTACTGTGAAAAAACCTTTCCGTATTTGGAGGTGAAATCTCTTTTCCTCTAGACGCAAAGAGTGCCCCCTTGTCCTCTGTGTTGACCGTAAAGTGAATAACTGAACACCAAGTTCACTATATGGACCCCTTATATATTTGTACATGTTGATCATATCCCCCCTTAATCTCCTCTTCTCAAGAGTGAATAAATTCAGTTCCTCTAATCTTTCCTCATAGCTGAGCTCCTCCATCCCTCTTATCAGTTTGGTTGCCCTTCTCTGCACTTTCTCCAGTTCCCCAATATCCTTTTTGAGAACTGGGGCCCAAAACTGAACTGCATATTCCAGATGAGGTATTACTAATGATTTAAACAGGGGCAAAATGATATCTCTCTCTCTGGAGACCATACCTCTCTTAATACAAGAAAGGACTTTGCTCGCTTTGGAAACCGCAGCTTGGCATTGCATGCCATTATTGAGCTTATGATCTACCAAAACCCCCAGATCCTTCTCCACTACGGATCCCCCCAGTTGTACTCCCCCTAGTATGTATGATGCATTCATATTCTTAGCCCCCAAGTGCATAACTTTACATTTATCAACATTAAACCTCATCTGCCACATGGTCGCCCAATTAGACAGAGCATTGAGGTCGGCTTGTAAATTGGCGACATCCTGTAAGGACGTTATTCCATTGCATAGCTTGGTGTCATCTGCAAAGACAGAAATGTTACTTTTAATCTCAGACCCAATATCATTTATAAACATATTAAAAACAGGCACCCCTTATGCTACTGCCTGCTCTGTAACTGACCCTGGCTTGTTATTCGACCACGCTTTTGCCTAACGATTCTGTACTACCTCTGCCTGATCTGGAACTGACCCTGGACTGTTATTCGACCACGCTTCTGCCTAACGATTCTGTACTATCTCTGCCTGGTCTGGAACTGACCTTGGACTGTTTGACCATGCTTTTTGCCTGCCTCTTGGATTGATCTTGTACCCTGCTACTGGACTAGTGGGATTCAACACAGGGGTCTCACATATGTGAGGGGCTCCAGAAAAGTTTTTCTGGATGAAGAAAACAATTTTTTTTGTTTTCTCATCCTAGATTAGGGTCTGGAGACTCGGAGGCTTCAAAGAGATTTGGGTGGGAGAAGCCTCTACCCCTGTCCCCATTCTGTCCTGAACAAGGCCCTACTTCTGCCTGCTGCCTGTAGGACCTATGCCATCATGCCTCTGCCTGTCACATGAACTGACCACACCAAATTGACCTGCCTACTACCAGGACTAATATTTTTGGCACTGCTGACAATATTTCTGCCTGCACTGACCCAGGACTGTTTATGGACAGTATCCCTGCCTGCTGCCTGGACAATTGTGTATGCCATTGCTGACGAAGTCCCTGCCTGCTGCCTGGACCAGTGCTATCCTGCTGTGTAGAACTGCGCTACTAAAACCACAGGTAATCTTTTGTTTACGCTTTGCTCAGCATAATGTATTTTGGGGTGTATTTCTTGGTATGTGCATGCTATGTGTCCCTAGAACATCTGATGGTGTTCCTTGCATGTTGGGCCTCTGTATGTAGACAGGCTGTGTAAAAGTCCCACATGGGGTATCGCAATACTCAGGAGGAGTAGTAGAATGTATTTTGTGGTGTAATTTTTGCTATGTAAATGCTATGTGTTGGAGATATCTTATAAACTGACAACTTAGTGTAAAAAAAATGCGTTTTCATTTTTTTTCCACATTTTCCAAAAACTTCTGGAAAAAAGTGAACCGTTCAAAAGACTCATTATGCCTCATAGATTATACGTTGGGGTGTTAGCTTTCCAAAATGGGGTCATTTTGTGGGTGTTTCCATTGTCCTGGTGCTCCAGGGCCTTAAAAACTATAATAGGTGGTTGAGAAATGAGATGTGTAATTTATGCGCCTAGAATGCCTGAAGGTGCTACTTCAATGTAGGTCCTCTGTATGTGGACAGGCTGTGTAAAAGTCCCACACATGGGGTATCGCCATACTCAGGAGGAGTAGTAGAATGTATTTTGGGGTGTCATTTTTTGCTATGTAAATGCTATGTGTTGGAGATATCTTATAAACTGACAACTTAGTGTAAAAAAAATGCGTTTTCATTTTTTTTCCACATTTTCCAAAAACTTCTGAAAAAAAATTAACCGTTCAAAAGACTCATTATGCCTCATAGATTATACGTTGGGGTGTTAGCTTTCCAAAATGGGGACATTTTGTGGGTGTTTCCATTGTCCTGGTGCTCCAGGGCCTTCAAAACTATAATAGGTGGTTGAGAAATGAGATGTGTAATTTATGCGCCTAGAATGCCTGAAGGTGCTACTTCAATGTAGGTCCTCTGTATGTGGACAGGCTGTGTAAAAGTCCCACACATGGGGTATCGCCATACTCAGGAGGAGTAGTAGAATGTATTTTGGGGTGTCATTTTTGCTATGTAAATGCTATGTGTTGGAGATATCTTATAAACTGACAACTTAGTGTAAAAAAAATGCGTTTTCATTTTTTTCCACATTTTCCAAAGACTTCTGGAAAAAATGAACCGTTCAAAAGACTCATTATGCCTCATAGATTATACGTCGGGGTGTTAGCTTTCCAAAATGGGGTAATTTTGTGGGTGTTTCCATTGTCCTGGTGCTCCAGGGCCTTCAAAATTGTAATAGGTAGTCAACTAGTTAGATGTGTAATTTATGCTCCTAGAACACCTGATGGTGCTCCCTGCATGTTGGGCCTCTGTATGTGGCCAGGCAGTAAAAAAGTCCCACACATGTGGTATCGTAATACTCAGGAGGAGTAGCAGAATGTATTTTGGGGTGTCATTTGTGGTATGCACATGCCATGTGAGAGAAATAAGCTATTACAATGACAATTTTGAGGAAAAAAAAAAAAAAAATCGTAATTTTGCAAAGAATCGTGGGAAAAAATTACAACTTCAAATAACTCACCATGCCTCTTACCTTGGAATGTCTACTTTCCAAAAAGGGGTTATTTGGGGGGCATTTTTACTTTCCTGGCTTGTTAGGGTCTCAAGAAATGAGACAGGCCGCCAGTACATCAGATGTGATAATTTTTTTATGATTTGCACTATAGCTTGTAGACTCTAAAACTTTCACACAGACCAAATAATTTCCCAAAATTTGGGGTTATTTTTATGAAAGATATGTAGCAGTATAAATTGTGGCCAAAATTTATGAAGAAAAATTAATAATTTGCAAAATTTTATCACAGAAACTAAGAAAAAGTTTTTTTTTTCAAAATTTTAGGTCTTTTTTCATTTATAGCGCAAAAAATAAAAAACCCAGAGGTGATCAAATACCACCAAAAGAAAGCTCTATTTGTATGAAAAAAAGGAAAAATAATCATTTGGGTACAGTGTTGCATGACTGAGTAATTGTCATTCAAAGTGTGACAGCATTGAAAGCTGAAAATTGGTCTGGGCAGGAGGGGTGTTTAAGTGCCCAGTAAGCAAGTGGTTAAAGGCTCATATGTAAGTTATTGTCCTAAAAAGTGTTTGGGGACCGGGTCATGCCCCAGGGGACATGTATCAATGCAAAAAAAGTTTTAAAAACATTAGTTTTTTCGGGAGCCGTGGTTTTAATAATGTTTAAAGTGAAAAAATAAAAGTGAAATATTCCTTTAAATATCGTACCTGGGGGGTGTCTATAGTATGCCTGTAAAGAGGCGCATTTGTCCCGTGTTTAGAACAGTCCCTGCACAAAATGAAATTTCTAAAGGAATAAAAGTCATTTAAAACTGCTTGCGGCTGTGATTTAATGTCGGGTCGGCAATATGGATGAAAATTATTGAGAAAAAGAAAAACTGCATGGGTCCCCCCCATCCCATTACCAGGCCCTTTGGGTCTTGTATGGATATTAAGGCAAACCTTGCATCCAAATTAAAAAAAGAAAAGGAGTTGGGCCCCCAGACCCTATATATATATATATATATATATATATATATATATATACAGTGGGTACGGAAAGTATTCAGACCCCCTTACATTTTTCACTTTGTTATATTGCAGCCATTTGCTAAAATCATTTAGGTTCATTTTTTTTTCCTCATTAATGTACACACAGCTCCCCATATTGACAGAAAAACACAGAATTGTTGACATTTTTGCAGATTTATTAAAAAAGAAAAACTGAAATATCACATGGTCCTAAGTATTCAGACCCTTTGCTGTGACACTTATATATTTAACTCAGGTATTGTCCATTTCTTCTGATCATCCTTTAGGATGGTTCTACACCTTTCCGTACCCACTGTATACTCTGAACAGCAGTATACAGGCAGTCCAAACAAGACAGGGACTGTAGGTATGTTCTTAAGTTGAATCTGTTTCCTTTTTTGATAACATAGGGAAGGGATATCACCCCTGTAACATTTGTTTTGCTGTCTGTGCCCCTGTTCAGAAGATTTCACCTCACTTTTTGCCCCAATGACAATTGGATTTAGAAAATTTGGGGTTTTTAGGGAAACAAGGATTGGTGATAAAGCATCAGTGAAGACACCTTTTTCCCATATTAACTCTTACAGGAGAGAATTTCCCTTCCTAGGTGTAGATTTCCCCTCACTTCCTGTTGTCTCCCTCCGTTTGTAAGTAGGAGTCGTTTGTAAGTCGGATGTTTGAAAGTAGGGGACCGCCTGTATATACTATATGTAAATATAAAAATGTGTAGTACTGCGCCAATCCTATAATAGAAAACTAGTTATGTGCAGCCAACCACTCAAAATCAGACAGGAAAAGGTTAAATAAATATTTAAAAAGTGTGGCGCCAATGAATGATGAGGAAGAACCTCAACCGTGCAATATACTGAAATAAGTATATGTAAATTTTTAAATTGAACACAATGTAGTGATAAATATACCCTGTGACATGTGCATAATATACAATTTACATGAAAATACCATATAGCATAAAACGATGCCTCATCCACCTGTCTCTACTGACAGTCAGCAGGTGGTGAACCAATAGCTATATCGTGCATATACAAACAAAACAAACAAAACTTAATTCCAATGGGTGTCAAGTTCATATGGGGTAACTTTGATGAGTGTCTGCCAATATAATGGTCATACACTAAAGGAAAGTTCCAGCAAAGAATCTCCCGAAGAACTTGGGATAACCTTATGCGTATACCGGGAAGTATGTTGGATGTAGTAGACCACTAGGTATATACTTTCACCCGGGAGTGCCTTCACCATGGATCCATAAAGGAGAAAGGGATACTCTTACCAGCTATGATGGATCCAATGCGCCGTACGGCGGATGGATCTTTCAGGCTTTGTCTCTACCAGAGACAGGGGAGCGACAACCGGAGTCTGTAGAATGCCTCCTCTTAGAGCTGGCAGCACTTCTATTTTATCAAGAACGATCCAATCCCAAATCGAAAAGCACCTCAATAGGTCATAGCCATGAAAAACAGGGAAAAGATTCTCCACATGGTGTAAATCCAAAAATGATTTATTAAAACATCCGTTTTAAAGTTCAAGCAATGTGAACACTCGGTAAAAATTCTTAAAAAGCAAATATATAAAAAGCAAAATATGAGAAAAGCCACGACACTCCAGAGCACAGCAGTACAAAAACGAAGACAGCGTGGTCAAGTCAGCTGGAGCTGGTGTATTGTCCGACCGGTTTCGTCTTAACAGACATCTACTGGGAAAAACAGTAGATGTCTGTTAAGACGAAACCGGTCGGACAATACACCAGCTCCAGCTGACTTGACCACGCTGTCTTCGTTTTTGTACTGCTGTGCTCTGGAGTGTCCTGGCTTTTCTTATATTTTGCTTTTTATATATTTGCTTTTTAAGAATTTTTACCGAGTGTTCACATTGCTTGAACTTTAAAACGGATGTTTTAATAAATCATTTTTGGATTTACACCATGTGGAGAATCTTTTCCCTGTTTTTCATGGCTATGACCTATTGAGGTGCTTTTCGATTTGGGATTGGATCGTTCTTGATAAAATAGAAGTGCTGCCAGCTCTAAGAGGAGGCGTTCTACAGACTCCGGTTGTCGCTCCCCTGTCTCTGGTAGAGACAAAGCCTGAAAGATCCATCCGCCGTACGGCGCATTGGATCCATCATAGCTGGTAAGAGTATCCCTTTCTCCTTTATGGATCCATGGTGAAGGCACTCCCGGGTGAAACTATATACCTAGTGGTCTACTACATCCAACATACTTCCCGGTATACGGATAAGGTTATCCCAAGTTCTTCGGGAGATTCTTTGCTGGAACTTTCCTTTAGTGTATGACCATTATATTGGCAGACACTCATCAAAGTTACCCCATATGAACTTGACACCCATTGGAATTAAGTTTTGTTTGTTTTGTTTGTATATGCACGATATAGCTATTGGTTCACCACCTGCTGACTGTCAGTAGAGATAGGTGGATGAGGCATCGTTTTATGCTATATGGTATTTTCATGTAAATTGTATATTATGCACATGTCACAGGGTATATTTATCACTACATTGTGTTCAATTAAAAAATTTACATATACTTATTTCAGTATATTGCACGGTTGAGGTTCTTCCTCATCATTCATTGGCGCCACACTTTTTAAATATTTATATACTATATGGCCTGCCCTATATACTCTGCAGAAAATTGGGCCTTAGGTGTTGGTGGTACCAGAACACTGTAAGCCCTCACAGTTACTCTTGGTGGGCGCTGGAATGGGCCCTGCTGTGAAATATTATATCAAGAATTGTAATCACATGCCCCTGTTCAATAGGGGCAGAAAAATTGGGCCTTAGGCAGTGGTGGTGGTGGCACAACACTGTAAAGCCTCACAGATACTCTTGTTGAGCGCAGGAGCGAGCCCTGCTGCGAAATATTACAGCAAAAATTGTAATTACAAGCCCCTGTTAAACAGGGGCAGAAAAATTGGGTCTTAGGCAGTGGTGGTGGTGCCACAACACTGCAACCCCTCACAGATACTCTAGTTGAGCGCAGGAGCGAGCCCTGTTGGGAAATATTACAGCAAAAATTGTAATTACACGCCCCTGTTAAACATGGGCAGAAAAATTGGGCCTTAGGCACTGGTGGTTGAGCCACAACACTGCAACCCCTCACAGATACTCTAGTTGAGCGCAGGAACGAGCTCTGCTGCAAAATATTACAGCAAAAATTTGAATTACACGCCCCTGTTAAACCGGGGCAGAAAAATTGGGCCTTAGCCACTGGTGGTGGTGCCCAGAAACAAAAATGTTCTTAGAAGATATAAACATGAACATTGAGGAGGAATAGGATAGTCACTTAGTATAACAGGATAGTCACTCAGCATCAGCATAGGCAGTCTTCAAGGGATCTCACATTCAATAAAAAAATTAATCGGTTACATCAGCATCAGGTGCTTGGTAGCTGGTGATCCAAGACTGATTCATTTTTATGAAGGTGAGCCGATCAACTGAGTCTGTGGACAGGCGCACTCTGTGATCGGTTACAAAGCCTCCAGCAGCACTGAATGTGCGTTCAGATAGACCGCTAGATGCAGGACAGGCCAGTAGCTCAATTGCATACTGTGCAAGCTCTGGCCGGTGATCCATCCTCAAGACCCAGTAACCCAGTGGATTTTCAGTTGGAAAGGTCTCCAAGTCTGATCTTGCCCCAAGGTATTCCTGCACCATGTAAATCAGACGCTGACGATGGTTGCTGGAACAGATCAGACCTTGGGGCTGCAGATTAAAAAATTGTCTGAACGCATTGGTCAGACGGCCACCTTCTCCACCGCTCTTTCTGTGACTGACCGAAGCCTCAGCAACACATTGTCCAGGACCAGGAAATTGTAACCTCCCAGGCTCTGGAAACGCATTGCAAAAACCTTTCTGCAAGGCCTCTCGAAGATGTTTCATCCTCTGCTCCCTCTGCGAAGGCTGGATAAGTTCCACAACCTTACCCTTTTAATTTTGGATCAAGAAGGGTTGCCAGCCAGTACTGATCCCTCTCCTTGATACCACGAATCCGAGGGTCCTTTCGCAGGCTTGGTAGGATCAGGGAGGCCATGCAGCATAAGTTTGCTGAGGCATTCGGTCCGGAGTCCTCTGGGTCACTAAAGACGACATGATCCACAGCCACCTCCTCCCAGCCACGTACAAGTCCATGGATTTCTGGGGACTGAAAATGATCCCTTGAAGACTGCTGCTGATGCTGAGTGCTCGGCTCCACCTCCATGCTGACACAATCCTCATCCTTCTCATCCTCCTCTTCCTGTGTGATCGGCGGGCCCGCAGGTATACTGTCTGGATAAAGGGGGCCTTGAGAGGTAAGGAAGTCCTCCTCTTCCTCCCTCTTTTCTGCCTCAAGTGCCCTGTCCATTATTCCACGCAGCGTGTGCTCCAACAAGAAGACAAGAGGGACAGTATCACTGATGCATGCACTGTAACTGCTCACCATCCTCGTGGTCTCCTCAAATGGTGACAGGACAGTGCATGCATCCTTGACCATTAGCCATTGGCGTGGTGAAAAAAAGCCAAGCTCCCCTGACCCTGTCCTGGTGCCATACGCGCACAGGTACTCATTGATGGCCCTCTGCTGCGTGTGCAGCTGCTGCAGCATTGCCAACGTTGAGTTCCACCTGGTGGGCATGTCACAGATGAGGCGGTTCTTGGGCAGGTTGCATTCCTTTTGAAGGTCAGCCAGCCAAGCACTGGCATTATATGACTGGCGGAAATGCCCACAGACTTTCCTGGCCTGCCTCAGGGGATCCTGTAAGCCGGGGTACCTGCACAAGGACCGCTGCACCACCAAATTAAGGGCGCAAGCCGAACAGGGTACATGGGTCAAGTGTCCCTGTCAGAGTGCAATGTCATTGTCCCAAACCACCATTCCTGGCTGAAGCTGGCGTGGCGTCAACCACCTCTAAGCCTGCCCCTGCAGAGCTGACATAATCTCTGCCCCAGTGTGGCTCCTGTTCCCTAAGCAGACCAACTCAAGCATCGCATGGCATCTTCTTGCCCGAGTGCTTGCGTAGCCCCTCAAACGCCTACGGAACTCCGCTGGTTCCGAGTACATATCGGCAGAGGAAGAGGCCATAGAGGAAGAAGAAGAGGAGGGGTGGAGGAGAGAGGTGTGGCAGAATCACCACTACTAGCATTTTGGAGGCGTGGTTGCGGAACAAGCTCCAACAATACTGCCCCTGTCCTGCATCCTTCCCAGCTGCCAGCAGAGTTACCCAGTGCGCCGTGAAAGAAAGGTAACGTCTCTGTCCATGCCTGCTGGACCATGAGTCAGCGGTAATATGCACCTTACCGTTGACTGCCCTGTCCAACGAGGCCAAGAGATTGCCTTCCACATGCCGGTTGAGAGCCGGAATGGCCTTCCGAGAACAAAAATGGCGTTTGGGAACCTGCCACTGAGGTACCGCACATTCCACAAATTCGCGAAAGGGGGCAGAGTCTACCAGCTGAAAAGGCAGCAGTTGGAGTGCTAGCAATTTAGCCAGACTAGCATTCAGCCGCTGAGCATGTGGATGGCTGGGACCGAATTTCTTTTGACAGTTTAGCAACTGGGGTAGGGAAATTTGCCTGCTACAATCGGATTTAGGTGTACCGCTAGCAGATTGCCCGCAATTGCTTGGGACACCTACAGTGGGTGCCACCGATATTGTATATCTATCGCGCTCCCATCGCCGAGATTCTCAGCGACAGGAGTGCCGAGATCTCGGCAACAGGGTGCCGACATCCCGCGCTCGCTGCAATAGCGAGAGGGAGACGCGACACTGTATTGAACGGGATCCGACGTAGATTCCCGCCAATACCAGGCACTGCATTTGGTATGAATCCTGAGCGGGAACTCCACGCCAATTTTTAAAGAAAAAAAACGGCGTGGGTTCCCCCTCCAGGAGCATACCAGGCCCTTGGGTCTGGTCTGGATTTGAAGGGGAACCCTACGCCGAAAAAATGGCGTGTTGGTCCCCCTCGAGGTCCAAACCAGACCCTTATCCGAGCACGCAACCTGGCAGGCCGCAGGGGAAGAGGGGGGGACGAGAGAGCGGCCCCCCCTCCCTCCTGAACCGTACCAGGCCGCATGCCCTCAACATGGGGGGTTTGGTGCTCTGGGGCAGGGGGGCGACCTGCGGCACCCCCACCCCAGAGCACCCTGCTCCCATGTTGATGAGGACAGGGCCTCTTCCCGACAACCCTGGCCGTTGGTTGTCGGGGTCTGCGGGCGGGGGGCTTATCGGAATCCGGGAGCCCCCCCACCCTATGTGAATGAGTATGGGGTACATCGTACCCCTACCCATTCACCTGGTGGAAAAAATGGCAATAAAAACACTACACAGTTTTTAAAAGTATTTTATTGCACAGCTCCGGGGGTCTTCTTCCGACTTCCGACTTCGGGGGTCTCCGGTGTCGTCGCCGCGCTCTCCGGTTCTTTCTTCTGCCGGGCCACCGCTATCTTCTTACAACTCTTTTGCTAGCGGGGCCCGGTCTTCTCCGTCGCCTTCTCCCCTCTTCTTCCCTCCGGTTCTTTCTTTCTTCCGCTGGGCCTCCGCTAACTGCTTTTAGCTCTTTTGCTAGCGGAGGCCCGATCTTCTCTGTCCCCTTCTCCCCTCTTCTCCGGTTCTTTCTTTCTTCCGCCGGGCCTCCGCTAACTTCTTTTAGCTCTTTTGCTAGCGGAGGCCCGGTCTTCCCCGTCGTCTCGTCCGGCTCTCCGTTGTCCTTCTGCCGGCCCCTCCACTACCTTCTTGTAGCTCTTTTGCTAGTGGAGGGGCCGGTCTTCTCCGTCGTCGCCGTCGGCGTCTTCTTCCCTCTTCTCCTCCTCGATGTTGACTCGTCGCTTCCTCTCGCAGTAATGCTAAATCTTCGGTCCGCAGAGATTAATATAGGCTTCTCATGACGTCACAGTCACATGTTTCCATGACGTCACAGTCACATGCTCCGGGGCCACCCGGAGCATGTGACTGTGACGTCATGAGAAGCCTATATTAATCTCTGCGGACCGAAGATTTAGCATTACTGCGAGAGGAAGCAACGAGTCAACATCGAGGAGGAGAAGAGAGAAGAAGACGCCGACGGCGACGACGGGAAGACCAGCCCCTCCACTAGCAAAAGAGCTACAAGAAGTTAGTGGAGGGGCCGGCAGAAGGACAACGGAGAGCCGGACGAGACGACGGGGAAGACCGGGCCTCCGCTAGCAAAAGAGCTAAAAGAAGTTAGCGGAGGCCCGGCGGAAGAAAGAAAGAACCGGAGGGAGGAAGAGGGGAGAAGGCGACGGAGAAGACCGGGCCCCGCTAGCAAAAGAGTTGGAAGAAGATAGCGGTGGCCCGGCAGAAGAAAGAACCGGAGAGCGCGGCGATGACACCGGAGACCCCCCGAAGTCGGAAGAAGACCCGTGGAGCTGTGCAATAAAATACTTTTAAAAACTGTGTAGTGTTTTTATTGCCATTTTTTTCCACCAGGTGAATGGGTAGGGGTACGATGTACCCCATACTCATTCACATAGGGTGGGGGGGCCCCTTTAATAAAGGGGGCTCCCGGATTCCGATAAGCCCCCCGCTCCACAGACCCCGACAACCAACGGCCAGGGTTGTCGGGAAGAGGCCCTGTCCTCATCAACATGGGGGCAGGGTGCTCTAGGGTGGGGGGGCCGCAGGTCGCCCCCCTGCCCCAGAGCACCAAACCCCCCATGTTGAGGGCATGCGGCCTGGTACTGTTCAGGAGGGAGGGGGGCCGCTCTCTCGCCCCCCCTCTTCCCCTGCGGCCTGCCAGGTTGCGTGCTCGGATAAGGGTCTGGTTTGGACCTCGAGGGAGACCTTCAAATCCAGACCAGACCCAAGGGCCTGGTATGCTCCTGGAGGGGGAACCCACGCCGTTTTTTTTCTTTAAAAATTGGCGTGGAGTTCCCGTTCAGGATTCATACCAAATGCAGTGCCTGGTATTGGCGGGAATCCACGTCGGATCCCCGTCTATCGGCAATGCGTGTCGCTCACCGTGAAAGGAACATTTTTCCTTTCCCGATGACGAGACAGCTCGGCGCTGGCTCTCGCGACAGAGCTCATAGGGTGTCAATCTCGCCGCTAGAAGCGGCGAGATTGACACAATATCGGCGGCACCTACTGTAATTCTACAACTCCATTCCTCTCAGTGCAGGTTTCTGAGAGGACTGAAGGTATAGTGGGGTTAGAGATCCCAGCTGATGAGGAGCAAGGAGAAGTCCGTCTTGTTCTTTGGTGTGGGTATTTTAAGTACTGTTGCCAACGGACTGCATGGGAGGTTGACATATGTCTGGTCAAGCAAGTGGTGCCCAAGCGGTTGCTGTTTTGGCCACACTTGATACGCTTCAGACATATGTTGCAAACAGCAACGGTGCGATCTGCTGCACACATCTCAAAAAAGGCCCACACCAAAGAACTTTTCAAAATACGCGGGGAGTCAGCAGCGCCCTGCACATGCGTAGCTCTGCGGTGTGATGCAGTTAGGTGGCTGCCCTTAAGCTGGCCCCTGGAGGGCATCCTGCCTCGTTGGAGATGTGCCTTTGCCCCCTCCTCCTCTCTTCTATCAGGCACCCACGTAGAGTCAGTGACCTCATCATCCCCTCCCTCCTCATCACTGGAACAAACTTGTCAGTATTCTGCAGCTGGGGGAACATGACTGCCAGTTTCTTGTCCTTCTTGGGCACCCCCTCTCTCTGGGCTCACATTACTGCCTTCATCCTCAACCTGGGTACCATCATCGGAGCCTTCAAAATGCTGCGCATCCTCCTGCAGCATGTACCCGACACTGTGGTCGAATAGTTGGGGGGACTCCTCAAGACATGATGATGGGGCTAGGGAAGGAGTGGCAGATGCCATTGAGCCGATGGAATAGGTCGGTTTGGCAGCTGCATGGCAGCCAAACTAACCTGAACCTGGGTGACAGAGAATGAGGAGGATGAGGATGGCTTTGTGATCCACTCTACCAACTCTTCTGCATGTTGTGGCTCAACACAGCCAGCTGTCGAAAAAAAAGGACTAGCGTGCCCCACGGCCACGTGCTGAGGATGCACCGTGTCAATGACCAGCACTGTTGGCTGTAGACAGAGCCTGCTTGCCCTCTTTTAGTGTGAGCATCTACCTTTCCTTGGTGGCCTTCCAGACATGCTGTAAAATTAGATTAGCAAAACCCTGCCTGAAGTTTACTAGAAAAATTACACCAGAAATGGCCTGCAGTTGGGTATAGGCTTGGCTAGACTAGAATGCAGTGTTTCTATATGTAGGAGACTGTATATATATTTTATGCACTGCAGATCACTGAATCACCTGCCTGGCCTGCCTGCCTGAAAGTGTAATTGAAAACGTACACCAGGAATGGCCTGTAGTCAGGTATAGGCTTGGCTAGACTAGAAATCAGTGGATATATATGTAGGAGACTGTATATATATTTTTATGCACTGCAGATCACTGAATCGCCTGCCTGAAAGTGTAATTGAAAACATACACCAGGAATGGCCTGCAGTCAGGTATAGGCTTGGCTAGACTAGAATGCAGTGGATATATATGTAGGAGACAGTATATATATATGTTATGCACTGCAGATCACTGAATCACCTGCCTGGCCTGCCTGCCTGAAAGTGTATTTGAATACGTACACCAGGAATGGCCTGTAGTCAGGTATAGGCTTGGCTAAACTAGAATGCAGTGGATATATATGTAGGAGACTGTATATATATTTTATGCACTGCAGATCACTGAATCAATATTAATTCCAAATGTTCATATTATTCAATGATGCAAAATCTGTGATAAACTTGATCCAATCCACTTACAATTACAATTACACTTTCAGGCAGGCAGGCGATTCAGTGATCTGGTAAATAGACAATCTCGCGCTCAAATTTAAAAATAAATGATAAATAATAATAAGCTGCTACCCCAAATTCCAGAAATATGAAACAAACATGTAAAAAATTGTGCATGCACCCAGTGCATGTGTAGAGGGGGCGCTAACCACTGTGTTGGAATTAAATAACACCTGTTATTGGAGTGTGTGGTACCCACCGCATTACCCATGAGTTAGAGCATGGGGCGGGATTTATTTAATATGCGGGTTTTGGTTGTGCCAGTTATTATAGGTTTGTTTTAAATTCATGCAATATTAATTGTATTAATGTGGAATGACTCTAGTACTTTACGATTGTATGTATACAACATGTAAGAACCGGAACTGAGGCTGTGCTAGCATTGGTACGTCCCCTTTCCTCTGTTGTGATTGACTGACATTTACATAAATAGTCAAAGATACGTAGCTCCGCACGCTTCCTGATGACGTGCAACACGAAACAGCTGTCGAGGCGACGCTAGGCTACGCTCCTGACGACACTTCCGGTCCCGTTGGTTCTGTCCTCAAGGAAGGTGGAACGCACGCCGGATCGGATCTTTCGATCGGATCGTTCCTCCTTGAGCGCGAGATTGTCTATTTACCACATTATTGAAATATTTCTATACATCTTAGAAACATTTTTAATCTACGCAGCTATGGATGTATTTAACTTTATGAAGGGTCGGTAGACCAATATTGAAGAAATATTCCAGCAAACACCAAACCCAAATATGGATATAGAAAAGGGGTTCAAACAACTCCAATATGATATGGAGAAACAAATTAGACTATGGTGGGACATAGCCTCATTTGAGATGTACATAGGGAAGAATCTCACCCCCAGGAGGCTGAGATGGGATGTTAATCCAAGTGATGGTGCGGAAAACTTGTCACTCTTAGATGAATGGTTCCAGTTTTGCAATGGCTGCGAACAAAAGTTGTTGCAGCTGATGATTAGAAGGCGTAAAGCCAAAAATGTACTGGTAGAGGCTAACATCATCGACCTCAAAAACAAAATGGAGCCCTTCATGGGTACTAAAGAATATTTGGACAAGGCACAGAGTCTGCAGACTCATCTGTCCAAATATGATGGAGAAATTAAACAAAAAAAGTAAAAAAAGTACCAGAGAGATATTAAGGATTAACAAGAAAATAAGGTCTATAAATGGCAGGAGGACATAGAACTCTACAACTCCACAGAACCTTCAGTGGAGAGGGACATGGAAGTACACAATGTAGTTTCTCAGTCAGTAAAACATTTTAAAAATAAAACACACACTCCTAAGAAAACTAAACCTGCACCCAACAAAGGGCAAGGTACATATGGCAACAGGGGGTATCCTCTACCACCCCCCAATGGGGTAATTACCCTCCACCCAATGACTATTATCATAGTCCTTATTCAGTACCTACTCACAATAGGTACGGGCCTCTGGACAATAGGCCTAATGACTATGGGTATCCCTACTACCAACAGGGAACCAATCAATATCAACCTAGACCTCCTAGAGGTAACCATAGAGGTAACTACAGAGGGAGGCCCATACCTTACCAAAATAACTACCAACAGGGGGGGGAATGGAGGGGATGGAAAGAGCCTTACAAAATTCCACCTACCACACCCCATTATCCGAAAGAGTATTTAGAAAAAGAGGTAGAAGAGGGGGAGCCCGAAAGAAAAAGACCAAGGGACAGTTAAATGGAGGAATTTTCAACCTGGCAGGTACATCTTTTTTAGAAAGTGAACTACAAGTTTTAACCCAAGGTCTCAAATTTGCACCTGACATAAATCATAACAAATTTGAATTGTTCATTGATGTTGAAAGATATGTAAGAAAATTAAATATAAAAAAACATTTTGCGTCCCAAAATTCTGCCTGTCTTCCAGTGACAGATTCAGACAGATACAAACATAGTGGTTTGAGGAACAATTCTACATTCAATCCTCAAAAGGGAACACATCATCATGTAGAAGTGTTCAAACGTATGGTGCAGGATGAAATAAAATCATTAGAATACAAGAAGGCCAGAACCAACCACTCTATAGTGGAAGGGATCCAACAATTAGAACAGAACAAAAATATAGTAATCCGCCCTGCGGACAAAGGTGGGGGGGGTAGTAATACTCACCAAGGAAGACTATTATGGGGAGATCCAAAGATTATTAAAAGATAATACTACCTACAAACCACTGACATCCAATCCTTTGGTCAGGTTAAAATCTGAGCTTAATCATTGGATTGACAGGGGTGTTAACCAAAATATTTTGGATACTAAAGAAGCTTTATATTTATCATCACGAGTACCAAGGACTCCAGTGTTATATATAGTACCCAAGATTCATAAGAACAAGGAACAACCTCCAGGCCGCCCGATTATTAGCGGGATCGGTTCACTATATTCCAGGGTGGGAGAGTACTTGGACATCTTTCTACAACCCTTTGTGACACGGGGAAGATCATATCTGAAGGACAGCCGGGAGCTCATCAAATCCCTCTCTGATATAGAAGTGACAGAAGCCACCATTATGGTAACTGTGGACATAGAGTCCTTATATACTAACATCAAGCAGGAGGATGCATTAGTAGCAGTGCAGTCAGCTTTGACCATTGACTCCCAGTTAAAGAAAGCTCAGATACAGTATTTGGTTTATGGATTGGAGATGGCAATGGGTAACAATTATTTTTGGGCCCAAGGCAACTTTTACAACCAAATCAAGGGGGTTGCAATGGGGGCTCGTTATGCCCCTAGTGTGGCTAATTTGGTCTTGAATAAGTGGGAAGGGGAATCCATCTACAAGGTGAACCAACAATCACTACTTTTCTACAAAAGGTACATCGACGATGTAATACTATTATGGGAGGGATCCCAAACTACATTACAAGTATTTTTAAAGGGCCTCAATTGTAACCAATATGGACTCAGGTTCACAGCTGAGTTTAGTTTGGAAACTATTAACTATCTGGATCTCACCCTTATTAAAAAAGATGGCAGGATTGGCACGAGGACGTTCTTCAAGGCCACAGACAGAAACGGCTTTGTGCCAACAACCAGCTGCCACCATCCTCAATGGTTGGGAGCTATTCCCAAGGGACAGTATATGCGACTTCGTCGCAACTGTGCCGTAGATGCAGATTTTAAGACCCAAGCTGCAATTCTCACAGAGAGGTTTTATGAGAAGGGATATAGCCATGGAAACCTTGACAGAGCCAAGAAACAAGTGTTTGGTATGGATAGGCAGTCTCTTCTAGAGTCCAAGAAGAAAGCCCCCTTTACGGGAGAGTTGCTCTTCATTTCGGGTTTTCACAGACAATACAAAAGTGTAGAAAAGGTATTCAAAAAATTCTGGCCCATCCTTCTTAAAGACAGGGACCTTGCATCAGTGCTACCCTTAAAGCCTAAATTTATCTATAGGAAAGCACCTGGTTTGAGGAACATCATTGCGCCTAATGTACCAGACCCCCCGGAAAAACCCCCCACCTTTCTGGATGGGTCTGGATTTCATTACTGCACAAGATGCAAAGCCTGTCGTACCACCACTAGATGCTCCAAGAAACTAACTAAATTTAAATCTATGGTTACTCAAGAAGAATTCAAAATTAAACCCTTGATCACTTACTACTCCAAATACGTCACATACGTTTTGGAATGTCCCTGTTCTTTCCAATATGTGGGGCACACCACTCGGGAGCTCAGGGTGAGAATAAATGAACATGTAGCAAATAAAGTCATTGGTTTTCCCAACCATAGCGTATCGCGTCATTTTTCACAATACCACAATAGGGACCCTCGCCAGATGGTCTTTTATGGCATTGAAAGAGCGATACAAAATTGGAGAGGAACAGATCTTAAGAAAGCTATTTCTCAAAATGAGACCCATTGGTTGTATCGCTTGTCCACGAGGCAGCCTCAGGGTCTCAATATAGATCTGGACCTCAATTGTTTTTTGACCAATGAATGAATTCATATCCAGGAACTATATGTTATATAGCTGGGATACAGCAGGTGCTACGGATACGTTATATTGTTATTGTTATTTTTATTATTTTACAATTTTTTTACTATCACGCATTATGGATATATCAATTATCAGCCATTTTTAATATTTCAATACATTTAACCAGCGCAACCTTAACCAACAACCAGGGAGTGTGTGGTACCCACCCCAATACCCATGAGTTAGAGCATGGGGCGGGATTTATTTAATATGCGGGTTTTGGTTGTGCCAGTTATTATAGGTTTGTTTTAAATTCATGCAATATTAATTGTATTAATGTGGAATGACTCTAGTACTTTACGATTGTATGTATGCAACATGTAAGAACCGGAACTGAGGCTGTGCTAGCATTGGTACGTCCCCTTTCCTCTGTTGTGATTGACTGACATTTACATAAATAGTCAAAGATACGTAGCTCTGCACGCTTCCTGATGACGTGCAACACGAAACAGCTGTCGAGGCGACGCTAGGCTACGCTCCTGACGACACTTCCGGTCCCGTTGGTTCTGTCCTCGAGGAAGGTGGAACGCACGCCGGATTGGATCTTTCGATCGTTCCTCAGGATCGTTTCTCCCGATCGGATCCCTACGCCCCGCTTGTACCAAGCTATCCAGCCTCAGTGCCGGGTCTGTGGCACTGTAACAAGTAAGGGGGCATTTGTCTGTCCACTTTGTATGTTTTATCCATTAAAACGGTATTACACTATTGCCGGCTTTCTCTCCTACATGTTCCGCACATCCACGCCTGAGTCTCTAAGAGGCAGGAATTCTCAGTTATACCATTGACATCTCTATCCATTTAGCAAGTGGGACTTGCAACAAGCATTATTGACTCCTTTTTAATTAAATGAGTCAACATGATCTGGTAAGCGGCCAATCTCCTTATAGCACTATTGGGTGTTACACATTAAGATTTGCTGAAGGCTTTCACTACAAGATAATGTTTGGATTGGATCAAGTTTATCACAGATTTTGCATCATTGAATAATATGAACATTTGGAATTAATATTGTTTATTCATATGGACATTGAATGAGGACATTTTATGAACATTGTCACAACCAATATTTTGACACACATCACTAGGTGTGTCAATTATTTAGGTGGTTTCCAGTTTAACTGAGCTATAGCATTAGAGCTGCAGTGAGCAGAATCTGATTGCAATTTATTTTGGGTTGATATTATAAAAATTTTAGTTTTTTTGTTATATTAGGTATTTGTATTACATATTCACAGGTGTTATTTAATTCCAACACAGTGGTTAGCGCCCCCTCTACACATGCACTGGGAGCATGCACAATTTTTTACATGTTTGTTTCATATTTCTGGAATTTGGGGTAGCAGCTTATTATTATTTATCATTTATTTTTCAATTTGAGAGCGAGATTGTCTATTTACCAGATCACTGAATCGCCTGCCTGCCTGAAAGTGTAATTGAAAACGTACACCAGGAATGGCCTGTAGTCAGGTATAGGCTTGGCTAGACTAGAATGCAGTGGATATATATGTAGGAGACTGTATATATGTTTTATGCACTGCAGATCACTAAATCACCTGCCTGGCCGGCCGGCCTGCCTGCCTGAAAGTGTAATTGAAAACGTACACCAGGAATGGCCTGTAGTTAGGTATAGGCTTGGCTAGACTAGAATGCAGTGTATATATATGTAGGAGTCTGTATATATATTTTATGCACTGCAGATCACTGAATCGCCTGCCTGCCTGAAAGTGTAATTAAAAACATACACCAGGAATGGCCTGTAGTCAGGTATAGGCTTGGCTAGACTAGAATGCAGTGGATATATATATGTAGGAGACTGTATATATATTTTTATGCACTGCAAATCACTGAATTGCCTGCCTGAAAGTGTAATTGAAAACGTACACCAGGAATGGCCTGCAGTCAGGTATAGACTTGGCTAGACTAGAATGCAGTGGCTATTTATATAGGAGACTGTATATATATTTTATGCACTGCAGATCACTGAATCACCTGCCTGCCTGCCTGAAAGTTTAATTGAAAACGTACACCAGGAATGGCCTGCAGTCAGGTATAGGCTTGGCTAGACTAGAATGCAATGGATATATATGTAGAAGACAGTATATATATTTTATGCACTGCAGATCACTGAATCACCTGCCTGGCCTGCCTGCCTGAAAGTGTATTTGAATACGTACACCAGGAATGGCCTGTAGTCAGGTATAGGCTTGGCTAGACTAGAATGCAGTGGATATATATGTAGGAGACTGTATATATATTTTATGCACTGCAGATCACTGAATCACCTGCCTGGCCTGCCTGCCTGAAAGTGTAATTGAAAACGTACAGCAGGAATGGCCTTTAGTCAGGTTTAGGCTTGGCTAGACTAGAATGCAGTGGATATATATGTAGGAGACTGTATATATATTTTTATGCACTGTAGATCACTGAATCACCTGCCTGCCTGAAAGTGTAATTGAAAACGTACACCAGGAATGGCCTGTAGTCAGGTATAGGCTTGGCTAGACTAGAATGCAGTGGATATATATGTAGGAGACAGTATATATATTTTATGCACTGCAGATCACTGAATCACCTGCCTGGCCTGCCTGCCTGAAAGTGTATTTGAATACGTACACCAGGAATGGCCTGTAGTCAGGTATAGGCTTGGCTAGACTAGAATGCAGTGGATATATATGTAGGCGACTGTATATATATTTTATGCACTGCAGATAACTGAATCACCTGCCTGGCCTGCCTGCCTGAAAGTGTAATTGAAAACGTACACCAGGAATGGCCTGTAGTCAGGTATAGGCTTGGCTAGACTAGAATGCAGTGGATATATATGTAGGAGACTGTATATATATTTTATGCACTGCAGATCACTGAATCGCCTGCCTGCCTGAAAGTGTAATTGAAAACGTACACCAGGAATGGCCTGTAGTCAGAAATAGGCTTGGCTAGACTAGAATGCAGTGGATATATATGTAGGAGACAGTATATATATATTATGCACTGCAGATCACTGAATCACCTGCCTGGTCTGTCTGCCTCAAAGTGTAATTGAAAACTTACACCAGGAATGGCCTGTAGTCAGGTATAGGCTTGGCTAGACTAGAATGCAGTGGATATATATGTAGGAGGCTGTATATATATTTTATGCACTGCAAATCACTGAATCACCTGCCTGCCTGCCTGAAAGTGTAATTGAAAACGTACACCAGGAATGGCCTGTAGTCAGGTATAGGCTTGGCTAGACTAGAATGCAGTGGATATATATGTAGGAGGCTGTATATATATTTTATGCACTGCAAATCACTGAATCACCTGCCTGCCTGCCTGAAAGTGTAATTGAAAACGTACACCAGGAATGGCCTGTGGTCAGGTATAGGCTTGGCTAGACTAGAATGCAGTGGATATATATGTAGGAGATTGTATATATATTTTTATGCACTGTAGATCACTGAATCACCTGCCTGGCCTGCGTGCCTGCCTGAAAGTGTATTTAAATACGTACACCAGGAATGGCCTGTAGTCAGGTATAGGCTTGGCTAGACTAGAATGCAGTGGATATATATGTAGGAGTCTGTATATATATTTTATGCACTGCAGATCACTGAATCGCCTGCCTGAAAGTGTAATTGAAAAAATACACCAGGAATGGCCTGTAGTCAGGTATAGGCTTGGCTAGACTAGAATGCAGTGGATATATATGTAGGAGACAGTATATATATTTTATGCACTGTAGATCACTGAATCACTTGCCTGGCCAGCCTGCCTGCCTGAAAGTGTATTTGAATACTGTGAGAGTGAGAGCCCCTGTCTTAGTAGAAATGTGTTTAAAATGGACACAGGACTCTCAAACAAGCTATTTGAGAAGTTCCAGCAAAAGATTGGTGAGCAGAGAAAACAATGTTTTACGTTTTCTCTGGATTTTGTAAGTCTGGATTGGGGCTGGAAACTTGAAGACTTCAAAGAGCATTGGGAGGGATGGAGTCTTCAGTCATGTGTCTGGGTTTTCTAGGAGCTCTGCAGGTTGTGTGTGAGGCCAGGTGCACACACTCGTTATAAGACAGAGCTGAACATAGCTCAGTGTGTGTGGGAAAGGAGTTGGTGTGCCAGCAGTTGCTGGAGGGAAGTGTGCTGCTGTGTAAGAACTCAGGCAACATCCTTGAGACAGTTTTCCATGTGGGAGAGGTTCCAGGTCAGTAGACTGAGAGAGTTGGGCTAGCTGAGAGAGTCGGGGAGACTGTAGCTGAGACAACTGGAAGAGAGTCTTGAGGACCAGAGGGGACTGTAAGTCTTGGAGTGTGGAAGCCTGGAGTGTAAGGAGAGCCCTTCCTAGAGGCCAGGAGTGGGCCTATGCAGCAAGGAACTGCGCCCAAGGCTGAGCGAGCCTTAAGAGCCAGGTGAATTGGCATTTTCATTTGTTGTTATTTTTGGGAGAAGAACCCTAGTGTGGAAACCAAATGCACGTATGAACTTTCCTTTTTGTTTCTTTCAATAAAAGTGGGCTACCACGCCCTTAAACCTTAGTTCCTGTTGGCTGTGAACTCACCTAAAACACATCTATCACTGAGCTAGACATCCCCCAATCCTACAATATGTACACCAGGAATGGCCTGTAGTCAGGTATAGGCTTGGCTAGACTAGAATGCAGTGGATATATATGTAGGAGACAGTATATATATTTTATGCACTGCAGATCACTGAATCACTTGCCTGGTCTGCCTGCCTGAAAGTGTAATTGAAAACATACACCAGGAATGGCCTGTAGTCAGGTATAGGCTTGGCTAAACTAGAATGCAGTGGATATATATGTAGGAGACTGTATATATATTTGTATGCACTGCAGATCACTGAATCACCTGCCTGCCTGCCTGAAAGTGTAATTGAAAACGTACACCAGGAATGGCCTGTAGTCAGGTATAGGCTTGGCTAGACTAGAATGCAGTGGATATATATGTAGGAGACAGTATATATATTTTATGCACTGCAGATTACTGAATCTATAATAGTGTATAAAAAGAAATCAACTGCCCTCTTCTTCCCTTATACACTCCACTGCGCTTTGGGAGCAGGTCTGCTAAATGCAGACCAAAAAACCTTACTAGCTGCTACTATACAAAAAACATATAATAAAAAAGTATTTTGAATAAACAAAAATAGTAGCGCTTCTGTGTATCACACCACAAATCTAGATACTATAGAAAATATATTTATGTCCCATAAAGAAATACATATAAGTGAAAAACTGCAAAACATATACTCTAAAAATATATGTGCACATACAATAAATTAATAAGTGTTCATAGCGTTCAAATATTGTTTTCAAACCAGTTGTGAAAAAACATTTAAAGAAAGTCCATCAGTGAAATAAGTGTTCCAATAATAGTGACTTCAACTAAAATTTGCATAAAAATCTTCCTGTGTTCTCTTGAATAACCTTCACCACACCAATGTGATTAATGACTCCACTCCCTAAGGACTTGCACTCACCAATAGGATTTGCCTCGCACTCTCATGCTCGGCTTCACAGCTTAAACACCCCTCAGGGTATAAAAGATAGATCCAAACGATGTTGCTAGGTCAGTCAAGTTTTCCCACATGAAAAAGCAAAAAGGTCTCCAATAGTGAAGTATGTAAAAACTTTTATTAAACACATCACAGGTAACCTTCAGTAGTTTCACTCACATCTAGCAAATCAAAATTTAGGCACTTTAGCAAAATCACTTCAAAAAGCCAGAAAGGCATACAACAGGTAGCCGCGATGTATTGCGGTCTCGGCGGACCAATCAATCATATGTGTCTCACCCTCGCCATGTAGCTTCTTCCAGACTAGTTTAGTCGCATAGGACTTCTTCCAATGCCCATTGGAAGAAGTCCTATGCGACGAAACTAGTCTGGGAGAAGCTACACAGCGCTCTTTTTATAGTGTGTGGCGTTCGGTTCTTTCGACCGCTCATCGAATCTACAGTCCGGTGTTTGGACGGAAGTTCACGTTGTTTTCGATTGGAGTGGAGAGACGGGCATATATGAAGGAGGGTGAGACACATATGATTGATTGGTCCGCTGAGACCGCAATACATCGCGGCTACCTGTCGTATGCCTGTCTGGCTTTTTGAAGTGATTTTGCTGAAGTGCCTAAATTTTGATTTGCTAGATGTGAGTGAAACTACTGAAGGTTACCTGTGCTGTGTTTAATAAAAGTTTTTACATACTTCACTATTGGAGACCTTTTTGCTTTTTCATGTGGGAAAACTTGACTGACCTAGCAACATCGTTTGGATCTATCTTTTATACCCTGAGAGATTACTGAATCACCTGCCTGGCCTGCTTGCCTGACAGTGTTTGAATACGTACACCAGGAATGGCCTGTAGCCAGATCTAGCTACACAGGATACAGTGTATATATATATATATATATATATATATATATATATACAAATACAAGCTGGGATGTATATATATATACTAAATGCACTGCAGCTAGCTGAATCACGTGCCTGCCTGAAGTATATTAGAAACAGTACACCAGGAAAGGTCTGCAGTGAGATCTAGCTAAACTGGATACAGTGTGTATATATGTATATATATATGTGTATATATATATATACATATATACAAAGCCTGGATGTGTATATATATATATATATATATATATATATATATATATATATATATATATTGTGACAGCAGGAAGGTAAAGTCACCTGGTTGCATCCAGGGGGGTAGATATATTTCGCCCAGATTCAGGCTTTACGCCAACTTATACAACTAGGTGGAGAGTTGTATAAGCCCAGCTGAGTCTAGTGGGCTCATGGATGACTCATACCTCTAGGGAGAGTGTGGGGCGTCGTGCAGACAGGGAGTTGATGAGACCAGCTGAAGCTTGTCAGCTCATTTAGGCCTCTATAAGAACTCCCAGCTTCATTAGATGTTAGCTCATGCCTGGACCCAGACCTGTGTGGACTGTCTAGGGAGAGTGAACCCCTGTGCGGTGAGACAAAGCCTGTGTGGCTATTTGCTTGGACATTTAAAACCAGGGACTTAGGGACTAGGACAGCACTAGGCTGATCCCAGTTGTTAGTTAGGAAACCTGTATGTTTAGTCAGAGGTCAAGTTGACCAGGATTTATTTTGTTTATGTTTCTTTTGCTTTGCTGTGTTTTGTCACTGTAAATAGAAAATAAACCGCACCTTTTTGATTTTGAAAACCACAACCTCAGTTTGCTGGGCCTGTTTTTGTGTGGGGAGCCCATCTCGGGGGTCACACACACCCGCTGCCGAGCTAACCCCCTCACAGTTGGTGGAGAACCAGTGGCAGTTTTTTTTTAAGCCAGCATGGAGGAGATACTGAAGCAGCTGGCTCTAGCAAATGCCAATCAACAGCAGACAAATGCAGGTTTGCAAAAGAGCCTTGCAGCTCAACAACAGAACTTCGCAGCCCAGCAGCAAGCTCATCAACAGAGCCTTGCAGCCCAGCAGCAAGCTCATCAACAGAGCCTTGCAGCCCAGCAGCAGACAAATGTAACTTTGCAACAGAGTCTGGAGGCTCAGCAACAAGCCCAGCAGCAATCTGAGGCCCGCTTCATAGACCTGTTGCAGAAGCAAGAGCAGAGACTACAACAACAGATGGAAGCAGTAATGCAGCAACGTCCGCAGACCAGTGAGGAAAGCCGTCCCACTAATACCGCCGTCCTTTGGGGTGAGTCGTTTATTGACAAAAATGACTGGATAGGATGATCCAGAGGTATTTTTGACCACATTTGAAAGGACCGCTGAAAGAGAAAAGTGGCCTGAGGAGCAGTGGGCTGGACTGGTGGCTCCTCTGTTAACTGGTGAATCGCAGAAAGCTTACTATGACCTAGAGCCTAACCAAGCAAAAGACTATGTGATGCTAAAAGCTGAAATATTGGCAAGGCTGGGTGTCACCCAGGCTGTCCGGGCTCAGCGTGTGCATAACTGGACTTTCCAGCTTGGAAAACCCCCCAGGTCTCAAATGTATGATCTCATTCACCTGAGCAGAAAGTGGCTACAGCCAGAGACTTTGTCCGCACCAAAGATTGTGGAACGTGTTGTAATGGATCGGTTTTTGAGAGCTCTTCCTACTGCCATCCAAAAGTGGGTAAGCCATGGAGACCCAGAGACGGCCGATGGTCTTGTGGATCGTGTGGAGAAATACTTGGCTACAGAGAACCTGACGGCCTCTTCCAGAGACACTCGGACTTTCCACCCTAAGACCAGACCATCCCCAGGGGCGGATAAGAGGATTCCAAGGGGTGAGGGTGGAGAGAGTGAGAGGGTGGGGGCTCTACCCCAAGTTTGGCGAGAACAGCCTGGGAAATCAGCGGCTCAAGAGGCCGCAAGAAGGATCGTTTGCTACCGCTGCCGGCAAGCGGGACATATTGCAGCCAATTGCCCGGTTGTGGAGGAACCCATGCAGTGTGACTTTCTGACGGGCAGACGTCAGTCGCTGTGTGCGACAGTTGCATGCACTGCCATTCGAGGAACTGAGAAACATTTATGCAAAATGTGTGTTAATGGTAGAAATGTTGTGGTATTGCTGGATTCAGGTAGCCTTGTGACCCTGATAAAGGCTGAGTTAGTTAAAACAGAGGTCTCTGGGAATAGCAAGGTAGCTGTTATTTGTGTGCATGGGGACACCCGAGAGTATCCAGTGACTACAGTGTGTTTCGAGACCCCCAAAGGTACCCTCTCTCATCCAGTGGGCTTAGTATCTCAGTTACCGCATGACGCCATTGTGGGAAGGGATTTTCCGAAGTTCTGGGAACTGTGGGATGATCCTGAGCCCCCCACTGGTGCCCCTATGTACCAGGAATGTGATAGCCAGAACTCCCCTGAGAGTGGTGAGGACTCTCCGGAATTTCCCTTATCAGTATTGGCAGGGGAGACTCAAGAAACTGGAGAGGAGCCCACCTCCTCAGACGAAAACCTACCGTCTGTGGAGTTTTCTGATCTTGAGGTTCACAGGGAAAACTTTGCCACAGAACAGTTGAAAGACCCCGCCCTAATAAAGGCACGGGAAAACGTAGTGAAAATAGATGGCGAGTTAGTGAACCCAGATAATACCTGCACTTACCCATACTTCAGCGTAGAGAAGGACCTACTGTATCGGGTGGCAAAAAGGGCAGAAGAAACCGTTGAGCAGCTTGTGGTGCCCAAACCTTACAGGAAGTTGGTGTTGGAGTTGGCCCATGGGCACATTCTTGGAGGTCATCTGGGGACAGAGAAAACCCGAGAGAGGGTATTACAGAGATTCTATTGGCCGGGGGTGATGAAGGACATAGAAAATTATTGTTCCTCCTGCCCTGTGTGTCAGAGGTCGGCCCCGATGCCACATTTCCGTAGCCCGCTGGTCCCTCTACCCATCATTGAGGTCCCGTTTGAGAGGATCGCCATGGATTTGGTAGGTCCTATAATCAAGTCCGCTAGGGGGCACCAGTACATATTAGTTATAATGGACTATGCCACCCGTTATCCAGAAGCGATCCCTCTCCGAAATACCTCGGCCAAAACCATAGCCAAAGAGCTATCTCTTGTGTTTAGCCGGGTGGGTATTTGTAAAGAACTGCTTACGGACCAAGGTACACCCTTTATGTCCCGGGTTATGAAGGAGCTGTGTAAATTGTTCAAAGTGACGCAATTACGTACATCTGTGTATCACCCCCAAACCGATGGGCTGGTTGAAAGATTCAACAAAACCCTAAAACAAATGTTGAAGAAAGTGGTGGATAGAGATGGAAAGGATTGGGACTGTCTACTTCCTTATCTGATGTTTGCTATTAGGGAGGTGCCCCAATCCTCTACGGGATTCTCCCCCTTTGAGTTACTGTATGGGAGACACCCAAGAGGGCTGTTGGATATTGCCAAGGAAACTTGGGAAAGTGAGAGTTCTCCCCACAGGAGTGTGATTGAGCATGTCGCCCTGATGCAAGACCGAATTGCACAGGTAATGCCCATCGTGAAGGAACATTTGGCCCAAGCGTAGTTAGCACAGCAGAGAGTGTACAACCGTGGAGCCAAGACCCGTACCTTTTCCCCGGCGGATAGGATACTGGTACTTGTCCCTACGGTTGAAAGTAAATTCCTTGCCAAATGGCAAGGCCCCTACGAGATAATGGAAAAAGTGAGCGAAGTGAATTACAAGGTCAGACAACCAGGAAGGCGAAAGCCCGAACAGATCTATCACGTTAATCTGTTGAAAGCCTGGAGGGATAGAGAGTCCCTAGTCGCAGACACTTGGTCACCAGCTCAAACTGGTTGCGTGATTCCTGAGGTTGGAATAGCAGCCACCTTGTCACAACCCCAACAACAGGAGGTTAAGGAGTTTGTGCTTCGCAACAAGGAGGTATTCTCTGAGCTGCCGGGACAAACATCTGGGGTAGAGCATGACATCATTACCCCGCCCGGTGAAAGGGTGAAGTTAAAACCCTATCGGATCCCAGAGGCCCGACGGGAGGCAATACGGGAGGAAGTACAGAAAATGCTGAACTTAGGGGTGATAGAGGAGTCCCAAAGTGATTGGTCTAGTTCCATTGTGTTGGTGCCTAAACCGGATGGGAGCTGGCGATTTTGTAACGATTTTCGTCAGTTGAACAAAGTTACAAAATTTGACACCTACCCCATGCCACGTATAGATGAGTTGATCGACCGGCTGGGAACAGCCCGATACATGACGACTCTTGACCTCACAAAAGGGTATTGGCAAATCCCCCTGGCCAAGTCGGCCAAAGAGAAAACCGCATTTGTAACCCCAGACGGGGCGTTCCAATATAAAAGAATGCCGTTCGGGTTACAGAATGCGCCGGCCACATTCCAGCGGAAAATGGACCAGATGCTGAGGCCCCATCGGAAGTATGCTGCGGCTTACCTGGATGACGTAATTGTCCATAGCACAGATTGGGCCTCACATCTGCCAAAAGTGCAAGCAGTCCTGGACTCTGTTCGGGAAGTGGGGTTTACGGCTAACCCCAAGAAGTGTACCATTGGGCAGGAGGAGGCCAAATATCTTGGGTACACCATTGGGAGGGGAGTAATAAAACCCCAACTCAACAAAGTCGAGGCCATCCAGAGTTGGCCACGTCCCAACAGCAAGAAGCAGGTACGAGCCTTTCTGGGAATCGCTGGGTATTATCGGCGATTCATTCCCCACTTTGCTTCTAAGGCTGTGCCCCTAACCAACCTGACGAAGGGGAAAGGGTCGGTCATGATTAAATGGACCCCCGAGGCTGAGGCAGCATTCCAATTCTTGAAACAAGCCTTATGTAGCCAGCCAGTGTTGTACTCACCCGACTTCTCTAAAGATTTTGTCGTACAAAGTGATGCGTCAGATGTGGGGTTAGGAGCAGTATTGTCCCAGGTCTGGAACGGGGAAGAGCACCCAGTCATTTACCTCAGCAGGAAGTTGAAGTCCCATGAGGTAAATTACGCCACCGTTGAAAAGGAGTGTTTAGCGGTGAAGTGGGCTCTAGATTCCCTTCGGTACTACCTGCTAGGTAGGCACTTTGATATGGTTACGGATCACGCTCCGTTAAAGTGGATGGCTCAAAACAAGGAAACAAATAGAAGAGTGAATAGGTGGTTCCTGGCCCTCCAGGAATTCAACTTCACAGTAAAGCATCGCCCTGGCGTTCAAATGGGGAATGTGGATGCTTTGTCTCGAGTACATGAATGCCTGATTGCTGGTGTTCCAACCCCGAGGTTAAAACAAGAGGGGGGGGGGTATGTGACAGCAGGAAGGTAAAGTCACCTGGTTGCATCCAGGGGGGTAGATATATTTCGCCCAGATTCAGGCTTTACGCCGACTTATACAACTAGGTGGAGAGTTGTATAAGCCCAGCTGAGTCTAGTGGGCTCATGGATGACTCATACCTCTAGGGAGAGTGTGGGGCGTCGTGCAGACAGGGAGTTGATGAGACCAGCTGAAGCTTGTCAGCTCATTTAGGCCTCTATAAGAACTCCCAGCTTCATTAGATGTTAGCTCATGCCTGGACCCAGACCTGTGTGGACTGTCTAGGGAGAGTGAACCCCTGTGCGGTGAGACAAAGCCTGTGTGGCTATTTGCTTGGACATTTAAAACCAGGGACTTAGGGACTAGGACAGCACTAGGCTGATCCCAGTTGTTAGTTAGGAAACCTGTATGTTTAGTCAGAGGTCAAGTTGACCAGGATTTATTTTGTTTATGTTTCTTTTGCTTTGCTGTGTTTTGTCACTGTAAATAGAAAATAAACCGCACCTTTTTGATTTTGAAAACCACAACCTCCGTTTGCTGGGCCTGTTTTTGTGTGGGGAGCCCATCTCGGGGGTCACACACACCCGCTGCCGAGCTAACCCCCTCACAGTATATATATATACTAAATACACTGCAGCTAACTGAATCACCTGCCTGCTCAAACTAAATGAAATGACGCTCTTTCTCTCTCAATGCCAGGAACACACTACACGCGGCCGACGTGCAGGTGGCCTTATATAGTGTGGGGCGTGGACTTAATCCCCTGAGCCATAATTGGCCAAAGGCACCCTGCCTTTGGGCAATTATGGCTCTCTTTGCTGACGGCGCTGTGATGGGCCAAAGCATGCGGGTCATAGTGCATGCTTGGCCAATCATCAGACAGCAATGCACTGCGATGTCGCAGTGCATTATGGGCTGTGATGCGCCGCTCGAATTTGGTGCGAACGTCCCATAATGTTCGAATTTTGACGTACAGCCAATGTTTGCGTCGAACTCGTGTTCGACCCGAACAGAAAGCTCATCCCTAATACAGAGGATGAGAACAGTGAGGATAAGGAGATGGGAATAGATTGGCTGTGGCTGTCTCAAATGTCAGGGCCTGCCACCTTTTCTTCTTCTCCACCCGAGAGAACAGACACTGGGATTCTCAAGCCGGAGGCTCCTGAATTTGTACCTCAGAGTCAACCCCTGGAAGACCTGGAAGACACTCAATATTACCTATCAGCAGGAGGCCCCAGAGACACTCACTCTTCCATAGAGGAGGAAGAAGGGTCCAGTGAGCATAAAACACCTACACCTGGGGAACAGAGAGCAAAGAGCTATCTGTCCACCCAAGAGACTGACCTATGATGTGTTGGGTGAGAACTCTGAAGAAGTTATTCTCACCTCTCAGAGAACCCTTGGTCCGCCTGAACTTTCCACCGCAGATTTGGTGGAGAGTCACCCCAACTCACCCCCTGGCACATCTGGCTGGGCCATCCCGATAAAGGTGGCCGGTAGACAGGACAACAGCCCCTCTCGTGATAATTGATGGAAGGTTCCTCTGTCTTCTCTGTGCTATGAAATGAGCTGTTTGAGTTTGAGCTTGGGTTCATGTAAATATTAATTATTTGCTTTGTTGTTGCATTAACCTGTTTTCCTCCACGTGTATTTGAAAGCATTAAGTCACTCCTGTCTCTTTTCATGCCTGAGTACATTAGAGTCGTTTCAGCCATTTGACTATGCTACTTTAAATCTGCATGTAGTGCATGTTTGCTTGAACTACACTTCTAATGTTTGTTACCATTTCACAGAAATTTGACAGTAAAGACTATTTCTGTGTTTTAATACAATGTGTGTCTGTGATTATTGTGTTTTCACTTACACTATTGCCAGATGTGCCAGAGGGGCTGAGACTGTTCTTGGGGTTGAGAGGCAGAGTACAGAATGAATTATACTTAAGCGGCTCATGCAGGGGTAGCGCTACATATGTAAAGCTGAAGAGCACTAGCAGAAGGGTAATGTCTTGAAGACCTAGTGAGATTCATTCCATTGTGAAGGAAAGCATGTGGAGTGGGGAACAACCAGAAGGGCTTTGCCTTTCCAAGGCTTTGTGAGACCAATTTAGAAAGATGCAGTGAGAAGTGCTTGTGGAGAAGAATCTGAAGAAGAATTCCCACTCACTTATAGCATGTTTGCTACCCACAGAAAACTTTCTGTCAGGTCACCTATGGCCAGGTGACAGATGCACATCGTAGGGAAACAGGAGTGCACCGCAAGGTAGTGAACCCTATGGCTGACTGCTGCGGATAGGAAACTGGGTGGTTGTGGAAAGCGGGACCAGAGGAGCACAACCGGGATCCTATAGGAAGCTAGAGCCAAGATTCCCCAGGGCGCGGAGTCTAAGACCCAGCAGGTCTTCTCCAGAGCCTCTAGTGGTGAGGATGTTATGCTGCAGGCTGGGTCCAGGTCGCGGCCCCTAGAGTCTCCTAGCTCACGCCCCGTAGGATAAGGGGAAAAGAGGGGAAGCAGCAGCACAAGATATAAGAGTAACGAATAACAAGCTGAAGGTCAAGGGCCACAAGCAGACAAGGATAACGAAGGACAAGCCGAAGGTCAAGGGTCACGAGCAGACAGGGATAGTCGGGGACAAGCCAAATATGTAACAGAGAGACAGACGTAGCACACGGCAGGCAGGAACCCAAACACACAATGCCTAACAAACACGTTGATCAGCAAAGCAGGCTTGCAATGCACAGGTTAATATAGTGTTCTGTGATAGGGCCTGGGGTGGAGTCAGGCTGGGAGGAGATTATAAAGGAAGCCAGATGAAAGGAATCTGGGATCTAAGATGAACACATGAGGAGGAAAGGTAAGATGGCAGACAGACATTAATGCATATCCATAACAGTACCCTCCCTCTTACGAGGCCTCCCCCTTCGCCGCCTGGGCCCAGGTTTAGAGGGAAACTTCAGATAAAACTCCTTTAACAGACGAGGTGCAAAGACCTCAGATGCAGTGATCCAAGACCTCTCCTCAGGACCAAACCCTTTCCAATGAACGAGGTACTGAAGAACGCCTTTACAGAGTCGGGAGTCCAGAATTTGACTGATCTCGTACTCCTGATTATCCTCAGAGACAGGTGCCACGGTAGGGAGAGGACGAGAGAATTTATTGAGGACTAAAGGCTTTAGAAGAGCAACATGGAAGGAGTTAGTGATTTTAAGGCTTTTAGGAATCTGGAGTTTGAAACAAACCGGATTCAGTTTAGCAGTTACCGTGTATGGACCAATGAATTGTGGAGCAAACTTCAGAGAAGGAACTCGGAGCTTGATGTTCCTGGTAGAGAGCCAGACTTTGTCCCCTGGCTGAAGAGAAGGTGGTTTACGCCTGCGGCGGTCGGCAAAGCCTTTGAATTTTTCAGCAGCTGCCCGGAGGGAATCATGAAGCCAAAGCTGGAATATCTGGAGAACAGATCATGGGAAGAGGAAGTTGAGGGTGTTTTCCATAAACTGTGAAAAAGGGTGTCTTCTGCGAACTGGTATTCACATGATTGTTATGGGAGAATTCTGCCCACGGGAGTAGAGAGGACCAATCGTCATGGTGAGAAGACACAAAGGTGCGAAGAAAGACCTCTAACTCCTGATTAACCCTCTCAGTCTGTCCATTGGATTGAGGATGGTAAGAAGAAGAAAAATCCAAGACAATATTGAGGGATTTGCAAAAGGCTTTCCAAAAACGAGACGTGAATTGGACTCCCCTGTCGGAAACAATATGAGAAGGAACCCCATGAAGGCGGAGAATTTCTCGAATGAAAATGGGAACCAATGCATGGGCAGAAGGAAGACCAGGAAGAGGAACAAAATGAGCCATCTTGGAGAACCGATCGATTACCACCCAAATGACTGTATTATTCTCAGACAGTGGGAGGTCGGTGATAAAATCCATGGCAATATGAGCCAAGGGCTCCTTAGTAATGGGCAAGGGCATGAGGAGACCAGCAGGAGCTTGTGTGGAGGATTTGGACTGAGCGCAGACATGACAAGCTTTAACGTAGTCTTTGACGTCTGAGCGGAGATTAGGCCACCAGTAGTGACGACTGATGAGTAGGAAGGATCGGAGGAATCCAGAATGACCTGCCACCTTGGAATCATGTCCCCAACGAAGGATCTTAGCTCTTAGCTCAGTGGGGACAAAGGTCTTACCAGGTGGAATTTTTGACTTCAGGGTGGTAGAGTGGGCAACAATGCATGAGGTTGGAATGATCGGCTCAGGTTCAGGGGCGGACTCCTCGTCCAAAGTGTCAAATGACCTAAAGAGCGCATCAGCCCGACCGTTGCAGGAACCAGGTTTGTAGGTAATCTTGAAATTAAAACGGGCAAAGAAGAGACTCCACCTGGCCTGTCTAGGATTCAGACGTTTAGCATTCTGTAGATACTGTAAATTTTTGTGATCGGTAAAGATCGTTATGGAGTGAGGGGAACCCTCCAAGAGATGACGCCACTCCTCTAACGCCAATTTAATTGCGAGAAGTTCCCGATCACCGATGGCATAATTCCTCTCTGCCTGAGAATTTTTTTTGGAGAAGAACGCACATGGTTGACGTCTCTTCTGAAAGATTTGAAGAAGCACACCTCCCACCCCCATTGAGGAAGCGTCCACTTCAATAAAAAATGCATTCCCAGGATTTGGTCTCCTCAAGAGGGGGCCAGAAACAAAGGCCTGTTTCAGGTTGTGAAATGCAGAGACAGCTTCGGGAGGCCAGTCTTTGGCATTCACACCCTTCTTGGTCAAAGCGATAATAGGCGCGGCAATGGAAGAGTAATTCCTTATGAACTGCCTATAATAATTAGTGAAGCCAAGAAAGCGCTGCGTGGCCTTGAGGCTAGCAGGAAGAGGCCAGTTGGTAATAGCCAAGACCTTCCCAGGATCCATACGAAGACCCGAACATGAGACAAAGCACCCCAGAAACATTCAAAGGAACATTTCTCTAGCTTGGCATAGAGATTGTTCTCTCTAAGACGCTGAAATACAGTGCGGACATGGTTTCTGTGGACGAGCAGATTTTCAGAAAAGATCAGAATGTCATCCAGATAGATGACAACAAACTGGTAAAGCAGATCTCATCGACAAAGTTTTGAAACACGGCTGGAGCATTACACAGACCAAAAGACATCACCAGGTATTCGTAATGCCCGTCTCTAGTGTTGAATGCAGTCTTCCATTCGTCACCCTCCCGTATTCAAATGAGATTGTACGCGCCTCTGAGATCCAACTTGGTGAAAATGGAGGCACCCTTCAACCTATCGAATAGCTCAGATATTAAGGGTAAGGGGTATCGATTTTTAATAGTAACCGCATTTAAACCCCGATAATCGATGCAGGGTCTTAAGGTACCATCCTTTTTGGCAACAAAAAAGAACCCTGCCCCTGCAGGCGAAGAGGATTTCCGGATGAAACCTCTCTCCAGATTCTCTGCGACATACTCAGACATGGCCTAGGTCTCTGGGATGGACAGAGGGTAGGTACGACCCCTGGGTAGAGTTGCTCCGGGGACAAGATCAATAGCACAGTCAAAAGACCTGTGGGGAGGAAGCACCTCAGCTGATTTCTTACAGAACACATCCCGGTAATCGCTGTATGCAGCGGGAAGATCAGAAGAAACAGAAGTGGCAGCAACCGGAAGACTCTCCTTGGGGGTCACCTTGAGAAGACACGACGAGAAACATGAGGAACCCCAGGCCAGGATCTGCCCAGAGACCCTGTCCACATGTGGAGAGTGGAGCTGTAGCCAAGGGAGGCCCAATACAACTGGGGTAGAGGCCTTGGGTAGAATAAGAAAGGATATCCACTCCTGGTGGAGAATCCCTACCGACATCCTAATGGGTAGCGTCTGGAAGCGAATAGGGCCCCCTGGGAGAACAGTGCCATCAATTGCCGAGACTACCAATGGGGTAGTGAGAGGTGAAAGGGTAAGCTTCATAGAAGAAGCAGTTCTCCAATCCATAAAATTGCCGGCAGCCCCAAAATCCTGATATGCAAGGGCTGACTGAGGAGAAGTGCCTACATGAAGGAACACCGGCAAGAGAAGGCGAGAAGGTGATGTTTCTGGGTCCAATACTCCACCTCCCAAATGTATTAGACCCAAGCGTTTCCCGGACGAAGCGAGCAGTAGTCACGAAAATGACCCTTGCCCCCACAATAGAGGCACAAGCCCAGAGTTCTGCGCCTAGCACGTTCTTCGGGGGTTAGTCTGGTCCGTCCCAAGTGCATAGGTTCCTCAGCAGGTAGAGGATGCTCCACGGGACGAAGGGAGGGGAGCTCAGACTGGCTAGAACCCAGAGAGTGCTGGCGTCTTTTTTCTAAAAAATGAATGTCGATCTGATTGCATAACGAAATTACATCGTCCAGACCGACGGGAATGGCTCTTCCCGCTAATTCGTCTTTCACTCGATCAGAGAGGCCATGTAAAAAGGTAGCGACCAGGGCCTCATTATTCCAGCTCAATTCAGCTGTGTGGATACGGAACTGAAAAGCATATTGTCCCACTGAACTAGATTCTTGGCGAAGACGTAAGACAGCACTAGCCGCTGAAGAAGCCCGAGCCGGCTCTTCGAAGATATTATGAAAGAGCTTCAAGAAGTCGGACAGGCTGGAAACCACCGGATCATTCCTCTCCCACAGGGGGGCAGCCCAGGCCAAAGCTTCACCGGAGAGGAGGGAAATGATATAGGCTACCTTAGCCCGGTCAGACAGGAAATTTTGAGACTGAAGCTCAAAATGAATCGTGCATTGGCTGAGAAACCCCCTGCAGGCCTTGGAGTCCCCAGAGAAATGGAACGGAGCTGGCAGTGTTAGTGAGTGTGTGGCTGCGACTGGTTGCGATAGGTACAGCCACTGGTTGTACTTGAGGTTGCGGATTCGGGGTTCCCAAGGAGGCCTGAAGCTGCTCGAATCGAGAAGCCAGATCCTGGAGGAATCGCATCACCTGAGTCTGATTCGATTCCTGGGTTTCAAGTCTGCGGACTATGCCCTGCAATGGATCATCCGCGGGGAGCGGCATGTCAGCCGGGTTCAGACAGACATTAATGCATATCCATGACACTTTCCCTCTGCCTTATGGTCATTACTCGAGCAAACCACAGATTATATGTGCTATACCTTCATTACACTTATATCACTGAAAGTAATAACCTACATTGATGCTTCTCAGTGGGATCCCTGTATTCTAACACATGACCGCAATGTTTTCAGGTGATAGTATTTTGAAATATTGAAATATATGAAGGAATACGGGTGTAGCTAAAATTCAAACTTTATTTAAATTTTGGTTGGAAAATGGAATTCCTAATATCCTGAAGGATTATTTTTTTCTTTTTTTTTTTGCTTTCTTTGTCTTATTCAGGTGATTCTTCTTTATCTCCTGTCCTGTAGACACAAAAAGAAGTAAGAGGAAATGTCTACAAAGTGAGGGAAATCCCCTTTTAGAAATTGTGTCACTGGACCAAGTGTCTCAATTAGAAGATTCCCCCTCTGTTCTTGTTCCAGTGTTAACTTGAATTTTGGGATTCTGCCTTTTCATTCCAGTGACAATAGTTACTATGACAAATATAATGAGTAATTCTGCCTTAGGTTGCAGTCACACAAAAATTGGAATTTTACATAGTTACATAGTCAGGTTAAAAAAGAAAAAAAGTCCATCTAGTTTAACCAATAATAATAATAATAAAAAAAAATATTATACAATTCCATATACACAATCCTTTACCCATAGTTGATCCAGAGGAAGGCAAAAAAAACCCCAGTAAAGCATGATCCAATTTGGTACAGCAGGGGGAAAAATTCCTTCCCAATCACCCGAGAGGCAATCGGATATTACCTGGATCAACTTAACCTATAAATGTTAATACCCAGTTATATTATGTATGTAGCGGCCTCACCCCTCTTCCCTGCTTTATCGGTTATATGGCTGTTGTCTAGGGGTACCTGGGAGAGAGAGATGATACACACCACGGCCCATGTCCTCCGTAACTAAGAGGTGAAGGCCAGAAGATTGGGCTTTTGTGCAAGTGTCCTAGAGTCAAGTCCAGTCGTTCGTCCCTGACTCCTTTGCTTTAGTAAACCAAGTTCCACACAGTGAATAGGTACAACTCAGTTTTATTCTTCTTGCCAAGAAATAAAACAATCTTTCTACTTTGGAAAATGGGGGACAGATCGAGGCACAATCCTTTCCCTTCTTGCTGCTGCCCACTGTGCTGTCACCGGTGGTGAATAGTCACTGCCACTAACTAGGTAATATAGAACGTGAATTAACTTTGCTCACTGTGCCCCTGTCAGAGGAAGAAATCCGTCCAAGGGAGAAATGGAGGCCTCTCCGTCACCAGCGATGCCGCGCCGGGCTCTTCGGAGAACTCAGTCAAAGGTACTGAGCCCCAGGCATCCGCCATAGTACCTCACCCCAGGCTAAAGGTGAGTGAGATGGACTCCATCTCCGCTCCAGATAGGCCAAGGGCGCCTAGGCCTGGAACACCGGAACGCCAGCACCCAAGCTGAAGGTGCCTGGGTGCGGCCGCGTCCTCCAACTCTCTGCCCCAAAATCAGGGCGTCCGCCCCTTTTATGACCTCTCCCTTTTATGACCTCTCCCTTTGCGTCACAGCAGGTTGTCCACCCCGCTGTACCAGCTCCAGGGGAGGACAAAAAGGCACAGTTTGCGGTGTGAGTTCAGCTCCGGCCCAAGGCAACAATACCACCTGTAGGCCCCAAGGAACCCCACACCCCCAGAGTCCTCACATAAATTCAAACACCCGCTACATGTACATTTAGAAAATAATCCTGGCCTTTCTTAAAGCAATCTACCGAGCTGGACAAAACCACCTCTGGAGGGAGTGTATTCCACATTTTCATAGCTCTTACTGTGAAGAAACCTTTTTGTATTTGGAGATGAAATCTCTTTTCCTCTAGGCATAAATAGTGCCCCCTTGTCCTCTGTGATGACCTTAAAGTGAATAACTCAACACCAAGTTTACTATATGGACCCCTTATGTATTTGTACATGTTGATCATACCCCCCACCTCCTCCTCCATCACAAAAAAATTGCAAAAATAGGTACACATGCTCATCCAATGTAGTCAGAATATGGGTGGCGGTGAGATCCTACAGGTAGTGCTGGATTACACCTTCCCCATATAGAAGGACCCCCGTCCCCAGTAGAGGGCTATTAAGCAATTAGCTAATGAGTGTGTTCCTCTGAATTACTAAGGCATATAATACAAAAATTGAAAAAAATAGTATTTCAAAGAAATTCTTCACGGAGGAACAACCAGATTGGACTACAAATATTTATTAGTTGTCCACATATAAAATCTTACTTTAATAATTTAAGTAGATACACGAACCACCACCACACTAATTAAAATTAGACTCTAGTCTAAATGAGGACACAGGTGGCCACCACAGCAGACAAACAGCTTGCAAACCCTCCTGCAGGAGCAATACACTCATCCAGATACTAAGCTCACAGATTTGAAAATAAAAATCTTTTTATAATGAAAAAATATAGGTGAGTTGGGGCCCAAACATTTGGTTGGGTGTTGTTGCTAACAGTCCGGTAAAGCGCAGTTCATATATTACAATGTATTTACAAATCTAAGCCGATCAGTTATGCGAAGTGGAGGGGGGAAAGAAACCACAGTAGTACACACTGCTATGATAGATTGACCCTTCTGGGTATACGAGGCAAATAGTTGTACGGATGGGGCCCACTGAGAATGAGATTATCGTGGTGACAGACTAAAGAACCGGACGGTGTTACACATGTATACATCCCAACAAGGTTAATCGGGGTAAATACAGCTCACCATTTGCAGTCTTGTCTAATCACTCTACTTTCATTTCTCTGTCCATGAGTTATCAAGCCGACACTCATTCAGATGCTGGCAGTTTCCAAATGATTTCTCTGATGGAAGTGGAGTGTGTAGCAGTTAGCATGTGTTCGGGTCATACATGGTCAGGGGATCCAAGTCTCGAGTGTTTTGCCGTTCCTAGTGAATTTAGGACGGCCAGTAGCAGCGTGCACTGTGGTATCCTCTCCGCGCTGGCCAGAGACTGGGCAGGGGGGAAGATTTGGGTAAATCCTGCTGGTGACTGGGTGGATGGCGAGTCCTTGTCCTCACCGCAGTAGGCGTGATGCTTATGTGTTTTGCGTGTTTCCAAGCATCATCAGAGCATGCACAGAAACTTGCTATCGCTCCTTAAGTACCCTCAAGCGTTTAGCAGCAATTACCCCCACCTGGGGTACCATGGAGACAAGTTCATCAGACGCACAGATATTCAACATATAGTGCAGATAGACTAGACAAGAGGGAGTTCTCACGACACAGTATAGTGTCGTATCATATTCAGATCCTTCCAAATATTCACACCCCACATGTCCACATCAAAAGGTCTTCAAAGACCTGTTGGACGCTGGGGTACCGATTACGGAAAGACCTGATGGAAATAGGTACATTTTCTGAGAGTGGATTTTTTATTATTAATTGGTGAACCAGTTAAATAGGGGTAAAATGCCCCCGCCAGTGTCATAGTATACCCGATATTGCAAGTCACCACTACCATAGTGTGAGGTTAGGATATGGATTTCATTTCTCTCACCAGGGCTTTGGTAGTGGGCCGTGTCAGTGCCCACCCATGTAATTCCATACCATTTCTCCAGAGCCACACTAGTGCAATGATGTATTTTTCCACATAGAGCTTAGATACAGCTTGACGCTGAGCGTGCTTTGATGTCACCATGCAGATAATTTCTATGAGTGCATTCCCTGGGGTTAGCAGTATATTGTTAACAAGGGTACATGCTTATCAGTAATAGCTGGGACTAGAGGGAACAGACAAGTAAGTCAAGTCAGGATAGTGGACCTAGAATGGCAACTATTCCAAAAACACTGACAGGTTACATTCATTGTTAAGTCCAATCGGCTGTATACTTTTTAAATTAAATATCCACATTTTTTCCTTCTGATATAGTATTCTGTCAAAATCCCCTCTTCTGGGGGGTAGATTAAGTCTGTAGATCCCTTTGCAGGTGAGGCCATCAGGTTTAAGAAAATGCAGGGATATCGGGCAGTCATCGTCCTTTTTGACAATACTTTGGATGTGTTCGCCCAGTCTGACCTTGAGCTGGCGTTTAGTCTTGCCCACATATATCATGCCACAAGGACAGGTCAGCATGTAAATTACACATGTAGTAGAGCAGTTAATAAAGCTGTGAATTTTAAATTGCTTAGTGCTATCAGAGCAGACGAACACATCAGTCTTGACGATAATTTTACAGAAAATGCATCTACCACAAGGGTACATGCCTTTGAGAGTTGGTAAATCCATAATCCAATTCATTTTGGGGGTTCGCTGGTATTCAGAATGTACCAGGCAGTCTTTAAGGTTGGTAGACCTTCTGGCGGTTAGAAGGGAACGGTCTCCAATAATGCCTCCCAGTATGGGTGCATCAGACAGTAAATGCCAATGGTGGTTTAGGATGCTTTTGACTTGTTCCCATTGTTCCCCGTATTTGGTGATTATCCGAATCGGGGTTTTCTGTGATTTTTGTGTTCTTGGATCACCAGTCTTCCTCTTTTCCAGAAGTTCTTTCCTATCAGTTTGGTAAGATTTTTTTTTCGCCTTACGTATGCAGCCATGAGAGTACCCCCTTTTCCGGAATCTGCCATATAGTGATTGTGCCTCCACCTTAAAGTTATCCTCGTTTGAGCAGTTCCTTCTGGTTCGAAGGAACTGTCCTACTGGGATGCCCTGAACAAGTGATCTCGGGTGGTGACTGGTGGCAAAAAGTAGGGTGTTTGCAGCTGTTTCCTTCCTAATTGTTTGTGTCAAAATGTTGTTGTTTTCCACATAGATGGTTAGATCAAGGAAGGAAAGAGTGTTATGGTGCCAGGAATATGTAAGTCTGATGTTCCTGCTATTGCAGTTTAGTTCCTCCATAAACCCCAGTAGTTCTTGGGGTGACCCCCCCCAGACCATGATCACATCGTCTATGTACCTCAGCCTCAGAAGACTGTGGCTGAGGTACAAAGACGAGGCACACACAACCTCCTGCTCCCACATGCCGAGATTTAGGCATGCGTACAAGAGGGCCCATGGTGCACCCATCGATGTACCCCTAATTTGTTGGTAGTTAACACCCAAGAATTGAAAACAGTTGTGTTCCAACATAAACTCCAGGGTGTCAACAATAAATTCGTTTTGGGCAGCCAGTCTATGAGATTTCTGGAAGAGGAAATGATGCACTGTTTAAGACCCCACTCGTGGGAGATCGACGTGTAGAGAGACTCCACGTCGATCCCCACAAGTAGGGCACCCGGGGGGAAAACAGCCCTGTCCAGATGACAAAGGACGTCACGTGTGTCCTGGATGTAGGAGGGCAGTTTACACACCAATTCTTTTATGAGAGCATCCACAAATTTTCCCACTCTCTCCAGGGGACCCCTTATAGAAAAAACTGCGCTAAAACCCAAAAGTATACAAGCTGCCAGAACTCAAACAAACAAAGTAAAATGAAAAATGGAGATAAACAGTGCAGCGCTAAAATATAAATAGTGGTATGGGATACCTCTATACAATACAATGGTGATCAAAACTCAAAACAATTGATCATGAAACTCAAATAAATTAGATCAATATAAGTGTAATCCAGTGAATTAAATCTCCTATATCTTAGGAAGTCCACAAACATGAATGCACTCAATATCACTGGAGATAAGTGGTTTAAAGAATTGTGAATATTCAAAATATAAACAACTGTGTTGTGAAGTCTTCTATGGATAAAAGAAAGGGGTTCATAAACCATAAACAGACTCAGGTGATATTCTTCCCACAGACTGTTCAAGATAACAGGAACAACAAGTTGACTGTTGAATCAAAAGATAATGGATAGATGGGGTACCCTTACCGCAACAGGTGGACTCATCAGTCATACGACAGTGAGTCGGATAGGCTTGGGGTCTCAGTGACCGGAAACTATGGACCAGGATCTCCGTAGATATTGTGAAGATCTCAGCTGAAATCCGTGAGGACAGGACCTCCAAGGGTGCCGTAAGCGTCTCACGTGGTCCTGAAGAGGATGATCCAATGGAATGCGGATGCAGATGCAAATATCCTCCAGCACACAGGTTCCAAAGGCAAATTATGGGAACAAAAAATGGAAACAAAGAAAAAGCTCCCAATGGTGCAGGTCAAAAAAACCTTTGGTGGTTTATTGGATAAAAATTGCCATACACATAGCAAACAACAATAAAAGTGATCACAAGTTTAAAAGCAATGTGGGGTGCAGCAATGCAAGCCCGACACGTTTCGACCACAAAGTCATCAACAGGGGCATATGGGACACAATGGGGGTGATTTACTAATAACAGTGCGCTGCGCTGGTTCTAACCTTAATTGGTGCGCCGGATAACTCCTTCACTGGGCGCAGGAACCAGCGGCGCACTGTTATAGTAAATACAAATGTCAGCGGCGCTCTATTGAAAATGAATGGTTCCCTATGGGAGTCCATTAATTTGAATAGAGGTCGCCCGGGAAGTCGGATGAAGCGGATCCGACTCGCGGGGCGACTCGTGTGCCGGCTGACACAGGGACAGCGCGACTTTGTGAGGCAACTTGGACACGACCTGAGCGTGAAGCAGCCGCTCAAGTCGTGTCCTAGAGGCGACTAGCTGGCCGAGAATGTTTCCAGCGCGATGGCATCACGCTGTTTCTCGGCAGCCTCGCTGTCCCGTGTTTGGTATGAATCATGAAGGGGAACTCCACGCCGAATTTTAATGAAAAAAACGGCATAGGTTCCCCTTCAGGAGCATACCAGGCCCTTAGGTCTGGTATGGATTTTAAGGGGAACCCCCTAAGCAAAAAAACGGCGTGGGGGTCCCCCCAAAATCCATACCAGGCCCTTAGGTCTGGTGTGGATTTAAAGGGGAACCCCCTAAGCAGAAAAAATGGCATGGGGTCTCCCCCAAAATCAATACCAGACCCTTATCTGAGCACGCAACCTGGCAGACCACAGGGGAAGAGGGGGGGACGAGAGCGGCCCCCCCTCCCTCCTAAACTGTACCAGGCCGCATGCCCTCAACATGGGGGGGTGGGTGCTTTGGGGCAGGGGGGCGACCTGCGGCCCCCCCACCCCAAAGCACCCTGCCCCCATGTTGATGGGGACAAGGGCCTCTTCCCGACAACCCTGGCCGTTGGTTGTCGGGGTCTGCGGGCGGCGGGCTTTTTGGAATCCGGGAGCCCCCTTTAATAAGGGGGCCCCCAGATTCCGGCCCCCCACCCTATGTGAATGAGTATGGGGTACATCGTACCCCTACCCATTCACCTGGTGGCAAAAAAGTTAATAAAAAACACAACACAGGCTTTTAAAGTAATTTATTAGGCAGCTCCGGGGGTCTTCCTGCTGGGCGCCCCTCTATCTTCTTCCAGCTCTTTTGCTAGCGGGGTCCCGGTCTTCCTCGTCGCCTTCTTCCGACTTCGGGGGTCTTCCTGCCGGGCGCCCCGCTATCTTCTTCCAGCTCTTTTGCTAGCGGGGTCCCGGGCTTCCTCGTCTTCTTCCGACTTCGGGGGTCTTCCTGCTGGGCGCCCCGCTATCTTCTTCCAGCTCTTTTGCTAGCGGGGTCCCGGGCTTCCTCGTCGTCTTCTTCCGACTTCGGGGGTCTTCCTGCCGGGTGCACCGCTATCTTCTTCCAGCTCTTTTGCTAGCGGGGTCCCAGGCTTCATCGTCGCCTTCTTCCGACTTCGGGGGTCTCTTGTTCTGTTCTCCGGTGTCGTCTCAGCGCTCTCTGGTTCTTCTCCCGCTCTCCGTTGCCTTCTCCACGATCTCCGGTTCTTTCTGCCTTCTGCCGGGCGCCCCGCTATCTTCTTCCAGCTCTTTTGCTAGCGGGGTCCCGGGCTTCATCGTCGTCTTCTTCCGACTTCGGGGGTCTTCCTGCCTCTGATGAAGTCATGTGATATGACGACACGCGTCAGGACGTAGCACAGACACACCACCAGCAGAACCGAGAGGAGACGAGCTCACCGCTCGTAAGGATACAAGTACCTGTTTCCATCTTTTTAAATGTGAGTTTTTTACTTGATTACCAATAAACGCCCATAGCGGTTACAGACCCACACTATATTTCCTTCTTTTATTTTACAATTAAAACTTTGTGACTGCCGCTGCTGACATCTGAGGATCGCATTGATCGCATCATAGACGCCAATCCACTTCTCCACTGGTACGAGCGCGGTGCTCGTTTGGATTGAGGTCCACTCTCACTATAAAGCAAGTGAGTTTGTGAATTTTTACATCAGCGATTCACCTTGCTGCACTCACAAAGTTGCACTATTGATGTTTTTCCGTTCTATGTCTTCCTATATGCATTCCAATGAGTCAAAAGGAATTGTGTCATAAAGACTGTGCCATAAGGACGTTATACCATTCTGCATCACAGAGATCTGTTTCATACTGCCCCCTCTCAGCAGGGAGGTAAGCTGTTTGTGATTACTGATCACTGGGTGGACATCATAGGAAAATTTCCATTTCAAGCACACCTTTGGTGACGGGACTCTTTTTTTATATATGACTCTATTTATATCTACAATACAAATTTGGGATTTTTGTCCTTTATTGGTTGAGTTCACTGATCCACTCAGTGTGTGTATTTGATTTATGGACATTGGTCACTGATTACCATTATGTTTTAGTGATTCACCTTTTCTAATTTCAATCACGTTTGCATATTACCAGATTTTTTAGACTTTGTTTATATGTTTACATATTTTATTCACCGGTCTTTCACATATCACCATTGCACGTACATTTGTGTCACTGTGCACATTGCACACTATTGCTATCTAGCTAAGTTCTAGCCAACGATCTATTAACGATCCCCGCGGAGACGACACCGGAGAACAGAACAAGAGACCCCCGAAGTCAGAAGAAGGCGACGATGAAGCCCGGGACCCCGCTAGCAAAAGAGCTGGAAGCAGATAGCGGGGCACCTGGCAGGAAGACCCCGGAGCTGCCTAATAAATTACTTTAAAAACCTGTGTTGTGCTTTTTATTAACTTTTTTTGCCACCAGGTGAATGGGTAGGGGTACGATGTACCCCATACTCATTCACATAGGGTGGGGGGCCGGTATCTGGGGTCCCCCTTATTAAAGGGGGCTCCCGGATTCCGATAAGCCCCCCGCCGCAGACCCCCACAACCAACGGCCAGGGTTGTCGGGAAGAGGCCCTTGTCCCCATCAACATGGGGACATCCTCCCCATGTTGAGGGCATGTGGCCTGGTACGGTTCAGGAGGGAGGGGGGGCCGCTCTCTCGACCCCACCTCTTCCCCTGTGGCCTGCCAGGTTGCGTGCTCGGATAAAGGGTATGGTGTGGATTTTTAGGAGACCCCCACGCTATTTTTTTTTACGTTTGGCGGGGGTTCCCTTTAAAATCCATACCAGACCTGAAGGGTCTGGTATGGATTTTTAGGGGGACCCCCACGCAATTTTTTTTTTAAGTTTGGCGGGGGTTCCCCTTAAAATCCATACCAGACCTGAAGGGCCTGGTATGGATTTTGGGGGGACCCCGTGCCATTTTTTCTTCATTTTGGTGGGGGGGGGGGGTCCCCTTTGAATCCATACTAGCTGTTTTTCTTCCATTTTTTTTTTTTAGAGCCGGCAATGTTTATTTTTTTACATTTCCTTTAACAACCAGCTATAAACAGGTTAAAAAAAAATTGCCGCAAATTCGCAGTACTTGCGTTTTGGATGCGGGTCCATTGAATTCTATTACATCCAAAACACTGTTTTTGGCCTGGAAAAAAAATCTGCAGTTGCGTTTAAACTCGTTTTTCACAAAGCCTAAAAATGCCTTCGACGCCAAAGATTTCCAAGTTTCAGCCGCGGTACCGGCGTTTAGACGCATTTTAGTTTAGAAGCGTTTTTAAAGGTGACCTATTTTTTTACATTGATAAACTCAAAAATTAGGGCAAATGACGAAAAACCATTAAAAATACCGTATTTATCGGCGTATAACACGCACCGGCGTATAACACGCACCCCAAGTTTAGGAGGGAATTTTAAGGAAAAAAACTTTTAGCAGGGAAATTCAAGGAAAAAAAACTTACATTTAAATGCAGCATGCAGCCTTGCCCAGTGTCCATCTGCAGCCTTGCCCAGTGTCCATCTGTCCATCTGCAGCCTTGTCCAGTGTCCATCTGTCCATCTGCAGCCGTGCCCAGTGTCCATCTGTCCATCTGCAGCCTTGCCCAGTGTCCATCTGTCCATCTGCAGCCGTGCCCAGTGTCCATCTGTAGCCTTGCCCAGTGTCCATCTGTCCATCTGCAGCCGTGCCCAGTGTCCATCTGTCCATCTGCAGCCGTGCCCAGTGTTCATCTGTCCATCTGCAGCCGTGCCCAGTGCCTTTGCGATCGTGTCAGTCCCGGCGGTTTTTAAAATTTGGCGCCGATTTCTGTGGAGAGGAGCGAGCGGGGCCGAGTGTACTTCGGCTGGACTCGGCTCCTCTCGCAGTTCCGCCCATCTCCACTGACTGCGCCGCTGACGGAGAAAGCCGAGTGTACTTCGCCTAGACTCGGCTCTGCTCACAGTCACAGGCAGGACTGCGAGAGGAGCCGAGACTAGGCGAAGTACACTCGGCTTTCTCTATGTCAGCGGCGCAGTCAGAGATGGGCGGGACTGCGAGAGGAGCCGAGTAAAGCCGATTGTACTTCGGCTTCGGCTCCGCTCGCTCCTCTCGCTCGTTTTCAGCAGGGGAATTCGACGGAGTATCGGCGTATAACACGCACCCACGATTTCCCCCTGATTTTAAGGGGAAAAAAGTGCGTGTTATACGCCGATAAATACGGTATATATATATACCGGTATATCAAAAAATAATGCAATTGCTTCCATTGCATTGTGGACAATCCACAACTTGGGGCAGGTGACGTGGCAAGTGGACAATCCACAACTTGGGGCAGCTGACGTGGCAAGTGGACAATCCACAACTTGGGGCAAGTGATGTGGCAAGTGACACGCTAAATACAACTACATTGCTGCTCTCTCAGCTGCTGATACTCACTCTGGTCTCAAAAAATAGCTGAAATCGTTAATAATACTGTTTTTGGAGCTTAGGGCGGCTCCTTATCATGTTTCCTAACTAAACGCATATAGACGCAAATCTAGTAAAACGCGGCATGCAAACGCCACAAAGCGCGCCTTTCTAAACGCCGCTTTCAAACTTAGTTCTGAACACTTTGCACCAGCGTCCCGTGTACATGGGGCCTAAAAACGCCTATGCCATTTACAGCTCAAAAACGCCATGGTGGCCATGAGGCCATAGGCTAACATGGAGAGACGTTTTTAAGCTGCAAAAAACGCTCAAACAAGCGGCTGGAAAAACGTCCGTGTGCATGTAGCCTTATATTAACCACTTGCGCACTGGCCACTTAAACCCCCTTCCTGCCCAGACCAATTTTCACATTTCAGCACTGATGCACTTTGAATGACAATTGCGCGCTCATACAACACTGTAACCCAATGAAAATGTATTATTTTTTGGCACACAAATAGAACTTTCTTTTGGTGCTATTTGATCACCTCTGCGTTTTTTTTTTCTATAAATACAAAAGACCGAGTTAAAAAAAAATAAAAAAATTATATTTTAACCACTTCAGCACTGGGCCTATTCTGGCACTTCTCTCCTTCATGTAAAAATCATACATTTATGGCTATAAAATTACTTCAAAACCCCAAACATTATATATATTTTTTTAGCAGACACCCTAGGGAATAAGATGGCGGTCATTGCAAATTTTTATCTCGCTCGGTATTTGCGCAATACATTTTCAAACGCCTTTTTTTTGGTAAATAAATGGTTTCATGAATGTAAAAAAATTACAAAACAGTAAAGTTAGCCCAATTTTTGGGGATAATGTGAAAGATGTTGTTATGCTGAGTAAATAGATACCTAACATGTCACACTTTAACACACTAGGAATGACACCAAACTTCAGTACTTAAAAATCTCCCTATGCGATGCTTTAAATTTTTTTACACATTACCATTTTGGCATTACAAGGGAGGTCTAGTGCTAGAATTGTTGCACTCGTTCTAACGCACGCAGCAATACCTCACATGTGTGGTTTGAACGGCGTTTACATATGTGGGCGGGACTTACGTGTGTGTTCGCTTCTGAGCGCGACAAACCGGGGACATGGGCGTTTTTTCTTTTTTTGGATTAATTTTTTTTTGTTTTTTACTTTTTTGTATTTCTAATGCCCCATACACACGATCATTTTTCATGCCATTTTTTAAACTGACGTTTTTCTTGTCGTTTTTTTTCATGTTTCCTCTCAAGCCTGTCTTGCGTACACACGATCATTAAAAAAACGCTCGAGCAAAGCGCAGTGACGTACAGCACGTACGACGGCACTATAAAGGGGAAGTTCCGTTCGAATGGCGCCACCCTTCATGTTAGTAAAGTTTGTTGAGCGACGATTCACACTTTTCAGCCTTGTGCTTTTCAGTCCGTTACTGCGTGACAAATGTGCTATCTCCATTACGAACGCTAGTTTTAACAGAACGAGCGCTCCCATCTCATACTTGATTCTGAGCATGCGCGTTTTTTTTCACGTCGTTAAAGCATACACACTATCGTTTTTCACGTCGTTAAAAATGCTCTGGAGCATACACACGATAATTTTTAATGGCCATTTTTAAAAATGGCATTTTTAACGGCATGAAAAACGATCGTGTGTATGGGGCATTACTCTTTTTTTAACTTTTTTGTTTTTTGGATCACTTTTATTCCTATTACAAGGAATGTAAACATCCCTTGTAATAGGAATCTATTGTGACAGGTCCTCTTTATGGAGAGATGCAGGGTCAATAAGACCCCACATCTCTCCTCCAGGCTGGAAAGCATGATATCGGTCAAAAAAATTCACCAATCTCATGCTGACAGCCGAGATCACGGCTTGGTTTACATACGGGAACCCGGCGTGATGTCATAACGTCGTGCCCGGGCCTCCGACGGTCATAGAGATGACTGGTGACCATCTGGTCACCAGTCATCTCTATGCTTCCCATCCGGCGCCGGCCAAATCGTTCTCCGAGCCCAAGATGGCACGGGAGAGCCCGGAGAAGCACCGGATGGCGGTGGAAGGGGGGGGGGGGACGTCCCCTCCCGCCGCCTATAAGAACGATCAAGCTGTGGAACTGCCGCTATGATCGTTTTTATCATGCACAGAATCGCCGGCTGAAAAGAATGATATCTGAATGAAAGCCAAGGACGTCATTTGACGGTGGGCGGTAGGGAAGTGGTTAATATTTCGAAAATTTAGAAAAAAGGTAATTTTTCTCCTTCATTGATGTACACTGATGAGACTGCACTGATGGGCTGCACTGATGTGCACCGATAAGGTGGCAAGAGTGGGCACTGAGAGGTGGCATTGCTAGTTGGCACTGGTGGCACTGGTGGGCATTGAGAAGTGGCACTGCTAGGTGGCAATGATAGTTGACAGTGATGGGCACTGATAGGCAGCACTGCTAGGTGGCACTGATTGGCAGCAGTGGTGGGCATTGATAGGTAGCACTGGCAGGGGCTACTGATTGTCACAGATGACGCAGAATTGCCTCTTCCTCTTCGGGCCCGATGTCCCTTGCACATAAGCCAGTGATTGCCTTTTTTTATGCTCACACTGTCAGCACAAAGAGAAAACAAAAACCATTACCCAGCTTTTGTTTACATCACGTGATCAGCTGTCATTGGCTGACAGCTGATCACATGGTAAAGGGCAGATATCGGCCCCTTACTTGGATCTGTCATCACCTGAGTCTCAGTGACTCGGTGACCAAAGCGCGTGTACGTGAAGTGGGAGGACGTTTATTGACGGACTCCCGGCAATTAAGGACCATGCTGTGGCCGATCAGTTATAGCGCTGATCTCAAGTGATTAAAGAGGGTCTAAATGGGCCATTGACATGCATCACAATTCAACTTAGGAATGTGTCTTTGCAAAGTTAAACTAAATGAAATCCTTTCTTTTTTTTGCTTGGGGATAGAGTGCAGAGGGATTACAAGTCTAGACAGTTTTTGGGGATGTCTGCACCCCTGATAGGGTGAAGACAACTCCCAAATTTGGCCACTTTATCCTTCCAAATAATTCACTTCCTGTCACATAGCCACACAGGAAGTGAGGGTAAATCCCTACCAATGTCTTTCCTTGGGGGGACACAGGTCAATCTAAATACTTTCCCCATTATGTACATTGCACTCCAGCATTTTGCGGCTTACACCCCAAATTATTAGTTTTTTTGGACTTTGGGGTTTATTTACTAAAGGCAAATCTACTTTGCACTACAAGTGCACTTGCTGGATATCCGAGGGGGACATGCAAGCAAACAAAAAAACACCATCTTTGCTTTTACATGATTGGATGTTACAATCACCAGTGATCCCTCAGATTTTCAGCAGCTACACTTTTACTGCAGAGTGGATTTGTCTTTACTAAACCCCAAACTACCCAATGATTTGGGGTGTACACAGCAAAGTCCTAGAGTGCAATTTGCTTAATGGGGACACTAGTTAGATTGATCTGTGTGTCCCCAAGAAAAGACATTGGTAGGGTTTTACCTTCACTTCCTGTTTAGCTGTGTGACAGGAAGTGAAGCCAATTTTACTAAAAGGGGACACAAAGCCCAACCTACAAAAAAAAAACAAGCAGGGGTTCTAACACTTACTTTGTTTCCCTCAAAATGCACACAATTAGAATTGTATTGCCTTGAGCTATTTTTAAGTGCAGTGCTCTAAATCAGTGCTTCTCAAGTACCCCCCAACAGGCCATGTTTGCAGGTTTTCCTTCATCTTGCACATGTGCTTTAAATCACAGTCAATGGTTTGGTATTTTGGACAGCAATTCTCCATAAGATAAATTCACAAAACATGTCCTGTTGGGGGTACTTGAGGACTGAGGCTGAGAACCACTGCAGTAAAAAAGGAAAATTGAATACTTACCGCTCTGTATTTCATTTCCTGGTGATTTTCCATGGCAGCACACAAAACATGCATATGCTAGGATGAAGGCACCAGGGTAGACAAATCACACCTGTTGTTTTGACATGCCAATCAGCTGTCACATTTGTTGCAAAGAAAACGCAAAATAAACCTCAAAACTTTGCATCAAATTTTATTGGTCAACAAAAAAAAAAAGAAGAATAATAAAAAATAATAAAAAAAATAAAAAACAGGGTCAATTTGAAACAGTTACAGACTCACAACATCTTGAGAAAGATTTGGCAAAATAGTGCAGTACAGACAATTAAATCAAAGTGAACAAACGACACACATTAACAACATCAAAATTATTTCAGGGGAACATTTCCCCCACACCAAAAAATACAATCCAAAAGTAAAACAAACACCGGTTTTGCAAAGACATAACAAATAAAATACATGTGTTACAAACTCGATAAGGACACCAAAATGTACATTTTGCCGGACACACACACTTGCCTCTTTTCAGGGCAAGGGAGTGAATGCTATATGTGAGCTTTATATATATGTTTGTGAGCTAATGAGGCAATTGAAAACACATGCACAGTCCATGAAACACCCAAAATGCAAGTTCACCCAATGTAGAGACTGAACTTCAAAGTGGCTACACCTGTTAAGGATGTTCTTCAATTACTAACCCATAAAAACACTCTCTGAGCATGCCCAGAAATGTCCAGGTGCTGTTCACACACAAAAAGCACCCTAAAAAAATCTAACAGGCTGGGCATGTGCAGACCAACACAAATGCAGCTAGCAGAAACTAACCCCCCCCCCCCCGTCCAAAATTAAGCACGTCATCCAGCATGCTACAAAATTAGAGATGGGACAATCACCCCCCACCAACAAATACCATTGCTAGTCCCCACTTGGCTGGCTTATCTTATAGTTACTGGCCTTAAAATGGGGGCCCAGGTCCCACCCTAAGGGACATATAACAATGTCACCAATTTGGACAACACCAAAAACAAAACAAGGAGAATTGCCTTTAAATATGCCAAATTGCTTAAGGGCCATTTCACACCACATGCAGTCCATTGCGTTTTTTATGCATCAAAAATGCATGGAAAGTTGGTTATATGGTTCTAAATGGCAGTGTTTGTTCCAGTGCGTTCTAGTTCCACAAAAAAAGTAGAACATGCTGCATTTTACCTGCACTGGACTGTACTGGAATGCAGCAAAACGTATCATAAACGCACTGGAACGCACAGGAACACACCTAAATGCACCAAAAATGCACTGGAACACACTTGTCCTTATCTATGGTTAATAAAAAAGAGGAGTGAAAAAAAAGCACTGGACTGCATCAAAAACGTACCAAAAATGCACTGGAACGCATCAAAAACGTGCATGCAAAAAGCACCTGGAACGCATCCGGGTTGCGTTTCTATGGTGTGAACTGGCCCGAGCACGCAACCTGGTAGGCCGCAGGAAAAGAGGGGGGGACGAGAGAGCGCCCCCAACTCCTGAACCGTACCAGGCCACATGCCCTCAACATGGGGAGGATGCTTTGGGGGTCTGTGACCCCTCAAAGCACCATGTCCCCATGTTGATGGGGACAAGGGCCTCATCCCCACAACCCTTGCCCAGTGGTTGTGGGGGTCTGCGGGCGAGGGGGTTTTCGGAATCTGGAAGCCCCCTTTAACAAAGGGGACCCCCAGATCCCGCCCCCGTGTGAAATGGTAATGGGGTACAAATGTACCCCTACCATTTCACATCCGGATTGCGTTTCTATGGTGTGAACTGGCCCTAGTTCACACCATAGAAACGCAGTCTGAATGCGTTCCAGGTGCTTTTCTGCATGCGCGTTTTTGACACGTTCCAGTGCATTTTTGATGCAGTCCAGTGTTTTTTTCCCCCTCTTTTCACTTAGGACAAGTGTGTTGCAGTGCGTCTTTGGTGCATTTAGGTGCGTTCCGGTGCATTTTTGGTACGTTCCGTTGCGTTTTGGATGTGTTTTACTGCGGTCCAGTACAGTTCTGTACCTAAAAAATGCAGCATGACCATTTTTTTTTCCTTTCTGAAACGCACTGGAACGGACTGCAGTGGTGTGAACTATGCCATTGGCATTAATGTGATCAACTTTCTTTGCGTTTTTCATGCATCAAAAAAATGCACTGCACTGCATCCGGTGTGAACTGGCCCTAAATATCGTACCCGGGGGTGTCTATAGTATGCCTGTAAAGTAGCGCATGTTTTCCATGTTTATAACAGTTCCAGAGCAAAATTACATTTCTAAAGTAAAATAATAGTCATTTAAAAGTACTCGCGGCTGTAATGAATTGCTTTTGCAAATGAAAAAAAAAATGCGTCCGTTTCCCCAGATATCCATACCAGGCCCTTCAGATCTGGTATGGATTTTAAGGGGAACTCCACTCCAAATAAAAAAAAAATGGCGTGGAGTACCCCCAAAAATCCACACCAGACCCTTATCCGAGCACGCAACCTGGCAGGCCGCAGGAAAAGAGGGGGGGACGAGAGAGCGGCCCCCTCTCCCTCCTGAACCATACCAGGCCACATGCCCTCAACATGGGGAGGATGTCCCCATGTTGATGGGGACAAGGGCCTCATCCCCACAACCCTTGCCCGGTGGTTGTGGGGGTCTGCGGGCAGGGGGTTTATCGGAATCTGGAAGACCCCTTTAACAAAGGGGACCCCCAGATACCGCCCCCCTATGTGAATTGGTAATGGGGTACATTGTATCCCTACCATTTCACAAAGAAAGTGTCAAAAATTTTAAAAATGACAATAGCCGGTTTTTGACAATTCCTTTATTAATGTCTTCTCCTTTCTTCCATCTTCTTCTTTTCTCCATTCGGGTTTCTTCCCTCCATCTTGTTCTTCATCTTCATCTTCCTCTTCCTCTTCATCTTTATCTTCATCTTCATCTTCCTTCTTCCTTCGGTCTTCTCGTCAGCATCTTGCTCCGGCTTCTTCTTTCTTCTTCGGCGCTCCGTTTGAATTGGAGGTTCCCGCTGTGTGACGCTTCAGTTCTTCAGTTCTCCTCTGGGTCCGCTGCCACCCGGTGACCCCGCCCCCCTCTGACGCACATGGATTTCACAGGGACTTTCCCCGTAGTGTCAGAGGGGGGCAGAGCCATGGGTGGCAGCGGACCAAGAGGAGAACTGAAGCGTCACACAACGGGAATCTCCAATTCAAACGGAGCGGCCGAAGAAGAAAGAAGAAGCCGGAGCAAGATGCGGACGAGTAGACCGAAGGAAGGAGGAAGATGAAGATGAAGATAAAGATGAAGAGGAAGAGGAAGAGGAAGAGGAAGATGAAGATGAAGATGAAGAACAAGATGGAAGGAAGAAACCCGAATGGAGAAAAGAAGAAGATGGAAGAAAGGAGAAGGCATTAATAAAGGAATTGTCAAAAACTGGCTATTGTCATTTTTTACATTTTTTACACTTTCTTTGTGAAATGGTAGGGGTACAATGTACCCCTTACCAATTCACATAGGGGGGTGGGATCTGGGGGTCCCCTTTGTTAAAGGGGTCTTCCAGATTCCGATAAGCCCCCTGCCCGCAGACCCCCACAACCACCGGGCAAGGGTTGTGGGGATGAGGCCCTCGTCCCCATCAACATGGGGAAATCCTCCCCATGTTGAGGGCATGTGGCCTGGTACGGTTCAGGAGGGAGGGGGGCCGCTCTCTTGTCCCCCCCTCTTTTCCTGCGGCCTGCCAGGTTGCGTGCTCAGATAAGGGTCTGGTGTGGATTTTTGGGGGGACTCCACGCCATTTTCTTTTTTTATTTGGAGTGGAGTTCCCCTTAAAATCCACACCAGATCTGAAGGGCCTGGTGTTGATATTTGGGGGAACCGCACGCATTTTTTTTTTTTAATTTGCGGCAGAGTTCCCCTTAATATCCATTCTAGACCTGAAGGGCCTGGTAATGGAATTTGGGGGAGCCCCACGCTTTTTTTTTTTTTGTTATCAAAGACTTTCAATTACTTTTCTCTATATTGCCGGGAGCCGACAATTAATTATAGCCACGGGTGCTTTTAAATGCCTTTTTTTTTCCTTTAGAAATGTAATTTTGCTGGCGCACTGGGAAGTTCAGAGCTGCGCCTGTTCAGCTTATGCAAATTGATTTACGTGACTTGACATTTACTAAGATTTTGCCGGCGCAGTGTCTTGGTGCAAGAAAACAAGGAAAATTCCCGCGCTGAGCTCAAAAAAACCTCCCGCAGCTCGAATCGTACTTGCCGGCGCAGCGGGCTGGTTTTGAAAAAGTTACTTTCTCACTCTATTTTGGGCATATTAGTTATTTGGGCAGGTGTCACTACACTTCCTCACATCACCCCACATCACCCCCATTATATTCTCACTTCCAGCTTCTTTATATTTAGATTTTAACATGCCGTGCGCCAGATCCATAGTGGCGCACTGCGCGCCTCCTCCCGTCCGCCGAGAACACTATAGTAAATGGAAAATAGGGCTGCGCTACCGGCGCTAATGTTTTGTAAATACCAAAATAGCCATTGCGCGCGCAGATGCGCCAATACTCATGGCGCAAACGTTTTGTAAATCAGCCCCAATGGGTCACCCTGGGGGATTGGTAGTGGATTTATGCAACTTCGGGATCACATAAAAAGTCGGTGTATTAACCCTGAGATATTCATATTTCTTTTTGGCTATCAAATGTTCCTCCAGTGCAAAGCTGAGTTTAAAGTTAAGGTCCTTGATGATGTCAGGAAAGGGGTTTTTAGTAAACCTCAAATAAGTGTTTTCATCATGTAAAAGGCGCATAATCTCCCTCTCGTACATCTCTTGGGGTAATAGTACAGTATTCCCACCTTTGTCACTACTTTTAATTACAATATCTGTAGCCATTTCAAGCTCTCTACACGCTTTCCTCTCTTCCTTCGTTATATTGTCTATTCCTCTCCATGTCCAGTTAATCTTAGACAGGTCCTTTTGCACCTGCTCCAAAAATAGCTGGATCCATCTATGCTTGGAGAGTGAGGGCATCTTCAGGGATTTGATTTGTAAGCTGGATGGACGTGGACATTCATATAGGGGATTAGATGATTCGAGGTCAGAATCACTATCAGTATTTTCCTGCAGAAGAGAAATCAGGGCATTGAGTGCTTCACGCTCTTCCTGATTGGATTCAGTTATTTCATTTTTTTGGTGGCGTTCATTATGCCAATATCTGAAGATTACTTTTCTCAGGAATAGACTGACATCGTTATATACCTCAAATTCATTCATCACCGATTTAGGTGAAAAGGAAAGTCCTTTCTGTAATAGTGATGTAGCGGGTAGGTACTTTTCAGTCTGTTTTAATTCGGGTGGAGACATCAGTGATGTCCAGTTCCCTGTGGCCCAGCAGGTGGTGCTGTCACTTTGGGCCGGGGGTTGAACCATCGCTGGAGTGCCGTACCCTTTTTGGTCTCTCGCAGCGGTTGTACGGCGGGGCGGGGAACCCGCTGTGCTAGCTGGGAGAGGCTATAAAGGGGGCGGACATCTTCGCCACGGGTTCCGAGTCCCAGGCACCTTTAGCCTGAGGGCAGCTGTCCAGCGGTCGGTGTCCAGGCAGCCCTGGCCTGGACACGTGGGGTTCGGTAGTCACCCCAGACACCTTCAGTCTGGGGTGAGGTGCATCGTTCAGGCCTGGGGCCCAGCTTCTTCCACTGGGATCCGCCCGGGAGGAACCATCCTAAGGCACCCACAGGATCGGGTGTCTGAATCCAGGCGTAAGGGACCGTGCAGGTGACCTTCCCGTAGATCTGGTGCAGCAGATTGCCAGTGCTGGGACAGGGCCTCCGGAGACCATCGGGATGGATGTCCTCACCAAACAGGGGCCATATTCACACGGAAGGTGGTCCATGTTCTAAGGTTGGTGACAGAGACCGTTACTCTAAGGTCGTGACAGAGACTCCAAACAGTTCACCCGGTAGGTGGCAGCTACCAACTTCACGGTCGGTGGCAGAGACCATGCGCCAGGCCTATCCACACGAGAAAGGGATAGGAGAGTTCATTGTGCCTGGGCCTACTCGTATCCACACCCCTGTCTGTCTGTTATGGAAGTTCAACTGATTATGTTCATTCTGGCATTGAAGAAATAAAGGAGTGTTGAACTTTTAATGGTGTGGGGCTCTATTACTGGCAGATACACCTCCACGGAAGAAGCGGAGGCTCCATATGCAGAATGCAGACCCGAAGGTAATTAAAAAAAGACTTTGCTCAAACCTCACATACACGGAGGGTAAGAGCTTGGCGTAGTGTCCTGCACTCTCTCCTCCAGAGTACCCCTAGACAACAGCCACAAACAACCGATACAAGAGAGAGAGAGAGTGAGGCCGCTACAGTGATATGTGATGTTGGTTGAGGGGGAAATCCAGTTATATTTACCACTCTCATGTCAAGGTCAATCTCATTTTGCATGTTTCTTTTTGGCACTTGGGGGATGATGTCTATGTTCGGCGATGTCTGGACCTGAGCTCTCTTTGCGTTTTGTCGCTGTCTCTTCCGTTTGTATATTCTGAGTCTTGGGTCTGTATACTCTGGTTTGTTTTTTCCTTTTTTGGGACCTAGATTGTCTCCTATGTCCACACCCTTCTCTAAAAAAAACCCCGATTTTTCCTGATGTTCAAGGTCACTGTCCGAACTTGGAACTTGGATCCCCTGACCATGTATGACCCGAACACATGCTAACTGCTACACACTGCACTTCCATCAGAGAAATCATTTGGAAACTGCCAGCATCTGAACAAGTGTCAGCTTGATAACTCATGGACAGAGAAATGAAAGGAGAGTGATTAGACAAGACTGCAAATGGTGAGCTGTATTTACCCCGATTAACCTTGTTGGGATGTATACATGTGTAACTCCGTCCGGTTCTTTAGTCTGTCACTACAATAATCTCACTCTCAGTGGGCCCCATCCGTACAACTATTTGCCTCGTATACCCAGAAGGGTCAATCTATCATAGCAGTGTGTACTACTGTGGTTTCTTTCCCCCTTCCACTTCGCTTAACTGATCGGCTTGTATTTGTCAATACATTGTAATTAGGGATGAGCTCGGTGTTCGAGTCGAACATACGTTCGACTCGAACATCAGCTGTTCGATCGTTCGACGAAGATCGAACGATTTGGGCCGTTCGCGCCTAATTCGAGTGACGCGAACGGCCCACAATGCACTACGCCATCGCAGTGTCATCCAGGCGCTGTGATTGGCCAAGCATGCACTGTGACCCCGCATGCTTGGCCAATCACAGCGCCGGCAGCGAGGAGAGCATTGATTGGCCACAGGTACACGCCCCACACTATAAAAGGCCGCCAGCACGGCGGCCTAGTGTAGTGTGTTCCGGAGCAGGGAAAGAGAAGCATAGGCAGGGACAGTGACATTTTTTTTTCTTGCTTAACCTGGATTCCTTTAGTTTAGGGAAAGAGAAGGATAGGTAGGGAGAGTGTCAGTGTGTTTTACTGTGCGAATCCTTGTTTCTAGGGACAGGGAAGGACAGTGAGGGAAATTCTCCTTGTGCTATAGTGTGCTAAAGCATTGATCATCAACCATCTTTAAAAAATCATTTTTTCTAGGGACAGAAAACTATAGGTAGGGAGAGTGTCAGTGTGTTTTACTGTGATAATCCTTGTTTCTAGGGACAGGGAAGGACAGTGAGGGAAATTCTCCTTGTGCTATAGTGTGCTAAAGCATTGATCATCAACCATCTTTAAAAAAACATTTTTTCTAAGGACAGAAAACTATAGGTAGGAAGAGTGTCAGTTTCTTTCACTGTGATAATCCTTGTTTCTAGGGACAGGGAAGGACAGTGAGGGAAATTCTCCTTGTGCTATAGTGTGCTAAAGCATTGATCATCAACCATCTTTAAAAAAACATTTTTTCTAGGGACAGAAAACTATAGGTAGGAAGAGTGTCAGTTTCTTTCACTGTGATAATCCTTGTTTCTAGGGACAGGGAAGGACAGTGAGGGAAATTCTACTTGTGCTATAGTGTGCTAAAGCATTGATCATCAACCATCTTTAAAAAAACATTTTTTCTAGGGACAGAAAACTATAGGTAGGAAGAGTGTCAGTTTCTTTCACTGTGATAATCCTTGTTTCTAGGGACAGGGAAGGACAGTGAGGGAAATTCTACTTGTGCTATAGTGTGCTAAAGCATTGATCATCAATCAGCTTTAAAAAAAAAAAATTCTAGGGACAGAAAACTATAGGTAGGAAGAGTGTCAGTTTCTTTCACTGTGATAATCCTTGTTTCTAGGGACAGGGAAGGACAGTGAGGGAAATTCTCCTTGTGCTATAGTGTGCTAAAGCATTGATCATCAACCGTCTTTAAAAAAACATTTTTTCTAGGGACAGAAAACTATAGGTAGTGTGACAGCAGGAAGGTAAAGTCACCTGGTTGCATCCAGGGGGGTAGATATATTTCGCCCAGATTCAGGCTTTACGCCGACTTATACAACTAGGTGGAGAGTTGTATAAGGTGTGACAGCAGGAAGGTAAAGTCACCTGGTTGTATCCAGGGGGGTAGATATATTTCGCCCAGATTCAGGCTTTACGCCGACTTATACAACTAGGTGGAGAGTTGTATAAGGCTAGTGGGCTCATGGATGACTCATACCTCTAGGGAGAGGGCTGGGCGTCGTGCAGACAGGGAGTTGATGAGGCCAGCTGAAGCTTGTCAGCTCATTTAGGCCTCTATAAGAACTCCCAGCTTCATTAGATGTTAGCTCATGCCTGGAACCAGACCTGTGTGGACTGTCTAGGGAGAGTGAACCCCTGTGCGGTGAGGCAAAGCCTGTGTGGCTATTTGTTTGGACTTTTACTAAACCAGGGACTTAGGGACTAGGACAGCACTAGGCTGATCCCAGTTGTTACTTAGGAAACCTGTATGTTTAGTCAGAGGTCAACTTGACCAGGATTTATTTTGGTTATGTTTCTTTTGCTTTGCTGTGTTTTGTCACTGTAAATAGAAAATAAACCGCACCTTTTTGATTTTGAAAACCACAACCTCCGTTTGCTGGGCCTGTTTTGTGTGGGGAGCCCATCCCGGGGGCCACACACCCCCGCTGCCGAGCTAACCCCCTCACAGTTGGTGGAGAATGCGGGCAGTTTTTTTTAAGCCAGCATGGAGGAGATACTGAAACAGCTGGCTCTAGCAAATGCCAATCAACAGCAGACAAATGCAGGTTTGCAAAGGAGCCTTGCAGCCCAGCAGCAAGCTCATCAACAAGCCCAGCAGCAATCTGAGGCCCGCTTCATAGACCTGTTACAGAAGCAAGAGCAGAGACTACAACAAATGGAAGCAGTAATGCAGCAACGTCCGCAGACCAGTGAGGAAAGCCGTCCCACTAATACCGCGTCCTTTGGGGTGAGTCGTTTATTGACAAAAATGACTGGAGAGGATGATCCAGAGGTATTTTTGACCACATTTGAAAGGACTGCTGAAAGAGAAAAGTGGCCTGAGGAGCAGTGGGCTGGACTGGTGGCTCCTCTGTTAACTGGTGAATCGCAGAAGGCTTACTATGACCTAGAGCCTGACCAAGCAAAAGGCTATGTGATGCTAAAAGCTGAAATATTGGCAAGGCTGGGTGTCACCCAGGCTGTCCGGGCTCAGCGTGTGCATAACTGGACTTTCCAGCTTGGAAAACCCCCCAGGTCTCAAATGTATGATCTCATTCACCTGAGCAGAAAGTGGCTACAGCCAGAGACTTTGTCCGCACCAAAGATTGTGGAACGTGTTGTAATGGATCGGTTTTTGAGAGCTCTTCCTACTGCCATCCAAAAATGGGTAAGCCATGGAGACCCAGAGACGGCCGATGGTCTTGTGGATCATGTGGAGAAATACTTGGCTACAGAGAACCTGACGGCCTCTTCCAGAGACACTCGGACTTTCCACCCTAAGACCAGACCATCCCCAGGGGCGGATAAGAGGATTCCAAGGGGTGAGGGTGGAGAGAGTGAGAGGGTAGGAGCTCTACCCAAAGTTTGGCGAGAACAGCCTGGGAAATCAGCGGCTCAAGAGGCGGCAAGAAGGATCGTTTGCTACCGCTGCCGGCAAGCGGGACATATTGCAGCCAATTGCCCGGTTGTGGAGGAACCCATGCAGTGTGACTTTCTGACGGGCAGACGTCAGTCGCTGTGTGCGACAGTCGCATGCACTGCCATTCGAGGAACTGAGAAACATTTATGCAAAATGTGTGTTAATGGTAGAAATGTTGTGGTATTGCTGGATTCAGGTAGCCTTGTGACCCTGATAAAGGCTGAGTTAGTTAAAACAGAGGTCTCTGGGAATAGCAAGGTAGCTGTTATTTGTGTGCATGGGGACACCCGAGAGTATCCAGTGACTACAGTGTGTTTCGAGACCCCCAAAGGTACCCTCTCTCATCCAGTGGGCTTAGTATCTCAGTTACCGCATGACGCCATTGTGGGAAGGGATTTTCCGAAGTTCTGGGAACTGTGGGATGATCCTGAGCCCCCCACTGGTGCCCCTATGTACCAGGAATGTGATAGCCAGAACTCCCCTGAGAGTGGTGAGGACTCTCCGGAATTTCCCTTATCAGTATTAACAGGGGAGACTCAAGAAACTGGAGAGGAGCCCACCTCCTCAGACGAAAACCTACCGTCTGTGGAGTTTTCTGATCTTGAGGTTCACAGGGAAAACTTTGCCACAGAACAGTTGAAAGACCCCGCCCTAATAAAGGCACGGGAAAACGTAGTGAAAATAGATGGCGAGTTAGTGAACCCAGATAATACCTGCACTTACCCATACTTCAGCGTAGAGAAGGACCTACTGTATCGGGTGGCAAAAAGGGCAGAAGAAACCGTTGAGCAGCTTGTGGTGCCCAAACCTTACAGGAAGTTGGTGTTGGAGTTGGCCCATGGGCACATTCTTGGAGGTCATCTGGGGACAGAGAAAACCCGAGAGAGGGTATTACAGAGATTCTATTGGCCGGGGGTGATGAAGGACGTAGAAAATTATTGTTCCTCCTGCCCTGTGTGTCAGAGGTTGGCCCCGATGCCACATTTCCGTAGCCCGCTGGTCCCTCTACCCATCATTGAGGTCCCGTTTGAGAGGATCGCCATGGATTTGGTAGGTCCTATAATCAAGTCCGCTAGGGGGCACCAGTACATATTAGTTATAATGGACTATGCCACCCGTTATCCAGAAGCGATCCCTCTCCGAAATACCTCGGCCAAAACCATAGCCAAAGAGCTATCTCTTGTTTTTAGCCGGGTGGGTATTTGTAAAGAACTGCTTACGGACCAAGGTACACCCTTTATGTCCCGGGTTATGAAAGAGCTGTGTAAATTGTTCAATGTGACGCAATTGCGTACGTCTGTGTATCACCCCCAAACCGATGGGCTGGTTGAAAGATTCAACAAAACCCTAAAACAAATGTTGAAGAAAGTGGTGGATAGAGATGGAAAGGATTGGGACTGTTTACTTCCTTATTTGATGTTTGCTATTAGGGAGGTGCCCCAATCCTCTACGGGATTCTCCCCCTTTGAGTTACTGTATGGGAGACACCCAAGAGGGCTGTTGGATATTGCCAAGGAAACTTGGGAAAGTGAGAGTTCTCCCCACAGGAGTGTGATTGAGCATGTCGCCCTGATGCAAGATCGAATTGCACAGGTAATGCCCATCGTGAAGGAACATTTGGCCCAAGCGCAGTTGGCACAGCAGAGAGTGTACAACCGTGGAGCCAAGACCCGTACCTTTTCCCCGGGGGATAGGATATTGGTACTTGTCCCTACGGTTGAAAGTAAATTCCTTGCCAAATGGCAAGGCCCCTACGAGATAATGGAAAAAGTGAGCGAAGTGAATTACAAGGTCAGACAACCAGGAAGGCGAAAGCCCGAACAGATCTATCACGTTAATCTGTTGAAAGCCTGGAGGGATAGAGAGTCCCTAGTCGCAGACACTTGGTCACCAGCTCAAACTGGTTGCGTGATTCCTGAGGTTGGAATAGCAGCCACCTTGTCACAACCCCAACAACAGGAGGTTAAGGAGTTTGTGCTTCGCAACAAGGAGGTATTCTCTGAGCTGCCGGGACAAACATCTGGGGTAGAGCATGACATCATTACCCCGCCCGGTGAAAGGGTGAAGTTAAAACCCTATCGGATCCCAGAGGCTCGACGGGAGGCAATACGGGAGGAAGTACAGAAAATGCTGAACTTAGGGGTGATAGAGGAGTCCCAAAGTGATTGGTCTAGTCCCATCGTGTTGGTGCCTAAACCGGATGGGAGCTGGCGATTTTGTAACGATTTTCGTCAGTTGAACAAAGTTACAAAATTTGACACCTACCCCATGCCACGTATAGATGAGTTGATCGACCGGCTGGGAACAGCCCGATACATGACGACTCTTGACCTCACAAAAGGGTATTGGCAAATCCCCCTGGCCAAGTCGGCCAAAGAGAAAACCGCATTTGTAACCCCAGACGGGGCGTTCCAATATAAAAGAATGCCGTTCGGGTTACAGAATGCGCCGGCCACATTCCAGCGGAAAATGGACCAGATGCTGAGGCCCCATCGGAAGTATGCTGCGGCTTACCTGGATGACGTAATTGTCCATAGCACAGATTGGGCCTCACATCTGCCAAAAGTGCAAGCAGTCCTGGACTCTGTTCGGGAAGCGGGGTTTACGGCTAACCCCAAGAAGTGTACCATTGGGCAGGAGGAGGCCAAATATCTTGGGTACACCATTGGGAGGGGAGTAATAAAACCCCAACTCAACAAAGTCGAGGCCATCCAGAGTTGGCCACGTCCCAACAGCAAGAAGCAGGTACGAGCCTTTCTGGGAATCGCTGGGTATTATCGGCGATTCATTCCCCACTTTGCTTCTAAGGCTGTGCCCCTAACCAACCTGACGAAGGGGAAAGGGTCGGTCATGATTAAATGGACCCCCGAGGCTGAGGCAGCATTCCAATTCTTGAAACAAGCCTTATGTAGCCAGCCAGTGTTGTACTCACCCGACTTCTCTAAAGACTTTGTCGTACAAAGTGATGCGTCAGATGTGGGGTTAGGAGCAGTATTGTCCCAGGTCCGAAACGGGGAAGAGCACCCAGTCATTTACCTCAGCAGGAAGTTGAAGTCCCATGAGGTAAATTACGCCACCGTTGAAAAGGAGTGTTTAGCGGTGAAGTGGGCTCTAGATTCCCTTCGGTACTACCTGCTAGGTAGGCACTTTGACATGGTTACGGATCACGCTCCGTTAAAGTGGATGGCTCAAAACAAGGAAACAAATAGAAGAGTGAATAGGTGGTTCCTGGCCCTCCAGGAATTCAACTTCACAGTAAAGCATCGCCCTGGCGTTCAAATGGGGAATGTGGATGCTTTGTCTCGAGTACATGAATGCCTGATTGCTGGTGTTCCAACCCCGAGGTTAAAACAAGAGGGGGGGGTATGTGACAGCAGGAAGGTAAAGTCACCTGGTTGCATCCAGGGGGGTAGATATATTTCGCCCAGATTCAGGCTTTACGCCGACTTATACAACTAGGTGGAGAGTTGTATAAGGCTAGTGGGCTCATGGATGACTCATACCTCTAGGGAGAGGGCTGGGCGTCGTGCAGACAGGGAGTTGATGAGGCCAGCTGAAGCTTGTCAGCTCATTTAGGCCTCTATAAGAACTCCCAGCTTCATTAGATGTTAGCTCATGCCTGGAACCAGACCTGTGTGGACTGTCTAGGGAGAGTGAACCCCTGTGCGGTGAGGCAAAGCCTGTGTGGCTATTTGTTTGGACTTTTACTAAACCAGGGACTTAGGGACTAGGACAGCACTAGGCTGATCCCAGTTGTTACTTAGGAAACCTGTATGTTTAGTCAGAGGTCAACTTGACCAGGATTTATTTTGGTTATGTTTCTTTTGCTTTGCTGTGTTTTGTCACTGTAAATAGAAAATAAACCGCACCTTTTTGATTTTGAAAACCACAACCTCCGTTTGCTGGGCCTGTTTTGTGTGGGGAGCCCATCCCGGGGGCCACACCCCCCCGCTGCCGAGCTAACCCCCTCACAAAGGCTAGTGGGCTCATGGATGACTCATACCTCTAGGGAGAGTGTGGGGCGTCGTGCAGACAGAGATGAGGAGACCAGCTGAACCTTGTCAGCTCATTTAGGCCTCTATAAGTACTCCCAGCTTCATTAGATGTTAGCTCATGCCTGGAACCAGACCTGTGTGGACTGTCTAGGGAGAGTGAACCCCTGTGCGGTGAGAAAAAGCCTGTGTGGCTATTTGCTTGGACATTTAAAACCAGGGACTTAGGGACTAGGACAGCACTAGGCTGATCCCAGTTGTTAGTTAGGAAACCTGTATGTTTAGTCAGAGGTCAACTTGACCAGGATTTATTTTGGTTATGTTTCTTTTGCTTTGCTGTGTTTTGTCACTGTAAATAGAAAATAAACCGCACCTTTTTGATTTTGAAAACCACAACCTCCGTTTGCTGGGCCTGTTTTGTGTGGGGAGCCCATCCCGGGGGTCACACACACCCGCTGCCGAGCTAACCCCCTCACAGTTGGTGGAGAACCAGTGGCAGTTTTTTTTTAAGCCAGCATGGAGGAGATACTGAAACAGCTGGCTCTAGCAAATGCCAATCAACAGCAGACAAATGCAGGTTTGCAAAGGAGCCTTGCAGCCCAGCAGCAAGCTCATCAACAAGCCCAGCAGCAATCTGAGGCCCGCTTCATAGACCTGTTACAGAAGCAAGAGCAGAGACTACAACAAATGGAAGCAGTAATGCAGCAACATCCGCAGACCAGTGAGGAAAGCCGTCCCACTAATACCGCGTCCTTTGGGGTGAGTCGTTTATTGACAAAAATGACTGGAGAGGATGATCCAGAGGTATTTTTGACCACATTTGAAAGGACTGCTGAAAGAGAAAAGTGGCCTGAGGAGCAGTGGGCTGGACTGGTGGCTCCTCTGTTAACTGGTGAATCGCAGAAGGCTTACTATGACCTAGAGCCTGACCAAGCAAAAGACTATGTGATGCTAAAAGCTGAAATATTGGCAAGGCTGGGTGTCACCCAGGCTGTCCGGGCTCAGCGTGTGCATAACTGGACTTTCCAGCTTGGAAAACCCCCCAGGTCTCAAATGTATGATCTCATTCACCTGAGCAGAAAGTGGCTACAGCCAGAGACTTTGTCCGCACCAAAGATTGTGGAACGTGGTGTAATGGATCGGTTTTTGAGAGCTCTTCCTACTGCCATCCAAAAGTGGGTAAGCCATGGAGACCCAGAGACGGCCGATGGTCTTGTGGATCGTGTGGAGAGATACTTGGCTACAGAGAACCTGACGGCCTCTTCCAGAGACACTCGGACTTTCCACCCTAAGACCAGACCATCCCCAGGGGCGGATAAGAGGATTCCAAGGGGTGAGGGTGGAGAGAGTGAGAGGGTGGGAGCTCTACCCCAAGTTTGGCGAGAACAGCCTGGGAAATCAGCGGCTCAAGAGGCGGCAAGAAGGATCGTTTGCTACCGCTGCCGGCAAGCGGGACATATTGCAGCCAATTGCCCGGTTGTGGAGGAACCCATGCAGTGTGACTTTCTGACGGGCAGACGTCAGTCGCTGTGTGCGACAGTCGCATGCACTGCCATTCGAGGAACTGAGAAACATTTATGCAAAATGTGTGTTAATGGTAGAAATGTTGTGGTATTGCTGGATTCAGGTAGCCTTGTGACCCTGATAAAGGCTGAGTTAGTTAAAACAGAGGTCTCTGGGAATAGCAAGGTAGCTGTTATTTGTGTGCATGGGGACACCCGAGAGTATCCAGTGACTACAGTGTGTTTCGAGACCCCCAAAGGTACCCTCTCTCATCCAGTGGGCTTAGTATCTCAGTTACCGCATGACGCCATTGTGGGAAGGGATTTTCCGAAGTTCTGGGAACTGTGGGATGATCCTGAGCCCCTCACTGGTGCCCCTATGTACCAGGAATGTGATAGCCAGAACTCCCCTGAGAGTGGTGAGGACTCTCCGGAATTTCCCTTATCAGTATTGGCAGGGGAGACTCAAGAAACTGGAGAGGAGCCCACCTCCTCAGACGAAAACCTACCGTCTGTGGAGTTTTCTGATCTTGAGGTTCACAGGGAAAACTTTGCCACAGAACAGTTGAAAGACCCCGCCCTAATAAAGGCACGGGAAAACGTAGTGAAAATAGATGGCGAGTTAGTGAACCCAGATAATACCTGCACTTACCCATACTTCAGCGTAGAGAAGGACCTACTGTATCGGGTGGCAAAAAGGGCAGAAGAAACCGTTGAGCAGCTTGTGGTGCCCAAACCTTACAGGAAGTTGGTGTTGGAGTTGGCCCATGGGCACATTCTTGGAGGTCATCTGGGGACAGAGAAAACCCGAGAGAGGGTATTACAGAGATTCTATTGGCCGGGGGTGATGAAGGACGTAGAAAATTATTGTTCCTCCTGCCCTGTGTGTCAGAGGTTGGCCCCGATGCCACATTTCCGTAGCCCGCTGGTCCCTCTACCCATCATTGAGGTCCCGTTTGAGAGGATCGCCATGGATTTGGTAGGTCCTATAATCAAGTCCGCTAGGGGGCACCAGTACATATTAGTTATAATGGACTATGCCACCCGTTATCCAGAAGCGATCCCTCTCCGAAATACCTCGGCCAAAACCATAGCCAAAGAGCTATCTCTTGTTTTTAGCCGGGTGGGTATTTGTAAAGAACTGCTTACGGACCAAGGTACACCCTTTATGTCCCGGGTTATGAAAGAGCTGTGTAAATTGTTCAAAGTGACGCAATTGCGTACGTCTGTGTATCACCCCCAAACCGATGGGCTGGTTGAAAGATTCAACAAAACCCTAAAACAAATGTTGAAGAAAGTGGTGGATAGAGATGGAAAGGATTGGGACTGTTTACTTCCTTATTTGATGTTTGCTATTAGGGAGGTGCCCCAATCCTCTACGGGATTCTCCCCCTTTGAGTTACTGTATGGGAGACACCCAAGAGGGCTGTTGGATATTGCCAAGGAAACTTGGGAAAGTGAGAGTTCTCCCCACAGGAGTGTGATTGAGCATGTCGCCCTGATGCAAGATCGAATTGCACAGGTAATGCCCATCGTGAAGGAACATTTGGCCCAAGCGCAGTTGGCACAGCAGAGAGTGTACAACCGTGGAGCCAAGACCCGTACCTTTTCCCCGGGGGATAGGATATTGGTACTTGTCCCTACGGTTGAAAGTAAATTCCTTGCCAAATGGCAAGGCCCCTACGAGATAATGGAAAAAGTGAGCGAAGTGAATTACAAGGTCAGACAACCAGGAAGGCGAAAGCCCGAACAGATCTATCACGTTAATCTGTTGAAAGCCTGGAGGGATAGAGAGTCCCTAGTCGCAGACACTTGGTCACCAGCTCAAACTGGTTGCGTGATTCCTGAGGTTGGAATAGCAGCCACCTTGTCACAACCCCAACAACAGGAGGTTAAGGAGTTTGTGCTTCGCAACAAGGAGGTATTCTCTGAGCTGCCGGGACAAACATCTGGGGTAGAGCATGACATCATTACCCCGCCCGGTGAAAGGGTGAAGTTAAAACCCTATCGGATCCCAGAGGCTCGACGGGAGGCAATGCGGGAGGAAGTACAGAAAATGCTGAACTTAGGGGTGATAGAGGAGTCCCAAAGTGATTGGTCTAGTCCCATTGTGTTGGTGCCTAAACCGGATGGGAGCTGGCGATTTTGTAACGATTTTCGACAGTTGAACAAAGTTACAAAATTTGACACCTACCCCATGCCACGTATAGATGAGTTGATCGACCGGCTGGGAACAGCCCGATACATGACGACTCTTGACCTCACAAAAGGGTATTGGCAAATCCCCCTGGCCAAGTCGGCCAAAGAGAAAACCGCATTTGTAACCCCAGACGGGGCGTTCCAATATAAAAGAATGCCGTTCGGGTTACAGAATGCGCCGGCCACATTCCAGCGGAAAATGGACCAGATGCTGAGGCCCCATCGGAAGTATGCTGCGGCTTACCTGGATGACGTAATTGTCCATAGCACAGATTGGGCCTCACATCTGCCAAAAGTGCAAGCAGTCCTGGACTCTGTTCGGGAAGCGGGGTTTACGGCTAACCCCAAGAAGTGTACCATTGGGCAGGAGGAGGCCAAATATCTTGGGTACACCATTGGGAGGGGAGTAATAAAACCCCAACTCAACAAAGTCGAGGCCATCCAGAGTTGGCCACGTCCCAACAGCAAGAAGCAGGTACGAGCCTTTCTGGGAATCGCTGGGTATTATCGGCGATTCATTCCCCACTTTGCTTCTAAGGCTGTGCCCCTAACCAACCTGACGAAGGGGAAAGGGTCGGTCATGATTAAATGGACCCCCGAGGCTGAGGCAGCATTCCAATTCTTGAAACAAGCCTTATGTAGCCAGCCAGTGTTGTACTCACCCGACTTCTCTAAAGACTTTGTCGTACAAAGTGATGCGTCAGATGTGGGGTTAGGAGCAGTATTGTCCCAGGTCTGGAACGGGGAAGAGCACCCAGTCATTTACCTCAGCAGGAAGTTGAAGTCCCATGAGGTAAATTACGCCACCGTTGAAAAGGAGTGTTTAGCGGTGAAGTGGGCTCTAGATTCCCTTCGGTACTACCTGCTAGGTAGGCACTTTGACATGGTTACGGATCACGCTCCGTTAAAGTGGATGGCTCAAAACAAGGAAACAAATAGAAGAGTGAATAGGTGGTTCCTGGCCCTCCAGGAATTCAACTTCACAGTAAAGCATCGCCCTGGCGTTCAAATGGGGAATGTGGATGCTTTGTCTCGAGTACATGAATGCCTGATTGCTGGTGTTCCAACCCCGAGGTTAAAACAAGAGGGGGGGGGGTATGTGACAGCAGGAAGGTAAAGTCACCTGGTTGCATCCAGGGGGGTAGATATATTTCGCCCAGATTCAGGCTTTACGCCGACTTATACAACTAGGTGGAGAGTTGTATAAGGCTAGTGGGCTCATGGATGACTCATACCTCTAGGGAGAGTGTGGGGCGTCGTGCAGACAGAGATGAGGAGACCAGCTGAACCTTGTCAGCTCATTTAGGCCTCTATAAGAACTCCCAGCTTCATTAGATGTTAGCTCATGCCTGGAACCAGACCTGTGTGGACTGTCTAGGGAGAGTGAACCCCTGTGCGGTGAGAAAAAGCCTGTGTGGCTATTTGCTTGGACATTTAAAACCAGGGACTTAGGGACTAGGACAGCACTAGGCTGATCCCAGTTGTTAGTTAGGAAACCTGTATGTTTAGTCAGAGGTCAACTTGACCAGGATTTATTTTGGTTATGTTTCTTTTGCTTTGCTGTGTTTTGTCACTGTAAATAGAAAATAAACCGCACCTTTTTGATTTTGAAAACCACAACCTCCGTTTGCTGGGCCTGTTTTGTGTGGGGAGCCCATCCCGGGGGTCACACACACCCGCTGCCGAGCTAACCCCCTCACAGTAGGAAGAGTGTCAGTTTCTTTCACTGTGATAATCCTTGTTTCTAGGGACAGGGAAGGACAGTGAGGGAAATTCTACTTGTGCTATAGTGTGCTAAAGCATTGATCATCAACCGTCTTTAAAAAAACATTTTTTCTAGGGACAGAAAACTATAGGTAGGAAGAGTGTCAGTTTCTTTCACTGTGATAATCCTTGTTTCTAGGGACAGGGAAGGACAGTGAGGGAAATTCTCCTTGTGCTATAGTGTGCTAAAGCATTGATCATCAACCGTCTTTAAAAAAACATTTTTTCTAGGGACAGAAAACTATAGGTAGGAAGAGTGTCAGTTTCTTTCACTGTGATAATCCTTGTTTCTAGGGACAGGGAAGGACAGTGAGGGAAATTCTCCTTGTGCTATAGTGTGCTAAAGCATTGATCATCAACCGTCTTTAAAAAAACATTTTTTCTAGGGACAGAAAACTATAGGTAGGAAGAGTGTCAGTTTCTATCACTGTGATAATCCTTGTTTCTAGGGACAGGGAAGGACAGTGAGGGAAATTCTCCTTGTGCTATAGTGTGCTAAAGCATTGATCATCAACCGTCTTTAAAAAAAACATTTTTTCTAGGGACAGAAAACTATAGGTAGGAAGAGTGTCAGTTTCTTTCACTGTGATAATCCTTGTTTCTAGGGACAGGGAAGGACAGTGAGGGAAATTCTCCTTGTGCTATAGTGTGCTAAAGCATTGATCATCAACCGTCTTTAAAAAAACATTTTTTCTAGGGACAGAAAACTATAGGTAGGAAGAGTGTCAGTTTCTTTCACTGTGATAATCCTTGTTTCTAGGGACAGGGAAGGACAGTGAGGGAAATTCTCCTTGTGCTATAGTGTGCTAAAGCATTGATCATCAACCGTCTTTAAAAAAACATTTTTTCTAGGGACAGAAAACTATAGGTAGGAAGAGTGTCAGTTTCTTTCACTGTGATAATCCTTGTTTCTAGGGACAGGGAAGGACAGTGAGGGAAATTCTCCTTGTGCTATAGTGTGCTAAAGCATTGATCATCAACCGTCTTTAAAAAAACATTTTTTCTAGGGACAGAAAACTATAGGTAGGAAGAGTGTCAGTTTCTTTCACTGTGATAATCCTTGTTTCTAGGGACAGGGAAGGACAGTGAGGGAAATTCTCCTTGTGCTATAGTGTGCTAAAGCATTGATCATCAACCGTCTTTAAAAAAACATTTTTTCTAGGGACAGAAAACTATAGGTAGGAAGAGTGTCAGTTTCTTTCACTGTGATAATCCTTGTTTCTAGGGACAGGGAAGGACAGTGAGGGAAATTCTCCTTGTGCTATAGTGTGCTAAAGCATTGATCATCAACCGTCTTTAAAAAAACATTTTTTCTAGGGACAGAAAACTATAGGTAGGAAGAGTGTCAGTTTCTTTCACTGTGATAATCCTTGTTTCTAGGGACAGGGAAGGACAGTGAGGGAAATTCTACTTGTGCTATAGTGTGCTAAAGCATTGATCATCAACCGTCTTTAAAAAAACATTTTTTCTAGGGACAGAAAACTATAGGTAGGAAGAGTGTCAGTTTCTTTCACTGTGATAATCCTTGTTTCTAGGGACAGGGAAGGACAGTGAGGGAAATTCTCCTTGTGCTATAGTGTGCTAAAGCATTGATCATCAACCATCTTTAAAAAAACATTTTTTCTAGGGACAGAAAACTATAGGTAGGAAGAGTGTCAGTTTCTTTCACTGTGATAATCCGTGTTTCTAGGGACAGGGAAGGACAGTGAGGGAAATTCTACTTGTGCTATAGTGTGCTAAAGCATTGATCATCAATCAGCTTTAAAAAAACATTTTTTCTAGGGACAGAAAACTATAGGTAGGAAGAGTGTCAGTTTCTTTCACTGTGATAATCCTTGTTTCTAGGGACAGGGAAGGACAGTGAGGGAAATTCTCCTTGTGCTATAGTGTGCTAAAGCATTGATCATCAACCGTCTTTAAAAAAACATTTTTTCTAGGGACAGAAAACTATAGGTAGGAAGAGTGTCAGTTTCTTTCACTGTGATAATCCTTGTTTCTAGGGACAGGGAAGGACAGTGAGGGAAATTCTACTTGTGCTATAGTGTGCTAAAGCATTGATCATTAATCAGCTTTAAAAAAACATTTTTTCTAGGGACAGAAAACTATTAGGTAGGAAGAGTGTCAGTTTCTTTCACTGTGATAATCCTTGTTTCTAGGGACAGGGAAGGACAGTGAGGGAAATTCTCCTTGTGCTATAGTGTGCTAAAGCATTGATCATCAACCGTCTTTAAAAAAACATTTTTTTCTAGGGACAGAAAACTATAGGTAGGAAGAGTGTCAGTTTCTTTCACTGTGATAATCCTTGTTTCTAGGGACAGGGAAGGACAGTGAGGGAAATTCTCCTTGTGCTATACTGTGCTAAAGCATTCCTCATCAACCATCTTTGAAATCCTTGTTTTTTGGACAGTCAGGGAAATTTTCGTTGTGCTATTCTGTGCGAAAGCAATCATCCTCAACCATATTTAGAAATCCTTAAGTAAAGGGACAGAGAAGGACACCTGAAGGTAGCCCTTATTGCTTTTTTCCCATCTCCCTGCAGGCCATGTATTAGAATGTCTGGAAGGCAAACAAGGAGAGGCAGACAGTCAGGAGGCAATAACAGAGGGCAAGCAGGCTCTGTGTCTGGGGGCAACAGTGCTGGTCGTGGACGTGGTGCATTGTCATCAGCACATGGCCATGGGACACGCTTGTCCTTCTTTTCGGCAGCTGGACATGTTGAGCCACATCATGCCGAAGACTTGGTAGAGTGGATGACCAAGCCCTCCTCCTCCTCCTCATCCTCTCTCACCCAGGCTCAGGGTACTGGCAAAGCAGCTGCCAAAGCGTGCTCTTCCCTGGTATCAATGTCAGACTCATCATCAGTCACTCCTTCCCTAGACCCACCATGTCCTCCTCCTGAGGAGTCCCCCGAACTGTTTGAGCACAGTGTTGGGTACATGCTCCAGGAGGATGCCTAGCATTTCGAAGGGTCTGATGATGAAACCCAGCTACAGGAAGGCAGTAGCGTGAGAGCAGACAGAGGGGATGCTCAAGAAGGACACCAATCTGACAGTCATGTTCCAGCAGCTGCAGCATACTGCCAGATTGGCTCCAGTGATGAGGAGGGAGGGGATGATGAGGTCACTGACTCCACGTGGGTGCCTAATAGGAGAGAGGAGGAGGAGGAGGATGAGGAGGAGGCACATCTCCAACGAGGCAGGATGCCCTTTGGTGGCCAGCGTAAGGGCAGTACACCGACGGAATCACACCACAGAGCTCCGCCTGTGCAGGGCGCTGCCTCTGCCCATCATTCAAAAAGTTCTTTGGTGTGGGCCTTTTTTGAGGCTAGTGCATCAGATCGCACAGCTGCTGTTTGCAACATATGTCTCAAGCGTATATCGCGTGGCCAAAACATCAGCCGCTTGGGTACCACATGCCTGACCAGACATATGTTGACCTGCCATGCAGCTCGTTGGCAAGCCTACCTCAAAGACCCACACCAAAGAACAAAGCGGACCTCTCCTTGCACCGCATCAGCTGGGATCTCCAACCCCACTATAACTTCAGTCCTGTCTGAAACATGCACTGAGAGGAATGAAGGTGTAGAATTAGGTGTGTCACAGCCAAGTAGTTGCGGCCACTCTGCTAGCAGTACACCGACGTCCGATTCTAGCAGGCAAATTTCCCTGCCCCAGCTGCTGGACCGTCGAAAGAAGTTCACTCCCAGCCATCCACATGCCCAGCGGTTGAATGCTAGCTTGGCTAAATTGCTAGCGCTTCAACTGCTGCCTTTTCAGTTGGTAGACTCGGCCCCCTTCCGTGAGTTTGTGCAATGTGCGGTTCCTCAGTGGCAGGTTCCCAAACGCCACTTTTTCTCACGGAAGGCTATTCCGGCTCTCTACCGGCATGTGGAAGGCAATGTCTTGGCCTCGCTGGACATGGCGGTCAGCGGTAAGGTGCATATTACCGCTGACTCATGGTCCAGCAGGCATGGACAGGGACGTTACCTTTCTTTCACGGCCCATTGGGTCACTCTTTTGGCAGCTGGGAAGGATGCAGGACAAGGTGCAGTAGTGTTGGAGGTTGTTACACTGCCACGCCTCCAAAATGCTACTACTGGTTGTGACACACCTCTCTCCTCCACCCCCTCCTCTTCTTCTTCCTCCATGGCCTCTTCCTGTGGTTTGTCCTCTGAACCAGCGGTGCTCCGTAGCCGTTCAAGGGGCTACGCAAGTACGCAGGCAAAAAGATGCCATGCCGTGCTTGCGCTGGTGTGTTTGGGGGACAGAAGCCACACTGGGGCAGAGGTCCTGTCTGCTCTGCAGGGCCAGGCCGAGAGGTGGTTGACGCCACGCCAGCTTAAGCCAGGAATGGTGGTTTGCGACAATGGCACCAACCTCCTCTCCGCCCTCCGACAGGGACAACTGACCCATGTGCCCTGTGTGGCTCACGTCCTTAACCTGGTGGTGCAGCGGTTCTTGGGCAGGTACCCGGGCTTACAGGATGTCCTGAGGCAGGCCAGGAAAGTCTGTGTGCATTTCCGCAGATCTTATAATGCCAGTGCTCGCCTGGCTGAGCTGCAAAAGGAGTTGAACCTGCCCAAGAACCGCCTTATATGTGACATGCCCACCAGGTGGAACTCAACGTTGGCCATGCTGCAGCGGCTGCACACGCAGCAGAGGGCCATCAATGAGTACCTGTGCGACTACGGCACCAGGACAGGGTCAGGGGAGCTTGGTTTTTTTTCTCCACGCCAGTGGGGCATGATCAGGGATGCATGCACTGTCCTGGCACCATTTGAGGAGGCCACGAGGATGGTGAGCAGTGACAGTGCATGCATCAGTGACACTGTACCTCTTGTCCACCTGTTGGAGCACACGCTGCGTGGAATAATGGACAGGGCACTTGAGGCAGAACAGAGGCAGGAAGAGGAGGACTTCCTTGCCTCTCAAGGCCCCCTTTACCCAGACAGTGTTCCTTCTGTCCCACCCATCGCACAGGAAGAGGAGGAGGAGGAGGAGGAGGAGGAGGATTGTGTCAGCATGGAGGTGGAGGCTGGCACTCAGCATCATCAGCAGCAGTCTTTTAGGGATGATTTACAGTCCCAAGAAACCAGTGGACTTGTACGTGGCTGGGAGGAGGTGGCTGCGGATCATGTCGTCCTTAGTGACCCAGAGGACTCCGGACCGAATGCCTCAGCAAACCTACGCTGCATGGCCTCCCTGATCCTGCAAAGTCTGCGGAAGGATCCTCGTATTCTTCGGATCAAGGAGAGGGACCATTACTGGCTGGCCACTCTCCTTGATCCACGGTACAAGGGTAAGGTTGCGGACCTTATGTTACCGTCGCAGAGGGAGCAGAGGATGAGACAACTCCGGGAGGCCTTGCAGAAAGGTCTGTGCAACGCGTTCCCAGAGACTGGGAGGTTACAAACTCCTGGTCCTGGACAACGAGTTGCTGAGGCTTCGGCCAGTCAAAGAAGGAGCGGTGGGGAAGGTGGCCGTCTGACCGATGCGTTCAGACAATTCTTTAGTCCGCAGCCCCAAAGTATGATCGGTTCCAGCAACCATCGCCAGCGTCTGATAAACATGGTGCAGGAATATCTAGGGGCAAGGTCAGACTTGGACACCTTCCCCACCGAAAATCCTCTGGCTTACTGGGTCTTGAGGATGGATCACTGGCCAGAGCTTGCACAGTATGCAATTGAGCTACTGGCCTGTCCTGCATCCAGCGTTCTTTCGGAACGCACATTCAGTGCTGCTGGAGGATTTGTCACGGATCACAGGGTGCGCCTGTCCACCGACTCGGTTGATCGACTGACTTTCATCAAGATGAACCAGTCTTGGATCACCACCAGCTACCACACACCTGATGCTGATATAACAGACTAATTGATTTTAACATGTCACATCCCTTCAAGACTGATGCTGATGCTGAGTGCCTGTGCTGTTATGTTGACTGGCTATCCTCCTCCTCTGAGTCCTCAATGATACGATTGATGATGATAGCTTGGAAGATCATTTTTGTTTATGGGTGCCGCCACCAGTGGCTAAGCCCAATTTTTCAGCCCCTGTTTTACAGGGGCGTGTAATTACAATTTTTTTAGCAATAATTTGCCATAGGGCTCATTGCTGTGCTCCAAGTACAGTATCTGTGAGGGGTTGGAGTGTTGTGCCACCAGTGCCTAAGGCCCAATTTTTCAGCCCCTGTTTAACAGGGGCGTGTCATTACAATTTTTGAAGCAATACTTTGCAACAGGGCTCATTGCTGTGCTCCAAGTACAGTATCTGTGAGGGGTTGTAGTGTTGTGCCACCAGTGCCTAAGGCCCAATTTTTCAGCCCCTGTTCAACAGGGGCATGTAATTACAATTCTTGATCTAATAATTCACAGCAGGGCCCATTGCTGCACCCACCAAGAGTAACTCTGAGGGCTTACAGTGTTGTGGCAACGCCACCACCACCACCACCACGAAAGGCCCAATTTTTCAGCCCCTGTTCAAAAGGGGCATGTAATTACAATTCTTGATCTAATAATTCACAGCAGGGCCAATTCCTGCACCCACCAAGAGTAACTCTGAGGGCTTACAGTGTTGTGGCAACACCACCACCACCACCACCACCACGAAAGGCCCAATTTTTCAGCCCCTGTTCAAAAGGGGCATGCAATTACAATTCTTGATCTAATAATTCACAGCAGGGCCCATTTCTGCACCCACCAAGAGTAACTGTCAGGGCTTACAGTGTTGTGGCACCAGCACCACCATCAAAGGCCCAATTTTTACTACCACTGTTCAACAATTATATGTAATTAAAATTCCTGATATAATAGTTGACAGCAGGGCGTTCCAGTACCAACCAAGAGTAACTGTGAGTGCTCACAGTGTTGTGCCAACACCAACAACTAAGGGGCCTATTTCTGCAGAGTATATACGGCAGGTCCCTACTTTCAAACATCCAACTTACAAACGACTCCTACTTGCAAACGCAAGAAGACAACAGGAAGTGAGAGGAAATCTACCCCTTGGAAGGAAAATTCTCTCCTGTAAGAATTAATATGGGAGAAAGGTGTCTCCTCTGTACTGATGCTTTATCAGCAATCCTTGTTTCAAGAAAAACACCACATTTCAAAAACAGTTGTCATTGGGACGGAAAGTGAGGTGAAATGTTCTGAACAGGGGCACAGACAGCAAAACAAATGTTACAGGGGTGATAACCCTTACCTATGTTTTCCAAAAAGTTTAAAAATAGATTTTTGGGCTGGAGCTACACTTAAACAATGTACCTGTTCAAAATTACAAACAGATTCTACATAAGAACAAACCTACAGTCCCTGTCTTGTATGCACCGCCTGTATACGGCTGTTCAGAGTATATAGGGCCTTTTTTATTTTATGTGCGGGGTTCCCCTTAATATCCATACAAGACCCAAAGGGGCTGGTAATGGGCTGGGGTAGGGGGGGGGGGTCATGGGGTAGCTATGCCATTTTTCTTAAAGATTTTCATCCATATTACCGGGACCAGACATTACATTAAAGCCGCAAGCAGTTTTAAATGGCTTTTTTTTCCTTTAGAAGTGTCATTTTGTGCAGGGACAGTTCTAAACACGGGAAACACGTGGCACTTCACAGGCATACTTTAGACACCCCCCAGGTACGATATTTAAAGGAATATTTGACTTTTTTTTTTTCACTTTATGCATCATTAAAATGACTGCTCCCGAAAAACGACCGTTTTTAAAACTTCTTTTTGCATTGATACATGTCCCCTGGTGCAGAACCCGGGTTCCCAAACCCTTTTTAGGACAATAACATGCATAATAGTCGTTATAATTAGCACTTTAGAATTCGAACGTTCGCATCCATTGTATTTAATAGGGTTCTAATGTTCGTACGAACTTTCGGTCCGTTCGCGGGTTCTGGTGCGAACCGAACCCGGGGGTGTTCGGCTCATCACTAATTGTAATATATGAACTGCGCTTTACCAGACTGTTAGCAACAACACCCAACCAAATGTTTGAGCCCCAACTCACCTATATTTTTTCATTATAAGAAGATTTTTATTTTCAAATCTGTGGGCTTAGTATCTGGATGAGTGTATTGCTCCTGCAGGAGGGTTTGCAAGCTGTTTGTCTGCTGTGGTGGCCACCTGTGTCCTCATTTAGACTAGAGTCTAATTTTAATTAGTGTGATGGTGGTTTGTGCATCTACTTAAATTATTAAAGTAAGATTTTATATGTGGATAACTAATAAGTATTTGTAGTCCAATCCGGTTGTTCCTCCGTGAAGCATTTCTTTGAAATACCCTTTTTTCAATTTTTGTATTATATCTCTCCTCCTCCATGCCTCTTATCAGTTTGGTTGTCCTTCTCTTCACTTTCTCCAGTTCCCCAATATCCTTTTTGTGAACTGGTGCCCAAAACTTAACTGCATATTCCAGATGAGGACTTACTAATAATTTGCACAGGGGCAAAATTATATCTCTCTCTCTCTGAAGTCCACACCTCTCTTAATACAAGAGAGGATTTTGCTCGCTCTGGAAGCCGGCAGCTTGGCATTGCATGTTATTATTAAGCTTATGATCTGCCTAAACCCCAAGATCCTTCTCCACTATAGATCCCCTCAGTTGTACTCCCCCTAGTATGTATGATGCCACATGTTTTGGAAACACGCTGCAAACTTGCTGCAATCACAGATCGTTAATGGCACCCCCAGTGTGGGTAGCAGACGTGTGTTTTGTCTCACACTTGTCGAGCAACAAAACATGCTACAACGTGGCAAAATGCGCACTGAAAAACTGCAGGCACTCTGCAGCCAAAAAGGTTCTGTAGCTACTCTGGAACGTTTATCGCATTGGGCTGCCCTATGCGTGATGTGCGTTAATGCGTAAAAAACGTGAACGTTTCAGCTTTTCTCAGGTGTGAATGAGGCCTAATATTGACACAGCAATAAGAACCTGACAGAGGTTTAAATCCTTTCACACTCTATCTAAACATAAAGTTTAACTTATGAAGCATTATTGTGAATTTTCAGCAAAAAGTGTGTGTGTGTGTATACATATATATATATATATATATATATACATACATACAGGTGTGCTCTGTATCACAATTTTTTTTTCTGTTGCATAGCTGTTTATGTCTTATCTGCTTTGAACTTATGCATGCTGAGACCAAGTTCTGTGCGATCAGCATGCAGACATAGAAAATAAGCTAGGAACTAGGCATGATATAAAACAGCATAGTCAGTGATATGATTCACTTATCAGTTTGACGGAGATACAATACTATGACAAAGCACAAATGAAATGTAGGTGTGACTTACAAAGCAGACTATAAATAAAATGGGGAGAAAGTTGTGTTTGCCATCCACCATCTACTTCTTGAAGCAGGAGCTACTTCCATCTGACTCAATCCAACACCATGGTTCACTGGACTGCTGAAGAGAAGGCCGCCATCAACTCTGTGTGGCAGAAGGTCAATATTGAACAGGATGGACATGAAGCACTTACCAGGTATAACAACTTCCCTTGGTGTTTCTACTTTTTCAGAATCTCTCTACTATGCTACCAGTATCTTCTAACCTGAATCATTTAACAGTCTTCTAATGCTTTATTATTTCCATGGTTTTAAATTGCAAAATGTAATTTAACATAACAAAGAAAATACATTTGATACTTAATTGAATCAGATTTGGGTTTGCCTAATAATTTCAATAGTTTTCCTTATTTGTTGCATATTTTACACCTTTATTGTTTTTAGATTGTCCAAATCCAATCATTGTGACTGTGAATTAGAAGAATAGAAAGTGATGGGAAATCTCCCCAATAGGGCCACTGACAAAAAAAAAAAAAAAACCTAGGAGAGATTCCAAACCCAGGAGAGATTACCCACTTTATCCAAATTGAAAAAAAAGGAAGAAATTTGTTATTTATTGCTGTCTGTGTCCCCAATAGGTGTAACCACCTTTTCTGTTTGTCCTGGTCACCATTGTCGCCTAGACTGAAAATGAGAGAAAATCCCAAATCTTGAGTTGCCACCAAAACAGGAATGGAAGGGAAATCTTCTAATTGGCACACTTGTTTTGGGGACAACTGTCTAATAGGGGATTTTTACCATTATATAAAAATTTCCTCTCACTTCCTACTGTGGCTATAGGACAGAAAGTGAAGGGGAAATCTCTCCAATGGGACACAGGTGGGAAAAAAAAACTAACTAAGGTTATAATCCTCCACTACTCTCTGGCTTGTTACGGTAATCTGTGCAATTATTTTAATCAAAATAATACTTTTCAGGTATTTTACCAAAATGATAATTGTCATTTATTTATCTTTACTGATGTTTCTTTCTGTTATTTATTTTTATTTATTTTCCTTTCCTAAGAAGGGACTTCCTGCACTATAGTGTAGCGAATGTTAGTTTTGAAAGTAACATATATGTTTACACCGTATGATAACATAATATTTTTGTATTATTCATATCCTTGCACACATACATGCAAGTAGTAATTGCTACACGTTCACAGGTACATACTAGTCAGTCATACAGGTACTGCATCATATTCATGAAGTTGTATTTATTCATTGATGATGTATATATGTTTGAAGGTTCCTGGTGGAAAATATTAATCAAACATGTTTTCTTCCATTTTTCATAGGCTGTTTTTAGTCTACCCCTGGACCCAGAGGTATTTCAGCACCTTTGGAGATCTCTCCAGCCCAGCTGCAATTGCTGGTAATGCTAAGGTGCACGCACATGGCAAGAAGATTCTGGGAGCTATTGACAATGCCATCCATCACCTAGACAACGTGAAGGGCACTCTGCATGACCTCAGTAAAGAACATGCTAACCAACTGCATGTGGATCCTGAGAACTTTAGGGTATTAAACTTAATATTTTATTTAACACTGGGCTTGATTGCTTTCTACTGACCAAACAGAAATGTACTGTATGACCTTGTCACCTTTGTGTATATTTAAATCCAAAACTTTGTTCATTTTGAGGAGTAAGAAATATTTAAATACCCAAGCATTGTTTTTTTTTCTGCTGTTTGTATCTAATGGGGGAAGATTTACACATGCTTCCTGTCTTAGAGACTAAACAGGAAGTATGAGGGAATCTCTAAAAGGTTTAGAAAACAAAACCTCTTATACAATTTTGAATTGACTACATGCCCCCATTAGAAGATATTCTTTCACCTCTGGTGCCGGTGACAATTGTAGAGTGCTAACCCTTCCGTTCTCCATAAAAAAAAAAAAAAAGTTTGGCTTTGAATATATCTTAATAACCAAAGTAATGGTCAATAGTAGTCCAGAGCAACAATTCTTCTTTAGCAGCTCAAGGAATAAGTAACAACTGCTCATCTCTCTTTGGTTGTAGTACACTTTAACACATTTTCAAACTTTTTTACACTTTGGGTAACTAAAAAAGCTGTTATATATTACTATTTTTCTAATGAAATAGTTTGATAAAGTAATGATTTGCTTAAATACTAATAACAAAATGTTGCTTTTTTTATGCAGCGTCTTGGAGAAGTGTTGGTTGTTGTCCTGGCTGGCAAACTGGGATCTGCCTTTAGTCCTCAAGTCCAGCATGCATGGGAGAAGTTCAATGCTGTCCTGGTTGATGCTCTTAGCCACAGCTATCACTAAACTACAACATGAACCGAAAGCAGCATAGTTTTCACTGAGGCTGTGTATTAATGTGTGTTCCATTTTCAGCACATGTAATAAAAACAAAAACCTGAAAAAAACTCCGTCCTGTAATGTTATATTTATTTGTAAATGCTAAATTTACAATGTGGCCCGAACATGAAAATAGGTTTGTTTGGTGTATTTCCTAGTTAGGCTAACTGATTTCGAAGGACAAAGATAAAGAGTCTGGAATGGATTTTTCATAAATGCTATTCTTATTCTGGCCCTTAATAGTCTCTGCCAAGAGAGGACTGAAATTATTGTTTCTAGGGGGCAAACACAATCTAAAAACTAGTCCTTTCATGGCAGGGACACATTTCTGTGGGTTAAAAATAGTGTGCCATGCAAGGTGTGCCATGATGCCACATTGATTGGTGGGCATGGTAAAAGGTACATTTTCCAAAATGACATAGCTAATTAAAACACACTTTATCTTCCAGCATCAGCTTCCTTTTGCAGCTCTCTGCATTTTGTCACATTACATCTCAGAGCCACAATGGAAGTTGCTGATGGCCGTTTTCCCTCTACCAGACAGGTCTGAACAGAAAACAATATAGTGTCCAGAAGCTGTCACTATCCCATATTTAGGGATAAGCTGAACCTGGGTTTGGTTTGAGGCAGGTTCTATAAATATTAATGAAGTTCAGGTGCCAAATCTAAACCCTATTGAAGTCAATGGGAGATGAATATAAAAAAATAGTAATGGCCATTTTCTAGATTAAGAGACAAGAGATTGTCAAACAAATTTCATGGGGGCTGGACTTTGCCTTGGGTAACATGTACCAAACCAAAAAATGCTTTTTAAAAATTCAGGGAGCAGCGGTTTTAATCATGCTTAAAGGGCAATATAAAAAATGATAATTTTTTTAAAATAATATGCCTGCAGGATGCCATCAACCTGCTTGTGAAGTGGCACATCTGTTTGATATATACAACCTTCTATAGCAAAACTGACAGTATTTGACTGTGGAATGTTTCCTGGGAGCCACCCCTCCCCTCCCTCATCCTGGCATTGACCTCTGGTGTTGTCTTAAGCTTCTGCCGGGTTCTGGAGGGCGTGAATCAAAATTTGTGATATTACTTTGTGCAGGCCCAAGCATCTGAGGCCCTATGCCTGAGCACTTTTCGTGCCCAGTGAAATCCTGGGTGGCTGCTGCTGCCAGGCGTGCATGTGCAGTGGCTAAAGCTCAAGGCAGCTCAAGGCACAGCAGGTTCCACCCCCTGGTTACCTTTGGCAGCTGTTTGTGGCATGGGGACAGGGCTGCCGTTAGAAATCACGGGGCCCCGTACAGCCCCCCCCCAATAGCAAAACAATATTTTCACTAAAAATACACAAAAATCATTATTAGCAGACAGAAACATAACATAACTTACAAAACTCCTGCTAAATCTAAAATATAAAACTACAGTGAGTCAATAAATAAGGTTCTGTGTGTAAATGAGGTCTTGTGGCTCAGTCACATAGGGGCTGTGAACTGTACAGTGGGAATCAGTTTTTTTTTTTTTTTTATGTGGAACTATGGAAATGCATCAGCTGTATGAGCACAGATGCAGGTCCTAAATTGACAGGCATGTGGATGCAGATGTACAGCCCCAAACACAGACAGTGTGCATTCGGGGCCACTCACCCACACCTGCACGCCTTTCAAATTAGGACCTGCAACTGTGTTCGAATAGCCACTGCATCCTCATATAATTGCTATCAGACAAAATATCTTAACTTGCAGTGTTCATGTCTATTATTTGACTGAACTGTATTGCTCGCGAGCTCCCCCTAGTGGGCAATACCACCCCGTGTCCCGTCACTATACGTTCCAGTCAGGCCTGACCAACATTAGTGTACAAATTCCTCAATGGATGGAGTCTTCACTAGCAAACGTTGTTGCACATGTTAATTGTAATCCAAAGGGTGTAGAAGAATAAACAAAACTCCCGCAATTCCTTTGGGAGTGTGAAACTGTCAGGCGGTGCAAACGCCAACTTTAAACTGCGCACTACCACACGATGCACTATGTTCTGGCGTGTGTGTGTCACACCATTCTAGTGATGGTAGGCCCTAACAGTCACAGGCCTATAAAGTAACTGATAAATCCTAGGCAGGTGCCCGCTCACCAAAATAGGCCCAGTCCGCCTGGCAGGCTCCACTGCCGATGCTCCGGTACACGATCTCTCCGCTGTCCCGGTCTTCCGTCCCTCACTCAGCCACACGAGACGTCGGTAGGGGGAAGATGTCTGGACACTTGGGGAGAATCAGCTGGGATTCTCAAAGGAGGATTCTTCTCCCTTCAGCAGGCAGGCCTCTCTGCAGACAGTAGGCCCAGATTATGCGGCCTACACACACACACAGCAGGCCTCTCAGACGCTCCTCTTGCTAGCAGGGCGATGATCAGAGAGAGTTTCCGTAGCTCCTCCCCTTCTTTAAGTAAGCAGTCCCAGAAGGCCAAGCGACGAAGCAATGCACATTGGCAGTACAGTTGCACTGTGGGTACTATAGTCTATTTACTATCCATGGCAAATGGAGTCTCTTTCTCCCTGTACTACGAGTTCCAGCATGCCTTGCTTTGATATCATTAAAACAATAAGTAGATGCAATATAAAGATTGAACACCGGAGGGAGCTAAGAAACTGGAAACCGCGCTACACACTCCCCCCGCTTAAAGGCTGTAGCCTGATACATGCTTTGTCAATACATGCAGAGAAATTTTCAATTAGTTTATGCAGGTCAATAAACAATTTGCATTTTCAGTAACAGTGTTCAAACTCAAATAGCTCATACCATGACATAGAGTGGACAGAGGAACCTCCCACCAATTGTCATGGGGAGGGAGGCTGTTCTGTCCACAAACCATTGAAACAGAAGTGTCCTACCCAGATGTGCCAGGGAGTGAGCTGGAATTGTCTTCCACTAAATTTGCAGTGGAAGAACTAGGCATGTCACTTGTCCTTTCAGAAGTGAGAATAGTCTCTCTTCCGAGAATTCACCCAATTGATCATAAGTCAGTCTCTTTGGAGGGTGAATGACTCGTCCTTCTCTTTGTTCCTTAGGTGTTTGTCAGGGAAATGGCCGAGTTATTGGCATTCCTGCCAGTGTTCATCATGGCCACGCCAGACTCATTCCTATGCGCACGTGCGCACGCAGATGCGCCGCGGCACGCACAGGCGCACGCAGACGGTGTGGGCACGCTCCCCAGCCTATTTAAACCTGTCACTGGCGCACACAGGTTGCTGGATTATCATAAGCTTCCTGTATCTCCTGTGTCTCCTGTATCCTGTTCACCCTGAATCCCCGGCTTGACCCTTGGCTTGTATCTGGACCTGTGACCCTGCCTGTCTCCTCGTATCTGACCCCGGCTTGGCTGACTACTCCATTATCTTCTGCTCCCGAGCATGACCCGGCTTGTTCCTGTGATTACTCTCGGACTGATTCCTGTGTTTGACCCCCGGCCTGGCACCAGACTCTGTTCGTGGTTTACCTACTGCTCCACACCAGAACCTTTCCTTGCACGGCTACTAAATCTGTTCTCCCAGCACACCCCAGCTACCTTCTGCCTGCATCGGCCCAGTCAGCAGCAGTACCGGCAATCCGTGCAACTTTGGGCCCCGCACTCCCTGTCTCATCTCCCGATGTGCGGTGCGCTTAGCCGTAAGGGGCGCCCTCTCAGCAATCCGGCCTCACACCAGAGACTTGACAGTATAATCCAGCCATGTCTGAGGTCGGCAGAGGTGCGTCTCCGTTAGAGGCTCTGTGCCAACAAACTGCAACTTTGGCCCATGAAGTCCAGAAACTGCAGGAAGCACACCTTCAGCTTGAAGGACGTTTACAACACATGACAGTGTCACCTGCTCCTGTGGAACCAGGACCATCTGCTACCTGCTCCTCAGCAACCGTCCAAGGGCAAACCCCAGCAGCCCTGACGATGTTGGCTCCTCCTCCTGAACCCCGCGTTCCAATCCCTGAACGATTTTCTGGAGATCGGAAAAAGTTTAGGTCCTTCAAAAATGCCTGTTTATTACATCTGGCCTTGCAACCCCGGACTTTTCCTCTAGAGACTGTTAAGGTTGGGTTTCTCATTTCGCTGTTGTCTAATGAACCCCAGACCTGGGCCCACCACCTATGGGAACAGAAGAGCCCGGTTATCAGCACGGTGGACGCCTTCTTCTCCTCCATGGCACAGCTCTACGAAGACCCCCAGCGGACGGCCACCGCAGAGGCCAACCTGCACTCCCTGCGGCAGGGGAAGCGGCCAGTGGAGGACTACACCGTGGACTTCCGTCGATGGTCTGCAGACACAGACTGGAATCAAGCGGCCCTAAAACACCAGTTCCGCCTGGGTCTTTCAGAGTCCCTCAAGGATGAGTTAGCCAGAGTTGGTATCCCCACTACTCTTGAGGGCCTCATTAAATTGGTCATTCAGCTTGACCGACGCCTGCGGGAGCGACAGTCAGAATGGTCTCAGACCTTCGGACCCACCTGGCTGCCACCTGAAGTTCCCATTCCATCTGCACCGCCGCAAGTAGGACTGGTACGATCGGCACTGACCCCTGATGAGAGACGTCGTCGTCGCCAAGCCAATCTTTGCCTCTATTGCGGAGGGAACGGACATTTCCTTTGCAACTGCCCCATAAGACCCAAGAAGCCACGGTCATACACCCCAGTGTACTTCCAGGTCTCCGGAACTTCTCCTTCCCATATTGTTCTTCCCATTACGTTGCAGTTAGGGAAAGAGGAAGTACAGCCTCGGGCCATAATCGATTCTGGGGCATGTAGCTGCTTTGTGGACTTAAGCCTAGCACAGAACCTTAGTTTACCCCTTCTCCACAAGGAACGGGGACTGGAAGTTCGCCTGGCAGATGGTACAATGCCTAGTTCTGGCCCTGTTACCCTAGAGACCGCTACTCTTCTTGTCACTACTCCTGATGGCCACCGGGAATTTCTACGCTTCGACGCTTTAAGTTCACCTATGTTCCCAGTCATCTTGGGGATCCCCTGGCTCCAAGCACACAATCCTCAGGTCAATTGGAGCACCAAGGAAGTTTTGAAACTAGAAATGGGGGGGCAGTGGGTATACTCAATACCCTGGGATTTTTAAATACGGTGCTAGATAGAGATTGACAAAGGAATCAGAACTAAAAAAGATTAAATTTTATTACATGACAAAAACAGAAAATACATAAAATACGGCTTTTTTAAAGCACGCAGTGGTAAGACGATTACCAAACCCACCCCTTCCCAACGCACTACCTCTTCTCGGGCACCCATTACCACTAGGGCAACCACAGCCAAGAATTATTCGACCACTGCACTGGCCCACTCTGATCACCAACCCAGCACTCCCACCTTTACTTCGGTCGTCTCTTCCTCACTTCAAGCACAGGTAAGCAATCCATCCATTCCTTGCCTTTCCAATCAGGCGGATTTTCGTTTGGTCCAATCACTTCCATCACTGGCACCAGACTTAAGGAAGCAGCCAAATACAGATCCACTGCTGAGCCAAAAACCTCCCAAATTGAACTTGAGGTAATAAATCTTTCATCACATCCTTTGACCTCAGACCAAATTTCAATTTTGAAGCTGGGTCTCACTTTTTGCCCCACCCAACAAATTGATAAATTCGAATTTATCAAAGACTTAAATTTATTTTCCAGGAAATTGCTATTCCGAGTTCTCTATGACAAACCGGGGAATCCACTAGAGACCACCACCCCAGCCAACCCCCTTTTGCAGGAGATGACCATTGAGGACCTAAAAGCCCTGGAGGAGTTGATGGAGTTGTGGGAGGAGGGAAACATTGACCTCACGGACCTTGATGAGGCAGCTGCCTTAGAGTGGGAACTGACGACTCTGCCGCCCTCCTCCGCTCTACCTCCTTCAAATCCTCCCCTTATCAAATCAGTTCCGAGAGAATACAAGCCCAAATCAAATATGTTCCCATTACTGCAGGGAAATCCCAACATTTGGGCTTTTACTAAGCAGGTGACCAAGGAAATAAACCAGTCCAATTGGAAACTGAAGGCCGAATCTAATTTAAGTGATTCCCAACTCGACGCATTGCGATCCCTACAGCTCAATAAGGATATCATCATTAAGCCCTCCGACAAGGGGGGCAATTTGGTGGTCATGAATTTTCGTGACTATGAGCGGATGGTCATGAACTTATTGACCAACAAAGAATGGTACCGCAAGGTGTCTAACACTCATCTGGATTTAACCAATACACGCTATAAACATCTGATTGGTAATGCTTACCATGATGGATTAATAACAAAAAAAACTGGGAGTTTCTTAACATCACAAACCCCAGAATTCCAACCCTCTATGCATTACCCAAAGTTCATAAGAACCTATCCTCTCCTCCGGGACGTCCCATTGTCTCTGGCAATGGCTCATTGACGGAAACCGCCAGTCAACTGGTCGATGATTTTTTACGACCACATGTTGAAGGATTGGTATCATATCTACAAGACACGACTGATCTCCTTAGGGCTCTGGATGGCCTCTCTTTGCCCAGGGGATCATGGTTGGTGGCACTCGATGTTGAGGCCCTTTACAACTCCATACCACATCACCTTGGTTTGCGGGCTGTGGAGGGCTTCATCATCGAAAATAGGGGCATCCCTCGGGCCTACATTAATTTTATCCTCAACCTTTTGGAGTTCATCTTATCAAACAATATTTTTTTGTTCGGAGACTCCCACTACCTCCAGATACAGGGAGTGGCAATGGGGACCAAGTGTGCCCCCTCTTATGCCAACCTGTATCTGGGGGGGTGGGAGAGACAACTCTTTTACAGAGAAGACCTTCAGGACTCTCTGGAATTCATCCCAATATGGCGACGATTTATTGATGAATTTTTTTTCGTATGGACCGGTCCCAGGGATGCCCTCACCACTTTCCTAAACCGCCTTAAGATCAATAGCTTTAATTTAAAGTTTACCTTTGAAACAAGTCAAACTGACTTGACTTTTCTTGATCTCAAAATTAGTGCCAACAGTGATGGCACCATTAGTACATCTCTGTACCGTAAATCTTCAGCAGGAAACTCCCTGCTACATGCAGGGAGTGCACACCCAAAATCCCTAATTTCCAGTGTGCCCTATGAGCAATATCTTCGATTACGCCGGAATTGTAGTAATCAACAAGATTTTGAACACGAGGCTAAATTGCTTAGAGCCCGCTTTTTAGAACGAGGCTATAGCAACAAATGCCTCAAAAAAGCATATGCAAGAACTAAAAAACAGGATAGAAATGCCCTTCTACACGGCCCCAAGAGAGCTAAACCTGATCCGGGAATACGTTTAATAACCAAATATTCAAATCAACACCGTGAAGTCCGCCATATCTTGCAAAAATATTGGTACTTACTAACAAGTGATGAACAAATATCCAAGTGGATCAAACCCTACCCTGAAATTACCTACAGGAGAGCCAGGTCTCTGAGGGACACCTTGGTGCACAGTCATTTCGCTCCTACCATCATTCAATGCCATTCCCTTTAGGGGCACCAGGCCCTGTCATAAATGCAAGTTCTGAAGATACATGCATTCATCACCTACTGTTACTCTCCCTGATGGACATGTACATAGACCTTCGTTCTCTGTTACCTGTCACTCCATTGGCATAGTATATCTTATGCAGTGCCAATGTGACACTTTTTATATTGGAAAGACCAAACGACCATTCTTCCATCGCATAAGAGACCATGTCTCTTTGATTAAAAAGAAAAAAATGGAGACTCCCATAAGCCGTCATGTGGGTCTTTTCCACAATTTTGACAGTACAGTAATGCATTTTTCTGCTTTGGAACATGTCCCTCCGGGAGACAGAGGGGGGAATTATGACAGGATCCTGCTCCAAAAAGAGGCCAGGTGGATTCATAGGCTTTCTGCCCTAAGATACCCTGGCTTGAATGATGCATTCAGTTTTAAGCCCTTTTTATAGGGCCCTTCTTTAGAGCTCCATCCTGGAGCCTCGTTATAGTCAATCTTCCATAGCTTAGTTTGTCCCAAATCCAATATTTTTTATTTTTTTGGTGTTTATTTGATTGCCCCTAGCATTTGTCAGATACTTTTGTACATTTATGTATGTTTCACTTCATTGTTATAATGTATATGAATTTTGACGTGTTTATCTCTATTTTGATAATAGCCGTGGTGCCTGTAGCGCCACGGTCAACAAATTGTCTTTCTATTATGATGTTCATGACCCATTATGTGCTCCTTCAAATCTCACCAGTTTGCTTTTTTCAATACTTTCAATAATCTTGGCAATGTCCGAGAAACAGTATTCTCATTTCTCTGTGATTTTGCCGTCTTTGAAGGAACTGTCGGAGATGCAATTTCTTTGTCAGTTAATATATTCTTCCTATTATCATTGTTTAAAGTATCCTTTATATTCTTATATTTCAAATACATAATTTAGTTTGTGTATTAATTTAATTTAGTCAATCCTATGCAGCACTCCTCCCTTGTCAGTTTATTTTTTGACACACTATAGTGCAACCATACGGATGCCCAGGGCGCCCTCATTGATTTCATTTGTTATGCCAATCCTATGATCATTCAGGACGCCCATTATTAGTTGGTCCTTGCTTCGTCAGCTCATGATTTCCATCTGCCTTTCCACTCCTATTTTACACCATCTCATTTCCCACTTTACCCTTGTAACAGTGTGGTTGTTTCCCTTTTGCAATATTGCGCGGCTGACTTCAGCATTACAGAGGGCTTTAACACACACGTCCTCTGACGTGTGATAAGCCACTCCTATTTGCTGCTTCAATGACGCATGCGCCAGTCCAACCCTATGGACGGCGCTTGCGTCACGCACAGACCTCCGAGTAGACGTCCGCATCGCGGCGATGAGGTCAGACGCTGCCGCGGTGGGGGTATAAGAAGCGCGGTTTTCGCCGCTTACTTTTCTGCCAGGATCCTTCCCCATACCAAGGGGCAGGTTGCACTTTTTCCAGCTGGATTATGCTTGAAGCATATTCATCCAGGTAAGGCATTGCTTGGATGATTTGCCATTTGATCTTTCGATCCTTGTTTCTTTGGTGACTCATTTTTCTTACTTGGACATTTTTGTCTTCTCCTTTTTTTTTTTTGATAGCTGTCAGATAGTTGCCAATGTGTCCTATCTTCCTGTTTGGCTGATGTGCATTCCTGCTGGCTTGTCCATCTCCCATTCAAACACCTCAGCTTCAGTTTTCTTCTTTTATGAAGAACTTAGGCGCTAGATCCTTACCAAGATTGGCATATTTTCTAAATACTTACTCTACCAAGGTAAGAGGCTCATCTCCATACACCTTTTTTATTTTCATATAAATTAGACTATGTTCGTGCAGTCCTGATATATTAATATATTTTATCAATATTCCCATAGGTATTCATTTTATTTTATTTCGCTCAAATACCCCTATGGTTGCAAATACTATCAGGTGTGTCACTGGATTCTGCCAGGTGGTTGAGTGGAGCAGTGGAACAATGTCGTTTCGCTTGAATTTTATGGCTCTGAGAGAATTTTTCTTCTGTTCATTATAAATGATTTATTCTGCAAACTGGTGAGTGCATATGTACACATATGTATGTTTGGTGTTCAGCATGGGTCCTGATCAATGATGCTTGTCAATATTTTTTCCTCAATATTTTTTCAATACTTTTTCCCTATTATCATGCCAATATTGATGCGGCAATTTCCGCAATGTAATTTAAATAACGTTATGTGCTTATGCTCATTAACCTGTAACCATCCTTCATGTTAATCATATGTATTCTGTGTTTTCAGTATAATCTGCTATTGTCACAATCACTCCTGAGGAAGCTATTCATAGCAAAACTAGTAGAGTGGCGACCTAGCAATTGCATCTTTGATCACTGAGTCACACGTCTTCAATGGATGGTTATGATATTTTAGGTATTTTCTGGTTTTGTCATGTAATAAAATGTAATCTTTTTTAGTTCTGATTCCTTTGTCAATCTCTATCTAGCACCGTATTTAAAAATCCCAGGGTATTGAGTATACCCACTGCCCCCCCCATTTCTAGTTTCATATTATATGGGATGTGGTGCTATAAGATTTGACCAAGAGTGCCCCCTTTCTTCAACATTGACCAAGGAAGTTTTGTTTACCTCGTCCTATTGCCAGCAGCACTGCTTGGTCCCTGAATCTGGAGATACCACCAGCTGCCTGACAGTTCAGCCCACATCTGCCAATAACCAGAATATACCACCAGCTTATCAAGAGTTCCTGGATGTCTTTGATAAGAGAAAAGCAGATACCCTACCCCCACATCGGTCATACGACTGTCCTATCGATTTACTCCCTGGGGCTGAAATCCCGTTCGGGCGTATCTTCCCACTCTCTGAGACGGAGTTAGGAACTCTACGGCAATACATAGATGAAAATTTGGCAAAGGGTTTCATCCGCCCTTCCTCCTCTCCAGCCGGTGCCGGAATTTTCTTTGTAGAAAAAAAAGATAAGACTCTGAGACCATGTGTTGATTATAGGGAACTTAATAGGATTACCATAAAAAAACGTTACCCACTTCCACTTGTCCCTGAACTCTTTCAGAGATTCCGCACCGCCCAGATATTTACCAAACTGGATCTACGGGGGGCTTACAACCTTGTTCGCATCCGTGAGGGTGATGAATGGAAGACGGCCTTCAGAACGCGGTTCGGACATTTCGAATATCTTGTAATGCCTTTCGGGCTCTGTAACGCTCCAGCAACGTTCCAGCACTTCGTTAATGATATTTTCCGGGAATATCTAGATTAATTTGTCATCATCTACTTGGATGACATCCTCATATTCTCAGCTACTCTGGAACTCCATCGGACACATATGAAGACAGTATTACTCACACTAAGGAAACACGGACTTTACGCAAAGGCGGAAAAGTGTGAGTTCGAAAAGGACTCAATCCAGTTTCTTGGGCTGATCATATCCACCGACGGGGTAGCTATGGATCCACAAAAGGTACAAGCAGTCCTGGATTGGCCAACTCCGTCAGACAAAAAGGGGGTACAGAGATTTGTAGGCTTCGCAAATTTCTATAGAAGGTTCATAAGGAACTTTTCTTCCATCATTTCACCTATCACCCAAGTCACCCGCCTACACACCCGGTTACAGTGGTCCCCAGAAGCGCAATCCGCTTTTGAAGAACTAAAGTCTCTGTTCACCTCAGCTTCCATCCTAAAACATCCTGATCCTGCCCTGCCCTACATCTTGGAGATCGATGCCTCAGAAGTAGCCACAGGGGCAGTACTTTCGCAACGCCAGGGACCTAAGTCGTTGCTTCACCCCGTGGCTTTCTCCTCTCGGAAAATGAGCCAGCCAGAGAGGAACTACGATGTAGGTGACCGTGAACTGTTGGCCATTAAAACAGCCTTAGAGGAGTGGAGATATCTTCTCGAAGGAGCCTCTCACCCTGTTATGATATTCACAGATCACAGGAGCTTGGAGTACCTTCGCACTGCCAAACGCCTGAGACCCCGACAAGCTCGCTGGGCCTTGTTTTTCTCAAGATTCAATTTTCACATCACATACCGCCCTGGTTCCAAGAACGGAAAAGCTGACTCCCTGTCCCGGATGTTTCCCGATACCCCAGAGGAAACAGCTCCCAGTACAATCCTATCACCACAGAACTTCCTCATGATCCAACCTGATCTAAGGGCCTCACTTGAACAGGCATCCATCCAATGCCCGGAACCAGAGTCATCCTCTTTAAGAAGTCAGGGGGTGTACCTTTGGTATCAGGATAAGGTCTTTGTTCCACAACCAGCCAGAATCCAGGTCCTAAAGACATTTCATGACCACCAACTTGCTGGCCACTTCGGGGGAAGGAAAACAATGAATCTCATCCAACGTTCTTTTTGGTGGCCTACTCTGAAATCAGACTGCCGGGAATATGTTAGCTCCTGCACCACCTGCCAACGAAACAAGGGGTCCAACGTTAGATCCTGGGGTCTGTTACGACCACTGCCGGTACCAGAACAACCATGGAAGAAAATATCAATGGACTTTATTGTAGAGTTGCCTCCTTCTGACGAGTTCACAACTATCTTAGTAGTAGTGGACCGTTTGTCCAAAATGGCCCACTTTTTGCCCATGATGGGCACACCATCTGCTGTAGACACGGCAAAAAATTTTATAAAAGAAATAGTCAGACTCCATGGCCTTCCCGATAATATTGTGTCCGATAGCGGGGCACAATTCACCTCCTGATTCTGGAGAGAACTCTGTAAGATGCTGTCAATCGAGCTGTGCCTATCTTCGGCCTATCATCTCCAGAGCAACGGTCAAACCGAAAGAACGAATCAGACTGTAGAACAATACTTACGCTGTTTTTGCTCATTCTCCCAGGATGATTGGATTTCGTTACTCCCGTGCGCAGAGTTCGCATACAATAATTCTGTACATACTTCCACCAATCAATCACCCTTTTGGGCTAATTATGGGTTCCACCCCTCATTTTTGCCTAATGTCATTCCGGAGGCCTCAGTCCCAGCGGTCCAAGACAGGATAAATTCTATCCAGACTAACTACCAAACCCTGCAGCTAACTATGCAAAGAGCCCAGGAAAATTATAAAAAACAGTATGACAAGAGAAGGAGAGAGAACCCTGCCTTTAAAGTTAGTGACAAAGTATGGCTGTCTCCAGCGAATCTCAAGCTATCTTGTCCTTCCCGGAAGTTGGGACCCAGATTTATCGGTCCATTTAAGATCAGACAAGAAATTAATCCAGTAGCTTTTGAACTGGCGCTACCTAGCTCCTATAAAATCCACCCGGTTTTCCATGTCTCTGTACTTAAACCTGTTATCTCTAGTCCATTTCCAGGAAGAAGAGAAGTTCCTCCGCCTCCAGTCGCTGTGGGAGATGAAACTGAGTTCGAAGTAGAAGCCATCCTGGACTGTCGTAGGAGAGGTAGGACCATTAAATTTCTCATAAAATGGAAAGGTTACCCAGTAGAAGAGAATTCCTGGGAACCCGAAGGCAATATACACGCCCCTAGACTTTTGCAGAGGTTTCAAGCCCGTTATCCTGAAAGATGGGCTCGGTTGGGCATCCGGAGGCTGCCCCTTGGGGGGGGGGGGTTCACTGTCAGGGAAATGGGCGAGTTATTGGCATTTCTGCCAGTGTACATCATGGCCACGCCAGACTCATTCCTATGCGCATGCGTGCACGCAGATGCGCCACGGCGCGCACAGGCGCACGCAGATGCGCCGCAGCACGCACAGGCGCACGCAGATGGTGTGGGCGCGCTCCCCGGCCTATTTAAACCTGTCACTGGCGCACACAGGTTGCTGGATTATCATCAGCTTCCTGTATCTCCTGTGTCTCCTGTATCCTGTTCATCCTGAATCCCCGGCTTGACACTTGGCTTGTATCTGGACCTGTGACCCTGCCTGTCTCCTCGTATCTGACCCCGGCTTGGCTGACTACTCCATTATCTTCTGCTCCCGTGCATGACCCGGCTTGTTCCTGTGATTACTCTCGGACTGATTCCTGTGTTTGACCCCCGGCCTGGCTCCAGACTCTGTTCGTGGTTTACCTACTGCTCCACACCAGAACCTTTCCTTGCACGGCTACTAAATCTGTTCTCCCAGCACACCCCAGCTACCTTCTGCCTGCATCGGCCCAGTCAGCAGCAGTACCGGCAATCTGTGCACCTTTGGGCCCCGCACTCCCTGTCTCATCTCCAGGGGTGCGGTGCACTTAGCTGCAAGAGGCGCCCTCTCAGCAATCCGGCCTCACACCAGAGACTTGACAGTGTTAATGTTTCAGGAATGATAGACTCTGTTTCTTTATCTTCAGGTTCAGGTGCACTAGACTCTATGTCCCCTGGAGTATCCAATTCTTCTTCAGACAAAATTGAGACCTCTCTGGAGTCTCCCATTGACAAAGACTCCTCATCTTCCTCTAACTCCTAAGTGAGAATACTGTGAGGCAAAAACTCAGGGGCCTCCGGTCGGAGAGTTCTACTGTCAGTTACCTCAGGTGATGGTGGAGGAGAGGTCCTGGACTCTGATTGTTGGGATGACCACAGCCAATCTAACTCCACCCATTTATCTTCAGACTCTTCATCTTCTATGTCCCGAAGTGTTGACTGAGATCTGGTGACTGGTCGGGACCCTTGAGAAGTTGAGGGTAACTCTTGTGAGGCTGATGCAGGAGGTAGGCGAACTGCTTCAGAGAGAAGCAACAGGTAATTCCTGTGCCAAGTCTTTAGTGGGCCTAAACTTCCCTCTGGTCTGATCTGATACACCGGGAGGCCTGGTAACTGCTTACAGATGATGTATTGTTGTGACTTCCAGCGATCAGCTAATTTATGCTTTCCAGGGATACCGAGATTCCTTAATAACACTTGATCCCATGGTTGCAAATCTTGTACCCTGACCTTGAGGTCAAAGTTCCTCTTGTTCCTCAGCCCCCTCTGATCTGATGTAGCTTGGGCCTTTTCATAGGCTGTTTTTGTTTTTTCCGGAGCCGATCCACATATCCCTTATGGGAGGTGACTGATGTATGATCAAGGGATGTGCCAAAGGCCAGATCCACCGGTAGCCGAGCCTCTCGCCCAAACATCAGACGGTAAGGAGAATGCCCAGTAGCATCACTTGCAGTGCTGTTGTAGGCATGTACAATGGCAGCTTCATGTTTACTCCAGTGCTGCTTCTTTTCTGAGCTTAGCATTCCCAACATGTCCAGGAGGGTTTGGTTAAAACGCTCAGGCTGAGCATCCCCTTGTGGGTGATAGGGAGTAGTTCTGGTCTTCTTGATGCCCAGCAAATGCAACAGCTTCTTTATAAGATTGCTCTCAAAGTCTCTACCTTGATCTGAGTGGATACGTTGGGGTAATCAATAGTGGACAAAGAATTTCTCTACTAGGACTTTTACCACGGTTGAAGCCTGCTGATCCTTTGTTGGGTATGCTTGTGCATATCTGGTGAAATGATCAGTTACTACCAGAACATTCCCTTGTCCACTCAGGTCAGGCTCCAAGTAAAGGAAATCAATGAACACCAGTTCCATAGGTCCCAGACTCTGAAGATGGCCCATTGGGGCAGCTCGGTGAGGTAGGGTCTTCCTCTGAATACACCGGATACAGGAGTGACAGTAACCTTCAACTTTAGCCCGCATGCAGGGCCAGTAGAATCTGTCTCTTACTAGCTGGAAGGTCCTTTCTGGGCCCAGATGACCATGATGGTCGTGAAGGGCAGTTAGAACTGTTTCTCTGTGCTTGCTGGGCAGGAACAGCTGCCACTTTTCTTCTGAACCATCAGAGGGGCCCCTTCGGTAGACCACCCCTTGGCACAGCTGTAATCGGTCCCACTCTCTATGTAGCAGTCGAGCCTCTTTTGGAGAATCTGTGAGAAGCATATCGGGACAGCGGCCCTCCAAAGCCTTCAACACTAATCTTCCAAGGGGATCCTCCATTTGGTCCTTCCTCAGGTCCTTCCTGGACAATTTGGGTAGACCTTCTTCTCCCACTTGGGTCAGCAATTTAGCCTGACACGAGAGTAAAAGGCAAATCTATTTGGTGAGTGCGTTTTTCAAAGGGGAAGTTGGCACAGCACGGTGGTGTGGTGGAAGATTTAAAGAAATAAGGATTTTTTCATTGATTTCATCATTTATGTTATGGACTTATTATCATTTGTCACGGGGTGTTATTGAGTTTATTACACCATTATATAATTTTATTGTTTTTCAGCGCTACTATTTGCTTTTCTCAATCAGATTGTTTTGAGTTTACGTTTTTTCTATTATAAAAATGTTTATTCACTAAGTGGCAGCTATAGATATTTGCACATTTTTTTCATTGGCGCATTGGTAATAGAGGTTATTCAGGGCGTTTATATCCAATATCAACAACAAACTGCTAATATATGTTAAAAAGGATCGTCCTGCAGGACTAAAAGTACAAAAACATGACTTAAAATTAAAAATATAAAAGCTAAAAAAAGAACATCAGAGATATAGAGAGAGAGTGTGTCGTGATGTAATGTGTAAAGGGGCGTCAAGATTGATTAATGAAAGCATTTACATCCCACTCTACATTCATTCCATGAGGGGTGTATGTCTTTAATTGGTAAATCCAAAAAGTTTCAAGTTTGGATACCACCTAATTTTGGATTCACCTCTCCAGTGAGGGGTAAATCTATCTATCACCTGAAATTTGGAACCAAAAGGGTTTTTATTGTGATATTCCAGGTAGTGTCTAGGCACACTATGATTGGTTTCTCCTTTCTTTATTGCTGCAATGTGTTCGTTGGCTCTTACTGAGAATGTGCGTATAGTGCGTCCTATGTAATGTCTCTTACAGGGACAAGTAATTAGATACACAATATATTGTGTGGCGCACGTAACTAAACTTTTCATCTGGTATTGTTGAGAGGTACTTGTGGATTCAAAGGTTTCTGATTTACGTCTGCCACAAATATTATGAGCACATACATTGCATTTTCTGCAAGGGTAGTATCCCTTGAGATGTTCAAAGAATACAGGTCTTACAGGGGGGTCAACCACGTTGGGGGCAATCAGTCCACTAAGTGGTTGTGCTCCCCTGTAAATGACACCGGCACTGTCAGGAAGGGCGGGGCCCAAAACATTGTCATTTTTTAGAACTTTCCAATGTCGATTGACTATGTCTTTGATTTGTTTGTGTTGCCTAGAAAAGGAAGTGAATTTGTCATTTTGAGTCCGATGGTTTTGATCTGACAGCAAAGAATTCCTATCCAATAACGATACTTTATTCATTTCTTCATCTACATTCCGGGGATCATGGGGATAAAAGGAGAGAAAGTCATGGTGTGGCCTCCATCCTCCCCTGACCTCAATCCTATTGAGAACCTTTGGAGCATCCTCAAGCAAAAGATCTATGAGAGTGGGAGGCAGTTTACATCCAAACGGCAGCTCTGGGAGGCTATTCTGACATCTTGCAAATAAATTCAAGCAGAAACTGTCCAAAAACTCACAAGTTCAATGGATGCAAGACTTGTGAAGCTGCTATCAAATAAGGGGTCCTATGTTAAAATGTAACGTGACCTGTTAAAATGTTTAAAAAGTTAAAATGTTGTTCAAAGTTTGATTGAAATAGCTTTTGATTTCAGTAAATATGCTGCAAACACAACAAATGACAATTTTCAGTTCTTTACAACCTATAAAGTGTTTTGAAACTTACTGTGCGTAATAATTTGGAACAGTGCATTGTAAGTTTTTTTATTTTGAAAAAAAAAAACTTATCAGGAGGTTTGATGAATAAAATGTGAATTGTACTCTTAATAGTTGATAACATGAGCATTATGCTGACTGTTGTTTACATAAATTATTTAGGTAAATGAGAAATATATAATTGGCATAATAATTTGGAACAGTGTGTATATGTGTAGCAGTTGGTTGCTACTAGTTACTATCATCCACACACATTCACCCTGCTGCCAGACTTCCATACATCACTCTCCAGCAGACAATCAACAGTCATTTGCGTTGTTTTGTTTTTGTTTATTTGGGGGATATAACTTGGTTGGGGAAAGGGTATGGGATGCCCATAGAGCAGACTACATTTGCCATGTTATAGCGGTTGCGCTTTAAACTGGAAATGGTCATTGCGACTTTGCTGATAAACTTGAAGAATTGCTATAGCGGTTGCGCTTTGCATATTCTGAATAGAGCACATAGAAAAATGATGGACTCTAACCTTGACAGACTGACTTTACACTTCTCCTCTGCACAACTCCTGCAAACTGTTACTCCTCCTCTGCACAACTCCTGCAGACTGTTACTCCCAGGACACTTCTCCTCTTGCACAAACTTCCCTGTCACAGCCTTAGTCTTTCCGCCCCATCATCTTGAATTTTGCCAGGGATCACTCAACAGCTAGGGATGAATAATCCCTAGCTGTTGCTGAACTTGCTAAATTCTGATAGTCCAGGGGCCTGCAGCACCCCTACTTGACGGCCTAGTTACTTTAGCAGAAATAAACGGTTGACGGACTACTGATCCCAGCCAGCCCGACTTCCAAATCTGTGCCCTCAGGCCACAACGATTTGTCACAGAACCCCACAGGCTCTCCTCTGGCCTTGCACCCAGCACCCCTGGCATGCCTCTTCCAGATATCCACTGTGCCTCACTCACCGAACTTCTCCTGCCCTGAGTCCTTCTTGAAGAATTTACCTGGACCGTACATGCCGACTTGTTCTCCAGCTCTTGTTCCAGGACACCTCTCCATGACCGTGTAAGGAGAGGCTCCCTCCCAGCTCCCGAGCTCTTCTGCCGAGGCCTGTACCCCCCCAGATTGTGGTGAGCCTCCTGCTGCAGTCTAACACTCCATTCTTCAATTCACCCAGCCGACAACTCCCCTCCAGTGGGCTGGACCTGAGTTTATGTAGGAGGCCTGCCCCCTGCCAATCCTAGTTGGGGATTGGTCAGGGCTCCTCACATGAACTCCCTGTCAATCCAATTCCCAGCCCTGCCCCTCTTCCAGAACATTCTCCCTGGAAGCAGGGATGCGCCCAAGAACTGAAAAACAGGTAGTCACACCCACTGCTACACTAACCACTCCCTGCCCCCCAGATCAAAACAAACAGGCCTGGCATGCAGCATAGGCCTGCCTAAATTTACCTGCCTGGCAGCTATCATCTAAAACACCTTACCTCTAGCATCTACCTATGGTAGAGGGTGCTACATATGGTTAATATGGTTTCTTTCCACATTATCTTTCCCCTCAGGTTGTTTATCCCAAGTGTCATTGACACTTGAGATAACTTGATGGATTTATAATTAGGAATATACCGCCCCTCATTTTCAGTGGGGCTGCTTTACTGTATAAGTATGATTTTAATGTTATCAGTGTATGCTACGAGGAAGGCTTCGGCTGAAACACGTTGAAATGCATCCTGGCATCCCCTTTAAAAGTTCTTAACGTCCAGGGGGATGGGAACAATCGGCAATTATGAGACCGCTGTGATTGGTTGTCACAGTGGTCACATGTTTGAAAGCCGATCCCGCTGGCTACCAATGTCTTCTCGGTACTAAGAGATGTTTTTATCAGCTTGGGTTTGTGCTGGGAGCGTACTCCTAGCACATAAACATTGCCCACCCAGCAAGGCATATGTACGGCATGTTAGCATTAAAAAACAGCTTTTTGCCACCGCACACATGGGTTACTGCGGCATAAAGGAGTCACCTATGTGGCTTTCTCTTGAGTTGATTAATCAAAACAGAATGCATTGACATTTGTAGCCTGCTTTCCCCCCAAGGGTCATAAAACACGCCCCTCAATTGGAATTGAAGTGAGTAGGAACAGTAATTTGTCCTCCATGTGGACTAAGCGGTTCGGAGGAGGAAAGTGTTCCTGTGGAAACTGAGATCATGATGTGAGACTTGCTGCTGTTCATTCTGCACAGAATAATGGTTCAGTAAATAAAGTTTAAAAGTTGACTGCAGCTGGGTGGACATGGATTACTCCTTATTAGTGATGAGCCGAACACCCCCGGGTTCGGTTCGCACCAGAACCCGCGAACGGACCGAAAGTTCGAACGAACATTAGAACCCTATTAAATACAATGGATGCGAACGTTCGAATTCTAAAGTGCTAATTATAACAACTATTATGCATGTTATTGTCATAAATAGGGTTTGGGAACCCGGGTTGTGCACCAGGGGACATGTATCAATGCAAAAAGAAGTTTTAAAAACGGTCGTTTTTCGGGAGCAGTCATTTTAATGATGCATAAAGTGAAAAAAAAAAAGTCAAATATTCCTTTAAATATCGTACCTGGGGGGTGTCTAAAGTATGCCTGTGAAGTGCCACGTGTTTCCCGTGTTTAGAACTGTCCCTGCAGAAAATGACACTTCTAAAGGAAAAAAAAGCCATTTAAAACTGCTTGCGGCTTTAATGTAATGTCTGGTCCCGGTAATATGGATGAAATTCTTTAAGAAAAATGGCATAGCTACCCCATGACCCCCCCCCCCTACCCCAGCCCATTACCAGCCCCTTTGGGTCTTGTATGGATATTAAGGGGAACCCCGCACATAAAATAAAAAAGGCCCTATATACTCTGAACAGCCGTATACAGGCGGTGCATACAAGACAGGGACTGTAGGTTTGTTCTTATGTAGAATCTGTTTGTAATTTTGAACAGGTACATTGTTGAAGTGTAGCTCCAGCCCAAAAATCTATTTTTAAACTTTTTGGGAAACATAGGTAAGGGTTATCACCCCTGTAACATTTGTTTTGCTGTCTGTGCCCCTGTTCAGAACATTTCACCTCACTTTCCGTCCCAATGACAACTGTTTTTGAAATGTGGTGTTTTTCTTGAAACAAGGATTGCTGATAAAGCATCAGTACAGATGAGACCCCTTTCTCCCATATTTATTCTTACAGGAGAGAATTTTCCTTTCTAGGGGTAGATTTCCTCTCACTTCCTGTTGTCTTCTTTCGTTTGCAAGTAGGAGTCGTTTGTAAGTTGGATGTTTGAAAGTAGGGACCTGCCGTATATACTCTGCAGAAATAGGCCCCTTAGTTGTTGGTGTTGGCACAACACTGTAAGCACTCAGTTACTCTTGGTTGGTGCTGGAACGCCCTGCTGTCAACTATTATATCAGGAATTTTAATTACATATAATTGTTGAACAGTGGTAGTAAAAATTGGGGCTTTGATGGTGGTGCTGGTGCCACAACACTGTAAGCCCTGACAGTTACTCTTGGTGGGTGCAGCAATGGGCCCTGCTGTGAATTATTAGATCAAGAATTGTAATTACATGCCCCTTTTGAACAGGGGCTGAAAAATTGGGCCTTTCGTGGTGGTGGTGGTGGTGGCGTTGCCACAAGACTGTAAGCCCTCAGAGTTACTCTTGGTGGGTGCAGCAATGGACCCTGCTGTGAATTATTAGATCAAGAATTGTAATTGCATGCCCCTGTTGAACAGGGGCTGAAAAATTGGGCCTTAGGCACTGGTGGCACAACACTACAACCCCTCACAGATACTGTACTTGGAGCACAGCAATGAGCCCTGTTGCAAAGTATTGCTTCAAAAATTGTAATGACACGCCCCTGTTAAACAGGGGCTGAAAAATTGGGCCTTAGGCACTGGTGCCACAACACTCCAACCCCTCACAGATACTGTACTTGGAGCACAGCAATGAGCCCTATGGCAAATTATTGCTAAAAAAATTGTAATTACACGCCCCTGTAAAACAGGGGCTGAAAAATTGGGCCTTAGCCACTGGTGGCGGCACCCATAAACAAAAATGATCTTCCAAGCTATCATCATCAATCGTATCATTGAGGACTCGGAGGAGGAGGATAGCCAGTCAACATAACAGCACAGGCACTCAGCATCAGCATCAGTCTTGAAGGGATGTGACATGTTAAAATCAATTAGTCTGTTATATCAGCATCAGGTGTGTGGTAGCTGGTGGTGATCCAAGACTGGTTCATCTTGATGAAAGTCAGTCGATCAACCGAGTCGGTGGACAGGCGCACCCTGTGATCCGTGACAAATCCTCCAGCAGCACTGAATGTGCGTTCCGAAAGAACGCTGGATGCAGGACAGGCCAGTAGCTCAATTGCATACTGTGCAAGCTCTGGCCAGTGATCCATCCTCAAGACCCAGTAAGCCAGAGGATTTTCGGTGGGGAAGGTGTCCAAGTCTGACCTTGCCCCTAGATATTCCTGCACCATGTTTATCAGACGCTGGCGATGGTTGCTGGAACCGATCATACTTTGGGGCTGCGGACTAAAGAATTGTCTGAACGCATCGGTCAGACGGCCACCTTCCCCACCGCTCCTTCTTTGACTGGCCGAAGCCTCAGCAACTCGTTGTCCAGGACCAGGAGTTTGTAACCTCCCAGTCTCTGGGAACGCGTTGCACAGACCTTTCTGCAAGGCCTCCCGGAGTTGTCTCATCCTCTGCTCCCTCTGCGACGGTAACATAAGGTCCGCAACCTTACCCTTGTACCGTGGATCAAGGAGAGTGGCCAGCCAGTAATGGTCCCTCTCCTTGATCCGAAGAATACGAGGATCCTTCCGCAGACTTTGCAGGATCAGGGAGGCCATGCAGCGTAGGTTTGCTGAGGCATTCGCTCCGGAGTCCTCTGGGTCACTAAGGACGACATGATCCGCAGCCACCTCCTCCCAGCCACGTACAAGTCCACTGGTTTCTTGGGACTGTAAATCATCCCTAAAAGACTGCTGCTGATGATGCTGAGTGCCAGCCTCCACCTCCATGCTGACACAATCCTCCTCCTCCTCCTCCTCCTCCTCTTCCTGTGCGATGGGTGGGACAGAAGGAACACTGTCTGGGTAAAGGGGGCCTTGAGAGGCAAGGAAGTCCTCCTCTTCCTGCCTCTGTTCTGCCTCAAGTGCCCTGTCCATTATTCCACGCAGCGTGTGCTCCAACAGGTGGACAAGAGGTACAGTGTCACTGATGCATGCACTGTCACTGCTCACCATCCTCGTGGCCTCCTCAAATGGTGCCAGGACAGTGCATGCATCCCTGATCATGCCCCACTGGCGTGGAGAAAAAAAACCAAGCTCCCCTGACCCTGTCCTGGTGCCGTAGTCGCACAGGTACTCATTGATGGCCCTCTGCTGCGTGTGCAGCCGCTGCAGCATGGCCAACGTTGAGTTCCACCTGGTGGGCATGTCACATATAAGGCGGTTCTTGGGCAGGTTCAACTCCTTTTGCAGCTCAGCCAGGCGAGCACTGGCATTATAAGATCTGCGGAAATGCACACAGACTTTCCTGGCCTGCCTCAGGACATCCTGTAAGCCCGGGTACCTGCCCAAGAACCGCTGCACCACCAGGTTAAGGACGTGAGCCACACAGGGCACATGGGTCAGTTGTCCCTGTCGGAGGGCGGAGAGGAGGTTGGTGCCATTGTCGCAAACCACCATTCCTGGCTTAAGCTGGCGTGGCGTCAACCACCTCTCGGCCTGGCCCTGCAGAGCAGACAGGACCTCTGCCCCAGTGTGGCTTCTGTCCCCCAAACACACCAGCGCAAGCACGGCATGGCATCTTTTTGCCTGCGTACTTGCGTAGCCCCGTGAACGGCTACGGAGCACCGCTGGTTCATTGGACAAACCACAGGAAGAGGCCATGGAGGAAGAAGAAGAGGAGGGGGTGGAGGAGAGAGGTGTGTCACAACCAGTAGTAGCATTTTGGAGGCGTGGCGGTGGGACAACCTCCAACACTACTGCACCTTGTCCTGCATCCTTCCCAGCTGCCAAAAGAGTGACCCAATGGGCCGTGAAAGAAAGGTAACATCCCTGTCCATGCCTGCTGGACCATGAGTCAGCGGTAATATGCACCTTACCGCTGACCGCCCTGTCCAGCGAGGCCAAGACATTGCCTTCCACATGCCGGTAGAGAGCCGGAATAGCCTTCCGTGAGAAAAAGTGGCGTTTGGGAACCTGCCACTGAGGAACCGCACATTGCACAAACTCACGGAAGGGGGCCGAGTCTACCAACTGAAAAGGCAGCAGTTGAAGCGCTAGCAATTTAGCCAAGCTAGCATTCAACCGCTGGGCATGTGGATGGCTGGGAGTGAACTTCTTTCGACGGTCCAGCAGCTGGGGCAGGGAAATTTGCCTGCTAGAATCGGACGTCGGTGTACTGCTAGCAGAGTGGCCGCAAGTACTTGGCTGTGACACACCTAATTCTACACCTTCATTCCTCTCAGTGCATGTTTCAGAGAGGACTGAAGTTATAGTGGGGTTGGAGATCCCAGCTGATGCGGTGCAAGGAGAGGTCCGCTTTGTTCTTTGGTGTGGGTCTTTGAGGTAGGCTTGCCAACGAGCTGCATGGCAGGTCAACATATGTCTGGTCAGGCATGTGGTACCCAAGCGGCTGATGTTTTGGCCACGCGATATACGCTTGAGACATATGTTGCAAACAGCAGCTGTGCGATCTGATGCACTAGCCTCAAAAAAGGCCCACACCAAAGAACTTTTTGAATGACGGGCAGAGGCAGCGCCCTGCACAGGCGGAGCTCTGCGGTGTGATTCCGTCGGTGTACTGCCCTTACGCTGGCCACCAAAGGGCATCCTGCCTCGTTGGAGATGTGCCTCCTCCTCATCCTCCTCCTCCTCCTCTCTCCTATTAGGCACCCACGTGGAGTCAGTGACCTCATCATCACCTCCCTCCTCATCACTGGAGCCAATCTGGCAGTATGCTGCAGCTGCTGGAACATGACTGAAAGATTGGTGTCCTTCTTGAGCATCCCCTCTGTCTGCTCTCACGCTACTGCCTTCCTCTAGCTGGGTTTCATCATCAGACCCTTCGAAACGCTGGGCATCCTCCTGGAGCATGTACCCAACACTGTGCTGAAACAGTTCGGGGGACTCCTCAGGAGGAGGACATGGTGGGTCTAGGGAAGGAGTGACTGATGATGAGTCTGACATTGATACCAGGGAAGAGGACGCTTTGGCAGCTGCTTTTCCAGTACCCTGAGCCTGGGTGAGAGAGGATGAGGAGGAGGAGGAGGGCTTGGTCATCCACTCTACCAAGTCTTCGGCATGATGTGGCTCAACATGTCCAGCTGCCGAAAAGAAGGACAAGCGTGTCCCATGGCCATGTGCTGATGACAATGCACCGCGTCCACGACCAGCACTGTTGCCCCCAGACACAGAGCCTGCTTGCCCTCTTTTATTGCCTCCTGACTGTCTGCCTCTCCTTGTTTGCCTTCCAGACATTCTAATAGATGGCCTGCAGGGAGATGGGAAAAAAGCAATAAGGGCTACCTTCAGGTGTCCTTCTCTGTCCCTTGAAACAAGGACTTTGACAGTGAAAGAAACTGACACACTCTCCCTACCTACAGTTTTCTGTCCCTAGAAAAAATGTTTTTTTTAAGCACAATTTAGCACAAGGAGAATTACCTCACTGTCCTTCCAGGTCCCTGGAAACAAGGACTTTGACAGTGAAAGAAACTGACACACTCTCCCTACCTACAGTTTTCTGTCCCTAGAAAAAATGTTTTTTTTAAGCACAATTTAGCACAAGGAGAATTACCTCACTGTCCTTCCAGGTCCCTGGAAACAAGGACTTTGACAGTGAAAGAAACTGACACACTCTCCCTACCTACAGTTTTCTGTCCCTAGAAAAAATGTTTTTTTTAAGCACAATTTAGCACAAGGAGAATTACCTCACTGTCCTTCCAGGTCCCTGGAAACAAGGACTTTGACAGTGAAAGAAACTGACACACTCTCCCTACCTACAGTTTTCTGTCCCTAGAAAAAATGTTTTTTTTAAGCACAATTTAGCACAAGGAGAATTACCTCACTGTCCTTCCAGGTCCCTGGAAACAAGGACTTTGACAGTGAAAGAAACTGACACACTCTCCCTACCTACAGTTTTCTGTCCCTAGAAAAAATGTTTTTTTTAAGCACAATTTAGCACAAGGAGAATTACCTCACTGTCCTTCCAGGTCCCTGGAAACAAGGACTTTGACAGTGAAAGAAACTGACACACTCTCCCTACCTACAGTTTTCTGTCCCTAGAAAAAATGTTTTTTTTAAGCACAATTTAGCACAAGGAGAATTACCTCACTGTCCTTCCAGGTCCCTGGAAACAAGGACTTTGACAGTGAAAGAAACTGACACACTCTCCCTACCTACAGTTTTCTGTCCCTAGAAAAAATGTTTTTTTTTAAGTACAATTTAGCACAAGGAGAATTACCTCACTGTCCTTCCAGGTCCCTAGAAACAAGGACTTTGACAGTGAAAGAAACTGACACACTCTCCCTACCTACAGTTTTCTGTCCCTAGAAAAAATGTTTTTTTTAAGCACAATTTAGCACAAGGAGAATTACCTCACTGTCCTTCCAGGTCCCTGGAAACAAGGACTTTGACAGTGAAAGAAACTGACACACTCTCCCTACCTACAGTTTTCTGTCCCTAGAAAAAATGTTTTTTTTAAGCACAATTTAGCACAAGGAGAATTACCTCACTGTCCTTCCAGGTCCCTGGAAACAAGGACTTTGACAGTGAAAGAAACTGACACACTCTCCCTACCTACAGTTTTCTGTCCCTAGAAAAAATGTTTTTTTTAAGCACAATTTAGCACAAGGAGAATTACCTCACTGTCCTTCCAGGTCCCTGGAAACAAGGACTTTGACAGTGAAAGAAACTGACACACTCTCCCTACCTACAGTTTTCTGTCCCTAGAAAAAATGTTTTTTTTAAGCACAATTTAGCACAAGGAGAATTACCTCACTGTCCTTCCAGGTCCCTGGAAACAAGGACTTTGACAGTGAAAGAAACTGACACACTCTCCCTACCTACAGTTTTCTGTCCCTAGAAAAAATGTTTTTTTTAAGCACAATTTAGCACAAGGAGAATTACCTCACTGTCCTTCCAGGTCCCTGGAAACAAGGACTTTGACAGTGAAAGAAACTGACACACTCTCCCTACCTACAGTTTTCTGTCCCTAGAAAAAATGTTTTTTTTAAGCACAATTTAGCACAAGGAGAATTACCTCACTGTCCTTCCAGGTCCCTGGAAACAAGGACTTTGACAGTGAAAGAAACTGACACACTCTCCCTACCTACAGTTTTCTGTCCCTAGAAAAAATGTTTTTTTTAAGCACAATTTAGCACAAGGAGAATTACCTCACTGTCCTTCCAGGTCCCTGGAAACAAGGACTTTGACAGTGAAAGAAACTGACACACTCTCCCTACCTACAGTTTTCTGTCCCTAGAAAAAATGTTTTTTTTAAGCACAATATAGCACAAGGAGAATTCACTCACTGTCCTTCCAGGTCCCTGGAAACAAGGACTTTGACAGTGAAAGAAACTGACACACTCTCCCTACCTACAGTTTTCTGTCCCTAGAAAAAATGTTTTTTTTAAGCACAAGGAGAATTACCTCACTGTCCTTCCAGGTCCCTGGAAACAAGGACTTTGACAGTGAAAGAAACTGACACACTCTCCCTACCTACAGTTTTCTGTCCCTAGAAAAAATGTTTTTTTTAAGCACAATTTAGCACAAGGAGAATTACCTCACTGTCCTTCCAGGTCCCTGGAAACAAGGACTTTGACAGTGAAAGAAACTGACACACTCTCCCTACCTACAGTTTTCTGTCCCTAGAAAAAATGTTTTTTTTAAGCACAAATTAGCACAAGGAGAATTACCTCACTGTCCTTCCAGGTCCCTGGAAACAAGGACTTTGACAGTGAAAGAAACTGACACACTCTCCCTACCTACAGTTTTCTGTCCCTAGAAAAAATGGTTTTTTTAAGCACAATTTAGCACAAGGAGAATTACCTCACTGTCCTTCCAGGTCCCTGGAAACAAGGACTTTGACAGTGAAAGAAACTGACACACTCTCCCTACCTACAGTTTTCTGTCCCTAGAAAAAATGTTTTTTTTAAGCACAATTTAGCACAAGGAGAATTACCTCACTGTCCTTCCAGGTCCCTGGAAACAAGGACTTTGACAGTGAAAGAAACTGACACACTCTCCCTACCTACAGTTTTCTGTCCCTAGAAAAAATGTTTTTTTTAAGCACAATTTAGCACAAGGAGAATTACCTCACTGTCCTTCCAGGTCCCTGGAAACAAGGACTTTGACAGTGAAAGAAACTGACACACTCTCCCTACCTACAGTTTTCTGTCCCTAGAAAAAATGTTTTTTTTAAGCACAATTTAGCACAAGGAGAATTACCTCACTGTCCTTCCAGGTCCCTGGAAACAAGGACTTTGACAGTGAAAGAAACTGACACACTCTCCCTACCTACAGTTTTCTGTCCCTAGAAAAAATGTTTTTTTTAAGCACAATTTAGCACAAGGAGAATTACCTCACTGTCCTTCCAGGTCCCTGGAAACAAGGACTTTGACAGTGAAAGAAACTGACACACTCTCCCTACCTACAGTTTTCTGTCCCTAGAAAAAATGTTTTTTTTAAGCACAATTTAGCACAAGGAGAATTACCTCACTGTCCTTCCAGGTCCCTGGAAACAAGGACTTTGACAGTGAAAGAAACTGACACACTCTCCCTACCTACAGTTTTCTGTCCCTAGAAAAAATGTTTTTTTTAAGCACAATATAGCACAAGGAGAATTCACTCACTGTCCTTCCAGGTCCCTGGAAACAAGGACTTTGACAGTGAAAGAAACTGACACACTCTCCCTACCTACAGTTTTCTGTCCCTAGAAAAAATGTTTTTTTTAAGCACAATTTAGCACAAGGAGAATTACCTCACTGTCCTTCCAGGTCCCTGGAAACAAGGACTTTGACAGTGAAAGAAACTGACACACTCTCCCTACCTACAGTTTTCTGTCCCTAGAAAAAATGTTTTTTTTAAGCACAATTTAGCACAAGGAGAATTACCTCACTGTCCTTCCAGGTCCCTGGAAACAAGGACTTTGACAGTGAAAGAAACTGACACACTCTCCCTACCTACAGTTTTCTGTCCCTAGAAAAAATGTTTTTTTTAAGCACAATTTAGCACAAGGAGAATTACCTCACTGTCCTTCCAGGTCCCTGGAAACAAGGACTTTGACAGTGAAAGAAACTGACACACTCTCCCTACCTACAGTTTTCTGTCCCTAGAAAAAATGTTTTTTTTAAGCACAATTTAGCACAAGGAGAATTACCTCACTGTCCTTCCAGGTCCCTGGAAACAAGGACTTTGACAGTGAAAGAAACTGACACACTCTCCCTACCTACAGTTTTCTGTCCCTAGAAAAAATGTTTTTTTTAAGCACAATTTAGCACAAGGAGAATTACCTCACTGTCCTTCCAGGTCCCTGGAAACAAGGACTTTGACAGTGAAAGAAACTGACACACTCTCCCTACCTACAGTTTTCTGTCCCTAAAAAAATGTTTTTTTTAAGCACAATTTAGCACAAGGAGAATTACCTCACTGTCCTTCCAGGTCCCTGGAAACAAGGACTTTGACAGTGAAAGAAACTGACACACTCTCCCTACCTACAGTTTTCTGTCCCTAGAAAAAATGTTTTTTTTAAGCACAATTTAGCACAAGGAGAATTACCTCACTGTCCTTCCAGGTCCCTGGAAACAAGGACTTTGACAGTGAAAGAAACTGACACACTCTCCCTACCTACAGTTTTCTGTCCCTAGAAAAAATGTTTTTTTTAAGCACAATTTAGCACAAGGAGAATTACCTCACTGTCCTTCCAGGTCCCTGGAAACAAGGACTTTGACAGTGAAAGAAACTGACACACTCTCCCTACCTACAGTTTTCTGTCCCTAGAAAAAATGTTTTTTTTAAGCACAATATAGCACAAGCACAAAACACACTGACACTCTCCCTACCTATCCTTCTCTTTCCCTAAACTAAAGGAATCCAGGTTAAGCAAGAAAGAAATAAAAGTCACTGTCCCTGCCTATGCTGCTCTATCCCTGCTCCGGAACACACTACACTAGGCCGCCGTGCTGGCGGCCTTTTATAGTGTGGGGCGTGTACTAAACCCCCTCAGCAATAATTGGCCACAGGCATCCTGCCTGTGGCCAATCATTGCTCTCCTCGCTGCCGGCGCTGTGATTGGCCAAGCATGCGGGGTCACAGTGCATGCTTGGCCAATCACAGCGCCTGGATGACACTGCGATGGCGTAGTGCATTGTGGGCCGTTCGCGTCACTCGAATTTGGCGCGAACGGCCCAAATCGTTCGATCTTCGTCGAACGATCGAACAGCCGATGTTCGAGTCGAACGTATGTTCGACTCGAACACGAAGCTCATCCCTACTCCTTATGCACTCTAAAAGAAGTCAATGCTAATAATTCAGTAAGGAAAGGAGGTTCACTAAGGCTACATAGTGTAAGAGTGCAGACCTCAGGGACTTTGGAGAGGTAGCTGTGACCAAAGAACCTGAATATTATTACCAACTGTAAAGACCCTGTGTTGGGAATCAGAAGTTCCTCCCAGGAAAGTCCATGAGAGAGAGAGAGGGAGAGGGAGAGAGAGGGAGAGGGAGAGGGAGAGGGATAGGGAGAGGGAGAGAGAGAGAGGGAGAGAAAGAGAGACCTAGTGAGATCCATTCCATTGTGAAGAAAAGCATGTGGAGTTGAAAGCAACCAGACGGGAGTGTTTCCAAGGCTTTGTGAGACCAATTTAGAAAACCCTTACCCTTCCCAACTGTCTCTTGTTCGCCCCGATTTTGGGTTTGAACACGTTTCAATTAAGAATAGTCCATACAATTTGTGTATCCATCCACTGGCTAATAGCTTATCATTGGAAATCCCCATCGTTACCAATTTCCCAAATGAAAATGAGAATAAACGACATTTACCTTATGGAAATTTTTTTGCATACCTTGCATAATACCATGCACCTACTGGATAAAAAATGGAACCTATGGTTCAAATATTCAGACTACCTTTTAGACCCATATTAGAATACCCTTTTCACATCCAATTCATTTATACACAAAAATAACCCCACATTTTAAAATACTACTAAATCATTTATTTTCTATTTGTAATAGATGTTGTCATAAATAAATAAAGGCGGTTATTCTGTCATAAATCATTATAATTATTGATTGAAAATACTGCAATTCTCTGATGTCATGACATAATGTTTGTACTATTATTTTGTACACAATAAAAAAGTTTGTAAACAAAATAAATAAATAAATAAAAAAAAGCACAAAAAAAAAACAAGCCTATACAGCTGAGCATTGCCCGTTAGACTGGCTTGGCAATCAATTGTGTTTTCACTTGAAGTTAAAAAAAAAAGAAAGAAAGAGAATAATCAGAAGAAAAATTCCCACTTACTTGTAGAATGTTTGCTACCCACAGAAGACTTTCCCTCTGCTCTATGGCCATCACCTGAGCAAACCACAGATTGTATGTGCTAGACCGTCATTACATTTATAGTATATCACTGAAAGTGATAACCTGCGTTCATGCTTTGCAATGGGATCCCTGTATCCTAACTTAAGACTGCACAGTTTTCAGGTGCTAGTATTTTTGTAAATTCATCTACTGAAATATCTGAAGGAAGACTGGTATAGCTAAAGTCCAAACTTTTTTTTATTATTATTTTGGTCGGAAAAGGGAATGCCTAATACCCTGAAGGAGTCTCATTGTCTCATTCCGGTGATTCTTCTTTACATCCTGTCCTGTAGACACAAAAGGAAGGAAGAGGAAATGTCTCCAAAGTGAGGGAAATTCCCTCTCAGACAGCTGTCACTGGACCAAGTGTCCCGATTAGAAGATTTCCCCTCCGTTCTTGTCCCAGTGTTAACTCAAATTTTGTGATTCTGCCTTTTACTTCCAGTGACAATAGTTACTATGGCAAATATAGAGAGTAAAGCCTCATACACACAATCGGATTTCCGTCGGACAAAGCGTAGGACGTTTGTCCAAAGGGCATTGGCCATGAACTTGTTCTGCATACAGACGGCAAAACGTTGTCAGCCAACAAATACGAAACTACATGGTTTTTCAGCTCTTTAGCACCACCCTTTGGGCAACTTCTGCTAATGTTTTGCTATGGTTAGCATTGCTTCTGAGCATGCGTGTTTGTACTTTGGATTTTTTTTCCGACGGACTTGTGTACACACGATCGGATAATCCGACATCACACATTTGTTGTCCGATGGAGCATACAAACAAAACCCATTCCGACAAAACCCTGCCATCACGCAATTCCTGTCGGAAAATCCGATCGTGTGTACAGGCCTTAAGTCTGCTATAGGTTTCATTCATACAAAAATGGCTAATACCCTGAAGGATTCTTTTTTTTTTTTGCTATCTTTGTCCGTTTGGGAGATTCTTCATCACATCCTGTCCTATAGACACAAAGGGAAGAAGGAGGAAATGTCTCCAAAGTGAGGGCAATACCTTATCAGACAGTTATTACTGGATCAATTAGAAGATTTCCCCTCTGTTCTTGTTCCAGTGATAACTCAAATTTGGGGATTTTCCCTTTTCATTCCAGTGACAATAATTACTAAGACAAATATAGAGAGTAATTATTCCCTAGGCTAAATTCACACAAAAATGTGCTTTTTGCCACATGTTTTGGAAACATTTTGCAAACATGCTGCAATCACAATTAACAATTAATGGCACCCCCCCCAGTGTGGGTACCAGGCGGGTGTTTTGCCTCACATTTGCTGGACAACAAAGCATGCTACAAACACGCCAAAACGCACACTGAAAAAGTGCAGGCACTCTGCAATCAAAAAGGTTTTGTAGCAAGTTTGGGGCGTTTGCCACACTTTGGGCAACCACTTCACATAAATAGGCTGCAAACAAAAGCGAGCATGAATGCACATTCCTGCTATGCTCAGGTGCGAAAGAGCTTAATAATGACAGCTATAAAAACCTGACAAAGGTTCAAATCCTTCCACACTCTGTCCAAAAATAAAAAAAACAAAGCTTAGGTTTAGACGTACCTTATAAAGCATTATTATGAATTTTCAGCAAAAAGTATACAGTACTGTGAAAAAGTAATTGCCCCCTAAACCTGATAACTGGTTGTGCCACCCTTGGCGGAAACTGTAATCCAGCGTTTGCAATAACTGGCAATGAGTCTTTCATATTGCTGTGGAGGAATTTTGGCCCACTTTACTTTACAGAATTGTTTTAATTCAGCCACATTGGAGGATTTTCTAGCATGAGCGGCCTGTCTAGGGTCATGCCACGGCATCCCAATCGGACTTAAGTCTGGACTTATAGTAGGCCACTCCAAAACCTTAATTATTATTTTTTTGAGCCATTCAGAATTGGACTTGCTGGTGTGTTTTGGATCATTGTCCTGCTTCATAACCCAAGTGTGCTTGACATTGAGATCACGACCTGATGACCGCGCATTCTTCTTCGGGATTTTCCGAGTGCAGAGTGCAGAATTCATGGTTCCATGAATTATGGCAAGTCGTCCAGGTTCTGAAGCTGCAAAGCAGCCCCAGACCATCACACTACCACCCCCATGTTCGACTGTTCTTTTTTTTATATGCTGTGTTTGTTCTACGCCAGATATAACGGGACGCACGCCTTCCAAAAAGTTCAACTTTTATCTCACCAGAGAATATTTGCTCAAAAGTATTGGGGATAATCAAGATGTTTTTTGGCAAATGTGAGATGAGCCTTTGTGTTCTTTTTGTCAGCAGAGGCTTTTACCTTGGAGCCCTCCCCGGGATGCAATTTTTGCCCAGTCTCTTTCTTATTGCTGAATCATGAACACTGACCTAAACTGAGGCAAGTGAGGCCTGCAGTTCTTTAGATGTTGTTCTGGGTTTATTTATGACCTCCTGGATGAGCCATCATTGTGCTCTTGGAATAATTTTGGTAGGCAGGCCCCCCTGGGTAAGGTTCAACACTGTTCCAAGTTTTCTCCATTTGTTGATAATGGCTCTCACCGTGGTTCATTGGAGTCCCAAAGCCTTATGCCGCGTACACGCGACCATTTTTCTCGTCTGGAAAAATTAAATTTTTTCTCTTTGACGAGAAAAACGACATTGTGTGGACTTTTCATATTTTTTCCCAACGAGAAAAACGGCATGAATCACGTCGAGAAAAATTAGAACATGCTCTAATTTTTCTTGTCGAGGATTCACGCCATTTTTTTCCGCGGCAGTTTTCCCATAGGGAAACACTGCCAGGGAGCCTACACACGGTCGTTTTCCATGACCAAGTGAAAAAATGTCATGAAAACTGGCCGTGTGTAGGGGAACAAGCCATTCCTCATTTTTCCCGTCGATATTCTCGACTGTGTTTTCACCGTCGAGAAAATGGATCGTGTGTACACGGCATCAGAAATGGCTTTGTAAGCCTTTCCAGGCTGTTTTCATCTGTTCTTGAATTTCTTTAGATCGTGGCATGATGTGTTGCTCTTTGAGATCTTTTAGAGTGCTTTGTCAGGTGGCTTCTATTTAAGTGATTTCTTGATTCAACAGGTCTGGCAGTAATCAGGCCTCGGTGTAGGAAGAGAAATTTAATGCAGCTTTCCAAAAAAATCTAGTTAATCACAATTCATTCATGATTTAGCAAGGGGTAGTGCAATTACTTTTCGCAGCACTATATATATATATATATATATATATATATATATATATATATCTATATATAGATATATATATATATGTATATATAGTATCTCACAAACTTGAGTACACCCTCCCATTTTTATAAATATTTTATTATATCTTTTTATGTGACACCACTGAAGAAATTACACTTTGCTACAATGTAAAGTAGTGAGTGTACAGCTTGTAAAACAGTGTAAATTTGCTGTACTCTAAAAAAAACACAACACACAGCCATTAATATCTAAACAGCTGGCAACAAAAGTGATTACACCCCTAAGTGAAAATGTCCAAATTGAGCCCAATTATCCATTTTCCCTCCCCAGTGTCATGTGACTCATTAGTGTTACAAGGTCTCAGGTGTGAATGGGGGAAGGTGTGTTAAATCTGGTGTTATCGCTCTCACTCTCTCATACTGGGTCAATGGAAGTTCAACATGACACCTCATGGAAAAAAATTGTTGTTCTACATAAAGATGGCCTAGGCTATAAGAAGATTGCCAAGACCCTGAAACTGAGCTGCCAAGACCATACGGTGGCCAAGACCATACATTGGTTTAACAGGACAGGCTCCACTCAGAACAGGCCTCGCCATGGTCGACCAAAGAAGTTGAGTGCATGTGCTCAGCGTCATATCCAGAGGTTGTCCTTGGGAAATAGAGATATGAGTGCTGCCAGCATTGCTGCAGAGGTTGAAGGGATGGGGAGTCAGCCTGTCAGTGCTCAGACCATAAGCCGCGCACTGCATCAAATTGGTCTGCATGGCTGTCATCCCAGAAGGAAGAATTTCTAAAGTTAATGCACAAGAAAGCCCGCAAACAGTTTGCTGAAGACAAGCAGACTAAGGACATGGCTTATTGGAATCATGTCCTCTGATGAGACCAAGATAAACGTATTTGGTTCAGATGGTGTCAAGCGTGTGTGGCGGCAACCACGCGAGGAGTACAAAGACAAGTGTGTCTTGCCTACTGTCAAGCATGGTGGTGGGAATGTCATGGTTTGGGGCTGCATGAGTGCTCCCGGCACTGGGGAGCTACAGTTCATTGAGGGAATCATGAATGCCAACATGTACTATGACATACTGAAGCAGAGCATGATCCCCTCCCTTTGGAGACTGGGTCCCAGGGAAGAATTCCAACATGATAACGACCCCAAACACACCTCCAAAACGACCCCTACCTTGCTAAAGAAGCTGAGGGTAAAAGTGATGGACTGGCCAAGCATGTCTCCAGACATAAACCCAATTGAGCAGTGGCGGCTGGTGCTCAAAATTTTTGGGGGGGCGCAAACAAACTGAAAAAAAAAAAATCAATTGCCGCCACTGTGCCCATTAAACGCAGCCACTGTGCCCAAACGCCACCAGTTTGCCCGCCCAAATACAGCCAGTTTGTTTCCATATACAGCCAGTTTGTCCCCATATACAGCCAGTGTGCCCCCATATATATATATATAACCAGTGTTCCCCCATATATACAGCCAGTGTGCCCCCCATATACAGCCAGTGTGCTCCCATATACAGCCAGTTTGTCCCCATATATAGCCAGTGTGCCCCCATATATATAGCCAGTGTGCCCCCATATATAGCCAGTGTGCCCCCATATATAGCCAGTGTGCCCCCATATATATAGCCAGTGTGCCCCCATATACAGCCAGTGTGCCCCCATATACAGCCAGTGTGCCCCCATATACAGCCAGTTTGTCCCCATATATATAGCCAGTGTGCCCCCATATTCAGCCAGTTTGTCCCCCATATACAGCCAGTTCCCCCCAAATGCAGCCAGTTTGTCCCCCATATACAGCCAGTTCCCCCCAAATGCAGCCAGTTTGTCCCTCATATACAGCCAGTTCCCCCCAAATGCAGCCTGTTCCCCCCCCCCAGCCCTGCACTTACCTTCCTCGGTCCGCGCCGTCCTCGATGTGTTCTCCCGCCCTCGATGTCGCTTCAGCCAATCAGGTTACCGGTAATCAGATCCGGTGAACCTGATTGGCTGAAACCTCTACAGTCTTCTCCAAGGAACGCACCCCCATGCGTACCTGGGAGGAGTTTTTGGAAGCCGAATACAGCGTGAGAGCTGTATTCGGAAAGCCTATCAGAGCCGCTGGCTCTGATAGACACTTCCAAGTCACACCCACCGCCGGCCACCGCTCTTACTTCATATGGCCGGCGCTCACCAGGAGGCCGGCCATATGAATAGTGGGCAGCGCGGCAGCGGTGACAATACACAGATTCATGCAATGCATGAATCTGTGTATTGTCTTTCAGTGGCGGTGCGGGAGCGAGAGGGGGCGGCGCTCCGGCGCCCTCTATGGACGCACCGCCACTGCTATTGAGCATCTTTTGGGCATCCTCAAATGGAAGGTGGAGGAGTGCAAGGTCTCTAACATCCAGCAGCTCCGTAATGTCATCATGGAGGAGTAGAAGAGGACTCCAGTTGCAACCTGTAAAGCTCTGGTGAACTCCATGCCCAAGAGGGTTAAGGCAGTGCTGGAAAATAATGGTGGCCACACAAAATATTGATTAATATATGGAAAGTATGTACCCAAAATATAGGTGAACCCAATATTTTCTATTTTAGATTAATACATTTGAATAACATTCAATATATTTTGTTAAAAAATGTGTTGTAAAAACTACTAAGCAATTTAAAATAATGTTGATATCATCATGATCCTATTTATCTAAATACTGTAAGTCAATACTATGGTGACCTGAGAGTATTATTCCTATGTATAATACCTGTAACACATGAAATCTATTGCCATGTTTCATGAAAGACATCTGTAAAAATTGGGTGCTCTGTATCACGAATTGTATCTGTTGCACAGCTGTTTATGTCTTATCTGCTTTTAACTTATGCACGTTGAGACCAAGTTCTGTGCGTTCAGCATGTAGACATAGAAAATAAGCTATGAACAAGGCATGATATAAAACAGCATAGTCAGTGATATGATTCACTTATCAGTTTAACGGAGATACAATACTATGACAAAGTGTGTCTTGCCTACAGTCAAGCATTGTGTTCTTTTGGTCAGCAGGGGCTTTTACATTGGAGTTCTCCTCGCCATACCATTTTTGCCCAGCCTCTTTCTTATAGTTGAATCATGAACACTGACCTCAACTGAGGCAAGTGAGGCCTGCAGTTCTTTAGATGTTGTTCTGGGTTTATTTATGACCTCCTGGATGAGCCATCATTGTGCTCTTGGAATAATGTTGGTAGGCAGGCCCCTCCGGGTAAAGTTCAACACTGTTCCAAGTTTTCTCCATTTGTTGGTAATGGCTCACACCATGGTTCACTGGAGTCCCAAAGTCTTAGAAATGGCTTTGTAACCCTTTCCAGACTGTTCTCATCTGTTCTTGGATTTCTTTAGATTGTGGCATGATGTGTTGCTCTTTGAGATCTTTTAGAGTGCTTCACTTTGTCAGGTGGCTTCTATTTAAGTGATTTCTTGATTCAACAGGTCTGGCAGTAATCAGGCCTTGGTGTAGCAAGTGAAATTTAATGCAGCTTTCCATAAAAATTTAGTTTATCACAATTCATTCATGATTTAGCAAGGGGTGGGGCAATTACTTTTTCACATAGGGCCAGGCAGGTTTGACAGCTTTTTTCTTTTAATAAATGAAATATTTAAAAATTGCATTTTGTATTTACTCAAGTTATCTTTTTGTGTAATATTAAAATTTGTTTGATGATTTGAATCATTTAACCTCCCTGGCGGTATTCCCGAGTGTGGCTCAGGGTGAATTTTTCATACCAAAAGCGGTAACCCAGAGCCACACTTGGGATCGCATTGCAGGATACAGGGAAAGTTACTTACCTGGTCCCCTGGATCCTGCGATGTCTCCCCGCTGTGTCTGCGAGCTGCCTGCTCGCTTGATTCACTGTGCCGAGCTCCGTTCCCTGCAAGCGTTGCGACGCGCGGGGATGGAGTTCGGCGCCAAATTTAAAAAAATAAAAATACACTATAGATACAGTATACTGTAATCTGTATCTTACAGATTACAGTACTGTATCAAAGTATTTCACATCCCCTTTGTCCCTAGTGGTCTGTCCAGTGCCCTGCATGCAGTTTTATATTATAAAAACTGTTCTTTCTGCCTGGAAACTGGAGATTGTCCATAGCAACCAAAAAGTGTCCCTTTACGTCAAAAGTGGTTTTACTTGCAGAATTGAGTGATAGTGATTTGTGGTGAAATTCGTCATCAAACACTGAAAGTAATGACAGCGAAAATTCTGCAACTGAGCAAATTTCTGTGTTTTTTATTTGATTACATTATTGAATAATTTTTATTATAATTACATTATTATTTGTTGACGTGATTGTAGCCGTATTAGTGCAATTGTGACAGAGAAAATTGAGTACTGTCCGTGATACTTTTTTTATTTGCACTAACATACAATTTTTCAGGACAAGCTTTCGGGGTATGTCCCCTTCTTCAAGGTCCAAGCAGTACTGATTTATTCTGCTAAAAAATTGTGAATCAGTACTGCTTGGACATTGAAGAAGGGGACATACCCCGAAAGCTTGTCCTGAAAAATTGTATGTTAGTGCAAATAAAAAAAGTATCACGGACAGTACTCAATTTTCTCTATTATTATTTGTTATAATTATTTATAGTTATTTATTATATTAGAATTTATGATTTTGTGTTTCAAACTTTATAATACCCGGGATGTCTACTAGACTCTTATTTGGACAGATTTAAGCGAGTTATTCCTAAGAATTGCAGGCCTACAATATAAAACGGCAAATTTCCATGCAAAATAATGGTACCGCTTTCAGCACCAAAAATCTGAAATAATCATACCGCCAGGGAGGTTAAGTGTGACAAATATGCAGAAGAAAAAAAAACAGAAAGGGGGCGAAAACTTTTTCACAGCACTATATATATATATATGTGTATATATATATATAGTATCTCACAAAAGTGAGTACACCCCTCTCATTTTTGTCAATATTTAATATACCTTTTCATGTGACAACACTGAAGAAATTACACTTTGCTACAGTGTAAAGTAGTGAGTGTACAGCTTGTAAAAAAGTGTAAATTTGCTGTACTCTCAAAAATACTGAACACACAGCCATTAATGTCTAAACCACTGGCAACAAAAGGGATTACACCCCTAAGTGAAAATTTCCAAATTGAGCCCAATTAGCCATCTTCCCTCCCCAGTGTCATGTGACTCGTTAGTGTTACAAGGTCTCACGTGTGAATGGGGGGAAGGTGTGTTAAATCTGGTGTTATCGCTCTCACTCTCTCATACTGGTCACTGGAAGTTCAACATGGCACCTCATGGCAAAGAACTCTCTGAGAATCTGCAAAAAAACAAACTGTTGCTCTACATAAAGATGGCCTAGGGTATAAGAAGATTTCCAAGACCCCGAAACTGAGCTGCCAAGACCATACGGTGGCCAAGACCATACATTGGTTTAACAGGACAGGCTCCACTCAGAACAGGCCTCACCATGGTCGACCAAAGAAGTTGAGTGCACATGCTCAGCGTCATATCCAGAGGTTGTTTTTGGGAAATAGACATATGAGTGCTGCCAGCATTGCGGTAGAGGTTGAAAGGGTGGGGGGTCAGCCTGTCAGTGCTCAGACCATAAGCCGCACACTGCATCAAATTGGTCTGCATGGCTGTCATCCCAGAAGGAAGCTCCTTCTAAAGATGATGCAAAAGAAAGCCCGCAAACAGTTTGCTGTAGACTATGAACATGGCTTACTGAAACAATGTCCTCTGATGAAACCAAGATTAACGTATTTGGTTCAGATGCTGTCAAGTGTGTGTGGCGGCAACCAAGTAAGGAGTACAAAGACAAGTGTGTCTTGCCTACATTCAAGCATGGTGGTGGGAGTGTCATGGTTTGGGGCTGCATGAGTGCTGCCGACACCGGGGAGCTACAGTTCATTGAGGGAACCATGAATGCCAACATGTACTGTGACATACTGAAGCAGAGCATGATCCCTTCCCTTTGGAGACTGGGTCCCAGGGAAGTATTCCAACATGATAATGACCCCAAACACACCTCCAAGATGACCACTACCTTGCTAGAGAAGCTGAGGGTAAAGGTGATGGACTGGCCAAGCATGTCTCCAGACCTAAACCCTATTGAGCATCTGTGGGGCATCCTCAAACGGAAGGTGGAGGAGCGCAAGATCTCTAACATTCATCAGCTCTGTGATGTCATCATGGAGGAGTAGAAGAGGACTCCGGTGGCAACCTGTGAAGCTTTGGTGAACTCCATGCCCAAAAGGTTTAAGGCAGTGCTGAAAAATAATGGTGGCCACACAAAATATTCACTCATATATGGAATGTATGTACCCAAAATATAGGTGAACCCAATATTTTCTATTTTAGATTGATACACTTGAATAACATTCAATATATTTTGTTAAAAAATGTGTTGAAAAAACTACTAAGCAATTAAAAATAATGTTGATATCATCATTATCCTGTTTATCTATATACTGTAAGTCAATACTATGGTGACCTGAGAGTATCATTCCTATGTATTATACCTGTAACACATGAAATCTATTGCCATGTTTCATGAAAGACATCTGTAAAAATTGGGTGTTCTGTATCACGAATTGTATCTGTTGCACAGCTGTTTATGTCTTATCTGCTTTTAACTTATGCATAGTGAGACCAAGTTCTGTGCGATCAGCATGTAGACATAGAAAATAAGCTAGGAACAAGGCATGATATAAAAACAGCATAGTCAGTGATATGATTCACTTATCAGTTTGACGGAGATACAATACTATGACAAAGCACAAATGAAATGTAGGTGTGACTTACAAAGCAGACTATAAATAAAATGGGGAGAAAGTTGTGTTTGCCATCCACCATCTACTTCTTGAAGCAGGAGCTACTCCCATCTGACTCAATCCAACACCATGGTTCACTGGACTGCTGAAGAGAAGGCCGCCATCAACTCTGTGTGGCAGAAGGTCAATGTTGAACAGGATGGACATGAAGCACTTACCAGGTATAACAACTTCCCTTGGTGTTTCTACTTTTTTCAGAATCTCTCTACTATGCTACCAGTATCTTCTAACCTGAATCATATAACAGTCTTCTAATGCTTTATTATTTCCATGGTTTCAAATTGCAAAATTTAATTTAACTTTATTTATTGCATATTTTAGACCTTTATTGTTTTTAGATTGACCAAATCCATTCATTGTGACTATGAGTTAGAAGAATAGAAAGCGATGGGAAATCTTTTCAGTGGGGCCACAGACAGAAAAAAAAAACCTGGGAGAGATTCCAACCTTTACCCACTCTATACAAATCTAAAAAAAAGTGTAATCAGTTATTTACTGCTGTCTGTGTCCCCGATAGGTGTAACCACCTTTTCTGTTTGTCCTGGTCACCATTATCACCTAGACTGAAAATGAGAGAAAATCCCAAAGCTTCAGTTGCTACCAGAACAGGAAAGGAAGGGAAATATGCTAATGGGGACACTAGTTCTGGTGACAAATGTCTAAAGCCCTGTACACACGATCGGATTTCCGATGGAATAAAATCCAATGGATTTTTCCATCGGATTTCCGATGAAGCTGACTTCCATCAGTCTTGCCTACAAACCATCAGTCGAAAATACGACCGTCCCAAATGCCGTGACATAAAACACTCCGACGAGCTGAGAAAAATTAAGTTCAATGCTTCTGAGCATGTGTCGTCTTGATTCTGAGCATGCCTGGGTTTAGTTCCACACAGACGATCGGAATTTGCTATCGTTTTTTTTTCATCGGATAAATTTAAAACATGTTCTATTTTTAATCACCGATGGAAAAAAGACCGATGGGGCCCATACACGATCGGTTTGTCTGATGAAAAAAGTCCATCGGACTGTTTTCATCGGTAAAACCGATCGTGTGTACAGGGCTTAAGAGGGGATTTTCACCATTACAGAGAAATTTCCTCTCACTTCCTGTTGTGGCTTTAGGACAGGAAGTGAAGGGAAATCTCTCCAATGGGACACAGGTAGAAAAAAAAAAACCTAGCCGGAGTTTTATTCTTCCACTACTCTCTGGCTTGTTACGTAAATCTGTGCAATTATTTTAATTAAAATAATACTTTCAAAGTATCTTAGCAGAATGATAATTGTCATTTATTTATCTTTACTGATGTTTCTTTCTGTTTTTTTATTTTCCTTTCCTAACTTAGGACTTCCTGCATTATAGATACTGTAATAATGTTAGTTTTGAAAGTAACAAATATCTTTACACAGTGGGATTACATAATTTTTTTTATTATTTTCATATCCTTGCACACATACAAACAATTAATATTTGGTACATGTTCACAGATACATACCAGTCAGTCATACAGGTACTGCATCATACCCATGAAGTTGTATTTATTAATTGCTGATGAATATATGTTTGAAGGTTCCTGGTGGAAAATATTAATCAAACATGTTTTCTTCTATTTTTTATAGGCTGTTTTTAGTCTACCCCTGGACCCAGAGGTATTTCGGCACCTTTGGAGATCTCTCCAGCCCAGCTGCAATTGCTGGTAATGCTAAGGTGCACGCACATGGCAAGAAGATTCTGGGAGCTATTGACAATGCCATCCATCACCTAGACAACGTGAAGGGCACTCTGCACGACCTCAGTAAAGAACATGCTAACCAACTGCATGTGGATCCTGAGAACTTTAGGGTATTAATCTTAATATTTTATTTATCACTGGGCTTGTTTGCTTTCTACTGACCAAACAGAAATGTACTGTATGACCTTGTCACCTTTGTAAGTATATTCAAATCCAAAACTTTGTTCATTTTGAGGAGTAAGAAATAGTTAAAAACCCAAGCATTCCTTTTTTGCTGTTTGTGTTTCATGGGGGGGATTTCCACGTGCTTCCTAGAGACTAAACAGGAAGTGTGAGTAAATCCCTAAGACTGGGTTTACATATATTCAAATTGGATGCATTTTTAACAGCATTCAATTCACATAACATGTGAGTGTGACCGGCTTTCAATGGAGGCAGTTCACACATGTCTTGGGCTGCTGCGGTGCTGTTTTGAAAAGGGTCCTGTATGTTTTTGGGTCCAGCTCAGGTGCAAATTCAGTGAAAAATTTGCACTTGAATCGCACCTGAACTGGTGAACAGAAACGCACAGGACACCAGACTGCAAACCGCACTGCAGATATGTGAAACCTGCCTAAAAGATTTCAAAAACATAACCTCTTACAATTCTGAATTGATTTTGTGCCCGCATTAGAAGATAACATTTCACCTTCATCACCTTCCGTACTCCTTCCAAAGTAATAAAACAAAAAAGTTATGGCTTTGAAATTGTCTTAATAACCAGAGTAATGGTCGATAGTAATCCACAGCAAATAATTCTTCTTTAGCAGCTCAAGGAATAAGTAAAAACTGCTCATCTCTCTTTGGCTGTAGAACACTTTAACACATTTTCAAACTTTTTTGCTCTTTGCTTTGGGTAACTAAAAACACTGTTACACATTACTATTCTTCTAATTAAATAATTTGATAATGTAATGATTTGCTTAAATACTAATAACAAAATGTTACTTTTTTATGCAGCGTCTTGGAGAAGTGTTGGTTGTTGTCCTGGCTGCCAAACTGGGAAAAGCCTTTAGTCCTCAAGTCCAGCATGCATGGGAGAAGTTCAATGCTGTCCTGGTTGATGCTCTTAGCCACAGCTATCACTAAACTACAACATGAACAGAAATCAGCATGAATTCCACTATTAATGTGTTTCATTTGTAGCATGTGTAATAAAAAACAAAAACTTGAAAAATATAAGATAAATGTCATATTTATTTGTAAATACTAAATTAACAATGTGGCCTGTAAATGAAAATAGGTTTGTTTGGTGTATTTCCTAGTTAGGCTAACTGATTTCGGAGGACAAAGGTAAAGGGGTTGATTTACTAAAGGCAAAAATACTGCGCACTTTGCAAAGTGTAGTTGCCCTCTGCAAGTGCAGATGTTCCAGAGCTTAGTAACTGAGCAGAAGCTCTTCTGACTTCCACCATCCAATCATGTGCAAGCAAAAATGCTCTTCTTATTTTCCTTGCATGTGATTGGGTATTCTTTGCAAAGTGAAGACTTACCTCATTTACCAAGCTCTGGAGCAACTGCACTTTGCAGTGCAGTCTGTTTGGCTTTAGTAAAACAACCCCAAGGAGTCTGGAATGGATTTTTCATGAATGCTATTCTTATCCTGGCCCTTGATGGTCTCTGCCAAGGGAGGACTGAAATTATTGTTTCTAGGGGGCAAACACAATCAACTAGTGCTTTCATGGCAGGGACAGATTTCTGTGGGCTAAAAACAGTGTACCATGCGATGTATGCCATGGTGCCACATTGATAGGTGGGCATGGTAAAAGGTAAATTTTCCAAAATGACATAGATAATTTAAACACACTTTATTATCTTCCAGCATCAGCTTCCTTTAGCTTTAGCTTCCTTTAGCAGAACCTGGGTTTGGTATGAGACAGGTTCTACGAACAATACAAATAATGAAGTTTGGGTGCCAAATCTAAACCCAGTTGAAGTCAATGGGAGCTGAATGTTAAAAAATAGTAATGGTCATTTTCTATATTAAGAGAAAAGAGATTGTCAATGTCAAACAAATAGCATGGGGGATGGATATTGCATTGGGGAACATATACCAAACCAAAAAAATATTTCTAGCCACCTAAAGACTGCCCACTGCATATATACTGTGGCAGGGTGGCTCTATTGCGCGAAACAACGTACCTGTACGTTGTTTCGTGCACTAGATACTGTGAGCGCACTTGCGTCTGCTGCACGGAGGTTGAGCCAATCCGCGATCACTCCACAGAGAGGCTAAACAAGGCAGATCCCCATTCTGATAGGGAAGTACATAGTAATCAGGAACAGCGATCTCTGTGTTCTTCCTGTCAGTCCATCCCCCATACAGTAAGAAAATACTAGCAGGGAATACATTTAATCCTTTGAGTGCCCCTGTTAACCCCTTACCTGCCAGTGTAATTTATACAGTGATCACTGCATTTTTTAGCACTGATCACTGTATTGATTTCACTAGTCCCCAAAAAGTGCCACTTAGGGTCAGATTTGTCCGCGGCAATGTCGCAGTCCCGCTAAAAATCGCTGATCGCCGCCATTACCAATAAAAGCAATAACATTTTTTTTAAAGTCCATAAATTTATCCCATAGTTTGTAAACACTATAACTTTTGCGCAAACCAATCAATGTACGCTTATTGGGATTTTTGTACAGAAAATACTGTATCTCACAAATTTTAGTACACCCCTCACATTTTTGTAAATATTTTATTATATCTTTTCATGTGACAACACTGAAGAAATGACACTTTGCTACAATGTAAAGTAATGAGTGTTCAGCTTGTATAACAGTGTAAATTTGCCGTCCCCTCAAAATAACTCAACACACAGCCATTAATGAAAAGAAGGGCAACAAAGCTAATAAAAGGTTCTGGAGGATATTAGTTATGAGGAAAGGTTGCGAGCACTGAACTTATTCTCTCTGGAGAAGAGACACTTAAAGTGGTGTTCCGGCCGAAATTACACTTTTTAAATAAAAATACCCCTAGAATACACAATTTTAATGTATTCTAGTAAAGTTAGTCTGTAAACTAAGGTCTGTTTTGTTAGGTTATTACAGCATTTAGATAGTTTATAAACTAGAAATAGGCCGTGGCCATTTTAAGTGTGGGCATCTGAAGCCAGACTGCATATGTCTTCCTGGATATCACAAGCAGTGTAATCGGTTTCAGTTTCATGTTACATTTTCTCTCCAGTTTCAGAGCAAGTTGCCGCCCCTATTTATGTAAACATCTCCTCCCCTCCTTCCCTCCAGTATGTACAAGCAATATTATTCTAGAAATACAGAAATCTGTTGCTAAGGGTAAGAGCTTTAAAAATGTCCTAATTGTAAATGAAATCATTTGTTTCTGTGCAGATATATCTACATTATATATATATATATATATATATATATATATATATAATCTTATTATGTAGATATATCTGCACAGAAACAAATGATTTAGTTTTCAATTAGGACATTTTTAAAGCTCTTACCCTTAGCAACAGATTTCTGTATTTGAAGATGAGGGATGATGGACGAGAAGGCCGAAGGTGAGGGATGAGGGGTATGTGTGTGTATCAATCACAGCACATTGCATCACTCCCAGCATATCAAATCGCATCATTTACAGCACATTGCATCACCCCCAGCACATCGAATCGCATGGCCCACAGAACATTGCATCGCCCCAGCACATCGAATCGCATCACCCCAGCACATCGAATCGCATCACCCCAGCACATCGAATCGCATCACCCCAGCACATTGCATAACCCCCAGCACATCGAATCGCATCACTCACAGCACATTGCAACACTCCCAGCATATCGAATCGCATGGCCCACAGAACATTATATAACCCCCAGCAAATCGAATCGTATTATCCCAGCACATCGAATTGCATGGGCCCACAGCACATTGCAACACCCCCAGCACATCGAATCGCATGGGCCCACAGCACATTGCAACACCCCAGCACATCGAATCGCATGGCCCACAGAACATTGCATAACCCCCAGCAAATCGAATCGCATCACCCCAGCACATCGAATCGCATGGGCCCACAGCACATTGCAAAACCCCCAGCACATCGAATCGCATGGGCCCACAGCACATTGCAACACCCCCAGCACATCAAATCGCATGGGCCCACAGCACATTGCAACACCCCCAGCACATCGAATCGCATGGGCCACAGAACATTGCATCACCCCCAGCACGTCAAATCGCATGGGTCCACAGCACATTGCAACACCCCCAGCACATCGAATCGCATGGCCCACAGAACATTGCATCACCCCCAGCACGTCAAATCGCATGGCCCACAGAACATTGCATCACCCCAGCACATCGAATCGTATCACCCCAGCACATCAAATCGCATCACCCCAGCACATCGAATCGCATGGCCCACAGAACATTGCATAACCCCCAGCACATCAAATCGCATCACTCACAGCACATTGCAACACCCCCAGCATATCGAAACGCATGGCCCACAGAACATTGTATAACCCCCAGCAAATCGAATCGCATCACCCCAGCACGTCGAATTGCATGGGCCCACAGAACATTGCATAACCCCCAGCACATCGAATCGTATCACCCCAGCACATCGAATCGCATGGGCCCACAGCACATTGCAACACCCCCAGCACATCAAATTGCATGGGCCCACAGCACATTGCAACACCCCCAGCACATCGAATCGCATGGCCCACAGAACATTGCATAACCCCCAGCAAATCGAATCGCATCACTCCAGCACATCGAATCGCATGGGCCCACAGCACATTGCAACACCCCAGCACATCGAATCGCATGGGCCCACAGCACATTGCAACACCCTCAGCACATCGAATCGCATGGGCCCAAAGCACATTGCAACACCCCCAGCACATCGAATCGCATAGGCCCACAGCACATTGCAACACCCCCAGCACATCGATTTGCATGGCCCACAGAACATTGCATCACCCCCAGCACGTCAAATCGCATGGGCCCACAGCACATTGCATCACCCCCAGCACATCGAATCGCATGGCCCACAGAACATTGCATCACCCCAAGCACATCGAATCGCATGGCCCACAGAACATTGCTTAACCACCAGCAAATCGAATCGCATCACCCCAGCACATCGAATCGCATGGGCCCACAGCACATTGCAACACCCCCAGCACATCAAATTGCATGGGCCCACAGCACATTGCAACACCCCCAGCACATCGAATCGCATGGGCCCACAGCACATTGCAACACCCCCAGCATATCGAATCGCATGGCCCACAGAACATTGCATAACCCCCAGCAAATCGAATCGCATCACCCCAGCACATCGAATCGCATGGGCCCACAGCACATTGCAACACCCCCAGCACATCGAATCGCATGGGACCACAGCACATTGCAACACCCCCAGCACATCGAATCGCATGGGCCCACAGCACATTGCAAACCCCCTGCACATCGAATCTTATGGCCCACAGAACATTGCATCACCCCAGCACATCGCATCGCATCACCCCAGCACATCGAATCACATGGCCCACAGAACATTGTATAACCCCCAGCAAATCGAATCGTATCACCACAGCACATCGAATCGCATGGGCCCACAGCACATTGCAACACCCCAGAACATCAAATCGCATGGGCCCACAGCACATTGCAACACCCCCAGCACATCGAATCGCATGGCCCACAGAACATTGCATCACACCAGCACATCGAATCGCATCACCCCAGCACATCGAATCGCATCACCCCAGCACATCGAATCGCATGGCCCACAGAACATTGCATAACCCCCAGCACATCGAATCGCATCACTCACAGCACATTGCAACACCCCCAGCATATCAAATCGCATGGCCCACAGAACATTGTATAACCCCAAGCAAATCAAATCGTATGGGCCCACACTACATTGCAACACCCCCAGCACATCGAATTGCATGGGCCCACAGCACATTGCAACACCCCCAGCACATTGAATCGCATGGCCCACAGAACATTGCATAACCCCCAGCAAATCTAATTGCATCACCCCAGCACGTCGAATCGCATGGGCCCACAGCACATTGCAACACCCCCAGCACATCGAATCGCATGGCCCACAGAACATTGCATAACCCCCAGAAAATCGAATCGCATCACCCCAGCACATCGAATCGCATGGGCCCACAGCACATTGCAACACCCCAGCACATTGCAACACCCCCAGCACATCGAATCGCATGGCCCACAGAACATTGCATCACCCCCAGCACGTCAAATCGCATGGGCCCACAGCACATTGCAACACCCCCAGCACATCGAATCGCATGGCCCACATAACATTGCATCACCCCCAGCACATCGAATCGCATGGCCCACAGAACATTGCAACACCCCCAGCACATCGATTTGCATGGCCCACAGAACATTGCTTAACCACCAGCAAATCGAATCGCATCACCCCAGCACATCGAATCGCATGGGCCCACAGCACATTGCAACACCCCCAGCACATCAAATTGCATGGGCCCACAGCACATTGCAACACCCCCAGCACATCGAATCGCATGGGCCCACAGCACATTGCAACACCCCCAGCACATCGAATCGCATGGGCCCACAGCACATTGCAACACCCCCAGCACATCGAATCGCATGGCCCACAGAACATTGCATAACCCCCAGCAAATGGAATCGCATCACCCCAGCACATCGAATCGCATGGGCCCACAGCACATTGCAACACCCCCAGCACATAGAATCGCATGGGCCCACAGCACATTGCAACACCCCCAGCACATCGAATCGCATGGGCCCACAGCACATTGCAACACCCCCAGCACATCGAATCGCATGGGCCCACAGCACATTGCAAACCCCCTGCACATCGAATCTTATGGCCCACAGAACATTGCATCACCCCAGCACATCGCATCGCATCACCCCAGCACATTGAATCGCATCACCCCAGCACATCGAATCGCTTGGCCCACAGAACATTGTATAACCCCCAGCAAATCGAATCGTATCACCCCAGCACATCGAATCGCATGGGCCCACAGCACATTGCAACACCCCCAGCACATCGAATTGCATGGGCCCACAGCACATTGCAACACCCCCAGCACATCGAATCGCATGGCCGACAGAACATTGCATAACCCCCAGCAAATCGAATCGCATCACCCCAGCACGTCGAAACGCATGGGCCCACAGAACATTGCATCACCCCCAGCACGTCAAATCGCATGGGCTCACAGCACATTGCAACACCCCCAGCACATTGAATCGCATGGCCCACAGAACATTGCATCACCTGTCGTGGAAGAATTCCCTTGGGCTTTGTACGCAAATCCACACCGCGCCTAAATGTGGACTTCCAGCGTCTAAATGCACACAAAGCACAAAACAATTCCTTCGTGCTTAAAAGCACGTTTGTATCAACCTCTTTGGTACAAGGAATATGAAGTACTTCAATGGCACCAGGTAGAATCAGAAACGATGCTGCTTCAAGCTGGAGTCTCAAGCGTCTGGGCAGAGCTCAGCCACCCGGATTCTTTTATTTATTGGAAACAAAAGGATAACAAAACAGGAAGTGATGGCCCCAACAGCCAATCACTGCCCTTAATACAAAATGACATCACAGGAAATGACAAACAGTAAAGGGGAGGGCACTCACAGGAGGGAAAGGGGAGGAAGTGCACACCCCCCATCTTAATCAGCATGGAGCCCACACAATACTGTTCAAAGTAAACAGTATTTAGTGAGATCATTCTACTTGTTCTTATAGTTTTGGGACAATCTGCGGGGACATTGCTACTGCTGTTGTCAATATACGGTACAAGTACACCGACAAGGCAGATATCAATGTCCTCTTATAAATACAGATATGTATCCATAAAGCGGATAACGAAGTCCGCAAGAGAGAATTAATAAGTTTCTCTCATTATGCGGACTTCGCTTCTCTAAAGTGTATAGCCATTGGAAAGCATGCAGTCCAGCGCATTGCGCTTGATATCTACAAACCAACGAACGCCCACACACGCAGAGAACGCGTTTCAATCCCATAAGAAGGTTTTCATACTGACCGTTTTTACCGCTGGTCTCGATTCAACCCAAGTACGCTCTGCTAGAGCGCTCCTCGATTAAACATCAGACACAGGGAGACAGATGACAACCTATAAAACGCACATCCTAGAATAAAATGTCCACATAAATCTTATATAATAACATTTTCACAACAGTCCCTCCTTTTTGTCATATGCTCCCATGTGTCTCTCAAAACTTGATCTTCTTACACCTGGAAATGAATCAGTCCTTACAATCCATAAAAAGGAAAACGCGGCTTGACATGTAGATTCTGTTCTTCAGGAGACATGACTTATAAGGAGGGTACGAAATGGTGAGCTGTGTAATCGCCGATCGGTCTGGAATCCTCTGCATCTGATACGTTGGTTGGGCTTCGGGGCGTCTTATCTCATTGAGGAAAATGTGGTCATCTGCTCGGGCTCTGGTCACGCGTCCAATCAGGCAACAGGAGCACCTCATCACGACATATAGAAGGAACAGAAACAAAAATGACATGAGTATATACACCCCTACTTCCTTCAACCACGATCCAATGGAAAATAAAAAATCCCCAAAGTTTCCCAAACCCTTAAAAGGATTCCAACCCTCACTAGCTATAGCTCTGGCTTTGCCGTGCAGGGATCTAGCCTTATCCATATGGGCCTGAACTTTGTCATTGGTATCCTCAATCCAGGTACAACAATCTTCATCTATGAATTCACAGAAACCCCCCTTGGATGCTAACAGATAATCAAGGGCCATATTTTCCTGTAAAAGAAGGGTCCTGATCTGCCGTTGTTCCTGTGAGATTTCCCTTACAGCCTCTACGGTTTCATTGAATATCCCATCCACAATGGATGAGAAATTATTCAATCGTTTCATAAGTTCAATCCCCCAACCCGTCCAAGCAGGAAACCATGCCCAGGCCTGGTCAGAGTTGGTGAACAATTCCCTTCTAGCTTTTCCTGACGTTCTTACCTTCTCTCGTGCCATCAGATCCTCTCGATCATCCGCGATGTAAGATGCTGGGACTAGTTTAACCAGGACACATGAACCTCTTGCATTAGGGGGGATTACCTTATAAGCTGAGGTACCGCATAAGAAGTAGTAGGGGCCAGTCAGAGTCGCACAGGGGGAACCACTCTGACGGTTACGTGCATTGAGTAGTAACAGGATAGACTGGGGGATTGCTCCCTCGGTCTGAACGTCACACCCTTCCTTCCAACAGATGTAATCTGGTCTATTAGTGTTATTAAAGAAGACGGGGGTTTCGTTGGTTAGATTAACTGTTATACCTTCTTTACAGGTGGTGGACCCAACAAAGTTATCCCCTCTACCGAAACTAAAGTTGAAGCACACTTGTGGGCTACCTAGTTGTCCCGATACCCATACTGGTTTTGTGAGGGAGGGGCAAAAGCCAGAGCTAATGTTAAAACTATAACTAATTTTACCCTCTAGGAATGTATCATTAAGTTCTATTGACAAGTGTCTGTTTGGAGTCTTTAGTTTCCTCATACCGATACTAGACATGTGCAAAAGGAAAAAATTTGTTTCGTTTCGTTTTAATTCGTTAATTAATTAATTTCGTTTAGTTAGATTCGTTAAATTTGTTAAATTCGTTTTCGGATTTCGTTTTGTTTTCGACCGAATTCGAAAATCAGTCGCATTCGAAAATATTTCAACCGAATTCGAAAATATTTCTACCGGATTCGAAATTATTTCAACATGATTCGAAATTATTTCAACCGCATTTGAAACTATTTCAACCGCATTTGAAACTATTTTGCGACCCGACTTTGGGTCCACGTATCTCAGGGTCACTTAGTGATAGAGACCCCAAATTTGGTATGCAAACACAGAAGAACTAGCACTACAACATCTCCAAATTTGGGGTTTCTATCACCAAGTAACCCCGAGATACATGGACCCAAAGTCGGGTCGCAAAATATTTTTGAATCCGGTTGAAATAGTTTCAAATGCGGTTGAAATAGTTTTAAATGCGGTTGAAATAATTTCGAATCATGTTGATACTATTTAAAGCGGATTCGAAAATATTTTGCGACCCGACTTTGAAAAAAAAATGAAATTGATTCTAACAGTCTGCAGGAGATCTGCAAAAAAAAAAAGAAGTGAAATGGCTGTTAATAGTCTACAGGAGATCTGCTAAAAAAAGAAATAGATGCTAATAGTCTGCAGGAGACCTGGTGAGAAAACTAAATAGATAATAATATTCTGCAGGAGATCTGCAAAAAAATAAAATAAATGCTAATACCTTATGTAAAAAATAGTAATCTGCAAAAAAAATTAAACATGAAATAGATAGTATCTATATTCTATTCTATTGTTTTTCTAGTGTATTCTCCATTTCTATTCTAATCTATTCTATCCAAAGTTAAAATTAATTAATTACATTTTTTTTAATTCCTACTATTCGAAATTCAAATTTATTCTATTCGAAATTCGAATTTCATAAGATGGTTGCATATTCTTTCTATTTTATTCTATTAAATTATATTTTTTTTCTATTCTGTTCTAATCTTTTCTTTTTGAATTATAAATTTTGAAAGATGGTTAGTTACTTACATCTGTCACATAAAAAAAAGATGTGAAATGGCTGTCATGGATGTCGATCACAAGGCAAGTACATATGCTGTATGTCATTGTCCGAGTGCCACGTGACCGGCCACGTGACCAAGTTGTGGATTGTCCACTTGCCACGTCACCTGCCACAAGTTATGGGGTTCCTAGCACCAAGTGACCCCCAGATAGGGGCGATCTGTCAAGTGCTTTTCTGCAGCAGAGAATTAAATTTTGTGACCCGACTTTGAGGCCACGTATCTCGGGGCCACTTATAGCTAGAAATCCTAAAATATTTGGTATGTAAACACATTACAACTGGCACTACAATAACCCCAAATTTGGGGTTTCTATCACCAAGTAACCCCGTTGTAATGCTAGTTCTACTGTGTTTGCATACCAAATTTGGGGTTTCTAGCTATAAGTGGCCCCGAGATACGTGGCCCCAAAGTCGGGTCACAAAATGTCATTCTCTGCTGCAGAAAAGTACTTGAAATATCGCCCATATCTGGGGGTCACTTGGTGCTAGGAGCCCCATAACTTGTGGCAGGTGACGTGGCAAGTAGACAATCCACAACTAGGTCACGTGGCAGGTCATGTGGCACTCGTGGCCGTTCACGTGGCACTCGTGGCAGGTCACGTGGCACTCGTGGCCGGTCACGTGGCACTCGTGGCCGGTGTCGTGGCATTCGTGGCCGGTGTCGTGGCACTCGTGGCAGGTGTTGTGGTAAGTGGACAATGACATACAGCATATGTACTTGCCTTGCGATCGACATCCGTGACAGCCATTTCACATCTTTTTTTTATGTGACAGATGTATATAAGTAAGTAAATAACCTTCTTCCAAAATTTATAATTCAAATAGAAAAGATTAGAACAGAATAGAAAAAAAATATAATTTAGAAGAATAAAATAGAAAGAATATACAACCATCTTCTGAAATTAGAATTTCGAATAGAATAAATTTGAATTTCGAATAGTATGAATTAAAATTTTTTAATTAATTTTAACTTTGGATAGAAAAGATTATAATAAAATAGAAAATAGACTAGAAAAACAATAACCCCAAATTTGGGGTTTCTATCACCAAGTAACCCCGAGATACATGGACCCAAATTCGGGTCACAAAATATTTTCGAATCCGGTTGAAATAGTTTCAAATGCAGTTGAAATAATTTCGAATCATGTTGATACTATTTCAACCGGATTCGAAAATATTTTGCGACCCGACTTTGGGTCCATGTATTTTGGGGTTACTTAGTGATAGAAACCCAAAATTTGGAGATGTTGTAGTGCTAGTTCTACTGTGTTTGCATACCAAATTTGGGGTTTCTAGCTACAAGTGGCCCCGAGATATGTGGCCCCAAAATCGGGTCGCAAAATGTCATTCTCTGCTCCAGTAAAGTGCTTGACATTTTGCGACCCAACTTTGGGTCCACGTATCTCGGGGTCACTTAGTGATAGAAACCCCAAATTTGGTATGCAAACACAGAAGAACTAGCACTACAACATCTCCAAATTTGGGATTTCTATCACCAAGTAACCCCGAGATACATGGACCCAAAGTCGGGTCAAAAATATTTTTAGATTCGAAAAAATTCGGATTCGGTTAAATTCGTTAGTATTGTAATTCGGTAATTCGGATGCATCCGAATGTCCGAATAATGAAAAATTCGTCCGAATTTCGATTCGGAACGAAACGAAATGCACATGTCTAACCGATACGGACATCATATATCGCATGTACTGCTGCCATTGCCGGGGCATCAAGGCTTGGTGGAGGTTTGGAGCATACCCAGCAGTTGGTCCTGTTCGCCATTTTTGCCAGCTGGAGATGCATTTTAAACAATAAATTGGGATGCTTTTCATCATTACCCTTGCTAAAATACACTAAACTAAAACTATAAATAAAGAAGATACTCCTCATTCTTTGATGTAGTTGAGCAGCTTCTTGCAGTGGCTGGCGTGGATCCAGTTGTCCCGTTCTTCAAGCTTTAGTGAGGTCGGCGTGGTCAGCTGAACCTGGAATGGTCAGACGTATCTCGATTCTAGTCCCGTACTCTGGTATTTCTTTACAACGACCCAGTCACCTGGTTGGATAGAATGTAAACCGGTTATTGAGTCAGGGTCTGGAAGGGACTCATGAACCCTGTGGTGGATTTTTTTTAGCTCACGTTGCAGTGACTGCACATACCCCGTCAGCTGAGAATGTAAAGACGACAGCTGCTGGGGAAAGTACAACCCTGTTTTTGGTTGACATCCGAACAAAACCTCATATGGAGATAACCCGTGAGGTCGTCTAGGTGCATTTCTGATGGAGTGGAGAGCTATGGGGAGACATTCAGGCCAAGGTTTCCCAGTATCAGCTATTATTTTGGAGATTTTGTTTTTAAGGGTTCCGTTTAACCTTTCAACCTTACCACTACTTTGGGGGTGATAAGGAGTGTGTAATCCCTGATTGATATGGAGGGCTTTACACACTTCTGCAAATATTTGACCAGTGAAGTGGGAGCCTCGATCCGACTCGATCGTTTCAGGTAGGCCCCAGCGACACACTATTTCGGACAGGATCTTTTTGGCTGTGGTTGTGGCGTTTGCTTTCTGAACCGGCCATGCCTCTGGCCAACCTGAAAACATATCTACACAGACTAAGACGTGTTCGTACGGCCCACTCCTTGGCAATGTAATGTAGTCTATCTGGATGCGCTGAAATGGATTTTCTGGTCGGGGGGAATGTCGTTTGGGTACTGGTACCGTTCTACCTGGATTGTGCAATGCGCAAACCAGGCAGGCTGCTGCAAAATTAGCAGCTGCAGTAGTAAATCCAGGGGCGATCCAATGCTCATCCACCTGCGCACACATAACCATCTTTGACTGATGCCCTGGATAATGAGCCGAATGGGCCATCATTGGAAAAAGCGATCTTGGCAGACACCATTTTTTACCAAGACCCCAGATGTCATCTGGACCTCTCATGGCCCCTAGTGCTGTCCATCTCCTCTTTTCATGTAATTCCGCTTGTGACTGTAGTCTCTTAAACTCTTCCAGAGACACATCAGAGGGGATGGCTAGCATCAGGGTTTTCACAGGAGGGTGCAGAGCACCTTCTTTGGCAGCTCTATCTGCCAAGGCATTGCCATCGGCCTCCAAAGTCCTATCAGTCGTGTGGGCCTTAACTTTTAGAATGGCTATCTCACGCGGCAGGTTGAAAGCAATGAATAACCTGTTGATTAACTGCGCATGTTTCACAGGCTTCCCTGAACTAGTCAGAAAGCCTCTTGCTTTCCAGATAGGACCAAAATCATGGGCTATCCCAAAAGCATACCTAGAATCCGTGTAGATATTGATCCTTTGACCCTCTTGGGTCTCACAGGCTCTTGCCAGTGCCCACAGCTCAGCTTCCTGTGCAGACATGTTGGAACTCAATGAACCCTTTTCCACAATTTCACTGACTGTAGTCACTGCATAACCTGTGTGTGGCTTACCATCTGGGGTGTAATACCTGGAACCATCGACAAAAAGGTTTTTAGCGTTTGGGATGGGGGTCTCCTTCACCGGGCTGATGGTTGTTGACTCGAGTTCCATCAGAGAAACACAGTCGTGGTGATCATCAGCATGTTGTCCTTCTAAATTAACAAGTTGGTTAGAGGTAGAGAGGTTGGTATTGTTAGTCTGGAAGGTTTGAGTATCATTTTTAACACCATTATCTCCCCCCTTCTCTTCCTCCTCAGTAGGAAGAAGAGAGGCTGGGTTTAAAATGGTGCATCGTCTTAAAGTCAGGTTAGTAGGGGTTAGGAGAGCCACTTCGTACTTAGTCAATCTGGCAGCAGAGAGGTGTTTTGTCTGAACTTGATTTAGGATTTCCTGCACTGAATGGGGAGTATAGAGGGTCAGTGGGGAGTCCAAGACTATGTCACCTACCTTCTGTAACAATACAGCGCAGGCGGCTACGGCTCGTACACAACCTGGTGAACCTCGAATGACTGGATCTAGGGCAGTTGATAGATACATGATGGGTCGGTACCTGGATCCATGTAGTTGGGTCAGTACTCCAGTGGCGTGGCCTTTGCTTTCATAGCAGAAAAGGTAGAAGGGGAGGTCATAGTTGGGCAAACCTAAAGCAGGTGCTTTGGAGAGTTCTTGGATCAAGTCCTGTAGGGTTGACCAGTTATCATCAGTCAGTTGAAAGGGAGTTTGGGATAGGATTTCGTAAAGGGGTCCTAAAGTCGAAGAGATGTTAGGGACCCAGTCTCTACAGTAGTTAAGACCAAGAATGGCTCTCGTTTGTCGTGCGTTTCGGGAAGTCTTTCAGTGTCTGAATTCTCTGGGTTGTCAGGTGTCGAGTACCCTGAGATATACAATGTCCTAAAAAGGTGACCTTCTCCCTACAAAACTGCAATTTCTCCTTGCTAGCTTTATTCCCCGTGGACGCCAGATGGTTAAGCAATGAGACAGTATGCTGATAACAGACATCCCTTGCAGGGCAACAAAGCAGCAAGTCATCAACATACTGGATCAGCACCACCTCTGGATTCGTTGGGGTCCATTGATCCAACACTATTTTAAGTTTGCAACTGTACTCCGAGGGACTAGTCACAGACCCCTGAACGAGACGTGTCCAAGTCAGTTGTCGACCCTGGAATGAAAAAGCAAAAAGGTACTGGCACTGGGGGTCCAGTGGTACCGAAAAAAAATGCATTAGTCAGATCAATAACACTGAAGAAAATTGCGTTAGGTGGTATAGAGGCCAACAAGGTGTGTGGGTTGGGTACCAAAGGGGCATCGCTGATAATGATTTTATTGATAGCCCTTAAATCATGTACTAAAACGGAAAGTTGTTTCCTGACCCTTGACAGACTTTTTAGCCACTGGAAACAAAGGGGTGTTACAGGGGGATTTGGTTGGCGTAAGAACTTTTATCAGCAGGTCCCGGTCTATTTGGATTTTAAGGCTATCCATCTGAGCCACACTCAAAGGGTATTGTGTTAATTGGGGCAAAATACTCCCTGGTCTGATGTTTACTGTGGTTGGCGGGACCGGCAGAAGACCCACATCATACTTATCAAACGCCCAAAGTTTGGGATCCACTTCTGCTAGCACATCCAACCCCAGAAAACAACCAGGTTCTATCATATACGGTAGAGCCACCATTGCACATAGGCGCTCATCTGTCAATGCACTGCTAACCACAACACCTGTTGGAGTGTACTCAATGACCGCTTGTATCTCAGATAAAATATCAGCTCCCAATAGGTTGATGGGAACATCATCCGATACCAGTACCGACTTAATGGCTTCTGTGTGTTGGCCCAACCTACAATGGAGTGGTTTGGTGGTATGTAGAGACACTGTCTGACCTGTTAGACCCACAGTGGGTATAGTCTCCCCAGAAAGGGGAACCTTGCCTCTGAGATCTTTGGATCTCAGAACAGTTCGAACGGCACCGGTGTCAATGAGGCAAGGGAGGGGATATTTTAATTCCTCGATAAACAGGTTGATATGTCCTGACACCGCTTTGCCAGCGTCCTATGAAGAATCATAGTCGTGGCTGGCCATCGCTACAACTGAAGTTGTTGGATCGCGTGAGCCTGGTACCGGATCGTCTGGGATGAACTGCCACTTACCCTTGGGTCTGTTAGGGCAGTCGCGCCTTAGATGTCCTTCCTTTCCACAGATGTAACAAGTTCCGGCTTTCCAGCGTTGTGTCTTTTTCCCACCATCCTGGCCCGTTTGTCCTGCAGAAGGGGCTTGAGACACAAGGATTTTGGATGCTTTGTCCTGTTTCTTCCTATCCATCTCTCTCTCTATAGCGGAGAGAGTGGATAGAATGGCAGGTATTGTCATTTCATTAAATTCGGGTCTGGCTAATAATAGCCGGTCTCGAATTTTCATATGGATGCCTTCTAAAAATTTGGCTCTTAGCAAAAGGTGAATGGCGGATAACTTACCTCCGTCGGTTGGCACATCCGGACCAACCTCCAGATCTGCATCCAATGCAGCTTGTTTCAGGCGACGCCAGAAACAAGCACATTCCTCGCCTGGGTTTTGACTGAGTTTCATCACATCTGTGGTAGAAGATGCACCATACAACTCTGGAAGTTTGGCTAGCAGGGCTACACAGAATTGCTTACCTCCAGAAGTGGCTTGTTCGTGGGTGACAATGCCGCAACGGGAGATTATAACCCCTGCCAGTTCTTCTCCTACTTTCGCCCTCAGAACCTGGGCACAATCTGTTCCACTCATGCCGTAGCTAAATTGATTTTGACAAAACATTCTCGCGAACCCTCGTGGATTTGTTCTATAGTCAGGCAGTTCGGCCAGTATGGTCCTGATTTCTGAGGAAGCAAAAGGGACATGCCATACCACCCTTTCCCCCAAAGTCCTTTCACCGTTGGTATTTGGAACACCCTCATATTGTTGCACCCGGACTGGGTAAGTACCAGGTTCAGTGACATAAGTGGGGCTAGGTGTGTACTTTGGAGGTTGTGGCTTCATTGGTTGGCTAATGTGTGCTACCTTGCCCACAACGTTCCCTGTCTGGAAGCCAACCAATGAAGGGTAGATGGTAGGTATGACTGAGTCAAAAGCTCTCAGCGCAGTTATGCAATCCCCACGGTTCCTTAGTCTGGTCTCAATTCCCTTAGACTCACATAGCATCTGTAGATCACCAGTTGAAAATGATTCATAATCAGCCGCAATCGGTGGAGAAAATGCCCCAGATATGGGGAAAGGCGACTGATAGAGAGGGTTAGCTTGAGGTTTAGCGTCAGAGGTGACATGGTTAGATGGAGACGTGGGAGAGAGAGAGATGTTAGTTGGAGAGTGCAGAGTAGGGTTGGTTAGATTGGTGATGGCAGAAGCATCAGAGGAAACTACAACAGATCTAGTGTTGGTGGATCCAGCCTGCCTCAGCAGAGTTAGCCCAGAAAGAGCCTCTTCCGCTTCCAGCATTGGATCACCAGTCACTGCTATCCCCTCAGGCCAGGTGTACATAATGCGGTTCTTCCGGACTGAAACTGCCTTCTGTATACCCTGCCTGCTTACCATAATAGACTTCTGAAGCCACAGCTCAGCTACATCTAAGGTTTTTGCTGCCCAGAGCCTGGGTTTAAACTCAGTTATGAATTTCTCCCACCTCCAGGCATCAAATGTCCCCTCTAGAGGAATAGCCCAAGTAGTATCCTTGGACCAACTATGCCATTCCTTTAGAGGTTTCATGACCTTTGCCCCAAAGCTAGATTTCATGTACTGTGCAGCCGTCTGACTCTGGGAAGCCTCACATTCCTTCCCTTGCATGGACTTCAAATTGCCCATGGCGATTCGAATCGGCTTATAGTCTTATTCCTGCGTCCAGGAAAAACCCCTGCACCTATTTAGGAGAGCACCGTCAGGTGCCTTCTTCTACGGTGGATTGACAAACTGCAACCACTATATCTGGTCCAGTCCCAACTAGAAAACCTAACCGAGGTGTTATTAACTCTATGGCTTGTTGCCCCAACACTTTTGGCACAGAACTACAGAGTACTACTCTTTTACACCGCAATACTCGTAATAACTATGCCAATGATTAGTCAACAACCACAGACCACCCCCCGAATTATGTCTCTACCCCTTACAGTGTATGCATACATACCTCTGTACGACTGTACACTGCGTCGTCAGATTAAACTGCACAGCACACTTCCATTTATTTTCGCTACAGAGCAATGTGGCTTCTCTAAATAATCACAAAAATAAAATAAAAAAATTAAATGGGGATAGCTTTCTGTTGTCTATTTCAGCAGTTGTACGATGTCTCAGTAGTTACACGATCAAACTAATAAACTAACAGTCTGAGCGTGAACAAAAAATTGACTACTTGCTGCGCAAAAGTAACTCAATTAACAATAAAAGTGAATATAAAGCGAGTTTTAAAACCAAAGCCTTTCTTTCCTACCGCAAGCTATACAATAAAAGATGCAGCTCTAAAACCAAAAACAATGGGGGAGGGGCATGAATTGCCTTCTGAGAAACTCAAAGAAAATGCCCAAACAATTAAAAATTAAAATAAAAAAATTAAAACACACACCCCGTTAAGAGTACAAAAACTCAGTTAAAGTTAGTTTTACTATCTATTGAAATTCAGTGTAAAGCAGAGTCTTCACTTTAAACTGAAATTAAAACCAAAAGAAAACACAATCGTTTTACAAAAAAATATGCAAAAATAACCAAACCTGAAGATTGGGTTCATACAAAGAAAAACAAAAATGGTGACTCAGACCACATGGCTGAACAAACACAAAGGAAAACAAAATGGTGTCTTCAAAACAAGATGGTGTCCTCAGGCCACATGGCTGAACAAACACAAAGGAAAACAAAATGGTGTCTTCAAAACAAGATGGTGTCCTCAGGCCACATGGCTGAACAAACACAAAGGAAAACAAAATGGTGTCTTCAAAACAAGACCAAACCGTGCCTCTTACAAACAAAAATCACTGTTTTAACACAAAACAGACTGTGCTACTTAACTCATACTAAACGTTAGACGAACTATAATGGCTACACACTTTACAAAAGTTATTTCACACGGTGACCAGCACTATGAAATAACTCAGCCACACAATGTTTTGTCATTCAATCTCTGCCGCACATTTAAAACATCAACTAGCACACTCCATGCATACCGTCACGTTGTACAACAGGAAATGGTTTTACATTTAACATAAACCCCATACAAAGACCCTCTAGGCTGTATTGACTATGGGGTCTACACAGAGGACAGTAATATAGACTTCTATCCCAAGCCAATACAGCTATCCCTCCCAGTACAAATATAAATCCCCGTCCTTGTACACAAAGAGTGAAACCGCAAAAATTTGTTCTTTTGCTAAGCGGAGTTACCTGCAACAGCGAGCAGAGAGACCAGATTCCGGTTCTAGAATAACAAAAATTTCAAAAGTTGAAATGGAGTCTGTCTTACCAAACTTTGCCGGCCTTTTCCTGTCCCAGAACCGCGGACCCAATCTCTCCTCTCGGATCGCTGTGCTGGAACTACGTTGGCTCCAAGCTGGCTCGCCGAAATGTCGTGGAAGAATTCCCTTGGGCTTTGTACGCAAATCCACACCGCGCCTAAATGTGGACTTCCAGCGTCTAAATGCACACAAAGCACAAAACAATTCCTTCGTGCTTAAAAGCACGTTTGTATCAAGCTCTTTGGTACAAGGAATATGAAGTACTTCAATGGCACCAGGTAGAATCAGAAACGATGCTGCTTCAAGCTGGAGTCTCAAGCGTCTGGGCAGAGCTCAGCCACCCGCATTCTTTTATTCATTGGAAACAAAAGGATAACAAAACAGGAAGTGATGGCCCCAACAGCCAATCACTTCCCTTAATACAAAATGACATCACAGGAAATGACAAACAGTAAAGGGGAGGGCACTCACAGGAGGGAAAGGGGAGGAAGTGCACACCCCCCATCTTAATCAGCATGGAGCCCACACAATACTGTTCAAAGTAAACAGTATTTAGTGAGATCATTCTACTTGTTCTTATAGTTTTGGGACAATCTGCGGGGACATTGCTACTGCTGTTGTCAATATACGGTACAAGTACACCGACAAGGCAGATATCAATGTCCTCTTATAAATACAGATATGTATCCATAAAGCGGATAACGAAGTCCGCAAGAGAGAATTAATAGGTTTCTCTCATTATGCGGACTTCGCTTCTCTAAAGTGTATAGCCATTGGAAAGCATGCAGTCCAGCGCATTGCGCTTGATATCTACAAACCAACAAACGCCCACACACGCAGAGAACACGTTTCAATCCCATAAGAAGGTTTTCATACTGACCGTTTTTACCGCTGGTCTCGATTCAACCCAAGTGCGCTCTGCTAGAGCGCTCCTCGATTAAACATCAGACACAGGGAGACAGATGACAATCTATAAAACGCACATCCTAGAATAAAATGTCCACATAAATCTTATATAATAAAATTTCCACAACACACCCCCAGCACATCGAATCGCATGGCCCACAGAACATTGCTTAACCACCAGCAAATCAAATCGCATGGGCGCCAGCACATCGAATCGCATGGGCCCACAGCACATTGCAACACCCCCAGCACATCGAATCGCATGGGCCTACAGCACATTGCAACACCCCCAGCACATCGAATCGCATGGCGCACAGAACATTGCATAACCCCCAGCAAATCGAATCGCATCACCCCAGCACATCGAATCGCATGGGCCCACAGCACATTGCAACACCCCAGAACATCAAATCGCATGGGCCCACAGCACATTGCATCACCCCAGCACATCAAATCGCATCACCCCAGCACATCGAATCGCATCACCCCAGCACATCGAATCGCATGGCCCACAGAACATTGCATAACCCCCAGCACATCGAATCACATCACTCACAGCACATTGCAACACCCCCAGCATATCGAATCGCATGGCCCACAGAACATTGTATAACCCCCAGCAAATCAAATCGTATGGGCCCACACTACATTGCAACACCCCCAGCACATCGAATTGCATGGGCCCACAGCACATTGCAACACCCCCAGCACATTGAATCGCATGGCCCACAGAACATTGCATAACCCCCAGCAAATCTAATTGCATCACCCCAGCACGTCGAATCGCATGGGCCCACAGCACATTGCAACACCCCCAGCACATCGAATCGCATGGCCCACAGAACATTGCATAACCCCCAGCAAATCGAATCGCATCACCCCAGCACATCGAATCGCATGGGCCCACAGCACATTGCAACACCCCAGAACATCAAATCGCATGGGCCCACAGCACATTGCAACACCCCCAGCACATCAAATCGCATGGCCCACAGAACATTGCATCACCCCAGCACATCGAATCGCATCACCCCAGCACATCGAATCGCATCACCCAGCACATCGAATCGCATGGCCCACAGAACATTGCATAACCCCCAGCACATCGAATCGCATCACTCACAGCACATTGCAACACCCCCAGCATATCAAATCGCATGGCCCACAGAACATTGTATAACCCCCAGCAAATCAAATCGTATGGGCCCACACTACATTGCAACACCCCCAGCACATCGAATTGCATGGGCCCACAGCACATTGCAACACCCCCAGCACATTGAATCGCATGGCCCACAGAACATTGCATAACCCCCAGCAAATCTAATTGCATCACCCCAGCACGTCGAATCGCATGGGCCCACAGCACATTGCAACACCCCCAGCACATCGAATCGCATGGCCCACAGAACATTGCATAACCCCCAGCAAATCGAATCGCATCACCCCAGCACATCGAATCGCATGGGCCCACAGCACATTGCAACACCCCAGCAGATCGAATCGCATGGGCCCACACCACATTTCAACACCCCCAGCACATCGAATCGCATGGGCCCACAGCACATTGCAACACCCCCAGCACATCGAATCGCATGGGCCCACAGCACATTGCAACACCCCCAGCACATCGAATCGCATGGCCCACAGAACATTGCATCACCCCCAGCACGTCAAATCGCATGGGCCCACAGCACATTGCAACACCCCCAGCACATCGAATCGCATGGCCCACATAACATTGCATCACCCCCAGCACATCGAATCGCATGGCCCACAGAACATTGCTTAACCACCAGCACATCGAATCGCATCACCCCAGCACATCGAATCGCATGGGCCCACAGCACATTGCAACACCCCCAGCACATCGAATCGCATGGGCCCACAGCACATTGCAACACCCCCAGCACATCGAATCGCATGGGCCCACAGCACATTGCAACACCCCCAGCACATCGAATCGCATGGGCCCACAGTACATTGCAACACCCCCAGCACATCGAATCGCATGGCCCACAGAACATTGCATCACCCCCAGCACGTCAAATCGCATGGGCCCACAGCATATTGCAACACCCCCAGCACATTGAATCGCATGGCCCACAGAACATTGCATAACCCCCAGCACGTCAAATCGCATGGGCCCACAGAACATTGCATCACCCCCAGCACATCAAATCGCATGGCCCACAGAACATTGCATAACCCCCAGCAAATCGAATCGCATCACCCCAGCACATCGAATCGCATGGGCCCACAGCACATTGCAACACCCCCAGCACATCGAATCGCATGGGCCCACGGCACATTGCAACACCCCCAGCACATCGAATCGTATGGGCCCACTGCAACACCCCCAGCACATCGAATCGCATGGGCCCACAGCACATTGCAACACCCCCAGCACATCAAATCGCATGGGCCCACAGCACATTGCAACACCCCCAGCACATCGAATCGCATGGCCCACAGAACATTGCATCACCCCCAGCATGTCAAATCGCATCATTTACAGCACATTGCATCACCCCCAGCACATCGAATCGCATCTATGCAGACATAGTACAGGAGATGGTCAGAGACTGCAGTTCCTATGGACGTTAGTAAATAATGGCCGATTGGCCCTCTCACCTGACCCAGCGATACAGCAACAGCAGTTCCTTTGATCAGGAGTCGGCTCACTCTGAATTGCCCGTGGCGACTCCACTGGGTAGAGCCCAGATATGTATTCTGGCAATGACTCCATTCCTTTCTCTGCCAGGGATGGCGCCAGGCTGTGTGGCTTTCCTCCCCCCTCCATTAGTACAGACCCCCCAGAACAAACCACCCCCCTCCATTAGTACAGACCCCCCCAGGACAAACCACCCCCCTCCATTAGTACAGACCCCCCCAGAACAAACCACCCCCCTCCATCATTAGTACAGACCCCCCAGAACAAACCACCCCCCTCCATCATTAGTACTGACCCCCCCAGAACAAACCACCCCCCTCCATCATTAGTACTGACCCCCCAGAACAAACCACCCCCCTCCATAGTTAGTACTGACCCCCCCAGAACAAACCACCCCCCTCCATCATTAGTACTGACCACCCCCCCTCCATCATTAGTACTGACCCCCCCAGAACAAACCACCCCCTCCATCATTAGTACTGACGCCCCCAGAACAAACCACCCCCCTCCATCATTAGTACTGACCCCCCCAGAACAAACCACCCCCCTCCATCATTAGTACTGACCCCCCCAGAACAAACCACCCCCCTCCATCATTAGTACTGACCCCCCAGAACAAACCACCCCCCTCCATAGTTAGTACTGACCCCCCCAGAACAAACCACCCCCCTCCATCATTAGTACTGACCACCCCCCCTCCATCATTAGTACTGACCCCCCCAGAACAAACCACCCCCTCCATCATTAGTACTGACGCCCCCAGAACAAACCACCCCCCTCCATCATTAGTACTGACCCCCCCAGAACAAACCATCCCCCCTCCATCATTAGTACTGACCCCCCCAGAACAAACCACCCCCTCCATCATTAGTACTAACCCCCCCAGAACAAACCACCCCCCTCCTTCATTAGTACTGACCCCCCCAGAACAAACCACCCCCCCTCCATCATTAGTACTGACCCCCCCTCCATCATTAGTACTAACCCCCCCCAGAACAAACCACCCCCCCTCCATCATTAGTACTAACCCCCCCAGAACAAACCACCCCCCCTCCATCATTAGTACTGACCCCCCCAGAACAAACCACCCCCCCTCCATTATTAGTACTAACCCCCCCTCCATTATTAGTACTAACCCCCCCCCCAGCAACGTCACTGCGCGGCTGATCAGAGACAGCCGCTCCGATCTGCAGCTGTTTTGCTCTCCTCCTCTGACAGGAGGAGGAGGAGGAGGGAGGAGGGTGGGGGGCTTCGGCAGGGAACGTGGCAGCGGACGTGTTTGGCGGAGAGAGGAGAGGAGAGGAGAAGGAGGAGGGAGGGGAGCACTCTGGTGCTTCAGCGCCTCCACCTCTGCCTGGGGAACTTATTCGGCAGAACACCGGTCACATCATCACACAGTGCAGTGTGAGATGTGACAGGCTGAGGCTCGCTGTGTAGGGAGGGAGGGAGGAGCGGAGGAAGGTGGTCACCAGGCGGACCGAGGGAGGGCAGGATGGGCGTGCCTACATGAACATGGGAACGCGATGAGCATCCTGGGATTAATGACAAATATCTCCCAGGAGGCCTAGCGATCAGTGTATGACGTGCAGAGTTTTCAGCGGCCGCGGCGGGAGATACAAAAAGAGTCCCAGCAAAACGTGAGTTTTAAAAACAAAAAATTAAAATATGCCAATTGTTCTTAAGGGGACATTCATAGAGAGGATGCAGCAAAGTTCAAAAAGAGGGTGGAACTCCACTTTAAGAGGGGATATGATTTCAATTTACAAATACCATACTGGGGAACCCACAATAGGGATAAAACTTTTTCGCGGAAGGGAGTTTAACAAGACACGTGGCTACTCATTAAAATGAGAAGAAAAGAGATTTAACTTTAAACTACGTAGAGGGTTCTTTACTGTAAGAGCGGCAAGGATGTGGAATTCTCTTCCACAGGCGGTGGTCTCAGTGGGGAGCATCGATAGTTTCAAAAAACTATTAGGTAAGCACCTGAACGACCACAACATACAGGGATGTACAAAGTAATACTGACATATAATCACACACAAAGGTTGGACTTGATGGACTTGTGTCTTTTTTCAACCACACCTACTATGTAACTTATGTAATAAAAAGCCACTCAAAAGTGTGAAGTTTTACTATATTGGGGGGGTCGGGGGGTCAGAAAACCAGTCAGTATCTGGTGTGACCGCTATTTGCCTCACGCAATGCAGCATATCTCCTTCGCATAGAGTTCATCGGGTTGTTGATTGTGGCTTGTGGAATGTTGGTCCATTACTCTTCAATGGCTGTGCAAAGTTGCTGGATATTGACAGAAACCAGAACACGCTGTCGAATACGCCGATCCAGAGCATCCCAATCATGCTCAATGGGTGACATGTCCGGTGAGTATGCTGGCCATGCAACAAGTGGGATGTTTCAGCTTCCAGGAATTGTGTACAGATCCTTGCTACAAGGGGCCATGCATTATCATGCTGCAACATGAGGTGATGGATGAATGGCACAACAATGGGCCTCAGAATCTCGTCACGGTATCTCTGTGCATTCAAAATTCCATCAATAAAATGCACCTGAGTTAGTTGTCTATAGCATACGCCTGCCCATACCATAACCCCACCACCACCATGGGCCACTCGATCCACAACGTTGACATCAGCAAACCACTCACCCACACAATGCCATACACGCTTTCTGCCATCTGCCCTGTACAGTGAAAACCGGGATTCATCCGTGAAGAGAAGACCTCTCCAAAGTGCCAGACGCCCTCAAATGTGAGCATTTGCCCACTCAGGTCGGTTACAATGACTAACTGCAGTCAGGTCGAGACCCCGATGAGGACGACGAGCATGCAGATGAGCTTCCCTGAGATGGTTTCTGACAGTTTGTGCAGAAAATCTTTGGTTATGCAAACTGATTGTTGCAGCAGCTGTCCGGGTAGCTGGTCTCAGATGATCTTGGAGGTGAAGATGCTGGATGTGGAGGTCCTGGGCTGGTGTGGTTACATGTGGTCTGTGGTTGTGAGGTCGGTTGGATGTACTGCCAAAATCTCTGAAACGCTTTTGGAGATGGCTTATGGTAGAGAAATGAACATTCAATTCAAGGGCAACAGCTCTGGTGGACATTCCTGCAGTCAGCATGACAATTGCACGCTCCCCCAAAACTTACAACATCTGTGGCATTGTGCTGTGTGATAAAAGTACACATTTTAGAGTGGCCTTTTATTGTGGCCAGCCTAGGGCCCACCTGTGCAATAAGTATGCTGTCTAAGCAGCATCTTGATATGCCACACCTGTGGCATTTCAAAATGCCTCTATCATGATGCCTCTATCATTGTCATTGAGAGCAGTCATGTACAAATGGAGAGAGTTAAGACTACCGTTCCATAGGAGGAGGATATTGTCTATATAACAAGCCCAGGTCTCCTGTGGACATAGACGACATCCTTGTCTATATAACAAGCCCAGGTCTCCTGTGGACATAGACGACATCCTTCTCCCACTTGGCCATAAATAGATTGACCAGGCTGGGGGCAAATTTAGCCCCCATAGCCACGCCTTTTGCTTGTAAATAAAAATGGCCATTAAACCAAAAAGAATTGTGACTGGTTGCAAAACTTAGAAGTTTCATAATAAATTGTTTTTGTTTGTAAGGTACTGATGAATCTTGAGCAAGAAAATATTGAACTGCATCGAAACCTAGTTGATGGGAAATGCAAGTGTAAAGGGAAGCCATGTCAGACGTGACCAATAGGCAACCCTCGGGTACCACAATGTTATCTAGATGTTGGCTAGTAGTGATGAGCCGAACACCCACGGGTTCGGTTCGCACCAGAACCCGCGAACGGACCGAAAGTTCGTACGAACATTAGAACCCTATTAAATACAATGGATGCGAACGTTCGAATTCTAAAGTGCTAATTATAACAACTATTATGCATGTTATTGTCCTAAAAAGGGTTTGGGAACCCGGGTTCTGCACCAGGGGACATGTATCAATGCAAAAAGAAGTTTTAAAAACGGTAGTTTTTCGGGAGCAGTCATTTTAATGATGCATAAAGTGAAAAAAAAAAAGTCAAATATTCCTTTAAATATCGTACCTGGGGGGTGTCTAAAGTATGCCTGTGAAGTGCCACGTGTTTCCCGTGTTTAGAACTGTCCCTGCACAAAATGACACTTCTAAAGGAAAAAAAAGCCATTTAAAACTGCTTGCGGCTTTAATGTAATGTCTGGTCCCGGTAATATGGATGAAAATCTTTAAGAAAAATAGCATAGCTACCCCATGACCCCACCCCCCCTACCCCAGCCCATTACCAGCCCCTTTGGGTCTTGTATGGATATTAAGGGGAACCCCGCACATAAAATAAAAAAGGCCCTATATACTCTGAACAGCCGTATACAGGCGGTGCATACAAGACAGGGACTGTAGGTTTGTTCTTATGTAGAATCTGTTTGTAATTTTGAACAGGTACATTGTTGAAGTGTAGCTCCAGCCCAAAAATCTATTTTTAAACTTTTTGGAAAACATAGGTAAGGGTTATCACCCCTGTAACATTTGTTTTGCTGTCTGTGCCCCTGTTCAGAACATTTCACCTCACTTTCCGTCCCAATGTCAACTGTTTTTGAAATGTGGTGTTTTTCTTGAAACAAGGATTGCTGATAAAGCATCAGTACAGAGGAGACACCTTTCTCCCATATTTATTCTTACAGGAGAGAATTTTCCTTCCTAGGGGTAGATTTCCTCTCACTTCCTGTTGTCTTCTTGCGTTTGCAAGTAGGAGTCGTTTGTAAGTTGGATGTTTGAAAGTAGGGACCTGCCGTATATACTCTGCAGAAATAGGCCCCTTAGTTGTTGGTGTTGGCACAACACTGTAAGCACTCACAGTTACTCTTGGTTGGTGCTGGAACGCCCTGCTGTCAACTATTATATCAGGAATTTTAATTACATATAATTGTTGAACAGTGGTAGTAAAAATTGGGCCTTTGATGGTGGTGCTGGTGCCACAACACTGTAAGCCCTGACAGTTACTCTTGGTGGGTGCAGGAATGGGCCCTGCTGTGAATTATTAGATCAAGAATTGTAATTACATGCCCCTTTTGAACAGGGGCTGAAAAATTGGGCCTTTCGTGGTGGTGGTGGTGGTGGTGGTGGTGTTGCCACAACACTGTAAGCCCTCAGAGTTACTCTTGGTGGGTGCAGGAATGGGCCCTGCTGTGAATTATTAGATCAAGAATTGTAATTACATGCCCCTTTTGAACAGGGGCTGAAAAATTGGGCCTTTCGTGGTGGTGGTGGCGTTGCCACAACACTGTAAGCCCTCAGAGTTACTCTTGGTGGGTGCAGCAATGGGCCCTGCTGTGAATTATTAGATCAAGAATTGTAATTACATGCCCCTTTTGAACAGGGGCTGAAAAATTGGGCCTTTCGTGGTGGTGGTGGTGGTGGCGTTGCCACAACACTGTAAGCCCTCAGAGTTACTCTTGGTGGGTGCAGCAATGGGCCCTGCTGTGAATTATTACATCAAGAATTGTAATTGCATGCCCCTGTTGAACAGGGGCTGAAAAATTGGGCCTTAGGCACTGGTGCCACAACACTCCAACCCCTCACAGATACTGTACTTGGAGCACAGCAATGAGCCCTGTTGCAAAGTATTGCTTCAAAAATTGTAATGACACGCCCCTGTTAAACAGGGGCTGAAAAATTGGGCCTTAGGCACTGGTGCCACAACACTCCAACCCCTCACAGATACTGTACTTGGAGCACAGCAATGAGCCCTATGGCAAATTATTGCAAAAAAAATTGTAATTACACGCCCCTGTAAAACAGGGGCTGAAAAATTGGGCCTTAGGCACTGGTGCCACAACACTCCAACCCCTCACAGATACTGTACTTGGAGCACAGCAATGAGCCCTATGGCAAATTATTGCTAAAAAAATTGTAATTACACGCCCCTGTAAAACAGGGGCTGAAAAATTGGGCCTTAGCCACTGGTGGCGGCACCCATAAACAAAAATGATCTTCCAAGCTATCATCATCAATCGTATCATTGAGGACTCGGAGGAGGAGGATAGCCAGTCAACATAACAGCACAGGCACTCAGCATCAGCATCAGTCTTGAAGGGATGTGACATGTTAAAATCAATTAGTCTGTTATATCAGCATCAGGTGTGTGGTAGCTGGTGGTGATCCAAGACTGGTTCATCTTGATGAAAGTCAGTCGATCAACCGAGTCGGTGGACAGGCGCACCCTGTGATCCGTGACAAATCCTCCAGCAGCACTGAATGTGCGTTCCGAAAGAACGCTGGATGCAGGACAGGCCAGTAGCTCAATTGCATACTGTGCAAGCTCTGGCCAGTGATCCATCCTCAAGACCCAGTAAGCCAGAGGATTTTCGGTGGGGAAGGTGTCCAAGTCTGACCTTGCCCCTAGATATTCCTGCACCATGTTTATCAGACGCTGGCGATGGTTGCTGGAACCGATCATACTTTGGGGCTGCGGACTAAAGAATTGTCTGAACGCATCGGTCAGACGGCCACCTTCCCCACCGCTCCTTCTTTGACTGGCCGAAGCCTCAGCAACTCGTTGTCCAGGACCAGGAGTTTGTAACCTCCCAGTCTCTGGGAACGCGTTGCACAGACCTTTCTGCAAGGCCTCCCGGAGTTGTCTCATCCTCTGCTCCCTCTGCGACGGTAACATAAGGTCCGCAACCTTACCCTTGTACCGTGGATCAAGGAGAGTGGCCAGCCAGTAATGGTCCCTCTCCTTGATCCGAAGAATACGAGGATCCTTCCGCAGACTTTGCAGGATCAGGGAGGCCATGCAGCGTAGGTTTGCTGAGGCATTCGCTCCGGAGACCTCTGGGTCACTAAGGACGACATGATCCGCAGTCACCTCCTCCCAGCCACGTACAAGTCCACTGGTTTCTTGGGACTGTAAATCATCCCTAAAAGACTGCTGCTGATGATGCTGAGTGCCAGCCTCCACCTCCATGCTGACACAATCCTCCTCCTCCTCCTCCTCCTCCTCCTCCTCCTCCTCCTCCTCCTCTTCCTGTGCGATGGGTGGGACAGAAGGAACACTGTCTGGGTAAAGGGGGCCTTGAGAGGCAAGGAAGTCCTCCTCTTCCTGCCTCTGTTCTGCCTCAAGTGCCCTGTCCATTATTCCACGCAGCGTGTGCTCCAACAGGTGGACAAGAGGTACAGTGTCACTGATGCATGCACTGTCACTGCTCACCATCCTCGTGGCCTCCTCAAATGGTGCCAGGACAGTGCATGCATCCCTGATCATGCCCCACTGGCGTGGAGAAAAAAAACCAAGCTCCCCTGACCCTGTCCTGGTGCCGTAGTCGCACAGGTACTCATTGATGGCCCTCTGCTGCGTGTGCAGCCGCTGCAGCATGGCCAACGTTGAGTTCCACCTGGTGGGCATGTCACATATAAGGCGGTTCTTGGGCAGGTTCAACTCCTTTTGCAGCTCAGCCAGGCGAGCACTGGCATTATAAGATCTGCGGAAATGCACACAGACTTTCCTGGCCTGCCTCAGGACATCCTGTAAGCCCGGGTACCTGCCCAAGAACCGCTGCACCACCAGGTTAAGGATGTGAGCCACACAGGGCACATGGGTCAGTTGTCCCTGTCGAAGGGCGGAGAGGAGGTTGGTGCGATTGTCGCAAACCACCATTCCTGGCTTAAGCTGGCGTGGCGTCAACCACCTCTCGGCCTGGCCCTGCAGAGCAGACAGGACCTCTGCCCCAGTGTGGCTTCTGTCCCCCAAACACACCAGCGCAAGCACGGCATGGCATCTTTTTGCCTGCGTACTTGCGTAGCCCCGTGAACGGCTACGGAGCACCGCTGGTTCATAGGACAAACCACAGGAAGAGGCCATGGAGGAAGAAGAAGAGGAGGGGGTGGAGGAGAGAGGTGTGTCACAACCAGTAGTAGCATTTTGGAGGCGTGGCGGTGGGACAACCTCCAACACTACTGCACCTTGTCCTGCATCCTTCCCAGCTGCCAAAAGAGTGACCCAATGGGCCGTGAAAGAAAGGTAACGTCCCTGTCCATGCCTGCTGGACCATGAGTCAGCGGTAATATGCACCTTACCGCTGACCGCCCTGTCCAGCGAGGCCAAGACATTGCCTTCCACATGCCGGTAGAGAGCCGGAATAGCCTTCCGTGAGAAAAAGTGGCGTTTGGGAACCTGCCACTGAGGAACCGCACATTGCACAAACTCACGGAAGGGGGCCGAGTCTACCAACTGAAAAGGCAGCAGTTGAAGCGCTAGCAATTTAGCCAAGCTAGCATTCAACCGCTGGGCATGTGGATGGCTGGGAGTGAACTTCTTTCGACGGTCCAGCAGCTGGGGCAGGGAAATTTGCCTGCTAGAATCGGACGTCGGTGTACTGCTAGCAGAGTGGCCGCAAGTACTTGGCTGTGACACACCTAATTCTACACCTTCATTCCTCTCAGTGCATGTTCCAGAGAGGACTGAAGTTATAGTGGGGTTGGAGATCCCAGCTGATGCGGTGCAAGGAGAGGTCCGCTTTGTTCTTTGGTGTGGGTCTTTGAGGTAGGCTTGCCAACGAGCTGCATGGCAGGTCAACATATGTCTGGTCAGGCATGTGGTACCCAAGCGGCTGATGTTTTGGCCACGCGATATACGCTTGAGACATATGTTGCAAACAGCAGCTGTGCGATCTGATGCACTAGCCTCAAAAAAGGCCCACACCAAAGAACTTTTTGAATGACGGGCAGAGGCAGCGCCCTGCACAGGCGGAGCTCTGCGGTGTGATTCCGTCGGTGTACTGCCCTTACGCTGGCCACCAAAGGGCATCCTGCCTCGTTGGAGATGTGCCTCCTCCTCATCCTCCTCCTCCTCCTCTCTCCTATTAGGCACCCACGTGGAGTCAGTGACCTCATCATCCCCTCCCTCCTCATCACTGGAGCCAATCTGGCAGTATGCTGCAGCTGCTGGAACATGACTGCCAGATTGGTGTCCTTCTTGAGCATCCCCTCTGTCTGCTCTCACCCTACTGCCTTCCTGTAGCTGGGTTTCATCATCAGACCCTTCGAAACTCTGGGCATCCTCCTGGAGCATGTACCCAACACTGTGCTCAAACAGTTCGGGGGACTCCTCAGGAGGAGGACATGGTGGGTCTAGGGAAGGAGTGACTGATGATGAGTCTGACATTGATACCAGGGAAGAGGACGCTTTGGCAGCTGCTTTGCCAGTACCCTGAGCCTGGGTGAGAGAGGATGAGGAGGAGGAGGAGGGCTTGGTCATCCACTCTACCAAGTCTTCGGCATGATGTGGCTCAACATGTCCAGCTGCCGAAAAGAAGGACAAGCGTGTCCCATGGCCATGTGCTGATGACAATGCACCGCGTCCACGACCAGCACTGTTGCCCCCAGACACAGAGCCTGCTTGCCCTCTTTTATTGCCTCCTGACTGTCTGCCTCTCCTTGTTTGCCTTCCAGACATTCTAATAGATGGCCTGCAGGGAGATGGGAAAAAAGCAATAAGGGCTACCTTCAGGTGTCCTTCTCTGTCCCTTTACTTAAGGATTTCTAAATATGGTTGAGGATGATTGCTTTTGCACAGAATAGCACAACGACAATTTCCCTGACTGTCCAAAAAACAAGGATTTCAAAGATGGTTGATGAGGAATGCTTTAGCACACTATAGCACAAGGAGAATTCCCCTCACTTTCCTTCTTTGTCCCTAGAAACAAGGACTCGCACAGTGAAAGAAACTGACACTCTCCCTACCTAGAGTTTTCTGTCCCTAGAAAAAATGTTTTTTTAAAGCACACTATAGCACAAGGAGAATTCACTCACTGTCCTTCCCTGTCCCTAGAAACAAGGACTTGCACAGTGAAAGAAACTGACACTCTCCCTACCTAGAGTTTTCTGTCCCTAGAAATTTTTTTTTTTAAAGCACACTATAGCACAAGGAGAATTCACTCACTGTCCTTCCCTGTCCCTAGAAACAAGGACTTGCACAGTGAAAGAAACTGACACTCTCCCTACCTAGAGTTTTCTGTCCCTAGAAAAAATGTTTTTTTAAAGCACACTATAGCACAAGGAGAATTCACTCACTGTCCTTCCCTGTCCCTAGAAACAAGGACTTGCACAGTGAAAGAAACTGACACTCTCCCTACCTAGAGTTTTCTGTCCCTAGAAAAAATGTTTTTTTAAAGCACACTATAGCACAAGGAGAATTCACTCACTGTCCTTCCCTGTCCCTAGAAACAAGGACTTGCACAGTGAAAGAAACTGACACTCTCCCTACCTAGAGTTTTCTGTCCCTAGAAAAAATGTTTTTTTAAAGCACACTATAGCACAAGGAGAATTCACTCACTGTCCTTCCCTGTCCCTAGAAACAAGGACTTGCACAGTGAAAGAAACTGACACTCTCCCTACCTAGAGTTTTCTGTCCCTAGAAAAAATGTTTTTTTAAAGCACACTATAGCACAAGGAGAATTCACTCACTGTCCTTCCCTGTCCCTAGAAACAAGGACTCGAACAGTAAAACACACTGACACTCTCCCTACCTATCCTTCTCTTTCCCTAAACTAAAGGAATCCAGGTTAAGCAAGAAAGAAATAAATGTCACTGTCCCTGCCTATGCTGCTCTTTCCCTGCTCCGGAACACACTACACTAGGCCGCCGTGCTGGCGGCCTTTTATAGTGTGGGGCGTGTACTAAACACCCTCAGCAATAATTGGCCACAGGCATCCTGCCTGTGGCCAATCATTGCTCTCCTCGCTGCCGGCGCTGTGATTGGCCAAGCATGCGGGGTCACAGTGCATGCTTGGCCAATCACAGCGCCTGGATGACACTGCGATGGCGTAGTGCATTGTGGGCCGTTCGCGTCACTCGAATTTGGCGCGAACGGCCCAAATCGTTCGATCTTCGTCGAACGATCGAACAGCCGATGTTCGAGTCGAACGTATGTTCGACTCGAACACGAAGCTCATCCCTATTGGCTAGTACCCTTGGTATCCTTTAAGTAGGAAGACATTGCTTTAACCAATGGTTGTAAGTAAAAGTCAATGTACCTTCCTATTCCAGATGTAACCAAATCTATCCCACTAATAATGGGACATCCGGGAGGGTTTGCTAAGCTCTTGTAATTCTTAGGAAAGGTAGTAGATTGTAGGAATCTGAGGGGCTAATGTAAATATTCTCTTTCTTGTCTAAAATAGAGTCATGGAAGCCTTGTTTGACAATGCCCACCAATTCTCTTTTAAATTTATTAGTTGGATCACAGGATAGTGTACTATATGTTTCATGGTCATTTAGAATTTTAGCATTTCGCTTTCATAATCACATTTGTCTAAAATGACAATTCCGCTGCCTTATCGGCTGGGCAGACCACCAAATCCTTTTTTTCACATAATTGTTTCAACCCAACTTTTACAGATGGGTTATTATGGGGTCTTTTTAGTGTCAACTCATCAAGATCATTAAAACAAGATCTTTAAAAACATTAATAGACTGAGAAACTGGTACAGAGGGGTTAAACAGAGAAGGATTGGACAGTCCAGAATGAATATATCCGGATGAATCCACCATAGCACGGTCCGTCATTGGATTTGTAAGTAAATATCTTTGAATATTCAATTTACGGTTTTCCTTTTGAATATCGATAAAGGTATGGAATTTGTCAAGCCTTTTTGGGGGGACATATTTGAGACCCTTATTTAGAGTTATTGTCATGTACCGGGTGTGACCAGAACTGTGTGGCTAGCAACAGAGGAACACCAAACACAAATAAGTGAAAATATAAAGATTTATTTAGGTGAGTGAATAATATAAGTATAACCACCTCCAATATGATACAGTGCAGCAAACCAACCAACAGACAGAGACTCGCAAATAACAAGATATGTGCAATAAATGGAAAATGCCAGAATCATAAACAATAGCCAGGCCAGGGTCATACACAGCAGGTAGGCAGATGGACAAAGAGATATTTCAGAAACATAAACGTTAGCCAGGCCAAGGTCATACACAGGGAGATCAGCAGATGGGGTAAGGAACACAGGACAGGGAGAGGATGGATGGGTCAGGACAGGGAGACAGGATCAGGAACTCAGGAACTCAGGTAGCAGATACAGAAACAGGTTCAGGTAAACAGGCAACAGGTACAGATCAGGGCACGAGGACGATACCAGGGCAGTGTGTGTGTGCACTTGCCGGGTATTTATATTATACCTGCTAACAGACTCAGGTGACCCCTGATTGCAGGAAGTAACATCTGCACCACACTGCCAGGATCCATCCGCTGGTGGACGCCAGTACTGCGGCCCAAGGATGACATAACACCAGCAGAGAGAAGTTCCCCTGACAGTTCAAAACTGCCAGGAGACACCTGCTGGTGGACCTCAGTAGTGCACGCCAGATAATAAATTATACCAGCGGATGGAACCTTTCCTTACAGTTATAGTTTCTTCTTTGGTGTGGTTTACTGACATTAAAAATCACAGAGCCAACTATGTTCTCTTCCTTTTTCCTTTTGATTCGCCTCCCTCCTCTGGTACCTCTCCTGAATCGGTACCTCTTTTTCGATTTTGATTCGGTCCTACCCTGGGAAAACCCCAATTGTTCCTTGGGTTCGGATTTTCAAGATTATAATTATATGGTGAATAATCATATTGATCACAATCATTCTCCATGTATGGATAGGAATTATGATGTTGGTTATCTTCCCACAAGGGAGAGAATCTATTGGAAGTAGGGACAGTATACCTTCCTTGTTGATAATGGGACTGATCAGGTCTCCTATCATATCCAGAATCCTGAGGGAGCCTATCCTCTCTTGATAGAACTGGTCGTGATTGGACCTGGGTGGGGACCTGGGAGGTGGTCTACCATACTTATTAGGTGGTCAATTGTCATATTGATTGGAGCCATAATGATAAGGTCTAGTGCTTGAATTGTAACTATTGTCCCTAGTTTGTCTATAGGGGCCCCTTGAATTGTAATTATTTGGAGTTCTAACATTAGGGCCCTTCCTGTATAAATTATGGTGACTCAGAGTTCTCATACTGGGACGTCTACCTCTCTGTGTTGGCACATTGCGTGATTGTGGTCTACCAGATCTCTGTGGTTGAGAGGCTCTTTCAAGGGGAGTTCTAGGTTGAACTCTGGCTTCATTGGGAGGCGGAATGACACCGGTATCCATTGCCGTAGCATTCCCATCTCCCAATTGTTGCCACTTTAAAACAGATTCAGATTTATAATTATTAAAGTGAAGTTCCCCTGGCCTTCTTTCACTATCCCAGCGCTAAAGAAGCTCACAGGTGACTTATAACAGACTACAATGAATACGTGACCGTATTCATTAACCCAAATGTTCACTATATGTATCTATATCAGCAGCCGCTTAAACACAACAAATATTTTGCAGAACATAAAACTATAAAACTTATAAAAACACAATCAAATCCCTGGGTAGGATAATGAAAGTTTTCTATAGCAGCGCTCAGGTGGTCAATAGACTCCCTTGTCCACTCACTCTTATTTACAGTTCATAAGAGTACATATAGAACTTATGAAAAAAGATGTTGTTGTAAATGACATATAGCTCCAGATGTCTTCTTAATATGATCCACTTTAAATCATCAGTTGTATCCCCTTTCGGGTGGGTACTCACCACACACAGGATTTAAACAGGCACCTCACAGATCCCATCCGATGGTCATCCGATCATCCTAATCCTGGTTCTGATTACTCCTTCTAAAGCCTCCAGAGATCACCCGATAATCACCAGCAGATGTTCAAAGTGAAAGGAAAGAGAAGCCACCAATAGTGTAATCCCGTAGAGTATCTTTTAATCAGTCTATAAAAATTGTTTCCACAACATATCTTCCATATGGTAAAAATCAAGCAGTAAAATAGCAGCAGTGTAATTCAAAACCGCCGTGCTGTTCCCCCAGGCTCCTAACAGGTGCAGTGTATCAGCTGGTACAGCTTGTGTTTAACCAGACTTACTGCCGCTTCCTGTGTTTGGAGCGCACCTGGAACGCACCAACGTCACTTCCTTTCAGCCGCAAAGTCACACCCTGACGTTTCGTCTTCTCGACTTCCTCTGAGGGCGTGACTCTGCAGCACGGCTCACAGGAATATATACACACACAAGTGATTGAAAGACAAGTTTAACCCCTCCTATATGCTAATCAATGCCATTTAATTACTCAAATCGGCAGAACGCATTGTAGTCACAGGGGTCTCGTCATTTTAAATCACTTAACACATTAAATCAACAATAACCTCTTATACATTGATCTTGAAAAGCGTTATTAAGATAATAATAACATAATCGAATAGTTAAAATAAATCAATAAAAGCTGAGTCTCCATAATATCATTCATTATCACAGATAAGCACCCAGCACTAGTGCCATCTTGAGTATGAATACCAAACAGCAGTCTAAATTTCTACAAAAATAGGAATAAATTATATATATATCTCAACACTCAATGTTAAAATACAATATTAAAATTAAATATATAAAATTTACTTCTAAAAAATCCTAAAACATACTACATAAAATGCTAATCGTCAAAATTGTTTCATAATTATGTTATTAATACCTAAAGGTTTATAAATAAATTCCACATATATATAATATAAACCTACTAAACGGTAAAACAAATAATAACACTAAAAGTCACTAATGAAACAATTTATATCTAACTCGACGTTTAACCCTTTGGGGGTGAGGGTATCCAAGGAATAAATCCAAAAAGTTTCTCGTTTGGATAATTCCCTTACCAAATTACTTCCTCTCCATGTAGGTTTAATATGGTCCACCCCCCAAAATTTCAAACCTAAAGGGTTTTGATCATGATGTAGCTTAAAATGGAGAGACACATTATGGTCTTTAAACCCCAATTTAATATTCTTAATGTGTTCTCCAATCCTTACTTTAAGGCATCTTTTTGTCCGTCCCACATACATTAACCCACATGGGCATAATAACACATATACCACATGTGTGATATTACAAGTTATAAACTCTTTGATGGCGAATTCTTTTTTATTTACTGTGGATGTAAAGCAGTCAATACCTCTTATGGGTTCAGCTATTTCTCTACACGCCTTACACTTACGGCAAGCAAAAAACCCTTTTTTGTCCCAAAAAGACAATGGTCTTCTTGGTTGATCCAGCACCTTTTTTACCACCTTGTCTCCTACATTAGGTGCCTTTCTATAAATAAATTTAGGAGCTTCTGGCAACACTGGTTTCAAACTTTTATCTAGACAGAGTACATGCCAATGATTTTTTAACACTGTCTCAACCTCTCTATATTGTGCATGGAATGATGAAATAAAACTCCACTCATGGCAGGTTGAAGTTCGAATCCTCACACCTTCTCCTACTACTTGTTCTCGTGGTATCGCTCTAATCTCCTCTGAGATTCTATCCAATTCTTGGGGTTTATACCCCTTCTCTCTGAATCTGTTTTTCAATATTACAGACTGAGACAGATAATTCTCTTCTGTAGAGCAATTTCGTTTCACCCGCATAAATTGTCCTTTTGGTATATTTTTTAACCAAACCGGGTGGTGGCCACTTTGTATAGGTAGGAAACTATTCTGGTCTGTTGGTTTGAAAAATACTTTTGTGTCTAATTTATCACCATTTCTATAGATGCTGACATCCAAAAAATCTATTTGATCTTTACTCCATGTACTCGTCAATTTAATATTGTTGGAGTTATTATTGAGATATGTTAAAAAATTATTAAGAGATATTTCAGATCCTTCCCATATAAAAATAATATCATCAATGAATCGTCTGTAAAACAGGAGTTCCCGTCTTTTATTCACAAAAATATACTTATCCTCCCACTCCCCCATAAATAAATTTGCAATACTAGGTGCAAATTTTGCGCCCATTGCCACGCCTCTCTTTTGGATAAAAAACTCATTGTTGAACCAAAAATAGTTATGTGACAAACAAAAATCTAAAACCTCTTTTAAAAAAACTTTTTGATGATGGGGAAGATCATCTCTTTGGCTCAAAGCCCAATTGAGGGCGAGTAGGGCGTCGTCATGCTGTATTATTGTATACAGGGAGGATACGTCAGACGTCACAAAAAATACTTCTCCTCGGTCTTCTAAATGTATATTCTGCAGGGATTGTAATAAATCCTTGGTGTCCTTCAAATACGCTTTTGTTGTTTTGACACTACTCTGCAAAAACCGATCCAAGTACTCCCCTATCCTTGAGGTTACAGAGCCAATCCCATTCACAATTGGCCTGGCTGGGGGATTTTTGGAGTCTTTATGTATTTTGGGTAGCGTATAAATTGTAGGAATCCTTGTACTGCTTGGTGTCAAATAACGCTTCTCTTTAACTGTTAAAGTATGTCCTTTAAATCCATACTCCACCAAGTGGCCCAATTCTACATTATATTGAGGTGTAGGGTCGTGACTTAATTTTTTATATGTATCAGTGTCAGCCAACATTTCTGTTAATTGGCCAACATAATAATCTTTCGACAAGACCACCACACCTCCTCCTTTATCTGCTGGTCTGACTACTATATCATTTCTTTTCTCCAACATTTCTATGCCATCGCAAATAAATCGAGGATTAACTCCTTTTTTGGGAATAATTTTCTCCATATCTCGTAATACTAAACTTTTAAACACCTCAAGGTGATGAATTGCCGTATTTGGGGGGTTAAATAGAGACTTATTTTTAAGTCCACTATCAACCGCCACTGATGATCCAATGTTTCCACTCACTGGGTTTGACATTTTATTCAAGAAATATTTCTTGATACTGAGTTTCCTCATGTATCTATGAATATCAATATATACATCGAATTTGTTTATCGATCTTTTCAAACCACATTTCAGACCTAATTGTAGGATATTGGTCTCTTTGTGTGTCAAATCAACCCCACTGAGGTTATAGATACCAGTTAGTCTTTTTCCAGCCTCCTTTTTTTGCTGGATTCGTGCTCCTGCTCTACATCCTCGTTTTCTGTTCTCCTTAAACTTTGTTGTTGAGTATGATCCCAGTTCTGTTGGTCCCTCCACTGTTGGTCTCTGTACTCGGGTGCATATTGTTGATGTGAGGGTACTTGATAATGCGTGGGTACTTGTTGAGGGTAATACTGTGAGTATTGGGTTGGTGGTCTCCCCCTTTGTGGTGGTTGACCCCTTCCTCTCCTCCTGTTTCCCCTTCCTCTCCACTGAAAAGGACGTGGATGATAGGCCTCATTCCTATCTACTCCATCCCTCAAGGTCTCATATCTATTAGCCACCGGGACATTGTAGGTTTCATTGTGAGCCATATACTGTTGGTTCACACTTGTGTTCCCACGACCCTTTCCTCCTCTCCCTCTCCCTTGATTATCTCTCCTAGGGGTGAGGTGATTGAAGGGTGGGGCAGTGGTATTAGTCCTACTGGGGTTATTCATCCTTTGTGTTTGTCTAGGAGTACTAGGCATGGATGTTCCATTTTGACTAGGAACTGGATCCACTTCAATTTGTATATCATTATTCGCCAAATCATTTGTATGCGTTCCATCTTGCCAGTAATAGATGGTATTATTTTTAAAATCATTTAAATCTCGATAAAATTTCTTAGTTTTTTTCTTTTGAGTATCTTTATCGACTTTCTCAAGTCTCTTTTTAATCCTATTATTGAAATCAATTATCTGCTGTGTATCTTTAATTGGATCCAACTGTGCTTGAAGTTGGTTGATCCTATTCTCCAATTTAATCATTTTCTTCTTTTTTCTTTGCAGAATAAGTTCCTGCAACTGTAAACCCACTCCATTAAAAAACTTTAGCCACTCAGACATTGATTCAGGATCATCCAAAGCGTCTTGAGGTGCTACTTCCCACCTCAGACTGCGAACTATAATTTTTTCTTTCAAAAAATGTTCAATAGTACAGATGTCCCACCACGTCCTAACCTGCTTTTCCAAAGCGCTTCCTAGTGCTGTAATAATACCGCTATAATTTTCTTCTAGTCTGACTTGTTCATTAACAGAGAACAAGTTAGCTATATCTAATTGTCTGTTATTCAGAAATCTGATCGCATCCATTGCAAAGCCAGAGATTAAACACAAAGTATACAAAAATTAAAGTGAAGTTCCCCTGGCCTTCTTTCACTATCCCAGCGCTAAAGAAGCTCACAGGTGACTTATAACAGACTACAATGAATACGTGACCGTATTCATTAACCCAAATGTTCACTATATGTATCTATATCAGCAGCCGCTTAAACACAACAAATATTTTGCAGAACATAAAACTATAAAACTTATAAAAACACAATCAAATCCCTGGGTAGGATAATGAAAGTTTTCTATAGCAGCGCTCAGGTGGTCAATAGACTCCCTTGTCCACTCACTCTTATTTACAGTTCATAAGAGTACATATAGAACTTATGAAAAAAGATGTTGTTGTAAATGACATATAGCTCCAGATGTCTTCTTAATATGATCCACTTTAAATCATCAGTTGTATCCCCTTTCGGGTGGGTACTCACCACACACAGGATTTAAACAGGCACCTCACAGATCCCATCCGATGGTCATCCGATCATCCTAATCCTGGTTCTGATTACTCCTTCTAAAGCCTCCAGAGATCACCCGATAATCACCAGCAGATGTTCAAAGTGAAAGGAAAGAGAAGCCACCAATAGTGTAATCCCGTAGAGTATCTTTTAATCAGTCTATAAAAATTGTTTCCACAACATATCTTCCATATGGTAAAAATCAAGCAGTAAAATAGCAGCAGTGTAATTCAAAACCGCCGTGCTGTTCCCCCAGGCTCCTAACAGGTGCAGTGTATCAGCTGGTACAGCTTGTGTTTAACCAGACTTACTGCCGCTTCCTGTGTTTGGAGCGCACCTGGAACGCACCAACGTCACTTCCTTTCAGCCGCAAAGTCACACCCTGACGTTTCGTCTTCTCGACTTCCTCTGAGGGCGTGACTCTGCAGCACGGCTCACAGGAATATATACACACACAAGTGATTGAAAGACAAGTTTAACCCCTCCTATATGCTAATCAATGCCATTTAATTACTCAAATCGGCAGAACGCATTGTAGTCACAGGGGTCTCGTCATTTTAAATCACTTAACACATTAAATCAACAATAACCTCTTATACATTGATCTTGAAAAGCGTTATTAAGATAATAATAACATAATCGAATAGTTAAAATAAATCAATAAAAGCTGAGTCTCCATAATATCATTCATTATCACAGATAAGCACCCAGCACTAGTGCCATCTTGAGTATGAATACCAAACAGCAGTCTAAATTTCTACAAAAATAGGAATAAATTATATATATATCTCAACACTCAATGTTAAAATACAATATTAAAATTAAATATATAAAATTTACTTCTAAAAAATCCTAAAACATACTACATAAAATGCTAATTGTCAAAATTGTTTCATAATTATGTTATTAATACCTAAAGGTTTATAAATAAATTCCACATATATATAATATAAACCTACTAAACGGTAAAACAAATAATAACACTAAAAGTCACTAATGAAACAATTTATATCTAACTCGACGTTTAACCCTTTGGGGGTGAGGGTATCCAAGGAATAAATCCAAAAAGTTTCTCGTTTGGATAATTCCCTTACCAAATTACTTCCTCTCCATGTAGGTTTAATATGGTCCACCCCCCAAAATTTCAAACCTAAAGGGTTTTGATCATGATGTAGCTTAAAATGGAGAGACACATTATGGTCTTTAAACCCCAATTTAATATTCTTAATGTGTTCTCCAATCCTTACTTTAAGGCATCTTTTTGTCCGTCCCACATACATTAACCCACATGGGCATAATAACACATATACCACATGTGTGATATTACAAGTTATAAACTCTTTGATGGCGAATTCTTTTTTATTTACTGTGGATGTAAAGCAGTCAATACCTCTTATGGGTTCAGCTATTTCTCTACACGCCTTACACTTACGGCAAGCAAAAAACCCTTTTTTGTCCCAAAAGGACAATGGTCTTCTTGGTTGATCCAGCACCTTTTTTACCACCTTGTCTCCTACATTAGGTGCCTTTCTATAAATAAATTTAGGAGCTTCTGGCAACACTGGTTTCAAACTTTTATCTAGACAGAGTACATGCCAATGATTTTTTAACACTGTCTCAACCTCTCTATATTGTGCATGGAATGATGAAATAAAACTCCACTCATGGCAGGTTGAAGTTCGAATCCTCACACCTTCTCCTACTACTTGTTCTCGTGGTATCGCTCTAATCTCCTCTGAGATTCTATCCAATTCTTGGGGTTTATACCCCTTCTCTCTGAATCTGTTTTTCAATATTACAGACTGAGACAGATAATTCTCTTCTGTAGAGCAACTTGTTCTCTGTTAATGAACAAGTCAGACTAGAAGAAAATTATAGCGGTATTATTACAGCACTAGGAAGCGCTTTGGAAAAGCAGGTTAGGACGTGGTGGGACATCTGTACTATTGAACATTATTTGAAAGAAAAAATTATAGTTCGCAGTCTGAGGTGGGAAGTAGCACCTCAAGACGCTTTGGATGATCCTGAATCAATGTCTGAGTGGCTAAAGTTTTTTAATGGAGTGGGTTTACAGTTGCAGGAACTTATTCTGCAAAGAAAAAAGAAGAAAATGATTAAATTGGAGAATAGGATCAACCAACTTCAAGCACAGTTGGATCCAATTAAAGATACACAGCAGATAATTGATTTCAATAATAGGATTAAAAAGAGACTTGAGAAAGTCGATAAAGATACTCAAAAGAAAAAAACTAAGAAATTTTATCGAGATTTAAATGATTTTAAAAATAATACCATCTATTACTGGCAAGATGGAACGCATACAAATGATTTGGCGAATAATGATATACAAATTGAAGTGGATCCAGTTCCTAGTCAAAATGGAACATCCATGCCTAGTACTCCTAGACAAACACAAAGGATGAATAACCCCAGTAGGACTAATACCACTGCCCCACCCTTCAATCACCTCACCCCTAGGAGAGATAATCAAGGGAGAGGGAGAGGAGGAAAGGGTCGTGGGAACACAAGTGTGAACCAACAGTATATGGCTCACAATGAAACCTACAATGTCCCGGTGGCTAATAGATATGAGACCTTGAGGGATGGAGTAGATAGGAATGAGGCCTATCATCCACGTCCTTTTCAGTGGAGAGGAAGGGGAAACAGGAGGAGAGGAAGGGGTCAACCACCACAAAGGGGGAGACCACCAACCCAATACTCACAGTATTACCCTCAACAAGTACCCACGCATTATCAAGTACCCTCACATCAACAATATGCACCCGAGTACAGAGACCAACAGTGGAGGGACCAACAGAACTGGGATCATACTCAACAACAAAGTTTAAGGAGAACAGAAAACGAGGATGTAGAGCAGGAGCACGAATCCAGCAAAAAAAGGAGGCTGGAAAAAGACTAACTGGTATCTATAACCTCAGTGGGGTTGATTTGACACACAAAGAGACCAATATCCTACAATTAGGTCTGAAATGTGGTTTGAAAAGATCGATAAACAAATTCGATGTATATATTGATATTCATAGATACATGAGGAAACTCAGTATCAAGAAATATTTCTTGAATAAAATGTCAAACCCAGTGAGTGGAAACATTGGATCATCAGTGGCGGTTGATAGTGGACTTAAAAATAAGTCTCTATTTAACCCCCCAAATACGGCAATTCATCACCTTGAGGTGTTTAAAAGTTTAGTATTACGAGATATGGAGAAAATTATTCCCAAAAAAGGAGTTAATCCTCGATTTATTTGCGATGGCATAGAAATGTTGGAGAAAAGAAATGATGTAGTAGTCAGACCAGCAGATAAAGGAGGAGGTGTGGTGGTCTTGTCGAAAGATTATTATGTTGGCCAATTAACAGAAATGTTGGCTGACACTGATACATATAAAAAATTAAGTCACGACCCTACACCTCAATATAATGTAGAATTGGGCCACTTGGTGGAGTATGGATTTAAAGGACATACTTTAACAGTTAAAGAGAAGCGTTATTTGACACCAAGCAGTACAAGGATTCCTACAATTTATACGCTACCCAAAATACATAAAGACTTCCAAAATCCCCCAGCCAGGCCAATTGTGAATGGGATTGGCTCTGTAACCTCAAGGATAGGGGAGTACTTGGATCGGTTTTTGCAGAGTAGTGTCAAAACAACAAAAGCGTATTTGAAGGACACCAAGGATTTATTACAATCCCTGCAGAATATACATTTAGAAGACCGAGGAGAAGTATTTTTTGTGACGTCTGACGTATCCTCCCTGTATACAATAATACAGCATGACGACGCCCTACTCGCCCTCAATTGGGCTTTGAGCCAAAGAGATGATCTTCCCCATCATCAAAAAGTTTTTTTAAAAGAGGTTTTAGATTTTTGTTTGTCACATAACTATTTTTGGTTCAACAATGAGTTTTTTATCCAAAAGAGAGGCGTGGCAATGGGCGCAAAATTTGCACCTAGTATTGCAAATTTATTTATGGGGGAGTGGGAGGATAAGTATATTTTTGTGAATAAAAGACGGGAACTCCTGTTTTACAGACGATTCATTGATGATATTATTTTTATATGGGAAGGATCTGAAATATCTCTTAATAATTTTTTAACATATCTCAATAATAACTCCAACAATATTAAATTGACGAGTACATGGAGTAAAGATCAAATAGATTTTTTGGATGTCAGCATCTATAGAAATGGTGATAAATTAGACACAAAAGTATTTTTCAAACCAACAGACCAGAATAGTTTCCTACCTATACAAAGTGGCCACCACCCGGTTTGGTTAAAAAATATACCAAAAGGACAATTTATGCGGGTGAAACGAAATTGCTCTACAGAAGAGAATTATCTGTCTCAGTCTGTAATATTGAAAAACAGATTCAGAGAGAAGGGGTATAAACCCCAAGAATTGGATAGAATCTCAGAGGAGATTAGAGCGATACCACGAGAACAAGTAGTAGGAGAAGGTGTGAGGATTCGAACTTCAACCTGCCATGAGTGGAGTTTTATTTCATCATTCCATGCACAATATAGAGAGGTTGAGACAGTGTTAAAAAATCATTGGCATGTACTCTGTCTAGATAAAAGTTTGAAACCAGTGTTGCCAGAAGCTCCTAAATTTATTTATAGAAAGGCACCTAATGTAGGAGACAAGGTGGTAAAAAAGGTGCTGGATCAACCAAGAAGACCATTGTCCTTTTGGGACAAAAAAGGGTTTTTTGCTTGCCGTAATTGTAAGGCGTGTAGAGAAATAGCTGAACCCATAAGAGGTATTGACTGCTTTACATCCACAGTAAATAAAAAAGAATTCGCCATCAAAGAGTTTATAACTTGTAATATCACACATGTGGTATATGTGTTATTATGCCCATGTGGGTTAATGTATGTGGGACGGACAAAAAGATGCCTTAAAGTAAGGATTGGAGAACACATTAAGAATATTAAATTGGGGTTTAAAGACCATAATGTGTCTCTCCATTTTAAGCTACATCATGATCAAAACCCTTTAGGTTTGAAATTTTGGGGGGTGGACCATATTAAACCTACATGGAGAGGAAGTAATTTGGTAAGGGAATTATCCAAACGAGAAACTTTTTGGATTTATTCCTTGGATACCCTCACCCCCAAAGGGTTAAACGTCGAGTTAGATATAAATTGTTTCATTAGTGACTTTTAGTGTTATTATTTGTTTTACCGTTTAGTAGGTTTATATTATATATATGTGGAATTTATTTATAAACCTTTAGGTATTAATAACATAATTATGAAACTATTTTGACGATTAGCATTTTATGTAGTATGTTTTAGGATTTTTTAGAAGTAAATTTTATATATTTAATTTTAATATTGTATTTTAACATTGAGTGTTGAGATATATATATAATTTATTCCTATTTTTGTAGAAATTTAGACTGCTGTTTGGTATTCATACTCAAGATGGCACTAGTGCTGGGTGCTTATCTGTGATAATGAATGATATTATGGAGACTCAGCTTTTATTGATTTATTTTAACTATTCGATTATGTTATTATTATCTTAATAACGCTTTTCAAGATCAATGTATAAGAGGTTATTGTTGATTTAATGTGTTAAGTGATTTAAAATGACGAGACCCCTGTGACTACAATGCGTTCTGCCGATTTGAGTAATTAAATGGCATTGATTAGCATATAGGAGGGGTTAAACTTGTCTTTCAATCACTTGTGTGTGTATATATTCCTGTGAGCCGTGCTGCAGAGTCACGCCCTCAGAGGAAGTCGAGAAGACGAAACGTCAGGGTGTGACTTTACGGCTGAAAGGAAGTGACGTTGGTGCGTTCCAGGTGCGCTCCAAACACAGGAAGCGGCAGTAAGTCTGGTTAAACACAAGCTGTACCAGCTGATACACTGCACCTGTTAGGAGCCTGGGGGAACAGCACGGCGGTTTTGAATTACACTGCTGCTATTTTACTGCTTGATTTTTACCATATGGAAGATATGTTGTGGAAACAATTTTTATAGACTGATTAAAAGATACTCTACGGGATTACACTATTGGTGGCTTCTCTTTCCTTTCACTTTGAACATCTGCTGGTGATTATCGGGTGATCTCTGGAGGCTTTAGAAGGAGTAATCAGAACCAGGATTAGGATGATCGGATGACCATCGGATGGGATCTGTGAGGTGCCTGTTTAAATCCTGTGTGTGGTGAGTACCCACCCGAAAGGGGATACAACTGATGATTTAAAGTGGATCATATTAAGAAGACATCTGGAGCTATATGTCATTTACAACAACATCTTTTTTCATAAGTTCTATATGTACTCTTATGAACTGTAAATAAGAGTGAGTGGACAAGGGAGTCTATTGACCACCTGAGCGCTGCTATAGAAAACTTTCATTATCCTACCCAGGGATTTGATTGTGTTTTTATAAGTTTTATAGTTTCAGATTTATAATTGCCCACATCTCTGATATACTTTTTCTTTCCTTGTTCCTCTGATCTCGCTCTTCTTTCTCCAAATAGTTTTTTAAATTGGATGAGAGAAAGCTTTATTCAGAGGAATCTTTGAGTGGTGTTAGTTTATCTTTCAGGGTCTTAATCTCGTTGTCAAGTGAATGCAACTTTTCCCTCTTTTTTTCTACTAAAAACCACAAAAACGTGATGCCTGCTTCATTAAAGTATTTGAACCAAGGGTCTAATTGTGAGTCGCCTTTTTGGGAATTGTCTTCCCACCGAAGGCTCCTAGGGACCATTTTTTCAGAAATGTATTGTTCTAGGTCGATGCTTGTTACAGAGAAATGCGTTGGTTGGAGAGGATCTCGTGATGTCACCATGTACCAGCTGGCAGCCTCATATCGTGTAGCTGTGTACTGCTTCGTATTTCTGCGCTGTGCAGAGGAAGATTTTGAAAATAAAAATATCTTAATTTACCACACTATGAAGTTCCTTTCTTTCTTCTTAATACCCTGAATTTCACCGGAGGGATATCGAGTCGGATGACTAAAAGGCTGACCAAAAGGCTGCAAAATTATTAAATAGTTTGTTCGCCATATATCGAGGAAAGCCGTCAATCCTTCCAGGAGAGGACCGGGTGGAACATCACAGCTGATTGTGGATATCAGGCGAATCTGATCCCTAGAACTTGGGGTCCATCGTATTTGGTAAGAGGCCATCTGGTCTTTTTCATTTCTTTCCGTTTGGATATTAAACATTGAATACCACTGTGAAAGGATCCCTGGGGGTGGCATCAGAAGTTACATTAATTTTTACTGTAATTGAGAGAAACATTAAAAACACAGAGATTGGACTCTCCATGAGAGCCATACAATATATACAAATCCCTGATATTGTTTAGACAAATCTAAAGTCCACGTTTCGCTTTTCGCTTCTTCAGGACTTATTTGTCCAATAAAGGGATTCTGTGTAAGAAAAAATAAATAATCAGTTTTATACATAGACAGTGGACATGAATGTATATCTCTCAAGGGTAGGGTTTCCCACATAGACGGAATAAATGTGTACAAAGAGAACCACCTACTTATATCAGCGGAGCTCTCATATGTGTGGCATGTCTCATATCACCTCAGGGTAGCCGGTTTAGGATGGTAGTCAGAGTTCTCCAAAAACAAGACCTGGGATCTACATAACAAAATCGCATATTGAAAGAAAATAAGCTAAAATAATAATATTATATTAGGCAGACCTTATATATAGGGCCTATTTAGTTGTACTTTTATATATATATATATATATATATGAACAAGTATCCTGGTTAAGGTGCAAAGAGAGAGGTGTCTGGACTCAAGAAAAACAGGTGGCCTGATAATTGCTGTAGAGATGGAGACAGAGTAGAAAAAGAAAGAGAAAACAATCACTATAAAGTGACCAAATACTCCACTTGTGAATATCACTTGATTTTAAAGTCAAGCAATAAGTACCTTAGACAGATGGTGAGACGTAAATGTCTATGAAAAACAAATAATATAGACTGAGAAATCCAGAGACATGGATGCATGTACATGTAATAATAATTATAATATCATCTGTATTGCCAAAATACAGACTCACCAGGGATAAACTAATCTGTGTATACCAGGGTCCACAATTCATAAGGCACAGATGAATAATGCAAAAGATTAGCAGCTTCCAACAATCAATCTGAAAATTCAAAACAGGCATGTCAGTTCCTGAAAGGAACCCACCACTAGATCATACAATATAGATTCCCATGAAAAAGATAAAGAAAAGATTCAGCAAATACACAGACCTGTTCAGATGAGTCCTCACCGCTTGCCACCACTAGAGCTACTAACAAATAGATGGACTTATATAACACTGATGGTCAGCGCCAGAACAGCTAATAAATAAGTTTCCACAGCTGCAGCGGCACTACCATGAGGCCTGGTTCACACTGGGGCGACAAACGCTCCGACATTGGGAGCTCATGTCGCATGACGTGTGAAAATCAATGTTTCCCTATGGGAGCCGTCTTAACTGGTCCGACACATGTCGGTCCGACTTTGAAAATGCTCCCTGTACTACTTTGATCCGACTTTGATCCGACTTCAGCCCATTGACTATCATTGAAGTCGGATCAAAGTCGGACCGCAGTCTTGCATGATCCGACTTTGGCATGCGACTTGTGCTGTACTGCTCTTGAGGGGGAACTCCAGGCCAAATTTTTAAATAAAAAACCAGCATGGGTTCCCCCTCCAGAGGCATACCAAGCCCTTGGGTCTGGTCTGGATTTGAAGGGAAACCCCCTACGCCGAAAAAACGGCGTGGGGGTCCCCCCAAAATCCAAACCAGACCCTTATCCGAGCACACAACCTGGCAGGCCGCAGGGGAAAAGGGGGGGACGAGAGAGCGGCCCCCCTCCCTCCTAAACCGTACCAGGCCGCATGCCCTCAACATGGGGGGTTTAGTGCTCTGGGGCAGGGGGGCGACCTGCGGCCCCCCCACCCCAGAGCACCCTGCCCCCATGTTGATGAGGACAGGGCCTCTTCCCGACAACCCTGGCCGTTGGTTGTCGGGGTCTGCGGGCGGGGGGCTTATCGGAATCCGGGAGCCCCCTTTTGTGGGGGGGCCGCAGGTCGCCCCCCTGCCCCAGAGCACTAAACCCCCCATGTTGAGGGCATGCGGCCTGGTATGGTTCAGGAGGGAGGGGGGCCGCTCTCTCGTCCCCCCCTTTTCCCCTGCGGCCTGCCAGGTTGTGTGCTCGGATAAGGGTCTGGTTTGGATTTTGGGGGGACCCCCACGCCGTTTTTTTTGGCGTAGGGGGTTTCCCTTCAAATCCAGACCAGACCCAAGGGCTTGGTATGCCTCTGGAGGGGGAACCCATGCTGGTTTTTTATTTAAAATTTGGCCTGGAGTTCCCCCTCAAGAGCAGTACAGCACAAGTCGCATGCCAAAGTCGGATCATGCAAGACTGCGGTCCGACTTTCAATGGGCTGAAGTCGGATCAAAGTCGGACCAAAGTAGTACAGGGAGCATTTTCAAAGTCGGACCGACATGTGTCGGACCAGTTAAGACGGCTCCCATAGGGAAACATTGATTTTCACACGTCATGCGACATGAGCTCCCAATGTCGGAGCGTTTGTCGCCCCAGTGTGAACCAGGCCTCAAACTTCGCACCAGCAGCCAGGACACAACTGCAGACTGACAGTCTCCACCGCCAATCTGTGTGGAGCTCGGCACATGCAGCCACGCTCCCCTCCGGCTGTTACTTGTCACAAGCACTCGCATCTCAGCACCTGAAGACGGGAGCAGAGCAGAGAATCACTCCGCCAGCCGGGACTAGTTGAGTAGCAGGGCGGCTTGATGTACATGCGCCCCGAAAATGAAGAAAAAGTTCCTCCTTTATGCTCACTTGCTGGGCCCCTATTTTGACCTGATGGGACCCAGAAAACTGTAATTGCATCCCCCCATAAGCAAGTAGGAAAGGGGAGAAGTTTAAAAAGCTCTACTTTTAAATTCAGTGAAGAACTTTAATGCTGGCTTCCCTGCTCATGAGCGCCCCCTTCATATGGCGCCCATGGCACTTGCCATGGCTGCCATACCCTAGATACGCCACTGCTCTGGGGTCTTCAGTGATTCTTTCCAATACTGTAAACTGGATCATTGAAGTATTGTGTTTATGTTGGAGGGCAACGTGTCTGCCTATGGGGGTGTATAACAGATTGCTCCTAATGTAGTAAATATGATCATATATCCTTTTCCAAAGATTTGTGAAGGTCTTCCCCACAAAAAAAGTCATTTAAAACTTACTCACGGCTATAATGAATTGTCGGCTCCCGGCAATACATAGAAAAGTCATTGGTAAAAAAAAAAAAAAATGCGTGGGGGTCCCCCCAAATTCAATTACCAGGTCCTTTAGGTCTGGTATGGATATTAGGGGAACCCTGCCGCAAATTAAAAAAAAATGTGTGGTGTTCCCCCAAATATCCATACCAGGCCCTTCAGGTCTGGTATGGATTTTAAGGGGAACTCCACCCCAAATTTAAAAAAAAAATGGCGTGGCGTTCCCCCAAAAATCCATACCAGACCCTTTATCCGAGCACGCAACCTGGCAGGCCGCAGGAAAAGAGGGTGGACGAGAGAGCGCCCCCCCCTCCTGAACCGTACCAGGCCACATGCCCTCAACATGGGGAGGATGTCCCCATGTTGATGGGGACAAGGGCCTCATCCCCACAACCCTTGCCCGGTGGTTGTGGGGGTCTGCAGGCAGGGGGCTTATCGGAATCTGGAAGTCCCCCCCCATGTGAATTGATATTTTTTATTTTTTTATTTTTAATAAAGGACTTTTCCAAGGTGTCTGTGTGGTTTTTATTAATGTTTTTTTTACACTTTTTTTGTGAAATAGTAGGGGTACAATTTACCCCTTACCAATTCACATGGGGGGCGGGATCTGGGGGTCCCTTTTGTTAAAGGGGTCTTCCAGATTCCAATAAGCCCCCTGCCCGCAGATCCCCACAACCACCGGGCAAGGGTTGTGGGAATGAGGCCCTTGTCCCCATCAACATGGGGACATCCTCCCCATGTTGAGGGCATGTGGCCTGGTACGGTTCAGGAGGGGGGGCGCTCTCTCGTCCCCCCCTCTTTTCCTGCGGCTTGCCAGGTTGCGTGCTCGGATAAAGGGTCTGGTATAGATTTTTGGAGGAACTCCACGCCATTTTTTTTTAATTTGGGGTGGAGTTCCCCTTAAAATCCATACCAGAGCTGAAGGGCCTGGTATGGATATTTGGGGGAACCCCACGCATTTATTTTTTAAATTTGCAGCAGGGTTCCACTTAATATCCATACCAGACCTGAAGGGCCTGGTAAATGACTTTGGGGGACCCCCACGCATTTTTTTTTTTTATCAATGACTTTTCTCTATATTGCCGGGAGCCGACAATTCATTATAGCCGCGAGTGAGTTTTAAATGACTTTTTTTCCTTCAGAAATGACACTTTGTGCAGGGACAGTTCTAAGCACGGGAAACAAGCGGGACTTTACAGGCATACTATACACACACCCTAGGTACGAAATTTAAAGGAATATTTCACTTTTATTGTTTCAATTTAAACATTATTAAAATCACTGCTCCCGAAAAAACTGCAGTTTTTAAAACTTTTTTTTTTACATTGATACATGTCCCCTGGGGCAGGACCCAGGTCCCCAAACACTTTTTATGACAATAACTTGCATATAAGCCTTTAAAATTAGCACTTTAGATTTCTCCCATAGACTTTTCGAATTTGCCGCGTACACCACAAATTGTTTGCTGTTCGGCGAACGGACGAACAGGCAATGTTCGAGTCGAACATGAGTTTGACTCTAACTCGAAGCTCATTCCTAGTCACTACTCTTACTTTTTCTTCCTGTTTATTATCTCTCAAGCCAAATAATAGTTACCGTCTATCTTTCTGACAGGCTTTATTATAGGCTTTTCTTAAGGTAGTTTTGGTGTATCCCTGCTCTAATAATCTCATTCTTAGTTTAGATTCTTTCAAAAAAGTCCTCATTACAGCAGTTACGTCTGATACGCAAGTACTGGGAGTATGGAATGCTCCTAATAAGAGATTGTGGATGAGCACTGGAGGCGTGGAGGATAGTCCCCATCGCAACACCCTGTACCTGGAGGTAGTGGGACCCATCAAAAGTAAACACATTTTTCGTGAGTATATGCTGTAGTAGTTGTAATATGAAGGTATTGAGGGATTGCATTGTCCCATCCATCCGATCAAAAAATTCTTTAACCACAGAAATACCCCTTGTCTATAGAGACAAGAATGCTATCTGTAGGTATGGTCGAATTGAATAACTTTTTTAGAAGATCACCTGTATTCTTTAATCAGACATGGGAGTAAGTCACACATGTGCAAGTCATAAGCAAGTCTCAAGTCTTAACCTTCAAGTCATAAGAAAGTCCCAAGTTATTGTGGCGAAAAGCAAGCAAGTCAAGTCGAGTCCCTGCTAGAAGTCAAGCAAGTCAAGTCAAGTCATTTATTTTGGTCAAGTCACAAATCAAGTCAAAATACTGATCTATCCCATTTCCACCTTTAAATGAGTTAAAAGTCAGTGTTCAGGAAAGGTTTTGTTTTAATTTCAACATTAACAAAGTGCTTAGTGCTTTTTTCTTGGCATATTAAAGAAACACTTTGAATGCCCAAACAGCAGACAAGGAGCAGAACATCAGCAATTAAATGGCCAACAAGCCTGAAAAAATGTAGTCCTTGCTGAGGGGGAAAATAATTAAGTTCAAATAGAGGTGCGCATCTTCACTGGCCTCACGATTCGATTAGATTACGATTATCAGGTTAACGATTCGATTCGATTCCGCGATTCATCACGATGCATCACGATTACAGCGCAAGTGCGCATGGTTTTCATCAAAAAAATTCAAGCAGTCAGGAGAACTCCATTTTTTTTATTATATCTGTTCTTTTAAAAAAAAGACAACACTCCCTGCATGTAGCAAAGTCTAAACAAAGCAGACAACATCTTGTACATAGTACAGGATATGGTCAGAGAGTGCAGACCTAGTACAGGAGATGATCAGAGACTGCGGAAATGCTACAGGAGATGGCCAGTGACTGCGGAAATGCTACAGGAGATGGCCAGTGACTGCGGACATGCTACAGGAGATGGCCAGTGACTGCGGACATGCTACAGGAGATGGCCAGTGACTGCGGACATGCTACAGGAGATGGCCAGTGACTGCGGACATGCTACAGGAGATGGCCAGAGACTGCAGACATGCTACAGGAGATGGCCAGAGACTGCGGACATGCTACAGGAGATGGCCAGAGACTGCGGACATGCTACAGGAGATCAGCAGGTAAGTATAATATCTGTTTTACTTTAAAGCAAAAACATACCTGTTGTGCAGAGAATGGTTCCCCCCGCTGGATTCTGTTCCCCCCCGCCGGATTCTGTTCCCCTGGCTCTCGGCTTCTATCGGAACTCCGCCCCCCCAGCCCTGTACATTGCCGCTCCCTCCTACTGTTCCTCACGAATGCAAATGCTCCTAATACCGCCCCACCTCTCCAGCCCTCTGCTCATTAGCATTCGTGAAAAAACAGTAGGCGTGAGCGGCAAAGCATTCGGTTGTCTAGGGGTTGCTATACATTACCGCTCACTCACCATTCGGTTGCTAGGGTTTGCTATACATTACTGCTCAGGACTGAGCAATTTACAGAGGGGGACACTGAGTGGCAGGCAATCACTGTGCAGTAACCCCTAGCAACCGAATGGTGAGCAGACTCAGTAATGTATCTTAATAAGAATGCACACAGCCCTGTCGGATCATCGTTCTTGTGCTGCTGACCGGAGAAGGGGGAGGGGGGACAGGGACATCACAGAGAGCCGTCTCTACATCACTCACTGTCACAGACTCACAGCCGCTCCAGTCCCGAGAACAAGCTGGGGTGATGGTATGTAAACAAACCGCAGGGAACAGAGCAGACTTCACTGTGCCCAATGCCTCACTGTGCCCGTGCCTCACTGTGCCCAATGCCTCACTGTGCCCAATGCCTCACTGTGCCCGTGTCTCACTGTGCCCAATGCCTCACTGTGCCCAATGCCTCACTGTGCCCGTGTCTCACTGTGCCCATGCTTAGTTCATGTGCTTGTAGAAAGGCCTGTTAACTGTTTTTTCTGTCAAGGCCCATGTGAACATACTAAAATTTTCAGTTTTGCATTATTTTGTGTAAGGTAGTGCCCCAATACCAAATATTCACATAAATAGGAAAAATGCAAAATCAAAAAATATCACAAACTTCTCAACCAACATTCAGCAAAAAAAAATCCTCAATACAAAATATTAATACCTGTATTTATCGGCGTATAACACGCACAGGCGTAGAAGATGCACCCTAACTTTAAGAGGGAAGTTTCAGAAAAAAAACGTTCCACAGCCCCCTGCGTATAACACGCAGGCACAGTTTACCCTCTATTTTCAGGGTAAAAAAGTGAGTGTTATACACCAATAAATACAGTATATAAAAGTGCAAAATCAAGGGATTACACTAATTTCTCACTGAAACATATCTAACATTCAACTGTAATCTTTCCTGAGGTAGTCCGTGCCCCAAGACAAAATATTCATGTAAATATGAAAAGTGCAAGAAAATAACAACAAACAAACATTTCTCAAACAACATACATGGCCTTCAGCAAAAAAGGAATTCTCAATACAAAATATTAATATATAAAAGTGCAAAATCAAGGGATTACACCATTTCTCACTGAAACATAACATTCAACTGTAATCTTTACTAAAAGATAGTCAGTGCCCCAATAAAAAAATTTTTTTATACCGTATATACTCGAGTATAAGCCGACCCAAATATAAGCCGAGGCACCTAACTTTTACCACAATAAACTGGGAAAACGTATTGACTCGAGTATAAGCCTAGGGTGTCCATCTGCATGCCTCACTGTGTCCTATGGGGGGGGATTTGCGGCGCAATTCGGCCACTAGCGGGGCGGTTTTACCCCCCGCTAGTGGCTGAGAAAGGGTAAAACTGCCCGCAATGCGCTGCTGAAGGAGCACATTGTGGGCAGTATAGCCGCGCTGTCCCATTGATTTCAATGGGCAGCAGCGGTGGAGGAGCGGTAAACACACCGCTCCTTCACTGCTGCAAAGATGCGGCTAGCAGGACTTTTTCTAACTACCTGCTAGCACAAGGTTCCAGTGTGAAAGCCCCTCGGGCTTTCACACTGGAGACAATGGAGCAGCTTCTTAAGGGCGTTTTGCAGGCGCTATTATTAACGCTATAGCGCCTGCAAAACGCTCCAGTGTGAAAGGGGTCTAAAAGTTTTCAGTAATTAATATATTTTTATCAGTTGTCTGTACGGTATGTTAATAATCTTCTTAGACCCCTTTCACACTGGGTCGCTTTGCAGGCGCTATAGCGCTAAAAATAGCGCCTGCAAAGTGACCTGAAACAGCGGCTGCTGTCCCTCCGGTGTGAAAGCCCCGAGGGCTTTCACACTGGATCGGTTGCGCTAGCAGGATGGTAAAAAAAGTCCTGTTAGCCACATCTTTGGTGCGGTGAAGGAGTGGTGTGTATACCAGCTCCTCCACCGCTCCTGGCCATTGAAATCAATGGGACACCGCGGCTATTCTGCCGGCAAAGCGCCAATACAGGGGGGCTTTGTGGGTGGTTTTAACCCTTTTTCGTCCGCTAGCGGGGGTTAAAAGCGTCCCGCTAGTGGTCGAAAACCTCCACAAAAACGGTGGTAAGGCACCACTAAAAATAGCAGCGCTTTACCACTGATGCCGCCCCCATCCCAGTGTGAAGGAGGCCTAAGAGGTACAATTAAAGTCCCACATCTTTTTGCCCATTCCTTTATGGAGTGAGCACTTGTTTAATTCACATACAGTTCATAATCCTATTTTATCTATGCATTTTCACAGTGGGGGTGACACTTTGGGAGCAGAGATGGCAAGCATGGCTCATTTAAAATAATGCAAAACTGCTGTTTTTTGTTAATACACACAGTGGTCATTGAGATAAATAAAATAAATGGCTGGATGGGGGGGAGGGGAGGAGGCTCACTGAGGCTGACTGAGGCAAGGTTATTAATAATGACCAGTGGCAAGCTAGGTTATTTAAAATAATGCAAAACCATATTTTATCTGCTGTTTTTTGTTAATACACACAGTGGTCAATGACCACTGTGTGTATTAACAAAAAACAGCAGAAAAAATATGGTTTTGCATTATTTTAAATGAGCCATGCTTGCCACTGGTCATTATTAATAACCTTGCCTCAGTCAGCCTCCTCCCCTCCCCCCCATCCAGCCATTTATTTATCTCCCAAGTTGAAGTAACTTCTTCTTACTTTACAACTTGAACTTAGTAGTCCGTCTGCTCTCCTCTGTAGCACAGTGCACGGCTTCCAATCCAGGCAGATAGAGCCAGGCAGGCTCCTCGAGACGAGTCCTCAGCTCCTCTAGCTCACAGGCTGTGAGTCACAGCACACCCGACACAGCTCCCTCCCTGTGCGCAGCGCACCTCTCCCGCTCCCATCTCGCCTCCGGCCGTAAGTGGAGTGACGTCACGCCGCTGGCAGGGACTAGTCTATGACACTCCTCCGTAGGGGGAGACAGTAAAATACTAAAATTTACAGTGAAGGGAGGCGGCCGCGGAGGTGACTGACTTTGACTATGACTTGCCAAGTCATATAGCCCAAGTCAAAGTCAAGTCGCAAGTCATTGGTCACAAGTCAAAGTCAAGTCGAGTCATTTCTCTAATACTATCAAGCAAGTCGCAAGTCCTCAAAGAGGTGACTCGAGTCTGACTCGAGTCAAGTCATGTGACTCGAGTCCCCCACCTCTGTTCTTTATATATGATGGTAATTCAAGGACGTGGGGATGTAAAAAAATATCTATCAAACGACTGCCTTTTTCAGTCTTTGCCCCTAATCCAGATATTATTGTACGTCCAGGTAGTTTCTCTAAATTTATGTGGGTCTTAGGTAGGGAATAGAAAGAGGCTGTTCTCGGGGAAAGAATTTTTCTGGGCCTCATAAATTTCTTTATCAATTATTGCGGTGACAAGGGCATTATGTATTAACCTATCATATTCACAGTTTAACTCTTGTACCTTTTCCATTGATATGGGTGTGTACCAGTCCCTATTCGATAGAATGTTCATACACATGCAGTGCCAATCCTGACCTCCCTGGGGCCCTAAGCAAAATTCTGCAATGGGGCCCTCTACCTGACCCGTGAATAATGGGCGTTGTTTAAGCGTAATATTGAACGTGGCTTAAAGGGGCGTGACTCAAAGGGGTGTGGTTAGAGTCTGAGATGAACGAGGGATGGAGGGAGAAACAAAGGAAGAAAGAGAGAGAGAGAGAGAGAGAGGAAGTAAAAAAAGAGGGATGGAGGGACAGCAGGCCCAGATCCTACACCGCAATAGAAATATGAGTATTCCAGAAAGTTTAACAATCAGCAGATCAAGATTCTCCAAACCCCTGTTGGTGCTTCAATCATCCCGGCACCATGGTTGTTATGGTGTCAGGGTGATTAACGCGTATTATTTCTATTATTACATTGTATTATAAAATGAAATCATTCAACTCACCATAATGCAGAATCAGTGGGAGCCCTGATGTCACTGTCCCCACCCAGCGGAGTGCCTCCTTACATCTCAGGTGTCCCCAGCCAGCGGAGTGCCTCCTTACATCTCAGGTGTCCCCAGCCAGCGGAGTGCCTCCTTACATTTCAGGTGTCCCCCCCCAGTGCCGGCCTAAGACATTGTGCTGCCTGGTACCAAGAATTAAATGCTGCCCCCCCCAAAAAAAAAATTACGCCTACCAAAAGGATATAATTTTATATCATGATAACTTAAGAGGACTTGTCATGGCTCTATTCATGTATGTAGGAAAATAAAGAGGACCTGTCATGGCTCTATTCATGTATAGGCGTATAAAGAGGATCTGTCATGGCTCTATACATGTATGTAGGAAAATAAAGAGGACCTGTCATGGCTCTATACATGTATGTAGGAGTATAAAGAGGACCTGTCATGGCTCTATACATGTATGTAGGAAAATAAAGAGGACCTGTCATGGCTCTATTCATGTATAGGAGTATAAAGAGGACCTGTCATGGCTCTATACATGTATGTAGGAAAATAAAGAGGACCTGTCATGGCTTTATTCATTTATAGGAGTATAACGGTCATGGCACTATACGTATGTATGTATATGTATATACAAAAATAAAGAGGACTTGTCCTGGCTCTATACATGTATATACGAAAATAAAGAGGACCTGTCATGGCTCTATACATGTATGTAGAAGTATAAAGAGGACCTGTCATGGCTCTATACATGTATGTAGAAGTATAAAGAGGACCTGTCATGGCTCCATACATGTATATAGGAGTATAAAAGGACCTGTGTGTGGCCGCGATGTCAGCCGGCCACCCGTGATCGCTCCACAGAGAGCCAGAACGGGGATCTGTCAATGTAAACAGACAGATCCCCATTCTGACAGGGGAGGAGAGACAGATCTGCTGTTCCTAGTGATTAGGAACAGAGATCTCTCTCCTCCTTCAGTCAGTCCCATCCCCCCAGTTAGAAACACCTCCCAGGGAACACATTTAACCCCTTTCCTGGCAGTGACATTTACACAGTAATCAGTGCATTTTTATAGCACAAATCGCTGTATAAATGTCACTGGTCCCAAAAATGTGACAAAAGTGTTCGATCTGTTCACCGCAATGTCACAGTCTCACTGAAAATCGCAGATCGCCGCCATTACTAGTAAAAAAAAAATATTAATAAAAATGCCATGTCTATCCCCTATTTTGTAGACGCTATAACCTTTGTGCAAACTAATCAATATACACTTATTGCGTTTTTTTTACCAAACATATGTAGAAGAATACATATTGGCCTAAACTGATATAGAAATACCACCAACAGAAAGCTCTATTTGTGGGAAAAAAAGGACGTAAACTTTGTTTGGGTACAGCGTCGCACGACCGCACAATTGTCAGTTAAGTCGACGCAGTGCCGTATCGCAAAACAAAATTAGTGAAGTGCATCATTTCTATTATTACATTGTTATATAATATATAAAATAGTTCAACTCACCATAATGAAGAATCAGTGGGAGCCTGAGCGTGATACTTGCCACCAGATGCGGATTGTCACTTGCCACATGTTGCAGATTGTCACTTGCCACTATGCCACCTGCCACACATTGCGGGCTGTCACTTGCCACACGTTGCGGATTGTCACTTGCCACAACGTCACACATTGCGTTTTGTCACTTGCCACAACGTCACACACTGCGTTTTGTCACTTGCCACAACGTCACACATTGCGTTTTGTCACTTGCCACAACGTCACTTGCCACACATTGCGGATTGTCACTTGCCACAACGCTACCTGCCACACATTGCAGATTGTCACTTGCCACTTCACCTGCCACATGTAGCAGATTGTCACTTGCCACGACGCCACCTGCCACACATTGCGGGTTGTCACTTGCCACACGTTTCGGATTGTCACTTGCCACGACGTCACACATTGCGTTTTGTCACTTGCCACAACGTCACTTGCCACACATTGCGGATTGTCACTTGCCACAACGCTACCTGCCACACGTTGCAGATTGTCACTTGCCACTTCACCTGCCACATGTAGCAGATTGCCATTTGCTGTGTCCCAGAGTGAAGGCAGGCAGGAGAGAGATGACAGAGAAGAGGGGGGGTCTGCTGACAGAGAGGAGGGGGGGCAGCTGACATTGAGGAGGGGGGGCGGCTGACATTGAGGAGGGGGGGCGGCTGACATTGAGGAGGGGGGGCGGCTGACATTGAGGAGGGGGGGCGGCTGACATTGAAGAGGGAGGGGCGGCTGACATTGAGGAGGGGGGCGGCTGACATTGAGGAGGGGGGCGGCTGACATTGAGGAGGGGGGGCTGACATTGAGGAGGGGGGGCGGCTGACATTGAAGAGGGAGGGGCAGCTGACATTGAGGAGGGGGGGCGACTGACATTGAGGAGGGGGGGCGGCTGACATTGAGGAGGGGGGACGGCTGACATTGAGGAGGGGGGGCGGCTGACATTGAGGAGGGGGCGGCTGACATTGAGGAGGGGGGGCGGCTGACATTGAGGAGGGGGGGCTGACATTGAGGAGGGGGGGCGGCTGACATTGAGGAGGGGGGGCGGACATTGAGGAGGGGGGGCGGCTAACATTGAGGAGGGGGGGCGGCTAACATTGAGGAGGGGGAGCGGCTAACAGAGGATGAGAGAGATGGACCTCAGGAGATGGGGTGACACTCGGCGAGTTAGGAGCACGCCCCCCGCCCTTTGAGCCCTTCTATAGCTCAGCAGCGGCGAGGGGGAACAAATTAGAGGCGGAGCCGGCCGGCTACAGTGAGCTGCGGCACCGCCCACCCCTTTCCCCCACAGGGCGGCGGCGCAGCGATATTTCGGCAGGATCCCTCCCTTTCCCTGGTCTTCGGGAAAATGGCGGCCGGCGGAGACATTATCTCCGCCGGCCACGTACCTCTAGTGGCGGCGGGGCCCCGATAATACTCGGGGCCCTACGCAGCTTGCGTAGTCCGCGTATAGGGCGGATCGGCCCTGTACACATGTCATGATAATTTGTGGTGTTCATTACCACGATGTTTCCTCCCTTGTCTGCCATCTTTATGGTGATCTCCCTATTATTTTGTAATTCATTAATGGCCTGCTGTTGAATTGGGGTAACATTATTAGTACATTCAACATTAAAGTTAATTTTTTTTTTAATCGGCCGTCACTTGGGAGAGAAAGGCCCATATGTGGGGATTCGTTTTTCAAAGGGGGAAACTGTGTGGATTTTTCCCGAAATTTTGAGTCCACCTCTGGTGGCCGTGACAGAGGGGGGACCCCCAGAGAAGTTCCTGGAGGGCCCTCCCCGCCAGGGTCCCCAGAGATGGACTCATTCTCATCTAACAGATCCATAAGATCCTTCAATGCCATGAAATCTCTTACGGTGAAACCTTTCCATTGTTCACGGTCAGCGATTTCCTGTGTTTTCTTTTTTCCTTCTTTATCATACATATATTTGTATGTTAGCCTCCTAGCAAATATGTTCATATCTTTCACTATTTAAAAATTATCTGCACGGGAAGAAGGACAGAAACTCAGTCCTAAAGCAAGGACCTGAGTTTCAGCTTGGGAAAGGATCTTAGTAGAGAGATTAACCACTTGACCACTGGGCACTTAAACCCCCTTAATAACCAGACCAATTTTCAGCTTTCGGTGCTCTCACATTTTGAATGACAATTACTCAGTCATACAACACTGTACCCATATGAAATTTTTGTCCTTTTTTTCACACAAATAGAGCTTTCTTTTGGTGGTATTTAATCACTGTTGGGTTTTTTATTTTTTGCGCTATAAGAGAAAAAAGACTGAAAATTTTGTAAAAAAATGATTTTTTTTTCGTTTCTGTTATAAAATTTTGCAAATTACTATTTTTTCTTCATAAATTTTGGCCAAAATTTATACTGCTACATATCTTTGGTAAAAATAAGTACAAATTGGTGGATATTATTTGGTCTTTGTGAAAGTTATAGAGTCCACAAGCTATGGTGCCAATATCTGAAAATTGATCACACCTGAAGTACTGACGGCCTATCTCAATTCTTGAGACCCTAACATGCCAGAAAAGTACAAATACCCCCCAAATGACCCCTTTTTGGAAAGAAGACATTCCAAGGTATTCAGAAAGAGGCATTGTGAGTTTTTTGAAGTTGTCATTTTTTCCCACAATTCTTTGCAAAATCAAGATTTTTTTTTTCTCTTTTTTTTTTTTCACAAAATTGTCATATTAGCAGGTTATTTCTCACACACAGCATATGCATTCCACAAATTACACCCCAAAACACATTCTGCTATTACTCCCGAGTATGGCGATACCACATGTGTGAGACTTTTACACAGCGTGGCCACATACAGAGGCCCAACATGCAGGGAGCACCTTCAGGCGTTCTGGAGCACCAAGGCCAATTCTGACATTTCTCTCCTACATGTAAAAATCATCATTTATTTGCTAGAAAATTACATAGAACCCCAAAACATTATATATGTTTTTTTAGCAAAGACCTTAGAGAATATAATGGTGGTTGTTGCAACTTTTTATCTCGCACGATATTTGCGCAGCAATTTTTTTACGCGTTTTTTACGGAAAAAAAATGTTTTGTGCTTAAAAAAAAAAAAAAACAGTAAAGTTAGCCCAATGTTTTTGCATAATGTGAAAGATGAAGTTACGCCGAGTAAATAGATACCTAACATGTCGCCCTTAAAAATTGCACACACTCGTGGAATGGCGCCAAACTTCGCTACTTAAAAAATCCCCATAGGCGACGCTTTAAATATTTTTACTGGTTACATGTTTTGAGTTACAGAGGAGGTCTAGGGCCAAAATTATTGCTCTCGCTCTAACGTTCGCAGAGATACCTCACATGTGTGGTTTGAAAACCGTTTTCATATGTGGGCGGGACTTACGTATGCGTTCGCTTCTGTATGCGAGCTCACGGGGACAGGGGCGCTTTAAAAAAAAATAATATTTTATTCTTCATTTTACTTTATTTATTTTAGTTTGACATGTTTTTCCGCCCTAAACATTTTTTTGATCACTTTTATACCTATTACAAGGAACGTAAACATCCCTTGTAATAGGAATATGGCATGACAGGTCCTCTTTACAGTGAGATATGGGGGGGGGGGGGGTGTCAATAAGACCCCACATCTCACCTCTAGGCTGGGAAGCCTGAAAAAAATAAAAAAATAAAAAACAACAATCCTGGCTTTGATCGTAGCGGTGAGTCGGTAGAAGCACCGGAGGGTGGCGGGGGGGGGGGGGGGACGGGACACATCCCCTCTCGCCTCCCGTAAGAATGATCAAGCGGCGAAACAGCCGCTATGATTGTTCTTATGGTGTAGGGAATCGCCGGCTGAAAAAGCTAATATCTGAATGATGCCTGTAGCTGCTCCCATCATTCAGATATCCCCGCACAAAGTCAAGGACGTCATATGACGGCCGGTGGGCGGGAAGTGGTTATTGCAGAGTATTGCCGGGCATTGCGGAGTATTGCCGGGCATTGCGGAGTATTGCCGGGCATTGCGGAGTATTGCCGGGCATTGCGGAGTATTGCAGGGCATTGCGGAGTATTGCGGACTATGGCAGGGTATTGTGGTGTATGGCAGGGTATTGCACGGGTATTGCACAGGGTATTGTGGAGGGTATTGCACAGGGTATTGTGGAGGGTATTGCACAGGGTATTGTGGAGGGTATTGCAGAGTATTGTGGAGGGTATTGCAGAGTATTGTGGCGGGTATTGCAGAGTATTGTGGCGGGTATTGCAGAGTATTGTGGCGGGTATTGCAGAGTATTGTGGCGGGTATTGCAGAGTATTGTGGCGGGTATTGCAGAGTATTGTGCAGGGTATTGCAGAGTATTGTGCAGGGTATTGCAGAGTATTGTGCAGGGTATTGCAGAGTATTTCGCAGGGTATTGCAGAGTATTTCGCAGGGTATTGCAGAGTATTTCGCAGGGTATTGCAGAGTATTTCGCAGGGTATTGCAGAGTATTGCACCAGGGTATTGCAGAGTATTGGCAGGGTGTATTGCAGAGTATTGGCAGGGTGTATTGCAGAGTATTGGTAGGGTATAGCACAGGGATGGCTGAGCAGGGATGGATGGATGGATGGATCTGTGACTGCAATTGTCACAGATCCAGCCCACAGTGCTGCTGCTGCCATCCGCTCCCTCCCCCTCCCCTCTCACACTGTACCGATCGGTACAGAGAGGGGAGGGAGGAACCGGCGTCATCAAATGACGCCGGTCTGTTTACAAGTGATTGCTCCGTCATTTGACGGAGCGATCACGTGGTAAACGGCCGCTATCAGCGGCGATTTACCGCGATTCGTGATCCGCCGGGTCCTCTGGACCCGGCGGTCACGGAGTTTCCCGTGTGCGCGCCCCAGGGGGCGCGCGGGAGCGCGATTCTGGGAGGACGTTATATAACGTCCTCCCAGAGTTAAGCAACCACCTTGTCGACGTTATTTGTCGGCAGGTGGTTGTTAAGTGGTTAAAGGAGAAGTCCAGCCTGAGCTTTTTAGGCTGGGCTTCTCCTCTGGGTCACAGGAGTGCAATTCATTTTGCACTCCTGTGACCCATTTTCAGCGGAGAGCGGTCTGAAGTTTGCTCTCCACTGACGTCACTGCCATCAGTCAGGGCAGCGCGTCATCATGACTTCCAAGTCGGGATCCGCCAGCTGCCCTGAATGATGGCAGTCTCAGCGTATCAGAGAGCCGCTGAGACAGCCTCTCCCCGCCGCTCCACGGCTCAGCTCTCCAATGAGCGTGGAGAAGCAGAGAGGAAAGGCGCTGACTGACAGTCAGCAGCTTTCCTCTAGGGGATCTGTGAGAACCGGGCCAATGGCTATGATTAAACACTAGTACAGTGTGAAACGCGTCAGCTTGACCAGTGTGCTATGACCTGTACAGTCCCTGACAAAAGTTTTGTTGCTTGTGTACAAATTGACCTGAAGTGCTGCTAAAATATATTTCTAATCAAGATTTTGTTACAAGAAATTGGTCATTTTAATCCCAACGGCTTTTGTAATAATGTTTCAGTGCAAAACGAAACTGACAAAAAGTATTCTAATATTCACAGCTTGGTAAAGCCCATTGAGTCAATTTTTGCCAAGACATAAGTGTTGTCGCCTTGTTATATGAGCTTTACCTGTGACTAATAATGGATCAATTTGGTCTCAGGTGTGTATAAAAAGAACATCAGTACACTAGACCTTCTCAACTGCAACTAGACCTCTGCAAACATGCCTAAGATTCACCCGGAGACTAAAGTGTTGATTATCAAGAGGCTAAAGACCAGATCCACTGCTGATGTGGCAGACACCTTCAATGTGTCTCAGCGTCAAGTTCAGAGGATAAAAAAAAGATTTGAAGAGACTGGAGACGTTTTGGACAAGGCCAGGGGTCAGGCCGACCCCGCAAGACAACTGCTCGAGAGGACCATTTGTTGGCTCGAAAATCCAAGGCCAGCCCATTTTCCACTGCAGCAGAGCTCCACGAGACCTGGTCACCTGAAGTCCCTGTGTCAACCAGAACAGTTTGTCGGATTCTGTCTCGAAATGGCCTCCATGGTCGAATCAGTGCCCATAAGCCAGCACTAAACAAAAGACAATTGAAAAACCGTGTGGCATTTGCCAAGGGCCACAGCCTGCTAAAAGGATGGACTCTGGAAAAGTGTCAGAAGGTGGATTTTTCAGATGAATCTTCTGTTGAATTACACCACAGTCGCCGCAAATATTGCAGGAGACCTACTGGAACCCGCATGGAGCCGAGATTTGCCCAGAAAACAGTGAAGTTTGGTGGAGGCAAAATCATGGTCTGGGGTTACATCCAGTATGGGGGTGTGCGAGGGACCTGCAGGGTGGAAGGCAACATCAATAGTCTAAAATACCAAGAAATCTTAGCTACCTCTTATATTCCCAACCATAAAAAAGGCCAAATTTTGCAGCAGGATGGTGCTCCATCGCATACTTCCATCTCCACATCAAAGTTCCTTAAGGCAAAGAAGATCAAGATGCTCCAGGATTGGCCAGCCCAGTCACCAGACATGAATATCATTGAGCATATGTGGTGTAGGATGAAAGATGAAGCATGGAAGACGAAACCAAAGAATATTGATGAACTCTGGGAGGCATGCAAGACTGTTTTCTTTGCTATTCCTGATGACTTCATCAATAAATTGTATGAATCCTTGCCAAACCGCATGGATGCTGTCCTTCAAGCTCATGGAAGTCATACAATATATTAAATTTGGATCTCACAGCACCACTACCTAATTTGCTGACATATTTTTGGATTTTCAGTAAAGTTGTTCAATTTCTGTATAGGCGACAAAACTTTTGTCTTGCTAAAATTTGACCTGTCTGTCTTGATTAAATTATAAATCTTTTTTCAGTGAAACTAATTTATTTCAGTGCATTAAACATCATTTGGGAGGGCTTTAGCTTTTCATATGAGCTATTTTTAACACCAATTGATTAATTAAAAGTCAGGTTAATAGCAGAAGTTTCTACAAAATAGAGAAGCGACAAGACTTTTGTCAGGGACTGTAGTGTGGTTTTGGATTTTTGGGGTTTTACAATAAAAGCAATTTTTATTCGGAGTGCTACTGTCCTGAAGAATTTGTTATTTTGCCTTGCCTTATGTGTGCATTGCCTGCACCCATAGTTTTGGGAAGAAGTGATCACCTAGAAGACATCCACACCTGATCGGCTTCTCTTTCTGTTGGCGATGTTCGGTGGCTCGGTTCTCAGTGCACAGACGGCGGGGGACTGCTGGAGCATCCGTCTGATGCTCCATCCACCGAGGTAAGTATGAATATAAGATAAAAAGAAAACCCATACTTCTCTTTTAATAATCTGTAGCTGTCCATAATTTATTTGCCTCTGTACGCATACCGGTCCAGACTGTACGGAGTCGTCTGTCTGTTTGGTTGATCCTGTACATGAGGAAATAACTGAAAATCTTTTCTTTCATTATTTTAGAAATAGCTCCTGTACTTCTTGGTGTCTGGGTATGTACAGGAAAAAGATAATGATTGTTCCGCTATGAGTGTCAGCTGTAGGCAAAGTTGTGTTGTTAACAGGGTGGGAGGGAAGGGGTTAACCATGTCCAGGTATGAGACACAATTAAAACTAGCAGCAGAGAGTCAGTGAACAGTTGATTGAAAAGTGACTCCTGGTGAGAATTCAGTTCCTTGAAAAATGGGAGAGTCTGTAGCCTGGGTATATTACGATAGGGAAATGTAACTGACAAAAAACAGTAGGCAGCATGCTGAAGGGTAGAAAAACCTTTATGAGAAATACAAAAGAGAGAAAACAAGCAGCGCCAACCTAAGTGCTAGACATGTGCATTAGTTTTCGTTCGAATGCATTTTCGTCCGAATTTCAGGTATTTTCGTTATCGTTTTAACAAACGAAAATGAAAGCACAGAATCCGAAAACCGAAAGATCCGACATAAAAAAATGCTTTATTTTCGTTTTCGTTGCGACAACAGTTCGATATAGATAGGAGATTCGACATGACACTGACAATCACAATCTGTGTCTATCGAACCTGTGGTCGAATGTGCCTAACCTTAACTCTATTAGTCCAAGATTATTCCACATAGAGAGAGAAAAGATTTGACGTAGAGAGAAAAGATTCGACATTATAGAGAGAAAAGATTCAACATTATAGAGAGAAAAGATTCGACATAGAGAGAAAAGATCGCTGCTGGAATTGGGTGGGGGAAGTAAAATAAAAATAATGATGATGATGAATGTTATTGGCTGATTGTAACCAAAGAGGAGGAGCAGTAAAATAGCTAGAACTAACTTGACAATTCAATATGAACGACGAAGATTCGACAAAGCATCGAAAAACATACAAACGTCGAATCTGTCATTGAAGGCTTATGGTGTCTGTCGAAAGTTCTAAGAAGATTCAACGGTGCAGCTAAACTGTACGACGCTGCAATCATACATTTCCGGTCAAATGCATCCGCCCATAGGCTATAGAAGAATTCTAATGTTGGTTGACTAGTAATAGTAATTAATAAATATAATTATTACTAGTCATACGACATTAGAATTCTACTATAGCTTGTAGGCGGAACATTCGACCGGAAATGTATGATTGCAGCGTCGTACAGTTTCGCTGCTCCGTCGAATCTTCTTTGAACATTCGACAGACACCATAAGCCTTCAATGACAGATTCGACCTTATTTAATTCAGATTTTCGGACGAATGCAATTTCTAACGAAAAACGAAATAAATAAAAATGAATTTCGGGAGTAACTAAATACATTTATTTTTCGGACGAAAACGAAATTCCGAAACAAAATATTTCAGTGTGCACATGTCTACTAAGTGCAGTAGTGTTATCACACGTTTTTACATTTTAGTAGAAATGCACTCACTCTGAGTAGAATAAAAGCAGGCACATGATGATAAGGTCCAATGGACAGCAGGATGGACAGCAGGGCTCCAAGAGGCGATCTCCTAGCACTGTAAGTTCTTGTCTGGTGGCGCCGGTGGCTCTCAGTGTCCCAGGCTAGAGCAAACAAGGTGCAGGGGGAAATCATCAGTCCAAGAGTCCCTGGTCGCGGTCGGATGATGCTAGTAACGTGCACGCGTTCGGAACATGCGTGCTCCTTCGTCAGGCATAGCATTTCTCCATCTTGGATGTGGCAAAAAAGGGAATGGCCGGGCAGGTGGGCCAATCGAATCGTAGCACCGCCCTATCAGTAATTCACTATGATTGACCAACTCTAAGGGGCCAAGAGGCGGGGATTGGACATGGATAGGTTATAGAGTCTGTCAGTCATTTTATTTAAAATCAAATAGCATGATAGAAAAGGAATCAGAGAGAGGCTGGAAATAAGAGAGAACATGGATACAGGACAAGGGATACATGGATATGTGGTACTACAATACATTTCATAGATGTATTAGGATGCTTATATACTAATATTCACACTAGTCATATATGGGCAAAGAGACAAATGAATGGGAGATCTGTGTGCCCATGTGCATAAAGCGTGATAATGGATGATTTGGATGAAAAATTATACATAAAAATAATATACATGACTATGTGTATATTGGGTGGAATGGAGATGATTTGTAAATAATTGTAAAGAATTAATTTGAATTAAGAGATAAAAATTAAAAATAATTATATTATAAAATAGTTTAATCAATCAATCAATTGATTGGAAATATAAGGTTACCACTGGAAAAATGTTTATACATATACACGTATATATAGCGCAGGGAGAGGTATGGAAAAATTGTGCAAATTATACACATACATATGCATAGTGAACACACACACACATGCACAATGTGTACACATATATGGAGAGAAAAAAGGGGGGGAGGGGGAGGAAAAGGGAAATATAATTCTGAAAAATTAGATGGACAAAAATATATGGGCGCAAATGTATACAAGCAGGGAAACAGACACACACATTATATATATATATATATATATATATATGCATTCAGATATGCGGACCTTGAGTACATGGAGAATTATATGGGAGGGGGGGGGTAAGCAGGGAAAACTGTATATATTATGTGTACTTACTTGGGCAGTTAGTGATATTTCAGACTATAGTACTCCTGTCTGTCGGACAATATGACTGAAGATGAGTGGATGTACAATATTGTCATTTTAATATTATAGAAAAAAAATGGGAACTATATTAAGGGTATACACATATACTGTACATACATATACACACACACACATATATATATATATATATATATATATATACGCATACACTTATACATGTGTAGAAGATTTATATTACTGAATTGATCTCTATATCTTCATTCAGGCCTCTAGGCGCAAGGACATTGAGAGTATATATCCACAAAGTTTGCCTCTCGCAGAGGCGTTTGAAACGCTCAGCAAGAGGGAAAGTCCCGGGTACCTGTTCGATAACCCAAACCCGAAGTCCGTCAGTACAACCCTGATGGTATTCTTTAAAATGTCTGGGAATGGTGAGATTGAGATTATCCTCTACCGACCTACGATGTTCACCGAACCTTTTTCTGAGTGTCCGGATGGTGCGGCCAATGTAGAGTAGGCAGGGGCAGCAGATGCCATATATCACAAATTCTGAAGAACAATTAAAAAATTTGTTAAGAAGGTAGGTTTTTCCCTTTGTAGTAAAAGATTTTTGGTGATGGGACACAAATTGACAGGTTAGGCATTTAATTTTTTTGCATTGATACATGCCATTTAAAGTGAGAAAGGTCATAGACGGTGTGGGTTTATTATGAGTGGATTTTTATTTGCTCTGAGCAATAAGGCTTTTTATGTTTCTGGCTTTACGATATGTGATCCTAGGAACAGTGGCAATACATGTTTTCAGCAAGGGGTCCTCTAATAGAATCCCCCAGTGTTTGTGAAAAATTCTTTCCATTTTTGTGTGCTGAGAATGGAATTGAGTAATAAACCTGGTGGTATGAGGTTGAGGTTGAAGGGAGGATGTAGGTTCAGTCTGTGTTTTTTGACAGATGGTGGAGGAATCGTCATCCAGGAAGTTGGTAAATGCTTCTTCTACTAGAGCTGGGGGGTACCCTTTATCCTCAAACTTAGTTTTGAACAGATTGCCTTGTGTGATGTAATCTGAGTTGTGAATACAGTTTAGTTTTAAACTATTGAATTTACTTTTTGGAATGTTTGATTTCCATTTGTAATGGTGGCAGCTTTGGTATTGTAAATATGAGTTTCCTGCTGTGTGTTTTATGTACTTTTATGCATAAATCATATTATCAGTATGGCAAAGCTCGAGATCTAGAAAAGCCATTCTATCTGGGCTGCAAACGGACGTGAAAGAAAGGCCTAAGCTGTTTGAACTGCAATGGGAGACAAATTGTTCTACAGGTGGTCCAGTCATGTCCCAGATGATAATGATATCATCTATGTAGGGACCTATATAAATTATGTGTTCGGAAAAGGGGTTATCATTCCAAATGGGCAAATGTTCTCAGAGTCCCATTGCTAGGCCGGCATAACTAGGCGCAAAATTTGCGCCCATTGCCATCCCTTGGGTTTGCAGATAAAATTTATTATCAAATGAAAAATAATTATGAGTCAGGCAGAAATTGGTTGAGTCTAAAATAAAATCTGCCTGCGTGGAGTTGATGAGTGCATCTAGTGATAGGAAATGTTTGACAGCTCGAAGACCAACATTATGGGGAATAGATGTCCCATCTAACATACCTTCTTAACAAATTTTTTAATTGTTCTTCAGAATTTGTGGCTCTAGAACCCCTGATAGAGCAGACAGGAGCTCAAGAGGACAAAGGGGCACAAGTGCCTGGCAGGTAAGCTGAGTAGAGGGCTGATGCAGCAACGGGTGGTGCACTGTAGTCTAGAGCTGGTCAGCAGCAGCGGGAGGTGCACCGTAGTCCGGAACTGGTTTGCAACAGCAGGGAGGTGTGCTATAGTCCAGAACTGGTTTGCAGCAACAGGGAGGTGCATTATAGTCCAGAACTGGTTTGCAACAGCTGGGTATACGAGTAGTCAAATCCAGGCCGGGTCAGTTCATCAAGTGGGCAGCAACCAGGTTAAGGGGTAATCCGAAGAGTAGTCAGGACAAGCCGGGATCAAGGCAGGCAGCAATCGGGAGTAATCAGAGACGAACCGGGTCAGATAACGAGTTAGCAAGATCAGGAGTCAGATAACAGGGGTCTCAGGAACACTGTAGACCGGACAGCAAGGAGCAGAGTGTCTGGGGGGTTTAAATGACAAATTCTGGTGCCAAGCGCTGTCACCGCGCGCGCGTGCATGTGCCGAATTGTTCTTCTAAACACAGGCATTCTCCTGACACTGCTATTGCTAGGCGGATTACGGAAACGCCTTTCCTGACATTGCCCCCCCCAAGGGGCAGCCTCCGGATGCCCAGCTGGGCCAACCTGTCTGGGTGAGACCTCTTAAAGTCCCTAATCAACCTTCCAGTGTGGACATTGGTTTCTGGTTCCCATGAGTTTTCCTCTCGGCCGTAGCCCTTCCACTTCACCAGGTACTGAATCTGGTTGCGTCTCTTCCTGCAATCCAGGATGGACTCCACTTCGAACTCCTCCTCCCCATTGATGAACACTGGTTCAGGGGAACCGGTGTTCTAATTGGTGAAGGGATCTGGGACTGCAGGTTTGAGCAGAGCCACATGAAAAACTGGATGAATCCGAAAGGACTCTGGTAGTTTTAATTCGTAGGCCACCTCGTTGATCTTCCTCGTTACTTGGAAGGGGCCCACAAACTTAGGGCCCAACTTCTTAGATGGGCATGCCAGTTTCAGGTTCAGGGGAGACAGCCAGACTTGGTCCCCAGGTGCTAGGTTGAGCTCCCCTCTCCTCCTCCTGTCAAACACTTCCTTGTTATATTTCTGAGCCCTAGTCATTGTCTCCTGGAGTAATTTATTATTGGTTGCAAAAAAATTCAAGGTTTCTTGAGCAGCTGAACATTCCGGAACATTGTTGGACAAAAACAGGGTGGAAACCATAGTTTGCAAAGAACGAAGACTGTTTGATGGCGGAGTGAACAGAGTTGTTATAAGCGAACTCGGCAAGGGGTAATAGGGAAGCCCAATCATCCTGGGAGAAGCTTGAAAAACAGCACAGATACTGCTCGAGCGTTTGACCGGTACGCTCTGTCTGACCGTTGGTCTGGGGGTGATATGCAGAGGAAAGGAAAAGGTCAATCTTCAGGGATCTGCATAGTGCTCTCCAGAACCTTGATTTAAACTGCACCCCACGATCAGATGTGATGTTAGCAGGTATGCCGTGGAGCCTTACTATCTCCCTGCTGAAGACTTTAGCGGTCTCGGAGGCAGAGGGTGTACCCATCATAGGCAGGAAGTGTGCCATCTTAAAGAGCCTATCCACTACCACAAAGATGGTAGTATAATCTTCTGAGGGAGGTAGCTCCACTCCTCCTCTCAGGAACAGGTAATGGCTTTAACAGCGCCCAGGCTCTGGTTTTGCTGCCGTTGTTTTGGATGCAGATGGTGCAAGACTCCACGTAGCTTCTGCAATCTTGGAGAAACTGCGGCCACCAAAATGTACGCTGGAGGAGCTCAGAAGTCTTGTGAACACCAAAGTGGCCGGCCAGTTGGTGATCATGACAGGACTTCAAGACCGCTACCCGTAGCTTCTGGGGCACAAAAATCTTGTCCTTGTTCCATAATAGGCCATCCTTTAACTGGAGAGCAAGGTCTGATGGTTGAGGGGTTTCTGAAGAGGCTCACCTGATTTCGGAAAAGAGATCTTCCTGCAGTAAGAGGAAGTTTCCAGGGGCTAGGATGGTATCTGGTGGTGAGAGAATTTCAGGTTCGCAAAACATCCGGGAAAGAGCGTCCGGTTTGGTGTTCTTTGACCCTGGTCTGTAGGTAATATGGAACGAGAATTGAGTAAAGAAGAGTGCCCACCTGGCCTGGTGTGGTCTTAGTCTCTTGGCAACTTTCAGGTACTCAAGATTCTTATGGTTGGTGTAAATCAGGATAGGGTGTGCCGCTCCCTCCAAAAGATAACGCCACTCCTCAAGTGCAGATTTTATTGCAAGAAATTCCCTGTCCCCAACATCGTAATTCCTCTCAGCTTCCGTCAACTTACGGGAAAAGAATGCCACTGGGTGCAGCAGAGCCTTGGATCCCTGTCTCTGAGAAAGCACCGCTGTAACTGCTACCTCCGAGGCATCCACCTCCAAGACGTAGGGTAAGGCCGGATCAGGGTGCTTCAGGACGGAGGCTGAGATGAACAAGTTCTTAAGAGTAATGAAGGCGGCCTGGGCTTCAGGGGACCAATGGAACAGAGTGCCTTGTCTGGTTAGGCTGGTGATGGGAGAAATGATGGTGGAGAAACCCTTAAAAAACTTCCAGTAGAAGTTTGCGAAACCCACAAAGCGCTGGATCCTCTTCTTATCGGTGGGGTCTGGCCAGCCCAGGATGGCCGTGACCTTCTGGGGGTCCATCTTAACGCCCTCCACCGAGATAATTAATCCTAGGAATTGGATACTCTGCCGCTCAAATTCACATTTTTCGGGTTTGGTGTACAAGCCATGTTGGCGAAGCCAGGTCAATACCTTTCTGACATGCTCTCGTGATCAAGCAGGAAAGAGGGGAAGATCAAAATGTCATCTAGGTAAATTATGACAATTAGATCTAAGTAGTCTCTGAAGATGTTATTTACGAAGTGTTGGAAGGTGACGGGAGCGTTACAAAGGCCAAAGGGCATGACCAGATACTCGAAGTGCCCAAATCTGGTACGGAACGCTGTCTTCCACTCATCGTCACTCCGAATGCGGAGCAGGTTATAGGCCCCGCGGAGGTCCAATTTAGTGAAGATTACTGCTGCTCCGAGCCTTTGGAAGAGTTCAGGTACCAAAGGAAGGGGGTACCTATTCTTAATAGTAATCTTATTTAAGTCTCTGTAATCTACACAGGGGCGTAGAGAGTGGTCTTTTTTCTCTACGAAGAATATTCCAGCTCCTCCGGGAGAGGTGGAGGGACGTATGAATCCCTTCTCCAGATTATCGTCCAGGTAAGTCTTTAAGGTCCCTAGTTCCAATTCGGACAAAGGAAAGATCCTTCCAAAAGGGACCTCTGCCTCAGGAAGAAGTTCAATAGGGCAGTCATAGGGCCTATGTGGGGGTAGAATCTCTGCACCCTTTTTACTGAAGACATCCAGAAAACTGTGGTAGACCTCTAGGACAAGTTGACGGTTCTCAACATCACTTTCCAGGCACAGTAATGGAGACGGGTGTCGGCAGATTCCTGAAAGCAGTGTTGGCGGCAATAAGAAGACAGAAAACGGATCCTTCCAGAGTCCCAATTAATCTGCGGGTTATGGGCCCTCAGCCATGGCATACCCAAAATGATTGGAAAAAGAGGAGACTCAATAACGTCCAAGCTGAGTAGTTCCTGGTGATTGTTAGCGATCGTAGTGTTCAAGGGAACTGTTTCCTGAGTTACAGGGCCAGATCTGATGGCCGATCCGTCGGCTAAATTGACAGCAAGCTCCTTGGATCTGGATCGTAGAGGGACTTGATGTCTTAAGGCAAAGGATAAGTCCATGAAGCCGCTGCAAGCACCGGAGTCAATAATGGCGGGGGCCCGAATATTCCCTCCTGGAAGCTGTAGAGAGATGGAGATTGTCAGGTGAGAGGTATTGTTAAACTGAGAAGATGAGACAGAAGAGGAGAGATAGGAGCACTTACGAAGCCTGGCGGGGCAAGTCCTCACATAATGCCCTGATTCCCCACAGTAGAGGCAAAGATTATTGGCCCGACGGCATTGGCACTGCTCGGGGGTGAGTGAGGGTCGGATCAACCCTAGTTGCATTGGCTCAGAAGTATCGACAGTGGAGCGTATAGGAGTCGGAGGAGCGGAGTGAGGGGCACTGGGCACACGTGGTAGCATCCACATCGGACGAGAGGGCCCCGATGTCCGCTCAGCTCTTCGTTCTCTCAACCGTCTGTCTATCTGAATAGACTGGGGGATTAAGGCGTGAAGCGTGGCTGGTATGGCGACCCGGGGTAACTCATCCTTTAGGGGTTCAGAGAGACCCATGCGGAACTGGTGTAGCAGGGCAGCGTCGTTTCAGTTGGTATCGGAATTCCCGTGCCTGAATTCTGACGCATAGTCCTCTGCTGCCCTACGACCCTGTTGTAGAGAACATAGTGCTGCTTCTGCGGTGGCTGCTAATTGGGGGTCCTCATAGAGGAGGTCCATAGCCTGGAAGAAGGTGCTCAGGAGGTTAAGTCTTTATGTTCCAGGAGACGGTGGGCCCAAGTCTGAGGTTCGCCTGACAGCAGGGCGATAACAAAGCCCACCTTGGTGGATTCAAGGGAAAAGGTCCTGGGTAGGGATGAGCTTCGAGTTCGAGTCGAACTCATGTTCGACTCGAACATTGCCTGTTCGCCCAACAGCGAACAAATTGGGGTGTTCGCTGCAAATTTGAAAAGTCTATGGGAGAAGTGCTAATTATAAAGGCTTATATGCAAGTTATTGTCATAAAAAGTGTTTGGGGACCCGGGTCCTTCCCCAGGGGACATGTATCAATGCAAAAAAAAGTTTTAAAAACTGCCGTTTTTTCGGGAGCAGTGATTTTAATAATGCTTAAAGTGAAAAAATAAAAGTGAAATATTCGTTTAAATTTCGTACCTAGGGGGTGTGTATGATATGCATGTAAAGTGGCGCATGTTTCCCGTGCTTAGAACTGTCCCTGCAAACAATGTAATTTTTGAAGGAAAAAAAGTCATTTAAAACTCACTCGCGGCTATTAATGAATTGTCGGCTCCCAGCAATACATACAAAAGTCATTGATAAAAATAAAATAAAAAGCATGGGGGTCCCCCAGAATTCAATTACCAGGCCCTTCAGGTCTGGTATAGATATTAAGGGGAACCCCGCCACAAATTAAAAAAAAAAATGCGTGCGGTTCCCCCAAATATCCATACCAAGCCCTTCAGATCTGGCATGGATTTTAAGGGGAACTCCACCCCAAATTTAAAAAAAATGGCGTGGAGTCCCCCAAAAATCCATACCAGACCCTTATCCGAGCATGCAACCTGGCAGGCCGCAGGAAAAGAGGGGGGGACGAGAGAGCGCCCCCCCCTCCTGAACCGTACCAGGCCACATGCCCTCAACATGAGGAGGATGTCCCCATGTTGATGGGGACAAGGGCCTCATCCCCACAACCCTTGCCCGGTGGTTGTGGGGGTCTGCGGGCGGGGGGCTTATCGGAATCTGGAAGACCCCTTTAACAAAGGGGACCCCCAGATCCCGGCCCCCCCTATGTGAATTGGTAAGGGGTACATTGTACCCCTACCATTTCACGAAGAAAGTGTCAAAAAATTAAAAAAAAAAAAAAAAAAAAACACACCTTGGAAAAGTCCTTTATTAAAAGAAAAAAAAAACAAAAAAAAAAACATTCCAGCGGTGAAATCCAGTGTCCCGCGGCGATCCGATGTCCAGCGCTGTCCGTCATTGGCTAAGCCTGAGCGGACCTGATGGGAAACTTCCTCCGCAGTCTATTACATGTATAGACCCGCCCCTTCTAAAGTTCCCCATCAGGTCCGCTCAGCCAATGACTCGGTGTAAGGCTGAGGACCTGATGCGGAACATGAGAACAGGCGGGTCTATACATGTATTACACAGTGAGGGAAGTTCCCCATCAGGTCCGCCCCCTCGGTATGTCAGACCCCGCCTACGTCATTGGCCTGAGCGGACCTGATGGGAAACGGACCTGACGTAGGCGCGGTCTGACATACCGAGGGGGCGGACCTGATGGGAAACTTCCCTCACTGTGTAATACATGTATAGACCCGCCCCTTCTCATGTTCCGCATCAGGTCCTCAGCCTTACACCGAGTCATTGGCTGAGCGGACCTGATGGGGAACTTTAGAAGGGGCGGGTCTATACATGTAATAGACTGTGGAGGAAGTTCCTCATCAGGTCCGCTCAGGCTCAGCCAATGACGGACAGCGCTGGACATCAGATTGCGGCGGGACACTAGATTTCACCGCTGGAATGTTTTTTTTTTTTAATAAAGGACTTTTCCAAGGTGTGTGTGTTTTTTTTTTTTTGACACTTCCTTCGTGAAATGGTAGGGGTACAATGTACCCCTTACCAATTCACATAGGGGGGGGGCGGGATCTGGGGGCCCCCTTTGTTAAAGGGGTCTTCCAGATTCCGATAAGCCCCCCGCCCGCAGACCAACACAACCACCGGGCAAGGGTTGTGGGGATGAGACCCTTGTCCCTATCCCCATGTTGAGGGCATGTGACCTGGTACGGTTCAGGAGGGGGGGGCGATCTCTCGTCCCCCCTCTTTTCCTGCGGCCTGCCAGGTTGCGTTCTTGGATAAGGGACTGGTATGGATTTTTAGGGGGACTCCACGCCATTTTTTTTTTTAATTTGGGGTGGAGTTCCCCTTAAAATCCATGCCAGATCTGAAGGGCCTGGTATGGATATTTGGGGGAACCGCACGCATTTTTTTTTTATTTGCGTCTGGGTTCCCCTTAATATCTATACCAGACCTGAAGGGCCTGGTAATTGAATTCTGGTGGACCCCCACGCTTTTTTTTTATTTTTATCAATCACTTTTGTATGTATTGCCGGGAGCCGACAATTCATTAATAGCCGTGAGTGAGTTTTAAATGACTTTTTTTCCTTCAAAAATGACATTTTATGCAGGGACAGTTCTAAGCACGGGAAACATGCGCCACTTTACATGCATATCATACACACCCCCTAGGTACAAAATTTAAAGGAATATTTCACTTTTATTTTTTCATTTTAAGCATTATTAAAATCACTGCTCCCGTAAAAACGTAAATTTTTAAAACTTTTTTTTGCACTGATACATGTCCCCTGGGGCAGGACCCGGGTCCCCAAACACTTTTTAGGACAATAACTTGCATATAAGCCTTTATAATTAGCGCTTTAGATTTCGAACGTTCGAGACCATTGTATTTAATAGGGCTCTAAAGTTCACGCGAACATTCTGTCTGTTCTGGTGCGAACCGAACTGGGGGGTGTTCGGCTCATCCCTGGTCTTGGGTTGAAGAGCAAAGAAAAGTTCACAAGCATTGCGGAAAGCCCTATACTTGCTGCGGTCCCCAGAAAACCTCTCCAGAGTGGGAACCCTGGGTTCAGGTGGCATCATGTTGACTGATGGTGCAGGGGAGGCTCCGGAAGAGCCAGAGGCTGTGGTAGACAGGGTTTGGACCCACTCTTCCAAACGGGTGTAACCTTCCTGCAGGTTTCTGACTGCCGCGGTAAGTCCATCCAAGTGACGGCACAAGTCCTTCATGGGAGAGGCTCCCTGCTTGGGCTCGGACATGGCTGTCCGGTACTGTCACATACCTGGTAGGTAGAGCCCAACGTGCAGGGAGTGGCCTCTCGTAAGCCTCTGGCTCTAGAACCCCTGATAGAGCAGACAGGAGCTCAAGAGGACAAAGGGGCACAAGTTCCTGGCAGGTAAGCTGAGTAGAGGGCTGATGCAGCAACGGGCGGTGCACTGTAGTCTAGAGCTGGTCATCAGGAGCGGGAGGTGCACCGTAGTTCAGAACTGGTTTGCAGCAACAGGGAGGTGCACTATAGTCCAGAACTGGTTTGCAACAGCTGGGTATACGGGTATTCAAATCCAGGCCGGGTCAGTTCATCAAGCGGGCAGCAACCAGGTTAAGGGGTAATCCGAAGAGTAATCAGGACAAGCTGGGATCAAGGCAGGCAGCAATCGGGAGTAATCAGAGACGAACTGGGTCAGATAACGGGTTAGCAAGATCAGGAGTCAGATAGCAGGGGTCTCAGGAACGCTGTAGACCTGACAGCAAGGAGCAGAGTGTCTGGCGGGTTTAAATGACAAATTCTGGCGCCAAGCGCTGTCACCGCGCGCGATAGTTCCCGTGTGCCATGCGCCAAATTGTTCTTCTAAATACAGGCATTCTCCTGACACTGCTGTTGCTAGGCAGATTACGGAAACACCTTTCCTGACAGCCCCCAAGTGCATGACTTTACATTTATCAACATTAAACCTCATCTGCCACATAGTCGCCCAATTAGACAGAGCATTGAGGTTGGTTTGTAAATTGGCGACATCCTGTAAGGACGTTATTCCACTGCATAGCTTGGTGTCATCTGCAAAGACAGAAATGTTACTTTTGATCCCAGACCCAATATCATTAATAAAGATATTAAAAAGTAAAGCCCCGTACACACGATCGGTTTGACTGATGAAAACCATCCGATGGATGGTTTTCATCAGACCAACCGATCGTGTATGGTACCCATCGGTCTTTTTTCCATCGGTTGTAAAAAATAGAACTTGTTTTAAAATTTTCCGATGGATAAAAAACCGATGGGAATTTCCGATCGTCTATGGGCAAGTCCATCGGATCAAAAACCCACACATGCTCAGAATCAAGTCGACGCATGCTCGGAAGCATTAAACTTCATTTTTCTCGGCTCATCGGAGTGTTTTACGTCACCACGTTTGGAACGGTCGGTTTTTTGACTGATGGTGTGTGGGCAAGACTGATGGAAAACAGTTTCATCGGATATCCGATGGACAAATCCATCGGACGAAAATCCATAGGTTATCCGATCGTGTGTACGGGGCTTTAGGGTCCCAGCACTGAACCTTGGGGTGCACCACTGATAACCTTAGACCATTCAGAGTAAGAATCATTAACCACTACTCTCTGAATTCTGTCTTTTAGCCAGTTTTCTATCCATTTACAAACTGATATTTCCAATCCTGTAGACTTTACCTTACACATGAGCCGTGTGTGCGGAACTGTATCGAACGCCTTTGCAAAATCCAAGTATATCACGTCCACCGCCACCCCTCTGTCCAAGGTTTTACTTACCTCTTCATAAAAAGAATCAGGTTTGTCTGACAACTTCTGTATTTCATGAATCCATGCTGTCTGTTCCTTAAATATTTTTTTTCCATCAAGAACTCATCTATGTGGTCTTTTATTAATCTCTCCAGTATCTTCCCAACTATAAAAGTTAAACTAACAGGGGGCGTGTCCAGCCGCGAGCAGAGATAGACGTGCCTTGGGGGAGCTCCGCCGGGCCTGACAGTATCCACAGCCATCCTGGGTCAGCACCCTAAATCCGGCTCACTAAGTCCTCCATCCCGACTCCTGGGCCTCCCCCGAGCAGGTTCTTACCTGAATTGAGCCTCAAAGATGACCGGCCACTCTGTAATCCAGGACGCGGCCGCGCCATTCCCTGATGATCCGCCGCCATCTTGCGGCCTTGTGAGACCTCTGAATCCTCCGCGCTCGAGTGACGCGGCCGCGGGACCTACGGCAACCTTCCCCGAATCCACCTGAGGCAGCTTCCCAGTCCGGGAGAGGAGCTGGGGAGACACGAAAGCCTGCGGAAGCACCCTGCAGAGGACGACGCTCTGTGAATGGAGGTGAGCGGCGGCCATCTTGATACACCCACAGCCCCTCAGTAGCCTCCCCGTCCCTCCAGGGCAAATAATTAACCACCACGTCCTCCATCCCGATTACCGGGTTTCCCCTGAGCAGATCCCTACCTGAACTGGGACTCTAGATTGGCACTCTGTATGGCCAGGCTGCAACTCGGCCTACTGTACGGCGGCCATCTTGCTCCACCCTACTAATAGGACATTGCTGCCTGTTTCAGCTTCTCAGGACTCGCCACGCACCTAACTCTCTCAAGACACGGCCACTGATGCACACTCATATGCCACCCACTATCCACAATACTTAGTGGCACCCCCTGTCTGCGGCCTGCAGGTTGTGGATCGGATACAACACTGTGCTAGACGGCCATCTTGCTGCACCATAGTGCCCATTATTCAGACTTTTCTCATTTAACAAGTTGCCCCTGGAAGCCTAGGTGCTTTGGCCAGCCAGGCTATGGCCCCTAAACCAGATAGCTATATATACTAACTTTTGCTATGTACTGAACCTACAGCCCTGGGGGGCAACTACACAGAGTCGGGGAGGATGACAGCTTGATCTCCCTGCTCTGCGCCATCGGACCGCTCAATCTCGGCGAATAAGGCACATCCTGAACCCCTGACACCACCGCGCATGCTCCCTGAGTGACGGACATCGCCTAACATTACCTATGCACAATACTTCCCGAAACCGACAGCGCTACCGCTCCCAGCAGAAGGCCTCTCCCACCGTGGGGAAGGGGAAGGGGAGGAGCAAAATGGCGCCCGAGCCTCCGGAACCGGATGACACCACTCAGCATTCTGAGGACAGCTTGCTTCAGTTCCCCTCCAACCTGGCAAGCCCCACTGACGCTGGCTCTGATGCCATGCTCCAGAAGTTCCGCAGTATAGTGCGGGATGAAATAAACGTTGCCTCCCGTAAGCTCTCAGCAGAACTGGTGAAGGGTCTCAAGGAGATAGGCCACCGCACCAACCAACTGGAACAGCGGATGGATTTAACAACAACAGTCCTGGAGGGTCATGAGGACGAAGTTGAAAGGCTGAATGCTGAACTGTTGAGCCTACAGGATAAATTAGAGGACACTGAGAATAGGGCTCGCAGGGATAACCTCCGCATCCGTGGGCTCCCAGAGGCCATAACCGACCTGCAGGGGACGGCCACGGCTTTCTTTCAGGAGCTGGCGCCTGACGTCCCTTTGGAGCGCTTGGAATTTGATCGCATACACAGGTCCCTAGCTCTCAGGCCCACCGAGGGTCCCCCCAGAGACGTTATAATTAAATTTCACTTTTACAAGACCAAAGAGCGGCTCCTGCAGGCTGCACGGGATCTCCCGGACCTCTCTTACCAGGGTAATCCCCTCCAACTATTTGCAGACCTCTCTCCGGTCACCATAGCCAAAAGGCGGAGTCTGAAGCCTTATTTGCAGATTCTACAAGCTCGGGGCATTCGTTATAGATGGGGGTTCCCCTTCAAGCTCTCCTTCTATCACCTTGGCCGCCAGTTTCATGCCTCCTCCCTGCCTGACTTACGGCGACATTTTCAGGATCTGCAGTTTGATCTCCCTCCCTCCCAACCGGAGCCTTCTTCGGCCCAGCCACGATCATCCAGGCCACCCCACGGTTCCTCACAAATGTCTCAGCAGGGGTCCCAGGCGCTTCGATCACTGCAAGCACAGTGATTCCAGGATGTCCCTAAAGGATGACAGCACTGATTCTCATTTGTCACTCTGAGGAGCTAACCTGCCAGCACCCTGTTATTCTGAACTGTCAGCAGTATCTCACCTTGAACTATAAGTTTGAATCTAAATTTCACCTTTAGACTTCCCATTCTGTGGGCCCAATTGCAGTACATGAACATTTCTGCCTTTCAACCAAAATGATATCTGGACTGTTTTTTTTTTTTCCTGGGCCCGGTGGCCCCATTGTGTTCCCTCCTCCCCTGCTCCTGGAGGCCTTGTCATGTGGCTGACCCCTTGTCCGATGTTGCCCCAATGGAGTGATGGCGACATTGGGCCTCTGTGCTGTGGTTACGTTCGCATGGTCATTTGGCCCACCTGGATTCTTGTCCCCTGTCCCCCCCCCCTTTTTTTTTTTTTTTTCTCAGGCGAAGGCTTTTGATCTGTCGCTCGAGAGGACTATCCTTGTACTGTGCTGCACACCCCCATTAAAGTTGTGGGTGTGCCCTGCCCATCACGGTCCACGGTTTGTGGCCTTCGCAGTTTTGGCCGTAGTATGTGTATGTTATTGTCCTTGTGTTTGCGGTGGGTCGGCTTCGTGTCCTGGACTCCCTGTACTTTGGTTGGGGGCTCCGGGACGCGAGGATGACCACGGCCCACAGTAATTCGTTTAAAGTTGATATGTTACATAATTTTGATTGAGACTGCTTTAATCCTTATTTAGGTGGTGTCTATTGAACATGTTTTTTCTGCTTACCTTATGCTGATGTCGATTTGATCTCATTGTTCAGACTACTTTAAAAATATGCCGAGCGGTGTCCGACGGACCACTGCTCCCCCTTGGCTTGGAACTTGGCCCGAACAAAAGTTTTGGCCAACTTCCGACCTTTTAGTGGGATTCCAGCCCCACTACCAATTGCAACCTAGATGACTGGAATGTTTTTACTCCGAGTTTTACTCGATCTGTTTGTTTTCCTTTATCTGATTCCTTTCACTGTCTCCCTACTTGACTCTCTGGTCTTTCACCTTTTTTTTCCCTCTACAAGGTCCGCGGGGTGTGTGCTTAGGGAAATGATCTTCTGCCGATTGCTAGTCCTACTATGACGCTTAATTGGCTGTCCCTGAATGTTCAGGGTATGAATTCTCCTCAGAAAAGGGTGAAGATTTTTAAGTATCTTAGGAAGCAGCGGATTGACATCGCCTGCTTACAGGAAACCCATTTTTCGGCGTCTTCCTGCCCTAAATACTTTGATGCTCAGTTTCCCCAGGTGTTTTTGGCCACGGCTCCAACCAAGCAAAAGGGGGTGCTCATAGCTTTCCGCAAGTCGGTTTCATTTAGTTGCACTAGACAGATCGCAGACCCTGATGGCAGATATCTATTGCTACAAGGCACTATCCAAGGAAAGGAGGTTACCATCATGACTTATTATGCGCCAAACTCCAACCCAGGACCCTTCTTGACTCACGTCTGCGCCCTGCTAGCATCCCATCACAAGGGTACTCTCTTTCTTTCGGGTGATTCAAACTTAGTTTTGAATCCCTCACTGGATAAATACCCCTCGGAGCGTATCGCTCCCTCGCCTGGCGCTAAAAAATTTGCTTGCTCTTTACAATTACATGATCTGGTCGATCTTTGGAGGGAATGCCATCCTCAGGGTAAGGACTTTACACATTATTCCCACCCTCATCACTCTCACTCCAGAATTGACCATATGTTCATGCTACGATGCCACCTTCCCATGGTGGTCAGGGCCTCTATCCTGGCTGTTCCATGGTCTGATCATGACCCTGTTTTGGTGGTCTGCCACTCCGTTTTGGACAGACCCCAATTCTCACCCTGGGCGATGAATGATTCGCTCTTATCGCTTAAAGAGGTCCGGGAAGGTATTTTTAAGGCCTCAGAGGACTACTTCCGTGAAAATCAGGGGTCGGTTACGTCGCCGGTAACGCTTTGGGAGGCTTATAAGGCGGTACTCCGTGGCCACATTATTCGGGTAGCGTCGACCCGTAAGCGGAAAAGGGGTTTGAAACAAAAGGCCCTGGAGACCCGTCTGGAGGCATTATCTGCGGTTTTTAAACAATCCCCCACCTCTGGCAACCGTAAACTCTTGGAACAGATCCGTTCGGAGTTGGATCTTTGTCTCACCGAGGGGGCTGAACGCGTCTTACGTTGGTCCCGCCAGAGATGGTATACCAGGGCGAATAAACCTAATCGAATGTTAGCCAACAGACTCCGGACTTTCGCTCCTAAATTCACCCCCATCACTTTGCGCAACCGACACAATGTACTTACGGGTAATCCGTTGCGTATATTGGAGGAGTTTCGATTCCGCCTTACTAAATTGTACTCAGACCCAGAGCAGTTTAACGCCCAGGACACTGCTGATTTCCTCGGCCGTCTCCCTCTCCCGACCCTGACGGAGGCGCATGTTACTCTTATGGACCGGGATATACAAATTTCAGAGGTCCTCCAAGGTATAAAAGATCTTAAGGTGGGAAAGCGACCGGGGCCGGATGGCTTTACGGCGCTTTACTACAGGAAACTGGCAGTTATGGTAGCTCCGCATCTAACGGCAATGTATAACTCTGTTAAAAATGGATGCTCCTTTACCCCGGACCTCTTAACGGCAAACATAGTGATGATCCCTAAACCGGATCGCGATCATTCCTCCTGGGCTAATTTTAGGCCTATCTCCCTAATTAACGTTGACATGAAAATTTTGACCAAAATTCTGGCTAATCGCCTAAACTCTTTTCTTCCTCGATTAATCGGGAAGGACCAGGTCGGCTTTATACCTCAGAGACAGGCCGGTGACGCTATTCGGCGTATATTGCAACTCCAACACATAGCTCATACTCGCTCGCTAGAATCCATGCTCTTGTCTCTGGACGTAAACAAGGCCTTTGACACTTTGTCATGGCCTTACCTCATGTCTGTTCTTCGACATTATGGCTTCGGGTCTTCATTTATGCACTGGATATCTGTCTTATATGATTCCCCCCGGGCAAAAATTAAGTATTATGGATTCGAATCTCCTCTCTTTAATATCAAGAGGGGCACCCGTCAGGGTTGCCCCCTATCACCTCTTCTTTTTGTATTGGCTCTGGAACCCCTGGCAGAGGCGATTCACTCGCATCCGGATATACGAGGCATCGAATTAGCGGGTTGTCCCCATAAAATTTCCCTATTTGCCGATGATGTCCTTCTCACTTTGACCTCCCCCAGAATTTCTTTACCAAACTTGCAAACCCTTTTGGATACCTTTGCTTCCCTTTCGGGGCTCCGGGTTAATCCCTCAAAATCGAAAGCGTTGTCGGTTAACCTCTCTCCTGGCCTGATGAGGGATTTACAGTCGGCATTCTCCTTTCAGTGGGTCTCCTCGCTGCCCTATCTGGGAATCCACCTTACCCCCACGTACTCCGGATTGTACCAGGCCAACTTTCCACCATTGTTCAAGAGACTAACGGATATGCTGTTGTCTTGGTCTCATTTGCCTTTGTCTTGGTTCGGCAGAATAACGGCTGTTCGTATGTCCTATCTCCCGAAACTATTATATTTTTTCCGTGTCTTGCCTGTTCAGGTTTCTTCGCATATCCTCCGCATACATCAGCGAAGAATTATTCAATTTATATGGGGTTCGACCCGCCCTTGAATCGCCAAACAGGTCTTGTTTGCTAAGCGAGTCAATGGTGGTCTTTCGGTTCCTAATTTACGGGCCTATTACATAGCCGCTAACATAGCCCCACTTTCGTGCCTTCATGAAACCTATCAGCTCCCGCTCTGGGCTATGCTTGACCTGGTTGACATCGACCCTATTCCTATCTCCTCATTACCCTGGCTCCCACCTGTGCATCGTCCGGCGGTCATGGGGCCCTGCTTGGCCCACTCCTTGCGACTATGGGACTCGGTAAAGTACTCTGCAGGGCTGATCTCTCCTCATCTCCCACTCTTACGACTCTTACACTGCCCGCTGTTCCCTCCAGGTTGTGATAATCCCTCCCAATTTCTATGGTGGACCATGAACGGGTTCACAGATGTTCACTCACTGCTACGGCCTACCAGGATTTTGGCATTTGACGCTTTACGCTCTTCTTACGGTATTCCCTTGCGTGAGCACTATCGCTATTTACAAATTCGCCCCTTTCTTCAGAGCCTTATTAGGTTTCAATCTACCCCTTATACCTTGACCCCCTTTGAGAGCCTTTGTAGAGCCAGGCCCCATTCTCCGGGTCTAATATCACTGATATACTCGGCGGTGATATCAATAAAGAGACCCCCATTGAGGCCTTACCACCTTCAATGGGAGAAAGAGTTGGGGAGGCAGTTGGACCCTGAGGACTGGCAGACGATGACACTAACTCTGTCCAAATGCTCACGTAATGTGTCAATTTCGGAAAATGCCTATAAAGTATTGTATAGGTGGTACTACACACCGGCAAGATTAGCTCGCTTTATCCCAAATTATTCTCCACTTTGTTATAGGGGGTGTTCCCAGGAAGGCACCATGGCACATATTTGGTGGTCATGCCCGTGGGCGTGCAGACTGTGGATTAGGGTATATACTCTCCTCCGCAACCTTTTTCAGATTAATATCAAAAGAGACCCTTATGTAGCTCTCCTTGGTAAGCCCATCGTGGAACTACTGCGTCCAGAACGGCAACTAGCCCAACATCTTTTTACTGCAACTAGATTGACAATTGTGAGAGCATGGAAAACCCCTACACTAAGCTTTGAGGCAGTCAAGAACCGCCTGAACGATATCATGGTCAACGAGAAACTAACAGCTATTCTTTCTGATACGCATGACAAGTTTCTCAGAGTCTGGCAACCTTGGATCACATATTACCACCCTTCTAGATTCGACGCCGCATTGCTGTCACTATAGGACCCCTCTTGCGCGCACCCCGTGGACCTCCTACTTCCCTCTTCTCTTTCTCCCTCTTCTCCTTCTCCTCTTCTTCTTGTCCTGCCTCCTTTTTTTCTTTTTTCTCTTTTCTCTTTCCCCCTCTTTCTCTCTCTTTCTCCAATTTTTTTATTTTTTTCTTCTTAGGCTCTTACTTGAGGTTTAACCGTTCTATCTTTTCTAGAGGATGCCAACTTTCAGGTTTTATTGTTGTGTATTATACACCCATTCTACAGGTTTACAGCCATCCGGGCATGGCCCAGGTTCTGGACCATCGGGTCCTGAGGACTTTTTCATTTATTTTTTATTTTTATCTTGAATATAACATAAGATCACGGCTCATGCTTCCTTCCTGTTGGTGAGGGCTTTCGAGTCCAGATCTACTTTGTATACTGAATGCTATAACACTCTATTGCAAACCTGTACTGTTGATTTAAATGACAATAAACTTTTTTTTTGTAAAAAAAAAAAAAAGTTAAACTAACAGGTCTATAGTTACTTGTTAAAGACTTTGTTCCCTTTTTAAATATAGGCACCACATGTGGTACTATTCCTGTCATTAATGAGACCCTAAAAATTAGATACAATGGCTTTGAAATTACAGAGCTCAATTCTTTTAGGATCCGTGGGTGTATGCCATCTGGTCCAGGTGCTTTATCCACCTTTATTCTGTCTAAATATTTCTGGACCATATCACTTTTGAGCCATTGTGGATTTGGGGCTCTGTCACTACCACCCCCATTATGGACATGATCTCCCCCATGCTCCTTTGTATACACAGAGCTGAAGAAAGTATTTAATAAATTAGCCTTCTCCTTGTCCCCAGTCACCCACTCTAGATTATTTTGTAAAGGGCCTACATGCTCAGACCTGACCTTTTTACTATTAATATATTTGAAGAATTTTTTGTCCTACTATCTTTTGCAATCTGTCGTTCGTTTTGAATTTTTGCATCCTTGATTTTCTTTTTTACATATCCTGTTATATTCTTTGTAACATTTAAACGACACTAGTGTTCCTTCATTTTTATATTTCTTAAAAGCTCTTTTCTTATTGTTTATAGCTTTTTTAACTTTAACCGTGAGCCACAGCCACAACTGTCCAGAGTTATTCTATATGTCCCGCGGTGATCCGATGTCCAGCGATGCTGCAGTCTCAAGTCTCCACTCCACACGAAACCCCCATGACGTAAGAGGGGGGCGGGGTCACCCGTCACATCATAGAGTAAGCCCCGGCTTTCCCCGCTTGCCGGGGAATACCCTATGACGTCGGCAGGTGACCACGCCCCGTGATGTCACATCATTGCGTATTCCCCGCTTGCCGGGGAAAGCTGAGGCTTACCCTATGACGGGTGACCCCACCCCCTCTTACGTCATGGGGGTTTCGTGTGAAGTGAAGACTGAGACTGCAGCATTGCTGGACATCAGATCACCGCGGGACATAGAGAATCTGTCAATTTTTTACACTTTCTTTGTGAAATGGTAGGGGTACAATGTACACTGTTACCAATTCACATAGGGGGGGGCAAAATCTGGGGGTCCCCTTTGTTAAAGGGTGCTTCCAGATTCAGATAAGCCCCCCTCCCGCAGACCCCCACAACCACCGGGCAAGGGTTGTGGGGATGAGGCCCTTGTCCCCATCAACATGGGGACATCCCCCCCACTCTCTCGTTCCCCCCTCTTTTCCTGCAGCCTGCCAGGATCTGGAATTTTGGGGGGAGCCCATGCCATTTTTTTTGGTGCAGGGTTCCCCTTAAAATCCATACCAAACCTGAAGGGTCTGGTATGGATTTTTTGGGGGGACCCCACGCCATTTAAAAAAAAAAATTGGTGCGGGGTTCCCCTAATATCCATACCAGACCTGAAGGGCCTGATATGGAATTTGGGGGGAACCCCCACGCTTTTTTTTTTTTTGGTTTGGGGTTCCCCTTAATATTCATATCAGACCCAAAGGGCCTGGTAATAGACTGTGGGGGGGGGGGGCCCTGCCGTTTTTTCCAATCTGTATTGCCGGGGACCCGACAATTCATAATAATAATAAGTGGTTTTAAATGACTTTTTTCCTTCAGAAATTACTTTTTGTGCAGGGACAATTCTAAACACAGGAAACATGTGCAATTTTACAGACATACTTTAGACACCCCCCAGGTACGAAATTTAAAGGAATATTTCACTTTTATTGTTTCACTTTAAGCATGCTCCCGAAAAAACTGCAGCTTTTAATACTTTATTTTGCATTGATACATGTCCCCTGAGGCAGGACCCGGGTCCCCAAACACTTTTTATGACAATAACTTGCATATTAACCTTTATAATGAGCACTTTTGATTTTTCATGTTCGTGTCCCATAGACTTTAACGGTGTTCGCGTGTTCGAACAATTTTTTTGGCTGTTCGCACCCGGGGGGTGTTCGGCTCATCCCTAATCCCCACATTCCTTATGAATCTTGGACATCAGTCCTTCCCATTCTGTACCTGTATAGTTCGTCATACTGTCCCAAATAATGGTCGATATCAGTTGAAAACTAAAAAAAATGAAATAATTGTTCCTTTCTCACCTTGAGTATGGTGAGGGATTAACCTTTGTTCAAGAAAAAGGTGTGGCGTATTATCCGCTGTGACAGGGGTCACTTGGGGCACAGGGTGAATGAGAACCCCACCATGATCTGTGATAGCCATATTCAATACTGTATATACAGGATAGATATGGTGGGTATATTGGGTGTTGGCTGTTGTGTAATATTTGCTGTGATGGGGTGTGATTGCATTCTATTGTCTATTGTGACTTGTGGTAATTAAGTCTGCTACTGTGGTGATGTGGATTGGAGCTTGGAAGACCGTCTGGCTGCCTATTATGGGATGTTTAAGTGTCTTTCTGTGAGGAGGGGGGGAATCACCCCCCCTGCTAAGACTGTTTACTGAAAGAGAAGTTTGAACACACCTGACCTGTATGACCATTGTCATTGGACAGTTTAACCCGCCCTGTTCCCCAAGGATGGGAGGGAAGGGTTTTGAAGAGAAATGTGTTACCATGTGCTTGTAATAAAGTCATTCCCTGTTTTGGAACTTCAACAGAGTGTTTGTCTTGTATCTGGGGGAGAATTATTCCTAGGAGTCTGGGTCGCCTGAATGTGGAGTGTCGCCAGTGGATGTGTGTTCGGAGAGGGAATATCGTAAACGGCGTTAACCCCTTTCATACTTGGACAGCCGTTACATTGGTTGGCAGCGGTGGGATTTTCCCTCCAGTTACTGGGATACTCCAAACCACCACAGTGAATGACCAGCTATGCAGCCTGCAGGAAAGCCACGCTGAAAGACTTACTTGAGAGCCGTGGAGGGACCGGTGGGACAAAGAACAAGGCCACCTTGATCAGGGAGCTAGCCGAGATGGATCAGAGGGATGGTGATGCAGGACCCCTGTCAGTTGAAGATTTGTTTCAGCAATGAGTTCGACAGCGGTTGGCATTATATGGTGCTAACCCATCAGAGACCGCCATACAGGAAGCCATTAAAGACATCCAGCTGCAGGATGAGCGACAAGAGAGAGAACGAGAGCGACAAGAGAAAGAACTAGAGCGACAAGAGAGAGAACGAGAGCGACAAGAGAGAGAACTAGAGCGGCAACATGAGCAGAGAATGGCGGAAATACGGCAATTGGAGACAACACCTAAAGATGCAGCGCCTGTCCGTAAGTTGCCCTTTCGGGCGTTCAAACTGTTTAAGGAAGGAGAGGAGGAAATTGAAGCGTTCCTGCAGGACTTTGAGAGACTATGCCAGATACATGAAGTACTGCCCCAAGATTGGGTCGCCGTACTGGCAAGTAATTTAACTGGCAGAGCAGCGGATGCGTATTGGGCCCTGGAGGATGAGGACGCTAAAGACTATGACCGGGTAAAAGAAGCTCTGCTAGCCCGATTTGCCATTACACCCGAAGCCAGCCGGAGTAAGTTTCGAGAATCCCGGAAACAAACCCACATAACATACGTGGAGTGGGCACATCGTCTGCAGCGAAACCTTAAGGGCTGGTTCCAGGGAAGCCGCGCTTCTACCATAGAGGAAATCACCCAGCTAGTACTCTTAGAACAGTTCTTTAACCACACCCCCCCAATACTACGGGATTGGGTGCGAGATAAGCAACCACGGACTGTACAGCAAGCGGCCACTTTGGCCGATGAATATCTGGACTCTCGAAGGTCAGGCGGAAGCGAGCGCTATCCACTATCTCGGCCCAGTTTATCAGCCTCTAACCCAACTTCAGCACCAACCCCATTGGCTATTTATCCGCAGCAGCCCAGGTTCAACTCCCAGGATTACGCACAACCCATCAGGTGTTTCGGATGTAAACAGCTAGGGCACAAAAAGCCAGACTGTCCGTTGAATCCAGCCATCCAGTCCCAGTCATGGAGACAGCCAGCAAGGGGGAGCCCCCGCACACCCATGCCTGTGGCCCACTGCATTGAGGAGGAAGAACATTGGGGCGTCCTGCACGAGGCTGATCCAATACAAGCAGCTAACCGGGACAACCGGCAGCAACACAGGCAGACTGTCTGGGTCAATGGAAAGGTAGCCAATGGCCTACGTGATTCTGGTGCCACCATGACCCTACTACAGAAGAACCTCATTCCAGAGAGCCAACACACCGGAGACACTGTAGCCGTAAGAGTAGCGGGAGGTACCATCTTCCGGCTACCCGTTGCCCGGGTTCACCTGGATTGGGGGGTTGGTTTGGGACACGTGAATGTGGGGGTGATGAAGGATTTGCCAGCGGATGTACTACTGGGGAATGATTTGGCCCCCCTCGTTTCTGCTTACGCCCCGATGGGCCCGCTGAAGCCAACCCAGTGACTACCTGTGCCCAGACCCATGCTGCTGGAACCGGCCTGATTGCGGCTGAGAACGGGGTAAGATTATCTTCCCCGACATGTACCTTAGATCAGGCACAATATCACAGTCTAAAATTGGAATGTGACAAGTTGGCCAGTGAGAAATCAGAGATGCAACGACACTACGTCATGTATTATGAGATATCCCATGGCTTGAACATTGAAATGCACAAACAGGCTGAAATTGTCAAAAAGGTTAAATGGGATTTGCGCCCAGGTTTTGCCTTATCTTTCCCAAGAGCACCAGCAACAAGTTTTGGGAGCCATTGAGAGAGCAAAGCAAGTGACTGTTCCAGAACTGAATTCCATTATTCGTCCTGCAACCTTACGTTTTCACCATCAGCTACTGACCCGGTAAGCAAAATGGCAATGCTGATGGGTTGTCTAGGCACTAGAGGAATGGAACTACGGACTAACTTTGGAATCAACCCGTCTGGGGTCTCCTCCTGTGTTAGTCTCCTGCCGAAAGGGGAGATGTGTGACAGGGGTCACTTGGGGCACAGGGTGAATGAGAACCCCACCATGATCTGTGATAGCCATATTCAATACTGTATATACAGGATAGATATGGTGGGTATATTGGGTGTTGGCTGTTGTGTAATATTTGCTGTGATGGGGTGTGATTGCATTCTATTGTCTATTGTGGCTTGTGGTAATTAAGTCTGCTACTGTGGTGATGTGGATTGGAGCTTAGTAGACTGTCTGGCTGCCTATTATGGGATGTTTAAGTGTCTTTCTGTGAGGAGGGGGGGGAATCACCCCCCCTGCTAAGACTGTTTACTGAAAGAGAAGTTTGAACACACCTGACCTGTATGACCATTGTCATTGGACAGTTTAACCCGCCCTGTTCCCCAAGGATGGGAGGGAAGGGTTTTGAAGAGAAATGTGTTACCATGTGCTTGTAATAAAGTAATTCCCTGTTTTGGAACTTCAACAGAGTGTTTGTCTTGTATCTGGGGGGGAATTATTCCTATGATTCTGGGTCGCCTGAATGTGGAGTGTCGCCAGTGGATGTGTGTTCGGAGAGGGAATATCGTAAACGGCGTTAACCCCTTTCATACTTGGGCAGCCGTTACATCCGCCTATTACAATATATGTAAAAAAGAGGGCCGAGGGGGGTACCACATCCAAATAAACTGTAATTTAGAGAGATGGGACTCTGAGGGTGGACTTTAGAGGTACCAGAAAAGGAATCACCGTAATTAGAAAAAATATATAATTTTAATAAACATAATTGTAAATTTTAACAATAAACATTAAAAACACAGAGATTGGACTCTCCATGAGAGACATACAATATATACAAATCCCTAATATTGTTTAGACAAATATAAAGTCTACGTTTCGCTTTTCGCTTCTTCAGGACTTATTTGTCCAATAAAAGGATTCTGTGTAAGAAAAAAGAAATAATCGCTGACCATGAACAATGGAAAGGTTTCGCTGTAAGAGATTTCATGGCATTGAAGGATCTTATGGATCTGTTAGATGAGAATTAGGGATGAGCCGAACACCCCCCGGTTCAGTTCGCATCCAGAACATGCGAACGGACCGAAAGTTCGCGTGAACTTTCGAACACCATTAAAGTCTATGGGTCTCGAACGTGAGAAATCAAAAGTGCGAATTTTAAAGGCTAATATGCAAGTTATTGTCCTAAAAAGGGTTTGGGGACCCGGGTCCTGCCCCAGGGGACATGTATCAATGGCAAAAAAAGTTTTAAAAACTGTCTTTTTTTGGGAGCAGTGATTTTAATGATGCTTAAAGTGAAAAAAAAAAGTAAAATATTCCTTTAAATATCGTACCTGGGGGTGTCTATAGTATGCCTGTGAAGTGGCACATGTTTCCCGTGTTTAGAACAGTCCCTGCACAAAATGACATTTCTAAAGGAATGAAAGTCATTTAAAACTGCTTGCAGCTTTAATGTAATGTTGGGTCCCGGCAATATAGATGAAAATTATTGAGAAAAACGGCATGGGTACTCCCTCTCCCCCCCAGCCCATTACCAGGCCCTTTGGGTCTTGTATGGATATTAAGGGGAACCCTGCTCCCAAATTAAAAAAATAAATGGTGTGGGGCCCCCAGGCCCTATATACTCTTCTTAACAGCAGTATACAGTCGGTCCCAAGAAAGACAGGGACTGTAGGTTTGTTCTTAAGTTGAATTTGTTTGTAATTTGGAACAGGTACATTTTGTAAGTGTAGCTCCAGCCCAAAAATCTATTTTTAAGCTTTTTGGATATCCTAGGGAAGGGCTATCATCACCCCTGTAACATTTGTTTTGCTGTCTGTGCCCCTGTTCAGAAGATTTCACCTCAATTTCTGGCCCAATGACAATTGGATTTAGAAAATTTGGGTTTTTTAGGGAAACAAGGATTGGTGATAAAGCATCAGTGGAGACCAGGGATGAGCCGAACACCCCCCTGTTCGGTTCGCACCAGAACCTGCGAACAGACAGAATGTTCGCGTGAACTTTAGAACCCTATTAAATACAATGGACTCGAACGTTCGAAATCTAAAGTGCTAATTATAAAGGCTAATATGCAATTTATTGTCCTAAAAAGTGTTTGGGGACCCGGGTCCTGCCCCAGGAGCGGTGATTTTAATAATGCTTAAAATGAAAAAATAAAAGTGAAATTTTCCTTAAAATTTCGTACCTGGGGGGTGTGTATGATATGCATGTAAAGTGGCGCATGTTTCCCGTGTTTAGAACTGTCTCTGCACAAAATGTCATTGACATATTGGTAATTGAATTTGGGGGAACCCCCACGCTTTTTATTTTTTTTATCAATGACTTTTCTATGTATTGATAAAAGCCGACAATTCATTAATAGCCGCGAGTGAGTTTTAAATGACTTTTTTTCCTTCAAAAATTACACTTTGTGCAGAGACAGTTCTAAGCACGGGAAACATGCGCCACTTTACATGCATATCATACACACCCCCTAGGTACTAAATTTAAAGGAATATTTCACTTTTATTGTTTCACTTTAAGCATTATTAAAATCACTGCTCCTAAAAAAAAGGCAGTTTTTAAAACTTTTTTTTGCATTGATACATGTCCCCTGGGGCAGGACCCGGGTCCCCAAACACTTTTTAGGACAATAACTTGCATATAAGCCTTTATAATTAGCACTTTAGATTTCTTCCATAGACTTTTCGAATTTGCCGTGAACACCTCAAATTGTTCGTTGTTCGGCGAACGGGCGAACAGGCAATGTTCGAGTCGAACATGAGTTCGACTCGAACTCGAAGCTCATCCCTAGTGGAGACACTTTTTTCCCATATTAACTCTTACTGGAGAGAATTTCCCTTCCCAGGGGTAGATTTCCTCTCACTTCCTGTTGTCTACCTCCGTTTGTAAGTAGGAGTCGCTTGTAAGTCAGATGTTTGAAAGTAGGAGTCGTTTGTAAGTCAGATGTTTGAAAGTAGGGGCCTGCCCTATATACTCTGCAGAAATTTGGGCCTTAGGTGTTGGTGTTGCCACAACACTGTAAGCCCTCACAGTTACTCTTGGTGGGCGCAGGAACGGGCCCTGCTGTGAAATATTAGACCAAGAATTGTAATTACATGCCCCTGTTGAACAGGGGCAGAAAAATTGGGACTTAGGCTCTGGTGCTGGTGACACAACACTGCAATCCCTCACAGATACTCTAGTTGGAGCGCAGGAATGAGCCCTGCTGCAAAGTATTACAGCAAAAATTTTAATTACACGCCCCTGTTAAACAGGGGCAGAAAAATTGGGCCTTAGGCACTGGTGCTGGTGCCACAACACTGCAACCCCTCACAGACACTCTAGTTGGAGCGCAGGAATGAGCCCTGCTGCAAAGTATTACAGCAAAAATTGTAATTACACGCCCCTGTTAAACAGGGGCAGAAAAATTGGTCCTTCGCCACTGGTGGCGGTGCCCAGAACCAAAAATGTTCTTACAAGCTATCAACATGAACATTGAGGCGGAAAAGGATAGTCACTCAGCATAACAGGATAGTCACTCAGCATCAGCATAGGCAGTCTTGAAGGGATCTCACATTCAAAAAAAAATGATTCGGTTACATCTAAGCATCAGGTGCTTGGTAGCTGGTGATGCAAGAATGATTCATTTTTATGAAGGTTAGCCGATCGACCGAGTCGGTGGACAGGCGCACCCTGTGATCGGTTTCAAAGCCACCAGAAGCACTGAATGTGCATTCCGAAAGAATGCTGGATGCAGGACAGGCCAGTAGCTCAATTGCATACTGTGCCAGCTCTGGCCAGTGATCCATCCTCAAGACCCAGTAACCCAGAGGATTTCCGGTGGGAAAGGTGTCCAAGTCTGATCTTGCCCCTAGGTATTCCTGCACCATGTAAATCAGACGCTGGCGATGGTTGCTGGAACCGATCATACCTTGGGGCTGCGGACTGAAAATTTGTCTGAACTCATCGGTCAGACGGTCACCTTCTCCACCGCTCCTTCTGTGACTGACCGAAGCCTCAGCAACACGTTGTCCAGGACCAGGAGTTTGTAAACTCCCAGGCTCTGGAAACGCATTAAACAAACCTTTCTGCAAGACCTTTCGAAGATGTTTCATCCTCTGCTCCCTCTGCGACGGCTGGATAAGGTCCACAACCTTACCCTTGTTACATGGATCAAGGAGGGTTGCCAGCCAGTAATGATCCTTCTCCTTGATACCCCGAATCCAAGGATCCTTTCGCAGGTTTTGCAGGATCAGGGAGGCCATGCAGCATAGCTTTTCTGAGGCATTCGGTCCGGAGTCTTCTGGGTCACTAAGGACGACATGATCCGCAGCCACCTCCTCCCAGCCACGTACAAGTCCATGGGTTTCTGGGGACTGTAAATGATCCCTTGAAGACTGCTGCTGATGCTGAGTACTAGGCTCCACATCCATGCTGAAACAATCCTCCTCCTCCTCCTCTTTCTGTGTGATCGGCAGGCCCGCAGGAACACTGTCTGGATAAAGGGGGCCTTGAGAGGTAAGAAAGTCCTCCTCTTCCTCCCTCTATTCTGCCTCAAGTGCCCTGTCCATTATTCCACGCAACGTGTGCTCCAACAGGTAGACAAGAGGGACAGTATCACTGATGCATGCACTGTCACTGCTCACCATCCTCGTGGCCTCCTCAAATGGTGACAGGACATGCATCCCTGATCATGACCCACTGGCGTGGTGAAAAAAAGCCTAGCTCCCCTGACCCTGTCCTGGTGTCATAGTCGCACAGGTACTCATTGATGGCCCTCTGCTGCGTGTGCAGCCGCTGCAGCATGGCCAAAGTTGAGTTCCATCTGGTGGGCATGTCACAGATTAGGCGGGTCTCGGGCAGGTTAAATTCCTTTTGGAGGTCAGCCAGCCGAGCACTGGCATTATATGACCGGCGGAAATGCACAAAGAGTTTCCTGGCCTGCCTCAAGAGATCCTGTAAGCCCGGGTACCTGCCCAAGAACCGCTGCACCACCAAGTTAAGGACGTGAGCCAAACAGGGCACATGGGTCAGGTGTCCCTGTCAGAGGGTGGAGAGGAGGTTGGTGCCATTGTCGCAAACCACCATACCTGGCTGAAGCTGGTGTGACATCAACCACCTCTGAGCCTGCCCCTGCAGAGCTGACAGAATCTCTGCCCAAGTGTGGCTTCTGTCCCCCAAGCACACCAGCACAAGCACCGAATATCATCTTTTTGCCTGCATGCTTGCGTAGCCCCTTGAACTCCTACGGAGCACCGCTGGTTCCGAGGACAAATCAGCAGAGGAAGAGGCCATGGAGGAAGAAGAAGAGGAGGGGTGGAGGAGAGAGGTGTGACAGAACCACCACTAGTAGCACTTTGGAGGCGTGGTGGCGGAACAACCTCCAACACTACTGCACCCTGTCCTGCATCCTTCCCAGCTGCCTGCAGAGTCACCCAGTGCACCGTGAAAGATAGGTAATGTCCCTGTCCATGCCTGCTGGACCATGAGTCAGCGGTAATATGCACCTTACCGCTGACCGCCTTGTCCAGCGAGGCCAAGACATTGCTTTCCACATGCCGGTAGAGAGCCGGAATCGCCTTCCGTGAAAAAAAGTGGCGTTTGGGAACCTGCCACATTCAACAAACTCACGAAAGGGGGCAGAGTCTACCAGCTGAAAAGGCAGCAGTTGGAGTGCTAGCAATTTAGCCAAGCTAGCATTCAACCGCTGGGCATGTGGATGGCTGGGAGCGAATTTCTTTCGCCGGTGTAGCAATTGGGGTAGGGAAATTTGCCTGCTACAATCAGACGTTGGTGTACCGATAGCAGATTGCCCGCAAGTACTTGGCAGTGACACACCTAATTCTACACCTTCATTCCTCCCAGTGCAGGTTTCTGAGAGGACTGAAGATATAGTGGGGTTGGAGATCCCAGCTGATGAGGAGCAAGGAGAGGTCCGCTTTGTTCTTTTATGTACGCTTGCCAACGGACTGCATGGCAGGTCGACATATGTCTGGTCAAGCTTGTGGTGCCCAATCGGCTGGTGTTTTGGCCACGCTTGATACGCTTCAGACATATGTTGCAAATAGCAATGGTGTAATCTGCTGCACACGTCAGAAAAAAGGCCCACACCAAAGAACTTTTGGAAAAACGCGCAGAGTCAGCAGCTCTGCACACGCGGAGCTCTGTGGTGTGATGCAGTCAGTTGGCTGCCCTTAAGCTGGCCCCTGGAGGGCATCCTGCCTCGTTGGAGATGTACCTCCTCCTCCTCCTCCTCTCTCCTATCAGGCACCCACGTAGAGTCAGTGACCTCATCATCCCCTCCCTCCTCGTCACTGGAGCAAACCTGGCAGTATGCTGCAGCTGGGGGAACATGACTGCCAGTTTGTTGTCCTTCTTGGGCACCCCCTCTCTCTGGGCTCACGTTACGAGGATGAGGACGGCTTGGTCATCCACTCTCCCAACTCTTCTGCATGTTGCAGCTCAACGCGGCCAGCTGCCGAAAAAACGACAAGCGTGCCCCACGGCCACATGCTGAGAATGCACCGTGTCCATGACCAGCACTGTTGCCTCTAGACACAAAGCCTGCTTGCCCTCTTTTAGTGGTCTGTGAGTGTCTGCCTCTCCTTCTTGGCCTTCCAGACATACTGTAATTTATGTATTTCAATAGGTACACAAGGAATGATCTGCAGTGAGATGTAGCTGCACAAAGCTGGGATGTATATATGTACTGAATATACTGCAGCTACCTGAATCAACTGCCTGCCTGTAGTATTATTAGGAAGAGAATAATAGGAAAACTCTGCAGTGAGGTTGAGTTGCACACTGTGCCTAGGAACCAAGATACAGTACACTGACTGACTATACTGCAGCTGCCTGAATCAACTGCCTGCCTGTAGTATTATTAGGAAGAGAATAACAGGAACACTCTGCAGTGAGGTTTAGTTGCACACTGTGCCTAGGAATCAGGATACAGTACACTGACTGAATATACTGCAGCTACTGTACCTGAATCAACTGTCTGCCTGTAGTATTATTAGGAAGAGAACAACAGGAATGGTCTGCAGTGAGGTTTAGCTGCACACTGTGCCCAGGATACAGAACACTGACTGAATTACTGCAGCTACCTGAATCAACTGCCTGCCTGTAGTAATATTAGGAAGAGAATAACAGGAACACTCTGCAGTGAGGTTTAGTTGCACACTGTGCCCAGGATACAGTACACTGACTGAATATACTGCAGCTACCTGAATCAACTGCCTGCCTGTAGTATTATTAGGAAGAGAACAACAGGAATGGTCTGCAGTGAGGTTTTGCTGCACACTGTGCCCAGGATACAGTACACTGACTGAATATACTGCAGCTACCTGAATCAACTGCCTGCCTGTAGTATTATTAGGAATAGGGATGAGCTTCGTGTTCGCTTTGTGTTCGCGTCGAACATCGGGTGTTCGATCGTTCGACGAAGAACGAACGTTATGGTCCGTTCGCGCCAAATTTGTGTTGCGCGACACGGCCCATAATTCACTGCGGCATCGCAGTGCATTGCTGGCTGACGATTGGCCAAGCATGCACTATGACCCACATGCTTTGGCCAATCACAGCGCAGAAAAAACGGAGAGCCATAATTGGCCAAAGCCAGGGTGGCTTTGGCCAATTATGGCTCAGGGGGTTTAGTACACGCCCCACACTATATAGCCCACCTGGAAGTCGGCCTTGTGTAGTGTGTTGGCATTTGTGAAAGAGGCAGTTTCAGAGAGATAGACAGTGTCATTTATATTGAGTTAGATAGAGCAGGCAGGCGAGTCAGTTAGCTGCTGTTACAGTGTGTAGAGGATATATATGCATCCTAGGTGTTGTATATATATTTATACACTGTATTGAGTTTAGCTAGATCCGTTCCTGTTAGTCTCTTTACTGTGACAGGCAGGCAGGTGATTGTGCTAGCTGCAGACAGTCAGTGTTTCACTTAGTGTACTACTGTGTGCTTAGCATAGCATTCACCTAAAGCTCACCTGGATACAGTTATTCTCTATACTGTGACAGGCAGGCCGGTGATTGTGCTAGCTGCAGACAGTCAGTGTTTCACTTAGTGTACTACTGTGTGCTTTGCATAGCATTCACCTAAAGCTCACCTGGATACAGTTATTCTCTATACTGTGACTGGCAGGCCGGTGATTGTGCTAGCTGCAGACAGTCAGTGTTTCACTTAGTGTACTATTGTGCGCTTTGCATAGCATCCACCTAAAGCTCACCTGGATACAGTTATTCTCTATACTGTGACATGCAGGCCGGTGATTGTGCTAGCTGCAGACAGTCAGTGTTTCACTTAGTGTACTACTGTGTGCTTTGCATAGCATTCACCTAAAGCTCACCTGGATACAGTTATTCTCTATACTGTGACAGGCAGACCGGTGATTGTGCTAGCTGCAGACAGTCAGTGTTTCACTTAGTGTACTACTGTGTGCTTAGCATAGCATTCACCTAAAGCTCACCTGGATACAGTTATTCTCTATACTGTGACAGGCAGGCCGGTGATTGTGCTAGCTGCAGACAGTCGGTGTTCCAGTTAGTGTACTACTGTGTGCTTTGCATAGCGATCACCTAAAGCTCACCTGAATACAGTTATTCTCTATACTGTGACAGGCAGGCCGGTGATTGTGCTAGCTGCAGACAGTCAGTGTTTCACTTAGTGTACTACTGTGTGCTTTGCATGGCATTCATCTAAAGCCTAAATTTTTGATGCAATACTTTGCAACAGGGCTCATTGCTGCGCTCAGTATCTGTGAGGCACCAGCACTAGTGCCTAAGGCCCAATTTTTCAGCCCCTGTTCAACAGGGGCATGCAATTACAATTCTTGATCTAATAATTCACAGCAGGGCCCATTCCTGCACCCACCAAGAGTAACTGTGAGGGCTTACAGTGTTGTGGCACCAGCACCACCACCAAATGCCCGATTTTTCCTACCACTGTTCAACAGTGGCATGTAAATACAATTCCTGATATAATAGTTGACAGCAGGGCATTCCAGCGCCCACCAAGAGTAACTGTGAGGACTTACAGTGTTGTGGCAACACCAACACCTAAGGGACAAATTTCTGCAGAGTATATATGGCAGGCCCCTACTTTCAAACATCCAACTTACAAACGACTCCTACTTGCAAACGGAAGAAGACAACAGGAAGTAAGAGGAAATCTACCCCTAGGAAGGTAAATTCTCTCCTGTAAGAGTTAATATGTGAAAAAGGTGTCTCCTCTCCACTGATGCTTTATCACCAATCCTTGTTTCAATAAAAACCCCAAATTTTCCAAAAACATTTGTCATTGGGATGGAAAGTGGGGTGAAATGTTCTGAACAGGTGCACAGACTGCAAAACAAATGTTACCGGGGTGATAACCCTTCCCTAAGTTCTCCAAAAAGCTTAAAAATAGATTTTTTGGCTAGAGCTACACTTAAAAAATGTACCTGTTCCAAATTACAAACAGATTGTACTTAAGAACAAACCTACAGTCCGTGTCTTTTTTGCACCGCCTGTATACTGCTGTTCAGAGTATATAGGGCCTTTTTTTATTTTGGGTGCGGGGTTCCCCTTAATATCCATACAAGACCCAAAGGGGCTGGTAATGGGCTGGGGTAGGGTTGGGGGGGGGGGGGATGATGGGGTAGCCATGACATTTTTCTCAATGATTTTTATCCATATTGCCGGGACCAGACATTACATTAAAACTGCAAGCAGTTTTAAATGGCTTTTTTTCCTTTAGAAATGTCATTTTGTGCAGGGACAGTTCTAAACACGGGAAACACGTGCCACTTCACAGGCATACTTCAGACACCCCTCAGGTACGATATTTAAAGGAATTTTTCACATTTTTTTTCACTTTATGCATCATTAACCACTTGACCACTGGGCACTTAAACCCCCTTAATAACCACACCAATTTTCAGCTTTCGGTGCTCTCACATTTTGAATGACAATTGCTCAGTCATACAACACTGTACCCATATGAAATTTTTGTCCTTTTTTTCACATAAATAGAGCTTTCTTTTGGTGGTATTTAATCACTGTTGGGTTTTTTATTTTTTGCGCTATAAGAGAAAAAAGACTGAAAATTCTGTAAAAAAATTATTTTTTTTTCGTTTCTGTTATAGAATTTAGCAAATTTGTATTTTTTCTTCACAAATTTTGTCCAAAATTTATACTGCTACATATCTTTGGTAAAAATAAGTACAAATTGGTGCATATTATTTGGTCTTTGTGAAAGTTATAGAGTCCACAAACTATGGTGCCAATATCTGAAAATTGATCACACCTGAAGTACTGACGGCCTATCTCATTTCTTGAGACCCTAGCATGCCAGAAAAGTACAAATACCCCCCAAATGACCCCTTTTTGGAAAGAAGACATTCCAAGGTATTTAGAAAGAGGCATGATGAGTTTTTTGAAGTTGTCATTTTCCCACAATTCTTTCCAAATCAAGATTTTTTTTTTCTTTTTTTCTTTTTTTCACAAAATTGTCATATTAGCAGGTTATTTCTCACACACAGCATATGCATACCACAAATTACACCACAAAACACATTCTACTATTACTCCCGAGTATGGCGATACCACATGTGTGAGACTTTTACACAGCCTGGCCACATACAGAGGCCCAACATGCAGGGAGCACTATCAGGCGTTCTGGAGCACCCAGGCCAATTCTGACATTTCTCTCCTAGATGTAAAAATCATCATTTGTTTGCTAGAAAATTACATAGAACTCCAAAACATTATATATGTTTTTTTAGCAAAGACCTTATAATGGTGGTCATTGCAACTTTTTATCTCGCACGGTATTTGCGCAGCAATTTTTTTAACGCGTTTTTTACGGAAAAAACAGTAAAGTTTAGCCCAATGTTTTTGCATAATGTAAAAGATGAAGTTACGCCGAGTAAATAGATACCTAACATGTCACCCTTAAAAATTGCACACGCTCGTGGAATGGCGCCAAACTTCGCTACTTAAAAATCCCCATAGGCGACGCTTTAAATATTTTTACTGGTTACATGTTTTGAGTTACAGAGGAGGTCTAGGGCCAAAATTATTTCTCTCGCTCTAATGTTCACAGAGATACCTCACATGTGTGGTTTGAAAACTGTTTTCATATGTGGGCGGGACTTATACATGCGTTCGCTTCTGTATGCGAACTCACGGGGACTGGGGTGATTTAAAAAAAATATATTTTTTTATTGTTCATTTTACTTCATTTATTTTAGTTTGACATGTTTTTCCACCCTCCAACTTTTTTTTGATCACTTTTATACCTATTACAAAGAACGTAAACATCCCTTGTATTAGGAATATGGCATGACAGGTCCTCTTTACAGTGAGAAATGGGGTCAATAAGAACCCACATCTCACCTCTAGGCTGGGAAGCCTGAAAAAAACCCCAAAAAAAACAATCCTGGCTTCGATCGTAGCGGTGAGTTGGTAGAAGCACCGGAGGGTGGTGGGGGGGGGGGACATTCCCTCTCGCCTCCCGTAAGAATGATCAAGCAGTGGAACAGCCGCTATGATTGTTCTTATGGTGTAGGGAATCGCCGGCTGAAAAAGCTAATATCTGAATGATGCCTGTAGCTGCAAGCATCATTCAGATATCCCCGCACAAAGTCAAGGACGTCATATGACGGCCGGCGGGCGGGAAGTGGTTATTGCAGAGTATTGCAGGGTATTGCGGAGTATTGCCGGACATTGCGGAGTATTGCCGGACATTGCGGAGTATTGCCGGACATTGCGGAGTATTGCCGGACATTGCGGAGTATTGCCGGACATTGCGGAGTATTGGCGGGCATTACGGAGTATTGTCGGGCATTGCGTAGTATTGCCGGGCATTGCGGAGTATTGCCGGGCATTGCGGATGTAGCGATACCTTCAGCTAAGAGGGCCGCAGATTTAGTTTGGGCCCTGAAGACAGCTCCGCCAATCCCCGGCAATTTACTCGACCCCCCCTGGCACAGTTAGTCTAGGGTAATGTATAGATCTTATGCTCTATGGTTAAATTCAGACACCAATGCAATGATAGAAGAGTAACGAGTTTACTTCTACTGGCAATAAAATCAACAGTTATAACAAATCACAGGAATATATCTGCAGAGCCCTGCAGCAATAGACACACTACAACTAGTAAGACATGGCGCACACGCGCCACGTGTAACAGTACTTCACTATGCACCCTATGGCGCAGCAACTAAATTAACTATCTAGATGGCCAGGCCTGACCATATAACTCAGTCACTAGGGGATGAAATTCTTTGCATGCAAGTCTTTAAACGGTGGTGCACATTTCAGGAACACATTTGTAATCCAAGGGGTAAAAATGCCAACACAGTACACTGCACTAGAGATCCGTTTGACTCAGTTCTGCTATGGATCTCCAGGGGGGGGGGGACTGAAATAGGAACTGGTGGGCCACGGCAGTCTGTAGGCCTAACAATGGTATACAGTATATGGATTGAGCAGGTGCTCGCTCACCCCTCCGGACGCGATCCCAGTCCGGGAGCTTCCACCTACTGTGTCTCCACACACAGCGTCTGCAGCGGTCTGGTCTCCGGCTCAGCAGCGGTTGAGGATGACCGAGTCAGATGCCACCCAGGCTCGCAATGGGGGTGGAAGGCTCTTTTGGGTAGCAGAGCAAGGCCCCAGGCTTCAGGCCTTGCACCACAGCGGATCCGCACAGGAAGATCTGTCCACTGAAGTCTCGTATCCCAAAGAGACCGAGCGCAGCCTCGCCTCCTCCTTATATAACCCCACCCATGAGTCTCCGGGGTGGAAACATTGCATCCTGGGTGCCGAATGGGGTTCTGGGTAAGGTAGTCCTGAGAGTCTTAAAGGAGACCCCACTACACACTCCCCCCACTTAAACTCTTTGGTCCCCAAGGATAATCCTAACATACTCTGCGTACAACCCTAGACAACGTTGCGTATGATGTTGGCATAGGGAATTCCCACCAAAACCGAGGGTTGAATTCCCCTGCCCACAGGTCACACTATCATGAGTGGCCTGCCTAACTGTGCCAGAGAGTGAGTGGGGGTTGCCCCCCACCAAATGAACAGTGGAGGGATCCGGATTCTCTGCACTCCTCCTGGCAGTGACCACAGAATCTTCTGAGCTCTTCCCCATTTGTGGGTAGGTCAACTTTTTGGGAGGCCTTATAACTCTTCGAGCCCTTTGCTCTCTTGGGATTTCTGGCTCTGTCGCCACAGGCTCTTTTCCCGTAGCAGGCTCGGGCAACACGGCGGGCTCTGGAACATCTGCTTCAGGAGCCGAGGGATACATAGAGTCTCTAAGGTCCTTTTCAGAGTAAGTATCACAGGCATCTTCCCAGTAATCAGATGAAGGACTAGATTGGATGAACTCAGTGGCTTTTGCATTCAGTTGTCCATCTATAGTGTCTTCAGTGGTTGGAAGATCTATAGCAGAAGTTCCTGGAGTTGGGGAAGGCCACAGCCAGTCAAGCTCTCTTCCTTCATCTCCACTAAGTTCAGAGACCTCTCCATCTTCAGCCCGAGAGGTCTGGGACCGAGTGTTTGGCCTGGGAGTATCCAGAATAGAGACTGGTTCAGGGGAGTCCCTCACTGGAGGTATCCTGACTGCTTCAGCAAGTGGGAGCAGGTGGTTTCGATGCCACGTCTTCAGTGGTCCTACCTTCCCTTCTGGCTTCAACTTGTAGACAGGTAGGCCTGGCAGCTTCCTACAGATGACACAGGGTTCAGATCTCCATCTGTCTGCAAGTTTGTGTTTTCCAGGGACCCCCAGATTGCGTAACAGTACTCGGTCCCCGGGCTGAAGGTCTTGCACCCGGACCTTCAAGTCGAAGTTTCTTTTGTTTCGAGCTCCCCTTTGATCTGAGGCCGCTTGAGCCTGTTCATAGGCTACTTTCAGGCTGTGTCTGAGCCTGTCCACATATCCTTTGTGGGATGTGGCTGAGGAATGGTCTAAAGAGGTGCCAAAGGCCAGGTCCACAGGTAACCTTGCTTCTCTCCCAAACATGAGTCGATATGGGGAGTAGCCTGTAGCATCACTTGTGGTGCAGTTGTAAGCGTGTACTATAGCAGCTATGTGTTTTCTCCAATGTTGTTTCTTTTCACTATCCAGAGTTCCCAACATGTTGAGCAGGGTTCAGTTAAACCTCTCCGGCTGAGCATCTCACTGTGGGTGGTAAGGTGTGGTTCGAGTTTTCTTGATTCCTAACGAATCCAGGAGTTTCCGGATCAGCCGACTCTCAAAGTCCCTTCCTTGATCGGAATGGAGTCACTGTGGCAGCCCATAATGGATAAAAATACTTCTCCATAAGTACCTTGGCTACTGTGGAAGCCTTCCGGTCTTTGGTTGGGAAAGCTTGGGCATACCGGGTGAAATGATCGGTTATCACCAGAACATTTCCTAGTCCACTCAGGTCGGGTTAGAGGCAGAGAAAATCAATGCATACCAGATCCATTGGGCCTTGACTTTGTAGATGGCCCATTGGGGCAGCTTGATGGGGTAAAGTCTTCCTCTGGATGCAGCGTGCACATGAATGGCAGTACTCTTCTACTTCTGCCCTCATGCAGGGCCAATAGAACCAACTTCTGACAAGTTGAAAGGTCCTTTCCGCCCCTAGGTGGCCATGATTGTCATGTAGGGCAATCAGAACAGTCTCTCGATGTTTTTCCGGAAGGAACAATTGTCATTTATCTTCCAGGTCATCAGAGGGGCCCCTTCGGTAGACCACTCCCTGATGCACCTGCAACCTGTCCCACTCTTTCCTCAACAGGCGAGCTTCCTTTGAGGAGTGGCACAGGAGTCTATTTGGATCCTGATTCTCCAGGGCTTCCAGAACCAATTTCCCCATGGGGTCTTCTAATTGGTCGCATCTCAGCTCCTTCTTGGACAGTTTCGGCAGATTGTCTTCCTTCAGTTGGGTTACTCCACAGTATTGTTTGGGGACTCCTACCATGGTAACTCCTATCTCTTCTGCCCTTGAGCCTCCTCTGGCTTGTAATTCAGCCCCTTGACAAAGGGCCCGCACCCCGTCAGGTGCCACTTGAGTCCAGTCTTCTGTGTCACTGGTGGGGCATGAGATCTCCTGCACAGAGCGTCTGCATCTCAATTTCCAGCCCCTGGCCTGTACTTTAGGCTGAAATTGAATCTAGACAGTGCGGCCAGCCACCTGTGTCGAGTGACATCTAGCTTTGCTGTGGTGAAAAGGTAGGTAAGGGGGTTGTTGTCGGTCTTCACAGTGAACTCCGCCCCATACAGGTAGTCTTTGAGCTTGTCTACTACCGCCCACTTAAGGGCCAGGAACTCCAGCTTGTGAGTGGGGTAGTTCTTCTCAGAGGGGGCCAGGCTCCTGCTCACGTAGGCAACAGGCCGCAGTTGTCCTTCGTGTTCTTGGTAAAGTATTCCTCCCAGACCGTCATGACTAGCATCTACATGTAGTTCATAGGGTTTGGTTGGGTCTGCGTAGGCCAAGACTGGGGCAGTGGTTAGGCTCTTCTTAAAATCCTGGAAGGCCTCTTCACACTTCTGGTTCCACTGGTCTCTGACTGACTCTCCCGGCTTCCTGGGCCCTGAGTCGTCCTCTTCCCCCTCGGTCTTGAGTAGTTCATTCAAGGGTCTGGCAATTCGGGCGAATCCTTCCACAAACCTCCTGTAATAGGAGCAGAATCCCAAGAAGGATCTGAGTTCTGTTACTGTGGTGGGACGTGGCCAGGAGGTAACTGCCTCCAATTTCTCAGGGTCTGTGGCCACCCCTTCTTCAGACACTATGTGCCCCAGATAGTTCACAGAAGACTGGTAGAACTGACACTTCTCAGGCGAAAGCTTGAGTCTCTCCTCACTGAGTGTTCTCAACACTTTTTCCAGCCTCTCTTCGTGTTCTTCCAAGGTTCTCCCAAAGACAATGACATCGTCCAGGTATACAAGGACTTCAATAAGGTTCATGTCTCCTACAGTCTTCTCCATGAGACGTTGGAAGGTAGCAGGAGCTCCAGACAGTCCCTGAGGCATTCGATCAAACTCAAAGAACCCCACTGGGGTTATGAAGCCTGTCTTCTCCTTGTCTTCCGGATGCATAGGGATATGGTAGTATCCACTCTTGAGATCCATAACGCTGAACCACTTTGCTCCAGACAAACTCTGTAAAGTGTCCTCTATCCTCGGAGTGGTGTACTGGTCGGGGATGGTTTTCCTGTTGAGAGTCCTGTAGTCTATACAGAGCCTCAACGACCCATTCTTCTTCCTGACCACCACTATCGGGGAGGCATAGGGGCTTCTAGACTCCCGGATCACACCAGTCCTCTTGAGTTCTGCGAGTTGTTCCCTTAGATCCTCCAGATCTGCTAGTGGGACCCGCCTGACCCTCTCTCTGAAGGGCTTGTCTTCTTGGAGGCAGATTCGATGGGTGGCACTCCTTGCAAACCCCACATCGAACTCATCTTTGGAGAAGATCTTCTCCCATCTGGTCAACTGGGCCTTGGCTCTCTCTTTCCAAGCCCTGGGCAGATTCGGGTTTTCCATGGACAGCTTCTCCCAAACATCTCCTCATTCACCCGTCCCCTTGACTTCTGACAGGGTGACCGGGGCAGCAGGGCTCACCTGGCCCAGAAGCATTCTGGCTGGGATTTCCATGGGGCCACCTGCAGTGTTCCTAACACTCACCGGAACTCTACAATGGGCCTTCTTCAGGGCCTTCAGCGGAATCACTTCTGGTATCACTTCCAGACCGGAGGACTCTTCCCTTGGGTCGGACTCCAGCATGACAAAGGGTCCGGGTTGTTCCCAAGTAAGCTTCACAGTGGCTATGAGACAGGTTACTTCGCCGGGCTGCAACACTACCCCTTCTCTTCCAAGTCTCCACACCTTCCCTATCCCTTCTCCAGGGGTCTTCTGCTCTAGGACCAGCCGTTGGTAGGCTGTCTTCAGCATGGGGTGGATCTTGGTGGCCGCTTGCCCCTTCTCTCTCACTAGAGGGGTCAGGAGTCTTCGGACCAGGTCCGTATTTGTCCCTATTATAAGGGAACTCTTGTTGGCTCCTGGCGGTCGAGGGCACACAACTGCCAGGGTGTCAAACACTTCGGCCTTCCCAGCCACAGATGGGTCAAAGGTCATCTTGATGGGCAGATAGCCATCGTAGGGGAAGCTCTGGGTTCCAATCCCCCATATTTCCAGTTCCTCTATCTTCTGGATGGGCAGGTGACTCAAGTGCTTATCGTAGAAATCCCAGTATAATAGGGTCACTTGTGCCCCAGTATCCAAGATGGCTCTGGTGTAGACTCCCTCCACACTTGAATGGGCACTATAGGAGATGGGCCTACCAGCTTCTCCAGATATGGCCTGGCAGGGGTCGCCTTCTTCTGGTCCTTTCCCTTCGGACTCTCTCTTGTCCAACACCCTTTGGACTTTAGTCTTTCTTGAGCCTGGTATGCATTGATTTCCCTCCTTTCCATGGGTGTACAGACCCGCTGAGGGATATTATTGTTTTTCTTAGGTGTGCATCCCCTCTGGGGAATGCTGTGCCTCTTCTGAGGGGTCTTGCCCCCTTTCTCTGGGGTGTATCTCTGTTGAGGAATGTTATGTTTCCTCTGAGGGGTTTTGTCTCCTCTTTTCTTCTGCTTCGCATTCAGCTTGGAGCTCACTGAAGATGATGGGCACCCGGTTGACTCCTTCACCGGGGCCCTCTGGAGTTTCCCGCCGGCTTGCGGTTATCTGTTTTCTTCTTCTTGGGACTGGAACATGTAGCTGCAATGTGGCCAACTCCCCCACAGTTAAAACAGATTATGTCCCCCCAGTCTTGCAGAGATGCGGGTGCCGAAGCAGCTGGGAACAGTTCCTTTCTCGCTACCTCTTTCTCTGGACCCTGTGTGTCTTTCGCCATCAGAGAGGTTAGCATCTCTAACACCTGAGACATTTGTGATTTCAAAGTGTCCACTTCTGAGTCCCTTTCTGGAGTCATGAGCGAGTTGACCATCACTGGTGTAGGGGCATGACTTGTCTTTATCATTGCCTGATCCTTCTGCAGTGCCTCCTCATCTCTGATGATTTTTATCAAATCAGAGTAAGTCAGTGACGTTCCTCCTCCTGAGGTTTTCAAGTGCAACCAGACTGGATCCGAGCGTAACGCTCCCTTTAAGACTTGCTTCATTCTTGCCGCATCTGTATCTTGGGGCATCATTCCCTTCTTCAATACAATCTTACACAGCAACCTGTTCAGTCTTCTGACATACTCTGAAAGCTTATCATTCGGCTGTTGGAAAGTATGTTCAAATTGGTAGACCATCTCTGTCACCTTTTCTAACTGACCAAACTCTTCCTGTAGCATAGCTAGACAGTCTTGAGCCGTGCAGTCTGTATTTCCAAACCGGAAACTTTTCACCGCTCCTGCTGCTGCGCCTTTAAGGCTTTCTATCACTCGTTGCCTCTTCTGCGCTTCAGGCACCTCCCATGCCTCCACTGCCTGCAATGCCTGTTCCACCCAAGTATCGAAGTCTTCCTCCCCTGCAGGGACAGGGAGCCTCCCTGAGAAGGTCTTTAGTCTCCGGTAGCTAGTCTCTACATGCACCGTGCTTGTCTTCTGACATTTGGTTAGCAGATCCCTTATTGCCTTTATCAATTCTGGTGATATAGCAGTGGCAGGTGCAGGTGCCACCGGGGGCGTCACCCTGTCTCCTCTTTCTGGTGAGGTACAGGCCGCAGCCTGCGGTGATCCCGTTGGTGATGGTTCCTTCTTTACAGTTACTGCGTGCGCCAACCTATAGGTTCTGTTGTCTAGCGTCCGCACACACTTGCGCTTGCAAGCCTCTGGCATCCCGTCCCAGTACTCCACTAGTGCATACTGATATGAGGTGTCTGGGTCTGACTTTATCTCCGTCACCCACGGTGTGTGATCTGAGGACACTGACTTCATTAACTCCTCTACCGTTTCAGTCGACCATTCCTCCCCAGGGAGAATGATGACTATCGAGCGGTTTGGCTCTGCCCTAGAGGCTTTGCACCACTCTTCTACTGCTTGCGGGTCCATGGGGTCCATGCCGGCACTTCTGGCGTTCACCTGCTGTATCAGGATCCCGGACGAGAACCCCCACGTGTAGCGATACCTTCAGCTAAGAGGGCCGCAGATTTAGTTTGGGCCCTGAAGACAGCTCCGCCAATCCCCGGCAATTTACTCGACCACCCCTGGCACAGTTAGTCTAGGGTAATGTATAGATCTTATGCTCTATGGTGAAATTCAGACACCAATGCAATGATAGAAGAGTAACGAGTTTACTTCTACTGGCAATAAAATCAACAGTTGTAACAAATCACAGGAATATATCTGCAGAGCCCTGCAGCAATAGACACACTACAACTAGTAAGACATGGCGCACACGCGCCACGTGTAACAGTACTTCACTATGCACCCTATGGCGCAGCAACTAAATCAACTATCTAGATGGCCAGGCCTGACCATATAACTCAGTCTCTGGGGGATGAAATTCTTTGCATGCAAGTCTTTAAACGGTGGTGCACATTTCAGGAACACATTTGTAATCCAAGGGGTAAAAATGCCAACACAGTACGCTCCACTAGAGATCCGTTTGACTGAGTTCTGCTATGGATCTCCAGGGGGGGGAACTGAAATAGGAACTGGTGGGCCACGGCAGTCTGTAGGCCTAACAATGGTATACAGTATATGGATTGAGCAGGTGCTCGCTCACCCCTCCAGACGCGATCTCAGTCCGGGAGCTTCCACCTACTGTGTCTCCACACACAGCGTCTGCAGCGGTCTGGTCTCCGGCTCAGCAGCGGTTGAGGATGACCGAGTCAGATCCCACCCAGGCTCGCAATGGGGGTGGAAAGCTCTTTTGGGTAGCAGTGCAAGGCCCCAGGCTTCAGGCCTTGCACCACAGTGGATCCGCACAGGAAGATCTGTCCACTGAAGTCTTGTGTCCCAAAGAGACCGAGTGCAGCCTCGCCTCCTCCTTATATAACCCCACCCATGAGTCTCTGGGGTGGAAACATTGCATCCTGGGTGCCGAATGGGGTTCTGGGTAAGGTAGTCCTGAGAGTCTTAAAGGAAACCCCGCTACACGGAGTATTGCGGAGTATGGCAGGGTATTGCGGAGTATGGCAGGGTATTGCGGAGTATCTCAGGGTATTGCACAGGGGGTATTGCGCAGGGTATTGCAGAGTATTTTGCAGGGTATTGCAGAGTATTGCGCAGGGTATTGCAGAGTATTGCAGAGTATTGCGCAGGGTATTGCAGAGTATTGCGCAGAGTATTGCAGAGTATTGCGCAGGGTATTGCAGAGTATTGCGCAGGGTATTGCGCAGGGTATTGCAGAGTATTGCGCATGGTATTGCGCACAGTATTGCGCAGAGTATTGCGCAGGGTATTGCAGAGTATTGCGCAGGGTATTGCAGAGTAGGGTATTGCACAGGGATGGCTGAGCAGGGATGGATGGATGACTGGATCTGTGACTACAATTGTCACAGATCCAGCCCACAATGCTGCTGACATGATCCGCTCCCTCCCCTCTCCTCTCACACTGTACCGATCGGTACAGAGAGGGGAGAGAGGAACCGGCGTCATTACATGACGCCGGTCTGTTTACAAGTGATTGCTCCGTCATTTGACGGAGCAATCGCATGGTAAACGGCCACTATCAGCGGCGATTTACCGTGATCCGTGATGCGCCGGGTCCTCTGGACCCAGCGGTTACGGAGATTACCGTGTGCGTGCCCCAGGGGGCGCACGGGAGTGTGATTATGGGAGGACGTTATATAAGCAACCACCCTGCCGCCGTTATTTGTCGGTAGGCGGTGGTTAAGTGGATACAGTACACTGACTGAACATACTGCAGCTACCTGAATCAACTGCCTTCCTGTATTATTATTAGGAAGAGAATAACAGGAACACTCGGCAGTGAGGTTTAGTTGTGTAGAACGTGTACCGTGGTGGGCTCCCCAGGATACAGCGAAGTCACGAACAAGGAAAACAACTCCACCACCATCTCTTGTTAAAACTGAATTTTACTTAGACGCGGTATTGAACCCAACTGCCAATTCTGGGAACATACAATAAATTTTAAATTTACAGAAACCCAGCCCCGAAGGCTGAGACCCTTATGCTGCACAGCGCGGCGCCCTACGTAGGATGCAGGAGAAAGACAAAGTAATTTGCCTACTGGTGGGCACAACCAAACCGCCACACCTTACCTGTTAATACCCTAAAAACAACACAAGAATAACTGTATGGGTGTGTGGTGCGGACTAGCCTGTGGTGCAGCACAACAGTTTACAAACTTACAAAGCTCTACCGTATTTCCCCCTCCCTTAACTGGTGTTGTATCATGCGTCTGCGTGTTCCTCCTGAGCACAACGCCAGTCTATGCATGATCTTACCGACCCGGGTCTGCTCTGCATCTGCTGGTGACTCTGACCGGAACAAAATGTCTCTCCAACAAGTATGTGGTCCCGCAGTGTATATTGTTTTGTTCCTCAGCTCTCATTCATCTTCCTGCAAGCAATTCCTCGTTCCTCTGGACAGGATCAGGATCTTGGACACAAGTAACTTCACTCAGCTGCAGTTCTGGTCACTGAAGTCTGTTTCCACACCTGGATGTTGTAGGATTCTCTGCACACAGTCCTCAGAACAAACTCCTTCTCAAAATGACGTCTGCTTGCTACGCACTTTCTCTCTCTCTCTTTCTCTCACTCTCTCTCTCTCTCTTTCTCTCTCTCTCTGTCCATACAGCCCGTTATACTGCAGTTCGCCTCTCACTTTCTTTCCTGTGTGGCACAGCACTGATTTGTGTACAGCGCCTCCATGGCTACAGCCCGTTATCTGTGTCAGGAAAAACCAGCAGCATCTTGTGGCCAAACAGCAGAATGACAGTTAAATATTTAATTTTAAACAAACAGTGTTCAGACAATGAGAGCTGTTTCCCATCTTACAGTTGCACACTGTGCCCAGGAATCAGGATACAGTACACAGACTGATTATACTGCAGCTACCTGAATCAACCGCCTGCCTGTAGTATTTTTAGGAAGAGAATAACAGGAACACTCTGCAGTGAGGTTTAGTTGCACACTTTGCCCAGGAATCAGGATACAGTACACTGACTGAATATACTGCAGCTTCCTGAATCAACTGCCTGCCTGTAGTATTATTAGGAAGAGAATAACAGGAACACTCTACAGTGAGGTTTAGTTGCACACTGTGCCCAAGAATCAGGATACAGTACACTGACTGAATATACTGCAGCTACCTGAATCAACTGCCTGCCTGTAATATTATTAGGAAGAGAACAATAGGAATGGTCTGCAGGGAGGTTTAGCTGAACACTGTGCCCAGGAATCAGGATACAGTACACTGACTGAATATACTGCAGCTACCTGAATCAACTGCCTGCCTGTAGTATTATTAGGAAGAGAATAACAGGAACACTCTGCAGTGATGTTTAGTTGCACACTTTGCCCAGGAATCAGGATACAGTACACTGACTGAATATACTGCAGCTACCTGAATCAACTGCCTGCCTGTAGTATTTTTTTTTTCAATAATGTTTATTGGATTTTACAGGATTACAGAAGATTATTAACAATAACAATGACTTGTGTCGGAAACAGAGATAGGGAAAAACAACAAACCAGATGGTAGGTAATCTACAGTATCTATTGAATAACAGATAAAATGCAGTATAGATTCAATCATGACTTCAGCTATGCAGATAACATAGCAGTCGTCCGGGCCCGACCGCTGTCTCGAGACGTATGGAACGGGTGTAGGGCATGTGACGGGGTTGAAGGGATGCCTTAACTAGAGGGGAGAGGGAGCGTCTCGGTGGTACTATCCCTAAGAATGCGTGACGAATACCAGTGATGGCCAGCCCCCGTCTATCTCACCCCCTAATGGGATCTAGCTGTGAGTGGGCGGGGGCCACGTTAGAGTTAAAAGATATGGTGAATCTAAGTGGTTTAGTGAGGTATCCAGGGTATAACTGATAGGGAAAGTAGTATCGTTCCAGCAAGGGGGAGGGGGCCCCAGTGATTAAACAGAGGTAGTCGTGCACTCGATCAGGCGTAGGTCAGATGATGGCTACGGATTAGGAAATAGACCTACTTGGAATCTAATGGATGTGTGAACGAGTGGAAGAGAGGGTAAGGGGGAGCTATGGGGGGGGGGATGATGTGGTCTATGGGACAATGTCACTAGGAGGGGGATCCGTCAGGTGAATGTGGGGGTGGTCGTGTGGTGGTTCCCCTGTAATGTGTCCAACAGGCCCATGTGTCAGTGAATTTGGTAGGGGCGTCGCTAGCTTGAAATATGAGTTGTTCCACGTCTGCTATTCTGTCTACCCTGCGATGCCACTCCGCAATCGTAGGGGGGTTGGTGCTCCTCCAGTGGACGGGTATGCATGAATTGACTGCATTTATGAGGTGTAAGATTAGAGATTTTTTGTAGTTAGAGAGGGGCATGGAAGAGTGATGACGTAGGAATTGGGCAGGGGTGAATTCGGGGTGAATGTGGTGATCTGAGAAATGAGGCGGTGGACGTCGGTCCAGAAGGGTTGGATGATGGGGCATTCCCACCATATGTGGAGTAGTGAACCAGTGCCTGCGTTACATCTCCAGCAAGTCGGTGGGAGGTGAGGGTAGCACTTGTGGAGTTTGTCTGGGGTCCTATACCATTTGGAGTAGATTTTGTATCTATTTTCCTGAGTGGTTACGTTGAGAGATCCTTTATGCATGTGCATGAAAATGCGTTCCCAATCGGTCGCGGAGAGTTGTATTGACAGGTCTGATTCCCATTGTCGGGTCAGTTTATCAGTGTTGGAAATGTGTGTGGAGAAAAGGAGGGCGTATAAGGTCGAGATAAGGTGGCGTTGGGGTTTGCCGTTGTTGCAGAGATTTTCAAGAGGCGTGAGGGGTCTCGTCCAAGTGTTGGGTGTTTTAGCGGATCCAAAAATAATGTTTGATCTGTAGGTATTTGAAGAAAGTGATGCGGTGTTCTGGGAGTAGTTCAGACAGCTCCGGGCAAGACAGGAGGTTGCCATTGCGGAAGAATGTATGCCTGCCCGTAGTATTAGGAAGAGAATAACAGGAACACTCTACAGTGAGGTTTAGTTGCACACTGTGCCCAAGAATCAGGATACAGTACACTGACTGAATATACTGCAGCTACCTGAATCAACTGCCTGCCCGTAATATTATTAGAAAGAGAACAACAGGAATGGTCTGCAGTGAGGTTTAGCTGCACATTGTGCCCAGGAATCAGGATACAGTACACAGACTGATTATACTGCAGCTAGACTCAGGTGCTATCAGGTGCTGACAGGTGGAGGACGTGTGTACCTCAGCTCCTGACTCCCAGGGCTGCATTGCTTCTCTCCCCAGTACTCTCCCCTATTTTCCCCCTGGCTCTCTCCCTTGCTCTCACCCTTGTCCCCCCGGTTCTCCTCCCCCCTCCATCCAGCGGGACCCAAATCCATCACGAGCCCCCACCGCCGGACACCTCTTCCCGCAGCCGCCGCCAGGCAAGTCCGAGGCTGCGGCCTAGCATCACCCATCCTACGGTCCCCCCCTCTGGCACTTCCTTCACAGACCGGCTGCACCCCTAGCCCAACTCAATGAGCTACCCCCGAGCCCTCCACCCACCACCGAGGCCGTTCATTCGCCGCCGGCGGAACCCCCCTCCACCCGCAGCCGTCAACAGGAAAGTCCGCGGCTGCGGCCTAGCCACATTCTATCCCCCTTCCAGCATCCGGATCACCAAGGAGCCACTCTACGGCACTGTTACCAACCCACTCGCGGAGCTCCCCAGAGGAGTCAGCGGGCCCCGAAGCAGCACAAGCTGCTACCTGCCCAGCAGGATAGACCGCGGCTTCGGCCTAGACCCGGCCGGGGCGGCCATCTTGGGACACCCAGCCTCGTCCCTCAAACCCCTCTCCCAGCTCCCTGGAATATTCTGACCCGGGATAACTACCGGATCGCATCCACTCACGGGTTACTTGCCTGTGGCTCCCACTGGGTCGCTCTCAAAAGGCAGCCGGGAGGACGAAATGGAGATTCGGCCCAGTAAGTAGTGGCCATCTTGATACACCCAGAGCTTCTCCCCAACACTGACAAAAAACAACTTTTTTCTCTCTATTCCTACTGATTCCCCACCCCAACCCCATTACTATCTTCACAATACTCTTCAATAACTCTACTACTTATTACTGATCTCCCCCCCCTGACGTACTCAGGCTACCCCAACCTACAACACCGACCGCCGCCACTACGCGATCTCCCCAGACCCACACACACGGCCAAGCATAACGGACGTGTGCGATAGGCCCCCCAGCCTCATCACTTCACAGAGCAATCCGCACACATGGTCCAGGGAAGCGGACATGTGTGACAGGAGCCCTGACCTCATCGCTTCACAGAGCAATCCACACATACGGTCAAGCGTAACGGACGTGTGTGGCAGGAGCTCTGGCCATACAGGAACCCCCTTGGACTCTGGCGTTTCGCTCCTCCAGCAAACGTTAACCTGGTGACCTGCGGCTTCCCCGGGACCCCACTTTCCCCCACTCTCCCCAGCTCACCATCGTTTCACCCGCAGCCGCCGACTGCCACCTGCCGCCATCCGGGCGCCCATTTCTAGACTGTTAGACCTGCAGGACAGACCGCGGCTGTGGCCTAGCTCCGGCCATCACTCTACACCCTCCCCAAGTCTCTCTCCAGCGGGCCCGCGTGTGCCGACGGGGTAAGTACATCGGGGCACCACCAACTAGTAGCAAGTTGATCCAGGGTTTACCCGATTGCCCCACGGGGGGTCAAGAAGGAATTTTTCCCCTGCTGTAGCAATTGGCCAGACTCGGCTGGTGGTTTTTGCCTTCCTCTGGATCAACAGGGGGGGGGGGGGGCGGCTAGGTCATTAGGCCCTATTCACCATCCCCATCACCTTTTCCTCCCATCATGTGCATCTTTAAATACTCAGCGGACACCCTCCACAGGCTAAGGAATACAGCCCCAACACTTCCAACCTCCACCCAAAAAATACTACAAAAAGAACAACTGCTTAGGATCAATCGACAATCGACTATCAAAAACACGAAGACACCACTTCATCTACAAGATTTATCATGCGCCTTGATTAACACCAGATCGGCAGTCAAGCACAGACAGGAAATTCACGATTTCATCACGCAAAACGACATAGATTGCCTCTTTATCACGGAAAGCTGGCTAACACCGGATTGTAACACCATCCTAACAGAACTAGTATCTGGGAACTACCGCATCCTAACTGAGCACAGAATAGGACAAAGAGGAGGAGGCCTAACAGTTATCTTCAAATCGCACCTCTCTCTTACCAAACCAACTCTACAGAACTCATTGCCATTCATGGAGACACTCACCCTGCAACTCCAAACAACACCCAAGGACACTATTCACATACTGCTATGCTACAGAGCACCAGGACCAAAGACAAATCTCCTCACACCCTTCGCCGAATACTTCTCGACATACACTTTAAAAACCAAAAACTTTTTACTACTCGGGGACTTCAACCTCTGGGCTAACGCCACTCAGGACCCCATCGCCACCGCCTGCATCAACCAATTGGAAGAACTAGGTCTGCAGCAACTGATAAATGCCCCCACGCATGGATCGGGTCACATTCTTGACCTCATCTTCAAACAAAATATGGACATCAACATACTGGACAACATGCCGTTACCATGGACGGACCACCACGCTATCAAATTTAAATTTACCACCAGCACCATCTCCCAAAAACCGGGAGACTCAACAAAAACATACTGGACAAGATCTCAGAAGAAACTACACTCGAAACTTTTCAAAACCACTCTATCAAAAAAAATAGGAACGCTAAAGCATAGCCACTCAACGGAACAAACACTCAACTCCTTAAACAAAATATTTTTTTTTTTACTTTAAATATTCTTTATTTTCCTTTTTTCTACATAACAAATCATACATACACTATTACAGTACCGCACATTGAGCATGAATAAAATTATACGATATAGACCCTTCTTGTGCCCTCTACACAACTATATTACCTCTCACCCATCCATACCTTTACCACACCCATTCTCAGCGTGATCACCTCTCTATTCACTTTTTCCACATTTTATTAAATTTAAATTTATTTCCTTTCTTTTTGTATATAAATTCTTCTTTTGCTACTGTATCCTCCATCACTATCCTCCACTCACTTATTGTAGGGGGACTTTCGGCTTGCCATTTCTGAGCAATTATTTTCCTGCCCTGGAACAGACATCTTGTTATTGCTATCCGTTCATCTACTGGCAGTCCCTCTTCTTCCAGGAGACCCAATACGCATAGTCTGGCTTCTGGGCGAAGAGATGTCTCAAACACCAGGTTTATCCTTTCTACTATTTGCTTCCAATATTGGTATAACTTGGGACAGCTCCAGACCATGTGTATTAAATCTCCCCTATTGTCCCCACATCTCTGACAACACGGATCCGGTCTCCTACCAAACTGGAACAACCTTTGGGGAGTATAGTATACTCTATATAACAGGTAGAGTTGGGATATTGTTTGAGAGGGTGAAAGTGATACTTTGGGTCCTGTCGCTACTATTTGCTCCCATTGTTTCTGCGAAAGTGGGCCCACATCTCTCTCCCATTTAGCCTTATTTTTGTTAACCAGAATCTCTCCCTGATCGGCCCTTACTAGGGATCCGTATATGTCAGAGATTACCCCTCTAGAGGTCTCTGTGTCTACTAAATTACGTAAGATGGGCATGTCGTTCCATTCTGGTGGACTCTGTCCAAATTGTGCGTGCAGCGCGTGTCTGCTTTGCAAGTATTTATAAAAGGATCTATTTGGGACTGCATACTCCTCCTTTATTTCTTGAAATGATTTTATTCTTTCTTCCTTATAGAGTTGCGCCAGCAAGTGTATTCCCACTCTATCCCAATCCTCAGCCCTACCCATAACCCTAAGTTCTTGCAGATTACTGTTATCCCATATAGGTGAGTATTCGGAAAATCCCTTATATCCCATGATCTTCTTGACCTCTTTCCAGCTCTTTACCATTAATTGGGCCGTAGGGCCTTTAGAGCAGAAGGAGTCCACCTCCACTGCCTCAACTACTGTATCATGGCATGTGTCATTCAAAATTAACCCCTTTATTTCACTTTCTACCCTCCAGTTACTGCCACACATGTGCTGCATCTGAGCAGCTAAAAAGTAATATCTAGGGTTCGGGATGTCCAGTCCCCCCTTCTCTTTTGGTTGTTGTAGGGCGCGGAGACATATCCTTGCTGCTCCGTTCCTCCAAATCAATTCCCTGAATACGCTGTCTATTTTATTAAACCACTGTTTGGGGATCCATACTGGAGAATTATGGAGGATATATAAAACTTGTGGCATCCAGACCATTTTTATCAAATTGGACCTACCAGCTACTGAAAGTGGGAGCTTATTCCACACCCGGCATTTTTGTCTAAGCTTTGCTAATAAGGGAACTAAGTTTCCAGTTATATATTGCCTCGGGTCCTTTGTTATATTAATTCCTAGGTATCTTATTTGGGACACCACCTTCACTTGTACTATCTCTCCCATCAATGGGTCAATCGGTAGAAGAACCGATTTTTCCCAATTTATTTTTATTCCAGAGAACTTTCCAAATTCCCCTATTATGTTTATTGCCCCTGCCAGTGAGGTTTGCAAATCCCCTAGGAAGAGCAATATATCTTCCGCATACATAGCTATTTTCTCTTCCCCCAGTCTCCTCTTGAAACCCTTTATTCCTGGATCTGTCCTTATAGCACTGGCCAATGGTTCCATGGCGAGGGCGAAAAGAAGGGGCGACAAAGGGCATCCCTGTCTTGTCCCCCTCGCCAATTGGAACCAGTCTGTACATTCTCCATTTATGCTAACCCTCGCTCTAGGGTCTTTATATAGTATTTTAATCCATTGGATAAAGTTGGGACCAAAATGGTACTCTGCCAACGTTTTCCAAAGAAAATGCCACTCAAGGCTGTCAAACACCTTGGCTGCATCCAAGGACAATATCGCTCTAGACCCCTCTGATTCCGTCTGCAGCTGGGTGTTTAAGAATGCTCTTCTTATATTGGAGCAGGTAGACCTACCTGGGATAAATCCCGTCTGGTCCAAATGTACCAAATTTGGGATTATCCTATTTAGCCTTCTTGCCAGGGTTTTAGCCAGGATTTTAACATCTGCACATAAAAGAGATATTGGTCTGTATGAGTCTGTCTCCATCTGATCTTTCCCTTCCTTTAATAGTATGATGATTGTCGCTTCAGTCATAGACCGGGGTAACTGCCCTTCTTTTGCTGCCCAGTTGAAAACCTCCAGGAGTTTTGGGAGCAACACCTCACCAAAGGTTTTATATATTTCTATTGGTAGGCCATCCGGCCCCGGGGCCTTTTGACCTGCCATCTCCTTTATTACTATTTGTAACTCCTCCAGAGTAAGCGGTGCCTCCAGGCTCTCCCTATCTTCCTCTGATAGCCGAGGGATCTGTGAGCCCTTAAAAAGGTCTGCTATCTCCCTCTCTAAATTGTCATTTGTTGTACTACTATACAGACTCTGATAATATTTTTTAAAGGTCTCTTTTATTTCAGATGTACCTCTCCTGACTTCCCCCTCCTCATCTCTTATCGCCGCAATAACCGATGGGGGGGCCCCCGCCCTAGCTATTAGGGCCAGGATACGCCCCACTCTCTCGCCCTCCCCGTAGAAATTCTGCTTCTGGAATAATTTTTTATTTTCCGCCTTGCTTATTACTATTTTTTGGTACTCTCCCTGTGACACTAACCATTCTGCATGATTTTCTGGGGTTGGATTTCTTATATAATTGAGCTCTGAGCTAAACACTTTTTCTCTCCCTGCAATTTCCTTAGCGCGTGACTGTTTTTTAGCTACTGATACCTTTTGAATTAATATTCCCTGTAAGAATGCTTTCAGAGCATCCCAAATCACTCCTATTGAGGCTGATCCGGTATTTAATACTACAAATTCATTCAGACTGTCGCAAATTCCCCCCGGGTCCCCAATTACTTCCAACCAGAATGGGTTTATCTTCCAATCCCCACTACCATGCCCCTTATCCAGCTTTATTTCAAGTATTACTGGGGAGTGATCTGAGATGCTTCTTGTTTCATAAACCACCTCCCCCACCACTTCTAGTGCCTCCTCGTTACAAAGTACGAGGTCTATTCTGGACAGGGTACCGTGCGTCCTTGAGTGACAGGAGAATTGTTTTTCCCCCGGGTGTCTCCTCCACCACACGTCTGTCAAACCCACCTCCTCACAAAAATGAAGGAGAGGGCTGGCAGACGGATGTCCTGCGGAAGCACCCGCCGGGAACCTATCTATTCCTTTATCCATGGTCATATTAAAATCCCCTACCACTATAACGGGAACCCCCACCTTATCCATAACGAACTCTATTAGCGCCCAAATGACTACGGTTTCAAATGGGGGGGGGGATATATATATTTGCCACCACATATTCTTTTGTTTCTATCCAACAATGAAGAAACACATACCGTCCCTTAGGATCTATCTTGCTCTGTCTACAGGAGAACACTGCGCCCGAATCTATCAAAACACTCACACCCCTTGAATAGGAAGTGTGTGTAGAATGGTACTGTGTTTTGTATTTCCTGTGTTTTAGTATCTTAATAGTCTCCCCGTCCAGGTGCGTCTCCTGCAGACACAGCATTTTGATGTCCTTCCTTTCTGCTGTTGAGAAAATCACTTGGCTTTTAGTTGAATCTTTTACCCCCCGAACATTCCATGAACACACTTTCATACTTTTACCAGGTTTTGGGGTTCTCTTCCCAACCTCCCTACTATCCGTCATCTACCCCTTTAAGGACTGCTCTTATCTTTATGCCTCCCATCTTACCAAAATGTGCCGTTAATACTCTTCGCTCAAAGATTTGTGTTTTTAGTGAATCTCCCCCCTCTTCTAGTGCCCAAAACAAACATACTTTCCCACCCACCCCTCCCCTTCCCACCCGCTGCCCCCCGCCCTTCTTGGGGCCCAAATAGAGGGCTTCTAATGTGACCGCATCCTACCTTTGAGGTGAGACCTCTCCCTACCACTCCTCTTAATATGTATTTTAGTGTTTTGAATGGTTTGAGTGTAACAAACTTTCTTACACACTTTTTACATGCATTATGTTTTGTCTTCTTTGCCCTCCACCCTTGTACCACTCCCCACAAAAAATACTGAGAGTACACTTTCACAACCCTTCCCTCCTACCCTCCCCCCTCCCGCTCCCATGTTGCAAAAAAAAATAATCCTTTCCCTTTTTCTCATTGTGCAAAAAAAAAAAAAAAAATGAACAAATAAGTAAATAAGTAAATAATTAAATAGAAAAATGCGTTGTGCAAAAAAAAAACGCTCACCCAAGGGGGGAAGGGAAAAAAAAAAAAAAGGGGAGGAGGGGGGGGGAGAAATTTCGCTTACGTTTCGCTTAAGTTTCTGTGCATGTTTCCACTTCCTCCTCTCCCTCCCTCCACCCCTCCTTCCCCCTCTCTCAAAAAGAAAAAAGAAAGAGAGGCAGACTGAAAAAAAAAATGTTACTAAAGTTCCTTTGTGTAATTACTAAACAGTTCCACTCTGCTGTGGTTCTCCTTCCCTTGTGTTCATCCAAGATGTCAACTCGGCGGGTGTGTTAAAAAACTTGTTTTCCCCATTCACAGTTATCCTTAAACGTGCTGGATAGAACATTGCATATCTAATTCCTTTTTGCTGAAGTCTGTGTTTACACTCTGTAAATTTAGCTCTCTGTCTCTAAACAAAATATTACTACAAACAGCGGACACAGTCGCTCCGAGACACAGAGCACACATCCGTAAAAACAACTCGGGCTGGTTTAATGACACTCTTACTCTACTGAAGCAAGAACGCAGAAGAGCTGAAGGAGCCTGGAGAAGAAACCCAACGGAGGAAAACCACACAAACTACAAAGCACTCACTAAGAAATATCACAAAGCAATTTTTAAAGCAAAAAAGGAATATTTCTCAAACACCATAAAAAAAGCCCTAAACCGGCCTCGTGAACTCTTCAAACTGGTCACTCGGACTATGAACCCTACCTGTCTAGAGCCTCCAGCAAACGAAACCCAAGAGTTCTGTAATGAGCTATCGGATTTTTTTATCAACAAAATCGAGAACATTCGGGAAATAATTCAACAAAAAAAAACAACCAACTTCACACAGCCAAAGCAAACAGAGGAAATCAATACGAACATTATACAACTAGCAAAATTTTCGCTGGTCCCGATCACCATTGACACCACCAAAAACATCATCAGAAGCCTCAGAGACACAACATCTTCAAATGACATAATTCCCACAAAACTCCTGAAAGAATGTACCGACATCTTAGCTCCTACCATAACACACATCGTAAATCTATCATTCAAAGAAGGTATGGTCCCTCAAGCAAGGTATAATCAAACCCCTCCTAAAGAAACCCAATCTTGACCCCAAGGACCCAAATTACCGCAGACCGGTAACAAGCCTCCACACCATTTCCAAGATCATGGAGAAAGCAGTAGTACAACAGCTACAACGCCATTTGGACACTTACAAACTCTTGGATCCACTACAATCAGGCTTCCGCCCAGGCCATGGCACAGAAACAGCACTTCTCAAAATATGGGATGACGTCCTCGAAGCCGCAGATGACGGAGAATCATGTCTCCTGGTGCTGCTGGACCTCAGTGCAGCGTTCGACACAGTAGACAACAAAACTCTACTCATTCGCCTTAAAGAAGTAGCAGGAGTCGCAGACCCTGGCCTACCTTGGTTCGCTTCCTTTCTTGAGAGTCGTTCTCAGACAGTGAAATTAGGAGCCTTCACCTCTGAAACTCGCGCAATTTCTTGCGGAGTCCCTCAAGGATCACCACTGTCACCCCTGCTCTTTAACATCTACCTCCGCCCACTCCTAAAAATCATTAGCAAACAGGACTTGTGCTACCACTCATACGCTGACGACACCCAACTCTACTTTCGTATCACTGGAAAAAAAGACCAATATCACGGATTGGAAAAGTGCCTCACATTGATCGATGATTGGATGACTGAGAGTTCCCTTAAACTCAGCGGATCCAAAACAGAACTGCTTCTCCTTCACGCTAACCGAAAGACAAAAACTAAAACTTCTTGGACACCACCCACCATTCTCGGACAGACCATCACCCCGAGCACCAAAGTCAAAAGTCTCTGAGTCATCTTTGACTCAGAGATGTCGATGGACGCTCAAATAGGATCAGTAATCAGCAGGTCTCATCATCTCCTCCGCCTGCTGCGTAGACTCATTCCCCTCATCCCAGAAGAGGACACAGCAGTAGTAGTTGGATCAATTATCAACTCCCGACTCGGCTATGCAAACTCCCTCTACCTCGGACTACCCAAATACCAGATTTCACGCCTACAAGTCGTCCAGAACACGGCAGCCAGACTGATAACAGGAAAAAAAACCTGGGAACCCATCACCCCTGCACTGAGGACCCTTCATTGGTTAACCGTAAAGGATCGGGTCACATTCAAGACCCGCTGTCTCACCCACAAGTGCACACAAGGAATAGCTCCGCAATATTTATGCAAGAAGATAAATCACTACACCCCCAAACGCATTCTCCGATCAACAAACCAAAATCTCTTTCACATCCCCAAGTTTCGCTACGAATCAAAGGGAGAACGAAGATTTGCAGTCCAAGGACCACGGCTATGGAACGCGCTACCCACGGATATCCGTATGGAAGAAAACCATCGGGCCTTTAGGAAAAAACTTAAGACCCACCTCTTCTGAAGGATCATGAAGCTACTGGATGCAAAGCGCCTTGAGGCGATTTAGTTTGCATTTATTTTTCACTCACTCACTCACTCGCCTGAATCAACAGCCTGCCTGTAGTATTTTTAGGAAGAGAATAACAGGAACACTCTGCAGTGAGGTTTAGTTGCACACTGTGCCCAAGAATCAGGATACAGTACACTGACTGAATATACTGCAGCTACCTGAATCAACTGCCTGCCTGTAATATTATTAGGAAGAGAACAACAGGAATGGTCTGCAGTGAGGTTTAGCTGCACACTGTGCCCAGGAATCAGGATACAGTACACTGACTGAATATACTGCAGCTACCTGAATCAACTGCCTGCCTGTAGTATTATTAGGAAGAGAATAACAGGAACACTCTGCAGTGAAGTTTAGTTGCACACTGTGCCCAGGAATCAGGATACAGTACACTGACTGAATATACTGAAGCTACCTGAATCAACTGCCTGCCTGTAGTATTATTAGGAAGAGGATAACAGGAACGCTCTGCAGTGAGATCTAGCTAAACTGTATACAGTATATATATATATATATATATATATATATATATATATATATTGTGTTAATGGTGAAATACTGTGCTAGTCCTGGTAATGTACAATGTATTGCTGCAACTTAATATGTGAGACACACACAATATAACAAAATTCTAAAACAATAAGCTGCACACATACCAAAATTAATACCTCTAAAATGTGTGTGCATACAAATGAGGATGTGACCTCTCTCCATACAGTGTTGAATAGAAACAAACAAAATGTGAAAAAACGTAAATGTTCAATATTATTAGAGTGACCTAATAAGTGCTTGTATTCTGAAGTCTCTTCTCAAATATCAGAATGATTAATAGGAAGGATTAGATGAACTTTCTCCCATCTGATATTATCACCATATTATTCCAAATGAAAGTATAAGATGAATGATAGAGTCTTTTCACCCAAATATCTTCAGTGATGATTGACAAACACCCAAAATAAGAGAAGTGATGATAGTGTGACAGAAGGATCCTCCACCAATGATATGCTGCCGCTTACCAGAAGGTGAGATCTCTTTTTAGAGAGATCGTACACACTTGGGGCTATTTCCCCAGCCCTGGGTCTTTGCACTCTGGTGCTGAATGTATCGTCAGTATTTTCCAACCACAAGATCTGTAACTTTTTGCTCTCACAGACCAGGATTGTCTGTGTTTCCCAGGCAGAAGCTTTCTGGGCCGTGACGCGTCGCTCGAATTTGGCGCGAACGGCCCATAATGTTCGAAATTCGGCGAACAAGCGAACAGACGATGTTCGAGTCGAATTCATGTTCGACTCAAACACAAAGCTCATCCCTAACGAGTATGAGTCCACCTCTGGGGACCCTGGCGGGGAGGGTCCTCCAGGAACTTCTCTGGGGGTCCCCCCTCTGTCACGGCCACCAAAGGTGGACTCAAAATTTCGGAAAAAATCCACACAGTTTCCTCCTTTGAAAACGAATCCCCACATATGGACCTGTCTCTCCCAAGTGACGGCCGATTTAAAAAAAAATTAACTTTAATGTTGAATGTACTAATAATGTTACCCCAATTCAACAGCAGACCATTATTGAATTAAAAAATAATAGGGAGATCCCCATAAAGAGGGCAGACAAGGGAGGAAATGTTGTGGAAAGGATCACCACAAATTATGATGACATGTGTATGACCATTCTATCGAATAGGGACTGGTACACCCCCATACCAATGGAAAAGGTACAAGAGTTCAACTGTGAATATGATAGGTTAATACATAACGCCCTTGTCACCGCAATAATTGATAAAGAAATTTATGAGGCCCTGAAAATATCTTTCCCAAGAAATAATATCTGGAATAGGGGCAAAGACTGAAAAAAAGGCAGTCGTTTGGTAGATATTTTTTTACGTCCCCACGTCCTTGAATTACCATCATATATAAAGTGTGACAGCAGGAAGGTAAAGTCACCTGGTTGCATCCAGGGGGGTAGATATATTTCGCCCAGATTCAGGCTTTACGCCGACTTATACAACTAGGTGGAGAGTTGTATAAGCCCAGCTGAGGATAGTGGGCTCATGGATGACTCATACCTCTAGGGAGAGTGTGGGGCGTCGTGCAGACAGGGAGTTGATGAGACCAGCTGAAGCTTGTCAGCTCATTTAGGCCTCTATAAGAACTCCCAGCTTCATTAGGGGTTAGCTCATGCCTGGAAGCAGACCTGTGTGGACTTCCTGGAGAGAGTGAACCCTTGTGCGGTGAGACAAAGCCTGTGTGGCTATTTGCTTGGACATTTAAAACCAGGGACTTAGGGACTAGGACAGCACTAGGCTGATCCCAGTTGTTAGTTAGGAAACCTGTATGTTTAGTCAGAGGTCAAATTGACCAGGATTTATTTTGTTTATGTTTCTTTTGCTTTGCTGTGTTTTTGTCACTGTAAATAGAAAATAAACTGCACCTTTTTGATTTTGAAAACCACAACCTCCGTCTGCTGGGCCTGTTTTTGTGTGGGGAGCCCATCCCGGGGGTCACACACACCCGCTGCCGAGCTAACCCCCTCACAAAAGGATACAGGTGATCTTCTAAAAAAGTTATTCAATTTGACCATACCTACAGATAGCATCCTCGTCTCTATAGATGTGGAAACACTATATTGTAGCATTCCACACGCAAGGGGTATTTCTGTGGTTAAATAATTTTTTGATCGGATGGATGGGACAATGCAATCCCACAATACCTTCATATTACAACTACTACAGCATATACTCATGAAAAATGTGTTTACAGTGGGGCAAAAAAGTATTTAGTCAGCCACCAATTGTGCAAGTTCTCCCACTTAAAAAGATGAGAGAGGCCTGTAATTGTCATCATAGGTATACCTCAACTATGAGAGACAAAATGTGGAAACAAATCCAGACAATCACATTTTGCAAATTATGGTGGAAAATAAGTAATTGGTCACCTACAAACAAGCAAGATTTCTGGCACTCACAGACCTATATCTTCTTCTTTAAGAGGCTCCTCTGTCCCCCACTCATTACCTGTATTAATGGCACCTGTTTGAACTTGTTATCAGTATAAAAGACACCTGTCCACAACCTCAAACAGTCACACTCCAAACTCCACAATGGTGAAGACCAAAGAGCTGTCGAAGGACACCAGAAACAACATTTTAGACCTGCACCAGGCTGGGAAGACTGAATCTGCAATAGGCAAGAAGCTTGGTGTAAGGTAAACAACTGTGGGAGCAATAATTAGAAAATGGAAGACATACAAGACCACTGATAATCTCCCTCGATCTGGGGCTCCACGCAAGATCTCACCCCGTGGGGTCAAAATGATCACAAGAACGGTGAGCAAAAATCCCAGAACCACACGGTGGGACCTAGTGAATGACCTGCAGAGAGCTGGAACTAACGTAACAAAGGCTGCCATCAGTAAAACACTACGCCACCAGGGACTCAGATCCTGCAGTGCAAGACGTGTCCCCCTGCTTAAGCCAGTACATGTCCGGGCCCGTCTGAGGTTTGCTAGAGAGCATTTGGATGATCCAGAAGAGGATTGGGAGAATGTCATATGGTCAGATGAAACCAAAGTAGAACTGTTTGGTAGAAACACAACTCGTCATGTTTGGAGGAGAGAGAATGCTGAGTTGCAACCAAAGAACACTATACCTACTGTGAAGCATGAGGGTGGCAAAATCATGCTTTGGGGCTGTTTCTCTGCAAAGGGAACAGGAAAACTGATCCTTGTACATGAAAGAATGAATGGGGCCATGTATCGTGAGATTTTGAGTGCAAACCTTCTCCCATCAGCAAGGGTATTGAAGATGAAACGTGGCTGCGTCTTTCAGCATGACAATGATCCCACAAACACCGCCCGGACAACAAAGGATTGGCTTCGTAAGAAGCATTTCAAGGTCCTGGAGTGGCCTAGCCCGTCTCCAGATCTCAACCCCATAGAAAACCTTTGGAGGGAGTTGAAAGTCCGGGTTGCCCAGCGACAGCCCCAAAACATCACTGCTCTAGAGGAGATCTGCATGGAGGAATGGGCCAACATACCAGCAACAGTGTGTGAGAAACCTTGTGAATAGGGATGAGCTTCGAGTTCGAGTCGAACTCATGTTCGACTCGAACATTGCCTGTTCGCCCGTTCGCCGAACAACGAACAATTTGGGGTGTTCGCGGTAAATTTGAAAAGTCTATGGGAGAAATCTAATGTGCTAATTATAAAGGCTTATATGCAAGTTATTGTCCTAAAAAGTGTTTGGGGACCCGGGTCCTGCCCCAGGGGACATGTATCAATGCAAAAAAAAGTTTTAAAAACTGCCTTTTTTTTAGGAGCAGTGATTTTAATAATGCTTAAAGTGAAACAATAAAAGTGAAATATTCCTTTAAATTTCGTACCTGGGGGGTGTGTATGATATGCATGTAAAGTGGCGCATGTTTCCCGTGCTTAGAACTGTCTCTGCACAAAGTGTCATTTTTGAAGGAAAAAAAGTCATTTAAAACTCACTCGCGGCTATTAATGAATTGTCGGCTTTTATCAATACATAGAAAAGTCATTGATAAAAAAAAAAAAAAAGCGTGGGGGTTCTCCCAAATTCAATTACCAGGCCCTTCAGGTCTGGAATGGATATTAAGGGGAACCCCGCCACAAATAAAAAAAAAATGGCGTGCGGTTCCCCCTAAATATCCATACCAGGCCCTTCAGATCTGGCATGGATTTTAAGGGGAACTCCACCCCAAATTTTAAAAAAAATGTCGTGGAGTCCTCCCAAAAATCCATACCAGACCCTTATCCGAGCACGCAACCTGGCCGGCCGCAGGGGAAGAGGGGGGACGAGAGAGCGCCCCCCCTCCCTCCTGAACCGTACCAGGCCACATGCCCTCAACATGGGGAGGATGTCCCCATGTTGATGGGGACAAGGACCTCATCCCCACAACCCTTGCCCGGTGGTTGTGGGGGTCTGCGGGCAGGGGGCTTATCGTAATCTGGAAGACCCCTTTAACAAAGGGGACCCCCAGATCCCGGCCCCCCCTATGTGAATTGGTAAGGGGTACATTGTACCCCTACCATTTTATGAAGAAAGTGTCAAAAAATGTAAATAAAAACACACAAACACCTTGGAAAAGTCCTTTATTAAAAAAAAAAAAATAATAAAAAAAAAACATTCCAGCGATGAAATCCAGTGTGCTGCGGCGATTCCAATGTCCAGCGCTGTCCGTCATTGGTTGTGCCTGAGCGGACCTGATGGGGAACTTCCTCTGCCGTGTTTTAAATGTATAGACCCGCCCCTTCTAAAGTTCCCCATCAGGTCCGCTCAGCGGAGCAGATGCGGAACGCGAGAAGGGGCGGGTCTATTCATGTACAGGTCCTTCTCAAAAAATTAGCATATTGTGATGAAGTTCATTATTTTCTGTAATGTACTGATAAACATTAGACTTTCATATATTTTAGATTCATTACACACAACTGAAGTAGTTCAAGCCTTTTCTTGTTTTAATATTGATGATTTTGGCATACAGCTCATGACAACCCAAAATTCCTATCTCAAAAAATTAGCATATCATGAAAAGGTTCTCTAAACGAGCTATTAACCTAATCATCTGAATCAACTAATTAACTCTAAACACCTGCAAAAGATTCCTGAGGCTTTTAAAAACTCCCAGCCTGATTCATTACTCAAAACCGCAATCATGGGTAAGACTGCCGACCTGACTGCTGTCCAGAAGGCCATCATTGTCACCCTCAAGCAAGAGGGTAAGACACAGAAAGAAATTTCTGAACGAATAGGCTGTTCCCAGAGTGCTGTATCAAGGCACCTCAGTGGGAAGTCTGTGGGAAGGAAAAAGTGTGGCAGAAAACGCTGCACAACGAGAAGAGGTGACCGGACCCTGAAGAAGATTGTGGAGAAGGACCGATTCCAGACCTTGGAGGACCTGCGGAAGCAGTGGACTGAGTCTGGAGTAGAAACATCCAGAGCCACCGTGAACAGGCGTGTGCAGGAAATGGGCTACAGGTGCCGCATTCCCCAGGTCAAGCCACTTTTGAACCAGAAACAGCGGCAGAAGCGCCTGACCTGGGCTACAGAGAAGCAGCACTGGACTGTTGCTCAGTGGTCCAAAGTACTTTTTTCGGATGAAAGCAAATTTTGCATGTCATTCGGAAATCAAGGTACCAGAGTCTGGAGGAAGACTGGGGAGAGGGAAATGCCAAAATGCCTGAAGTCCAGTGTCAAGTACCCACAGTCAGTGATGGTCTGGGGTGCCATGTCAGCTGCTGGTGTTGGTCCACTGTGTTTTATCAAGGGCAGGGTCAATGCAGCTAGCTATCAGGAGATTTTGGAGCACTTCATGCTTCCATCTGCTGAAAAGCTTTATGGAGATGAAGATTTCATTTTTCAGCACGACCTGGCACCTGCTCACAGTGCCAAAACCACTGGTAAATGGTTTACTGACCATGGTATTACTGTGCTCAATTGGCCTGCCAACTCTCCTGACCTGAACCCCATAGAGAATCTGTGGGATATTGGGAAGAGAAAGTTGAGAGACGCAAGACCCAACACTCTGGATGAGCTTAAGGCCGCTATCGAAGCATCCTGGGCCTCCATAACACCTCAGCAGTGCCACAGGCTGGTTGCCTCCGTGCCACGCCGCATTGAAGCAGTCATTTCTGCAAAAGGATTCCCGACCAAGTATTGAGTGCATAACTGAACATAATTATTTGAAGGTTGACTTTTTTTGTATTAAAAACACTTTTCTTTTATTGGTCGGATGAAATATGCTAATTTTTTGAGATAGGATTTTTGGGTTTTCATGAGCTGTATGCCAAAATCATCAATATTAAAACAAGAAAAGGCTTGAACTACTTCAGTTGTGTGTAATGAATCTAAAATATATGAAAGTCTAATGTTTATCAGTACATTACAGAAAATAATGAACTTTATCACAATATGCTAATTTTTTGAGAAGGACCTGTATTACACAGTGAATGAAGTTCCCCATCAGGTCCGCTCTACGAGGGGGCGGACCTGATGGGAACTTCCTTCACTGTGTAATACGTGAATAGACCCACCCCTTTTTTTATTTGCGGCGGGGTTCCCCTTAATATCCATTCCAGACCTGAAGGGCCTGGTAATTGAATTTGGGGGAACCCACACGCTTTTTTTTTTTTTTTATCAATGACTTTTCTATGTATTGATAAAAGCCGACAATTCATTAATAGCCGCGAGTGAGTTTTAAATGACTTTTTTTCCTTCAAAAATGACACTTTGTGCAGGGACAGTTCTAAACACGGGAAACATGCGCGACCTTACATGCATATTATACACACCCCCCAGGTATGAAATTTAAAGGAAAATTTCACTTTTATTTTTTCATTTTAAGCATTATTAAAATCACCACTCCTGTAAAAACGTCTATTTTTTAAACTTTTTTTTGCATTGATACATGTCCCCTGGGGCAGGACCCGGGTCCCCAAACACTTTTTAGGACAATAAATTGCATATTAGCCTTTATAATTAGCACTTTAGATTTCGAACGTTCGAGTCCATTGTATTTAATAGGGTTCTAAAGTTCACGCGAACATTCTGTCTGTTCGCAGGTTCTGGTGCGAACCGAACAGGGGGGAGTTCGGCTCATCCCTGCTTGTGAAGACTTACAGAAAACGTTTGATCTCTGTCATTGCCAACAAAGGATATATAACAAAGTATTGAGATGAACTTTTGATATTGACCAAATACTTATTTTCCACCATAATTTGCCAAAAAAATTCTTTCCAAATCAGACAATGTGATTGTCTGGATTTGTTTCCACATTTTGTCTCTCATAGTTGAGGTATACCTATGATGACAATTACAGGCCTCTCTCATCTTTTTAAGTGGGAGAACTTGCACAATGGGTGGCTGACTAAATACTTTTTTGCCCCACTGTACTTTTGATGGGTCCCACTGCCTCCAGGTACAGGGTGTTGCAATGGGGACATGTTGTGCCCCTTCGTACGCCAATCTGTACCTGGGGGGGTGGGAGCGTACCTTGTTCTCTGATTGCTCTTTGTCTATATATCTGTGCAGCATATTATGATTATATCTTTATCTATTTATATTTTTATTGCTTTATTCATTTTTGCAAATTTAGAAATAACATTTCTTTTTGCTTTTATAATAATACCCCGAGATAGCTTTAGTGGGGTCTCTTTTGGCTTTGATAGATTTTTAGCTATATAATTGCTGAATATGCTAATTTCTCTGCACAATGTTCTCTCTGTGCTTGTGTAAAGGCATCCACTCATTTGACATTGGTCAGTGAGGCTGTAGGTCTCAGTCGTGCATTTTGCACAATACCTAAGTGATGCTGCGCTCCTTTTGCGCACGCGCACATTTCCGGGTGTTACCAGAATCCAGGGGCACATTGCGCATGTGCGATACTCGCACAGCATTTGCATAGAAACTGCAGGCATAGTCTATTAACACACTCTGAATGCTTCTAGAGGGGGAGGATTCTCTCCCCCCTACACTATACCTCTGATGGTAGTGCTGCTGCAGCTGAGGGAACTTGTTCATCAGCTGTTCTGGCACTGATCATCAGTGTTATATAAGTCCATCTATTTGTCAGTAGCTCTAGTGGTGGAAAGCTGTGTGGACTCATCCGAACAGGTCTGTGTATTTTCTGAATCTTTTCTTTATCTTTTTCATGGGAATCTATATTGTATGATCTAGTGGTGGGTTCCTTTCAGGAACTGACATGCTTGTTTTGAATTTACAGATTGATTGTTGGAAGCTGCTAATCTTTTGCATTATTCATCTGTGCCTTATGAATTGTGGACCCCGGTATACACTGATTAGTTTATCCCTGGTGAGTCTGTATTTTGGCAATACAGATGACATTATAATTATTATTACATGTACTTTGTTTTTTATTTTATTTTTTCTACTCTCTGTCTCCATCTCTACAGCAATTATCAGGCCACCTGTTTTTCTTGAGTCCAGACACCTCTCTCTTTGCACCTTAACCAGGCTACATGTTCATACATACATACACATATTATATATATATATATATATATATATATATATATAGCGGGTATTTGAATTTAGGGGAAGCATCTGGGTGGTAGTGTAAACCAGATGCACTGATTGCTAGGGAATCTGAGACCCTTTTATGGTTCTTGGAGGACTCTGGTGGTGTGAGGTTCCCTGCGGCCTACAGGTGGCGTTGTTGCCCAGGGCCGGGATTGAACGCACACCGCAAGACTGTGCCTTTTTTCCTCCCCTGGCACTGGTACAGCGGGGGCGGGGAACCCGCGGTGATGCAAAGGGAGAGGGGGGGGGAAAAGGGGTGGACGCCCTTACCACGGGGTTCAGAGTCTGGAGGACGCGGCCGCACCCAGGCACCTTCAGCTTGGGTGCTGGCATTCCGGTATTCCGGGTCCAGGTGCCCTTGACCTGGCGGGAGATGGAGTCTATCTCAGGCACCTTTAGCCTGGGGGTGAGGTACCTTCGACTGAGTTCCACGAGGGTGGAGGAATCCGAGGGGGCCCTAATTCCTTGGGTGCCCGTGTCTGAGTTTGTGAGGACTGGTGAGCAGAACTTCTCTGGAGAGTCTGGCACAGCATTGCTGGTGACAGAGAGGCCTCCGGTACCTCCCTTGGACAGATATCCTTTCCCTGACGGGCCATGCTAGCGAAGGTAATTCATGTTCTATTTCACATAGTCAGTGGCAGTGACTATTCGCCACTGGTGACACCACAGTGGTTAGCTATATCGGGAAGGATTGTGCCTCGACCTACTCCCATTAATACTGAACTGTTGCAAAGGTCCCAACTTGACTGTGCTGTATGTTCGCTGAGAAGAATAAAACTGTGTTGGACCTATTCAGTGTGTGGAACTCTGGTTACTAGGAGCAAAGGGGAGTCAAGGACGAAAGACAGGACTTGACTCTAGGACACCTACACAAAGCCCGATCTTTCTGGCCTTCACCTCGCCACTATGGAGGACATGGGCCGTGGTGTATCTGATCCCTCCCCCGGTACTAACACCCCTAGACAAAGACAGACAAGCCGAGCATGAGAAGGGGTGAGAGGGGTGAGGTCGCTACACGTGGGGGCATCGTGTCCGGGATGTGTATGGTGTCTGAATTTGAACTTTGCTGCCCGGAGGAGTTCCGAGTAGGTCGGCCATATTGGCCAACATGCCACGAGGCAAACCATAGCTGCGTAGTTCATGGGCGGGGAAAAGGGAAAGCCCACAAACAAGTGCAGAGTGTGGGAGGAGTCTGGTCATGTGGACGGACGCACGTGGAGATTCCGGCGTGAGCGGGTCAGTGCGCATTGGAGCAGCAAACAGAGAAGATGACTTCAAACACTCCGTGGATTTCAGCTTCTTCTTTCACGGAGATGACTTCCTTTGCTGCTCCCATTGTGGACACAGGAATCAGACTAAGGCCCCGGGGGCGATTGGCTCTGTACACCTGCAGAGACATAGAGGCCCACGGTGTGATCTGTCCCGGCTGTTCGGGACTGGTGGTTCAATTGAAGCCATTCGGGCGATGTGAGGTCTGCAAGGAGCTTCTCTGTGAGGTGGAACCATCCACAGAAAGGCCTTGCGCTTTCCACCTCAACTACCTCACAGGTACTGCCTCTCCGGAGGGAGAGATTGATGCCATGGTGAGTATTCCTGCGCGCGCTGACCAGGGCGAAGTGACTGCCCAAGCGGAGATCAAAAGAGAAAAATCCGAGGATGCTGCCTCGGTCACCAGCAGCTCCCTGCTCCGACCGCCGAAGAGGAAAGTCGGCCTGGTGATGGCCTCCTGTGGTTGTGGAAGAGCTTCGCCCTGCCGCTTGCCTGGCCTGGATGGATCCGGAGGAAAGAGCCCTGGACATCCCTGTTCTTCTGAAGGCCCAGGTGAGCCAGGGGTTGGGACTGTGTGTGTGGTTGGAGGTGTCGGCAGCCCACTGTCGGTGGAGGCCGTCAAGGGGGATGATTCTGTAACTGGGAATTATCTGCCCGCTGAGTGTTATGACACCTTCGACCTGGATTTATTGTCTGAAAATTGCGATGATGGGGAGATAGACGAAATCTTCCACCAGAAGGGATGGGACAAGATGAAGTTACCCTTGTCCCGTGTCACAAGGGACCCACCTATGTCCATGGGGGATAGTACACCCCGGGTGGAGGCCTCGGCGCCTAGGGAAGAATCTGGTCCACTGTCTGAAATCCCTCTTCTGGATTCAACTTCCATTTCACCTGCTCCTGTTGCGGGAGTGCCACGCCAGTCACTGCGGGCTCCTATGCTCAAATCTAGTGAGGTGGTGAACGCACCTCGCGATCCGGAGGCAATTGTGTTCCCTGGAGAAGGAGACCGTGTCACGATGCCACCTTATCAAGGCTGCAGCGTCTCTTTGGCCAGAAGGTTGCCCAAGAGCATGGGTGGGAGTACCCATACCTACCTCGAGAATTGCTCTACGAGGTGGAAGTTTTTCGCCAGAGGTGGTACAATACTTTTGTTTGGGACAAGCTCAAAGTACCCCAAGCACGCCGATACTTTGCTTGTTCAACAAAGGTCACTAAAAAGTTTCAGGACTGTAAGGCTAAGTGGATGCTGGGAAGGCATATCCATGCGGACAGAGTGGTGATTTGTCGCAAGGATGGAAGAAATGAGTGTAACATGGAGGCTTTTGACAAGCATTTGAAGCCTGTGTTCCTGCCGCATCCAAAGTTCTACCTTTAGGAGAAAGTCTCCTGTGTTCTCTCTTGCTGCTCATTGCTGAACTTTCCGGAGTGCCTTTGCCGGAACACAAGGACTGTGCCCTAGTTTTTTTTGTATTTGGGCGTTCTACTCTTCGGAGAAATGGGAGCTGTTATTTTGTTCTCCCTCATTCTCCTTACACTTCAGAGAAATCAGTGACTTTGGGGTTTTAGTCAGTGTAGGGTCACAGAGAAAAGAACAAGAGAGGAAAGTTCATCTGGATTTGATAAGTGTCTTTACCGCGGCATTACCACCAGGTGGCAGTGTTGCACAACGATTGTTTGTTTGTTTTTTTTGTACATTATGTAACACTCATTGGAATGAATGGGTTTCTTTTTGGATAGATCCATTCGTTCCAAGCAAACACATATATTATGTTAGGATTAGGGATGAGCCGAACACCCCCCGATTCTGTTCGCACCAGAACCTGCGAACGGACCGAAAGTTTGCACGAACATTAGAACCCTATTAAATACAATGGATGCGAACGTTCGAAATCTAAAGTGCTAATTATAACGACTAATATGCATGTTATTGTCCTAAAAAGGGTTTGGGGACCCGGGTTCTGCCCCAGGGGACATGTATCAATGCAAAACTAAGTTTTAAAAATGGCCGTTTTTCGGGAGCAGTCATTTTAACCGCTTTAGATCCGGGCCATAGACTATTGACGGCCTCAATGTGGATCTAAAAATCCGGGAGGACGTCAATAGACGTCCTCGGCTATTTCGGCCACTGGGGGGCGCATCACTGAGATGCCGATGCGCGTGCCTGGCGGCCGCGATGTCCGCCAGGCACCCACGATTGGCCGGTACACAGAGCAGGGACGTGGATCTCTGTGTGTAAACACAGAGATCCACGTCCTGTCAGGGAGAGGGACCGATGCTGTGTCCCTTGTACATAGGGACACAGATCGGTCACCTCCCCCAGTCAGTCCCCTCCCCCACACAGTAGTAATCACTCCCAGGGCACACATTTAACCCCTTCCTCGCCCCCTAGTGTTAACCCCTTCCCTGCCAGTGTCATTTTTACAGTAACCAGTGCATTTTTATAGCACTGATCGCTGTATCAATGACACTGGTCCCAAAATGGTGTCAAAAGTGTCCGATGTGTCCGCCATAATGTCGCAGTCACAATAAAAATCGCTGATCGCCGCCATTACTAGTAAAAAAATAAATAATAATAAAAATGCAATAAAACTATGCCCTATTTTGTCGACGCTATAACTTTTGCGCAAACCAATCAATAAACGCTTTTTGCGAAAAAATATATTTTTTTTACCAAAAATATGTAGAAGAATACGTATCGGACTAAACTAAGGAAAAAAATATAAAAAAAAAAAAAAAAGCCTGTGAAGCATGTGTTTCCCGTGTTAAGAACTGTCCCTGCAGGAAATGACATTTGTAAAGGAAAAAAAGCCATTTAAAACTGCTTGCGGCTTTAATGTAATGTCTGGTCCCGGTAATATGGATGAAAATCTTTGAGCAAAATGTCATGGCTACCCCAGCCCATTACCAGCCCCTTTGGGTCTTGTATGGATATTAAGGGGAACCCCGCCCACAAAATAAAAAAGGCCCTATATACTCTGAACAGCAGTATACAGGCGGTGCAAACAAGACAGGGACTGTAGGTTTGTTCTTAAGTAGAATCTGTTTGTAATTTTGAACAGGTACATTGTTTAAGTGTAGCTCCAACCAAAAAAATCTATTTTTAAGCTTTTTGGAAAACATAGGGAAGGGTTATCACCCCTGTAACATTTTGTTTTGCTGTCTGTGCCCCTGTTCAGAACATTTCACCACTTTCCTTCCCAATGGCAAATGTTTTTGAAAAGTGGGGTTTTTATTGAAACAAGGATTGGTGATAAAGCATCAGTAGAGAGGAGACACCTTTTTCCCATAATAAATCTTACAGGAGAGAAGTTCCCTTCCTAGGGGTAGATTTCCTCTCACTTCCTGTTGCCTCCTTCCGTTTGTAAGTTGGATGTTTGAAAGTAGGGGCCTGCCGTATATACTCTGCTGAAATTTGCCCCTTACATGTTGGTGTTGCCACAACACTGTAAGCCCTCACAGTTACTCTTGGTGGGCGCATGAATGGGCCCTGCTGTGAATTATTAGATCAAGAATTGTAATTGCATGGCCCTGTTAAACAGGGGCAGAAAAATTGGGCCTTTGGTGGTGGTGTTGCCACAACACTGTAAGGCCTCACAGTTGCTCTTAGTGGGTGCAGGAATGGGCGCTGCTGTGAATTATTAGATCAAGAATTGTAATTACATGCCCCTGTTAAACAGGGGCAGAAAAATTGGGCCTTAGGCACTGGTGCCACAACACTGCAACCCCTCACAGATACTGTACTTGGAGCACAGCAATGAGCCCTGTTGCAAAGTATTGCATCAAAAATTGTAATTGCATGCCCCTGTTAAACAGGGGCTGAAAAATTGGGCCTTACCCACTGGTGGCAGCACCCAGAAACAAAAAAGTTCAGGACAGTCACTCAGCATCAGCATCAGTCTTGAAGGGATGTGACATTTGAAAAGAAATTATTCTGTTATATCAGCTTCAGGTGCTTGGTACCTGGTGGTGATCCAAGACTGGTTCATCTTTATGAAGGTCAGTCGATCAACAGTCTGTGGACAGGCGCACCCTGTGATCCGTGACAGCCTTCAGCAGCACTGAATGTGCGTTCCGAAAGAACTCTGGATGCAGGACAGGCCAGTAGCTCAATTTCATACTGTGAAAGCTCTGGCCAGTGATCCATCCTCAAGACCCAGTAAGCCAGAGGATTTTCGGTGGGAAAGGTGTCCAAGTCTGACCTTGCCCCTAGGTATTCCTGCACCATGTATATCAGACGCTGGCGATGGTTGCTGGAACCGATCATACCTTGGGGCTGCGGACTAAAAAATTGTCTGAACGCATCGGTCAGACGGCCACTTTCTCCACCGCTCCTTCTGCTACTGACCGAAGCCTCAGCAACTCGTTGTCCAGGACCAGGAGTTTGTAACCTCCCAGTCTCTGGGAACGCATTGCACAGACCATTCTGCAAGGCCTCCCGGAGTTGTCTCATCCTCTGCGACGGCAAGATAAGGTCCGCAACCTTACCCTTGTACCGTGGAGAGTGACCAGCCAGTAATGGTCCCTCTCCTTGATCCGAAGAATACGAGGATCCTTCCACAGACTTTGCAGGATCAGGGAGGCCATGCAGCGTAGGTTAGCTGAGGCATTCGGTCCGGAGTCCTCTGGGTCACTAAGGACGACATGATCCGCAGCCACCTCCTCCCAGCCACGTACAAGTCCACGGGTTTGTTGGGACTGTAAATCATCCCTAAAAGACTGCTGCTGTTGATGCGGAGTGCCATGCTCCACCTCCATGCTGACACAATCCTCGTCCTCTTCCTGTGTGATGGGTGGGACAGAAGGAACACTGTCTGGGTAAAGGGCGCCTTGAGAGGCAAGGAAGTCCTCCTCTTCCTGCCTCTGTTCTGCCTCAAGTGCCCTGTCCATTATTCCATGCAGCGTATGCTCCAACAGGTGGACAAGAGGTACAGTGTCACTGATTCATGCACTGTCACTGCTCACCATCCTTGTGGCCCCCTCAAATGGTGCCAGGACAGTGCATGCATCCCTGATCATGCCCCACTGGCGTGGTGAAAAAAAAACGAGCTCCCCTGACCCTGTCCTGGTGCCGTAGTTGCACAGGTACTCTTTGATGGCCCTCTGCTGCGTGTGCAGCTGCTGCAGCATGGCCAACGTTGAGTTCCACCTTGTGGGCATGTCACATATAAGGCGGTTCTTGGGCAGGTTCAACTCCTTTTGCAGCGCAGCCAGCCGAACACTGGCATTATATGATCTGCGAAAATGCACACAGACTTTCCTGGCCTGCCTCAGGACATCCTGTAAGCCCGGGTACTTGCCCAAGAACCGCTGCACCACCAGGTTAAATAGGGAGCCACACAGGGCACATGGGTCAGTTGTCCCTGTCGGAGGGCGGAGAGGAGGTTGGTGCCATTGTCGCAAGCCACCATTCCTGGCTTAAGCTGGCGTGGCGTCAACCACCTCTCGGCCTGCCCCTGCAGAGCTGACAGAACCTCTGCCCCAGTGTGGCTCCTGTCCCCCAAACACACCAGCTCAAGCACTGCATGGCATCTTTTTGCCTGCGTACTTGCGTAGCCCCTTGAACGCCTACGGAGCACCGCTGGTTCCGAGGACAAAGCACAGGAAGAGGCCATAGAGGAAGAAGAAGAGGAGGGGGTGGAGGAGAGAGGTGTGTCACAACCAGTAGTAGCATTTTGGAGGCGTGGTGGCGGAACAACCTCCAACACTACTGCACCTTGTCCTGCATCCTTCCCAGCTGCCAAAAGAGTGACCCAATGGGCCGTGAAAGAAAGATAACATCCCTGTCCATGCCTGCTGGACCATGATTCAGCGGTAATGTGCACCTTACCGCTGACCGCCCTGTCCAGCGAGGCATGGACATTGCCTTCCACGTGCCGGTAGAGAGCCCGAATCGCCTTCCGTGAGAAAAAGTGGCGTTTGGGAACCTGCCACTGAGGAACCGCACATTGCACAAACTCACGGAAGGGGGCCAAGTCTACCAACTGAAAAGGCAGCAGTTAAAGTGCTAGCAATTTAGCCAAGCTAGCATTCAACCGCTGGGCATGTGGATGGCTGGGAGTGAACTTCTTTTGATGGTCCAGCAGCTGGGGCAGGGAAATTTGCCTGTTATAATCGGACGTCGGTGTACTGCTAGCAGAGTGCCCACAAGTACTTGGCTGTGACACACCTAATTCTACACCTTCATTCCTCTCAGTGCAGGTTTCAGAGAGAACTGAAGGTACAGTGGGGTTGGAGATCCCAGCTGAGGAGGAGCAAGGAGAGGTCCGCTTTGTTCTTTGGTGTGGGTCTTTAAGATACGCTTGCCAACGAGCTGCATGGCAGGTCAACATATGTCTGGTCAAGCATGTGGTGCCCACGCGGCTGATGTTTTGGCCACGCGAGATGCGCTTGAGACATATGTTGCAAACAGCAGCAGTGCGATCTGATGCACTCGACTCAAAGCCCCACACCAAAGAACTTTTGGAATAACGGGCAGAGGCAGCGCACTGCACAGGCAGAGCTCTGCGGTGTGATTCAGTCGGTGTGCTGCCCTTACGCTGGCACTGGGGGGGCATCCTGCCTCGTTGGAGATGTGCCTCATCCTCCTCCTCCTCCTCCTCCTCTCTCCTATCAGGCACCCACGTGGAGTCAGTGACCTCATCATTCCCTCCCTCCTCATCACTGGAGCCAATCTGGCAATATGCTGCAGCTGCTGGAACACGACTGCCAGATTGGTGTCCTTCTTGAACATCCCCTCTCTCTGCTCTCACGCTACTGCCTTCCTCTAGCTGGGTATTATCTTCAGACCCTTCGAAACACTGGGCATCCTCCTGGAGCATGTACCAAACACTGTGCTCAAACAGTTCGGGGGACTCCTCAGGAGGACACGGTGGGTCTAGGGAAGGAGTGACTGATGACATTGAGGACGCTTTGGCAGCTGCTTTGCCAGTACCCTGAGCCTGGGTGAGAGGATGAGGAGGATGAGGAGGGCTTGGTCATCCACTCTACCAAGTCTTCGGCATGATGCGGCTCAACACGTCCAGCTTCCGAAAATAAGGACAAGCGTGTCCCATGGCCAAGTGCTGATGACGATGCACCGCGTCCACGACCAGCACTGTTGTCTCTAGACACAAACCCTGCTTGCCCTCTTTCATTGGCTCGTGACTGTCTGCCTCTCCTTGTTGGCCTTCCAGACATAGTAATGGCCTGCAGGGAGATGGGAAAACCAGCAATTGGGTATTGTATATTGTGCTGGAGGCACGCAACACCCACTAACTCCTGCAGATGCCTGTATTATAGAACAGCAATGACGGATATACAGGTGTATACTGTGCCACTAACTCCTGCAGATGCCTGTATTTGAGAACAGCAATGACGGGTATCCACCCCCAAGAAAAGTTTTTCTTTCAAAACATCTCGGGCTATCACCAGTGTCGTAGGTGCCAGGTATGTACATTAAATAAAACCAAATCAAAGAAAACAATGTCGTTCAAATCAACTAGCACCTCCTAGGGAACATAAAATCGAGGCCTTTGTGACTTGTAGTTCCATGGGTATGGTCTACCTGTTGGAATGCCCATGTGGTATGCGATACATAGGTAGAACTAAAAGATCTATGCAGGTGCGTCTTGGTGAGCATATTACAAACATTAAGAGTGGATTTAAAGACCACTCGGTTTCAAGACACTATGAGTTGCATCACCAACGTAATCCAGCAGGAACACTATTTTTGGGTATAGATAGGTACAGTTCACATTGGAGGGGAGGTTCCCTAGTGAGAGATATCGAGGATGGAAATGTCTTGAATATACAGGGTTCGTAGCTACACCCCTTATGGCCTTAACATCGATATAGATGTGAACGCATTTATTGATAATGCTTAGGACATGAGTTTATAGTTCTCATAATTTCTTTGTTTTGTTGTGAAGATTTGTGAACTAGATCTGATCATTCAGTGGTCATTGCCCACTAGTTGCATATAATAACCCTTATGCCTCGTACACACGGCCGAGAATCTCGTCGTTAAAAACATGTCGTTTTTTTCGACGAGATCCTTGGACAAGAAACTTGTCCCAGCCGAGTGTACACACGCTCATTTCAAAGAACCCGCGGTTCTTTGAATGGAGTGTACGCGGTGACGTCATCGAATACGACGAGCATGCGCTCGTCACATTCGATGTCGCCGCCATCTTGGTTCACCCTACCTATGCCTAGGAAGCTACCACGCATGCGTCAAAGTCATTTCGAGCATGCGCGGGCTTCCCGGACGAACAGGTAAGTGTACACACACACAATTTTCTCATTGAGAAACAGGCTGACGAGAATCTCGACGAGAAAATAGAGAGCAGGTTCTCTATTTTCTCGTCGAGATTCTTGTCGCTTTTCTTGACGAGAAACCATACACACGAACTTCTCGGCAAGAAATCTCTGCCAGCAAGTTTCTTGCTGGTTTTTTCAGAGAAACTCGGTCGTGTGTACGAGGCTTTATACTTATTATATGAACAAACTATTTGTTTTTGTTTCTATAATGCATCAAAATGATAACATCTGTGAATAGATCATCTAGATGTGTATATAATGGGATACATCTCTTTGATCACTTATGATGATTTGACATCACATATTGTGAGTTATGAACACTACAGAGAGAACTTATCAATATACAATTAAAAGTTGAGAAGTAATCATCCAACTTACTGAATATTTATCGGCTTAACGATTATTCTATTTTTTGTTTTCCTTTTCTTCTCATTTTTGCATTGGATTTGGTAGGTGGTAGCCACACATTTTTTGGACAATTCATTTTTGTCCTTGGATGTGGGGTTTATTGACTGGCTGTACGATGCAAATATATACATAAGTATAATTTTTTGTAACATTTTTGGAGGTGTTATTATATTGAGCATCTTGTCTGGGTCTATTTCCATATAGTTTTTGTTAATTGTGGAATTTGACCGCTAGAGGGCTGCTATATTTTTTAATTTAATTGTCTAATATGCCGTCAATTAGAGTTGGAGTATAATGACATGCACCAATTTGTATTTTTAATAAAGGTAACATATATGAGTTGGCGTTATTTTATATTTGATGAGGTCGGTTATGGTTGTGCTGTGCGCGGCACCACCAGCCAGCCAGCCAGCATACCATTTACTGACTAAGGATTCTTCCTTCAACCCCTTGTTCCAATAAGTGGAATCTTTGTCCTATGACTGGGATTGTTTATATTCTAGCCAGCAATATGGATTATGCCCTTACGATTTTGCTGTTGTATGGGCATTTTTGCCAATAGTCAACATGGCAATTCATTTGTCAGGAGCGCTGAATGATCAGATCTGGGCGTTCCTATTGTATCCATGAGTATTTATGGCGGTGGGTCAGCACGCTGCCCGTGCCCCTGGACGACATCTGTGACGAAACGACATAGGGAGGAGTGGCGTGCTGATGTCACCGACATACCAACGAGTCCCGGAAGGAACGGGCAGTCTTAGCCGGCTGGCTAAATTTACTACACGCCTATATACTTGCGATTCATGTAAGTGCATTACTTTTTATAATATTGTTTTATCGGTTTCACGCTATGGTGGCTTTCTTTCCATATGCATTTTAACATCGTGGTGTGGAATTCGGGAGATAAGCTGACATTGACAAATTACCTAGAGACCCTGGCCGGGGAATAGCCATCTTTTTGCATTGATCTCTGAAGAGATCAATAGTTCTGGTAAGTGGCAGTGAAAACTGGTGGTGGAATCTATATCTATCAAGTGTTTGGCACTTTTCATTGGGTGTTTTGCGTTTTGAAGTCACCAATTAGCTGAACAAGAAGATCCTTATCCACACTTCATTGTTTTGGCTATCAGGACTTTTTGAACTCATAAAGATATTATTTAATAATTTTTTCACTATACAGGACTTTGTACTCTTGCTGAATGTGATGTAGGTGTCTGGCAATCAGTCAGGACCTTTATCAGTTATAGTTGTCGTCATTGGCAATTGAGACTGAGCTCTGAGTATACTTTTTCACCATTTTTTTTTATTTATTTTTTTCCTTGGTTTAATGGTGGTTATTTTTCACTATTTGCGCAGCTTTATTACTTCTATTCTTTTATTGTGTGTGTGTGTGTCTCACATAGAAGTTGCAGCATTTGTTTCTGGAGAGATAGATTCACTACATCAGTGGTCCAATATCTCACTAATTGGACAGCGCAGTATAATTTGCACATTTCATATACAGGTGTGTATACTGTGCCACTAACTCCTGCAGATGCCTGTATTTGAGAACAGCAATGATGGATATACAGGTGTATACTGTGCTGGGGCACACAACACCCACTAACTGCTGCAGATGCCTGAGAAAATAAAACAGAACACACTGTCCCTGCCTATGTATCTCTTTCCCTGCACGCCAACACACTACACAAGGCCGCCGCGCTGGCAGCCTTTTATAGTGTGGGGCGTGTACGAAACCCCCCCCTGAGCTATAATTGGCCACAGGCATCCTGCCTGTATCCAATTATGGCTCTCCTCGCTGCCGGCGCTGTGATTGGCCAAGCATGCAGGGTCACAGTGCATGCTTGGCCAATCACAGCGCCGGGATTGCACTGCGATGGCGCAGTGTATTGTGGGCCGTTCGCGTCACTCGAATTTGGCACGAGCGGCCGAACACGAAGCTCATCCCTAGTTAGGATGTGTTTCTTTTTTTCTTCCCTCTGCAGGAGACTCGTCTGTCAAGGCTGCTGAGAATGGGGTGGTCCTTAGATAGCCAGGGGGGGGGGGGGGGGGAGAAATGTAAAATGTGAGATATTTAAAGTATTTTATTACAAAAGCTTATGGTTCTATATTGTTGTTTTCACTTTCCTGTTTTAGGTCCTGGCACAATTCCTATTTGAGATTGTTGAATTTGGAGAAATGTGAATGTTTGTCTCTGGGTTGAACTTATGTTACCACTCTTTGGAAAGCATGGGTTTGCACCAGACACTGGGGACCAGTGTCAAATCACCAGGGGGAGAGTGTAGCAGGTATTTGAATTTAGGGGAAGCATCTGGGTGGTAGTGTAACCCAGATGCACTGATTGCTAGGGAATCTGAGATCCTTTTATGGTTCTTGGAGGACTCTGGTGTGAGGTTCCCTGCGGCCTACAGGTGACGTTGCCTGGGGTTGAACTCACACCGCAAGACTGTGCCTTTTTTGTCCTCCCCTGGCGCTGGTACAGCGGGGCGGGGAACCTGCGGTGACGCAAAGGGAGAGGGAGGGAAAAAGGGGCGGACGCCCTTACCACGGGGTTCGGAGTCTGGAGGACGCGGCCGCACCCAGGCACCTTCAGCTTGGTGTTCCGGGCCCAGGTGCACTTGGCCTGGCCGGAGCGGGAGATGGAGTCCATCTCAGGCCCCTTTAGCCTGGGGTGAGGTACCTTCGACCGAGTTCCGCGAGGGTGGCGGAATCCGAAGGGGCCCAAATTCCTTGGGTGCCCGTGTCTGAGTTTGTGAGGACCGGTGAGCAGAACTTCTCTGGAGAGTCCGGCACAACATTGCTGGTGACAGAGGCCTCCGGTACCTCCCTTGGATGGATATCCTTTCCCTGACAGGGGCCGTTCTAGCGAAGGTAATTCATGTTCTATTTTACATAGTCAGTGACTATTCGCCACTGGTGACACCACAGTGGTTAGCTATATCGGGAAGGATTGTGCCTCAACCTACTCCCATTAATACTGAACTGTTGCAAAGGTCCCAACTTGACTGTGCTGTATGTTTTTTCGCTGAGAATTATAAAACTGTGTTGGACCTATTCAGTGTGTGGAACTCTGGTTACTAGGAGCAAAGGGGAGTCAAGGACGAAGGAGGACAGGACTTGACTCTAGGACACCTACACAAAGCCCGATCTTTCTGGCGTTCACCTTGTCACTATGGAGGACATGGGCCGTGGTGTATCTCATCCCTCCGGTACTAACACCCCTAGATAAAGACAGACAAGCCGAGCATGAGAAGGGGTGAGAGGGGTGAGGTCGCTACACGTGTGTGTGTGTGTGTGTGTGTGTGTATATATATACACACACACACACACACACACACACACACACACTATATACCATCAGTCTAGCCCAGTAAGTACAACTAAATAGGCTCTATAGATAAGGCCTGCCTAATATAATATTATTATTATTTTTTAGCTTATTTTCTTTCAATATGCGATTTTGTTATTTTGATCCTAGGTCTTGTTTCTGGAGAACTCTGACTGCCATCCTAAACTGGCTACCCTGAGGTGATATGAGACATGCCACACATATGAGAGCTCCGCTGACATAAGTAGGTGGTCCTCTTTGTACACATTTATTCCGTCTATGTGGGATATACTACCCTTGAGATATACATTCATGTCCATGTATAAAACTGATTATTTATTTTTTTTCTTACACAGAATCCCTTTATTGGATGAATAAGTCCTGAAGAAGCGACAAGCAAAACGTAGACTTTATATCTGTCTCTACAATATTAGAGATTTGTATATGTTGTATGGCTCTCATGGAGAGTCCAATTTCTGTGTTTTTAATGTTTATTGTTAAATTTTACAATTATGTTTAGTAAAATTTCTGTATAGAATTATGGTGATACCTTTTCTGGTACCGCTAAAGTCTGCCCTTAGAGTCACAGCTCTCTATTACAGTTTATTTGTGGTGATTTTGCATTGATGTGTTTATTTGCGCAATCTTTTTTTCTATATATGCTTGGGGAATTGAGTATTTAATTATTTTAGATAGCTGCATATACACATTTTTCTCACATATGAATTGCATATAATATTTTTTTATATATATTTGAATTTATATACACATTTTATGATTCAAATTTTTTTTATATCACTATTTGATCCATTAATGGTTTTTGATCACATTAGTTTGGTGAGCGCAGAATAATGAATTAATATATAGTACATACTTCAAATCTACAGACACTCATACATTCCTGTTGACAGCTGTCACCATTGGAATTAGCTGTGTTCTGTTCTGCCAATTTTTAAGGTTACGTCGTAATTGTACCAACCTTCATGACTTTGAAAGGCAAGCAATTCTATTTAAAAATACATTAAGCCCACGTTCACACTGGGGCTGCGGGAGTGAAGCCTGCGAGTTCAGCTGAACTCGCACGATTTCACTCCTGCTGGCAGTCCCGATTTCAAAGACATCTGAAACAGATGTCAATCGCGTCTGAAATCGCTAAAAGTAGTACAGAAACTACTTTTTGTAATCGGTGCAGCGCCACACCGATTAGGACGGTGCCATTGCCCGCAATTTGCGGCAAATTTTGCCGATTTGACATGTCAAATCGCACCAGTGTGAACCAGGGCTTATAGAGAAAGGTTACTCCTTACCCGACCTTGATTTGGAAATTCGTAAAATATGTGAGCTGGATCCAGGTGAATTACTTCAGAACAACCCTTGCAAGAGAAGTGCTAAAATGAGAAACCCTAAATGGTCCTTGTTTACGTCTTTCTCAATTCAACATTGTGAGATCAAAAATATTAAGCATTGGAGAGTTTTGAAGAACAATCATGTTATAGGGCCAAATGTTGCCTGATAAGGCTGATGTGATTTAACCACTTGACCACTGGGCACTTAAACCCCCTTAATAACCAGACCAATTTTCAGCTTTCGGTGCTCTCACATTTTGAATGACAATTACTCAGTCATACAACACTGTACCCATATGAATTTTTTGTCCTTTTTTTCACACAAATAGAGCTTTCTTTTGGTGGTATTTAATCACCGTTGGGTTTTTTATTTTTTGCGCTATAAGAGAAAAAAGACTGAAAATTTTGTAAAAAAATGATTTTTTTTTTCGTTTCTGTTATAAAATTTTGCAAATTACTATTTTTTCTTCATAAATTTTGGCCAAAATTTATACTGCTACATATCTTTGGTAAAAATAAGTACAAATTGGTGGATATTATTTGGTCTTTGTGAAAGTTATAGAGTCCACAAGCTATGGTGCCAATATCTGAAAATTGATCACACCTGAAGTACTGACGGCCGCTCTCATTTCTTGAGACCCTAACATGCCAGAAAAGTACAAATACCCCCCAAATGACCCCTTTTTGGAAAGAAGACATTCCAAGGTATTCAGAAAGAGGCATTGTGAGTTTTTTTGAAGTTGTCATTTTTTCCCACAATTCTTTGCAAAATCAAGATTTTTTTTTTCTCTTTTTTTTTTTTCACAAAATTGTCATATTAGCAGGTTATTTCTCACACACAGCATATGCATTCCACAAATTACACCCCAAAACACATTCTGCTATACCTCCCGAGTATGGCGATACCACATGTGTGAGACTTTTACACAGCGTGGCCACATAGAGAGGCCCAACATGCAGGGAGCACCTTCAGCCGTTCTGGAGCACCCAGGCCAATTCTGACATTTCTCTCCTACATGTAAAAATCATCATTTATTTGCTAGAAAATTACATAGAACCCCAAAACATTATATATGTTTTTTTAGCAAAGACCTTAGAGAATATAATGGTGGTTGTTGCAACTTTTTATCTCGCACGATATTTGCGCAGCAATTTTTTTAACGCGTTTTTTACGGAAAAAAAAAGTTTTGTGCTTAAAAAAAAAAAAAACTGTAAAGTTAGCCCAATGTTTTTGCATAATGTGAAAGATGAAGTTACGCCGAGTAAATAGATACCTAACATGTCACCCTTAAAAATTGAACACACTCGTGGAATGGCGCCAAACTTCGCTATTTAAAAAAATCCCCATAGGCGACGCTTTAAATATTTTTACTGGTTACATGATTTTAGTTACAGAGGAGGTCTAGGGCCAAAATGATTGCTCTCGCTCTAACGTTCGCAAAGATGCCTCACATGTGTGGTTTGAAAACCGTTTTCATATGTGGGCGGGACTTACGTATGCGTTCGCTTCTGTATGCGAGCTCACGGGGACAGGGGCGCTTTAAAAAAAATATATATTTTTTTATTGTTCATTTTACTTTATTTATTTTAGTTTGACATGTTTTTCCGCCCCAAAAATTTTTTTGATCACTTTTATACCTATTACAAGGAACGTAAACATCCCTTGTAATAGGAATATGGCATGACAGGTCCTCTTTACAGTGAGATATGGGGTCAATAAGACCCCACATCTCACCTCTAGGCTGGGAAGCCTGAAAAAACAACAAAAAAAAAACAACAATCCTGGCTTTGATCGTAGCGGTGAGTCAGTAGAAGCACCGGAGGGCAGCGGGAGGGGGGAACATCCCCTCTCGCCTCCCGTAAGAATGATCAAGCGGCGGAAGAGCCGCTATGATTGTTCTTATGGTGTAGGGAATCGCCGGCTGAAAAAGCTGATATCTGAATGATGCCTGTAGCTGCACCCATCATTCAGATATCCCCGCACAAAGTCAAGGACGTCATATGACGGCCGGCGGGCGGGAAGTGGTTATTGCAGAGTATTGCCGGGCATGGCAGGGTATTGCGGAGTATGGCAGGGTATTGCACGGGGTATTGCACAGGGCATTGCAGGGTATTGCGGAGTATGGCAGGGTATTGCGGAGTATGGCGGGGTATTGCACAGGGTAGTGCAGGGTATTGCAGAGTATTGTGCAGGGTATTGCAGAGTATTGTGCAGGGTATTGCAGAGTATTGTGCAGGGTATTGCAGAGTATTGCGCAGGGTATTGCAGAGTATTGCACAGGGTATTGCAGAGTATTGCACAGGGTATTGCAGAGTATTGCGCAGGGTATTGCAGGGTATTGCAGAGTATTGCGCAGGGTATTGCAGAGTATTGCGCAGGGTTATGCAGAGTAATGCGCAGGGTTATGCAGAGTATTGCGCAGGGTTATGCAGAGTATTGCGCAGGGTATTGCAGAGTATTGCGCAGGGTATTTTGCAGGGTATTGCAGAGTATTTTGCAGGGTATTGCAGAGTATTTTGCAGGGTATTGCGCAGGGTATTGCAGAGTATTGCGCAGGGTATTGCAGAGTATTGCGCATGGTATTGCAGAGTATTGCAGGGTATTGCAGAGTATTTTGCAGAGTATTGGCAGGGTGTATTGCAGAGTATTGGCAGGGTATTGCACCAGGGATGGCTGAGCAGGGATGGATGGATGGCTGGATCTGTGACTGCAATTATCACAGATCCAGCCCACAGAGCTGCTGCTGCCATCCGCTCCCTCCCCTCTCCTCTCACACTGTACCGATCGGTACAGAGAGGGGAGGGAGGAACCGGCGTCCTCAAATGACGCCGGTCTGTTTACAAGTGATTGCTCCGTCATTTGACGGAGCGATCACGTGGTAAACGGCCGCTATCGGCGGCGATTTACCGCGATTCGTGATCCGCCGGGTCCAGAGGACCCGGCGGTCACGGAGTTTCCCGTGTGCGCGCCCCTGGGAGCGCGATTCTGGGAGGACGTTATATAACGTCCTCCCAGAGTTAAGCAACCACCTTGTCGACGTTATTTGTCGGCAGGTGGTTGTTAAGTGGTTAAAGAGTAAGGTGATCAGATTTTTTTTTAAATGAAATCGGGGACATTTTTTTTTAACTAGTATTGGTGGCAATCAGCAACTCTCTGCCCGTCGCCGTCTGCCTCACAGCCTGTCTAGTCTTACTCTCTGGACCCCCGGCTACTAGTGGGTGGGGAGTGGAGGAAGATCACTCTGACAGGGAAGGAAAGGAGATAAGCAGGCAGCTGGCTGGGACTTGAGCCAAGGCAGAAGAACATGCTAGTGGAGCTGAATGGGCATGCGCCCGAAACTGAAGAAATATTCCCTCCGCTCCGACCAGCACATAATCATCAGAAAGGGGCACAGATAATGGAAAAAAAATACACCCCCCCTAAGCTAGTAAGAACAGCGGTGTGTAATTCAGATTTTCTTTTTTTTTTTTTTTATTCTGCACTGACTGTCTTTAAAATTGCCCCAGCCCCTGTTCAAAACCAATCTAGGGACAAAACCGGGGACAGACTTGGTCCGGGGACAGTGACCTCAATCTGGGGACTGTCCCCTGAAACCGGGGATGTCTGGTCACCCTATTATGGAGGTGCCCCATCACTCCAAATAAAAATCGCCCCTAACATTATTAATCCACCCTCTAGGCCTACATTCTTTCATAACCTGACATTTCAAACATAAACACAACATCCAAGGGAGGAAGAAAACAGACTCTTTCACATCAAATGTTACTCATCAGTCTTATCCGATTAAGCCATTTATCACGTGTGCTACCACCAATGTAGTGTATTTGATCACTTGCCCTTGTGGCAAACATGTCGGGAGAACCACAAAGAGTTTCTCCGTTAGGGTCAATGAGCACATTTCAAACAAAAAGAATGGTACCAAGAAACATAGTGTTGTTAAAGTGGTTGTAAAGTAAATTTTGGTACTTTTACCTACAGGTAAGCCTATATTAATTACCTGTAGGTAAAAAAAATATCTCCTAAACCTTTACGGTTTAGGAGATATTCCCCTCTCAATGCGCCGCTGACAGCAGCAGTGCATGCGCACAGGGGATTCTCGGGCTGAAGGCTCGGCAGACACCGGACCTCGCCGGAACGAAGTCGCTTGCGCGGGAGTGAGACCTCGCGGCTCCAGCCACTCACAGCGCTGGAGCCGCGATACCCGGAAGACACGCCAAGGCAACATGTCATCTCCCTCGGCGTGGACCAGGTGAGATAACGATGCTGCGTTCTAAGGTAAGTATTTCATAATGAGCTAGTATGCGGTGCATACTAGCTCATTATGCCTTTCCCTTGCAGGTGACTAGAAAAAAAAAAGTTTGTGACTTCACAACCGCTTTAAACACTATGCTCGCTTTCACTACAGAGATCCCACCGGCACACTGTTTTTGGCTATAGACCGCTTTGTCCCACCTTGGCATGGAGGATCTGCCAAGCGAGGCATATCACAATTAGAGACTTATTGGATATACGTCTATAGCGATACCCTCAGTTTAAGAGGGCTGCTTGTTTGTTTTGGGCCTTGTAATGCACCGCTATCAACCCCTGGCAATCGGCTCTAACCTCTCGTGGCACAGTTAGGAAAGAGGGAAGGATGGTATAACTGTACTATTGTCATGGAATACTAGCAAACCAGACTGTGTGACTGCACAGAGGAGACCAAACAGGTGTAGGTGAAAGTGTAACAATTTATTAAGGGAAGTAACAGACAAATAAACACCTCCAACAGAACACAGTGCAGTAACCAAACCAAATAACAGTGACTTAAAGAAAATATATACAATAAGGGGAAATACCGGAATCGTAGTGAAAGCCAGGCCAAGGTCATACACAAGGGGATCGGAGCAGATGGGTAAGGATGGGAATCAAACAGGAACAGGGAGGGGACGAGCAGGGATCCAAGATATCCAGGTAACGGGAGGACAGGGGACCGTGGAAATCAGGAGACAGGAGGGACAGATGCAGGATGGGCTCAAGGTAGGGATCAGGTCGGATCGGGTCAAACAGGATGCAGGTTCAAGGTAGGGATCGGGTCAAGCAGGATGCAGGTTAGGAATCGGGTTGGACGCAGGCTCAAGTCAGGGTCACAGGTCCTAGGTCAGGGAGAGAGATACCAGGGCAAGGAGTGCTTGTACTTGCCGGGTATTTATGGGAAGGCTGATTAGCTTCAGGTCACAGCTGAGTGGAGGAAGGGCAGTTTGCTCCACACTGCCAGGAAACCAGTACTGTGTCCAAAAGATAATACAACACCAGCAGGGAAAGATTCTCCTGACAGTTCCAAACTGCCAGGAGACACCTGCTGGTGGACCACAATACTGCAAGACAAATAATAAATGTCACCAGCGGATGGAACCTTTCCTGACAACTATATCTATACTGTTATATGGTACAACCCCTTTGTATCCCAGAACAGTAATTGACACTGACAACCAAATTACTTAACGATAACTTTTTACTATTGGTAAAAGTATAAAAGGTAATTTGTATACAATATCTCATGCAGATCCCTGCAATATAGGTGTACACATTAAAAGGGTATAACATTCAGCAATGCAATGACAATATAATAACCACGCTGCAGCTATCCTCCCTCGTGAGCAAAAATGGCGCCCAGCAATGTCCTATACTACCCAGTCAGGCCTGACTATAACTTGGGATATAGTTTGTTGAAGAATCTTCGCTAGCAACTCTCGGTGGTGCACATAAAGAACAAACTGTAATCCAAAGGGATAGTGATGATCACTAACTTGGCAAAGCTGGAGAGACTAATAAACTCAGTTCAACAGACAGTCTCTCCAGAGTATAACTGTAATCACTGATGGGCCTAGGCAAAGTTAGTAGGCAACACAGTTAATCAAATGCGGTTCTGAGCTGGCGCTCTCTCACCCAACCGGACCAACTCCTGTCCGGTACCTCCGCTACTGTGAGTTGCTTCACAGTGCCCACGATGCGCCGGGTCTTTGGTCCTCCAGAAGATGGTGGCACCTCAGGTGGATCGGATGCTCCGCAGGCTCCTCAGTGTAGCGGAAGGCTTTCTGGAACAAAGTGCGAGGCCCAGGCTTTAGGCCTTGCACACGCAGCAGGTGAGTGCAGGGATCCTCTCGCAGGGAGGGCGGCGTCCAAAGAGACAGAGAGAGGCTCCTCCTCTCCCTTTTGAAGTCCACCCCAGCAGTCCTTGCGCGGGGAAATGCACCCTGGGTGCCTCAAAGCGTGCTGGGAACTGTAGTTTTGTGGGTGAAAACGATACCCCGCTACACGTCCTTAAGTCTTTTTTTTCCTTTCGAAATGAATGTCGAATGGGATATCAATGCCTTTATCAATAGGGCTTGATTCCCACTCGACATCGACTTATTTTATAAGATCTATTCTATGAAATTTTGGTGGCACCTCATTTTTTTATGAAGAGTTTCATATTTACTATATATCATTATGTGTTTGTCACTACAGAACATATATCGTTAGTTATTTTACATCATATTGTGTTTTTGGAGTACAATTGGGCCATGATTTTATCAGTACTATCCATTTACCACTTACTTTGGTCATTAGATATAGACTTATTTTAATCAGTTATGGAATATATATGCTATTTACCATTACATTTTTAATTTCCATTTTTTTTAAAAATAGAGTAGATCAAGGTGTCCTCACTCTTTGAATTGAGAAAGGTAGGAAGTGTATGGTGCTCTGTTGTTGTGCTGACCATCTCTCTGTTCAGATTGAGGCTTGGAACGCACCGTGCCATTCACTTCCTCTCTTCAATATGTTTCACTTCCTTTTGGCGCAGATGAGTCTCTACTTATATTGAGGCTTGGACTTTGGCACATTGGAATTCATGTGGACACATCTAGAACCAGAATGAGACTTGGTCTCTAGCGTGTCATATCCTCCTTCTTATGTAGACGTGTCTCGGTTCAGAATGAGGCTTGGACCGCATTAGGCCATATCCTGTCTCTCTCATCCATTCCTTGTGATGATTGAGAGTGAGACTTGGACCGCATTATGTCATATCCTTTCTCTCATCCATTACTTGTTGTTTTTTTTCATATTTAACTTTTTATTTGGAAGAAAGCAAGGAATACATTTTACAAACATCATGCATGATGTGATATTAATATCTATCTGCTAACCCAGTGTACATTAGGTTCACTCTCCCCAGAGAATGAAACCCTGCCCACTTGATACATCCATAGCAACTATCTTCTTTTAATCAAGAAAAAAAAAACAGCCTTATGTCCAGGGCCCAAAAGGTGTCTCAGGCCCTGGGGGGCCCTCCTTATATATTCATAAATGTAACACCATCTCTTCCTTCCCATTTTACTCAACCAGAAAAATCAAACAAAAAGAAAGCCCCCCCCCCAAAAAAAAAGGGTGAAATCCACCTCAAATCCTCTCATCTTGTCCTCCTCCTCCCCCCTCCCTCCCTCTCCTCCCTCATGTTTCCTTCTCTCAACTAAACAGTCCCATTCCAGGAACCTAAAAACAGTATCTCTATGTTTCAATTATTGGAATTCACATCTATAAGGGTTCTTCCCTCCTCTATATTAATAAAAAAATTCCATAAGGACCATGTTTTTGGATAAATCCCTCATTTCTACCAGGATGTCCAAACTAGGTCTTCCATAAGATTCAATTGCTCTACCCTTTTAAGACACATTCCTACTGATGGAGGTTGTGTGTGCTTCCAGGTGAGTGGAATGCATGATTTAGTGTTCAGAAGGTGGCTTAAAATGGATTTCGTATATAATTTGAACGGAAATTTTAGAATCATGTAATAAAAAAAAAGTCGGGTCTTCAGGAATCCCCTGGTTGCTAAATTTTTGAGCAATTCTCCGAACCTCTCTTCAAAAGCCCTCTATTCTGGGACAGGACCAAAAGATATGCACTAACGTCTCACCCTTCTACCCACAACGCCAACAGTTATCTGATATATCCAAGTAGCATCTGTAGGAAAGTCGGAGTGCGGTACCACTGAGACAGAATCTTAAAGTTTGTCTCCTGCATTTTTATGCAAATTGAAGATTCAAATATATTATATATTATGTTGGTATGCTGCTCCCCTGAAAAGGCTCGATCCAGTTCCATCTCCCACTTCCTAAAAAGGGTAGCTTAAAATCCTCCGGAGGTGCAGCCAGCAATGCATACATCTTTGAGAGAGTTTGATGAAGTAAGCCACTCCCATTACAATATTCCTCAAATGGTATTAAACTGCATTCATAACCACTTGGTAAAGTTAGAGTGTTAAGAAAATGTCTCAGCTGCACAGCCCACCAGAAATCCAGTTAATATGGTGTGGATCCTGCTGTCATTAATGTAATTTTGTACATTTTGTATAATTTGTTAATAAAACCTTATACATACTCTATTGTTGCCCTTTAAGTCCCACCTGGGGGGTTCTTCCTCTTTCGATCAACTGTAACGTAGGCCATGATCCCAGTGTCACAAAATGGGAAGCCTGGAAGAACCCCTGGTATATCCATGCTCCAAAAGTTCCCTTCCTCAGGCCCGGCTCAAGATGTGGGTTCCCCAAAATGGGGAACAATGGGGAATCTATTGCCGATAATTTGCCTTTAGAGAAGAGCCCAAAACACATCCATAAGGTAGGTCCTATCAATGGGTGTGTCTTCGTAAAAGACGGGAGGTCACTGAAGCACCAAGCGGTTCGTTGTAGTAAGGCGCTACTCTGAGCCTGCTCTAAGCCTGGCCATATTTTCCAATCCCCATGTCAACTCCAATCGATCAGGTGGCTCAAGAGAGCCGCCTGGTAATATTTGTACAGGTCTGGTACCGCTAATCCACCATATTGTTTAGGTTGAGTCAGCAGAGATCTTCTGATCCTTGAATGTTTGTTTGCCCATATAAATCCAGTAAGGAGAGAATGTATCTGTTTAAAATAGTATTTAGGTATAGCAATGGGTAATGCCTGAAATAAATACAGGAACTTCGGTAGAATATTCCCTTTAACCACATCAATACCGGGCACTTTAGCCCCCTTCCTTCCCAGACCAATTTTCAGCTTTCAGCGCTCTCGTATTTTCAATGGCAATTGCGCGGTCATGCTACACTGTACCCAAATGAAATTTGTATCATTTTGTTCACACAAATAGAGCTTTCTTTTGGTGGTATTTATTCACGACTACGTTTTTTATTTTTTGCGATATACGCGAAAAAAGAGCGGAAATTTGGAAAAAAAAAATATATTTTCGTCTTTCTATTTTTAAAAAAATCCAACAAAATCGAATTTTGTCATAAATTTAAGCCAAAATGTATTCTACTACATGTTTTTGGTAAAAAAAATTCCGTTAAGTGTATAATAATTGGTTCGTGTGATCACGGACATATGTACGCAAATGATCATGTACAGATGTGCGCAGGTGATCGCGGACATGTGTGCAAATGATCATTGGGACATATGATTTTACTGTCACATATGTGGGGGACAGGTGTTTTTACTATGTGGGGACGTGTGTGTGTGGGGACATGTATTTTGGGGACATGTATTTTGGGGACATGTTTGTGTTTACACTGTGTGGGGACACTAGGCTGGTGATCAGTGAGTAAAAAGCTGAAAAAAACAGCTCATACTCACTGATCACCAGCCAGCTGCAGCGATCCGCTCTCCTCTCCTCACCGACGACTTCTGTGTGAGGAGAGGAGAGCTGATTGCCTAGCAACCAGCTCTCTGTTTACATCACATGACGGCTGTGATTGGACACGGCCGTCATGTGATCAGGAGGGCCAATCACAGAGCCCTCCTGCCGAATCGAGATGCGCCGTGTCCGGGTGACACGCGTGCATCGGGATCGCGCCGCTGCGCGGGAACGCGCGATCCCCCTCCTTCTGAGGGACGTTCCTGAACGTCCACTCAGAAGGAGAGAGCGCCCACCCGGCCGTATATATACAGTGGCCAGGTGGGAAGTAGTTAATAATATTCCACCTCCCAAACCAAGAGTGAAACCCCCTCTGCCATCTCTCCAGAAGAATTCACACTTTGTGTAATAATGGTGTAAAATTGAGCTTGTATGTGTGTGAAAGATCTGCCAGAATAAGAGTTCCCAAATATTTCAGGGCTTGGTCTGACCATTTAAATTTATAGCTAGACTTCAGTGATCCCAGCACGTAATTATCGCAACTCCCATAGCTTCTAATTTCATAAAAATTGATCTTAAAATCTGATAGAGAACCATATGTCTCCATTTCTTGAAGAAGATTGGGGAGAGATACTATCGGGTTAATCAGTGAGTACAGCATGTCGTCAGCATAAGTCGAGATCTTATACTGCATGCCTCAAACTGACAAACCCATAATATCTGGATTTAATCGGATCTTACACAGTAAGGGCTCTAAAGACAAGGCAAATAGAATTGGGGATAAAGGGCATCCCTGCCTAGTTCCATTAGTTACCTTAAAAAGCGGTGACAAAACTTCATTCACCTTAACCTGAGCGGTTGGTGGAGTATAAATACTTGAGATTCATCAAAGCATGTTATTTCCCATCCCTGCATGTCGGAAAACTGAGAACATAAATTGGCAGTTAATGCGGTCAAAAGTTTTTTCTGCATCCATCCCCAAAAATACGCATGGGTTTTTGGATAGTTTAGTACATGGATTAAATTCAAGGTCTTAATCGTATTGTCCCGGGCTTCCCGAGTCTGAACAAATCCTACCTGATCCAAGTGTATCAGGGAGAGTAATGTTGTTGAAGGCGTGTCGCAAGAATCTTAATAAAAAGTTTCAGGTCTGCATTCAAAAGAGATATCGGTCTGTAACTCCCATATTGCGATGGGTCTTTACCTTTCTTAAGTAAATTTGTAATTAGGGCTTTCAAGGATTCCGTATGAAAAGAGCCTGAGTCTCCCAATCCATTATACATTTTTACAAGATAGGGTCCTAAAATAGAGTAAAGGAGTTTATAATATTGAGCGGTAAAACCATCTGGGCAAGGAGCCTTACCTATTTTTGCCAAATTCACTGCCTCGTGGACTTCATCTAATGTAATCTGTATTTCCAATTCTTGCAAGGCAATAGGCAATAGACTAAGCATTCCAGAGGATGCCAAGTACTCATCCACCGCAATCTAGATGCATAAAAATCACCAAACCTCTGAGCTATTTCTCTAGGCAGCATAAGTTTTTTGCCTTCAGCTCCCATAATCATTGGGACGTATGTTTTCTTCCTACATGTATTGCTCTTTTAGCTTTATATAAAAGTAAGTCTGTGACCTGTCTACGAGCCGTCAAAAGATCCCGTTCCACAACTGGGGTGGGAATCTGTTTATGCAAAGTCTCTAATCGATGGATATCTGCCAATAAAGATATTAGCTTTGCTTCTCTCTCTCTTTCCGCCAGGGTTACAATCCGGAGTGTCATTAATCTGAAAATACCATGTTGCCTCTCTAAGAACCTCCTCCAAAATAAAGGGGTACTGTAGGGGGCTTTCATTAAGTTTTCACGTCACAGGACCAGGGAGTTGGATATCTGAAAGGTTATATTTCAAAAAAATTGGCGCATGGTCTGACCAGGTAATCCTTCCGATAGTAACTTCCTCTACTGAATGCAATTACTTGTGATTAGGGATGAGCTTCGATTTCGAGTCAAACTCATGTTCGACTCGAACATTGCCTGTTCGCCCGTTCGCCGAACAACGAACAATTTGGGGTGTTTGCGGCAAATTCAAAAAGTCTATGGGAGAAATCTAAAGTGCTAATTATAAAGGCTTATATGCACGTTATTGTCATAAAAAGTGTTTGGGGACCCGGGTCCTGCCCCAGGGGACATGTATCAATGCAAAAAAAAGTTTGCCGTTTTTTTTAGGAGCAGTGATTTTAATAATGCTTAAAGTGAAACAATAAAAGTGAAATATTCCTTTAAATTTTGTACCTGGGGGGTGTGTATGATATGCATGTAAAGTCGCGCATGTTTCCCGTGCTTAGAACTGTCCCTGTACAAAGTGTCATTTTTGAAGGAAAAAAAGTAATTTAAAACTCACTCGCGGCTATTAATGAATTGTCGGCTTTTATCAATACATAGAAAAGTTATTGATAAAAAAAAAGCGTGGGGGTTCCCCCAAATTCAATTACCAGGCCCTTCAGGTCTGGAATGGATATTAAGGGGAACCCCGTTGCAAATTTTTTTAAAAAATGGCGTGCGGTTCCCCCTAAATATCCAAACCAGGCCCTTCAGATCTGGCATGGATTTTAAGGGGAACTCCACCCCAAATGTAAAAAAAAATGGCGTGGAGTCCCCCCAAAAATCCATACCAGACCCTTATCCGAGCACGCCACCTGGCCGGCCGCAGGGGTAGAGGGGGGGACGAGAGAGCGCCCCCCCTCCCTCCTGAACCGTACCAGGCCACATGCACTCAACATGTGGAGGATGTCCCCATGTTGATGGGGACAAGGGCCTCATCCCCACAACCCTTGCCCGGTGGTTGTGGGGGTCTGCGGGTAGGGGGCTTATCGGAATCTGGAAGACCCCTTTAACAAAGGGGACCCCCAGATCCCGCCCCCCCCTATGTGAATTGGTAAGGGGTACATTGTACCCCTACCATTTCACGAAGAAAGTGTAAAAAAAGTGCATAAAAACACACAAACACCTTGGAAAAGTCCTTTATTAAAAAATAAAAAATACATTTAAAAAAAAAAACATTCCAGCGATGAAATCCAGTGTCCCGCGGCGATCCCGATGTCCAGCGCTGTCCCATTGGTTGTGCCTGAGCGGACCTGATGTGGAACTTCCTCCGCAGTGTTTTAAATGTATAGATCCGCCCCTTCTAAAATTCCCCGTCAGGTCCGCTCAGCGGACCAGATGCGGAACGCGAGAAGGGGCGGGTCTATTCATGTATTACACAGTGAAGGAAGTTCCCCAACAGGTCCACTCTACGAGGGGGCGGACCTGATGGGAACTTCCTTCACTGTGTAATACGTGAATAGACCCGATGGGGAACTTTAGAAGGGGCGGGTCTATTCACGTATTACACAGTGAACAAAGTTCCCATCAGGTCCGCCCCCTCGGTATGTCAGACCCTGCCTACGTCATTGGCCTGAGCGGGGAACTTCCTTCACTGTGTAATTTAAATTTACACAGTGAAGGAAGTTCCCCATCAGGTCCGCTCAGGCCAATGACGTAGGCGCGGTCTGACATACCGAGGGGGCGGACCTGATGGGGAACTTCCTTCACTGTGTAATTCATGTATAGACCCGCCCCTTCTCGCGTTCCGCATCTGGTCCGCTGAGCGGACCTGATGGGGAACTTTAGAAGGGGCGGGTCTATACATTTAAATCACGGTGGAGGAAGTTCCCCATCAGGTCCGCTCAGGCACAATCAATGACGGACAGCGCTGGACATTGGGATCGCCGGACACTGGATTTCGTCGCTTTTTTTTTTTTGCTTTTTTTTTAATAAAGGACTTTTCCAAGGTGTTGGTGTGTATTTATTTACATTTTTTGACACTTTCTTCATGAAATGGTAGGGGTACAATGTACCCCTTACCAATTCACATAGGGAGGGGCTGGGATCTGGGGGTCCCCTTTGTTAAAGGGGTCTTCCAGATTCCGATAAGCCCCCTGCCCGCAGACCCCCACAACCACCGGGCAAGGGTTGTGGGGATGAGGCCCTTGTCCCCATCAACATGGGGACATCCTCCCCATGTTAAGGGCATGTGGCCTGGTACGGTTCAGGAGGGAGGGGGGGCGCTCTCTCGTCCCCCCTCTTCCCCTGCGGCCGGCCAGGTTGCGTGCTCGGATAAGGGTCTGGTATGGATTTTTGGGGGGACTCCACGCCATTTTTTTTTACATTTGGGGTGGAGTTCCCCTTAAAATCCATGCCAGATCTGAAGGGCCTGGTATGGATATTTAGGGGTAACCGCACGCCATTTTTTTTTTAATTTGCGGCGGGGTTCCCCTTAATATCCATTCCAGACCTGAAGGGCCTGGTAATTGAATTTGGGGGAACCCCCACGTTTTTTTTTTTTTTTTATCAATGACTTTTCTATGTATTGATAAAAGCCGACAATTCATTAATAGCCACGAGTGAGTTTTAAATGACTTTGTTTCCTTAAAAAATGACACTTTGTGCAGAGACAGTTCTAAACACGGGAAACATGCACAACTTTACATGCATATCATACACACCCCCCAGGTACGAAATTTAAAGGAAAATTTAACTTTTATTTTTTCATTTTAAGCATTATTAAAATCACCGCTCCCGTAAAAACGTCTATTTTTTAAACTTTTTTTGCATTGATACATGTTCCCTGGGGCAGGACCCGGGTCCCCAAACACTTTTTAGGACAATAAATTGCATATTAGCCTTTATAATTAGCACTTTAGATTTCGAACGTTCGAGTCCATTGTATTTAATAGGGTTCTAAAGTTCACGCGAACATTCTGTCTGTTCGCAGGTTCTGGTGCGAACCGAACAGGGGGGTGTTCGGCTCATCCCTGCTTGTGATGTTTGAAGGTGAGGTGTGGAACACATGCAGGCACCATTAGAATGAGACTTGGGTTCTAGCGTGTCATATCCCCCTTGTGCGGACGTGCCTCGGTTTTAGAGCGAAGCTTGGACCGCATTAGGTCATTTCCTCTCTCTCATCCATTCCTTGTGATGTTTGAGAGTGAGGCTTGGACCGCATTATGTCATTTCCTCTCTCTCGTCCATTCCTTGTGATGTTTGAGAGTGAGGCTTGGACCGCATTATGTCATATCCTCTCTCTCGTCCATTCCTTGTGATGTTTGAGAGTGAGGCATGGAACATACGCCAGTGCCATCTTGAAATAATTTTGATTGATGGTCAGGTGTAGGGATGGGCTATCTGTTCGAGTCGAACATGAGTTCGACTCGAACATCGGCTGTTCGTTCGATGAATATCGAACATTACGGGCCGTTCACGCCAAATTAGAGCGGCGCGTCACGGCCCATAATGCACTGCGTCATTGCAGTGCATTGCTGGCTGATGATTGCCCAAGCATGCACTATGACATTCTTTAGCCAATCACAGCGCCGTCAGTGAAGAGAGCAGGGTGCCTGTGGCCAATTATGGCTCAGGGGGTTAAGTCCACGCCCCACACTATATAAGGCCGCATGCACGTCGGCCGTGTGTAGTGTGTTGGTGGCGCTGTTGAGAGAGAGATAGAGAGAGAGTGTAATTTCATTAAATTTACTTTGAGCAGGCAGGCGATTCAGTTAGCTTCAGTGTATTTAGTATATATATGCATCCCGGTTTTGTATATATACTGTATCCAGTTTAGCTAGATCTCACTGCAGACCGTTCCAGGTGTACTGTTTCTAAAATACTTCAGGCAGGCAGTTGATTCAGTGTATTCTATTCAGTATATATTGTACAGGACGCCAAGGTTGGGTCCTGGAGGGGTGCTATATAGCACCAATATTTGGGTTGTGGTCCCTTTAAGGAGTGGTGATGGTGTTCACGAGGTCACCCAGAATGGGTGAGGAATTCCCGGCAAAAGAAGTAGTCCAGAGAGGACTGGCTCGCAGTCCTCTTTGTCTTGATAGAGAGTTATTTGGGGCCCGGAATTTCGGAGGCTCTAAAGTGATATTCGGGTGGGATAGAGCCTCTACTCCTGACCACTGGGAGTCAGCACACAGGGGGTTAAAGGCTTCCAGGAAACAGCTCATAAAACAGGAAGTGGTGCAAGAGGTGTTGTGAAAGGAGTATGGGAATTGCACCTGTGAAGATGAGCTGTGTGTCTGCTGGGAGCTTTTAAGGATTCAGCAAGGGCTCTGGAAGTTCTGGGGCGAAGACCCCTCTACAAAAACTGTATGTGCCTTTTCTTTAATTTGTTTTGTGCTGAAGACAAGCAGGACTTTACTTTATGCTGGAGATAAGCAGACTTTGTTTCTTTTAAAAAAAATATTTTTCCTGTGTACTGGGGCGTCTTTGGATCCGACTCCAAATCGCCCCAGGTCGCCCCTAGTTGCCTCAGGTCGCGCTGGCTGAAGAAATCAATGTAAGTTAATGGAGCCGTCTTAATGCACACTACTGCAGTCGCTCCGACTTCAAAAAAGGTCCCTGTACTACTTCAATCCGACTCCTAGGCAACCTGTAACCATTCATTTCAATGGGAGTCGCCTCTCACTGTCTTAATAGGAGCAACTCTCCAGGAAGAAAACATACATTTCTCCTGCAAACCTCTCCCTCCCCCTCCCTCCCACAGAGCTGATTCTTGTTTGATTGGCCACTGGAATGTCTCCTGTCCTGCAGGCAACTTGGAGTTGCCTTGTAAATAGCTCCAGGTCGCGCTGTGATTCATTCTCAAGTCGTGTCTGAGTTGCCTCATAAAATCGCACTGGAAGTCGTGTTGCCCCTGTGTGAATGGGCTCTGAAGCTTTATTTTTGGTTTATTTACAAATAAAAGCCTTTTTGTTCAAGTTCAACGGTTTATGCACTTGGTCCCGTGGAGCTATAATCCCCAAAAGTTTACAATATATATATACATCCCAGCTTTGTATGTATGTATGTGTGTATATATATATATATATATATATATATATATAAATACACTGTATCCTGTGCAGCTAGATCTCACTGCAGACCGTTCCTGGTGTACTGTTTTTAAAATACCTCAGGCAGGCAGTTGATTCAGTTAGCTGCAGTGTATTCTATTCAGTATATATATATATATATATATACATCCCAGCTTTGTGTGTGTGTATATATATATATATATATATATATATATATATATATATACACTGTATCCTGTGTAGCTAGATCTCACTGCAGAGTGCAGACCGTTCCTGGTGTACTGTTTCTAAAATACTTCAGGCAGGCAGTTGATTCAGTTAGCTGCAGTGCATACAAAATATATATATATATATATATATATATATATATATATATATATATATATATAGCCTAGCCTATACCTGACTGTAGGCCATTCGTGTTGTACGTGTTCAAAAACTCTTTTAGGCAGGCAGGCGACTCAGTGAGCTGCAGTTCATAAAATATATATCCACTGCATTGTAGTCAAGCCAAGCCTGGTGTACTGTTTTTAGTAAACATCAGGCATTGTTTTGCTAATCTAATTGTACAGTATGTCTGAAGGCCAGCTAGGAGAGGCAGACTGCCCCCCCTGCCGTTTTTTTACAATGACTTTTATCTGTATTGCATGGGACCTGAAAATTCATTATAGCCGCTTTTTGACATTTTGTGCAGGGACTGTTCTAAACATGGGAAACATGTGCCACTTTACATGCATACTATAGACACCCCCGAGGTACGATATTTAAAGGAATATGTCACTTTTATTTTTTCACTTTAACCACTTCAGCCCCGAACCAAAGACCAGGCCACTTTTTGCGATTCGGCACTGCATCGCTTTAACTGACAATTGCGCAGCCGTGCAACATGGTTTCCAAACAAAATTGATGTCCTTTTTTTCCCACAAGTAGAGCTTTCTTTTGGTGGTATTTGATCACCTCTGCAGTTTTTATTTTTTGCGCTATAAACAAAAATAGAGCAACAATTTGGAAAAAAAAATTATATTTTTAACTTTTTGCTATAATAAATATCCCCCAAATTTTTTTTTCCACAGTTTAGGCCGATACATATTCTTCTACATATTTTTGGTAAAAAAAATCACAATAAGCGTTTATTGATTGGTTTTCGCAAAAGTTAGAGCTTCTACAAAATAGGGGACTGTTTTATGGCATTTTTATTAATATATATTTTTTTACTAGTTATGGCGGCGATCAGCGATTTTTATCATGACTGCGACATTATGGCGGATACATCGGACACTTTTGACACATTTTTTGGGACCATTGTCATTTTTACAGCGATCAGTGCTATAAAAATGCACTGATTACTGTGAAAATTACACTGGCAGTAAAGAGGTTAACCAGTAGGTGGCGCTGTAGGGGTTAAGTGTTTCCTAGGGAGTGCTTCTTACTGTAGGGGGGTGGGCTGTGTGTGACATGACACTGATCTCCGCTCCGACTACACGGAGCGGAGATCAGTGTCATTGTCACTAGGCAGAGTGGGGAGATGCTTGTTTAAACTAGCATCTCCCCGCTCTATCTCTCCGTGAGACGATTGCGCAGCGATCGAGTCCGCGGGACCCGCGGTCGGGCTCACGGAGAAAGCGGCAGGGTCGCGAGCGCACCACAGGCGGCGCGCGACCACATGGCGGCATCTTAAAGGAGACGTACAGGTACGTGCTTATGCCTGTCCGTGCCGCTCAGTGTTGCCAACCCCCTGAAGTGAAATTTACTGGCAAGGATGCCAAAATTTCTGTACGGCACCAATTTCTTACTGGCAAAAATAATGAAGATTACTGGCAGAGCCGCATTTTTTACTGACGCTGCAAAAACAGTACCTAAAATTACTGTTTTTAGTGCTAAACAGTGCAAATATCAACATTTCAACTATAAACACACAGCTAATGCTAATGTAGCACTACCCCCGTAGGAGCTGCTGTTTGTTTGATTTGGGTCTACGTCCTGCCTATCAACCCCTGGAAGTGGCTCAAACCTTCCCTTAGCACAACTGATATGAATAAGGAGTGTGAGACCTATTGAGTATTAGGAGACACAATCCTGCATACATCACACAATAACCTGTAAATGTTATTACCTTTGCTGGTCACTAGTCCTTCTAAGTGACAGAGATACTTCACACAAGTTATATGCTTATTCAAAGGTACCTTTACTCAGTATAAAAGGGAAGGGTAAAGAATCACATTAATACACACAGTTGACTCTGCATGCGCATTGCAGAGTCAATAAACCAATAAGGATAGGTATCACTGAGATTAGGTAATAACAGGAAATAACATCAGCTATATATATGTACATGTATCTATATGTGTCTCTGCACGGCTAACTGGTTGCTCGCGAGCTCCCCCTTTGTTGCAATACCTTGCACGTGTTCATTCCCTATAATAGGTAAGCAAGGCCTATCTGCGTCCCACTCAAAGTTCCTTTCTCCAATGAAGTCTTCGCTAGCCACCGTCGGTGCACAAGTTAAATTGTAATCCACAGGGTTTCAACAAGATGCTGTAATTATCCGCAATATACCTGAGTACTCGTGTGCCTGCCACCCACTAATGACGGATGCACCAATCTCTGATCACATAGTCTCCAGTGAGATACACTAGGCCGCAAGCTGTGGCGTGATAGGTGAAGTGTGGCTGGCACTAACTAAATCACTTTCCTCTAAGGTAGTAGTCAATTCTGGGCAGGTGCCCTTCTCACCAAACAGGCCCGACTTTCAGATAGTCTCCTCTGGCTTGTCCCGGTCACTCGATCTCCACGCTTCTGCTTCAGCTGCAGTCTCCGGACTCCGTCACTAACAGCATATGGTGATGGACGACTCCGGTCTCTGCTGGGCAATCACAGGACGCTGTGAACGATCCTCTGCTGGAAATCACTCAGGCACTCCCGTAATTTAGGCCCAGGCTTCTGGCCTAATCCTTAGGAAGCAGGCCTCCGTGCCAACTTCCTGCTTGATTGAGAGCTGGATCCAGAGAGAGAGACGCTGGCCCCTCCCCTGGTTTAAGTAGTCTGCCCAGAATGCTTTGCGGTGTTGCAATGCACCCTGGGTAATGTAGTCTGTCTTTTACTAAAAGCAACAAAGTCTTTTCTCCTAGCTGATATCTGTCCCAAAGTGCATTAGTTGCATTGTAACACTTATACCACCGGAGGGAGCCGGATTCCTTCTTACATATGGACATCCTGCTACACTAATATCAATGTGTTTAAGTTAAACAAAAGTAAAAAAAACATATTTCTCAATTCACATGAAGGTTAGGATACTATAACCCAGCCAGCACAGAGTTCCCTCTTACATCAGAGTCTGCAGTATGCCCCCTTACAGTGCAAGGGAACTCTTATGTAAAGGGGAATGCTGCAGATCATGATGTAAGGGGGAACTCTGATGTGGAGGGGGGCTCTGGTGAATAGAGACCACCTTCCACAGAGTGAATACACTAAGATAAGGGGGGGTACTAATATAAGGGGGAAACCTTTATATCAGTGCCCCCCTACATTATTGTATTCATTCACCTTCTTACATCAGTGACCCCCCCCCCCCTCAGAATGGCCTGGCGGCACTGTCACTTACCTCCTCCCAGGTGCACAGTGTGGGGCTCAGTCAGACGGCTCCAGCTTGGTGGCTCTGATCTCCTCTCCCCAGTCCACACGTCTGTTTCTTCCTGGGCCGTAACCCCCATCCCGGCAGCACTCCCACTCTTGACTCCCCTCATAGACTGTAGACATGACAAAAGATGGTCAGAGGCTGCGGACACGATACAGGAAGTAGACAGAGACTGCAGACACGATACAGGAGGTGGACAGAGGCTGCGGACATACTACAGGAGGGGGACAGAGACTGTGGACACACTACAGGAGGGGGACAGAGACTGCGGACACACTACAGGAGGTGGACAGAGACTGCGGACACACTATAGGAGGTGGACAGAGACTGCGGACACACTACAGGAGGTGGACAGAGACTGCAGACATACTACAGGGAGGAGGACACTGGACAGAGACTGCAGACATACTACAGGAGGTGGACAGAGACTGCAGACATACTACAGGGAGGTGGACAGAGACTGCAGACATACTACAGGGAGGAGGACACTGGACAGAGACTGCGGACATACTACAGGGAGGTGGACAGAGACTGCAGACATACTACAGGGAGGAGGACACTGGACAGAGACTGCAGACATACTACAGGGAGGTGGACAGAGACTGCAGACATACTACAGGGAGGAGGACACTGGACAGAGACTGCGGACATACTACAGGAGGTGGACAGAGACTGCGGACATACTACAGGAGGTGGACAGAGACTGCAGACATACTACAGGGAGGTGGACACTGGACAGAGACTGCGGACATACTACAGGAGGTGGACAGAGACTACGGACATACTACAGGGAGGTGGACACTGGAGAGACTGCGGACATACTACAGGGAGGTGGACACTGGAGAGACTGCGGACATACTACAGGAGGTGGACAGAGACTGCGGACATACTACAGGGAGGTGGACACTGGACAGAGACTGCGGACATACTACAGGAGGTGGACAGAGACTGCGGACATACTACTGGAGGTGCCGGAGACACTCTGCGGACATGATGGTGTCCTCCTCAACCCCTCACAGTAGCCTCCTCCTCTGTCCACCACCATATTATTTCTCCACATCATCAGTGTGCTGTGTCGTCCTCCTGTGCCCCTTTCACCTCTTCACAGGTCAGGGCAGCACTGTGCTGCCCTGACCTGTGGAAAGGCGCACAGGAGCCAGAGGAGGACACAGCACACTGATGATTTCGAGAAGTAATATGGTGCCGGTAGACAGAGAGCACATCAGTCTCTGTGTCCCCTGCATGGCACCATTGGCACGGCTTCACGCTCCAGGCTCACTCACTGACCCCCCCAGTTTCACTCACCTCGAGTCTGTCTCTGTCCTCCACCCTGTCAGTGCTCCGCTCGCTCCTCCACCGGCACCTATGATGATGAGTGCTACTGCAGGACTGAGGACTCGAGTCGCGCGGCTCGCACCAGTCGCTGTGGTCACGCCGGTGTATTCAAAAATGGCGCCAGCGGCGCCATCACGTTACTGCGCGTGCGCAGCCCGGCCGAGCGTGAATACATTTCCCTGCGCTCGGCCGGCTTCGGAACGGCGCATGCGCAGTTGTATGGCCGGCTCGTGGCCATCTTTTTTTATGGGCGCCGGTGCCCATAGCGGACATTAACGTACACCCCAAAAAAGGGGTTAAATTCACGTACCGTACGTAAATCTACGTACGGTTGGCAACACTGGTGCCGCTCTGCCGACGTAAATGTACAGGCGGCGGTCCTTAAGTGGTTAAGCATCATCATCTGGTGAGTAGATTCCCGTAAGGGAGTGCACAAGTTCAAGCAAGGAGGGGATAGAGTGGATAAGTTTTACACAGCAAATTCCAGCCTCCTGATTTTATGAACTGTGTAGCACAAGAATTGGATGAACATTTGCTTGAGACCAGAGAGGGACTTTTGACCCTTGTTTTCCTTTTACTGGTCTTATACGGTTGTTGGTGCTAATCCCCTTTTTTTTAGATTAGAGGAGCATTTTATACCGAGTTCTATACTGCAATATATGGAAACATATAGTTTGTGAAATTTTTTATTTCATTTATAGCGCTGTTAATGCTTTTTATATTTTTAAGACGCATATATTTTTTATGATATATACTGCAACAATGACACATGAGCCTCATACCCCAGATGGTGTCCAATAGGATGAAACATGTCAGGTGATGCTCTTGGAATTGTTGCCTATACTCCTATAGCGATACCCTCAGTTTAAGAGGGCTGCTTGTTTGTTTTGGGCCTTGTAGTGCACCGCTGTCAACCCCTTGCAATCAGCTCTAACCTCTCGTGGCACAGTTAGGAAAGGGGGGTGGTATAATAGTACTCTATCTCTACTGTTACCGTATATACTCGAGTATAAACCGAGATTTTCAGCCCTTTTTTTTGGGCTGAAAGTTCCCCCCTCGGCTTATACTCGAGTCAGCGAAATGTAACATTGTAAATAGTACCTGAAAAAAAGTTGAGGTGCTGCGGCGTCCATCGTTTAAATCTCTTCCTGGTCCCTTCCGTGATAGGCGATTCTCAGCAGACACTCTCCGCCTATCACGAACGTTCTCTCATCCTCAGTTTCCCAGCAGACGTCTGTGATTGGTGGAACACTGAACACAGTGTCTGCTGGGATGGGTGAGGATGAGAGAACGTTCGTGATAGGCGGAGAGTGTCTGCTGAGAATCGCCTATCACGGAAGGGACCAGGAAGAGACTGCGAGATTTAAACGATGGACGCCGCAGCCTCTCAACTTTTTTTCAGGTACTATTTACAATGTTAAATTTAAACAGTGAGGATAGGAACAGTGAGGAACAGTGAGGATGGGCACAGTAAGGATGGGAACAGTGAGGCATTGTTGACCCTCGGCTTATACTCGAGTCAGTAAGTTTTCCCATTTTTTTGTGGTAACATTAGGTACCTCGGCTTATACTCGGGTCGGCTTATACTCGAGTATATACGGTATATGGCACAACCCCTTTATAACACAGCACAGTAATTGACACTGACAACCAATATACTTAACTATAACTTCTTTACTATTGGTAAAAGTAAGAAGGGTAAGCAGTATACAGTGTCTCATGCAGATCCCTGCAATATAAGTGTACACATCAAAAGGGATAACATTCAGCAATGAAATGACAGTTTAATAACCCCCGCTGTAGCTATCCTCCCTCGTGAGCAAAAATGACGCCCAGCAATGTCCTATACTACCCAGTCAGGCCTGACTATTAGTTGGGGTATAGTTTGTTGAAGAATCTTCACTAGCAAAACACGGTGGTGCACATAAAGAACAAACTGTAATCCAAAGGGGTAGCGATGATCGCTAACTTGGTAAAGCTGGAGAGACTAGTAAACTTAGTTCAGCAGACAGTCACTCCAGAATATAACTGCAATCACTGATGGGCCTAAGAAAGTTAATAGGCAACAAAGTTAGTCAGATGAAATTCTGAGCTGGCGCTCTCTCACCCGACCGGACCGACTCCTGTCCAGTACCTCCACTACTGTGAGTCGCTTCACAGTGCCCGCGATGCCCGGGTCTTCGGTCCTCCAGAGGATGGTGGCACCTCAGGTGGAGCGGAAGCTCCGCAGGCTCCTTGATGGAGCGGAAGGCTCTCTGGAACAAATACAAGGCCCAGGCTTCAGGCCTTGCACGCACAGCAGGTCAGTGCAGGGATCCTCTTGCAGGGAGGGCGGCGTCCAAAGAGAAAGAGAGAGGCTCCTCCTCCCCCTTTTAAAGTCCACCCCAGCAGTCCTTGCGTGGGGAAATGCACCCTGGGTGCCGCAAAGCGTGCTGGGAACTGTAGTTTGTGGGTAGAAAACGATACCCCGCTACACTCCATTTTAACTACAAGCTTGTTTTATCTGATTTTCTGTAAGTGAAACCCCCCTTTTTTACCATTAAATGTCAAACAGCATCACACTATGTGCGGATCATTTGTTTTTTATGCACACCATTTCATGTGATTCATTGCATGTTTTAGAGTCCATCATGGATATCTGACAGTCCTCATTCAACTTTGGGTGGAACCCTTCTTACTGTTTTTCCAGTGGTGGGAGCTCCTGTTTGAGGTCATTCCCTCAGGAGTGCCTGTTTGACCCACGTGCTATACGGTACGTGTGTCCATCAAATCTGGTAAGCGTGAACACTTTACCATTTTGACTGTATTTTCAAGATTCATCCCGGATTATCCAGGAAAGACTGTCCACTTTCACTTTATTCTGAACTCTAATGGACCTTCAATAGATGTTTATTATTCACTTTGGACTTTTATGTTTTGGTTTTGTTCACATTCAATTTTGCATTGCCTATTTTACCCTTTCAGGTTCACACACTATTCACTTGCTCACTTAACGCCACACTTTTGTTTTTTATTTCTATTTTGCACTGTATGTCTAGTGACGTGTTGGCTGCTTATTTTCATTCTCTATGCGCAATTTTTTTCTTTTTTAAAGCTTAGGTTTAGACATACGGTACCTTATGAAGCATTATTATGAAATTTCAGCAATATGTAAAAGTCTTTCACATTGCTGTAGAGGAATTTTGGCCCACTCTTCTTTACAGAATAGTTTTAATTCAGCCACACTGGAGGCTTTTCTAGCATCTTTTTAGCCATTCAGAATTGGACTTGCTGGTGTGTTTCGGATCATTGTCCTGCTTCATAACCCAAGTGTGATTGACCTTGAGATCATGACCTGATGGCCGGACATTCTCTTTCAGGATTTTCCGATAGAGCGCAGAATTCATGGTTCCATGATATATGGCAAGTCGTTCAGGTCCTGAAGCTGCAAAGCAGCCCCAGACCATCACACTACCACCCCCATGTTCGACTGTTGGTATGATTATCTTTTTATGAAATGCTGTGTTTGTTTTACACCAGATGTAACGGGACGCACACCTTCCAAAAATTTCAACTTTTATCTCAGAATATTTGCCCAAAAGTTTTGGAGCTAATCAAGATGTTTTTTGACAAGTGTGAGATGAGCCTTTGTGTTCTTTGGTCAGCAGGGGCTTTTGCCTTGGAGCTCTCCCCGCGATGCCATTTTTGCCCAGTCTAATTTATAGTTGAATCATGAACACTGACCTTAACTGATGCAAGTGAGGCTTACAGTTCTTTAGATGTTGTTCTGGGTTTATTTATGACCTCCTGGATGTGCCATCATTGTGCTCTTAGAATAATTTTGGTAGGCAGGCGCTCCAGGTAAGGTTCAACACTGTTCCAGGTTTTCTCCATTTGTTGATAATGGCTCTCACCGTGGTTTGCTGGAGTCCCAAAGCCTTAGAAATGGCTTTGTAACCCTTTCCAGACTGTTCTCATCATTTCTTTAGATCATGGCATGATGTTTTGCTCTTTGAAATCTTTTAGAGTGCTTCACTTTGTCAGGTGGCTTCAATTTAAGTGATTTCTTGATTCAACAGGTCTGGCAGTAATCAGGCCTCGGTGTAGCAAGTGAAATTTAATGCAGGTTTCCAAAAAATTTAGTTAATCACAGTTCATTCATGATTTAGCAAGGGATGGGGCAATTACTTTTTCACATAGGGCCAGGCAGGTTTGACAGCTTTTTCCCCTTAATAAATGAAATCTTGATTTGAAAAGTTAATTTTGTATTTACTTGAGTTATCTTTTTGCATAAAATTAAAATTTGTTTGATTTGAATAATTGCGACAAATATGCAAAAAAATAAAAATAAATCAGGATGGGGAAAAACTTTTTCACAGCACTGAATATATATATATATATATATATATATATATAATGTAGCGGGGTCCTCAATTTAAGGGGAGTGTTTGGGAGGTAGTATGCCCAAACACCTTGATTTGTCAGGGTTTACAACCATTTTATCCACAGGGAGAGTATTGGTGTGCAGTTCCGTGTGGCCTACAGGTGGCGCTGCCATGGTAGTCTGGGGTTGAACCACCAGTACAGGGCTGTGCTTTTTGTGTCCCCTCTCGGCAAACGTACGGTGGGGCGGGGTTAACCTGCTGTGCACGCTGGGAGAGGAGATAAAAGGGGCAGACGCTGCCTGTTTGGGGTTAGTCGGTGGGGTCCTACCCCTGGTTCTGGTTCCAGTCCGCTCTGGGTGCCCTAGGCCCAAGGGCGGGTGTTTTCTGTTCCGGTTCCATCCTGGGCACCTTTAGTCCCAGGGTGAGGTACTACTCTGCTGTTCCTGTCCGTCCTGGATGCGGGGACTTGGAAGTTGCAGCAAAGGCCTGGGCCCAGCACCTTTGGCTGGGGCCCGTCGGGGATCGAGGAGTCTCAGGGTGCCGCCTTGTGAGGGAACCCGTATCTGAGTAGAGGAGGCCGGGTGAGGAACCGTTCCGAGGGACTGATGCGGTAGTTACGGTGAAGGAAAGGGTCCCGGTAACTCTCCGGAGGGATGTTTTCTCCCTAGGCCAGAGTCAAGTTCACCAGGTCTGTGGCAGAGACCAATTTCACCAGGTCTGTGGCAGAGACCAATTTCACCGGGTCTGTGGCAGAGACCAATTTCATTGGGTCTGTGGCAGAGACTTTGAGTAAAGTGTGAGTGTCATTTGGCTGCTAGTCTTGTTCTAAGTAGACTATCCATTTGAGGCTGAGTCTGTTCAAGAAGCTGAACAGTGAAGGGACTGAGATTGTGCCTGGACCTTTCCCCACATCTTGTGCTATCCTTTTCTTGCTCCAACCTTTGTTTCTATCAAGAGATTGCTATTTGCTGAAAGAAGAAATAAACTCTCTGTTGGAGTTCTAGCAAGTGTGGACATTCTTTTCACTGGGGGAAGCAAGTACTCAAATCTGTTATCCACATAGGTGAGAAAAATCATTCTCTGGCTCAACTGTGAAATGACCCACCAACAACACCGCTCAACCTCTTTATACAGGAGGGTACGGGCTTGTGACATGGTGTGCCCCTTCTTCCTGCGAAGAGCCGAAGAGCAAGGCAGGTAAAAGGGGGTCTGTGCTACACGTGGGGGCTCGAGTCCAGGATTGTTTCACAGGAAAAAGGCCCAGAGTTTGAACTTGTTCTCCTGTGAAGTTCCGTGGAGGTCGGCCATCTTAAAAGTGACTGCGCCACGAGGAGAACCCATGCTGTGTAGTTCGTGGGCGTGCCTACAGAAGAGAAGCCCGCGAACATTGCAGGAGATGGGAGGAGCCTCGCCATGTGAGGAGTTGCACGTGGTGACTTTGGCGCGAGAGAAACGCAATGAATCGGCAAGTGAGTGACATGGCGTCTAATGCCACATGGATTCCAAGTTCAACTACCATGAACGTTACCTCCTTTGCTGTTTCCTTTACGGATATGGGGATCCGACTAAAGCCCCGGGGCCGCTTCGTGCTCTACGTATGCAGAGAATTCGAGGCCCTTGGAGTGGTTTGTCCCGGATGCCAGGGACTGGTGGTACATCTTAAGCCCTTCGGGAGATGTGAGCACTGTAAGGAGTTCTTGTTTGAAGTGGAGCAACCTACGGAAAAGCCTCGGCCTTCCGCCTGAATTGCCTTACAGGCGCCACCACTTTGGAAGAAGGAACCTGCGTGCACTGTTGAGACTTCGGAGGAAGTCGCAAGTGAAAGTGTACCGGTTGTTGAGGAACCAGCGTTCGACAGACTGGAGGATGCTGTTTCGGTATTTACAGAGTCCTCGCTCCCACCGCCCAAGAGGAAGGTCGGCTATGTTACAGCTTCCTGCGGCCGTGATAGAGTCACACGCCAGCGCTTGCCCGGATCGGATGCTTCCGTGGGAAAAAGTTCCGGACGTTCAGCTACAGGCCGAGGTAAGCCGGGGAAAGGGACCTTGGCTAAGGTCCGAAGTGTCGGGGATGCTTGGGTCAGGGATCCCAGGGCCCTTGAACTGGTTAGAGGCGGTGATTCATCATCTACCCGGAGTTATCTGCCGGTGGAGGAATGTGATACCTCTGACCTGGAGTCAGTCTCCGATCCAGGGGATGACGTGGCCATTGAAGAGTTGTTTGAGCGGAAGGGTTGGGATAAGATGCCCCTATCCTCGTCCCGAAGGAAAAAGGACTCACCCATGTTCACTGGGAATACCACACCCCGGGTGGAGGCCCCGGAGCCTGAGGAGGAGTCTGTCTCACAGTCTACCCTTCCACCATTGGAGATGCCTACACCTGTTGCCGAGGTGTCCAGAGTGTCACTACGGGCCCCCATGACTGGTCCGGAGGCAGTGAAAATGCGTCGACACCCAGACACCATAGTTTTGCCAGGAACAGGAGATCGAGCGACCATGCCACCATTGTCTCGGTTACAGAGGTTGTTCAACCAAAAGAGTTGCAAGTGAGTACGGATGGGAATACCCGTACTTACCAAAATAACTTTTATATGAGGTAGAGGTCCATAGATGTCGGTGGTATGCGGATTTTGTATGGACTCATTTGAAGGTGCCCTAGGTTCGGAGGTACTATTCGTGTTCTGCTGCAGTTACTAAATGTTTTAAAGACTGTAAGGAGTCATGGATGCTGGGAAGGCACATACATGCTGATAAGGTGGTTGTTTGCAGGAAAGACAAGAACAATGCAGTGTACCACATAGATACATTTGACAAGAACTGGAAGCCATTGGTGTTGCCAGACCAGCAGTACTATCTTTAGAGACTGAACTCTTGTGTTGCCATTTTGTTTTATTCTGGAGTGTACTGTCCTGGAGCCAAGAACAAAGACTTTTGGGGTAGAATAGCTTAGAGAAAGGGCCAAAGGAGAAGAAGCAGGAAATTTACCCTTGAAAAAAAAAAGAGTTTTCCTAACAGGTGTCTTGACGGTGGCACTTCCACTAGGTGGCAGTGTTACATAACTTAGCACATTGCAGTTCAAGTGCAACTTACTTTTAGAAGGGAGAGGTTTTTCTCTCGGGGAGAATCTCTTCATTCTAATGTACATAGTTTAGAATGTAAATTATTGGTTGTGTGCGTTTCTTCTTTTTTTCTCCTCTACAGGCGGACGCCGAGCAAACCACTGAGAATGGGGTGGGTTTAGCCATTGTAGACGGGAGGGGAATGTAAATCATAAATGTGTTTATGTGACATTGAGAATGTGATGTGCACATGTGTTTCTTTGCTCTTCCTTCACCTCTGTATTTAATTCCCTTTTCCCCATCTTCAGGTTCCGACACAATCTAACTTTTTTTTTTTTTTCTCTATTGCTCTCCAAATTTGTTTTTTTTTTAGATAGTTTCTGGAATGGGCTTATGCTGACTCAGGCTTGAGAGGCATAGGTTTGCTCCAGACATTGGAGACCAGTGTCCATTAGTAGGGGGAGTATGTAGCGAGGTCTTCAATTTAAGGGGAGTGTTTGGGAGGTAGTATGCCCAAACACCTTGATTTGTCAGGGTTTACAACCATTTTATCCACAGGGAGAGTATTGGTGTGCAGTTCCCTGTGGCCTACATGTGGCGCTGCCAAGTTAGGCTGGGATTGAACCACCAGTACAGGGCTGTGCTCTTTGTGTCCCCTCTCGGCAAACGTACGGTGGGGCGGAGTTAACCTGCTGTGCACGCTGGGAGAGGAGATAAAAGGGGCAGACGCTGCCTGTTTGGGGTTAGTCAGTGGGGTCCTACCCCTGGTTCTGGTTCCAGTCTGCCCTGGGCGCCCTAGGCCAAAGGGCGGGTGTTTTCTGTTCCGGTTCCATCCTGGGCACCTTTAGTCCCAGGGTGAGGTACTACTCTGCTGTTCCTGTCCATCCTGGATGCGGGGACTTGGAAGTTGCAGCAAATGCCTGGGCCCAGCGCCTTTGGCTGGGGCCCGTCTGGGATCGAGGAGTCTCAGGGTGCCGCCTTGCGAGGGGACCCGTATCTGAGTAGAGGAGGCCGGGTGAGGAACCATTCCAAGGGACTGATGCGGTAGTCACGGTGAAGGAAAGGGTCCCGGTAACTCTCCAGAGGGATGTTTTCTCCCTAGGCCAGAGTCAAGTTCACCAGGTCTGTGGAAGAGGCCAATTTCACCAGGTCTGTGGCAGAGACCAATTTCATTGGGTCTGTGGCAGAGACCAATTTCATCGGGTCTGTGCCAGAGACTTTGAGTAAAGTGTGAGTGTCATTTGGCTGCTAGTCTTGTTCTAAGTAGACTATCAATTTAAGGCTGAGTCTGTTCAAGAAGCTGAACAGTGAAGGGACTGAGATTGTGCCTGGACCTTTCCCCACATCTTGTGCTATCCTTTTCCTGCTCCAACCTTTGTTTCTATCAAGAGATTGTTATTTGCTGAAAGAAGAAATAAACTCTCTGTTGGAGTTCTAGCAAGTGTGGACATTCTATTCACTAGGGGAAGCAAGTACTCAAATCTGTTATCCACAGAGGTGAGAAAAATCGTTCTCTGGCTCAACTGTGAAATGACCCACCAACAACACCGCTCAACCTCTTTATACAGGAGGGTACGGGCTTGTGGCATTGTGTGCCCCTTCTTCCTGCGAAGAGCCGAAGAACAAGGCAGGTAAAAGGGGGTGCTACGGGGGGCGTGGTCAAGATGGCGACCTAGTAGGACGTGTGGAATGGGAGCTCCGTACTCAGCAGGCCTAATTATCCGATCTATTGGGAACTGCACCCTTCTGCAGAGACCGAGGAGTGGTGGTGAGCCTTGGGCATGAGAAGAGGAAACTCCGGGTCGCAGCGCAGGCGGTACATGGCGCAGAAAGCCTCGCCGTCTTCCCGGGACACACGTGTGGCTGATAGATCCAGCATGGCGTCCCAGACGGAGCAGCCGGATCCCCTTCCATTGGGAACGGATCAATTTCAGGCACTGATGCAGGCCATCACGGGCTGCCAGTCCTCGCTGACGGCTAAGATTGACCAGATGCAGTCCGAGATGGGACTGATGGGGCGGGACATGGACAAGGTTCGTGACCCCAGCTGTCGGAGGCAGAGAGGAGGGTCGGGGACACGGAGGATGTAGTGAGAGAACATACTACCTCCCTCCGCACGCTGCAGCTTAAGATGAAACCATGGAATCACGCGCAGAGGATCAGGAAAATAGAAATTGCAGGAACAATCTGCGGCTGGTGGGCCTTCCTGAAGGGATCGAGGGACGGGATCCGGAGACCTACACGGAGCTGATGTTACGTACACTCCTCCCTCAGGCACAATTTTCTCCTCATTTTGCAGTGGAACGAGCGCACAGGATCCCTTCTCAAAAAGGGCAGCCGGGTACCCCACCGCGCACGTTCATATTCAGGCTCTTGAACTTTAGGGACCGGGACCTGGTCCTAAGAGAAGCAAGTAAAGTTGGAGAACTGCGCCATGAAAATGTGAGAATCATGCTGTTCCCTGACTACTCAGTTGAGACGCAGCGACTTCGCAGAACCTTTGATGACGTCAAGGCCCAGCTGCGTGCTAAAGGAATCAAATACAATATGATGTTTCCCGCGCGCCTTATGCCCCATACACACGATCGTTTTTCTTGCCATTTTTTTTCTTGCCGTTTTTCACGTCGTTTTTTTTCATGTTTCCTCTCAAGCCTGTCTTGCGTACACACGATCATTTAAAAAAACGATCAAGCAAAGCACAGTGACGTACAACACGTACGACGGCACTATAAAGGGGAAGTTCCGTTCGAATGGCGCCACCCCTTATGTTAGTAAAGTTTGTTGAGCGACGATTCGCTCTTTTCAGTCTCGTGCTTTTCAGTCCGTGACTGCGTGACGAATGTGCTATCTCCATTACGAACGCTAGTTTTACCAGAACGAGCGCTCCTGTCTCATACTTGATTCTGAGCATGCGCGTTTTTTTTTTCACGTCGCTAAAGCATACACACTATCGTTTTTCACGTCGTTAAAAAAAACGACATGAAAAACGACGTGAAAAAAGAGAGCATGTTCGAAATTTTTAATGGCCGTTTTTCACGTCGTTAAAAATGCTCTGGAGCCTACACACGATCATTTTTAATGGCCATTTTTTTTAATGGCATTTTTAACGACATGAAAAACGATCGTGTGTATGGGGCATAAGAGTCGTGGACGGCGAGACTACCAGATCCTTCAGCAACCCTAAGGAGGCTTCTAGATGGTTTGAGTCTCTTCCTCGTAAATGATGCCTTCTGTCCTGCTAATTATGCCTGGCCCCTCTACAGCCTCCACATGTATCTTCCCCCCCCCCCCCCCTTGCTCGGGACATGGTAAGCTCGGATAACTGTTTCCCCCTCCCAGCCCAGGGTAATGTTGCTTGAGTCTGCCTATTGCTTACTCGGCAGGGATGACTGTTCGTGGGATGCCTGGGCCCTGATACTCTGGTGACTTGCTTCCCTGGACCCCCTTGGTACTGGAGGGCTCCTGGGGGATGGGGGGAGTAGGGGTGGCGCTGATGCCCCCCCCGCCTGGGGTTCTGAACATGGATCTCCTTGGCTCTCTTACTGATTTGAGGATCACCGGTTGTTTGGGGGAAACCTGGACTTTATCCGCTTATTCTGAGGGGGGTGAGCCAGGTTGCTGGCCCTTCTGGGTTGCCCTGTTGGCGAATTGTGTTGGCCTGGACCTGGACTTTCCCGAAACTTATCTGCAGCTTGCCTGTTGGAGATGGTAGGGGTTGGGGGAAGGGGAAAAGGCTCCTCTTTGATTGCTGTTTACCTTCCTGGTTCATAGTATATAATTTTGTTTTTTATTTTTCTATATTTTTTTTTTGACTCCAAAGTATTTTTTGCCACTGTGACTACTGTAACTAAGATTGTGCCCTCAGAGCTATCCGGGTGTCTGGTGCGCAGCACCAAATTACTCTTTGATCCGTTAGTTATGATCCCCCTTATTACACATGCTGCCTGCAAGAACTGAGTACGGTGGAGCGTCCTGCTTTGCCGTTGGAACTGTGTCCTAGGTGTGCTACCGGTTACACACCGCTCCCATAGGAGACAATCCTACTCATGTGTTGGGTTATGTTTTGTTCGGGTACGCAAACACCTCACGGTTTTGTTGATTGGGTGTGGGGTGGGCTGGGATGGGTGTTATGTTTTTTTAGTTTTTTATGTTTTTTCTCTTTTAGTTTCTATGACTTCACATACAGATGGTTCACTGACAATGAATGTACTCTTGCTAAAGTGGTTACCTATGATTTATGTCTGGCTTTCGGGGCCGGCTTGAGGCTGGATGCGTCACCACTCTCTCTGGGTCCTAATTGGCTGCATTCCCCCTGTAGTCCCCTTTGCCCTTATGAATTATGGCCCCGATAAAGATTCTGTCTTGGAATGTCAGGGGGCTCAATAGCAAAATTAAGCGTACCCTAGTATTCGAATATATGAAAAAAGTATGCCCCCCCATATATGCATACTCCAAGAAGCGCACCTGGTGGGAGGGCGGATTATGGGCCTCAAGAGGCCGTGGGTGGGGCACCACTATCATGCCACTTACTCTGGTTATGCAAGGAGGATCAGCATGCTGATACATAAGTCCCTTAATTTTGTACCCCTTGCAGTCAAGACGGACCCTGGGGGACGGTACGTAATAGTGCATGCCATTATTGACACGGTTGAGGTGGTTTTGGTAGGGGTGTATCTTCCGCCTCCTGCCAATATGGCTCTCCTAAATGGTCTTGTCTCCCTTTTGACCCAGTTCCCTACGGATAACGTCGTCATAGCGGGAGACTTTAACATGACTCCGAATCCCTCTATTGACAGGCTGACGGTAGACTCTGCCACTGACTCGGTTCTGTCCCGCTGGGCGCAGGTGTTTGAGCTGGAGGATGTGTGGAGGTGGAAACACCCGACTGACCGTGTGTACACCTGTCATTCTGCCTCTCACAATACGTTGTCCCGTATCGACCTCGTATATGCCAGTGTAGGTATGCTTCCTAAAATCCAGGACATTTAAACTGCTCCCCCGTGGTATTTCTGACCACTCCCCGATACTTTGCTCCTTTCAAACTGCAACTCCCCAAGCTGATAGACTCTGGCGCCTTTCTACAGTAGGTACTGGATTGAACACCCCACTATTGAGTTTGAAATGGCCAGGCAGATTGGGGGGTTTTGGTTGCTAAATGATGGGTCAGCCGCACCGGGTACTGTTTGGGAGGCCTTTAAAGCTTATATGAGGGGTTGTTATATGACTTCCATAGCTAGGGAACGCAGGAACAATGAGATGGTGCTTGAGGAGGCGGAGGCTAATGTTTAGGCCCTGGTGGCCCGGTTTGCCCTCACCTCCAACTCCATTACAGCACAGGACGTGAAGGTCGCTTCCCGAGAGGTGACACTGCTTAGAGTAGCTAAGGCAAATAAAAAGCAACTCTCCCAGACTCAGCGGATTTTTGAACAGGGGGATAAGACAGGTATAGCCAGGAAAAGAAGGGGAGAGGTCCCAGTGCTCACTATGTATATACACTCACACTATGCCTGAAAAATAACAGACGCACAGTGTGACGTTTAGATGGCAGACTCACCAAGTCAGGTGCGGTCTCTGTGGCCTATAGATAGATATATAAAGAAAAACCCACCAGGGAGAAACCTAGAGAGTTGGACTCCCCCTGGATAAAGAAGCCACAGGTGGACCACGCCGCTTATGAAAACAGATAACTTTTAATGGTACAAAAAAATTTATTAAATAGAAAAATCAATACACAAATTACTGATGCTCAAAAAAACCCACACCAGCACCCACAGACAATTAAAATTAATATGATGACGTCATCAATATTAAAACCACAAACGACTTAAATGCGGACGCATGCATGCATTAGAGCAGGGTAATCAACTGGAAAATTGGTCCAGGTAATGGCCCTGTGTATAATAGGGCCAGTCAATAGGGCTAGACCAGTTCCAAAGGAACATGAAAAATGCAGATATAGCTGTGCAATGAAAAGCTGAAACTGGGATAAAAAAGTGACACCATGCAAAAAATACGGTTCTAATTGAGTATTTTGGTATGAAATAGCAATGATGAATGAAAATTGGATAGGTCACATTATATCAATCTATTCACTGGTTGAAGCAAGCAAAAAGCAGAAAAAGCAAAAATAGAAATAGAAATAGAGATTTCTTTTTTTTGCATGGTGTCACTTTTTTATCCCAGTTTCAGCTTTTCATTGCACAGCTATATCTGCATTTTTCATGTTCCTTTGGAACTGGTCTAGCCCTATTGACTGGCCCTATTATACACAGGGCCATTACCTGGACCAATTTTCCAGTTGATTACCCTGCTCTAATGCATGCATGCGTCCGCATTTAAGTCGTTTGTGGTTTTAATATTGATGACGTCATCATATTAATTTTAATTGTCTGTGGGTGCTGGTGTGGGTTTTTTTGAGCATCAGTAATTTGTGTATTGATTTTTCTATTTAATTAATTTTTTTGTACCATTAAAAGTTATCTGTTTTCATAAGCGGCGTGGTCCACCTGTGGCTTCTTTATCCAGGGGGAGTCCAACTCTCTAGGTTTCTCCCTGGTGGGTTTTTCTTTGGATAAGACAGGTAGGCTCCTTGCCTGGATCTCCAGGGAACAATCCCCGATCTCTACTATAGCGCGCATTCGTAGGGGAGATGGGACCCTAGTGACCGACCCGGTAGACATAAATTCTTGTTTTGCTGAATACTATTCTAACCTTTACTCCACCAGGGTGGGATACACTGACCGGGAGCTCTGTGAGTTTCTCGGCGGAGTGTCTCTCCCTATCCTTTCTGACTCGGAGAGGTTAGATGCTCCGATATCGCTTGAGGAGGTCCAGCAGGCCCTTGGCTCCTTGCAGGCGGGGAAGACCCCGGGGGGAGGATGGGTTCCTCTCTGAGTTTTATAAGGGTTACATTGAGGAGGTGGCCCCTAGGCTCCATGCTATGTTTACTGGGACCCTGCGGGAGGGTGCCCTGCCCCCTTCTATGGCTCAGGCCATAATAGTAGTCATCCCTAAGCTGGGGAAAGACCCCCAGTTGTGTTCCTCATATCGTCCCATTTCCTTGCTTAATTCTGACGCCAAAATACTAACTAAAATCCTGGCTAAGCGGTAGAACGAAGTGATTCTTAATTTGGTACATGAAGATCAGTCGGGTTTCATGCCAGGCAAGGGGACAGATATTAACATTCGGAGGCTGTATGCTGTCTTGGCTTCGGGAGATGAAGGGGGCCGGGATGCGATGGTGGCCTCCCTGAATGCGGAAAAAGCTTTTGATTCCGTGGAGTGGTGTTATCTTTGGGAGGTCCTCCGCAGGTTTGGTTTCGGCCCGACCTTTGTCTCCTGGGTGAGGGCAGTGTATGGGGCCCCGTGGGCCCGGGTGCGTACTGGCGCGGTTCTGTCCTCGCCCTTCTCCTTGAGTAGGGGGACGAGACAGGCCTGTCCCCTCTCCCCGGGACTTTTTGCACTGGCAATCGAGCCTATGGTCGCCCTTATCCGTTCTAGCCCTGAGATCAGGGGAATCACTAGAGGCCCCCTCCAGGAGAAGGTGTCGTTGTATGCCGACGACACCCTATTGTATATCAGAGATGATGGGACCTCCCTTCAGGCGGCCCTCTCAGTTATAGATGGGTTTGGGCGGTACTCCGGGATCTGCGTTAATTGGGAGAAGTCTATTCTCTTCCTACTGCACTCGGGAATGGACCCAGTGCCGTCGGATGGGCAACTCCATAGGGTCTCTCAGTTTAGATACCTGGGTGTAGAAATTCACTGTGACCTCAAGAAATTTGTCCCCCTTAATCTGAGCCCGGTGGTCTCCCAGTTGTCCCTGAGGTGTGCGACGTGGAAATCCCTGCCCCTGACCCTCGTGGGGAGGGTTAACTTAATCAAGATGTCGGTATTGCCTAAGTTTACGTATCTCTTCAGACAGACTCCTGTTTCCATACCTGGAGGATTTTTTAGACAATTGGATAGTATTATCTCCTTCATTTGGAATGGTAAGGTCCCTAGGATAGCGAAGTCTACCTTGCAACTTCCGGTCACGATGGGTGGTCTGGCACTGCCCTGTTTTATTAAGTACTACTGGGCAGCAGTTCTGGTAACAGTTAAATGGTGGCTGTCTGAGGTCCCGGCTAATCCCGCGTCTACCTTGGAGGCGGCACTGCTTGGTTCCTATGCGGAACTCAGAAATCTCATTCATAGGGGACCCCGATCTAATCCGAAGGTGACTCCCCCCATGTGTGCGACCCTTAAGGTGTGGGACGAGGTTGGACGGAGATTCGGTGGACCGAACGCTTGGTCCCCTGCGACCCCACTTTGGGGCAACCCTCGGTTGCCTCATTTTCGAACCATCCCGGATCCGGTGGGGTGGGCTAGGCATGGGGTTACGACTCTGAGTGATATTATAAATCGGGGGCAGCTGGTGACTTTTGATGATCTCAAGAGGGATAGGGGACTACCGAACCACATGTTTTTCCGATATCTCCAACTGCGCCACGCATTCCCCTCCCAGTTCCCCTCGTTGGTGGTTTTGGAGATGTCGGACGTGGAGAAGGTCCTCTGGTCCCCAGATGGTGAGAGGACACTCTCGACCCTCTATGATATGCTCGCCACCTTGGATACGTCTAGGGTCACGCAGCTGTTTGAGCGCTGGCAGCAGGATATCCCAGAGTTGGCGGAGGATGACTGGCGGGAGGTAGTTCAGCAATATTTACCCTTTCTGATTTCAGCACGTGACAGGTACACTCAATTGAAATTTCTCCACCGGGCCTACTATTCCCCGGTGAGGCTAGCTAGAATTTATCCTGATCGTACGGAGCGTTGTCCAAGGTGTACTGCGGATAGTGCTGACTTCTTTCATTTGGTCTGGTCCTGCCCGGGGGTGGTTGACTTTTGGAAGGAAATCCTTGCTGACATTAATTCGGTGGGCGACCTTGACGTCCCTTATAGTCCTATACCTCTCCTACTGGGTATCTGCGATTCCCTCGAAGCCCCCCAACGGAAAAAAATAATTGTATTCTATACAGCATTTTATGCACGTAAAGCGGTGCTGCTCCAATGGAATCAACCCCGGCCTCCTACTAAACGACTTTGGCAATCCTTGGTGAACACAGCCCTCCCTCTTTATAAACTGACGTACCTGGGTAGAAATTGTCCAAAAAAATTTGACAAAATATGGGTGGAGGCGAAACATCTGACCATTGATTAGACCTGGGCGACTTTATTTCTCCACTTCGCCATCTACCATTGCTCCCTGTAATTCTACCATGTGGATGTTGGGATGGGGTCCGGAGTGCCTGTTTGGGGTTTTGCCGCACCCCTCCCTTCACCCCCCACCTCCTCCCCTTATGCTATACGGTGGTTAGGTGACTTATGGTGCACATGCTGCTACGGTTAGATTTGCTGATGGTTGCATCCGCTATTTTTATTTTTTCTTCTTTTTTCCCCCTTTTTTTTTCTTTTCTTTTGGTTTTGTTTTTTCTTTTTTTTTCTCTTTGTTAGCATTATTACACTTGATGGATATCTGATCTCTGTCTGTATGTCTATGTACCCCTTCAGTATATAGTTGGTTGTGAAACTTCAATAAACTTTATGTTAAAAAAAAAAAAAAGGGGGTGCTACATATATATATATATATATATATATATATATATATATATATATATATATATATATATATATAAATAATCTCACAAAAATGAGTACACCCCTCGCATTTTTGAAAATATTTTATTATATATTTTCATGAGACAACACTGAAGAAATTACACTTTGCTACAGCGTAAATTAGTAAGTGTACAACTTGTATAACAGTGTAAATTTGCTGTCCCCTCAAAATAACTCAACGCACGGCCATTATTTGTCTAAACCGCTGGCAATAATTACACGCCCCTGTTAAACAGGGGCAGAAAAATTGGGCCTTAGGCACTGGTGCTGGTGCCACGACACTGCAACCTCTCCCAGATACTCTAGTTGGAGTGCAGGAATGAGCCCTGCTGCAAAGCATTGCCTAAAAAATTGTAATTACATGCCCCTGTTAAACAGGGGCTGAAAAATTGGGCCTTAGCCACTGGTGGCGGCACCCAGAAACAAAAAAGTTCTTCCAAGCTATCATCAAGAATCGGATCATTGAGGAGGAGGAGGATAGTCAGTCAACATAACAGGACAGTCACTCAGCATCAGCATCAGTCTTGAAGGGATGTGACATTTGAAAATAAATTATTCTGTTATATCAGCTTCAGGTGCTTGGTAGCTGGTGGTGATCCAAGACTGGTTCATCTTTATGAAGGTCAGTCGATCAACCGAGTCGGTGGACAGACGCACCCTGTGATCCGTGACAAAGCCTCCAGCAGCACTGAATGTGCATTCAGAAAGAACGCTAGATGCAGGACAGGCCAGTAGCTCAATTGCATACTGTGCAAGCTCTGGCCAGTGATCCATCCTCAAGACCCAGTAAGCCAGAGGATTTTCGGTGGGAAAGGTGTCCAAGTCTGACCTTGCCCCTAGGTATTCCTGCACCATGTATATCAGACACTGGCGATGGTTGCTGGAACCGATCATACCTTGGGGCTGAGGACTAAAAAATTGTCTGAACGCATCGGTCAGACGACCACCTTCTCCACCGCTCCTTCTGCTACTAACCGAAGCCTCAGCAACTTGTTGTCCAGGACCAGAATTTGCAGGATCAGGGAGGCCATGCAGCGTAGGTTAGCTGAGGCATTCGGTCCGGAGTCCTCTGGGTCACTAAGGACGCCATGATCCGCAGCCACCTTCTCCCAGCCACCTACAAGTCCACGGGTTTGTTGGGACTGTAAATCATCCCTAAAAGACTGCTCCTGTTGATGCTGAGTGCCATTCTCCACCTCCATGCTGACACAATCCTTCTCCTCCTCGTTCTCTTCCTGTGTGATGGGTAGGACACAAGGAACAGTGTCTGGGTAAAGGGGGCCTTGAGAGGCAAAGAAGTCCTCCTCTTCCTGCCTCTGTTCTGCCTCAAGTGCCCTGTCCATTATTCCATGCAGCGTATGCTCCAACAGGTGGACAAGAGGTACAGTGTCACTGATGCATGCACTGTCACTGCTCTCCATCCTCGTGGCCTCCTCAAATGGTGCCAGAACAGTGCATGCATCCCTGATCATGCCCCACTAGAGTGGTGAAAAAAAACGAGCTCCCCTGACCCTGTCCTGGTGCCGTAGTTGCACAGGTGCTCATTGATGGCCCTCTGCTGCGTGTGCAGCCGCTGCAGCATGGCCAACGTTGAGTTCCACCTGGTGGGCATGTCACATATAAGGCGGTTCTTGGGCAGGTTCAACTCCTTTTTGCAGCTCAGCCAGCCGAGCACTGGCATTATATGATCTGCGGAAATGCACACAGACTTTCCTGGCCTGCCTCAGGACATCCTGTAAGCCCGGGTACCTGCCCAAGAACCGCTGCACCACCAGGTTAAGGACGTGAGCCACACAGGGCACATGGGTCAGTTGTCCCTGTCGGAGGGCGGAGAGGAGGTTGGTGCCATTGTCGCAAACCACCATTCCTGGCTTAAGCTGGCATGGCGTCAACCACCTCTCAGCCTGCCCCTGCAGAGCTGACAGAACCTCTGCCCCAGTGTGGCTCCTGTCCCCCAAACACACCAGTGCAAGCACTGCATGGCATCTTTTTGCCTGCGTACTTGCATAGCCCCTTGAACGCCTATGGAGCACCGCTGGTTCCAAGGACAAAGCACAGGAAGAGGCCATGGAGGAAGAAGAAGAGGAGGGGGTGGAGGAGAGAGGTGTGTCACAACCAGTAGTAGCATTTTGGAGGCGTGGCGGCGGAACAACCTCCAACACTATTGCACCTTGTCCTGCATCCTTCCCAGCTGCCAGAAGAGTGACCCAATGGGCCGTAAAAGAAAGGTAACGTCCCTGTCCATGCCTGCTGGACCATGAGTCAGCGGTAATATGCACCTTACCGCTAACCGCCCTGTCCAGCGAGGCATGGACATTGCCTTCCACATGCCGGTAGAGAGCCGGAATCGCCTTCCGTGAGAAAAAGTGGTGTTTGGGAACCTGCCACTGAGGAACCGCACATTGCATAAACTCACGGAAGGGGGCTGAGTCTACCAACTGAAAAGGCAGCAGTTGAATTGCTAGCAATTTAGCCAAGCTAGCATTCAAACGCTGGGCATGTGGATGGCTGGGAGTGAACTTCTTTTGATGGTCCAGCAGCTGGGGCAGGGAAATTTGCCTGCTACAATCGGACGTCGGTGTACTGCTAGCAGAGTGCCCACAAGTACTTGGCTGTGACACACCTAATTCTACACCTTCATTCCTCTCAGTGCAGGTTTCAGTGAGGACTGAAGGTATAGTGGGGTTGGAGATCCAAGCTGATGAGGAGCAAGGAGAGGTCCGCTTTGTTCTTTGGTGTGGGTCTTTTATGTACGCTTGCCAACGAGCTGCATGGCAGGTCAACATATGTCTAGTCAAGCAAGTAGTGCCCAAGCGGCTGATGTTTTGGCCACGCGAGATACGCTTGAGACATATGTTGCAAATAGCAGCGGTGCGATCTGATGCACTTGACTCAAAAAAGGCCCACACCAAAGAACTTTTGGAATAACGGGCGGAGGCAGTGCACTGCACAGGCGGAGCTCTGCGGTGTGATTCAGTCGGTGTGCTGCCCTTACGCTGGCACCGGGGGGGGCATCCTGCCTTGTTGGAGATGCGCCTCCTCCTCATCCTCCTCCTCCTCCTCCTCTCTCCTGTCAGGCACCCACATGGAGTCAGTGACCTCATCATCCCCTCCCTCCTCATCACTGGGGCCAATCTGGCAGTATGCTGTAGCTGCTGGAACATGACTGCCAGATTGCTGTCCTTCTTGAGCATCCCCTCTCTCTGCGCTCACGCTACTGCCTTCTTCTAGCTGGGTATCATCATTAGACCCTTTTTTATACGCTGGGCATCCTCCTGGATCATGTACCCAACACTGTGCTCAAACAGTTCGGGGGACTTCTCAGGAGGACATGGTGGGTCTAGGGAAGGAGTGACTGATGATGACATTGATACAAGGGAAGAGGACGCTTTGGCAGCTGCTTTGCCAGTACCCTGAGCCTGGGTGAGAGAGGATGAGGAGGATGAGGAGGGCTTGGTCATCCACTCTACCAAGTCTTCGGCATGATGTGGCTCAACACGTCCAGCTGCAGAAAATGAGGACAAGCGTGTCCCATGGCCACGTGCTGATGACAATGCACCGCGTCCATGACCAGCACTGTTGCCCCCAGACACAGAGCCTGCTTGCCCTCTTTTATTGGCTCGTGACTGTCTGCCTCTCTTTGTTGGCCTTCCAGACATAGTAATGGCCTGCAGGGAGATGGGAAAACCAGCAATTGGGTAGTGTATATTGTGCTGGAGGCACACAACACCCACTAACTCCAGCAGATGCCTTTATTAGAGAACAGCAATGACGGGTATATACAGGTGTATACTGTGCCACTAACTCCTGCAGATGCCTGTATTAGAGAACAGCAATGACGGGTATATACAGGTGTATACTGTGCCACTAACTCCTGCAGATGCCTGTATTAGAGAACAGCAATGACGGGTATATACAGGTGTATACTGTGCCACTAACTCCTGCAGATGCCTGTATTAGAGAACAGCAATGATGGGTATATACAGGTGTATAGTAAAATCGGGTGTATAATAAAGGCCTTCAATACACTGCTCAGCGCCTCGGACTCGCACAATTGCAAAAAATGTCGTAGTAAGTAACCGACACTGGAAATAGGTAACACACAGAAAATCAGAGTGATACCATACACAAATTTCTCTGATAAACTCAAAGAATTTCTAAGAGGAGCAGCTATTTAAAAATATAAAATATTAAAAAAAAAATAGTATAAACATAAACAGTGGATCTGTGTCAGAAATATACTAGAAACAGCGCTGGTGTTGGTAAGATTCAGATGGCCAACTCCACCTCCAAAATGATTAACAGTTTATGGCAGATGAGACAGATATGCAGAGTGTCCAATAGTGTTCATTGGTGGTCCTAGATACAAACAGCATGCACCTTCACCATAAAATCCTGATCCACCCAGTGGGAACACACTCCCCCTCAGGGGTTTAAACTCACCAGAGCAAAGCTCAAAAAACGCCTTGAACAGGGGAGTAAATCGGAACCTATTCAGCATCAGCCAAGGAGATGTCTGAACAGTGGGGACTCCCAAAAGGAATGCACAAACAGAAGAAGGCAAAAATAGCGTAACTCCGTTTATTTGGTCAAATTCCCCACACATCACATAGCGCCTTATTGCATTAAACGTACATTGGTTAAAACATAACAGAGCAAAAAATCATATCACCACATCGCCGTCCGTGAGAAGATCGATTCCCGAACGAATGTCCAGGAACTGTTTTTACTTCCGGGTTTAGCTGGCGTGGAGCGCATACATCACTTCCGGTAGCGTCGTGTAGGTCACACTCTGACGCGTTTCGTCATATACTGACTTCAACAGAGGGCGTCCTCTGTTAATCATTTTTGCCTTCTTCTGTTTGTGCATTCCTTTTGGGAGTCCCCACTGATCAGACATCTCCTTGGCTGATGCTGAATGCTGAAAAGATTCTGATTTACTCCCCTGTTCAAGGCGTTTTTTGAGCTTTGCTCTGGTGAGTTTAAACCCCTGAGGGGGAGTGTGTTCCCACTGGGTGGATCAGGATTTTAGGGTGAAGGTGCATGCTGTTTGTATCTAGGACCACCAATGAACACTATTGGACACTCTGCATATCTGTCTCATCTGCCATAAACTGTTAATCATTTTGGAGGTGGAGTTGGCCACCTGAATCTTACCAACACCAGCGCTGTTTCTAGTATATTTCTGACACAGATCCACTGTTTATGTTTATGCTATTTTTTTTAATATACAGGTGTATACTGTGCCACTAACTCCTGCAGATGCCTGTATTGGAGAACAGCAATGGCGGGTATATACAGGTGTATATTGTGCCACTAACTCCTGCATATGCCTGTATTAGAGAACAGCAATGATGGGTATATACAGGTGTATACTGTGCCACTAACTCCTGCAGATGCCTGTATTAGAGAACAGCAATGGCGGGTATATACAGGTGTACACTGTGCCACTAGCTCCTGCAGATGCCTGTATTAGAGAGCAGCAATGACGGGTATATACAGGTGTACACTGTGCCACTAACTTCTGCAGATGCCTGTATTAGAGAACAGCAATGACGGGTATATACAGGTGTATACTGTGCCACTAACTCCTGCAGATGCCTGTATTAGAGAACAGCAATGACGGATATATACAGGTGTATACTGTGCTGGGGGCACACAACACCCACTAACTCCTGCAGATGCCTGAGAAAAGAATAGAACATAGAAAACACTGACCCTGCCTATGTATCTCTTTCTCTGCCTGCCTATCTAGCTTAGATAACAGCAATAAAGTGTAGATCCAGGTGTATACTGTGCTGGAGGCACACAACACCCACTAACTGCTGCAGATGCCTGAGAAAATAAAACAGAACACACTGTCTCTGCCTATGTATCTCTTTCCCTGCACGCCAACACACTACACAAGGCCACCGCCCTGGTGGCCTTTTATAGTGTGGGGTGTGTACTAAACCCCCCTGAGCTATGATTGGCCACGGGCATCCTGCCTGTGGCCAATTATGTCTCTCCTCGCTGCCGGCGCTGTGATTGGCCAAGCATGCGGGGTCACAGTGCATGCTTGGCCAATCACAGCGCCGGGATTGCACTGCGATGGCGCAGTGTATTGTGCGCCGTTCGCGTCACTCAAATTTGGCTCGAACGGCCCATAACGTTCGATCTTCAGCGAACGATCGAACAGCCGATGTTCGAGTCGACGTATGTTCGACTCGAACACGAAGCTCTTCCCTAATGAGGAGTACAAAGACAAGTGTGTCTTGCCTACAGTCAAGTATGGTGGTGGGAGTATCATGGTCTGGGGCTGCATGAGTGATGCTGGGACTGGGGAGCTACAGTTCATTGAGGGAACCATGAATGCCGACATGTACTGTGACATACTGAGGCAGAGCATGATCCCCTCCCTTCGGAGACTGGGTCATGGGGAAATATTCCAACATGATAACGACCCCAAACACACCTCCAAGATGATCACTGCCTTGCTAAAGAAGCTGAGGGTAAAGGTGATGGACTGGCCAAGCATGTCTCCAGACCTAAACCCTATTGAGCATCTGTGGGACATCCTCAAACGGAATGTGGAAGAGCGCAAGGTCTCTAACATCCACCAGCTCCGTGATGTCATCATGGAGGAGTGAAAGAGGACTCCAGTGCCACCCTGTGAAGCTCTGGTGAAATATTGACACTTTGGGCCCAATTTGGACATTTTCACTTTTGTGTACTCACTTTTGTTGCTAGTGGTTTAGACATTAATGACTATGAGTTATTTTTATGGGACAGGACTTTTACACTGTTATGCAAGTTGTACACTCACTACTTTACATTGTAGCAAAGAGTAATTTCTTCAGTGTTGTCACATGAAGAGATATAATAAAATATATACAAAAATGTGAGAGGGGTGTGCTCACTTTTGTGAGATACTGTGTGTGGTGTGTGTATGTGTATGTGTGTGTGTATGTGTATATATATATATATATATATATATATATATATATATATATATATATATATATATATGCATTTTTTATAGCCTTGCAATTAAAAATTACTAATATATGGAAAGTATGTACCTAAAATATAGGTGAACCCAATATGTTCTATTTTAGGTTTATACATTTGAATTGATTACAATATATTTTGTTAAATAAATGTTTTGTAAAAACTGCTAGGCAATTAAAAATAATGTTGATATCATCATGATCCTATTTATCCATATACTGTAAGTCAACACTATGGTGACCTGAGAGTATCATTCCTATGTATAATACCTGTAACACATGAAATCTGTTGCCATGTTTCATGAAAGACATCTGTAAAAATTGGGTGCTCTGTATCACGAATTGTATCTGTTGCACAGCTGTTTATGTCTTATCTGCTTTTAACTTATGCATAGTGAGACCAAGTTCTGTGTGATCAGCATGTAGACATAGAAAATAAGCTATGAACAAAGCATGATATAAAACAGCATAGTCAGTGATATGATTCATTTATCAGTTAAACGGAAATACAATACTATGACAAAGTACAAATGAAATGTAGGTGTGACTTACAAAGCAGACTATAAATAAAATGGGGAGAAAGTTGTGTTTGCCATCCACCATCTACTTCTTGAAGCAGGAGCTACTCTCATCTGACTCAAGCCAACACCATGGTTCACTGGACTGCTGAAGAGAAGGCCGCCATCAACTCTGTGTGGCAGAAGGTCAATATTGAACAGGATGGACATGAAGCACTTACCAGGTATAACAACTTCCCTTGGTGTTTCTACTTTTTCAGAATCTCTCTACTATGCTACCAGTATCTTCTAACCTGAATCATATAACAGTCTTCTAATGCTTTATTATTTCCATGGTTTTAAATTCCAATCATTGTAACTGTGAGTTAGAAGAAGAGAAAGCAATGGGAAATCTTCCAGTGGGGCCACAGATAGAAAAATAAACAACCTGGGAGAGATTCCAAACTTTACCCACTCTATCCAAATCAAAAAAAAGGGGCACTTATGTCTGTGTCCCCAATAGGTGTAACCACCTTTTCTGTTTGTCCTGGTCACCATTATAACCTAGACTGAAAATTAGAGAAAATCCCAAAGCTTGAGTTGCCACCAGAACAGGAATGGAAGGGAAATATTCTAACGAGGACACTAGTTCTGGTGACAACTGTCTAAGAGGGGATTTTCACCATTACAGAGAAATTTCCTCTCACTTCCTGTTGTGGCCTTAGGACAGGAAACAAAGGGAAATCTCTCCAGAGGGACACAGGTAGAAAAAAACCTAACCGGGGTTATATTCTTCCACTACTCTCTGTCTTGTTACTTAATCTGTGCAATTATTTTAATAAAATAATACTTTCAAAGTATCTTAGCAAAATTATAATTGGAATTTATTTATATTTACTGATGTTTCTTTCTGTTATTTATTTTCCTGTCCTAGGATGGGACTTCCTGCATTATAGATACTGTAATAATGTTAGTTTTGAAAGTAACAAATATCTTTACACAGTGGGATTACATAATATTTTTTTTTATTATTCATATCCTTGCACACATACAAACAATTAATATTTGGTACATGTTCACAGATACATACCAGTCAGTCATACAGGTACTGCATCATACCCATGAAGTTGTATTTATTAATTGATGATTTATATATGTTTGAAGGTTACTGGTGGAAAATATTAATCAAACATGTTTTCTTCCATTTTTTCATAGGCTGTTTTTAGTCTACCCCTGGACCCAGAGGTATTTCGGCACCTTCGGAGATCTCTCCAGCCCAGCTGCAATTGCTGGTAATGCTAAGGTGCACGCACATGGCAAGAAGATTCTGGGAGCTATTGACAATGCCATCCATCACCTAGACAACGTGAAGGGCACTCTGCACGACCTCAGTAAAGAACATGCTAACCAACTGCATGTGGATCCTGAGAACTTTAGGGTATTAATCTTAATATTTTGTTTATCACTGGGCTTGATTGCTTTCTATTGACCAAACTGAAATGTACTGTATGACCTTGTCACCTTTGTAAGTATATTTAAATCCAAAACTCTGATCATTTTGAGGAGTAAGAAATCGTTAAAAACCCAAGCATTCTTTTTTTTTTTTTTTGCTGTTTGTGTCTCATGGGGGGGATTTCCACATGCTTTTTAGAGACTAAACAGGAACTGTAAGGAAATCTCTAAGACTGGGTTTACATATATTCAAATTGGATGCATTTTTAACAGCATCCAATTCACATAACAGGTGAGTGTGACCGGCTTTCAATGGAGGCGGTTCACACATGCCTTGGGCGGCTGCGGTGCTGTTTTGAAAAGGGTCCTGTATGTTTTTGGGTCCAGCTCAGGTGCAAATTGAGTGAAAATTTTTCACTTGAATCGCACCTGAACTGGTGAACAGAAATGCACAGGACACCAGACTGCAAACCGCACTGCAGATATGTGAACCCAGCCTAAAAGATTTAGAAAACATAACCTCTTATACAATTTTGAATTGATTATGTGCCCCCATTAGAAGATAACATTTCACCTTCATCACCTTCTGTACTGCTTCCAAAAGTAATAAAAAAAAAAAAAAAAGTTATGGCTTTGAAATTGTCTTACTAACCAGAGTAATTGTCGATATTAATACACAGCAAATAATTCTTCTTTAGCAGCTCAAGGAATAAGTAACAACTGCTCATCTCTCTTTGGCTGTAGTACACTTTAACACATTTTCAAACTTTTTTGCACTTTGCTTTGGGTAGCAAAAACGCTGTTATATATTACTATTCTTCTAATTAAATAATTTGATAAAGTAATGATTTGCTTAAATACTAATAACAAAATGTTACTTTTTTCATGCAGCGTCTTGGAGAAGTGTTGGTTGTTGTCCTGGCTGCCAAACTGGGAAAATCCTTTAGTCCTCAAGTCCAGCATGCATGGGAGAAGTTCAATGCTGTCCTGGTTGATGCTCTTAGCCACAGCTATCACTAAACTACAACATGAACAGAAAGCAGCATAATTTCCACTACTAATGTGTGTTCCATTTGTAGCATGCGTAATAAAATGTTTTTTTTAAAAAAGTTCCCTTCTCTAATGTCATATTTATTTGTAAATAATAAATTAACAATGTGGCCTGTAAATGAAAATAGGTTTGTTTGGTGTATTTCCTAGTTAGGCTAACTGATTTCGGAGGACAAAGATAAGGGGGTTGATTTACTAAAGGCAAAAATACTGCGCACTTTGCAAAGTGTAGTTGTTCCAGAGCTTAGTAAATGAGCAGAAGCTCTGCTGACTTCCACCATCCAATCATGTGCAAGCAAAAATGCTCTTCTTGTTATTTTCCTTGCACGTGATTGGATATTTTTTGCAAAGTGAAGACTTACCTCATTTACCAAGCTCTGGAAAAACTGCACTTGCAGAGAGCTATTTGGCTTTAGTAAAACAACCCCAAGGAGTCTGGAATGGATTTTTCATGAATGCTATTCTTATCCTGGCCCTTAATGGTCTCTGTCAAGGGAGGACTGAAATTATTATTCCTAGGGGGCAAACACAATCAACTAGTGCTTTCATGGCAGGGACAGATTTGTGGGCTAAAAACAGTGAACCATGTGATGTATGCCATGGTGCCACATTGATAGGTGGGCATGGTAAAAGGTACATTTTCCAAAATGACATAGATATTTTAAACATACTTTATTATCTTTCAGCATCAGCTTCCTTTAGCTCTTTCTGCATTTTGTCACATTACATCTCAGAGTCACAATGGAAGTTGCTGTTGGGTCGTTTTCCCTCTACCAGACAATGTGATTGCAGGTCTGAACATAAAATAATATAGCGCTTAGAAGCTGTCACTACCCCCCCCCCCCCATTTAAGGACAAGCTGAACCTGGGTTTGGTATGAGACAGGTTCTATGAATAATATGAAGTTTGGGTGCCAAATCTAAACCCTATTGAAGTCAATGGGATCTGAATGTTAAAAAATAGTAATGGGCTTTTTCTATATAAAGAAAAAAAGATTGTCAAACAAATGACATGGGGGATGGACATTGCCTTGGTGAACATATATCGAACCAAAAAATGCTTTTAAACCACTTAAGGACTCCCCACTGCATATATACTGTGGCAGGGCGGCTCTATTACTAGATACTGCTGCGCGGAGGTTGAGCCAATCCGCGATCACTCCACAGAGAGGCTATGTAAACAAGGCAAATCCCCATTCTGACAGGGAAGTACACAGAGATCTTCTGGACCTAGTAATCAGGAACAGCGATCTCTGTGTTCTTCCTGTCAGTCCATCCCAAACAGTTAGAAAACACTGTCAGGGAACACATTAAATCCTTCGAGCGCCCCTGTTAACCCCTTCCCTGCCAGTGTAATTTAGTGATCACTGCATTTTTTAGCACTGATCACTGTAATGGTGTCACTGGTCCCCAAAATGTGTCACTTAGGGTCAGATTTGTCCGCCGCAATGTCGCAGTCCCGCTAAAAATCGATGATCGCCGCCATTACCAATAAAGGCAATAAAAATAAAGTCCATAAATCTTTTAAATTCTTTATTTCTTTACAGGAATTTTTAAAAGAAAAAAATACGATAGATATTCTAGTCATACATACCGGTACATAATTAATGAACAAAACCTTATTCTAACCTCATGTCTGTATAGTATAACATCTCTATTCCTGTTTTTTCTTTTTTTTCTTTTTTCCTTTCCCCCTATTATTTCTGCGGTACGGTTGTACCCTTCCCATCCCAATAAACCCCAGTTAAAAGAAAAAAAAAAAAGGGCCCCCTGGCTGCAAGGTCATATCGACAGGGGGGTTTGTCTGCTAGTGATTCTCTAATTCCCATTCCTAGTGGCTTTTACTCTTCTCTATCTTCTCCAAGTAACTTTTTCCCTTCTTCTGATTTTAAAAATTCCTCCCATGGGGCCTATAATTCCTTAATTTGTTCCTGTCTATCTATTGTCATAGGCAATAAATGTTCCATTATCCATACTCTTCTAATTTTATTGAGCCACATAGAAATAGGAGGTGATCTTAATTCTTTCCAGCACATGGAGATGCAGCTTTTCGCTGCATTCACCATATGACATAATATTGAATTCTTATAACTCTTAATCGGAATTTGTGAGCATTGTAGTAAAAAGAAGATTGGTTCGTCAGGAACTTGATATTCCGTAAATATTTGAGTGATTCTCTGAACCTCCTGCCAAAACTGTCTGATCACTGGGCATTGCCAAAAGATATGCAAGATAGTCCCACGCTCCCCACAATTTCTCCAGCATCGATCTGCTACCTCCGGGGAGAATTTATTCAGGATTGATGGAGTATAATACCAGCGTGTTAGTAATTTATAGTTAGACTCCTGTATCTTAGTGCATCTAGATGAACTTAGTGCCAGCTGTGCAATATTCCGACTCTGAGCCGGGGTAAACCTTATGCCCCGTACACACGATCGTTTTTCATGCCGTTAAAACTGCCATTTTAAAAAATGGCCCTGAAAAATGATCGTGTGTATGCTCCAGAGCATTTTTAACGACGTGAAAAACGGCCATTAAAAATTCCGGACATGCTCTCTTTTTTCACGTCGTTTTTCATGTCGTTTTTTTTAACGACATGAAAAACGATAGTGTGTATGCTTTCACAACGTGAAAAAAAATGGGCATGCTCAGAAGCAACTATGAGACGGGAGCGCTCGTTTTGGTAAAGCTAATGTTGGAAATGGAGATGGCACATTCGTCACAGTGGAATTAATAGCATCGTTTTAATGCTGCGCATTCCGTTCTTCTTTTGATAATGCTTTAAAATTACCCTCTTTTGATAATGACATTGAGAGTTATGCCAAACTTGTTTCTAAAGTAATTCCAAATTGCTCTAATGATTGTAAAATATTATTTATAAGCCGCACCTCCCTCCTAAATAATACTAATAATAATAAAATAATGTAATTCTCCTTTCTTGTTCATACATCACGGGACACAGAGCAGCATAGTCATTACTATGTGGGTTATATAGAATTACCTTCAGGTGCTGGCACTGGCAACTTCCAAAACAGGAAGTACCCTCCCCTATATAAGCCCCTCCCATCCGGGAGCACCTCAGTTTTTTGCCAGTGTCTAAGGTGTTGGCCAAGGTTAACATGTATTCATCTGGGCTTGTGTACAGGTTCTCTGGGCCTTAGCAAGCTATTCCGGATCCGACCAAAAAAGCTTCATAGCTAAACGGTCGGTACCCGGGCCTTGCAGAGAAGAGCAGGGTTTTGCCTGTAATGCCTCTCTTAGGAGGGCTGGACCCTGGGATCCAGAGCTCTGGTCATACCCAAAACCAAGAGGCTATCTGTGCAGGGTGCTATACAGGTCCAGGGGAGTGGAATCCTTGGGAACCCGGTCCCTGAAGGTCTAGTACAATGCCTGCCGTGAGAGGTGAAGTTTGGGCTTCTGTGGACCAAACAAAGTCCTGCGGCGGGGAAAAGGTAAGTGGGGGCCCCTCAGGAACTTGGTTCTATTGAGGGGACCCCCAAGCCTAATATGTCTTTCTGCCTGTTACCTAAAGGTATTCCCGCTAATAGCTGTATATGCCTAAGAAATCCTAGAAATGTCTTTTCATAAAGGAAGTTTTAAAAACTGTAAACCTAGAAATGTTTTTTCATAAAGGAGGTTTTAAAAAAAAAAAAAAAAAGACAAAAGTGCGGTACCTGTGTTTGTCCACTAGAGGCCGCTGTGGAACGTCTTTTTTTCTTGGGACTATTCCTTCCATGGTGAAAGTCCAGGCAGATGAGTGAGCTCTCTATTAGACATGTGCAAAAGGAAAAAATTCGTTTCGTTTCGTTTCGTTTTAATTCGTTAATTAATTAATTTCGTTTAGTTAGATTCGTTAAATTTGTTAAATTCGTTTTCGGATTTCGTTTTGTTTTCGACCGAATTCGAAAATCAGTCGCATTCGAAAATATTTCTACCGGATTCGAAATTATTTCAACATGATTCGAAATTATTTCAACCGCATTTGAAACTATTTCAACCGGATTCGAAAATATTTTGCGACCCGACTTTGGGTCCACGTATCTCAGGGTCACTTAGTAATAGAAACCCCAAATTTGGAGATGTTATAGTGCTAGTTCTACTGTGTTTGCATACCAAATTTGGGGTTTCTAGCTACAAGTGGCCCCGAGATATGTGGCCCAAAATTCGGGTCGCAAAATGTCATTCTCTGCTGCAGAAAAGTGTTTGACATTTTGCGACCCGATTTTGGGTCCACGTTTCTCGGGGTCACTTAGTGATAGAAACCCCAAAATTGGTATGCAAACACAGGAGAACTAGCACTACAACATCCCCAAATTTGGGGTTTCTATCGCCAACTAACCCCGAGATACGTGGACCCAAAGTCGGGTCGCAAAATATTTTTGAATCCGGTTGAAATAGTTTCAAATGCGGTTGAAATAGTTTTAAATGCGGTTGAAATAATTTCGAATCATGTTGATACTATTTAAAGCAGATTCGAAAATATTTTGCGACCCGACTTTGAAAAAAAAAATGAAATTAATTCTAACAGTCTGCAGGAGATCTGCAAAAAAAAAAAAAGAAGTGAAATGGCTGTTAATAGTCTACAGGAGATCTGCTAAAAAAATAAAATAAATGCTAATAGTCTGCAGGAGATCTTATGTAAAAAATAGTAATCTGCAAAAAAAATTAAACATGAAATAGATATAGTATCTATATTCTATTCTATTCTATTGTTTTTCTAGTGTATTCTCTATTTCTATTCTAATCTATTCTATCCAAAGTTAAAATTAATTAATTACATTTTTTTAAATTCCTACTGTTCGAAATTAAAATGTATTCTATTCGAAATTCGAATTTCATAAGATGGTTGCATATTCTTTCTATTTTATTCTATTAAATTATATATTTTTTTCTATTCTGTTCTAATCTTTTCTATTTGAATTATAAATTTTGAAAGATGGTTAGTTACTTACTTATATACATCTGTCACATAAAAAAAAAGATGTGAAATGGCTGTCATGGATGTCGATCGCAAGGCAAGTACATATGCTGTATGTCATTGTCCGAGTGCCACGTGACCGGCCACGAGTGCCACGTGACCAAGTTGTGGATTGTCCACTTGCCACGTCACCTGCCACAAGTTATGGGGTTCCTAGCACCAAGTGACCCCCAGATATGGGCGATCTGTCAAGTGCTTTTCTGCAGCAGAGAATTAAATTTTGTGACCCGACTTTGAGGCCACGTATCTCGGGGCCACTTATAGCTAGAAATCCCAAAATATTTGGTATGCAAACACATTACAACTGGCACTACAAAAATCCCAAATTTGGGGTTTCTATCACCAAGTAACCCCGTTATAATGCTAGTTCTACTGTGTTTGCATACCAAATTTGGGGTTTTTAGCTATAAGTGGCCCCGAGATACGTGGCCCAAAGTCGGGTCACAAAATGTCATTCTCTGCTGCAGAAAAGTACTTGACATATCGCCCATATCTGGGGGTCACTTGGTGCTAGGAACCCCATAACTTGTGGCAGGTGACGTGGCAAGTGGACAATCCACAACTTGGTCACGTGGCAGGTCACGTGACACTCGTGGCCGTTCACGTGGCACTCGTGGCCGTTCACGTGGCACTCGTGGCAGGTCACGTGGCACTCGTGGCAGGTCACGTGACACTCGTGGCCGTTCACGTGGCACTCGTGGCCGGTCACGTGGCACTCGTGGCAGGTGTTGTGGCAAGTGGACAATGACATACAGCATATGTACTTGCCTTGCGATCGACATCCGTGACAGCCATTTCACATCTTTTTTTTTATGTGACAGATGTATATAAGTAAGTAAATAACCTTCTTCCAAAATTTATAATTCAAATAGAAAAGATTAGAACAGAATAGAAAAAAATATAATTTAGAAGAATAAAATAGAAAGAATATACAACCATCTTCTGAAATTCGAATTTCGAATAGAATAAATTTGAATTTCGAATAGTATGAATTAAAAATTTGTAATTAATTAATTTTAACTTTGGATAGAAAAGATTATAATAAAATAGAAAATAGACTAGAAAAACAATAACCCCAAATTTGGGGTTTCTATCACCAAGTAACCCCGAGATACATGGACCCAAATTCGGGTCACAAAATATTTTCGAATCCGGTTGAAATAGTTTCAAATGCAGTTGAAATAATTTCGAATCATGTTGATACTATTTCAACCGGATTCGAAAATATTTTGCGACCCGACTTTGGGTCCATGTATTTTGGGGTTACTTGGTGATAGAAACCCAAAATTTGGAGATGTTGTAGTGCTAGTTCTACTGTGTTTGCATACCAAATTTGGGGTTTCTAGCTACAAGTGTCCCCGAGATATGTGGCCCCAAAATCGGGTCGCAAAATGTCATTCTCTGCTCCAGTAAAGTGCTTGACATTTTGCGACCCGATTTTGGGTCCACGTATCTCGGGGTCACTTAGTGATAGAGACCCCAAATTTGGTATGCAAACACAGAAGAACTAGCACTACAAAATCTCCAAATTTGGGGTTTCTATCACCAAGTAACCCCGAGATACATGGACCCAAAGTCGGGTCGCAAAATAGTTTTAAATGCGGTTGAAATAATTTCGAATCATGTTGATACTATTTAAAGCGGATTAGAAAATATTTTGCGACCCGACTTTGAAAAAAAAATGAAATTGATTCTAACAGTCTGCAGGAGATCTGCAAAAAAAAAAGAAGTGAAATGGCTGTTAATAGTCTACAGGAGATCTGCTAAAAAAAGAAATAGATGCTAATAGTCTGCAGGAGACCTGGTGAGAAAACTAAATAGATAATAATAGTCTGCAGGAGATCTGCAAAAAAATAAAATAAATGCTAATACCTTATGTAAAAAATAGTAATCTGCAAAAAAAATTAAACATGAAATAGATAGTATCTATATTCTATTCTATTCTATTGTTTTTCTAGTGTATTCTCTATTTCTATTCTAATCTATTCTATCCAAAGTTAAAATTAATTAATTACATTTTTTTTAATTCCTACTATTCGAAATTCAAATTTATTCTATTCGAAATTCGAATTTCATAAGATGGTTGCATATTCTTTCTATTTTATTCTATTAAATTATATTTTTTTTCTATTCTGTTCTAATCTTTTCTATTTGAATTATAAATTTTGAAAGATGGTTAGTTACTTACATCTGTCACATAAAAAAAAGATGTGAAATGGCTGTCATGGATGTCGATCACAAGGCAAGTACATATGCTGTATGTCATTGTCCGAGTGCCACGTGACCGGCCACGAGTGCCACGTGACCGGCCACGTGACCAAGTTGTGGATTGTCCACTTGCCACGTCACCTGCCACAAGTTATGGGGTTCCTAGCACCAAGTGACCCCCAGATAGGGGCGATCTGTCAAGTGCTTTTCTGCAGCAGAGAATTAAATTTTGTGACCCGACTTTGAGGCCACGTATCTCGGGGCCACTTATAGCTAGAAATCCTAAAATATTTGGTATGTAAACACATTACAACTGGCACTACAATAACCCCAAATTTGGGGTTTCTATCACCAAGTAACCCCGTTGTAATGCTAGTTCTACTGTGTTTGCATACCAAATTTGGGGTTTCTAGCTATAAGTGGCCCCGAGATACGTGGCCCCAAAGTCGGGTCACAAAATGTCATTCTCTGCTGCAGAAAAGTACTTGAAATATCGCCCATATCTGGGGGTCACTTGGTGCTAGGAGCCCCATAACTTGTGGCAGGTGACGTGGCAAGTAGACAATCCACAACTAGGTCACGTGGCAGGTCACGTGGCACTCGTGGCCGTTCACGTGGCACTCGTGGCAGGTCACGTGGCACTCGTGGCCGGTGTCGTGGCATTCGTGGCCGGTGTCGTGGCACTCGTGGCAGGTGTTGTGGTAAGTGGACAATGACATACAGCATATGTACTTGCCTTGCGATCGACATCCGTGACAGCCATTTCACATCTTTTTTTTATGTGACAGATGTATATAAGTAAGTAAATAACCTTCTTCCAAAATTTATAATTCAAATAGAAAAGATTAGAACAGAATAGAAAAAAAATATAATTTAGAAGAATAAAATAGAAAGAATATACAACCATCTTCTGAAATTAGAATTTCGAATAGAATAAATTTGAATTTCGAATAGTATGAATTAAAATTTTTTAATTAATTAATTTTAACTTTGGATAGAAAAGATTATAATAAAATAGAAAATAGACTAGAAAAACAATAACCCCAAATTTGGGGTTTCTATCACCAAGTAACCCCGAGATACATGGACCCAAATTCGGGTCACAAAATATTTTCGAATCCGGTTGAAATAGTTTCAAATGCAGTTGAAATAATTTCGAATCATGTTGATACTATTTCAACCGGATTCGAAAATATTTTGCGACCCGACTTTGGGTCCATGTATTTTGGGGTTACTTAGTGATAGAAACCCAAAATTTGGAGATGTTGTAGTGCTAGTTCTACTGTGTTTGCATACCAAATTTGGGGTTTCTAGCTACAAGTGGCCCCGAGATATGTGGCCCCAAAATCGGGTCGCAAAATGTCATTCTCTGCTCCAGTAAAGTGCTTGACATTTTGCGACCCGACTTTGGGTCCACGTATCTCGGGGTCACTTAGTGATAGAAACCCCAAATTTGGTATGCAAACACAGAAGAACTAGCACTACAACATCTCCAAATTTGGGGTTTCTATCACCAAGTAACCCCGAGATACATGGACCCAAAGTCGAGTCGCAAAATAGTTTTAAATGCGGTTGAAATAATTTCGAATCATGTTGATACATGGACCCAAAGTCGGGTCAAAAATATTTTTAGATTCGAAAAAATTCGGATTCGGTTAAATTCGTTAGTATTGTAATTCGGTAATTCGGATGCATCCGAATGTCCGAATAATGAAAAATTCGTCCGAATTTCGATTCGGAACGAAACGAAATGCACATGTCTACTCTCTATCAGGGAAGCTGCATTCCTCTGTCATGCTGCCAAGTAGTTTCCTTCCATCCCCGACTCCTGGTGAAACAGGGACCCTGGCTCCTCTCCCTACATGGCGCCAAGAGCGCACACGTGCACGCGCGCGCACGCGCACACACGCTTTCTTTTTATAAGATTTAGCTTCAAAAAAGGGGGCGGAGCCTGGCGGATGACGCGCTCTGTGCGCCCAGCGCTTCTGCGCATGTGCGGGCGTCCCAGCAAGATAAAAGGACTCAGTCCACGCTGCTTGCTATGGACACAGAGCATGAAAAGGAGCTGGTAGCATTGTATAGGGGCTTACAGCGGGCGGTTGATACAGGCATCCCCAGAAAGACGCATTAGTAGACACCCACTGATGTACATAGCAGCAGATTGCATTAGACTATTTCAGTAAAGGGGTGTATTGCGGCTGGAATACCTCAGCTTTGAACTAAGGAATATGCCGCCTAAAAAACTCCGAGATATACCTCTCAGGAAGTGTAGGGGGTCTCCATCGGGCTCTGAGGATCTGGAGCAGTCATCTGCACCTTCTTCCCCTGAGAAATCAGAGGTTAATACCCATAAGGAACCCCCGGGAGTGCCAGGTACTGCGGCTGTCCTCAGTCAACCTGCTCCTGCATATATAACAGAGGAGGTTTTTGCCTCAACTCTGGAGGGATTGGAGCAGAGATTGGCAGCATTGATCGCTTCTTCTCTACAGGAAAGAAAGCGCGCCAGATCTCCATCCCCTCCATTAGAGTGCCTGTTGGCAGAGCAACAGTCCCAGGAAGGGACTGACCTTCCTGAAGGGGATCAGGAGGAGGTTAACTCTGTTTTTGAGGAATCGACAGTAGATGAACCATTTTCAGCATCACAGACTGAAAGATTGTGGGTCCAGACCCTAACTGACATGGTTCGATCTGCATTTAAAATGCCTCTTGTTGAACCATCAACTACTGCTGTCTCCTCGTTGGGGTCGCTAAAAGCTCCCCAGATTAATTGCTCCTTTCCAATTCATCCATTATTGGAAGGACTTATATACCAGGACTGGGAACATCCTGATAAACTATTTGTTCCACCTAAGAAATTTCAGGTGATCTATCCCATGGAGGAAAAATTCACCCAGAGATGGAATGTTCCTACGGTGGACGCAGCCATTTCTTCTGTGAACAAATCACTGACATGTCCAGTAGATAATGTTCAAATGTTCAAAGATCCAGTACATAAAAAATTGGAATCTTTATTAAAATCTGCTTTTTCCACAGCAGGGGCTGTTACACAGCCAGCAGTGGCAGCTATTGGGGTCTGCCAAGCTTTAAAGGATCAAATGAAAATGGTCCTGAGGGATTTGCCAGACCAGCAGGCCCAGGCTCTGGCTGATCTGCCTAGAGCATTATGCTTTGCGGTTGACGCCATCAAGGATTCTATCCATCAGGCCTCCCGCCTCACGCTGTCTTTGGTACATATGCGTAGGCTTCTGTGGCTCAAGAACTGGTCTGCTGAGGCTCCCTGTAAGAAGCTCTTAGTTAGCTTCCCATTTCATGGAGAACGCCTTTTTGGCGAAGACCTGGATAAATATATCCAGAAGATTTCCAGTGGTAAAAGTACTCTCTTACCAATTAAAAAGAGGTCTAGGGGTCCGTCTTTTAAGAGGACTACCTCTCTTATCCCTGGGACGTCTGCTACTAAGCAGTTCCGACGGCCTCCTCGGTCAAACTCAGGAGGTAAAAATCAGGGACAGTCACAGGGTAATAAGAAACCCTGGATCCGAAGAGGTACTAAACCAGCCTCCAAGTCAAGCCTATGAAGGGCTGCCCCCACTCAAACGGGTGGGGGGAAGACTTCAGTTGTTCACAGAGACCTGGCGGGAGACGATCAAAGACAGATGGGTGCTCTCCGCAGTAACTCGGGGATACAAGTTGGAGTTAAAAGAGTCTCCTCCTTCCCATTTTATGTGGTCAGGCATGCCAAAAGACCCTCTGAAAAGAAGGTGTCTCCTAGTGGCGTTAGAACAACTATTGCTCCAAGGAGTAATTATGGAGGTTCCTATGGAAGAGTGGGGGTTGAGTTTCTACTCAAAACTTTTCACAGTCCTGAAACCAAACGGGGACATAAGACCCATATTGGACCTAAAGAGTCTAAACAAATTTCTAAACGTCCGGTCCTTCCGGATGGAGTCGATCCGATCGGTCACCGCTGCCCTACAGGGGGAGGAATGGTTAGCCTCGATCGACTTTAAAGATGCTTACTTGCATGTTCCCATCTTTCCAGGTCATCAAAAATTTCTACGCTTTGCAGTAGAAGGGCGCCATTTTCAGTTCAGAGCCTTACCATTCGGTCTGGCCACAGCACCACGAGTGTTCACAAAAATTCTGGCCCCACTGTTGGCCGATCTAAGAACACGAGGTGTAACGATAATGGCATACCTACACGACCTGTTGTTGATGGACCACTCAGTTGCCAAGCTAGAAGTGGTAATTGTCGATACAATCAAGTATCTAGAATCTCACGGTTGGGTCATCAACCTGGACAAGTCAGCCCTACAGCCAGTGAAAAACCTGGTATATCTAGGGCTACGGCTGGATTCAGACCAGAGGAAGATTTTCTTACCTCTAGACAAGGTATCCTCTTTGAGGGGCTTGGTCCGTCTGCTTTGTGCAAAAAGACAGCCGTCCATACGCCTGTGCATGAGGCTGCTAGGAAAGATGGTAGCATCATTCGAAGCTGTGCCATACGCCCAATTCCACTCAAGGAATTTACAGAGGGCCATATTGTCAGCCTGGAACGGGAAAATTCAGGCTCTAGACTTCCCAATGGCTTTGTCCCCTTCCGTTCGGAAGAGTCTCTGCTGGTGGTTGATCCCCCAGAATCTCCAGAAGGGAAAACCCTTCAGTCCGATATCCTGGAAGGTGGTCACTACAGATGCCAGCCTTATAGGCTGGGGGGCAGTACTGGAGCAATGGTCTCTCCAGGGCAGATGGTCAAATGTAGTAAAAACCCTGCCCATCAATCTCTTAGAGATACGAGCAGCCCGGTATGCCCTAGTAGCCTGGGCATCCAGACTCCAAGGGTCCCCTGTCAGAATTCAATCAGACAATGCCACAGCAGTGGCATATATCAATCATCAGGGAGGCACCAGGAGTCGTGCAGTCCAGAGGGAAGTAAGTCACATCCTGGAATGGGCAGAAAAGCATGTCCCATGTATGTCAGCTGTCTTCATTCCAGGGGTGGAGAATTGGAAGGCGGACTTTCTAAGTCGCCAACAGTTATGCCCAGGGGAATGGTCCCTTCATCCCGAGGTCTTCCGAGCAATATGTCAGCGGTGGGGAACACTGGATGTAGATCTGCTAGCATCCAGATTCAACGCAAAGGTGGACAGATTTGTCTCCCGGACAAGGGATCCCCTCGCTTGCGGCTCGGATGCTCTGGTGTTCCCTTGGAATCAGTTCAGACTGATATATGCATTCCCTCCTCTACAATTGTTGCCTCGACTCCTTCGCAGAGTCAGGTTGGAAAAGAAGCCGGTGATCTTGGTGGCTCCAGCGTGGCCCCGAAGGGCCTGGTACGCGGAGATCATCAAAATGTCTGTGGGGAGTCCTTGGACCCTTCCACGTTGTCCGGACCTGCTTTCGCAAGGGCCGATATACCACCCTTCCTTACTAACTCTAAGTTTAACGGCCTGGCTATTGAATCCCACATCCTAAAGAAGAGAGGTCTCTCTAACTCTGTGGTATCAACTATAATCAATGCCAGGAAGCCTGTATCCAGGCAGATCTACTATAGAGTTTGGAAGGCGTACATCACTTGGTGCGAGGCCAGAAAGTGGCATCCACGTAAGTACGTTATAGGCAGAATTCTGGACTTCCTACAGTGGGCTGTAGACAGGAAGTTTGCCTTAAGTACTATCAGGGGTCAGGTTTCGGCCTTATCAATACTATTTCAAAGGCCCCTGGCTATGCATTCACTTGTCAAATCCTTTATGCAAGGGGTGACTCGTATTATTCCACCGATTAAAGCTCCCATATGTCCATGGGATCTAAATTTGGTTCTGTCGGTTCTGCAGAAGCAGCCATTTGAACCTTTGCGGCACATTTCCTTGGTTCTACTCACCAGAAAATTTATATTTTTAGTAGCCATATGCTCGGCTAGAAGAGTGTCGGAAGTAGCCGCCATGTCCTGTAAAGAGCCATATCTGGTTATTCATGAGGACAGAGTAGTATTACGTCCTCACCCAGCCTTTCTTCCTAAGGTGGTATCGAGGTTTCACTTGAACCAGGATGTGGTTCTTCCTTCTTTTCCCCAAACCGAGCTCGGTAGAGGAAAAGTTATTGCATTCTTTGAATGTAGTAAGAGCAGTTAAAGCTTATCTAAAAGCCACTGCTCAGATTCGTAGAACGGATTCTTTGTTTGTTCTGCCGGAAGGCCCCAGAAAGGGTCAGGCAGCATCAAAATCTACTTTAGCCAAGTGGATTCGACAGGTCATAATACAAGCCTATGGCTTGAGAAGTAGACCGCCTCCGTTCAAAGTTAGGGCGCACTCCACGAGAGCAGTTGGAACTTCATGGGCAGTGCATCACCAGGCCTCCCTGGCTCAAATTTGAAAGGCCGCAACACGGTCTTCAGTACACACGTTTACTAGGTTCTACCAGGTGGACGTTAGAAGTCAGGAGGATGTCGCCTTTGGGCGCAGTGTGTTGCAGGCCGCAAAAGATCCTCATGCCTGATGGCGCCCAGCTTATGTATGGTATATCCCCCCCTCATTTGGCATTGCTTTGGGACGTCCCACATAGTAATGACTATGCCGCTCTGTGTCCCGTGATGTATGAACAAGAAAGTAGGATTTTTAAAACAGCTTACCTGTAAAATCCTTTTCTTGGAGTACATCACGGGACACAGAGCTCCCACCCCTCTTTTGGGGACACGTATTGCTTTGCTACAAAACTGAGGTGCTCCCGGATGGGAGGGGCTTATATAGGGGAGGGTACTTCCTGTTTTGGAAGTTGCCAGTGCCAGCACCTGAAGGTAATTCTATATAACCCACATAGTAATGACTATGCCGCTCTGTGTCCCGTGATGTACTCCAAGAAAAGGATTTTACAGGTAAGCTGTTTTAAAAATCCTACTTTTTTCTTTAAATTATATTTTACTATTGTGTTTTTTTTTGTGGCCTTTTTTTTATTATTTTGGCTTAAATTATTCTTGTGTAAAGTTACCACAACAACCTTCCAAATGTGTCTCATTTGGCCTCAGGGAGGTTTGTGTCCCCTGATAATAACAATAATATAATTTGAGATGTCCCTGCCTGCTCCCTAGCAAGCTCTCTTTTGAAATACAAATCACATAGTCAAGTTTTTTAAGGGCACTAAAAAATTTTTTATTTCAGAACATTAACAAATTAAAGTGGAAGGCAGCACTGGAGAGCCTGCTTGCATTTGTGCATCCCTTTGACCCCACAACAACCATCCAAGATGTCCAAACCAAAATAGAGATTAGATCCCCAAAAAAAAGGAGCCCAATCTTGTCTTGAGCTCCCAGAGGTCAGGAGCCACAGCAGATAAGTCCTATATGTCCCCAGTCTGTGGTACTACAGCAGGCATTATTTTCTCCTCTTCCTTGTAGCCTTCTCTCCAGCCTTCTCTGCAGCCTTGGTTGGTTTCTTCCTTGGAGGCTGGGGATCAGGAGGAGAGGTTGTGGCAGGAGGAGTAGTAGGAGGAGGAGGAGGAGGTGGAGGAGTAGGGACAACCTCCGTTATGTCCGTGTACCTAGTGAGTTCACCCAGCACGCCCTTATTGATGACTTTCAATAGCAGGGTCTCACTGTAAATTTTTTGCTGCAACTCCATTTGCCCTAGTTTGTGGGCGAGGACTGCGGCAAATCCCTCATCAACAGAGGGTACCTCTCTGAGGGCCGCTGTTGCCTCTCTGAGGAAGGCCCTGGTTTCCTCCTCCACCTGCCTACCTCTCCTTGGCCCTCGTGGTTTAACTACCAGGGGAGGCATCTGGGCTCTTGTGCTGGGCCAAGCCTCCTCCTGGGTGCCACTGGGCCCAGCCTCCTCCTGGGTGCCACTGGGCCCTGCCTCCTCCTGATCCCCAACATCACCCTCTTCCTGGCTCTGCTCTGGCTGTAAAAAAAGAAAGGGACATTATTTATTTTGCCACATCATCATTCACAGACATTGTTCACCTCTAGACATTGTTGAAATCAATGCCAAAAGTTATGTCATTTTCATTGATTCCGCATCCTGGTTTTGTTGTCTTGTGCACATAAAATTAGGCCACTACTGTATCTTGCTCTTCACAAACTTTATTGGTAGAAGTGTACATACCTTTAACAATACTAACATCTATTTAAATTCTACAATTTTGTAAGAAATAAATATAGATATCAATACTTTACCTGGCTCCATATCTCCAAATCTGCCTCCTCAAGGCCCTGATCTTGATCCTCAGAGGAAGCCAGAGCAGGGTTGACAGGAAGGCTGGAGGACTGGCTGCAGGGAAGGCTGGAGGGTTGGGTACAAGGAAGGCTGGATTGACCTCTGGGGGGAAGGGTGGAGAGAGATTCCCGCACTTCCAGCTGGTCATCCAGAAAAGCAAGCTTACTGTAGTACCACAGACTGGGTTTATAAACCGTATCTGCTGGTGCACCTGACCTCTGGGACCTCAGGACCATAGTCCTCTGGGTCCTGTATGTCCCTCTGATTGTCGCAATTTTGTTTTTGACATCTTGGAGAGTTGTTGTGGGTATCTTTGTTTGCACAAATGCAAGCAGGCTCTCCAGTGCTGCTTTCCTGGCGTCTTTATTTTTATTAGCGCCACTTTTTGTTTGCCATAATATAGGGAGCTCTTGCCATTTGTCGTTGAACTCCCCCATGAAGTCTGGGTTTTTAAAAGTATTCATGATATCTGTAAAAGCGAGAAACCAAAAAAAAAATATATTTCACGCAACATTCCTCAACTGTGCATTGTCTACATATTTTAAGCACACAAATCTCCTCGTCTGATGAACCTCAAAAAGTAAAATTGTTAGGTACCTTCGTCACGACGTTCGTTGCTAACTCCCTCTCCCGACAAATGAACGTATTTCCCAGACATGGATCTTCACTTGATATACACAGCGCATGCGTGAAACTCTGCACGCTTTCCCCGCCCCTGACGTTCGATATTGTACTTTCCCCGCCCCTTCTCGCTCGTAGTGCTGAACAAAACATGGCGGAGACACAGGTGGCTGAGATTACCTCTACAGAGGATGAAATGCCAGAGGAGCCCAAATCAAGACCCAGGAGATATAAGGCATCCAACATGTCATTCGAGGAAATGGTGGATATGGTCGCCATTTTAAAGAAGGAGGATTATGATGCCAAGCATGGTCCGTATAAAAGGCCTAATCTGGTCAAGTCCAGAATTATGGGCAAAGTGGTCAAAAGTCTTCACAAAAAATTCGAGGTGTGCAGAACGAAGGAACAGCTCAGAAAACGATGGTCAGATCTGAAGTTGCGGGAGGCCGACCAATATAAAAGAATCAAGAAAGTTATATTAAAAAGTAAGTAATTTTTTTTTAGTTTCCATGGTACATATTATTTTCTTGTATTCTGTCGTGTATTTTTAACTTTCATATAGTACACTGAAAGATACCATCTTTCAGGTTCGTTCGCACAGTAAACGGACGTATTAAACCTCTTTCTCCGTACAGTTCCTCAAACGATGTTTTAGGATCATCCAGTGTGAACACCCATGTTTTTTGGTTTATTTGGGGGAGTAAATTTGGGCCTCACTTATTTTTTGGGTGCTAATCCAAAGGACATTTGTTCGTTTGAAAAAACGATATGCATGGTAATGTTAAGGGAGTGAATGCTCAGCAGCTGATGAAACATCTGAACGCAGTAGTACAAGTGTGGGCCTAAAGCCAAAAAGCTTGAGGGTGTCACACACAGGTGATCCTGTGTAGATACTTTGGGGTGTTACAATGTGTCAAATTTGTGTTCAAAATGTATATGCTCTGGTTTTGGCTATGTATCCAATCATTTGTCCCGGTTGGCACAGGGGGTAAAATTTAAAATGGAGCATGCTTCAAAAGAATGATTACAAAGTATTTTTTCATGTTTCTTATTTTAGCAAAATTGAGTCGCTACTAATGAAACTATTCCTTTTATTTCAATCTCCCTAGGGATTCGAAAAGCTACCTCAGATGAGACGATAATTGCAACACCTACAACAATAGCCCCAGAACCCCAGGATGGAGAGGAATGTGATGTTGTGGAAGTGGAAAGTGGCACCACCACAGGTCAGAGAGAAACCAGACACATGCATGTTAAATAGATGTAGGCCTACATATTCTATCCTACATATTTCTTTTTACAATTAGGTGCAGTTCTGGCCGAAGACCACAATAAGTTGACACATCACAGTGCCCAGATCCTGATCCAATACCTGATGGTCTGCTGTCGTGACCTTGAAAAAATTAAGGGAGACTTGCTAGAAATCAGGGCAAATACAAAGCGGGTGGAGGAAAGGCTCCAAAATATCATGGCTGTGCTTGGGCGTGTCTAATGTTTTTACACCAAATAACGTTTTACTTACAGAGTTTTATAAGTATTTTTGTTATTTTACCCTTTAATGACTAGCACATGTATAGCTTTTTCAAAATTTTGACGAATATAGTTTGTTTATGCATGGCTGGTCATGCGTTTTAATACACCCGAAATTAAGGGAACATCCACATTTCTAAGGAAGTTTCCCACCTAAAAAAAGAAATAAAGATATTTTTACATAACAAATAATTGTGGCTTCATTATGTAAATGTAGTGCTGAGTGAACTAATCAATGTTTGGTGTTTACACTGACAATGAAGGCTAATTAAGATTGTTTAATCCACATGGCAAAACAAGTGCACTAGGTAAACCTACCAGAAACATCAAACATTATACAATAAAAAATCCAAACCAATCTTTACTCAAGAAAAAGTTTTATTTTTTTGGTATAAAATTATTAAAGATTGTCTGGCATTTCAATGGCCCCCCTACCCATAAAATAGTCCACATATTGGTTACGGACCTCACGTCCGGTTGGGGGGGCCAAGCCAGGACGGCCAGGTTCCAGGGCCACCAAAGTTTCTGCATTGATTAAAGAGGCCTCAGGCCCACTCAAAGATATATAACTCGTTGAATGCACCCTTAGGAAATTATGCAGCACACAGCACGTCATAACCACATGGTTCCATTTGTATGGGGCAGGGTGGATGGAGGTAAGGAAGAGGCGAAATCGGCTGGCCATGATCCCAAACGCATTTTCCACCACCCTTCTGGCTCTGGCCAGCCGATAATTGAACACCCTCCTCTCAGGGGTGAGGGTGCGTTGCGGGAATGGCCTCATCAAATGGGGTCTTAGGCCAAACGCCTCATTCGCCACAAAGACAAAAGGTAGTCCCTCCACATTCTGCTCCGCTGGTGGCAAGGCCAGCAGATCCAAAAGGAGCCGTTCTCCAAACTCCGTCTGGGCAAAAACTCCTCCATCAGACATCCTGCCATTCTTGCCAACGTCCACATAGAGGAACTCGTAGGTGGCCGACACCACTGCCATCATCACGACGCTGTGGAACCCCTTATAATTATAATAAAAGGATCCCGAATGGGGTGGTGGGACGACCCGAACATGTTTGCCGTCGATGGCTCCTCCACAGTTCGGAAAGTTCCATCGCTGGGCAAACTCGGAAGCCACATTCTGCCATTCATGTGGCGAAGAAGGGAACTGTGGAATTAAAGAAATAATAAATTAATACTTGGAGCCAGAAACATTGAAAGCTGATTTCATACACACATTCATGGCCAACATTGGTAGAAACTGTTCAAAACATAAAAATTTGGAAGCAACAAAAAACAAACAAACCAAAAAATTATGGGGGGGGGTTGAAGATGAGTTGGGAATATCACACATGAAGGCTGTAGCACTCTGTATTGAAGTTAACAAAAATGAAATATTCCTAGGCAAAATTTAGGGTGCGTTTTGGGTAAAGCACTACGATGGAACATAGAATAAAAAACATGGAAATGACTAGGCAAGGTAGGTATGGCCCCAGGATAGCATGCTGGAGAGGTTAGGTAAGCCAAATTTACAGGTAGGCCTCAAACCCCAAACTTTAAATAATAAAACATGGGGAGAAAGGGGACATTCCCTGCAGCTAAGAATCATGTGAATTAGGGACTGCAAATAAAGCAAATTAAAAATATCCAAAAATAAAAACCATACAATGTGAATTTTTGAAGAAGAACACTTACCTTAATATAGTCCTCCTGCAAAACTTGAAGGATGGCAGAACAAGTCTCTGGTATAATGATCCCCAGAGCCTGGGGGGATATGCCTGTGGAGAACTTAAGGTCCTGCAGGCTTCTCCCAGTAGCCAGGTATCGCAACGTGGCGATGAGCCTCTGCTCAGCACTGATGGCTTCCCGCATAACGGTGTCCTGCCTGGTAATATAGGGGGACACCAAAGCCAACAGCTGCTGAAATACGGGGTCAGACATCCTGAGAAAATTCCTGAAATCATCAGGATTATTCTCCCTGATCTCCCGCAACAAAGGCATGTGACAGAATTGGTGCCGCTGGAGTAACAAATTCTTGGTCCATGAACTCCTCCTGACCCTGCTCATGGCATGGAGTCGGGATACAGCATGAACCCCTGCACCAACTACAGCACGAACTCTACGATGAGTACGTAGCCGCAACATGGCTAGATAACGGTCGGCTGAACAGAACGAACTAGAAGAACGCACGGAAGAACAGCAAGGCCTATGAAGAACAAGCTGAAAAACACGAACGTGCAGAGCAGGCCGCACTGAATAAACAGATACGAACTGACTACAAGCAGTGCTAAACAGATACGAACCCACAGGCACAAACTGAACTCCCGAAAACGATCTTCAAAGCACGAAGACTGAAAAGCGCGAATCGTCTCTCACCAAACTTTTACTAACACGCGGTAACACGGAATTAGCAAAAGCGTCCCAAAGGGTGGCGTCATTCGAACGGAACTTCCCCTTTATAGTGCCGTCGTACGTGTTGAACGTCACTGCGCTTTTCTTGATCGTTTTTTTTAATGATGGTGTGTACGCAAGGCAGGCTTGAGAGGAAACATGAAAAAAAACGAGGAGAAAAACGTTGGTTTAAAAAATGACATTAAAAACGATCGTGTGTACGGGGCATTAGATCGAGGTCCCTCTCCCATTTAATCAAACTTATCATTTTATAATCCTCTTAGGGTGTTACCAACAGGGTATATATTTTGGAGATAACATGGGAGAGGGGCTCCTCCTCTTCACAGTATGTCTCAAATTTTGTACGTGGTCTACAATATTTCCCCATAGGTCCCAGTGATTCCAAGAAGTGACGGATTTGTCGTGCCTGCCACGTAGACATTTCAAACCGTCCTCCTTGCTGGGTCATGGAGTCCATCCTTGGCCAATTATCCAAGGTTGTGAAATGTGAGACTTGATGATAGCCCTTCTCCCTCAGACCCCGAAACCCTCTTCATTTTTTTAGGTTCGCCGCCAGGTTTTTATAGCGTAGAATACCCCCATATATTATCTAATAAAGGTTTTAACCCTCTGATTGCCCCTAGAGTTAACCCTTTCACCAGTGATCACTGTATAAGTGTCACTGGTGACACTGGTTAGCCAGTTAGTTATTTAGTTATTTAGGTTCCCCGTCAGGTTTTTATATAGCGCCAGGTACCCCTACATTTTACCTAATAACGGTTTTAACTCCCTGTTTGCCCCCCAGGTAACCCTTTCACCCCCTATTGCCAGTGTCACTAAGCGATCGTTTTTCTGATCGCTGTATTAGTGTCGCTGGTGCCGCTAGGTAGCCAGTTATTTTTTTAGGTTCGCCGCCAGGTTTTTATGGCATCAGGTACCCCCATATACAACCTAATAAAGGTTTTAACTCCCTGATTGCCCCTAGTTAACCCTTTCACCAGTGATCATCGTATAAGTGTTACGGGTGACGCAGGTTAGTTAGTTTGCTTTTTATAGCATCAGGGCACCCGCCGTATATAACCCAATAAAGGTTTAACCCCCGATCGCTCGGCGAGTGATATCAATTAAGTTTTAGGGTCAGATAGAGTCTGCGTCGCCCCAGGCAGCATCAGGTTAGTGGCAGTAGTGCTAACACCCATGCAAGAAGCATACACCTCCCTTTGTGGTATAGTATCTGAACAGATCAATATCTGATCAGATCTATACTAGCGTCCCCAGCAGTTTAGGGTTCCCAAAAACGCAGTATTAGCAGGATCAGCCCAGATACCTGCTAGCACCTGCGTTTTGCCCCTCCGTCCAGACCAGCCCACCCAAGTGCAGTATCGATCGATCACTGTCACTTACAAAACTCAACACACATAACTGCAGCGTTCGCAGAGACAGGCCTGATCTCTGCGACTCCAGTGCTGTAGGAGGTGATTTCACCACCACAGTTAAAAAAAAGAGCATATATGCCAAAGCATGGAGGAAGCAGGGGCAGCTCCTAATGCCGCGTACATACGGTCGAAATTCGGACGGAGGCTTGCCCGTGGAAAAGTCTGACAGTGTGTACGCAGCATAACTTTTGCGGGAGGAGGCCCCCATGCTTCGGCATATATAAATGGTGCATGTATGCCCATCATTAGAAGTGGGTGGATTTAGGGAGGTATTCTAATGGTGGGCATACCCACCGATCAATCTCTTTTTTCGTTCAGCCAACAGGCTGCATGAAAAAAAAGATTACAATACATGTCCAACAAGGACTAGCAACGTACTGGTATGTTGCTGAACTTTGAATGGTTATACCAGAATGATGCCTGCGGGTTTAGGTATCATCTTGGTATCATTCTTTTCAGCCAGCGGCCGGCTTTCATGTAAAAGCAATCCTAGTGGCTAATTAGCCTCTGGACTGCTTTTACAAGCAGTGTGAGGGAATGTCCCTCCCGGATATAAAAAGCGCCATTGGGAAATTGGGAAAGAATTTTATCACACCGATCTTGGTGTGGTCAGATGCTTTGAGGGCAGAGGAAAGATCTAGGGTCTAATAGACCCCAATTTTTTCAAAAAAAGAGTACCTGTCACTACCTATTGCTATCATAGGGGATATTTACATTCCCTGAGATAACAATAAAAATGATAAAAAAAATATAAAAAAATGGAAGGAACAGTTTAAAAATAAAGTAAAAAAGCAAAATAAATTATAAAAAAAAAAAAAACACCCCTGTCTCGCCCTGCTCTTGCGCAAAGGCAAACGCAAGCGTCGGTCTGGCATCATATGTAAACAGCAATTGCACCATGCATGTGAGGTATCACCGCGAAGGTCAGATCGAGGGCAGTCATTTTAGCAGTAGACCTCCTCTGTAAATCTAATGTGGTAACCTGTAAAGGCTTTTAAAGGCTTTTAAAATTGTATGTAGTTTGTCGCCACTGCGCGTTTGTGCGAAATTTTAAAGCATGTTGTCGTGTTTGGTATCCATGTACTCGGCCTAAGATCATCTTTTTTATTTCATCAAACATTTGGGCAATATAGTGTGTTTTAGTGCATTAAAATTAAAACAAGTTTATTTTTTTCCCCCAAAAATGCGTTTTAAAAATCGTTGCGCAAATACTGTGGAAAAAAAAAATGCAACACCCACCATTTTAATATGTAGGGCCTTTGCTTTAAAAAAAATATAATGTTTGGGGGTTCAACGTAATTTTCTTGCAAAAAAAGAAAAAGTTTTCATGTAAACAAAAAGTGTCAGAAAGGGCTTTGTCTTAGAAGATTAGAAGTTAGAAGAGTGGATGATGTGTGACATAAGCTTCCTAATGTTGTGCATAAAATGCCAGGACAGTTCAAAACCTCCCCAAATGACCCAATTTTGGAAAGTAGACACCCCAAGCTATTTGCTGAAAGGCATGTCGAGTCCATGGAGTATTTTATATTTTGACACAGGTTGCGGGAAAAAGACAATTTTTTTTTGGACAAAGTTTTCACCAAATGATATATTGCTCAAACATGCCATGGGCATATGTGGAATTACACCCCAATATACATTCTGTTGCTTCTCCTGAGTACGGGGATACCACATGTGTGAGACTTTTTGGGACCCCAAAACCCAAGCACCGCCTTCAGGCTTTCTTTTTTTTATTTACTTTAAATTTTTTGTTGAAGGAAAGCATCGTACAGGTATCAATATATCAATTGTACATTAATATAAATACATACATCATCAGATATTACAGAAAAAAAGAACAAGATATAAAACACATATAAAACGAATCTGTTCCTTTTGGAACTATATAATGTCGTTGGAGTGTTGACTCCAAGTTACAGGTACTGGATATCTTAATGAAGACAAAGTAAAGTCGGAGAGCCCGTCACCCCTTTCGGGATCATACTGTGAGCAGGCTAACTATCTATTTCCAGGTACAAAGAACGCAGCCCAGCATATGGCCGTCCCTATTTGAATATTAAAGTATATCAGAGCTATATTACTAGAACAGAATAGTATGGAGAGTAATACTATCATAACGTGAAGTAGAGAATATAATTGAGCATTGTATAAACATTAGCTAGCATAACAAAAATACCTGTGGTCAAACAAACAGAGATAACAATGCTGAGTCCTACTCCACTGCTCTGAAATTGCTACTGCACCACAAGTAACCAGATTATTCTATTCAACATAATATATGGTAGTCAATGCTAGAGGGTATTGTGTAGCGAGGGCCAAATATCCCAAAATTTCTGATAGACATGTATTCGGTCTACTTTGTATGCTAACATTTTTTCCTTGTGAAAGTATTTTATTAGAGTATACAAGGGGTAATATACAGACATTCTTAAGTATGTATAGTTTTAGCAAGTGTGAATGTTCCATTATACTTATTCAAGAACACATTTTTTTAATTTGAAGGTAATTGCTGTATATCTAAATATGCAATATAGCAATGGTATTAATACATTTAAAAGGATTGCGAGTAATATGTTTCCTAAAAACATTCAACTTGTCAATAAATTCATATAACCCATAAGATTTATGCTATGATAAGATTATGGGTTGTAAATTCAAACGATATTCTTATGTATACCCAGTGAAATATGAAAAGGAAAAAGAGAATAAGAAAGAGAAAAATATAGGAGATAGAAAGAATAGGAGTAAAAAAAGAGGTAGAAGAGCAGAGTAGAAGTCCGTGGAGTCAGGCCCGGAGCCGCCGCTGCTACGAAGAATAATTATTTCAATCTTTTGTCTCAGCTACCATGGTAAGAGTACTTTGGTGTCAAAGGTTGATGGCATGTTATAGTTAATCCAGGGCTGCCACAATTTTTCAAATTTGGGTATCGTGTCCATTTCTATTGCTGTCATTTTAGCATGACTCATCACACTATTCATCCTGGTCATAGATTTGTTTATGTTTAATTGGGGAGATTTCCAAGCTTTTGCTAATGTTTATTTAGCTGTTGTAAAGAATTGCACTAGTAGTTTGAATTGTATGTGCGTTATGCTTTCTGGTTTCAGATTAAGTAGTGCTATTGCTGGGTCAAGTGGGATTGTCTTACCCAACATTTCAGATGCCATTTTAAATAGTTCTTTCCAGAACTTTTGTGCTGTTGGACACGACCACCAAACATGAAACTGTGTTCCTATCTCTATACATCCCCGAAAACATTGTGCTGAATAGTTTGGAACATATTTCGCTATCCTTGCTGGTACGAGGTACCATCTTGTTAGTAATTTATAATTAGCCTCAACCGCTAATATATTGGGGGAGGCTGATTTTGTTGTTGTCCATATTTGATTCCATTCTGAGTCTTCTAATTCTCTTTGAAAGTCCTCTTCCCATTTCCGGACATAATGTGGTTTGTCTGCGTCTACTCGGGTCAGTAATTGAGAATATAAGGAAGATATTGCTCCCTTTGCGTGCGGATCCTTCTTACATATCGTTTCAAAATTGGTCATTTGGGATATTGTGGTAGAAGAATTAAAAAATTATGTGAATTTTTTTTTTTTTTGGAGGTATCTGAATAGTTCTGATTGTGGTAAGCCGTAGGTTTTACTAAGGGTCGGGAAGGGGATAAACGATGATGCTGTTATAAATTTATACATATAAAGAATATCCCTAGATGTCCATTCTCTAAAAGATTTGGGGGAGATCCATGCTGGATAAAATGCAGGGTTTTTGTAAAATGAGAGTAGAGGATTGTGTAGAGATTGTAGTTGATATTTAATTTTAGATCTATCCCAGAGGGAGATGAAATGTTTAGTAATAGGATTTTGTATGTTTTTGCGGTATTTTGGGGGGATCCAAAGTAAGTTTGAGACTGAAATTGGATCACTTTCAGCAGCTTCTATTAATAGTCCCATAGTGGGATTTCTTTTTTAGCATGGTATTTACTGAGGCTAGCTATGTGTGCTGCCCTATAGAAGCTTGCAAAATTGGGGCAGCCTAAGCCCCCATGTACTTTGGGTAGAAAAAGTGTGCTTTGTTGTACTCTCGGTTCGATGGAACCCCAAATGAATACAGATTATATTTTCTGTAGTATCCTTAGATAGTATGCTGGTATCGGGATTGGCAAGACTCTGAACAAGTATAGTATTTTTGGCAATATCGTCATTTTTACGGTATTTATTCTTCCCATCCATGATATCGGGAGGTGGGCCCAGGAGTTCATTAAGTTTGTTAGATGTTTCAATATCGGTGGATAGTTATGAGAGAATAAATCTGAGAGGGATGCTGTAAGCTTAATGCCTAGGTATGGTAGTGCACCTTCTGTCCATGTGTATGGGAGACCTATTTTGGCGGCCGATAATTCAATGCTTGATAGAGATATGTTCATTGCTGAACTTTTCTTGAGATTGATAACTAGGCCTGAAAGAGTGGCAAATTTATTAAGAATTGGGGTAAGATTGGGGCCAGATATTTGTGGGGATGAAAGAAATAGGAGGATATCATCTGCAAATAAACACATTTTGTGTTGGTAACCTCCTACTTCTATTCCTGTTATTGTGGGTTCTAATCTAATTAATTGTGCAAGTGGTTCTATGAGTAAAGCAAATAGTAATGGTGAGAGCGGACAGCCTTGTCTTGTACCCCTCTCAATATCAAAGGGTTCAGACCTATATCCTGCATATCTTACATATGCTTTCGGCTTATTATAAAGTGCTTTGATCCAAGTCATAAAGTTTGGGCCAAATCCCCATTTTTGTAATGTTTAGGTCATGTAAGTCCAGGATACTGAGTCAAAGGCCCTTCTAACATCGAGAGAGAGAAAGCAGGCTGGAATTCCACGCTTTTTCGCTATTTGTGCTTAGAGGACTGCTCTACGGACGTTATCACCTGCTTGGCGTGAGGGCATGAATCCTACCTGGTCGCGATGTACAAGTGTTCCTATAATTGTGTTTAAACGTGTTGCTAATATTTTTGTCAGCAATTTAATATCCACATTTAACATGGAAATGGGACGATAATTACTGCTAAGTGTATCATCTGTTTGTGGTTTTGGAATCATACATATGATTGCCATCAAGGATTCTTGCCTAAATGTTTTGTTTCTCAATACATCGTTATATGCTTCTACAAGCATGGGGGAAAGAATGTCCTTATATGTTCGGTAGTATAATGATGAGTAACCATCTGGCCCAGGCCTTTTATTTATTTTTAATTCCTTAATGGCTGTGATGACCTCATCATTTGTAACTGGTTTTTCTAACAATGTCCTTTGAGATTCCGTCATATGAGGGAGACTAATTCGTGAGAAAAATGAATCAGCTTCAGAGGTGTTAAATGAATTTGATTCCTTGTATTGGGATTTTAAGAAGGTGCTGAATTTTTGGACTATTTTTTGTGGATTGCTAGTGTATATATTATTGGCCAATTTGAGCTTGATAGGTTTGAAGGATTTGTTGATGGATTTTAATGCTTTTGCTAGAAGTGTACCAGGTTTGTTGGATTTCATATAGAATGTATGATTAGTTTTAGGTAACATTTTTTCTGCTGAGTCTGTGAGGAAGAGGTCATACTCTAGACGAGCTTTCTCTAAACGTGTTTTTGCAGAGGAAGTAGGATTATTCTGAAAGGCCATAAATGCTGTGTTAAATTATTTTTCTAGTTTTTGTGAGTGTGTTTTCTGTTCTCTTTTCAGGATCCCTAATTGTTGTTGAAAAATTCCCCTGAGTACTGGCTTATGTGCTTCCCAGAGTGTGAGTGAAGAGATTTCAGGGCTAGTGTTAAGCCTCGTACACACGACCGAGTTTCTCTTCCAAAACCGGCAAGAAAAGTGCAGCGAGAGCTTTATTGTCTGTTTTGTGACGAGAAAATGGTTCGTGTGTATGCTTTTACGACTCTTCCAAAAGCGCGCATGCTCAGAATCAAGTATGAGACGGGAGCGCATCTTCTGCTAAATCAAGCCTTCGTAATGGAGATAGCACATTCGTCACGCTGTAAATTATTGCATCGTTTAAATGTTGTGCATTGAAATCTTCTTTAGAATGTTACATTAATCCAAACGAATGAACTTGTTTTGCTGCTGATATTCCCACAGAGTTATGACTATATATTTTTAACCTTTTTCATGCTGCTCTTAAGTAGATTTAGGTGTATTATATCGTGCAAGATCTTCTGAATTTTTTTTTTTTTTTTTAGTTTTAGTTTTGTAATTTGGCAATGTTTTGATAGTGATCTCCCATTGTATATTTTAATTTTTTTTTGTCTAAATTTTACACCCTATATTTTTTTAATATTTTTATTTTATTATTTTTTTGGGGTTGTTCTCTGTCCCTTTTTTTTGCTGTCAAATGTATCTGCTTACTCCTTAGCTAAATTAAAATTTTGAAAAAATAAACATAGTCAAGTATGAACTTAAACAAAAAAAACATTTATTCATGTTTTTTTAAAAATAAAGAGAAGGCAGCGCTGGAGAACCTACTGCCATTTGTGCATCCCAGGGACCCCAGAGCACACATCAACCCTGTGTGGACACTAAAATTGGGAGCTTGAGAAGGCCAACAGTTCTGAGCACAATCTGATGCTGGCCTCCCAGAGGTCAGGAACAGCAGCAGGTGATCTATATGTCCCAAGTGTGTGGTACTACAACAGGCTGCCTTCTGTCCGACCACAATGAAGCAAGGCCATCACTTCCTCGTCTTCTTGGCAGCCTTCCCTGCAGCCTTCCCTGAAGCCTGCCCTGCAGCCTTCCTTCTTCGTGTGGCTGGAGGCTGGGCCACTGGAGGGGTACTCCTGTCAGGAGGAGGAGGAGGTGGAGGAGAAGGGGGTGGCGCAGAAGAAGAAGGTGGAGGAGGATGTGGAGGAGAAGGGGGTGGGGCAGAAGAAGAAGGTGGAGGAGGAGGTGGAGGAGAAGGGGGTGGGGCAGAAGAAGAAGGTGGAGGTGGAGGAGGAGGTTGAGGTTGGGATAGTTGTGCCACCTCACATATAGCTGTATTGGGGGTAATTCTCGCCATCACCCCCTTGTTCAGCAAGGTGATGATGAGCAGGGGCTCGCATAGGAGGCGTTGCTCCATGCTCATCACCTTGAACTTTGCCTCCCCTAGGCCGGCAATGGCCTCTTCAGGGGATGTGGGCTCCTGGAGGGTGGCATGGGCCTCTCTAATAAGGGCCATTGCTGCCTCACTGGTGGTCCTGTCCCTCCTGCTTCTTTTTGGAAGGCGGATGGGAGGCACCTGTGATCTCGTGGTTCTCCTTGGGCCGGCCACCTCCTGGCTGCCACTGGGCCCTGCCACCTCCTGGCTGCCACTGGGCCCTGCCACCTCCTGGCTGCCACTGGGCCCTGCCTCCTCCTGCCTGACAGTTTCCTGACCCTCCTCCTGGCTGATTTCATCCTGTGTATGAAAAAGGGACATAGTTTAATTTTTTGTTTTATTATTTTCATACAACTTTCAGATCATGAATGGAGCAATTTGAATGTAAATCAAGGAAACAATTAAATGTTTTTTCGACTACATCAGATTGACTATTTAGCACCCAATTTAGGGCAGACTAATGTCTAGAGATCTTGATTTCACTTGTGGAACCCAAAATAGTTTATGATTTTCATCTTGACCTATTTTTCAAACATTAAGTTTATTCCAATACATTTGTTTTAAATACTATACCTGGCTCCAGATGGCCAAATCAGGTTCATCCAGGATGGCTGCCTCCTCTTGCTCCAGAGAAGGCTCAGGTTGGCTGCAGGGAAGTCTGGGGGGAAGAGTGGAGAGTGATGGCCTTGCCTCAATGTGGTCATCCAGAAAGGACATCCTGCTGTAGTACCACAAATTGGGGACATACACATCATCTGCTGCTGCTGCTCCTGACCTCTGAGAAGCCAGGACCTTAGAGCGTTCAGTCCTGTATGTGCCTCTCAAGCTCCCAATTTTAGTGTCCACCTGTTTTGCTGTGGCTGTGGGCACCTTGGTCTGCACAAATGGGAGCAGGCTCTCCAGCGTTGCTTGTCGTACCCCTTTTTTTTATGGATGGGATTTTTGGTTTCCCACAGAGCGGGCAGCTCCGTTACCCGGTCTATAAATTCCGCAAGGAATTCTTTGTCGCTTATAAAGACATTCATTTTTGGTCTGCAAGTAAAATAAAAATTATATAACTAATGTGAGGCACACAGTCTAACCTCCTTAAAATCTTATTCACCATATATATCCTCCAACATTCTCAAGACAGTATAGGGCAACAATTTATCAAAGTCACAAAATCACATACCTTCTTTCTCATGTCCGTCACTTGAACTCCTCTCTCCGCACACCGAACGTAGTATAGTCACATGTGTGTTTGCTATATATACACCACGCATGCGTGAAACTACGCACACGTCGCTCCGCACACGTCGCCCACCCATGACGTTCTAACTAACATCTTTTCCCCGCCCCTTCTCTTTCGGCACGCAGACAGATATGGCGGATTCACAGCAGGTGTCTGATAATTCCTCAAATAACGAGGAGGAGACAAGCCCGGAGACTGAGGAAACGTCACGATCAAGGAGGAGATTCAAGGCATCTAATATGTCTTATGCGGAGATGGCGGAGATGGTGGACATCTTGCTAAAGTCGGATTATGACGCAAAGCATGGGCCGTATAGCAAACCTAATAGAAGGAAGGCCAAAATCCTAAAGAAAGTCGTGAAGAGTCTGAAGAAGAATTTTGGGGTGAAACGCTCAAATGAGCAGCTCAGAAAGAGGTGGTCAGACCTCAAACTGAGGGAGCCGGAGCAGTTAAGGAGCATTAAGAGAATGCTAGGAAAAAGTAAGTACTTGTTCTAATTTTACGCTATTAATGTATTTCTCAACTTACATGTTGCTCCATGTTTTTTTTTTTTTTATATTGTACTACCTTACAAAATGTCATAGTTTGAAATTGGTTTGGCACAGTAATCGTTCGTTACAGACACATCATTCGGCCACTATCCTCGTTTTTTGATTATTTTACAGGGTTAAATTAAATTAGACATCTGCCTGTTTGGATTCAATTGTTGTTCTTACATTGTTGGCTAGATGGTGTGTTTGTAAAGAGAATGAAATGCAAACTTTAATCAGTGTAAAGGAGAGGACACTCAGCAGCTGGTTCCACATCTGTACTTTTGAGCACTATAGTGTGAGCCAACAGAACCGCCTTTTTTGGGGGTCCCACACAGGTGCATCAGTGAATTTTTGTGGTGCCCCCCTGTCTAAAAATTTACAGCCAAAGGTGAATACTAAACATATTTTTGTGAAGAAATAATGTCTTCATGTGGAAATTCAGCACAAACACACACTTGTACCCCACTTCCAAGCAATTTAGGCTGTTTTTAGTTTTCATAGAGAATTTCAGTGTGATAAATAGACCTTTTGTTTGATTCTCATAGGGGAGAGAAGACTGGGAGGAGAAAACTCCGGGGAGCACAGGAACCCCACAGCTCCGACACAACCCCAACCTCACAAAGACCCACAACCTAAGGATGTTGAGGAAGTTGAAGAGGTGGAGGAAGGAGAAGTGCAGGAAGGAGAAGTGGATGACGTGGTGGAACTGGTCACCACAACAGGTCAGTATCTGTCACCACAGCTTCAGGTAAGAGATGTAAGCCTGCAGAGTTATAATACCTTTTTATTTTGTTTTTAGGGGATGTAAATGTTGTGGTGAAAGAAAGTACACGTTTCTCTGCTGACAGTGCCCTACGAATAATACAGCAAGTGATGGAATGTAGCACAGAATTGGACAGAATTAAACAAAGAATTCATGTGATGGATCAAACCTTTAAAGACATCCTAGATGTTTTGGGGAGAATTGAATAAGGCATCAAAACCCCCATTTTTGGTTACAGTTTGTTCTTCCCCCTTTTAATCTCTTTTTGACAATCAATCTAGGCAAAAATTGAATATGCACACAGTGTGTCAACATGTGCCATCTGCCATCAGGGGATATCCATGTACGGCTTTTGGGGGTGCAACCCCTTCCTCGTATCTCAAGTAGGTGAACTGAAGAAGGGGTTGCACCCACAAAACACATCCATTGATCACCCCTGATGGCAGATGGCACATGTTGACAATAGGGATCAGGAGTCTAAAATCCCTATTGGAAATTACAACAAAATGTGTGCATATTCAATTTTTGGCTGGGCCAGGCGTGCCAAGACCCCATATTGGGACGGGCACATAGAGACATATTTTGTGTAAGTGAATGTCTCATATTGCTCAGAGGTATCCAATGTTGTACTTTTTGGAATGCAACTGATGGTTTTGTATTTTCATTAAAAAAAATTGGCGGTTTGTGGACAGCCAAAAAAAAATAAAAAATTAAAAAAAAATATACCATGTGTGTGAATGTGCACAGAGTAAAATGTTTGAACACAAACAAAGTGTAGCTTCTTTTTCAAATACGCTCTAACCTTATTTGTGTATTTGTTTGGGTTTCATAGTGAAATGGTTGTTATTTACTAAAGGAAACAAAACTTGGCAATACAAATGCAGTAACACAAACTAGGAGACAGGAAGCAAACAAAGTTACAAGATTTAAAATTAATTTTAATGAGTTCTTTATGCACGAATCTTTAGTCATGGCCTGGCATAGGAATTGCCCCCCTACCCGTGAAATAGTCCATATATTTATCCCGAACCTCACGGGCATTTTGGGGGGGCAAGCCAGGACGGGTAGATTCGAGGCCCGGCAGGGGATTGGCATGGGAAAGTCCTGCCTCAGGCCATACTGAGGCCATATAAGTACTTGATTTTCGGCAAAGAAAATTATGGAGCACACAGCAGCATAAAACAACATAGTTTATCTTGTACTCCGCCAAGTGGATTGGAGTCATAAAAAGGTGGAACCGGCTGGCCATTATCCCGAAGGCATTTTCAATGACTATTCGGGCCCTGGCCAGCCGGTAATTGAACACCCTCTTCTCTGGGGTCAGGGTCCTCTGTGGAAATGGCCTCATGAGGTGCGGTCCGAGTCCGAAGGCTTCATCAGCCAAAAAAACAAAGGGGAGTCCTTCAACATTCCCTGCATCTGGTGGCAATGCAAGGTCGTCACTCTGGAGACGGAGGGCAAACTCCGTCTGGATGAAGGATCCCCCATCGGACATCCGGCCATTCTTCCCTACATCAACATAGAGGAATTCATACCGTGCTGACACCACCGCCATCAGCACAATGCTATGAAACCCCTTGTAATTGTAGTAGTAGGACCCAGAACGGGGTGGCGGCACGATGCGGACGTGCTTCCTGTCTATGGCACCACCGCAGTTGGGGAAGTCCCACCCCGTGGCAAACTCCGATGCCACAGTCTGCCATTCCTGTGGCGTGGAAGGAAGCTGGGGAGTCAAACAAGATGAAATAAAATTAGAAATTTTAATTATAACATTGCAAGCAGATTATAAGAAAATACATTAGAGCCCAACATCAATCAAATTCTCAGTTTAAGGTGTTTTTAATAAGTATAATGAAAGGCTCCAGTTTCATATTCATCACCCCCTCTGATGGTCCATTATAACCCAATTTGGGGGGGGGTAGATGTGTTTGGCCACAGGATAGCATTGCAGTGGCGGTGCGTCCAGAGTGGGCACTGGAGCACTGCCCCCTCTATCCTGCGCCCATCACTCAGAACAATACATAGGTTCATGCCTTGCATTAACCTATGTATTGTCAATGCCGCCCACTATTCAGGTGGATGGCCCCCTGCTGACCGACGGACATATGAATAACTGCGGCATTTTTGTGGTGAAAATTGCATATCAGAAACAGGGGGGCAAATAGGCTTGCAAATTACAGCCTGAGGGATGTAATTGGCTTGCTAAAAGTGAAATAGGGGACGCAGGGGGGGGGGACATTCCTTGGCTAAACACTGACAGGCTGCTCTGCCAATCATGTTCACCAAGTCTGTTTAACGGTAACATGATTGGCTGATGCAACATCGAGAGCAGGAAAAGACATCAAGGACAGAAGAAGGATGGCGCGGACCAGAAGAAGGTAAGTGCAGGGCTGGGGGGAAACTGGCTGCATTGGAGGGGACAAAATGGCTGCATTGGAAGGGGCAAAATGGCTGCATTGGAAGGGGCAAAATGGCTGCATTGGAAGGGGCAAAATGGCTGCATTGGAAGGGGCAACTGGTGGCGTTTAATAGGCACAATCGCAAAAGAGAAGGAAGTTTAGGTCCTAAATTGGGGGTTGAACCCCCAAACATTTGGAGCAACAGGCGCCACTGCTGGAAAGGTTAGTAAAGGGAAATATGCATGGAGGAGAAAAAAGGGGCATTTAAAAGCTTCCAGCATGCATGAGGACAAAGGGGACATTCTCAGCATATTACAATCATGGTAATTAGGGAAGGATGAAAGAAATACAATACATTAGCATACATGAAATACATAAAATGTGATGTTAATGGAGAAAACTTACCCTAATATAGTCCTCCTGCAGGACTTGTATAATGGCAGAACAGGTGTCTGGGATTATGAGGCCCAGAGCCTGGGGGGAGATGCCTGTCGTGAACTTCAAGTCTTGAAGACTTCTCCCTGTCGCCAGGTAGCGATGAGCCTCTGCTCAGCACTGATGGCTTCCCGCATAACGGTGTCCTGCCTGGTAATATAGGGGGACACCAAAGCCAACAGTTGCTGAAAAACGGGGTCAGACATCCGCAGAAAATTCCTGAAGTCCTCAGGATTATTCTCGACGATCTCCCGCAGCAGAGGCATATGGCAGAATTGGTCCCGCTGGAGCAACCAATTCTTGGTCCATGAACTCCTCCTCACCCCATTCATGGACTGGTCTTGGTCCAAAACAAGCAGACCAACACCAAGCGCCCGCACAGCACGAACTCGACGACAAGAACGTACAGGCGACATGGCTAGGAAACGGTCGTCTTATCAGAACGTACAGAACAGAACGCACTTTAGAACAGCAAGGCCTATGAATAACGAACTAAAAATCAGAAACGAACGGGCAAGAACGCACTGTAAAACAGATACGACCTGCCGAGACGCCCTGAAAGACAAGATATGAACCCACAAGCACAAACTGAACCGCAGAAAATGAACTGAAAGCACGAAGACTGAAAAGCGCGAATCGTCTCTTCCCAAACTTTTACTTCACACGCGGTAACACGAGATCAGCAAAAGCAGCCCAAGGGGTGGCGCCAGGGAAATCGATCTTCCCATTTATAGTGCCGTCGTACGTGCTGGACATGACCGCGCTGAACAACAAGGAAATTTGGAATTGTCAGTGTGTACGCATGGAAAGCTTGATGAGAAACTCGTCAAGGTTAACAAGAATCTCGTCGAAAAAAACGACGCGTTTTTAACGATGAGAAACTCGGTCGTGTGTACGAGGCTTTATACTTATATATACTATAATCTGTTAGTTCTCGTTCTATCTGTGTGCGGTAAGATGGGTGCTTGAGTAGCACATCTGGGAGGTTCCATGATGGATCGTGCGACTTGGGCAGAATAGAGGCGATGTTGGTATAGACCGCATCGTGATCTGACCATGGGATGGGGATAATGGTAGAAGATATTATCTCTGGGACCATACCTATTGTTGTGAATATGTGATCTATTCTGCTGAATGTTTGATGAGAGTTAGAGAAATATGTGTAGTTCCTTTTTGTTGGGTTGGATTCTCTCCAAGTGTCGACCAAATTGTGTTTTGATAGAAGCTGAGAGAGTGTCCATTTAGATTGATATTTTGATGGGGTATAAGGGAACCTGTCTAGGAATGGAAAGAGGACATTATTTGAATCCCCACACACGAAAAGTGTTCCTATCTTGTGTGTGTTTATCACTTGAAAGAGATGAGATAGGAATGGTAAGGGTTTAAGGTTAGGGGCGTAATAGGAGACTATAGTTACTGCTGTGTCCATGATATGTCCCGTTAGGATTAGGTAACGGCCTTCTGGGTCTTTTTTTTCGGATTGCAACGTGAATGGAGTGGTGCGGTGAAATGCTATAAGCGTACCTCTCTGTTTTGTATTGGCTGAGGCTGTGTATACTTGAGGGTAGGAGTTACTGAAAAATTTGGGAGTAAGAGTTGGTGTAAAGTGTGTTTCTTGTAAGCACACGATATGAGCTTTCTTAGATTGGAATGACCTGAAGGCTTTTGTACGTTTTTGTGGCACATTAAGACCTTGGACATTCACTGAGACAATGTTTAAAAAGGCCATGGTAGGTGATACAAAAAGCTATTCTTACCTGTAGCCTTAATGCACCGGTCTCCCGGTCCAACCCACACGGACGAGAAAGAAAGGAATTAAAGAAAGGATCCAGAGTGATCAGTCTTAAATAAAAAATAAGAAATGGATAAGACTATACAGCATGTAAAAATTATTAAGATGTTAAAGCGGAGGTTCCGCGGCAAATCTTTTTTTTTTTTTAGCTTGCATGCAAAGTATTTGTAGATCACCAATTAGTACTCACGTGTTTGGTGATTTTTAACCTCCCCTGTCTTTTTTCTGGCAAAAAATGCACTTTTAAAATCAGCCGTCAGAATTTTCCATTTTGCTTGTGGGCATTGTGAAGCCCACAAGCACTGACTTCCTGGTAGCGGTGGACGGTGTTCTGCAGAAAAAGTTCCCCGGCGGATAAGGTTCCCCCCCCTGTACTGCGCATGCGCGGCACGAACCTCAACGGAGTTTCCGAAAGTAGCCGAACATGTAGAGCTGCGAGTTAGCTCTACACGGCGCCTGCGCAATGACTAGGAGCCATGTAGAGCTGACTGCGCAGGCGCCGTGTAGAGCCGACTCGCAGCTCTACATGTTCGGCTACTTTCGGAAACTCCACTGAGGTTCGTGCCGCGCATGCGCAGTACAGGGGGGGAACCTTATCCGCCGGGGAACTTTTTCTGCAGGACATGTGACATCTGGGCGAACTCCCAGATTACATTGCGGGAGAATAGAAACGCCTACTCCCGCGGGAGTGAGTACCCGGAAGCCGGAATTGAAATGACAATATTATGGTATGTACAGAAAAAAAAAAAAAGTGGCTACTGTACATGTTTGTAGTGTAAGGAGTGTGGTCATATATGGATGTTATTTTGGGTGGAACTCCGCTTTAAGGTATTCGTGGTTTGCCCATGATAGGTGGTAAAGCCCCCCCCCCCTCAGGGGACAATGGGCTTTCGTTGAATCCCCACATATTAGTGTGGGAGTCAGAGGAAAGTTTAGTGAGGCTCATGGGGTTTCCGTGCCATGGGGTGCCGCCTAGTAAAAAAGATAGTAATACATCACTGGGATGTATGATTATAAGCCCTATCTGTGCAAATAAAAGTTGCCTAAAATTAGTAAATAATCATTCGGATAGAGAGGGGAAGGAATATAACCTTTGGCAGTAAGCCTAGGAGAATTAAATTAGTATTTTTAACCATATCAGTTCTAAAAAGTTGTCTTAGTGTGTAAATATGTAACTAGGTGAAGAGAATCAGACTGTTAAAGAAGTACTATATTATTTCGATTCAATCCAAACTATAACTAATAATGTAAGGGATTGGTTTTGGATTTGTTACATGTTTCACAAAGATTAAGGAATAAAGTGTAGGTAAAGCTTTCTCTACATATAGTGAGACCTACATTGAATAATAAATAATAATAAAAAAAAAGGGGGGGGGAATGTAGGAACACCGTCTTGTCTCTTTCTTTCTATGTAAAATCTGGAGGCAAAAAGTAAAAATTTGTCCATTGCAAGAAAAAATAATAAACAAATAAATAAAAAAGGGTGGAAAATTAATAATAAATTAAAAATGACTTTTTAAATAAGGTAAAGAGAAATGCCTCTATAAAATGTTTCCAATGAGGTTTTCAATGTTCTTCAGCGTTATGGTTTGCTTTGTTTGTGTTGAAGCAGGGATATTAAGTATTCAAGGTGTTTCTACTGTAGTTGTTCTTTGGTGTATTTGTCACATTTACAGTTTATAAGTCTTTCAGCCCATAGAATCTTCTTGGCCTTGGGATGAGGGTGTGAAGCGTCCTCTTTTGTGCGCTTGGGTACTACCATTTTTGGTCTCAGAGTTGGATGCTTTATGTTTAGAAGAGGCTGAGGCTGATCTTCTTCGCGAAGCTGTTGATGCTGTGTTTCCTTCAGTCAAATTAAGGTCCTGGAGAGCTTGTTGCAGTTCTTCTGGTGTTCTGCATGTGATTTTGGTTCCTTGGTAGGTGAAACGTAGGGCAAAAGGGAAGCTCCATTGATATTTCACATTGTGGCATTGGAGTTCCAGTATTTGTGGTTTCATTGCCCTTCTTTTGGATATTGTCAATTGAGATAAATCTGCAAATATCTAATAATTGTGTCCTTGAAAGACTGAATTGTTTTGTTCTCTGGCTGCATTCAGTAACTGTTCTTTTGTCCGATAGTAGTGAAATTTTGCAATAACATCTCGAGGAGGTCCATCAATTTTTTTAGGCATTAGAGCCCTGTGCACTCTGTCCATCTCCATTCTTTCTATTGGTATGCTTGGCATTAATTCTTGGCATAGTGCAGTTATTGTTGACTGCAGGTCTATTATAGATTCTGGTAAGCCTCTAAAGCGCAAGTTAGACCTCCTTACACGATTCTCAAAGTCCTCCAGTTTACTTTGAAGTGTAATATTATCTTCCTTCAAATCTTCCATTTCTGACTGGTGGTCTATTGTAATATTTTCAATGTCCTCCACTTTAATTTCTAGTGCTGCTGTGCGGTGTCCCAATTCTCTGATTTATTTTGTTAAATTGGTAGTAATTTGTTCTGATGTTTGCCTCAGTGCTTTGTGAAGCATTCTTTCAAATTGTTTTAAAATATTTGAGGGGGTAGAAGCTTCTTGTGGTAATATTTGTGACTGGAGATATGTTGTGGCTTTTTAAGCTTGCCTTTCTTCTCTGAGGAGAGTGTATCTGAGGAGACTGGCGTTTTTTTCTGTGAGGAATTCCTCGCTTGTGTGCCGCTATTGGGGTTCATTTTTGTTTTGCTGCGGGCTCCTCCGTAAACCATTATCCTTCCAAAATGTGCCCCTCACCTCTATAGTACTTGAGACAGCCTTTCCAGTAAATTTGGGATGACGGGCTGTATCTATCTTGCGGCTTTTTTCCCTTCACGGAGCGGAGCGCTAGTCAGGCATTACCGTCCCGCTAGCCTCGCGCTTGTGCCTCGCTAACATTTTTTCCATTAAATACTGAGCATTTACCCTGTTAATGACTTCCGACACAGTCGGAGAAGTTGAAGTTCTCCATTTAGCTGCTATAGTGGGATTCATAATATGTAGACGCATAGGGGTAATATACCATCTATGGAGTATCTTACTTGAATTATCCCAATGGTCCACACACACTGAGGATATTCTATTGTATTTAATAGCTGTCAGCCATTGTGGCAGTGTAAAGGATTTTTGTATTTCCGCCTCCCACTTAAGCATGGGTGGAATTTTGGAGTTCTTCGGGTGATGATTACAGTATTGGTTACATAGTGATATACCCCTAATGGTAGTCTTGCTTTTATTCAGGAGAAAATCCCATAAAACTAATGGAATTTCAGTGGCAGTGTGTGGATTCTTCTTGTCATATATCTTAATTTGCTGCAGCATGAAGGTGTCTAGTACTGTAGGCTGAGTTATGTCTGTAGTAATAAAGTGTATGCCTTTTTTTTTTCCAGTGATGGGTTGAGAAGTTTTGAATGAGGAATGTGTAGGTCGTCAGAGGGATAGCTAGCTTGTGAGAGGGTTCATCCGAAAATTTATTCTTGGTAAGGAGAAACCATGCTTCAAGTGTGGCCTTTATTGTAGGGTAGTCTGGTATCATGGGTTTGTGATGAATAGTGGGTGCCATTAGTAGTGCAGTTAGATCATGACTTGGTGTGACCTTTCTCTCTATGTAATTCCAGAGATTGTCCTCCTGACAGGAGAACCAAAACTTCAGCTGATCCAACAACGAAGCTATGTAATAGGCATGAGCGTTCGGTAAGCCCCCTCCTCCTATGTTCTTATGTAAATAGAGAGTTTTTAGTGCTACTCTAGGCTTTTTGTTCAACCATATGAATTTATCCAGTTGCTTTGCTAGCTCAGCGAAAAATTTGTGTGATAAAGGGATCGGAATAGTTCTGAAGGTAGAGTATCTTCGGGAGTACTTGCATCTGATATGCTGCAATCCGCCCCATCCAAGTTACTGTATATACTCGAGTATAAGCCGACCCGAGTATAAGCCGAGGTACCTAATGTTACCACAAAAACCTGGGAAAACTTACTGACACAAATATAAGCGGAGGGTCAACAATGCCCATTTGCATGCCTCACTGTGCCCATTGCAACTTCACTAAGCCCATTGCCACCTTACTGTTCCCATCCTCACTGTTCCCATCCTCACTGTTCCCATCCTCACTGTTCCCATCCTCACATGTGCCCATCCTCACATGTGCCCATCCTCACATGTGCCCATCCTCACTGTGCCCCTAGAATTAAAATTGAACATTGTAAATTGTACCTGAAGGCTGCGGCGTCCATCGCTTAAAACTTGCGGTCTCTTCCTGGTCGCTTCCGTGATAGGTGGAACTGTGTCTGCTGAGAATCGCCTATCACGAACGTTCTCTCATCCTCACCCATCCCAGCAGACACTGTGTTCAGTTTCCGCCAATCAGGGACGTCTGCTGGGAAACTGAGGATGAGAGAACGTTCGTGATAGGCGATTCTCAGCAGACACAGTTCCGCCTATCACGGAAGAGACCAGGAAGAGACCACGAGTTTTAAACGATGGACGCCGCAGCCTTCAGGTACAATTCACAATGTTCAATTTCGCTGACTCGAGTATAAGCCGAGGGGGGGGACTTTCAGCCCAAAAAAAGGGCTGAAAATCTCGGCTTATACTCGAGTATATACGGTAATTGGATTTTGGAAATTTGTGCGAAATCAGTCTTGATTTTCTCTAAGAGGGGTAGGAAGTTGGTAGAGTATAGGATGGATGTTGGGTGGGTCAATTGAATACCTAAATAGGTAATGGAAGGTGCGTCCCAGGTGCATGGGAATACTAGCTTGAGTTCATTAATACTTTTCTTGGGAATATTGAGGGGCAGGGCAAAACACTTAGAAGTATTAATTTTATAATATGTTATTTTCCCAAAGTCGTGCATGAGTTCCGTGGCTCTAAGTAGGGAAGTCATGGGGTTGGTCAGGGTAAGAATCACATCGTCTGCGAAAAGTCCTATTTTGTGCTCTTTGCGCCCTATTTGGAGACCTGTGATATCCTTAGTAGCTCTAATAAGCTCTGCGAGGGGTTCTATAGCTAGCGAAAAATTATTGGCGACAGTGGGCAGCCTTCTCTAGTGCCATTTGTAAGGTTGAAAGGATCAGAGAGCATTCCTGATGTAAACACTCTGGCCGAGGGGTTTGTATACAGGGACATGATAGCTGAATGTAAGAAGCCACATAAACCATATTTGTGTAGTGTATGAGATAGATATTTCCAATGGACTCTATCAAACGCCTTTTCCGCGTCTAAGGCTACGAAGATGCTAGGCGAATGTGTAATTTCAGCGTATCTAAGTAAGTTTATCATTTTTCTGGTGCCGTCTGGGGCCTGCCAGCCTTTGACAAATCCGACTTGGTCTAGGCCTATGAGTGTGGGGGTTATATGCAGTAATCTATTTGCTAAAGTCTTGGCAAAAATTTTAAGGTCCGAATTCAGCAGTGAAATGGGCTTGTAGTTCTGGGGGTGGGGGGGGGTCTTTCCCGGGCTTTGGGATAGTTACTATAATTGCTTGGAGCATTTCTTTGGGGAATGTACCAGTGTTTGCAGCCGAGTTGTAAAGTTCCACTAATCTGGGGGTAAGTATTGATGAGAACGCTTGGTAGTATTCGGCTGAGAAACCGTCAGCTCCCGGGGATTTATGCTTGGGAAGCTTCTTAATCACTTCTTTAATTTCTTCCTCTGTGAAAGGTTCATAATTTTTTTTTAGTGACCCCTGATCTATAGATGGGAGGTCAACTCGTCCAAGAAAGTCATTGATTTCAGTTTCAGTGGGTTGGTGGGTAGTCTTGTCTTGATAGGGATTCATAAACGTCTTTAAATGTGTTCGCAATATCTTTGGGGTTCTGGTATGCGCGGTTATTAGTGGGATGCTTAATCACTGAAATTTTCGCATGTGATTGCCTTTTCTTTAGTTGGGAGGCCAGTAATTTTCCTGCCCTATTGTTCTGAGAATAGTAAAATGACGCGTACACACGATCATTTTTCCCGTCGGGAAAAATTACATTTTTTTTTAACAAGAAAAACGACCGTCTGTGGGCTTTTTGTCATTTTTCCCAACGGGAAAAACGGCATTAATCACGACTAGAAAAATTAGAACATGCTCTAATTTTTCTCAACGTGATTCCCGTCGTTTTTTTCCGCTGCAGTTTTCCCATAGGGAAACACTGCCGGGGAGCCCACACACGGTCGTCTTTTTCGACCAAAAAAAAAATGTCATTTAAAACGGTCGTGTGGGGGGGGGGGGGGGGGGAACAAGCTGTTCCTCGTTTTTCACGTCGATTTTCTCGACGGTGTTTTCACCATCGAAAAAATCGATCGTGTGTACACGGCATGAGAGTTTGAGTCTCTTATAGTAAAGGTCATAGTCCGCTTTCAGTACCAGTCTTAGTTCTTCCCTGCAAGAGTTTAGTTGCTGTAGTAAGGAGTGGTCATTAGTTTGTTTGTCTACTTTCTAAGTCAGCTATGCGGTCATGGAGTTGTGTTATAAGCCTATTTTTTTTCCTCTTTTCTCTGGCTGCTATTTGGATTAATGTGCCTCTCGAGAAGGCTTTGTGAGCGCACCATACTGTGGAAGGGGAAGTACCGGGGCTTTCGTTAAACGCAAAAAATTCTACAAGTTCTTTGTTAAATTCCTCTTGGATAAGGGGCTGGGAGAGTAGGTAAGTATTGTTACGCCATAGGGGCGTGAAATTTGTTTTATTGTTAGTAGCTATATCAATGGTGATGGGGCATGGTCAGACCAGGTGATAGAGTGGATTTCTGCTTTGGTCACATTTTGTAAAGTGTATTTGTCCGTGAGGTAGAAGTCAATCCTGGAATAGCTTTTATAAACTGGCGAGAAATAGGTGTAGTCCCGCTCTGTGGTACGGAGGCATCGCCATGGATCATAGAGATCCTCCCCCAAGCAGAAGTTACCCAGGGATGGTCTTTGTCTCCGCCCCACAGAAGAGGAGTCAAGCACATCATTCATAAGTACATTAAAATCTCCACATATTACCAGGTTACCTTTTTTCAATGCCTTAGCCTTTTGTATAGTTTTGCGGATGAATTTTATCAGTTTCTTGTTTGGAGTATACAAATTTACCAATGTATACAATTCATTATTAATTTCAGCTATGAGGATAATATACCTACCATTATCATCATACTGTTTATCTAGGAGCTTAAAAGATAAACATTCCTTAATGGCTATTAGAACACTATTCCGTTTGCTAGAGTTATTTGCCATAAAAACATGTATAAACTTATTATGGGAACACTTTGGAGGATTCTGATCCAAGATGTGGGTCTCTTGTACACAAAGCACATCACAGTTCTTGTCCAGGGCAGTTTTCCATAGTGATCTACGTTTGAACGGGCTGTTAAGTCCCTTAGCATTGATAGAAAGTAATTTAAGGGTCATTGTAGTTATCGAAGGTGCTTTGTCGACATCTAGTGGTGCAATGTGGAAATTGGCTGGAGCAGAGAATTATTTCCATAGCAGTGAAATGTTGTAATTTGCATATCAATGCAGTGTAGCAGGGTATCGTTTTACCCGCAAGACTACATTTCCCAGCACGCTTTGCGGCACCCAGGGTGCCATTCCCCGCGCATGGACTGCTAGGGTGGACTTTAAAAGGGGAGAGGTGGGGCTCGTTCGCTCTCTCTGAACGCCGCCCTCCTTGCAAGAGGATCCCCTGCACTCACCTGTTGCGCGCGTTAGGCCTGAAGCCTGGGCCTCGCGCTTTTGTTCCAGAGAGCCTTCCGTTCCGCTGGGGAGTCTGTGAGGCATCCGATCCACCTGAGGTGCCATCATCTTCTGAAGGACCGAGGACTCGATGCATCGTGGGCACTGTGAGGCCACTCACAGTAGCGGAGGAACCGGACAGGACTCGGTCCGGTCTGGGTGAGAGAGCACCAGCTCAGAACCATATAAGACTAACTTTGTGCCTATTAACCTTGCCCAGGCCCATTATTGAACACAGTTATACTTTGGAGAGACTGTTTGTGCTGAACTGAATTTGTCAGTCTCTCCAGCTTTGCCTGGTTGGCGAATATCTGTTACCCCTTTTACTGGATTACAAATTGGTTTCTCCATGTGCACCACCGACAGTTGCTAGCGAAGATTCTCCAGCAAACTATACCCTAAGTTATAGTCAGGCCTGACTGGGTAGTATAGGACATTGCAGGGCTCCATTTTTATGCTCACGAGGGAGGATTGCAGCAGCAGGGTTGTTGTGTTATTGCATTATTGACTGTCAAACCCTTTTAATGTGCACACATATATTGCAGGGATCTGCATAGATTATTGTATACAAATTACTATGTTATCTTTCTACCTTCAGTAAAGAATTATAGTTAAGTAATTTGGTGGTGAGTGTCAATTACTGTGCTGGTATACAAAGGGGGTTGTACTGTATAATAGTGTATAGAGATAATACAATTGTACCATCCTCCCCTTTCTTAACTGTGTCAGAGAGAAGTCAGAGCCGATTGCCAGGGGTTGGTAGCGGTGCATTACAGGGCCCAAACAAACAAGCAGCCCTCTTAAGCTGAGGGTATCGCTCCACAGTAACATGAAATCTCCATAAATAAAAAAAAACGAGTGACCAACATAACGTCAAAGGTCAGAAAAACCAAACATAAGACAGTCATCATCAACAGGATGAATTTGGGGTAATCCCAAAAGCAGTATTGGGGTAAAGTCATTCAGGTATTTACCCTGTCAGTCGAACTAGCATGTCAGCATAAGAAGGCGAATGAGGAATAGATGGTTTCAGGGGGAAGCCATCAAGTTTAGCACAGTAAGAATGTCACTGTTATAGAACTAGAGGTGACTATTTTTCACGATTATTCCTGGAGTTGTGATAGGCGTTGGAGCTTGTCCTGGAGGGCATCTGATCCGATGGTTCAGGGTAGCCTTCCTGGGGTAGAAGTCCCCACTTGCGCAGCAGCTTCAGACCTTTGTCCAGGGATGAAATGGTATATCATTCGTTATTTTTCTCCAGTATCATTTTAGCAGGGAAACCCCACCTGTAGAGAATCTTGTGGTTCCTCAGCATTTTTGTGACTGGAATCAGGTTGTTCCTAGCTTTCATGGTGGCTTGTGATAGGTCAGCGTAAATCGTGATCCCTGCATATGGGTCCGGGAGGGAGCTGTTTTGCCTGGAGAATCTCATGAGCTGGTCTTTAATGTGGAAGAAATGAATTCTGGCTATCACATCCCTGGGGATTTTCTCAGGGAGGTGTTTGTGCAGCCTGTGGGCTCTGTCAATAATAACATCCGAAGCAGTGAGAGATGGTATTGCTTTTTTCATTAGTTGTTGGAGGAATAAGCACAGATCAGCAGGTTTCACTGATTCAGGGATCACCTAAATTACACATTGTTTCTGCGTGAGCGGTCCTCGAGGTCTGAGACCTTTAGGCGGAGGGCTTTGAGCTCATCTTCCAAATCCACATGAGCATCCACAAGTTCATTGTGGGCTGCAAAGAAGTCTCCTATCTTTGTTTCCACATATTCAACCCTGTCCCCCAGAGCAGTCATCTCTTTACGTGTGGAGTGAGTGAGGTGAGCTATATCCTGCTGTATGGCCCCTCTAAGAGTCAGGATCATTTCTTTCATAAGAATATCAGTCATGGGCTGACCAGAGACAGGCAGAGCATCCAGCTTCTCTGTGTAAGTGTCAGTCTGCTCCATATCACTGTCCCCTCCCTCCTGCTCATTAGCAATGTCCACTGGAGAACTAAGCCTCCGTTTTTGCTTCATGGGGCTATTTGATGGGGATGGAGGTGAGAGCTGGGACTGGTTTGCTTCAGGCGACTCACCCTGTACACTGCAGGCCGCAAAATTCTGATCTGGATATCGCTGGATGCAGGGATTCCTGCGGCGGCGCCATCTTGGCTGGTCCGGCCTACTATGGGAGGATAAAAGTCTCTTCAGTTTCCTGGGTCCCTCTCTGTCTTTTTGTTTAGCCATAGTTTGGGCTATGTTCCCCCTGTATTTTGCAGATCTCTCTTTTTGTCACAAAGTTTTGAAAATTGAAAAAAGTAAAAAAATATATATTTTTTTATTTTCTTTCTTCATTTTCAAAAACAAATGAGAGCTGTAAAATACTCACCATGCCTCTCAGAAAATAGCTTGGGGTGTCTACTTTCCAAAATGGGGTCATTTGGGGGGGTTTTGTGATATCTTGGCATTTTATGGCCTTCAAAACTGTGATGGGTAGTGAGGAGTGAAATCAAAAATTTGCACCCTTAGAAATTCTGAATGCGATTGGTTTTCGGGACCTCATACGTGGCTAGGCTATCAAAAAGTAGCACACATGTGGTATCCCTGTACTCAGGAGAAGCAGCAATATGTATTTTGGGGTGTAATTCCACATATGCCCATGGCATGTGTGAGCAATATATAATTTAGTGACTACTTTTTGTAAAAAAAAAAAAATGTTGTCATTATTCAATCACTTGGGACAAAAAAAAATATTCAATGGGCTCAACATGCCTCTCAGCAATTTCCTTGGGGTGTCTACTTTCCAAAATTGGGTCATTTGGGGGAGTCTTGTACTGCCCTGCCCTTTTAGCACCTCAAGAAATGAGATAGGCAGTCATAAATTAAAAGCTGTGTAAATTCCAGAAAATGTACCTAGTTTGTAGACGCTATAACTTTTGCGCAAACCAATAAATATACGCTTATTGACATTTTTTTACTAAAGACATGTGGCTAAATACATTTTGGTCTAAATGTATGACTAAAATTGAGTTTATTCGATTTTTCTTATAACAAAAAGTAGAAAATATAATTTTTTTTCAAAATTTTTGGTCTTTTTCTGTTTTTATATTGCAAAAAATAAAAATAGCAGAGACAATCAAATACCATTAAAAGACAGCTCTATTTGTGGGATGAAAAGGACGCAAATTTAGTTTGGGTACAACATTGCATGACTGCGCAATTACCAGTTAAAACAGCGCAGTTCCAAATTGTAAAAACACCTCTGGTCTTTATGCTGCGTATTGGTCCGGGGCTTAAGTGGTTAAGTAGTGGCAAGAAGTTCAGATCATAGATCTTTGTTAGATTTGGGGGGACCTGTGTCCCTAGATAATTTAGTGCCGTTGTTGTCCATCTAAACTTGTGCTGAATATTACTACTTAAGTGTCCCTGCAATGCCACTCCCATCGCCTCTGACTTACTATAGTTTATCTTAAAACCAGACAGAGCTCCGTACTGTTCAATTTCTTTCATAAGATTGGGTATTGATAGTTGTGGGGAGGCAAGAGAGAAGAGTAGGTCATCCGCACACGCTGACACCTTATATTCAACTCCTCCCACTCTTATTTCCACAATATCTGGGTTCTGTCTGGTTCTATTCAACAAAGGCTCGAGCGTCAGTGCAAATAGGAGTGGCGATAGGGGGCAGCCCTAGCGGGTCCCATTTGAAATTGTAAAGTTTTTAGAGTATACTCCGTTTGCTTTAACTATAGCTTGTGGTTTCGAGTATATCTTGGTTATCCAGTGTAGCATTCGGTTTCCAAGACCCATGTGTCTCAGTACTCCTAACATGAATATCCAATTGACCCTGTCGAAGGCTTTTTCGGCATCTGTATTGTTTGATTTGCATATTGGACTAAATTAAGTACTTTAATAGTACTATCTCTTGCTTCACATATAAGGGATAAACCCCACCTGATCCAAGTGAACCAGCTGAGACACATGGGGTTGTAACCGAAGTGCTAGAGTCTTTGTAAAGATCTTTAGGTCTGTATTTAATAGAGATATCGGTCGGTAACTGCTACAACTCGTCGGATCTTTTCCTTCCTTTGGTATAATCGTAATATGAGCTCTTAATGTATCTGATGTGAAGGTAGTCGTTTGTCCCATTGCATTAAATAATTTGGTCATGTGTGGGCCTAGTAGAGAATAGAACCTTTTAAAATATTGTATAGAGAAACCATCTGGTCCGGGTGCTTTTCCATGTTTTATCTTCTGCATTGCTGTTAATATTTCCTCTGATGTAATAGGTGCTTCTAATTTTCTCCAAACCGGAGATGGTAATCGAGCTAATTGTGAAGATAATAAGTATTCATCTAGAGACAAGGGGGGCAAAGGAGGCGGTGGAAGGTTGTACAACGAGGAGTAATACTCCCCGAATTCCTGCGCAATGTCTCTCGGGATCGAAAGTTTTTTATCTCCTTTTCCCTTAATATACGGTATATATGATCGTATCTGTTGTTCTTTCAGTTTTCCGCACTTGTCTCCAGATTCATATACCATCCGCCTCTGTCTTTGCAGTATTGCTTTTGGTTTATATCGTAAAATATCTGATATCTGTCTTCTTAGATGTGCAAGCTCATTTTCTATTTCCCTTTCTAATGTGTCTTTATGTAATCTCTAGTTCCTGAATCTTTCCCGGTAGTTCATTTATTTCCTTTTCTCGGGCCTTCTTCACTCGGGAGCCATGTTTGATTAAGATTCCATGTATAACTGTTTTATGTGCCTCCCATACTATTCCTGGGTCGCTTTCTACACTATCGTTTGTCTGAAAGTACCATGTGATTTCTTTAGTCAAGTCCGCTCGAATTTCTGGGGACTGTAGTAAGCTTTCATTTAATCGCCAGCTTCATTCCTTGGGATAGACTGCCCCTGATAACGAAAGTTTTATAGTGACTGGAGCATGGTCTGACCATGTTATGCTTCCTATTGATATATCCTGCACACTGGAAAGTAATTGATGGGGTACCAAAAACAGGTCAATCCGCGAGTATAGTTGGTGTGGGTTAGAAAAATATGTATAATCCCTCTCCCTTGTGTGCAGTATACGCCAGGCATCTATCAATTGGGTTTCATGAAATTTCCGGAGGATACACTTCCATAAACATATCCCATAGTTTGTAAACACTATAACTTTTGCGCACACCAATCAATGTATGCTTATTGGGATTTTTGTACAGAAAATACAGTAACTCACAAGATTTAGTACACCACTCACATTTTTGAAAATATTTTATCTTTTCATGTGACAACACTGAAGAAATGACACTTTGCTACAATGTAAAGTAGTGAATGTACAGCTTGTATAACAGTGTAAATTTGCTGTCCCCTCAAAATAACTCAACACACAGCCATTAATGTCTAAACCGCTGGCAACAAAAGTGAGTACACCCCTAAGTGAAAATGTCCAAATTGTGCCCAAAGTGGCAATATTTTGTGTGGCCACTATTATTTTCCAGCACTGCCTTAACCCTCTTGAGCATGGAGCTTACCAGAGCTTCACAGGGTGCCACTGGAGTCCTCTTTCACTCCTACATGATGACATCGCGGAGCTGGAGCTGGTGGATGTTAGAGACCTTGCGCTCCTCCACCTTCTGTTTGAGGATGCCCCAAAGATGTTCAATAGGATTTAGGTCTGGAGACATGCTTGGCCAGTCCATCACCTTTACCCTCAGCTTCTGTAGCAAGGCAGTGGTCGTATTGGAGGTGTGTCTGGGGTCATTATCATGTTGGAATACTGCCCTGCAGCCCAGTCTCCGAAGGGAGAGGATCATGCTCTGCTTCAGTATGTCATAGTACATGTTGGCATTCATGGTTCCCTCAATAAACTGTAGCTCCCCAGTGCCGGCAGCACTCATGCAACCATTACATTCCCACCAGGGTTGCCAACTTTCAGTAAATTTACAAACAGTTTGTAAAATCCGTAATTGTTGCATCTGTCCATGAATGTCAGTTACGGACATGCAGCCTACATGTCTGTAAATAGACATTCAAGGACAGATGCAACAATTACAGATTTTACAAACTGTTTGTATATTTACTGAAAGTTGGCAACCCTGATTCCCACCACTATGCTTGACTGTAGGCAAGACCCACTTTTCTTTGTACTCCTCACCTGGTTGCCACCACACACGCTTGACACCATCTGAACCAAATAAGTTTATCTTGGTCTCATCAGACCACAGGACATGGTTCCAATAATCCATGTCCTTAGTCTGCTTGTCTTCAGCAAACTGTTTGCCGGTTTTCTTGTGCATCATCTTTAGAAGAGGCTTCCTTCTGGGATGACAGCCATGCAGACCAATTTGATGCAGTGTGCGGCGTATGGTCTGAGCACTGAGAGGCTGAACCCCCACCCCTTTAACCTCTGCAGCAATGCTGGCAGCACTCATACCTCTATTTCTCAAAGACCACCTCTGGATATGACGCTGCGCACGTGCACTCAACTTCTTCGGTCGACCATGGCGAGGCCTGTTCTGAGTGGAACCTGTCCTGGTAAACCACTGTATGGTCTTGGTCAGAGTGCTGCAGCTCAGTTTCAGGTTCTTGGCAATCTTCTTATTGCCTAGGCCATATTTATGTAGAGCAACAATTATTTTTTTCAGATCCTCAGATAGTTCTTTGCCATGAGGTGCCATGTTGAACTTCCAGTAACCAGTATGAGAGAGTGAGAGCGATAACACCAAATTTAACACACCTGCTCCCCATTCACACCTGAGACCCTGTAACACTAACGAGTCACATGACACTGGAGGGAAAATGGCTAATTGGGCCCAATTTGGACATTTTAAATTAGGGGTGTACTCACTTTTGTTGCCAGCGGTTTAGACTATAATGGCTGTGTGTTGAGTTATTTTAAGAAGACAGCAAATTTGCACTGTTATACAAGCTGTACACTCACTACTTTACATTGTAGCATAGTGTAATTTCTTCAGTGTAGTCACATGAAAAGATATAATAAAATATTTACAAAAATGTGAAGGGTGTACTCGCTTTTGTGAGATACTGTATGTAGAAGAATACATATTGGTCTAAATTGATGAAGAAATTTGTTTTTTGACTTTTTTTTTGGATATGTATTATAGCAGAAAGTAAAAAATATACACTGAGGAAAATTATAAATGCAACACTTTTGTGTTTGCCCCTATTTATCATGAGCTGAACATAAAGCTCTACGACTTTTTCTATGTGCACAAAAGGCCTATTTCTCTCAAATATTGTTCACAAATCTGTCTTAGCCCAGGTTCATACTGGGCTGCGGGAGTGAAGCCGAACTCGCACAGCTTCACTCCCGCTTGTCAGTCCCGATTTCGGCTGCGATTACAGAGACATCTGTGCAGGTTTCTGCACAGATGTCAATGTAAATATGTCAATTGAAATCGGTGCAGCGCCGCATATGCATGTCAAATCGTATGTCAAAATGCACCAGTGTGAACCAGGGCTAAATCTGTGTTAGTGACAGTGAGCACTTCTCCTTTGCCGAGATAATCCATCCACCTCACAGGTGTGGCATATCAAGATGTCGATTAGACAGCATGATTATTGCATAGGTGTGCCCTAGGCTGGCTCCATAAAGAATGAGGAAGGACTTCTGGTTACAAAGGATGGGGAGATGGCAAAGGTATTACATTTAGTCTTCACAAGGGAATCGGTGGGCTTCAGTAACCAAAACGGCAGTGTTTATTCTCATGACTAGGGATGAGCTTCGTGTTCGAGTCGAACATACGTTCGACTCGAACATCGGCTGTTCGATCGTTCGACGAAGATCGAACGATTTGGCCCGTTCGCGCCAAATTCGAGTGACGCGAACGGCCCACAATGCACTACGCCATTGCAGTGTCATCCAGGCGCTGTGATTGGCCAAGCATGCACTGTGACCCCGCATGCTTGGCCAATCACAGCGCCGGCAGCGAGGAGAGCAATGATTGGCCACAGGCAGGATGCCTGTGGCCAATTATTGCTGAGGGGGTTTAGTACACGCCCCACACTATAAAAGGCCGCCAGCGCGGCGGCCTTGTGTAGTGTGTTCCGGAGCAGGGAAAGAGAAGCATAGGCAGGGACAGTGTCATTTTTTTTCCTTTACTAATCCTGGATTCCTTGTGTTTAGGGACAAATAAGGATAGGTAGGGAGAGTGTCAGTGACAGTGTGTTATTCTGTGCTAAACCTTGTTTGTAGGGACAGAGAGGTACAGTGAGAGAAAGTGTCAGTGTGCTATTCTGTGCTAATCCTTGTTTGTAGGGACAGAGAGGTACAGTGAGGGAAAGTGTCAGTGTGCTATTCTGTTCTAAACCAATCTTGCTGAACCATATTTTTAATCCTTGAGTTTAGGGACAGAGAGGTACAGTGAGGGAAAGTGTCAGTGTGCTATTCTGTGCTAAATCTTGTTTGTAGGGAGGGACAGAGTAGGACAGTGAGGGAAAGTGTCAGTGTGCTATTCTGTTCCAAACCAATTTTGGTGTTCCATATTTTCAATCCTTGAGTTTAGGGACAGAGAAGGACACTCGTGGAAATTATCAGTGTTCTATTCTGTGCTAAATCTTGTTTGTAGGGAGGGACAGAGTAGGACAGTGAGGGAAAGTGTCAGTGTGCTATTCTGTTCTAAACCAATTTTGCTGTTCCATATTTCAAATCCTTGAGTTTAGGGACAGAGAAGGACACTCGTGGAAATTATCAGTGTGCTATTCTGTGCTAAATCTTGTTTGTAGGGAGGGACAGAGTAGGACAGTGAGGGAAAGTGTCAGTGTGCTATTCTGTTCTAAACCAATTTTGCAGTTCCATATTTTCAACCCTTGAGTTTAGGGACAGAGAAGGACACTCGTGGAAATTATCAGTGTGCTATTCTGTGCTAAATCTTGTTTGTAGGGAGGGACAGAGTAGGACAGTGAGGGAAAGTGTCAGTGTGCTATTCTGTTCTAAACCAATTTTGCAGTTCCATATTTTCAATCCTTGAGTTTAGGGACAGAGAAGGACACTCGTGGAAATTATCAGTGTTTGATTCTGTGCTAAATCTTGTTTGTAGGGAGGGACAGAGTAGGACAGTGAGGGAAAGTGTCAGTGTGCTATTCTGTTCTAAACCAATTTTGCTGTTCCATATTTCAAATCAATGAGTTTAGGGACAGAGAAGGACACTCGTGGAAATTATCAGTGTGCTATTCTGTGCTAAATCTTGTTTGTAGGGAGGGACAGAGTAGGACAGTGAGGGAAAGTGTCAGTGTGCTATTCTGTTCTAAACCAATTTTGCTGTTCCATATTTTTAATCCTTGAGTTTAGGGACAGAGAAGGACTCTCGTGGAAATTATCAGTGTGCTATTCTGTGCTAAATCTTGTTTGTAGGGAGGGACAGAGTAGGACAGTGAGGGAAAGTGTCAGTGTGCTATTCTGTTCTAAACCAATTTTGCAGTTCCATATTTTCAATCCTTGAGTTTAGGGACAGAGAAGGACACTCGTGGAAATTATCAGTGTGCTATTCTGTGCTAAATCTTGTTTGTAGGGAGGGACAGAGTAGGACAGTGAGGGAAAGTGTCAGTGTGCTATTCTGTTCTAAACCAATTTTGCAGTTCCATATTTTCAATCCTTGAGTTTAGGGACAGAGAAGGACACTCGTGGAAATTATCAGTGTGCTATTCTGTGCTAAATCTTGTTTGTAGGGAGGGACAGAGTAGGACAGTGAGGGAAAGTGTCAGTGTGCTATTCTGTTCTAAACCAATTTTGCTGTTCCATATTTCAAATCCTTGAGTTTAGGGACAGAGAAGGACACTCGTGGAAATTATCAGTGTGCTATTCTGTGCTAAATCTTGTTTGTTGGGAGGGACAGAGTAGAACAGTGAGGGAAAGTGTCAGTGTGCTATTCTGTTCTAAACCAATTTTGCTGAACCATATTTTCAATCCTTGAGTTTAGGGACAGAGAGGTACAGTGAGTGAAACTGACAGTGTGCTATTCTGTTCTAAACCAATTTTGCTGTTCCATATTTCAAATCCTTGAGTTTAGGGACAGAGAAGGACACTCGTGGAAATTATCAGTGTGCTATTCTGTGCTAAATCTTGTTTGTAGGGAGGGACAGAGTAGGACAGTGAGGGAAAGTGTCAGTGTGCTATTCTGTTCTAAACCAATTTTGCTGAACCATATTTTCAATCCTTGAGTTTAGGGACAGAGAGGTACAGTGAGTGAAACTGACAGTGTGCTATTCTGTTCTAAACCAATTTTTCTGTTCCATATTTCAAATCCTTGAGTTTAGGGACAGAGAAGGACACTCGTGGAAATTATCAGTGTGCTATTCTGTGCTAAATCTTGTTTGTAGGGAGGGACAGAGTAGAACAGTGAGGGAAAGTGTCAGTGTGCTATTCTGTTCTAAACCAATTTTGCTGTTCCATATTTTCAATCCTTGAGTTTAGGGACAGAGAAGGACACTCGTGGAAATTATCAGTGTGCTATTCTGTGCTAAATCTTGTTTGTAGGGAGGGACAGAGTAGGACAGTGAGGGAAAGTGTCAGTGTGCTATTCTGTTCTAAACCAATTTTGCAGTTCCATATTTTCAATCCTTGAGTTTAGGGACAGAGAAGAACACTCGTGGAAATTATCAGTGTGCTATTCTGTGCTAAATCTTGTTTGTAGGGAGGGACAGAGTAGGACAGTGAGGGAAAGTGTCAGTGTGCTATTCTGTTCTAAACCAATTTTGCTGTTCCATATTTTCAATCCTTGAGTTTAGGGACAGAGTGTCATGGATATGCATTAATGTCTGTCTGCCATCTTACCTTCCTCCTCATGTGTTCATCTAGAGACCAGACCTCCTTCACCTGGCTTCCTTTATAATCTCCTCCCAGCCTGACTCCACCCCAGGCCCTATCACTGAACACTATATTAACCTGTGCACTGCAAGCCTGCTTTGCTGATCAACGTGTTTGTTAGGCATTGTGTGTTTGGGTTCCTGCCTGCCGTGTGCTACGTCTGTCTCTCTGTTACGTTATTGGCTTGTCCCCGACCATCCCTGTCTGCTCGTGACCCTTGACCTTCGGCTCGTTCTTCGTTATCCTTGTCTGCTTGTGGCCCCTGACCTTCGGCTTGTTATTCGGTTCTCTCTATCGTGTGCTGCTGCTTCCCCTTATCCTACGGGGCGTGAGCTAGGAAACTCCAGGGGCCGCGACCTGGTCCCAGCCTGCAGCGTAACATCCTCACCACTAGAGGCCCTGGAGAAGACCAGCTGGGTCTTAGACTCCGCGCCCTGGGGAATCTTGGCTCTCGCTTCTGTTGGGATCCCGGTTGTGCTCCTCTGGTCCCGCTTTCCACAACCACCCAGTTTCCTATCCACAGAAGCCAGCCATAGGGTTCACTACCTCGCGGTGCACTCCTGTCCCCCTACGGTGTGCATCTGTCACCTGGCCACAGGTGACCCTGACAGTTTGATCAGCCATGAACCCGGCTGACATCCCGCTTCCCGCGGATGATCCATTGCAGGGCATAGTTCGCAGAAGACACCCTTTTTCACAGTTTATGGAAAACACCCTCAACTTCCTCTTCCTATGATCTGTTCTCCAGACATTCCAGCTTTGGCTTCGGTTCAGGAGTCTCTCAATTCCGTTTGGGGTCACGTTCATGATTCCCTCCGGGCAGCTGCTGAAAAATTCAAAGGCTTTGCCGACCGCCGCAGGCGTAAACCGCCTTCTCTTCAGCCAGGGGACAAAGTCTGGCTCTCTACCAGGAACATCAAGCTCCGAGTTCCTTCTCTGAAGTTTGCTCCACGATTCATCGGTCCATACACGGTAACTGCTAAACTGAATCCGGTTTGTTTCAAACTCCAGATTCCTAAGAGCCTTAAAATCACTAACTCCTTTCATGTTGCTCTTCTAAAGCCTTTAGTCCTCAATAAATTCTCTCGTCCTCTTCCTACCGTGGCGCCTGTCTCGGAGGATAATCAGGAGTACGAGATCAGTCAAATTCTGGACTCCCGACTCTGTAAAGGCGTTCTTCAGTACCTCGTTCATTGGAAAGGGTTTGGTCCTGAGGAGAGGTCTTGGATCACTGCATCTGAGGTCTTTGCACCTCGTCTGTTAAAGGAGTTTCATCTGAAGTTTCCCTCTAAACCTGGGCCCAGGCGGGGAAGGGGGAGGCCTCGTAAGAGGGAGGGTACTGTCATGGATATGCATTAATGTCTGTCTGCCATCTTACCTTCCTCCTCATGTGTTCATCTAGAGACCAGACCTCCTTCACCTGGCTTCCTTTATAATCTCCTCCCAGCCTGACTCCACCCCAGGCCCTATCACTGAACACTATATTAACCTGTGCACTGCAAGCCTGCTTTGCTGATCAACGTGTTTGTTAGGCATTGTGTGTTTGGGTTCCTGCCTGCCGTGTGCTACGTCTGTCTCTCTGTTACGTTATTGGCTTGTCCCCGACCATCCCTGTCTGCTCGTGACCCTTGACCTTCGGCTCGTTCTTCGTTATCCTTGTCTGCTTGTGGCCCCTGACCTTCGGCTTGTTATTCGGTTCTCTCTATCGTGTGCTGCTGCTTCCCCTTATCCTACGGGGCGTGAGCTAGGAAACTCCAGGGGCCGCGACCTGGTCCCAGCCTGCAGCGTAACATCCTCACCACTAGAGGCCCTGGAGAAGACCAGCTGGGTCTTAGACTCCGCGCCCTGGGGAATCTTGGCTCTCGCTTCCGTTGGGATCCCGGTTGTGCTCCTCTGGTCCCGCTTTCCACAACCACCCAGTTTCCTATCCACAGAAGCCAGCCATAGGGTTCACTACCTCGCGGTGCACTCCTGTCCCCCTACGGTGTGCATCTGTCACCTGGCCACAGGTGACCCTGACACAGAGAAGGACACTCGTGGAAATTATCAGTGTGCTATTCTGTGCTAAATCTTGTTTGTAGGGAGGGACAGAGTAGGACAGTGAGGGAAAGTGTCAGTGTGCTATTCTGTTCTAAACCAATTTTGCTGAACCATATTTTCAATCCTTGAGTTTAGGGACAGAGAGGTACAGTGAGTGAAACTGACAGTGTGCTATTCTGTTCTAAACCAATTTTGCTGTTCCATATTTCAAATCCTTGAGTTTAGGGACAGAGAAGGACACTCGTGGAAATTATCAGTGTGCTATTCTGTGCTAAATCTTGTTTGTAGGGAGGGACAGAGTAGAACAGTGAGGGAAAGTGTCAGTGTGCTATTCTGTTCTAAACCAATTTTGCTGTTCCATATTTTCAATCCTTGAGTTTAGGGACAGAGAAGGACACTCGTGGAAATTATCAGTGTGCTATTCTGTGCTAAATCTTGTTTGTAGGGAGGGACAGAGTAGGACAGTGAGGGAAAGTGTCAGTGTGCTATTCTGTTCTAAACCAATTTTGCAGTTCCATATTTTCAATCCTTGAGTTTAGGGACAGAGAAGGACACTCGTGGAAATTATCAGTGTGCTATTCTGTGCTAAATCTTGTTTGTAGGGAGGGACAGAGTAGGACAGTGAGGGAAAGTGTCAGTGTGCTATTCTGTTCTAAACCAATTTTGCTGTTCCATATTTTCAATCCTTGAGTTTAGGGACAGAGAAGGACACTCGTGGAAATTATCAGTGTGCTATTCTGTGCTAAATCTTGTTTGTAGGGAGGGACAGAGTAGGACAGTGAGGGAAAGTGTCAGTGTGCTATTCTGTTCTAAACCAATTTTGCTGTTCCATATTTTCAATCCTTGTGTTTAGGGACAGAGAAGGATAGGCAGGGGACAGTGTCAGTGTCATTGTTGCTAAGCCTCCTGCACAGTATACACCTGAAGCTATCCCTTATTGCTCTTTTTCCCATCTCCATGCAGGCCATCCATTAAAATGTCTGGAAGGCAAACAAGGAGAGGCAGACAGTCAGTAGGCAAAAAAAGAGGGCAAGCAGGCTCTGTGTCTGGGGGCAACAGTGCTGGTCGTGGACGCGGTGCATTGTCATCAGCACATGGCCATGGGACACGCTTGTCCTTCTTTTCGGCAGCTGGACATGTCGAGCCACATCATGCCGAAGACTTGGTAGAGTGGATGACCAAGCCCACCTCATCCTCCTCATCCTCTCTCACCCAGGCTCAGGGTACTGGCAAAGCAGCTGCCAAAGCGTATCATTATCTTCATTAGTCAATCCTTCCCTAGACCCACCATGTCCTCCTCCTGAGGAGTCCCCCGAACTGTTTGAGCACAGTGTTGGGTACATGCTCCAGGAGGATGCCCAGCGTTTGGAAGGATCTGATGATGATACCCAGCTAGAGGAAGGCAGCAGTGTGAGAGCAGAGAGAGGGGATGCTCAAGAAGGACACCAATCTGGCAGTCATGCTCCAGCAGCTGCAGCATACTGCCAGATTGGCTCCAGTGATGAGGAGGGAGGGGATGATGAGGTCACTGACTTCACGTGGGTGCCTAATAGGAGAGAGGAGGAGGAGGATGAGGAGGAGGCACATCTCCAACGAGGCAGGATGCCCTTGAGTGGGCAGCGTATGGGCAGCACACCGACGGAATCACACCGCAGAGCTCCGCCTGTGCAGGGCGCTGCCTCTGCCCGTCATTCAAAAAGTTCTTTGGTGTGGGCCTTTTTTGAGGCGAGTGCATCAGATCGCACAGCTGCTGTTTGCAACATATGTCTCAAGCGTATATCGCGTGGCCAAAACATCAGCCGCTTGGGCACCACATGCTTGATCAGACATATGTTGACCTGCCATGCAGCTCGTTGGCAAGCCTACCTTAAAGACCCACACCAAAGAACAAAGCTGACCTCTTCTTGCACCGCATCAGCTGGGATCTCCAACCCCACTATACCTTCACTCCTCTCTGAAACCTGCTCTGAGAGGAATGAAGGTGTAGAATTAGGTGTGTCACAGCCAAGTACTTGCGGGCACTCTGCTAGCAGTACACCAACGTCCGATTCTAGCAGGCAAATTTCCCTGCCCCAGCTGCTGGACCATCGAAAGAAGTTCACTCCCAGCCATCCACATGCCCAGCGGTTGAATGCTAGCTTGGCTAAATTGCTAGCGCTTCAACTGCTGCCTTTTCAGTTGGTAGACTCGGCCCCCTTCCGTGAGTTTGTGCAATGTGCGGTTCCTCAGTGGCAGGTTCCCAAACGCCACTTTTTCGCACGGAAGGCGATTCCGGCTCTCTACAGGCATGTGGAAGGCAATGTCTTGGCCTCGCTGGTCAGGGCGGTCAGCGGTAAGGTGCATATTACCGCTGACTCATGGTCCAGCAGGCATGGACAGGGATGTTATCTTTCTTTCACGGCCCATTGGGTCACTCTTTTGGCAGCTGGGAAGGATGCAGGACAAGGTGCAGTAGTGTTGGAGGTTGTTCCACCGCCACGCCTCCAAAATGCTACTACTGGTTGTGACACACCTCTCTCCTCCACCCCCTCCTCTTCTTCTTCTTCCATGGCCTCTTCCTGTGGTTTGTCCTCGGAACCAGCGGTGCTCCGTAGGCGTTCAAGGGGCTACGCAAGTACGCAGGCAAAAAGATGCCATGCCATGCTTGCGCTGGTGTGTTTGGGGGACAGGAGCCACACTGGGGCAGAGGTCCTGTCTGCTCTGCAGGGGCAGGCCGAGAGGTGGTTGACGCCACGCCAGCTTAAGCCAGGAATGGTGGTTTGCGACAATGGCACCAACCTCCTCTCCGCCCTCCGATAGGGACAACTGACCCATGTGCCCTGTATGGCTCACGTCCTTAACCTGGTGGTGCAGCGGTTCTTGGGCAGGTACCCGGGCTTACAGGATGTCCTGAGGCAGGCCAGGAAAGTCTGTGTGCATTTCCGCAGATCTTATAATGCCAGTGCTCGCCTGGCTGAGCTGCAAAAGGAGTTGAACCTGCCCAAGAACCGCCTTATATGTGACATGCCCACCAGGTGGAACTCAACGTTGGCCATGCTGCAGCGACTGCACATGCAGCAGAGGGCCATCAATGAGTACCTGTGCGACTACGGCACCAGGACAGGGTCAGGGGAGCTCGGGTTTTTTTCACCACGCCAGTGGGGCATGATCAGGGATGCATGCACTGTCCTGGCACCATTTGAGGAGGCCACGAGGATGGTGAGCAGTGACAGTGCATGCATCAGTGACACTGTACCTCTTGTCCACCTGTTGGAGCACACGCTGCGTGGAATAATGGACAGGGCACTTGAGGCAGAACAGAGGCAGGAAGAGGAGGACTTCCTTGCCTCTCAAGGCCCCCTTTACCCAGACAGTGTTCCTTCTGTCCCACCCATCACACAGGAAGAGGAGGAGGAGGAGGAGAAGGAGGAGGAGGAGGATTGTGTCAGCATGGAGGTGGAGGCTGGCACTCAGCATCATCAGCAGCAGTCTTTTAGGGATGATTTACAGTCCCAAGAAACCAGTGGACTTGTACGTGGCTGGGAGGAGGTGGCTGCGGATCATGTCGTCCTTAGTGACCCAGAGGACTCCGGACTGAATGCCTCAGCTAACCTACGCTGCATGGCCTCCCTGATCCTGCAAAGTCTGCGGAAGGATCCTCGTATTCTTCGGATCAAGGAGAGGGACAATTACTGGCTGGCCACTCTCCTTGATCCACGGTACAAGGGTAAGGTTGCGGACCTTATCGTACCGTCGCAGAGGGAGCAGAGGATGAGACAACTCCGGGAGGCCTTGCAGAAAGGTCTGTGCAACGCGTTCCCAGAGACTGGGAGGTTACAAACTCCTGGTCCTGGACAACGAGTTGCTGAGGCTTCGGGCAGTCAAAGAAGGAGCGGTGGGGAAGGTGGCCGTCTGACCGATGCGTTCAGACAATTCTTTAGTCCGCAGCCCCAAAGTATGATCGGTTCCAGCAACCATCGCCAGCGTCTGATATACATGGTCCAGGAATACCTCAGGGCAAGGTCAGACTTGGACACCTTCCCCACCGAAAATCCTCTGGCTTACTGGGTCTTGAGGATGGATCACTGGCCAGAGCTTGCACAGTATGCAATTGAGCTACTGGCCTGTCCTGCATCCAGCGTTCTTTCAGAACGCACATTCAGTGCTGCTGGAGGATTTGTCACGGATCACAGGGTGCGCCTGTCCACCGACTCGGTTGATCGACTGACTTTCATCAAGATGAACCAGTCTTGGATCACCACCAGCTACCACACACCAGATGCTGATATAACAGACTAATTGATTTTAAAATGTCACATCCCTTCAAGACTGATGCTGATGCTGAGTGCCTGTGCTGTTATGTTGACTGGCTATCCTCCTCCTCCTCCTCAATGATACGATTAATGATGATAGCTTGGAAGATCATTTTGGTTTATGGGTGACGCCACCAGTGGCTAAGGCCCAATTTTTCAGCCCCTGTTTAACAGGGGCGTGTAATTAAAATTTTTGATGCAATACTTTGCAACAGGCCTCATTGCTGTGCTCCAAGTACAGTATCTGTGAGGGGTTGCAGTGTTGTGCCACCAGTGCCTAAGGCCCAATTTTTAAGCCCCTGTTCAACAGGGGCATGCAATTATAATTATTGATCTAATAATTCACAGCAGGGCCCATTGCTGCGCCCACCAAGAGTAACTGTCAGGCCTTATAGTGTTGTGGCACCAGCACCACCATCACCACCACCACCACCACCAAAGGCCCAATTTTTCAGCCCCTCTTCAACAGGGGCATGCAATTATAATTATTGATCGAATAATTCACAGCAGGACCCAATGCTGCGCCCACCAAGAGTAACTGTCAGGCCTTACAGTGTTGTGGCACCAGCACCACCATCAAAGGCCCAATTTTTACTACCACTGATCAACAATTATATGTTATTACAATTCCTGATATAATAGTTGACAGCAGGGCGTTCCAGCACCCACCAAGAATAACTGTGAGTGCTTTCAGTGTTGTGCCAACACCAACACCTAAGGGGCCAATTTCTGCAGAGTATATACGGCAGGTCCCTACTTTCAAACATCCAACTTACAAACTACTACTACTTGCAAACGGAAGAAGACAACAGGAAGTGAGAGGAAATCTACCCCTTGGAAGGAAAATTCTCTCCTGTAAGGCCTCGTACACACGACCGATTTTCTCGGCAAGAACCAGCAGAGAGGTCTTGCCGAGTAAATCGGTCGTGTGTACGCTGCTAGCGTGTTTCTCGTCGAGAAAACCGACAAGAAACCTCGACGAGAAAATAGAGAACCTGCTCTCTATTTTCTCGTCGAGATTCTCCTCGGCGTGTTTCTCGACGAGAAAAGTGAGTGTGTGTACACTTACCTGTCCGCCCGGAAGCCCGCGCATGTTCGAAATGAATTTGACGCATGCGCGGTAGCTTCCTAGGCATACGTAGGGTATACCAAGATGGCGGCGACGGCATCGAATGTGACGAGCGCATGCTCGATGTAGTCGATGACGTCACCGCGTACACTCCTTTCAAAGAACCGCGGGTTCTTTGAAACGAGCGTGTGTACACTCGGCCGGGACAAGTTTCTTGTCCAAGAATCTCGTCGAAAAAAACGACATGTTTTTCTCAACGAGAATCTCGGCCGTGTGTACGAGGCCTAAGAATTAATATGGGAGAAAGGTGTCTCCTCTCTACTGATGCTTTATCACCAATCCTTGTTTCAATAAAAACACCACATTTCAAAAACAGTTGTCATTGGGACGCAAAGTGAGGTGAAATGTTCTGAACAGGGGCACAGACAGCAAAAGAAATGTGACAGGGGTGATAACCGTTCCCTATGTTTTCCAAAAAGCTAAAAAAAAGGAATTTGGCATGGAGCTACACTTAAACAATGCAGCTGTTCAAAATTACAAACAGATTCTACATAAGAACAAACCTACAGTCCCTGTCTTGTATGCACCGCCTGTATACGGCTGTTCAGAGTATATAGGGCCTTTTTTATTTTGTGTGCGGGGTTCCCCTTAATATCCATACAAGACCCAAAGGGGCTGGTAATGGGCTGGGGTAGGGGGGGGGGGGTTGATGGGGTAGCTATGCCATTTTTCCTAAAGATTTACATCCATATTACCGGGACCAGACATTGCATTAAAGCCGCAAGCAGTTTTAAATGGCTTTTTTTCCTTTAGAAATGTTATTTTGTGCAGGGACAGTTCTAAACACGGGAAACACGTGGCACTTCACAGGCATACTTTAGACACCCCCCAGGTACAATATTTAAAGGAATATTTGACTTTTTTTTTTTCACTTTATGCATCATTAAAATGACTGCTCACGGAAAACGTCCGTTTTTAAAACTTCTTTTTGCATTGATACATGTCCCCTGGTGCAGAACCCGGGTTCCCAAACTCTGTTTCGGACAATAACATGGATAATAGTCGTTATAATTAGCACTTTAGAATCCGAACGTTCGCATCCATTGTATTTAATAGGGTTCTAATGTTCGTGCAAACTTTCGGTCCGTTCGCGGGTTCTGATGCGAACCGAACCCGGGGGTGTTCGGCTCATCACTACTCATGACACACCACAGGAAGCACCTCCATGGTAACAGAGGACAGAATTAAAATTTGACTTGGGAAACTTAACATTAATAAATCACCGGGACCAGATGGCTTGCATCCGAGGGTACTTGGGGAACTCAGTCAAGTAATTGCCAGACCATTGTTCCTAATTTTTACTGACAGTCTACTGACGGGAATGGTACCAGCTGATTGCAGAAAAGCCAATGTAGCACCAATATTTAAAAGGGCCCAAAATACATCCCTGGGAATTACAGACCAGTTAGCCTAACATCAATAGTATGCAAGCTCTTGGAGGGGATGATAAGGACTATATACAAGATTTTAGTAATGAGAATGGTATCATTAGCGGTAATTAGCATGGATTCATGAAGAATCGTTCTTGCCAAACCAATCTATTAAGATAAAGGAAGGCCCATAGACATGGTGTATCTGGTGTGACGGATCTCAGATACCCCAGGTGGGCACATCCACCAGACCTGTGTCTCCTGTCCTCCAAACGCACCCGCAGCCTGCAGATTCGCCATAACCAGCCCTTAACCCCTCAATCACGAGACAATCCACACAGGTGTTGAGGGTTAAACATGCAGAGCATCAACAGTTTATTAAATACAAAACATACACTTTTACACACAGTTAGGGACACTCCCCTTAGCCTTGTCATAGAGGGGGGGGGGTGGGGGACAAGGAAGAACCAATGGGAACTGAACACTTGTACATTGAAACAGAGACTACAGTTAAACATAAAGGGATTATGGTAAGCAGGCAGCCCGTCAATACACATCCCCAACGGAGAGATGTCTGCAGTCCAGACCATTGTCTACGTGCCATGAACCTACACAATTAAACACAGCAACAAGAGGGGGGGGGTGGGGGGATGTAGCATTACATTACATTATCTCAATGCCAGCTTGTCCCCAAGTCTCTTAGTCTCTTCTGGGCCATAATCTGTGGGTAGGAGGCCAGCCCAAAGTCCTTTCCAAAACACACAGTGACAGTTGGTTCTGTCACATTTCTCCCCTTTTAAAAACAGACTAACCAGGTCCCTGACCCTCAACTGGTCTGGACCTGCGTTAGTCACCAACTTCCACCCCAGGCAAGAAGGAAAAGTACGACTTTGGCGCTGGGGAGCAGATATTGGGGGGAGCTGAATAATCCTCTGCCCCGATGCCAGCGCTTCAGCTGGTAGGGAATGTAGGCTGGTAGGGCTATGCATTTGCGGAGGAAAAGGTACTTGCTTTTCTCCTGGATTAGTTACCAGCCACTGAGGAGGTATCTTGCAGGGACTATCTCCTGGACTCTCCATCTCTTTTTCTGATGCTGGGCAGAGGCCAACAGCGCTCTGCCCCGTAACCAGTGCTTCTGCTAGGGGGACATATACAATGGTAGAGTTCAGCCGCTGGAGAGGGGGAAGGGTTTTCACCCCTCCTGGTTCTGTGACCAGCTGCTGAGGTGACTTCTGACAGGGGCTGTGTCCCAAACCCTCCAAAGACTTACTGAGGGCTGGGCAGGGGCCAGTGGCACTCTGCCATGCAGCCAGCGCTTCTGCTGGGGGGATAAACACTGGGGTAGTGTCCAAGTGCTGGGCAACCAGCTCACTGAGGTCCTCTCTTGGACTCCTTGGATCTAACTCTGAGGGTGGGCAAAGGCCAGCGGCACTCTGCCCCGTAGCCAGCGCTTCTGCTGGGGGGATGAACACTGGGGTAGTGTCCAAGTACTGGGATACCAGCTCACTGAGGTCCTCCCTCGGACTCCCTGGATCTAACTCTGAGGGTGGACAGAGGCCAGCGGCACTCTGCCCTGCAGCCAGCACTTCTGCTGGGGGGATGAACATTGGGGTAGTGTCCAATTGCTGGGAGGGAGAATTGCTTCCTCCTCTCCCATTGGGGATATCTGCTGTTGGGGAAACGGCTCACGAAGATCATCTCTCAGACTCTCCAAATCCAACTCTTTTTCTGATGCTGGGCAGAGGCCAGCGGCACTCTGACCTGTAGCCAGCACTTTTGCTGGGGCACCGGATGTGATACTCTGGACTTGCTGCTGATCACCATTTACCAGCCTTCCAGCGCCCGTCTCAACTTCCCCTTCTGAGACCTTTATGCTATTATCTTTTCTCGCTGACTGGGAAACCTCTGGTGCATTCTGGCATTCTAGCACTCGCAGTGCCCTCTGTATCATCGCCGCTTCTTCCATTGCGGTTAGGACGGGAAAACGTAGGGGCACCCCTGGCCCCATTTCCTCCGCATCTTCGCGACTGTCTGCTATTTCTCCAGGACAATCCCAGGCAACGGGAGCCACGCCAGGCTGCTGATCACCATCAAACAGCCGCTTGTAGGCAATCTCGAGCTCCCATTCCTGCTCAACCAGGAACTCCAATTCCTCCAGGTCACACGCCTCTTCAGGGAGGTCCAGCACCTCATCTCGGAAGTCAAGGATGTCTTCCAGCCGCCACTCCTCATCGCTCCCAAAGTCTGGGTCTCCGTACATGTTTTGATGGAGCAGTCCCACGCTGCCATAGCCAACGCCTTCTGTCGGGCTGCCATCTGCTGTACCTGGCCACAGTTGAGCCGCGAACAACCGGAGGGCTCTGTAGCTGGCGTCCAGCCTCATCTCCTCCTGGACCAATCTTCCGAGCTCCATCTTACACTCATCTCGCGGTCGTTCCCTCAGGAACACCTATCGCGCATGGTACCACGTCCAGTACATCTCTGTGGAGGAGGGAAGGATCTTCCCCTGATGGTGCCGCTCGTGGCTTAGCGTTAGGGTTGCCACCTGTCCAGTTTTGACCCGGACAGTACGGGTTTCGAGTCATGTGCCCGGGTTTCCACCCGCCGGAAACCCGGGCACACATTCCACCGTCATGTGGCCAGTGGCAGCGGATCTATGGCCCTGGCGGCAACATCTGGAGATAGGCGCTGCGCTTCCCGTGCTTACTATCGATGTCACACAGTGCCAGTGTACATCGGTGCGCTCTGAGCCCAGCGGGTGCCCTGATTGGCCGAACGGTTATGACATGAGCCCGGCAGAGGCTGCTGGTCACATGTGGAGGCGGGGCTGCCTGGATTGTGGATAATCGCGCCTGCTTGATCCCGGAGTCCTGCCTCACGCTGTGTCTCCTAAGGTCGCTCTCATCTGCTCTATCAGCCCCCTTCCTGTCAATCACCCCCCTCCTCTCTGTCACCCCCCCTCCTCCTTGTCACCCCCTCCTCTCTGTCACCCCCCTCCTCCTTGTCACCCCCCTCCTCTCTGTCACCCCCCCCTCTCTGTCACCCCCCTCCTCCTTGTCACCCCCCCTCCTCTCTGTCACCCCCCCTCCCCCTCCTCTCTGTCACCCCTTCCTCCTCTCTGTCACCCCCTCCTCCTCCTCTCTGTCATCCCCTCCTCCTCCTCTCTGTCACCCCCTCCTCCTCTCTGTCACCCCCTCCTCCTCTCTGTCATCCCCTCCTCCCCCTCTCTGTCACCCCCCTCCTCTGTCACCCCCTCCTCCTCTCTGTCACCCAACCCCTCCCCTCTCTATCACCCCCTCCCCTCTCTGTCACCCCCCTCCTCTCTGTCACCCCCTCCTCTCTGTCACCCCCTCCTCTCTTTTACCCCCCTCCTCTCTGTCACCCCCCCTCCTCTCTGTCACCCCAGCCCTCCCCTCTCTGTCACCCCCTCCCCTCTCTATCACCCCCTCCCCTCTGTCAACCCCCTCCTGTCTATCACCCCCTCCCCTCTGTCACCCCCCCTTCTCTCTCACCCCCTCCTCTCTATCAGCCCCCCTCCCCTCTGTCACCCCCCTCCTCTCTATCATCCCCTCCTCTCTATCATCCCCCTCCTCTCTATCATCCCCCTCCTCTCTGTCACCCCCCTCCCCTCTGTCACCCCCCTCCTCTCTATCACCCCCTCCCCTCTGTCACCCCCCCTCCTCTCTCACCCTCTCCTCTCTATCAGCCCCCCTCCTCTCTGTCAGCTACACCCCCTCCCCTCTGTCACCCCCCTCCTCTCTATCATCCCCCTCCTCTCTGTCACCTTCTCTTCTCTGTCACCCCCTCCTCTCTGTCACCCCCTCCTCTCGGTCAGCCCCCCTCCTCTCTGTCAGCCCCTCCTCTTTGTCAGCTACACCCCCTCCCCTCTGTCACCCCCCCTCCCCTCTGTCACCCCCCCTCCTCTCTGTCACCCCCCCTCCTCTCTATCACCCCCATCCTCTCTGTCACCCCCCTCCTCTCTGTCACCCCTCCCCTCTCTGTCACCCCCCTCTCTATCACCCCCTCCCCTCTGTCACCCCCCTCCTCTCTCACCCCCCTCCTCTCTATCAGCCCCCCTCCTCTCTATCATCCGCCTCCTCTCTGTCACCCCCTCCCCTATCTGTCACCCCCTCCTCTCTGTCACCTCCCCTCCTCTCTGTCACCTCCCCTCCTCTCTGTCACCTCCCCTCGTCTCTATCACCCCCTCCTCTCTGTCACCCCCTCCTCTCTATCACCCCCCTCCTCTCTGTCACCCCCCTCCTCTCTGTCACCCCCCTCCTCTCTGTCACCCCCCCTCTCTGTCACCCCCCTCCTCCTCTCTGTCACCCCCCTCCTCCTCTCTGTCACCCGCTCCTCCTCCTCTCTGTCATCCCCTCCTCCTCCTCTCTGTCACCCCCTCCTCCTCCTCTCTGTCACCCCCCCTCCTCTGTCACCCCCTCCTCTCTTTTACCCCCCTCCTCTCTGTCACCCCCTCCTCTCTTTTACCCCCCTCCTCTCTTTTACCCCCCCTCCTCTCTGTCACCCCCCCTCCTCTCTGTCACCCCACCCCTCTCTTTTACCCCCCCTCCTCTGTCACCCCCCTCCTCTCTGTCAACCCACTCCTCTCTATCACCCCCTCCCCTCTGTAACCCCCCCTTCTCTCTCACCCCCTCCTCTCTATCAGCCCCCCTCCCCTCTGTCACCCCCCCTCCTCTCTCACCCCCTCCTCTATCAGCCCCCCTCCTCTCTGTCAGATACACCCCCTCCCCTCTGTCACCCCCTCTCCTCTCTATCATCCCCCTCCTCTCTCCCCCTCCTCTCTATCAGCCCCCCTCCTCTCTGTCAGATACACCCCCTCCCCTCTGTCACCCCCCCTCCTCTCTATCATCCCCCTCCTCTCTGTCACCCCCCCTCCTCTCTGTCACCCCCCTCCTCTCTGTCACCCCCCTCCTCTCTGTCACCCCCCCTCTTCTCTATCATCCCCCTCTTCTCTGTCACCCCCCTCCTCTCTGTCACCCCTCCCCTCTCTGTCACCCCTCCCCTCTCTATCACCCCCTCTCCTCTGTCACCGCCCTCTCCTCTGTCACCCCCCTCCTCTCTCACCCCCCCTCCTCTCTATCAGCCCCCCTCCTCTCTGTCAGCTACACCCCCTCCCCTCTGTCAACCCCCCCTCCTCTCTATCATCCCCCTCCCCTCTGTCACCCCCCCTCCTCTCTATCACCCCCCTCCTCTCTGTCACCCCCCTCCTCTCTGTCACAGAGCACGCACCCCCCCTTCTTTCCCCGCTCCAGCAGGGCTAATGTCCTGCAGCCGGGTCACACTGCACTATCTGTCTGTGCGCTCTCTCTCTCCCACCCAGCCGCTGGTGCTGATGCCACCAGAGACAGTGAATGGAGGGCCACTGGACTGGGACACTTTTGTAGGAGAAAGCATGGTATTACAGACTCCGCCCCTCTAAGAGGTTCACACACATCTTTACAGCGGCTCCTGGAAGGTAAGATTTTTTTTGTCTCGCTGTAATGGAGGTCTCTATTGGGGGGGAACAGGCAATGTCTGATATTTAACCTGATATTTAATCTGTTATCTTCTTCTCTATTTGTGGGGTGCCTGTGGATTGCTTTGAATTTTTGTTGGCTTTTTTGTAATTAAAAGCTGCTTGAAAGGGTTGTAGAATGCACAGTGCCACTTTGTGAACAGTTTGTATGGGTTTGGGATCAGTAGAGCTAATTTGGGTTTTTGGATGGAGGTACACTGATCTTCTGACACTGTCCACTGATCTTCTGACATCGTCCACTGATCTTCTGACACTGTCCACTGATCTTCTGACACCGTCCACTGATCCTCTGACACCGTCCACTGATCTTTTGACACCGTCCACTGATCTTTTGACACCATCCACTGATCTTTTGACACCGTCCACTGATCTTTTGACACCGTCCGCTGATCTTCTGACACCGTCCACTGATCTTCTGACACCGTCCACTGATCTTCTGACACCGTCCACTGATCTTCTGACACCGTCCACTGATCTTCTGACACCGTCCACTGATCTTCTGACACTGTCCACTGATCTTCTGACACTGATCTTCTGACACCGTCCACTGATCTTTTGACACCGTCCACTGATCTTTTGACACCATCCACTGATCTTTTGACACCGTCCACTGATCTTTTGACACCGTCCGCTGATCTTCTGACACCGTCCACTGATCTTCTGACACCGTCCACTGATCTTCTGACACCGTCCACTGATCTTCTGACACCGTCCACTGATCTTCTGACACCGTCCACTGATCTTCTGACACTGTCCACTGATCTTCTGACACTGATCTTCTGACACTGTCCACTGATCTTCTGACACAGATCTTCTGACACTGTCAACTGATCTTCTGACACTGATCTTCTGACACTGTCCACTGATCTTCTGACACTGTCCACTATCTTCTGACACTGTCAACTGATCTTCTGACACTGATCTTCTGACACTGTCCACTGATCTTCTGACACTGTCCACTGATCTTCTGACACTCTGATCTTCTGACACTGTCCACTGATCTTCTGACACTGATCTTCTGACACTGATCTTCTGACACTGTCCACTGATCTTCTGACACTGATCTTCTGACACTGTCCACTGTGTTCTGACACTGTCCACTGATCTTCTGACACTGTCCACTGATCTTCTGACACTGATCTTCTGACACTGTCCACTGATCTTCTGACACTGTCCACTGATCTTCTGACACTGATCTTCTGTCACTGTCCACTGATCTTCTGACACTGATCTTCTGACACTGTCCACTGATCTTCTGACACTGATTTTCTGACACTGATCTTCTGACACTGATCTTCTGACACTGTCCACTGATCTTCTGACACTGATCTTCTGACACTGTCCACTAATCTTCTGACACTGATCTTCTGACACTGTCCACTGATCTTCTGACACTGATCTTCTGACACTGTCCACTGATCTTCTGACACTGATCTTCTTACACTGTCCACTGATCTTCTGACACTGTCCACTGATCTTCTGACACTGATCTTCTGACACTGTCCACTGATCTTCTGACACTGTCCACTGATCTTCTGACACTGATCTTCTGACACTGATCTTCTGACACTGATCTTCTGACACTGATCTTCTGACACTGTCCACTGATCTTCTGACACTGATCTTCTGACACTGATCTTCTGACACTGATCTTCTGACACTGTCCACTGATCTTCTGACACTGTCCACTGATCTTCTGACACTGTCCACTGATCTTTTGACACTGTCCACTGATCTTTTGACACTGATCTTCTGACACTGTCCACTGATCTCTGACACTGATCTTCTGACACTGATCTTCTGACACTGATCTTCTGACACTGTCCACTGATCTTCTGACACTGTCCACTGATCTTCTGACACTGATCTTCTGACACTATCCGCTGATCTTCTGACACTGATCTTCTGACACTGTCCACTGATCTTCTGACACCGATCTTCTGACACTGTCCACTGATCTTCTGATACTGATCTTCTGATACTGTCCACTGATCTTCTGACACTGTCCACTGATTTTCTGACATTGATCTTCTGACACTGTCCACTGATCTTCTGACACTGTCCACTGATCTTCTGACACTGATCTTCTGACACTGTCCACTGATCTTCTGACACTGTCCACTGATCTTCTGACACTGTCCACTGATTTTCTGATACTGTCCACTGATCTTCTGACACTGATCTTCTGACACTGATCTTCTGACACTGATCTTCTGACACTGTCCACTGATCTTCTGACACTGATCTTCTGACACTGTCCACTGATCTTCTGATACTGTCCACTGATCTTCTAAAACTGATCTTCTGACACTGTCCACTGATCTTCTGACACTGTCCACTGATCTTCTGACACTGATCTTCTGACACTGTCCACTGATCTTCTGACACTGTCCACTGATCTTCTGACACTGTCCACTGATCTCTAACACTGATCTTCTGACACTGATCTTCTGACACTGATCTTCTGACACTGTCCACTGATCTTCTGACACTGTGCACTGATCTTCTGACACTGATCTTCTGACACAGATCTTCTGACACTGTCCACTGATCTTCTGACACTGTCCACTGATCTCCTGACACTGATCTTCTGACACCGTCCACTGTTCTTTTGACACTGTCCACTGATCTTCTGACACTGCCCACTGATCTTCTGACACTGTCCACTGATCTTCTGACACTGATCTTCTGACACTGTCCACTAATCTTCTGACACTGATCTTCTGACACTGTCCACTGATCTTCTGACACTGATCTTCTGACACTGTCCACTGATCTTCTGACACTGATCTTCTTACACTGTCCACTGATCTTCTGACACTGTCCACTGATCTTCTGACACTGATCTTCTGACACTGTCCACTGATCTTCTGACACTGTCCACTGATCTTCTGACACTGATCTTCTGACACTGATCTTCTGACACTGATCTTCTGACACTGATCTTCTGACACTGTCCACTGATCTTCTGACACTGATCTTCTGACACTGATCTTCTGACACTGATCTTCTGACACTGATCTTCTGACACTGTCCACTGATCTTCTGACACTGTCCACTGATCTTCTGACACTGTCCACTGATCTTCTGACACTGTCCACTGATCTTTTGACACTGATCTTCTGACACTGTCCACTGATCTCTGACACTGATCTTCTGACACTGATCTTCTGACACTGATCTTCTGACACTGTCCACTGATCTTCTGACACTGTCCACTGATCTTCTGACACTGATCTTCTGACACTATCCGCTGATCTTCTGACACTGATCTTCTGACACTGTCCACTGATCTTCTGACACCGATCTTCTGACACTGTCCACTGATCTTCTGATACTGATCTTCTGATACTGTCCACTGATCTTCTGACACTGTCCACTGATTTTCTGACATTGATCTTCTGACACTGTCCACTGATCTTCTGACACTGTCCACTGATCTTCTGACACTGATCTTCTGACACTGTCCACTGATCTTCTGACACTGTCCACTGATCTTCTGACACTGTCCACTGATTTTCTGATACTGTCCACTGATCTTCTGACACTGATCTTCTGACACTGATCTTCTGACACTGATCTTCTGACACTGTCCACTGATCTTCTGACACTGATCTTCTGACACTGTCCACTGATCTTCTGATACTGTCCACTGATCTTCTGACACTGTCCACTGATCTTCTAAAACTGATCTTCTGACACTGTCCACTGATCTTCTGACACTGTCCACTGATCTTCTGACACTGATCTTCTGACACTGTCCACTGATCTTCTGACACTGTCCACTGATCTTCTGACACTGATCTTCTGACACTGTCCACTGATCTTCTGACACTGTCCACTGATCTCTAACACTGATCTTCTGACACTGATCTTCTGACACTGATCTTCTGACACTGTCCACTGATCTTCTAACACTGATCTTCTGACACTGTCCACTGATCTTCTGACACTGATCTTCTGACACTGTCCACTGATCTTCTGACACTGATCTTCTGACACCGTCCACTGATCTTCTGACACTGTCCACTGATCTTCTGACACTGATCTTCTGGCACTGTCCACTGATCTTCTGACACTGTCCACTGATCTTCTGACACTGTCCACTGATCTTCTGACACTGTCCACTGATCGTCTGACACTGTCCACTGATCTTCTGACACTGATCTTCTGACACTGTCCACTGATCTTCTGACACTGTCCACTGATCTTCTGACACTGTCCACTGATCGTCTGACACTGTCCACTGATCTTCTGACACTGATCTTCTGACACTGTCCACTGATCTTTTGAGACTGTCCACTGATCTTCTGACACTGTCCACTGATCTTCTGACACTGATCTTCTGACACTGATCTTCTGACACTGTCCACTGATCTTCTGACACTGTCCACTGATCTTCTGACACTGATCTTCTGACACTGATCTTCTGACACTGTCCATTGATCTTCTGACACTGATCTTCTGACACTGTCCACTGATCTTCTGACACTGTCCACTGATCTTCTGACACTGATCTTCTGACACTGTCCACTGATCTTCTGACACTGTCCACTGATCTTCTGACACTGTCCACTGATCTTTTGAGACTGTCCACTGATCTTCTGACACTGTCCACTGATCTTCTGACACTGTCCACTGATCTTCTGACACTGTCCACTGATCTTCTGATACTGTCCAACGATCTTCTGACACTGTCCACTGATCTTCTGACACTGTCCACTGATCTTCTGACACTGATCTTCTGACACCGTCCACTGATATTCTGACACTGTCCACTGATCTTCTGACACTGTCCACTGATCTTCTGACACTGATCTTCTGACACTGATCTTCTGACACTGATCTTCTGACACTGATCTTCTAACACTGATCTTCTGACACTGATCTTTTGACACTGATCTTCTGACACTGTTCACTGATCTTCTGACACTGTTCACTGATCTTCTGACACTGTCCACTGATCTTCTGACACTCTCCACTAATCTTCTGACACGGATCTTCTGACACTGTCCACTGATCTTCTGACACTGATCTTCTGACACTGTCCACTGATCTTTTGACACTGTCCACTGATTTTCTGACGCTGATCTTCTGACACTGTCCACTAATCTTCTGACACTGTCCACTGATCTTCTGACACTGATCTTTTGACACTGATCTACTGACACTTATCTTCTGACACTGTCCACTGATCTTCTGACACTGATCTTCTGACACTGATTTTCTGACACTGTCCACTGATCTTCTGACACTGTCCACTGATCTTCTGACACTGTCCACTGATCTTCTGACACTGATCTTCTGACACTGTCCACTGATCTTCTGACACTGTCCACTGATCTTTTGACACTGATTTTCTGACACCGTCCACTGATCTTCTGACACTGTCCACTGATCTCTGACACTGATCTTCTGACACTGATCTTCTGACACTGTCCACTGATCTTCTGACACTGATCTTCTGACACTGTCCACTGATCTTCTGACACTGATCTTCTGACACTGTCCACTGATCTTCTGACACTGATCTTCTGACACCGATCTTCTGACACTGTCCACTGATCTTCTGACACTGATCTTTTGACACTGTCCACTGATCTTCTGACACTGTCCACTGATTTTCTGACACTGATCTTCTGACACTGTCCACTGATCTTCTGACACTGTCCACTGATCTTCTGACACTGTCCACTGGTCTTCTGACACTGTCCACTGGTCTTCTGACACTGTCCACTGGTCTTCTGACACCGTCCACTGGTCTTCTGACACTGTCCACTGATCTTCTGACACTGATCTTCTGACACTGTCCACTGATCTTCTGACACTGTCCACTGATCTTCTGACACTGATCTTCTGACACTGTCCACTGATCTTCTGACACTGTCCACTGATCTTCTGACACTGATCTTCTGACACTGTACACTGATCTTCTGACACTGTCCACTGATCTTCTGACACTGATCTTCTGACACTGATCTTCTGACACTGATCTTCTGACACTGATCTTCTGACACTGTCCACTGATCTTCTGACACTGTCCACTGATCTTCTGACACTGTCCACTGATCTTCTGACACTGTCCACTGATCTTCTGACACTGATCTTCTGACACTGTCCACTGATCTTCTGACACTGATCTTCTGACACTGTCCACTGATCTTCTGATACTGTCCACTGATCTTCTGACACTGTCCACTGATCTTCTGACACTGATCTTCTGACACTGATCTTCTGACACTGATCTTCTGACACTGATCTTCTGACACTGTCCACTGATCTTCTGACACTGTCCACTGATCTTCTGACACTGATCTTCTGACACTGATCTTCTGACACTGATCTTCTGACACTGATCTTCTGACACTGTCCACTGATCTTCTGACACTGTCCACTGATCTTCTGACACTGATCTTCTGACACTGTCCACTGATCTTCTGACACTGATCTTCTGACACTGATCTTCTGACACTGTCCACTGATATTCTGACACTGATCTTCTGACACTGTCCACTGATTTTCTGACACTGTCCACTGATCTTCTGACACTGATCTTCTGACACTGTCCACTGATCTTCTGACACAGTCCACTGATCTTCTGACACTGTCCACTGATCTTCTGACACTGATCTTCTGACACTGTCCACTGATCTTCTGACACTGTCCACTGATCTTCTGACACTGATCTTCTGACACTGATCTTCTGACACTGATCTTCTGACACTGATCTTCTAACACTGATCTTCTGACACTGATCTTTTGACACTGATCTTCTGACACTGTTCACTGATCTTCTGACACTGTTCACTGATCTTCTGACACTGTCCACTGATCTTCTGACACTCTCCACTAATCTTCTGACACGGATCTTCTGACACTGTCCACTGATCTTCTGACACTGATCTTCTGACACTGTCCACTGATCTTTTGACACTGTCCACTGATTTTCTGACGCTGATCTTCTGACACTGTCCACTAATCTTCTGACACTGTCCACTGATCTTCTGACACTGATCTTTTGACACTGATCTACTGACACTTATCTTCTGACACTGTCCACTGATCTTCTGACATTGATCTTCTGACACTGATTTTCTGACACTGTCCACTGGTCTTCTGACACCGTCCACTGGTCTTCTGACACCGTCCACTGATCTTCTGACACCGTCCACTGATCTTCTGACACTGTGCACTGATCTTCCGACACTGATCTTCTGACACTGTCCACTGATCTTCTGACACTGTCCACTGATCTTCTGACACTGATCTTCTGACACTGTCCACTGATCTTCTGACACTGTCCACTGATCTTCTGACACTGATCTTCTGACACTGTACACTGATCTTCTGACACTGTCCACTGATCTTCTGACACTGATCTTCTGACACTGTCCACTGATCTTCTGACACTGTCCACTGATCTTCTGACACTGTCCACTGATCTTCTGACACTGTCCACTGATCTTCTGACACTGTCCACTGATCTTCTGACACTGATCTTCTGACACTGTCCACTGATCTTCTGACACTGATCTTCTGACACTGTCCACTGATCTTCTGATACTGTCCACTGATCTTCTGACACTGTCCACTGATCTTCTGACACTGATCTTCTGACACTGATCTTCTGACACTGATCTTCTGACACTGATCTTCTGACACTGATCTTCTGACACTGTCCACTGATCTTCTGACACTGTCCACTGATCTTCTGACACTGATCTTCTGACACTGATCTTCTGACACTGTCCACTGATCTTCTGATACTGTCCACTGATCTTCTGACACTGATCTTCTGACACTGTCCACTGATCTTCTGACACTGATCTTCTGACACTGTCCACTGATCTTCTGACACTGATCTTCTGACACTGATCTTCTGACACTGTCCACTGATATTCTGACACTGATCTTCTGACACTGTCCACTGATCTTCTGACACTGTCCACTGATCTTCTGACACTGATCTTCTGACACTGTCCACTGATATTCTGACACCGTCCACTGATCTTCTGACACTGTCCACTGATCTTCTGACACTGATCTTCTGACACTGATCTTCTGACACTGATCTTCTGACACTGTCCACTGATCTTCTGACACTGTCCACTGATCTTCTGACACTGTCCACTGATCTTCTGACACTGTCCACTGATCTTTTGACACTGATCTTCTGACACTGTCCACTGATCTCTGACACTGATCTTCTGACACTGATCTTCTGACACTGATCTTCTGACACTGTCCACTGATCTTCTGACACGGTCCACTGATCTTCTGACACTGATCTTCTGACACTATCCGCTGATCTTCTGACACTGATCTTCTGACACTGTCCACTGATCTTCTGACACCGATCTTCTGACACTGTCCACTGATCTTCTGATACTGATCTTCTGATACTGTCCACTGATCTTCTGACACTGTCCACTGATTTTCTGACATTGATCTTCTGACACTGTCCACTGATCTTCTGACACTGTCCACTGATCTTCTGACACTGATCTTCTGACACTGTCCACTGATCTTCTGACACTGTCCACTGATCTTCTGACACTGTCCACTGATTTTCTGATACTGTCCACTGATCTTCTGACACTGATCTTCTGACACTGATCCTCTGACACTGATCTTCTGACACTGTCCACTGATCTTCTGACACTGATCTTCTGACACTGTCCACTGATCTTCTGATACTGTCCACTGATCTTCTGACACTGTCCACTGATCTTCTAAAACTGATCTTCTGACACTGTCCACTGATCTTCTGACACTGTCCACTGATCTTCTGACACTGATCTTCTGACACTGTCCACTGATCTTCTGACACTGTCCACTGATCTTCTGACACTGATCTTCTGACACTGTCCACTGATCTTCTGACACTGTCCACTGATCTCTAACACTGATCTTCTGACACTGATCTTCTGACACTGTCCACTGATCTTCTAACACTGATCTTCTGACACTGTCCACTGATCTTCTGACACTGATCTTCTGACACTGTCCACTGATCTTCTGACACTGATCTTCTGACACCGTCCACTGATCTTCTGACACTGTCCACTGATCTTCTGACACTGATCTTCTGGCACTGTCCACTGATCTTCTGACACTGTCCACTGATCTTCTGACACTGTCCACTGATCTTCTGACACTGTCCACTGATCGTCTGACACTGTCCACTGATCTTCTGACACTGATCTTCTGACACTGTCCACTGATCTTCTGACACTGTCCACTGATCTTCTGACACTGTCCACTGATCGTCTGACACTGTCCACTGATCTTCTGACACTGATCTTCTGACACTGTCCACTGATCTTTTGAGACTGTCCACTGATCTTCTGACACTGTCCACTGATCTTCTGACACTGATCTTCTGACACTGATCTTCTGACACTGTCCACTGATCTTCTGACACTGTCCACTGATCTTCTGACACTGATCTTCTGACACTGATCTTCTGACACTGTCCATTGATCTTCTGACACTGATCTTCTGACACTGTCCACTGATCTTCTGACACTGTCCACTGATCTTCTGACACTGATCTTCTGACACTGTCCACTGATCTTCTGACACTGTCCACTGATCTTCTGACACTGTCCACTGATCTTTTGAGACTGTCCACTGATCTTCTGACACTGTCCACTGATCTTCTGACACTGTCCACTGATCTTCTGACACTGTCCACTGATCTTCTGACACTGTCCACTGATCTTCTGATACTGTCCAACGATCTTCTGACACTGTCCACTGATCTTCTGACACTGTCCACTGATCTTCTGACACTGATCTTCTGACACTGTCCACTAATCTTCTGACACTGTCCACTGATCTTCTGACACTGATCTTTTGACACTGATCTACTGACACTTATCTTCTGACACTGTCCACTGATCTTCTGACACTGATCTTCTGACACTGATTTTCTGACACTGTCCACTGATCTTCTGACACTGTCCACTGATCTTCTGACACTGTCCACTGATCTTCTGACACTGATCTTCTGACACTGTCCACTGATCTTCTGACACTGTCCACTGATCTTTTGACACTGATTTTCTGACACCGTCCACTGATCTTCTGACACTGTCCACTGATCTCTGACACTGATCTTCTGACACTGATCTTCTGACACTGTCCACTGATCTTCTGACACTGATCTTCTGACACTGTCCACTGATCTTCTGACACTGATCTTCTGACACTGTCCACTAAACTTCTGACACTGATCTTCTGACACCGATCTTCTGACACTGTCCACTGATCTTCTGACACTGATCTTTTGACACTGTCCACTGATCTTCTGACACTGTCCACTGATTTTCTGACACTGATCTTCTGACACTGTCCACTGATCTTCTGACACTGTCCACTGATCTTCTGACACTGTCCACTGGTCTTCTGACACTGTCCACTGGTCTTCTGACACCGTCCACTGGTCTTCTGACACTGTCCACTGATCTTCTGACACTGATCTTCTGACACTGTCCACTGATCTTCTGACACTGTCCACTGATCTTCTGACACTGTCCACTGATCTTCTGACACTGATCTTCTGACACTGTCCACTGATCTTCTGACACTGTCCACTGATCTTCTGACACTGATCTTCTGACACTGTACACTGATCTTCTGACACTGTCCACTGATCTTCTGACACTGATCTTCTGACACTGATCTTCTGACACTGATCTTCTGACACTGATCTTCTGACACTGTCCACTGATCTTCTGACACTGTCCACTGATCTTCTGACACTGTCCACTGATCTTCTGACACTGTCCACTGATCTTCTGACACTGATCTTCTGACACTGTCCACTGATCTTCTGACACTGATCTTCTGACACTGTCCACTGATCTTCTGATACTGTCCACTGATCTTCTGACACTGTCCACTGATCTTCTGACACTGATCTTCTGACACTGATCTTCTGACACTGATCTTCTGACACTGATCTTCTGACACTGTCCACTGATCTTCTGACACTGTCCACTGATCTTCTGACACTGATCTTCTGACACTGATCTTCTGACACTGATCTTCTGACACTGATCTTCTGACACTGATCTTCTGACACTGTCCACTGATCTTCTGACACTGTCCACTGATCTTCTGACACTGATCTTCTGACACTGTCCACTGATCTTCTGACACTGATCTTCTGACACTGATCTTCTGACACTGTCCACTGATATTCTGACACTGATCTTCTGACACTGTCCACTGATTTTCTGACACTGTCCACTGATCTTCTGACACTGATCTTCTGACACTGTCCACTGATCTTCTGACACAGTCCACTGATCTTCTGACACTGTCCACTGATCTTCTGACACTGATCTTCTGACACTGTCCACTGATCTTCTGACACTGTCCACTGATCTTCTGACACTGATCTTCTGACACTGATCTTCTGACACTGATCTTCTGACACTGATCTTCTAACACTGATCTTCTGACACTGATCTTTTGACACTGATCTTCTGACACTGTTCACTGATCTTCTGACACTGTTCACTGATCTTCTGACACTGTCCACTGATCTTCTGACACTCTCCACTAATCTTCTGACACGGATCTTCTGACACTGTCCACTGATCTTCTGACACTGATCTTCTGACACTGTCCACTGATCTTTTGACACTGTCCACTGATTTTCTGACGCTGATCTTCTGACACTGTCCACTAATCTTCTGACACTGTCCACTGATCTTCTGACACTGATCTTTTGACACTGATCTACTGACACTTATCTTCTGACACTGTCCACTGATCTTCTGACATTGATCTTCTGACACTGATTTTCTGACACTGTCCACTGGTCTTCTGACACCGTCCACTGGTCTTCTGACACCGTCCACTGATCTTCTGACACCGTCCACTGATCTTCTGACACTGTGCACTGATCTTCTGACACTGATCTTCTGACACTGTCCACTGATCTTCTGACACTGTCCACTGATCTTCTGACACTGATCTTCTGACACTGTACACTGATCTTCTGACACTGTCCACTGATCTTCTGACACTGATCTTCTGACACTGTACACTGATCTTCTGACACTGTCCACTGATCTTCTGACACTGATCTTCTGACACTGTCCACTGATCTTCTGACACTGTCCACTGATCTTCTGACACTGTCCACTGATCTTCTGACACTGTCCACTGATCTTCTGACACTGTCCACTGATCTTCTGACACTGATCTTCTGACACTGTCCACTGATCTTCTGACACTGATCTTCTGACACTGTCCACTGATCTTCTGATACTGTCCACTGATCTTCTGACACTGTCCACTGATCTTCTGACACTGATCTTCCGACACTGATCTTCTGACACTGATCTTCTGACACTGATCTTCTGACACTGTCCACTGATCTTCTGACACTGTCCACTGATCTTCTGACACTGATCTTCTGACACTGATCTTCTGACACTGTCCACTGATCTTCTGATACTGTCCACTGATCTTCTGACACTGATCTTCTGACACTGTCCACTGATCTTCTGACACTGATCTTCTGACACTGTCCACTGATCTTCTGACACTGATCTTCTGACACTGTCCACTGATCTTCTGACACTGATCTTCTGACACTGATCTTCTGACACTGTCCACTGATATTCTGACACTGATCTTCTGACACTGTCCACTGATCTTCTGACACTGTCCACTGATCTTCTGACACTGATCTTCTGACACTGTCCACTGATATTCTGACACCGTCCACTGATCTTCTGACACTGTCCACTGATCTTCTGACACTGATCTTCTGACACTGTCCACTGATCTTCTGACACTGTCCACTGATCTTTTGACACTGATTTTCTGACACTGTCCACTGATCTTCTGACACTGTCCACTGATCTCTGACACTGATCTTCTGACACTGATCTTCTGACACTGTCCACTGATCTTCTGACACTGTCCACTGATCTTCTGACACTGATCTTCTGACACTGTCCACTGATCTTCTGACACTGATCTTCTGACACTGTCCACTGATCTTCTGACACTGATCTTCTGACACTGTCCACTGATCTTCTGACACCGATCTTCTGACACTGTCCACTGATCTTCTGACACCGATCTTCTGACACTGTCCACTGATCTTCTGACACTGATCTTTTGACACTGTCCACTGATCTTCTGACACTGTCCTCTGATTTTCTGACACTGATCTTCTGACACTGTCCACTGATCTTCTGACACTGTCCACTGGTCTTCTGACACTGTCCACTGGTCTTCTGACACTGTCCACTGGTCTTCTGACACTGTCCACTGGTCTTCTGACACTGTCCACTGGTCTTCTGACACTGTCCACTGGTCTTCTGACGCCGTCCACTGGTCTTCTGACACCGTCCACTGATCTTCTGACACTGTCCACTGATCTTCTGACACTGATCTTCTGACACTGTCCACTGATCTTCTGACACTGTCCACTGATCTTCTGACACTGATCTTCTGACACTGATCTTCTGACACTGTCCACTGATCTTCTGACACTGTCCACTGATCTTCTGACACTGATCTTCTGACACTGTACACTGATCTTCTGACACTGTCCACTGATCTTCTGACACTGATCTTCTGACACTGATCTTCTGACACTGTCCACTGATCTTCTGACACTGTCCACTGATCTTCTGACACTGTCCACTGATCTTCTGACACTGATCTTCTGACACTGTCCACTGATCTTCTGATACTGTCCACTGATCTTCTGACACTGTCCACTGATCTTCTGACACTGATCTTCTGACACTGATCTTCTGACACTGATCTTCTGACACTGTCCACTGATCTTCTGACACTGTCCACTGATCTTCTGACACTGATCTTCTGACACTGATCTTCTGACACTGATCTTCTGACACTGATCTTCTGACACTGTCCACTGATCTTCTGACACTGTCCACTGATCTTCTGACACTGTCCACTGATCTTCTGACACTGATCTTCTGACACTGATCTTCTGACACTGATCTTCCGACACTGATCTTCTGACACTGTCCACTGATCTTCTGACACTGATCTTCTGACACTGTCCACTGATCTTCTGACACTGATCTTCTGACACTGATCTTCTGACACTGATCTTCTGACACTGATCTTCTGACACTGTCCACTGATCTTCTGACACTGTCCACTGATCTTCTGACACTGATCTTCTGACACTGTCCACTGATCTTCTGACACTGATCTTCTGACACTGTCCACTGATCTTCTGACACTGATCTTCTGACACTGATCTTCTGACACTGTCCACTGATATTCTGACACTGATCTTCTGACACTGTCCACTGATCTTCTGACACTGATCTTCTGACACTGTCCACTGATCTTCTGACACAGTCCACTGATCTTCTGACACAGTCCACTGATCTTCTGACACTGTCCACTGATCTTCTGACACTGATCTTCTGACACTGTCCACTGATCTTCTGACACTGTCCACTGATCTTTTGACACTGATTTTCTGAGACTGTCCACTGATCTTCTGACACTGTCCACTGATCTTCTGACACTGTCCACTGATCTCTGACACTGATCTTCTGACACTGATCTTCTGACACTGATCTTCTGACACTGTCCACTGATCTTCTGACACTGTCCACTGATCTTCTGACACTGATCTTCTGACACTGTCCACTGATCTTCTGACACTGATCTTCTGACACTGTCCACTGATCTTCTGACACTGATCTTCTGACACTGTCCACTGATCTTCTGACACCGATCTTCTGACACTGTCCACTGATCTTCTGACACCGATCTTCTGACACTGTCCACTGATCTTCTGACACTGATCTTTTGACACTGTCCACTGATCTTCTGACACTGTCCACTGATCTTCTGACACTGATATTCTGACACTGTCTACTGATCTTCTGACACTGTACACTGATCTTCTGACACTGATCTTCTGACACTGATCTTCTGTCACTGATCTTCTGACACTGATCTTCTGACACTGTCCTCTGATCTTCTGACACTGATCTTCTGACACTGTCCACTGATCTTCTGACACTGATCTTCTGACACTGTCCACTGATCTTCTGACACTGTCCACTGATCTTCTGACACAGTCCACTGATCTTCTGACACTGTCCACTGATCTTCTGACACTGATCTTCTGACACTGTCCACTGATCTTCTGACACTGTCCACTGATCTTCTGACACTGATCTTCTGACACTGTCCACTGATCTTCTGACACTGATCTTCTGACACTGTCCACTGATCTTCTGATACCGTCCACTGATCTTCTGACACTGTCCACTGATCTTCTGACACTGATCTTCTGACACTGATCTTCTGACACTGATCTTCTGACACTGATCTTCTGACACTGTCCACTGATCTTCTGACACTGATCTTCTGACACTGTCCACTGATCTTCTGACACTGATCTTCTCACACTGATCTTCTGACACTGTCCACTGATCTTCTGACACTGTCCACTGATCTTCTGACACTGATCTTCTGACACTGTCCACTGATCTTCTGACACTGATCTTCTGACACTGTCCACTGATCTTCTGACACTGATCTTCTGACACTGATCTTCTGACACTGATCTTCTGACACTGTCCACTGATATTCTGACACTGATCTTCTGACACTGTCCACTGATCTTCTGACACTGATCTTCTGACACTGTCCACTGATCTTCTGACACAGTCCACTGATCTTCTGACACAGTCCACTGATCTTCTGACACTGTCCACTGATCTTCTGACACTGTCCACTGATCTTCTGACACTGTCCACTGATCTTCTGACACTGTCCACTGATCTTTTGACACTGATTTTCTGAGACTGTCCACTGATCTTCTGACACTGTCCACTGATCTTCTGACACTGTCCACTGATCTCTGACACTGATCTTCTGACACTGATCTTCTGACACTGATCTTCTGACACTGTCCACTGATCTTCTGACACTGTCCACTGATCTTCTGACACTGATCTTCTGACACTGTCCACTGATCTTCTGACACTGATCTTCTGACACTGTCCACTGATCTTCTGACACTGATCTTCTGACACTGTCCACTGATCTTCTGACACCGATCTTCTGACACTGTCCACTGATCTTCTGACACCGATCTTCTGACACTGTCCACTGATCTTCTGACACTGATCTTTTGACACTGTCCACTGATCTTCTGACACTGTCCACTGATTTTCTGACACTGATCTTCTGACACTGTCCACTGATCTTCTGACACTGTCCACTGATCTTCTGACACTGTCCACTGGTCTTCTGACACTGTCCACTGGTCTTCTGACACCGTCCACTGATCTTCTGACACTGATCTTCTGACACTGTCCACTGATCTTCTGACACTGTCCACTGATCTTCTGACACTGATCTTCTGACACTGTCCACTGATCTTCTGACACTGATCTTCTGACACAGTCCACTGATCTTCTGACACTGTCCACTGATCTTCTGACACTGTCCACTGATCTTCTGACACTGATCTTCTGACACTGTACACTGATCTTCTGACACTGTCCACTGATCTTCTGACACTGATCTTCTGACACTGATCTTCTGACACTGTCCACTGATCTTCTGACACTGTCCACTGATCTTCTGACACTGTCCACTGATCTTCTGACACTGATCTTCTGACACTGATCTTCTGACACTGATCTTCTGACACTGTCCACTGATCTTCTGATACTGTCCACTGATCTTCTGATACTGTCCACTGATCTTCTGACACTGTCCACTGATCTTTTGACACTGTCCAATGGTCTTCTGACACTGATCTTCTGACACTGATCTTCTGACACTGATCTTCTGACACTGTCCACTGATCTTCTGACACTGTCCACTGATCTTCTGACACTGATCTTCTGACACTGATCTTCTGACACTGATCTTCTGACACTGATCTTCTGACACTGATCTTCTGACACTGTCCACTGATCTTCTGACACTGTCCACTGATCTTCTGACACTGTCCACTGATCTTCTGACACTGATCTTCTGACACTGTCCACTGATCTTCTGATACTGTCCACTGATCTTCTGACACTGTCCACTGATCTTCTGACACTGTCCACTGATCTTCTGACACTGATCTTCTGACACTGATCTTCTGACACTGATCTTCTGACACTGTCCACTGATCTTCTGACACTGTCCACTGATCTTCTGACACTGATCTTCTGACACTGATCTTCTGACACTGATCTTCTGACACTGATCTTCTGACACTGATCTTCTGACACTGTCCACTGATCTTCTGACACTGTCCACTGATCTTCTGACACTGATCTTCTGACACTGTCCACTGATCTTCTGACACTGATCTTCTGACACTGTCCACTGATCTTCTGACACTGATCTTCTCACACTGATCTTCTGACACTGTCCACTGATCTTCTGACACTGTCCACTGATCTTCTGACACTGATCTTCTGACACTGTCCACTGATCTTCTGACACTGATCTTCTGACACTGTCCACTGATCTTCTGACACTGATCTTCTGACACTGATCTTCTGACACTGTCCACTGATCTTCTGACACTGTCCACTGATCTTCTGACACTGATCTTCTGACACAGTCCACTGATCTTCTGACACAGTCCACTGATCTTCTGACACTGTCCACTGATCTTCTGACACTGTCCACTGATCTTCTGACACTGTCCACTGATCTTCTGACACTGTCCACTGATCTCTGACACTGATCTTCTGACACTGATCTTCTGACACTGATCTTCTGACACTGTCCACTGATCTTCTGACACTGTCCACTGATCTTCTGACACTGATCTTCTGACACTGTCCACTGATCTTCTGACACTGATCTTCTGACACTGTCCACTGATCTTCTGACACTGATCTTCTGACACTGTCCACTGATCTTCTGACACTGATCTTCTGACACTGTCCACTGATCTTCTGACACCGATCTTCTGACACTGTCCACTGATCTTCTGACACCGATCTTCTGACACTGTCCACTGATCTTCTGACACTGATCTTTTGACACTGTCCACTGATCTTCTGACACTGTCCACTGATTTTCTGACACTGATCTTCTGACACTGTCCACTGATCTTCTGACACTGTCCACTGATCTTCTGACACTGTCCACTGGTCTTCTGACACTGTCCACTGGTCTTCTGACACCGTCCACTGATCTTCTGACACTGATCTTCTGACACTGTCCACTGATCTTCTGACACTGTCCACTGATCTTCTGACACTGATCTTCTGACACTGTCCACTGATCTTCTGACACTGATCTTCTGACACAGTCCACTGATCTTCTGACACTGTCCACTGATCTTCTGACACTGTCCACTGATCTTCTGACACTGATCTTCTGACACTGTACACTGATCTTCTGACACTGTCCACTGATCTTCTGACACTGATCTTCTGACACTGATCTTCTGACACTGTCCACTGATCTTCTGACACTGTCCACTGATCTTCTGACACTGTCCACTGATCTTCTGACACTGATCTTCTGACACTGATCTTCTGACACTGATCTTCTGACACTGTCCACTGATCTTCTGATACTGTCCACTGATCTTCTGATACTGTCCACTGATCTTCTGACACTGTCCACTGATCTTTTGACACTGTCCAATGGTCTTCTGACACTGATCTTCTGACACTGATCTTCTGACACTGATCTTCTGACACTGATCTTCTGACACTGTCCACTGATCTTCTGACACTGTCCACTGATCTTCTGACACTGATCTTCTGACACTGATCTTCTGACACTGATCTTCTGACACTGATCTTCTGACACTGTCCACTGATCTTCTGACACTGTCCACTGACCTTCTGACACTGTCCACTGATCTTCTGACACTGATCTTCTGACACTGTCCACTGATCTTCTGATACTGTCCACTGATCTTCTGATACTGTCCACTGATCTTCTGACACTGTCCACTGATCTTCTGACACTGTCCACTGATCTTCTGACACTGATCTTCTGACACTGATCTTCTGACACTGTCCACTGATCTTCTGACACTGATCTTCTGACACTGATCTTCTGACACTGATCTTCTGACACTGATCTTCTGACACTGATCTTCTGACACTGATCTTCTGACACTGTCCACTGATCTTCTGACACTGTCCACTGATCTTCTGACACTGTCCACTGATCTTCTGACACTGTCCACTGATCTTCTGACACTGATCTTCTGACACTGATCTTCTGACACTGTCCACTGATATTCTGACACTGTTCTTCTGACACTGTCCACTGATCTTCTGACACTGATCTTCTGACACTGTCCACTGATCTTCTGACACAGTCCACTGATCTTCTGACACTGTCCACTGATCTTCTGACACTGTCCACTGATCTTCTGACACTGATCTTCTGACACTGTCCACTGATCTTCTGACACTGATCTTCTGACACTGATCTTCTGACACTGTCCACTGATCTTCTGACACTGTCCACTGATCTTCTGACACTGATCTTCTGACACTGTCCACTGATCTTCTGACACTGTCCACTGATCTTCTGACACTGTCCACTGATCTTCTGACACTGTCCACTGATCTTTTGACACTGATTTTCTGACACTGTCCACTGATCTTCTGACACTGTCTACTGATCTTTTGACACTGATTTTCTGACACTGATCTTCTGACACTGTCCACTGATCTTCTGACACTGATCTTCTGACACTGATCTTCTGACACTGATCTTCTGACACTGTCCACTGATCTTCTGACACTGTCCACTGATATTCTGACACTGATCTTCTGACACTGTCCACTGATCTTCTGACACTGATCTTCTGACACTGTCCACTGATCTTCTGACACTGATCTTCTGACACTGATCTTCTGACACTGTCCACTGATATTCTGACACTGATCTTCTGACACTGATCTTCTGACACTGTCCACTGATCTTCTGACACTGTCCACTGATCTTCTGACACTGATCTTCTGACACTGATCTTCTGACACTGATCTTCTGACACTGATCTTCTGACACTGTCCACTGATCTTCTGACACTGTCCACTGATCTTCTGACACTGTCCACTGATCTTTTGACACTGATTTTCTGAGACTGTCCACTGATCTTCTGACACTGTCCACTGATCTTCTGACACTGTCCACTGATCTCTGACACTGATCTTCTGACACTGATCTTCTGACACTGTCCACTGATCTTCTGACACTGTCCACTGATCTTCTGACACTGATCTTCTGACACTGTCCACTGATCTTCTGACACTGATCTTCTGACACTGTCCACTGATCTTCTGACACTGATCTTCTGACACTGTCCACTGATCTTCTGAAACCGATCTTCTGACACTGTCCACTGATCTTCTGACACCGATCTTCTGACACTGTCCACTGATCTTCTGACACTGATCTTTTGACACTGTCCACTGATTTTCTGACACTGATCTTCTGACACTGTCCACTGATCTTCTGACACTGTCCACTGATCTTCTGACACTGTCCACTGGTCTTCTGACACTGTCCACTGGTCTTCTGACACTGTCCACTGGTCTTCTGACACCGTCCACTGATCTTCTGACACTGATCTTCTGACACTGTCCACTGATCTTCTGACACTGTCCACTGATCTTCTGGCACTGATCTTCTGACACTGTCCACTGATCTTCTGACACTGATCTTCTGACACTGTCCACTGATCTTCTGACACTGTCCACTGATCTTCTGACACTGTCCACTGATCTTCTGACACTGATCTTCTGACACTGTACACTGATCTTCTGACACTGTCCACTGATCTTCTGACACTGATCTTCTGACACTGATCTTCTGACACTGTCCACTGATCTTCTGACACTGTCCACTGATCTTCTGACACTGTCCACTGATCTTCTGACACTGATCTTCTGACACTGTCCACTGATCTTCTGACACTGATCTTCTGACACTGTCCACTGATCTTCTGACACTGTCCACTGATCTTCTGACACTGTCCACTGATCTTCTGACACTGTCCACTGATCTTCTGACACTGATCTTCTGACACTGAACTTCTGACACTGATCTTCTGACACTGATCTTCTGACACTGTCCACTGATCTTCTGACACTGTCCACTGATCTTCTGACACTGATCTTCTGACACTGATCTTCTGACACTGATCTTCTGACACTGATCTTCTGACACTGTCCACTGATCTTCTGACACTGTCCACTGATCTTCTGACACTGATCTTCTGACACTGTCCACTGATCTTCTGATACTGTCCACTGATCTTCTGACACTGTCCACTGATCTTCTGACACTGTCCACTGATCTCTGACACTGATCTTCTGACACTGATCTTCTGACACTGTCCACTGATCTTCTGACACTGTCCACTGATCTTCTGACACTGATCTTCTGACACTGTCCACTGATCTTCTGACACTGATCTTCTGACACTGTCCACTGATCTTCTGACACTGATCTTCTGACACTGTCCACTGATCTTCTGAAACCGATCTTCTGACACTGTCCACTGATCTTCTGACACCGATCTTCTGACAATGTCCACTGATCTTCTGACACTGATCTTTTGACACTGTCCACTGATCTTCTGACACTGTCCACTGATTTTCTGACACTGATCTTCTGACACTGTCCACTGATCTTCTGACACTGTCCACTGATCTTCTGACACTGTCCACTGGTCTTCTGACACTGTCCACTGGTCTTCTGACACCGTCCACTGATCTTCTGACACTGATCTTCTGACACTGTCCACTGATCTTCTGACACTGATCTTCTGACACTGTCCACTGATCTTCTGACACTGTCCACTGGTCTTCTGACACTGTCCACTGGTCTTCTGACACCGTCCACTGATCTTCTGACACTGATCTTCTGACACTGTCCACTGATCTTCTGACACTGATCTTCTGACACTGTCCACTGATCTTCTGGCACTGATCTTCTGACACTGTCCACTGATCTTCTGATACTGTCCACTGATCTTCTGACACTGTCCACTGATCTTCTGACACTGTCCACTGATCTTCTGACACTGATCTTCTGACACTGATCTTCTGACACTGTCCACTGATCTTCTGACACTGTCCACTGATCTTCTGACACTGATCTTCTGACACTGATCTTCTGACACTGATCTTCTGACACTGTCCACTGATCTTCTGACACTGTCCACTGATCTTCTGACACTGTCCACTGATCTTCTGACACTGTCCACTGATCTTCTGACACTGATCTTCTGACACTGTCCACTGATCTTCTGATACTGTCCACTGATCTTCTGACACTGTCCACTGATCTTCTGACACTGTCCACTGATCTTCTGACACTGATCTTCTGACACTGATCTTCTGACACTGATCTTCTGACACTGATCTTCTGACACTGTCCACTGATCTTCTGACACTGTCCACTGATCTTCTGACACTGTCCACTGATCTTCTGACTCTGATCTTCTGACACTGATCTTCTGACACTGTCCACTGATATTCTGACACTGTTCTTCTGACACTGTCCACTGATCTTCTGACACTGATCTTCTGACACTGTCCTCTGATCTTCTGACACAGTCCACTGATCTTCTGACACTGTCCACTGATCTTCTGACACTGATCTTCTGACACTGTCCACTGATCTTCTGACACTGTCCACTGATCTTCTGACACTGATCTTCTGACACTGTCCACTGATCTTCTGACACTGTCCACTGATCTTCTGACACTGTCCACTGATCTTCTGACACTGTCCACTGATCTTCTGACACTGATCTTCTGACACTGTCCACTGATCTTCTGACACTGTCCACTGATCTTTTGACACTGATTTTCTGACACCGTCCACTGATCTTCTGACACTGTCCACTGATCTCTGACACTGATCTTCTGACACTGATCTTCTGACACTGTCCACTGATATTCTGACACTGATCTTCTGACACTGTCCACTGATCTTCTGACACTGATCTTCTGACACTGTCCACTGATCTTCTGACACTGATCTTCTGACACTGTCCACTGATCTTCTGACACTGATCTTCTGACACTGATCTTCTGACACTGTCCACTGATATTCTGACACTGATCTTCTGACACTGTCCACTGATCTTCTGACACTGATCTTCTTACACTGTCCACTGATCTTCTGACACAGTCCACTGATCTTCTGACACTGTCCACTGATCTTCTGACACTGATCTTCTGACACTGTCCACTGATCTTCTGACACTGTCCACTGATCTTTTGACACTGATTTTCTGAGACTGTCCACTGATCTTCTGACACTGTCCACTGATCTTCTGACACTGTCCACTGATCTCTGACACTGATCTTCTGACACTGATCTTCTGACACTGATCTTCTGACACTGTCCACTGATCTTCTGACACTGTCCACTGATCGTCTGACACTGATCTTCTGACACTGTCCACTGATCTTCTGACACTGATCTTCTGACACTGTCCACTGATCTTCTGACACTGATCTTCTGACACTGTCCACTGATCTTCTGACACCGATCTTCTGACACTGTCCACTGATCTTCTGACACCGATCTTCTGACACTGTCCACTGATCTTCTGACACTGATCTTTTGACACTGTCCACTGATCTTCTGACACGGTCCACTGATTTTCTGACACTGATCTTCTGACACTGTCCACTGATCTTCTGACACTGTCCACTGATCTTCTGACACTGTCCACTGGTCTTCTGACACTGTCCACTGATCTCTGACACTGATCTTCTGACACTGATCTTCTGACACTGATCTTCTGACACTGTCCACTGATCTTCTGACACTGTCCACTGATCTTCTGACACTGATCTTCTGACACTGTCCACTGATCTTCTGACACTGATCTTCTGACACTGTCCACTGATCTTCTGACACTGATCTTCTGACACTGTCCACTGATCTTCTGAAACCGATCTTCTGACACTGTCCACTGATCTTCTGACACCGATCTTCTGACACTGTCCACTGATCTTCTGACACTGATCTTTTGACACTGTCCACTGATCTTCTGACACTGTCCACTGATTTTCTGACACTGATCTTCTGACACTGTCCACTGATCTTCTGACACTGTCCACTGATCTTCTGACACTGTCCACTGATCTTCTGACACTGTCCACTGGTCTTCTGACACTGTCCACTGGTCTTCTGACACCGTCCACTGATCTTCTGACACTGATCTTCTGACACTGTCCACTGATCTTCTGACACTGTCCACTGATCTTCTGACACTGATCTTCTGACACTGTCCACTGATCTTCTGACACTGATCTTCTGACACTGTCCACTGATCTTCTGACACTGTCCACTGATCTTCTGACACTGATCTTCTGACACTGTACACTGATCTTCTGACACTGTCCACTGATCTTCTGACACTGATCTTCTGACACTGATCTTCTGACACTGTCCACTGATCTTCTGACACTGTCCACTGATCTTCTGACACTGTCCACTGATCTTCTGACACTGATCTTCTGACACTGTCCACTGATCTTCTGACACTGATCTTCTGACACTGTCCACTGATCTTCTGATACTGTCCACTGATCTTCTGACACTGTCCACTGATCTTCTGACACTGTCCACTGATCTTCTGACACTGATCTTCTGACACTGTCCACTGATCTTCTGACACTGTCCACTGATCTTCTGACACTGATCTTCTGACACTGATCTTCTGACACTGATCTTCTGACACTGTCCACTGATCTTCTGACACTGTCCACTGATCTTCTGACACTGTCCACTGATCTTCTGACACAGTCCACTGATCTTCTGACACTGTCCACTGATCTTCTGACACTGATCTTCTGACACTGTCCACTGATCTTCTGACACTGATCTTCTGACACTGTCCACTGATCTTCTGAAACCGATCTTCTGACACTGTCCACTGATCTTCTGACACCGATCTTCTGACACTGTCCACTGATCTTCTGACACTGATCTTTTGACACTGTCCACTGATCTTCTGACACTGTCCACTGATTTTCTGACACTGATCTTCTGACACTGTCCACTGATCTTCTGACACTGTCCACTGATCTTCTGACACTGTCCACTGGTCTTCTGACACTGTCCACTGGTCTTCTGACACCGTCCACTGATCTTCTGACACTGATCTTCTGACACTGTCCACTGATCTTCTGACACTGTCCACTGATCTTCTGACACTGATCTTCTGACACTGTCCACTGATCTTCTGACACTGATCTTCTGACACTGTCCACTGATCTTCTGACACTGTCCACTGATCTTCTGACACTGATCTTCTGACACTGTACACTGATCTTCTGACACTGTCCACTGATCTTCTGACACTAATCTTCTGACACTGATCTTCTGACACTGTCCACTGATCTTCTGACACTGTCCACTGATCTTCTGACACTGTCCACTGATCTTCTGACACTGATCTTCTGACACTGTCCACTGATCTTCTGACACTGATCTTCTGACACTGTCCACTGATCTTCTGATACTGTCCACTGATCTTCTGACACTGTCCACTGATCTTCTGACACTGTCCACTGATCTTCTGACACTGATCTTCTGACACTGTCCACTGATCTTCTGACACTGTCCACTGATCTTCTGACACTGATCTTCTGACACTGATCTTCTGACACTGATCTTCTGACACTGTCCACTGATCTTCTGACACTGTCCACTGATCTTCTGACACTGTCCACTGATCTTCTGACACTGATCTTCTGACACTGTCCACTGATCTTCTGATACTGTCCACTGATCTTCTGACACTGTCCACTGATCTTCTGACACTGTCCACTGATCTTCTGACACTGATCTTCTGACACTGATCTTCTGACACTGATCTTCTGACACTGATCTTCTGACACTGTCCACTGATCTTCTGACACTGATCTTCTGACACTGATCTTCTGACACTGATCTTCTGACACTGATCTTCTGACACTGATCTTCTGACACTGTCCACTGATCTTCTGACACTGTCCACTGATCTTCTGACACTGTCCACTGATCTTCTGACTCTGATCTTCTGACACTGATCTTCTGACACTGTCCACTGATATTCTGACACTGTTCTTCTGACACTGTCCACTGATCTTCTGACACTGATCTTCTGACACTGTCCACTGATCTTCTGACACAGTCCACTGATCTTCTGACACAGTCCACTGATCTTCTGACACTGTCCACTGATCTTCTGACACTGATCTTCTGACACTGTCCACTGATCTTCTGACACTGTCCACTGATCTTCTGACACTGATCTTCTGACACTGTCCACTGATCTTCTGACACTGTCTACTGATCTTCTGACACTGTCCACTGATCTTCTGACACTGTCCACTGATCTTCTGACACTGATCTTCTGACACTGTCCACTGATCTTCTGACACTGTTCACTGATCTTTTGACACTGATTTTCTGACACCGTCCACTGATCTTCTGACACTGTCCACTGATCTCTGACACTGATCTTCTGACACTGATCTTCTGACACTGTCCACTGATCTTCTGACACTGATCTTCTGACACTGATCTTCTGACACTGATCTTCTGACACTGTCCACTGATCTTCTGACACTGTCCACTGATCTTCTGACACTGATCTTCTGACACTGTCCACTGATCTTCTGACACTGATCTTCTGACACTGTCCACTGATCTTCTGACACTGATCTTCTGACACTGATCTTCTGACACTGTCCACTGATATTCTGACACTGATCTTCTGACACTGTCCACTGATCTTCTGACACTGATCTTCTTACACTGTCCACTGATCTTCTGACACAGTCCACTGATCTTCTGACACTGTCCACTGATCTTCTGACACTGATCTTCTGACACTGTCCACTGATCTTCTGACACTGTCCACTGATCTTTTGACACTGTCCACTGATCTCTGACACTGATCTTCTGACACTGATCTTCTGACACTGATCTTCTGACACTGTCCACTGATCTTCTGACACTGTCCACTGATCTTCTGACACTGATCTTCTGACACTGTCCACTGATCTTCTGACACTGATCTTCTGACACTGTCCACTGATCTTCTGACACTGATCTTCTGACACTGTCCACTGATCTTCTGACACCGATCTTCTGACACTGTCCACTGATCTTCTGACACCGATCTTCTGACACTGTCCACTGATCTTCTGACACTGATCTTTTGACACTGTCCACTGATCTTCTGACACGGTCCACTGATTTTCTGACACTGATCTTCTGACACTGTCCACTGATCTTCTGACACTGTCCACTGATCTTCTGACACTGTCCACTGGTCTTCTGACACTGTCCACTGGTCTTCTGACACCGTCCACTGATCTTCTGACACTGATCTTCTGACACTGTCCACTGATCTTCTGACACTGTCCACTGATCTTCTGACACTGATCTTCTGACACTGTCCACTAATCTTCTGACACTGATCTTCTGACACTGTCCACTGATCTTCTGACACTGTCCACTGATCTTCTGACACTGTCCACTGATCTTCTGACACTGATCTTCTGACACTGTACACTGATCTTCTGACACTGTCCACTGATCTTCTGACACTGATCTTCTGACACTGATCTTCTGACACCGTCCACTGATCTTCTGACACTGTCCACTGATCTTCTGACACTGTCCACTGATCTTCTGACACTGATCTTCTGACACTGTCCACTGATCTTCTGACACTGATCTTCTGACACTGTCCACTGATCTTCTGACACTGTCCACTGATCTTCTGACACTGTCCACTGATCTTCTGACACTGTCCACTGATCTTCTGACACTGATCTTCTGACACTGATCTTCTGACACTGATCTTCTGACACTGTCCACTGATCTTCTGACACTGTCCACTGATCTTCTGACACTGATCTTCTGACACTGATCTTCTGACACTGTCCACTGATCTTCTGACACTGTCCACTGATCTTCTGACACTGATCTTCTGACACTGTCCACTGATCTTCTGATACTGTCCACTGATCTTCTGACACTGTCCACTGATCTTCTGACACTGTCCACTGATCTTCTGACACTGATCTTCTGACACTGATCTTCTGACACTGATCTTCTGACACTGATCTTCTGACACTGTCCACTGATCTTCTGACACTGATCTTCTGACACTGATCTTCTGACACTGATCTTCTGACACTGTCCACTGATCTTCTGACACTGTCCACTGATCTTCTGACACTGTCCACTGATCTTCTGACACTGATCTTCTGACACTGTCCACTGATCTTCTGACACTGATCTTCTCACACTGTCCACTGATATTCTGACACTGTTCTTCTGACACTGTCCACTGATCTTCTGACACTGATCTTCTGACACTGTCCACTGATCTTCTGACACAGTCCACTGATCTTCTGACACTGTCCACTGATCTTCTGACACTGATCTTCTGACACTGTCCACTGATCTTCTGACACTGTCCACTGATCTTCTGACACTGATCTTCTGACACTGTCCACTGATCTTCTGACACTGTCCACTGATCTTCTGACACTGTCCACTGATCTTCTGACACTGTCCACTGATCTTCTGACACTGATCTTCTGACACTGTCCACTGATCTTCTGACACTGTCCACTGATCTTTTGACACTGATTTTCTGACACCGTCCACTGATCTTCTGACACTGTCCACTGATCTCTGACACTGATCTTCTGACACTGATCTTCTGACACTGTCCACTGATCTTCTGACACTGATCTTCTGACACTGTCCACTGATCTTCTGACACTGATCTTCTGACACTGTCCACTGATCTTCTGACACTGATCTTCTGACACTGTCCACCGATCTTCTGACACTGTCCACTGATATTCTGACACTGATCTTTTGACACTGTCCACTGATCTTCTGACACTGTCCACTGATTTTCTGACACTGATCTTCTGACACTGTCCACTGATCTTCTGACACTGTCCACTGATCTTCTGACACTGTCCACTGATCTTCTGACACTGTCCACTGGTCTTCTGACACTGTCCACTGGTCTTCTGACACTGTCCACTGGTCTTTTGACACCGTCCACTGGTCTTCTGACACCGTCCACTGATCTTCTGACACCGTCCACTGATCTTCTGACACAGTGCACTGATCTTCCGACACTGATCTTCTGACACTGTCCACTGATCTTCTGACACTGTCCACTGATCTTCTGACACTGATCTTCTGACACTGTCCACTGATCTTCTGACACTGTCCACTGATCTTCTGACACTGATCTTCTGACACTGTACACTGATCTTCTGACACTGTCCACTGATCTTCTGACACTGATCTTCTGACACTGATCTTCTGACACTGTCCACTGATCTTCTGACACTGTCCACTGATCTTCTGACACTGTCCACTGATCTTCTGACACTGATCTTCTGACACTGTACACTGATCTTCTGACACTGTCCACTGATCTTCTGACACTGATCTTCTGACACTGATCTTCTGACACCGTCCACTGATCTTCTGACACTGTCCACTGATCTTCTGACACTGTCCACTGATCTTCTGACACTGATCTTCTGACACTGTCCACTGATCTTCTGACACTGATCTTCTGACACTGTCCACTGATCTTCTGATACTGTCCACTGATCTTCTGACACTGTCCACTGATCTTCTGACACTGTCCACTGATCTTCTGACACTGATCTTCTGACACTGATCTTCTGACACTGATCTTCTGACACTGATCTTCTGACACTGTCCACTGATCTTCTGACACTGTCCACTGATCTTCTGACACTGATCTTCTGACACTGATCTTCTGACACTGTCCACTGATCTTCTGACACTGTCCACTGATCTTCTGACACTGATCTTCTGACACTGTCCACTGATCTTCTGATACTGTCCACTGATCTTCTGACACTGTCCACTGATCTTCTGACACTGTCCACTGATCTTCTGACACTGATCTTCTGACACTGATCTTCTGACACTGATCTTCTGACACTGATCTTCTGACACTGTCCACTGATCTTCTGACACTGATCTTCTGACACTGATCTTCTGACACTGATCTTCTGACACTGTCCACTGATCTTCTGACACTGTCCACTGATCTTCTGACACTGTCCACTGATCTTCTGACACTGTCCACTGATCTTCTGACACTGATCTTCTGACACTGTCCACTGATCTTCTGACACTGATCTTCTCACACTGTCCACTGATATTCTGACACTGTTCTTCTGACACTGTCCACTGATCTTCTGACACTGATCTTCTGACACTGTCCACTGATCTTCTGACACAGTCCACTGATCTTCTGACACTGTCCACTGATCTTCTGACACTGATCTTCTGACACTGTCCACTGATCTTCTGACACTGTCCACTGATCTTCTGACACTGATCTTCTGACACTGTCCACTGATCTTCTGACACTGTCCACTGATCTTCTGACACTGTCCACTGATCTTCTGACACTGTCCACTGATCTTCTGACACTGATCTTCTGACACTGTCCACTGATCTTCTGACACTGTCCACTGATCTTTTGACACTGATTTTCTGACACCGTCCACTGATCTTCTGACACTGTCCACTGATCTCTGACACTGATCTTCTGACACTGATCTTCTGACACTGTCCACTGATCTTCTGACACTGATCTTCTGACACTGTCCACTGATCTTCTGACACTGATCTTCTGACACTGTCCACTGATCTTCTGACACTGATCTTCTGACACTGTCCACCGATCTTCTGACACTGTCCACTGATATTCTGACACTGATCTTTTGACACTGTCCACTGATCTTCTGACACTGTCCACTGATTTTCTGACACTGATCTTCTGACACTGTCCACTGATCTTCTGACACTGTCCACTGATCTTCTGACACTGTCCACTGATCTTCTGACACTGTCCACTGGTCTTCTGACACTGTCCACTGGTCTTCTGACACTGTCCACTGGTCTTTTGACACCGTCCACTGGTCTTCTGACACCGTCCACTGATCTTCTGACACCGTCCACTGATCTTCTGACACAGTGCACTGATCTTCCGACACTGATCTTCTGACACTGTCCACTGATCTTCTGACACTGTCCACTGATCTTCTGACACTGATCTTCTGACACTGTCCACTGATCTTCTGACACTGTCCACTGATCTTCTGACACTGATCTTCTGACACTGTACACTGATCTTCTGACACTGTCCACTGATCTTCTGACACTGATCTTCTGACACTGATCTTCTGACACTGTCCACTGATCTTCTGACACTGTCCACTGATCTTCTGACACTGTCCACTGATCTTCTGACACTGTCCACTGATCTTCTGACACTGATCTTCTGACACTGTCCACTGATCTTCTGACACTGATCTTCTGACACTGTCCACTGATCTTCTGATACTGTCCACTGATCTTCTGACACTGTCCACTGATCTTCTGACACTGATCTTCTGACACTGATCTTCTGACACTGATCTTCTGACACTGTCCACTGATCTTCTGACACTGATCTTCTGACACTGTCCACTGATCTTCTGACACTGTCCACTGATCTTCTGACACTGATCTTCTGACACTGTCCACTGATCTTCTGACACTGATCTTCTGACACTGTCCACTGATCTTCTGACACTGATCTTCTGACACTGATTTTCTGACACTGTCCACTGATATTCTGACACTGATCTTCTGACACTGTCCACTGATCTTCTGACACTGTCCACTGATCTTCTGACACTGATCTTCTGACACTGTCCACTGATCTTCTGACACTGTCCACTGATCTTCTGACACTGTCCACTGATCTTTTGACACTGTCCACTGATCTTTTGACACTGATCTTCTGACACTGTCCACTGATCTCTGACACTGATCTTCTGACACTGATCTTCTGACACTGATCTTCTGACACTGTCCACTGATCTTCTGACACTGTCCACTGATCTTCTGACACTGATCTTCTGACACTATCCGCTGATCTTCTGACACTGATCTTCTGACACTGTCCACTGATCTTCTGACACCGATCTTCTGACACTGTCCACTGATCTTCTGATACTGATCTTCTGACACTGTCCACTGATCTTCTGACACTGTCCACTGATTTTCTGACATTGATCTTCTGACACTGTCCACTGATCTTCTGACACTGTCCACTGATCTTCTGACACTGATCTTCTGACACTGTCCACTGATCTTCTGACACTGTCCACTGATCTTCTGACACTGTCCACTGATTTTCTGATACTGTCCACTGATCTTCTGACACTGATCTTCTGACACTGATCTTCTGACACTGATCTTCTGACACTGTCCACTGATCTTCTGACACTGATCTTCTGACACTGTCCACTGATCTTCTGATACTGTCCACTGATCTTCTGACACTGTCCACTGATCTTCTAAAACTGATCTTCTGACACTGTCCACTGATCTTCTGACACTGTCCACTGATCTTCTGACACTGATCTTCTGACACTGTCCACTGATCTTCTGACACTGTCCACTGATCTTCTGACACTGATCTTCTGACACTGTCCACTGATCTTCTGACACTGTCCACTGATCTCTAACACTGATCTTCTGACACTGATCTTCTGACACTGATCTTCTGACACTGATCTTCTGACACTGTCCACTGATCTTCTAACACTGATCTTCTGACACTGTCCACTGATCTTCTGACACTGATCTTCTGACACTGTCCACTGATCTTCTGACACTGATCTTCTGACACCGTCCACTGATCTTCTGACACTGTCCACTGATCTTCTGACACTGATCTTCTGGCACTGTCCACTGATCTTCTGACACTGTCCACTGATCTTCTGACACTGTCCACTGATCTTCTGACACTGTCCACTGATCGTCTGACACTGTCCACTGATCTTCTGACACTGATCTTCTGACACTGTCCACTGATCTTCTGACACTGTCCACTGATCTTTTGAGACTGTCCACTGATCTTCTGACACTGTCCACTGATCTTCTGACACTGATCTTCTGACACTGATCTTCTGACACTGTCCACTGATCTTCTGACACAGTCCACTGATCTTCTGACACTGTCCACTGATCTTCTGACACTGATCTTCTGACACTGTCCACTGATCTTCTGACACTGTCCACTGATCTTCTGACACTGATCTTCTGACACTGTCCACTGATCTTCTGACACTGTCCACTGATCTTCTGACACTGTCCACTGATCTTCTGACACTGTCCACTGATCTTCTGACACTGATCTTCTGACACTGTCCACTGATCTTCTGACACTGTCCACTGATCTTTTGACACTGATTTTCTGACACCGTCCACTGATCTTCTGACACTGTCCACTGATCTCTGACACTGATCTTCTGACACTGATCTTCTGACACTGTCCACTGATCTTCTGACACTGATCTTCTGACACTGTCCACTGATCTTCTGACACTGATCTTCTGACACTGTCCACTGATCTTCTGACACTGATCTTCTGACACTGTCCACCGATCTTCTGACACTGTCCACTGATATTCTGACACTGATCTTTTGACACTGTCCACTGATCTTCTGACACTGTCCACTGATTTTCTGACACTGATCTTCTGACACTGTCCACTGATCTTCTGACACTGTCCACTGATCTTCTGACACTGTCCACTGATCTTCTGACACTGTCCACTGGTCTTCTGACACTGTCCACTGGTCTTCTGACACTGTCCACTGGTCTTCTGACACCATCCACTGGTCTTCTGACACCGTCCACTGATCTTCTGACACAGTGCACTGATCTTCCGACACTGATCTTCTGACACTGTCCACTGATCTTCTGACACTGTCCACTGATCTTCTGACACTGATCTTCTGACACTGTCCACTGATCTTCTGACACTGTCCACTGATCTTCTGACACTGAACTTCTGACACTGTACACTGATCTTCTGACACTGTCCACTGATCTTCTGACACTGATCTTCTGACACTGATCTTCTGACATTGTCCACTGATCTTCTGACACTGCCCACTGATCTTCTGACACTGTCCACTGATCTTCTGACACTGTCCACTGATCTTCTGACACTGATCTTCTGACACTGTCCACTGATCTTCTGACACTGATCTTCTGACACTGTCCACTGATCTTCTGATACTGTCCACTGATCTTCTGACACTGTCCACTGATCTTCTGACACTGATCTTCTGACACTGATCTTCTGACACTGATCTTCTGACACTGTCCACTGATCTTCTGACACTGATCTTCTGACACTGTCCACTGATCTTCTGACACTGTCCACTGATCTTCTGACACTGATCTTCTGACACTGTCCACTGATCTTCTGACACTGATCTTCTGACACTGTCCACTGATCTTCTGACACTGATCTTCTGACACTGATCTTCTGACACTGTCCACTGATATTCTGACACTGATCTTCTGACACTGTCCACTGATCTTCTGACACTGTCCACTGATCTTCTGACACTGATCTTCTGACACTGTCCACTGATCTTCTGACACTGTCCACTGATCTTCTGACACTGTCCACTGATCTTTTGACACTGTCCACTGATCTTTTGACACTGATCTTCTGACACTGTCCACTGATCTCTGACACTGATCTTCTGACACTGATCTTCTGACACTGTCCACTGATCTTCTGACACTGTCCACTGATCTTCTGACACTGATCTTCTGACACTATCCGCTGATCTTCTGACACTGATCTTCTGACACTGTCCACTGATCTTCTGACACCGATCTTCTGACACTGTCCACTGATCTTCTGATACTGATCTTCTGACACTGTCCACTGATCTTCTGACACTGTCCACTGATTTTCTGACATTGATCTTCTGACACTGTCCACTGATCTTCTGACACTGTCCACTGATCTTCTGACACTGATCTTCTGACACTGTCCACTGATCTTCTGACACTGTCCACTGATCTTCTGACACTGTCCACTGATTTTCTGATACTGTCCACTGATCTTCTGACACTGATCTTCTGACACTGATCTTCTGACACTGATCTTCTGACACTGTCCACTGATCTTCTGACACTGATCTTCTGACACTGTCCACTGATCTTCTGATACTGTCCACTGATCTTCTGACACTGTCCACTGATCTTCTGACACTGATCTTCTGACACTGTCCACTGATCTTCTGACACTGTCCACTGATCTTCTGACACTGATCTTCTGACACTGTCCACTGATCTTCTGACACTGTCCACTGATCTCTAACACTGATCTTCTGACACTGATCTTCTGACACTGATCTTCTGACACTGATCTTCTGACACTGTCCACTGATCTTCTAACACTGATCTTCTGACACTGTCCACTGATCTTCTGACACTGATCTTCTGACACTGTCCACTGATCTTCTGACACTGATCTTCTGACACCGTCCACTGATCTTCTGACACTGTCCACTGATCTTCTGACACTGATCTTCTGGCACTGTCCACTGATCTTCTGACACTGTCCACTGATCTTCTGACACTGTCCACTGATCTTCTGACACTGTCCACTGATCGTCTGACACTGTCCACTGATCTTCTGACACTGATCTTCTGACACTGTCCACTGATCTTCTGACACTGTCCACTGATCTTTTGAGACTGTCCACTGATCTTCTGACACTGTCCACTGATCTTCTGACACTGATCTTCTGACACTGATCTTCTGACACTGTCCACTGATCTTCTGACACTGTCCACTGATCTTCTGACACTGATCTTCTGACACTGATCTTCTGACACTGTCCATTGATCTTCTGACACTGATCTTCTGACACTGTCCACTGATCTTCTGACACTGTCCACTGATCTTCTGACACTGATCTTCTGACACTGTCCACTGATCTTCTGACACTGTCCACTGATCTTTTGAGACTGTCCACTGATCTTCTGACACTGTCCACTGATCTTCTGACACTGTCCACTGATCTTCTGACACTGTCCACTGATCTTTTGACACTGATTTTCTGACACCGTCCACTGATCTTCTGACACTGTCCACTGATCTCTGACACTGATCTTCTGACACTGATCTTCTGACACTGTCCACTGATCTTCTGACACTGATCTTCTGACACTGATCTTCTGACACTGATCTTCTGACACTGATCTTCTGACACTGTCCACTGATCTTCTGATACTGTCCAACGATCTTCTGACACTGTCCACTGATCTTCTGACACTGATCTTCTGACACCGTCCACTGATATTCTGACACTGTCCACTGATCTTCTGACACTGTCCACTGATCTTCTGACACTGATCTTCTGACACTGATCTTCTGACACTGATCTTCTAACACTGATCTTCTGACACTGATCTTTTGACACTGATCTTCTGACACTGATCTTCTGACACTGTTCACTGATCTTCTGACACTGTCTACTGATCTTCTGACACTGTCCACTGATCTTCTGACACTGATCTTCTGACACTGTCCACTGATCTTCTGACACTGTCCACTGATCTTTTGACACTGATTTTCTGACACCGTCCACTGATCTTCTGACACTGTCCACTGATCTCTGACACTGATCTTCTGACACTGATCTTCTGACACTGTCCACTGATCTTCTGACACTGATCTTCTGACACTGATCTTCTGACACTGATCTTCTGACACTGATCTTCTGACACTGTCCACTGATCTTCTGACACTGATCTTCTGACACTGTCCACTGATCTTCTGACACTGATCTTCTGACACTGTCCACTGATCTTCTGACACTGATCTTCTGACACTGATCTTCTGACACTGTCCACTGATATTCTGACACTGATCTTCTGACACTGTCCACTGATCTTCTGACACTGATCTTCTTACACTGTCCACTGATCTTCTGACACTGTCCACTGATTTTCTGACATTGATCTTCTGACACTGTCCACTGATCTTCTGACACTGTCCACTGATCTTCTGACACTGATCTTCTGACACTGTCCACTGATCTTCTGACACTGTCCACTGATCTTCTGACACTGTCCACTGATTTTCTGATACTGTCCACTGATCTTCTGACACTGATCTTCTGACACTGATCTTCTGACACTGATCTTCTGACACTGATCTTCTGACACTGTCCACTGATCTTCTGACACTGATCTTCTGACACTGTCCACTGATCTTCTGATACTGTCCACTGATCTTCTGACACTGTCCACTGATCTTCTGACACTGATCTTCTGACACTGTCCACTGATCTTCTGACACTGTCCACTGATCTTCTGACACTGATCTTCTGACACTGTCCACTGATCTTCTGACACTGTCCACTGATCTCTAACACTGATCTTCTGACACTGATCTTCTGACACTGATCTTCTGACACTGATCTTCTGACACTGTCCACTGATCTTCTAACACTGATCTTCTGACACTGTCCACTGATCTTCTGACACTGATCTTCTGACACTGTCCACTGATCTTCTGACACTGATCTTCTGACACCGTCCACTGATCTTCTGACACTGTCCACTGATCTTCTGACACTGATCTTCTGGCACTGTCCACTGATCTTCTGACACTGTCCACTGATCTTCTGACACTGTCCACTGATCTTCTGACACTGTCCACTGATCGTCTGACACTGTCCACTGATCTTCTGACACTGATCTTCTGACACTGTCCACTGATCTTCTGACACTGTCCACTGATCTTTTGAGACTGTCCACTGATCTTCTGACACTGTCCACTGATCTTCTGACACTGATCTTCTGACACTGATCTTCTGACACTGTCCACTGATCTTCTGACACTGTCCACTGATCTTCTGACACTGATCTTCTGACACTGATCTTCTGACACTGTCCATTGATCTTCTGACACTGATCTTCTGACACTGTCCACTGATCTTCTGACACTGTCCACTGATCTTCTGACACTGATCTTCTGACACTGTCCACTGATCTTCTGACACTGTCCACTGATCTTTTGAGACTGTCCACTGATCTTCTGACACTGTCCACTGATCTTCTGACACTGTCCACTGATCTTCTGACACTGTCCACTGATCTTCTGATACTGTCCAACGATCTTCTGACACTGTCCACTGATCTTCTGACACTGATCTTCTGACACCGTCCACTGATATTCTGACACTGTCCACTGATCTTCTGACACTGTCCACTGATCTTCTGACACTGATCTTCTGACACTGATCTTCTGACACTGATCTTCTAACACTGATCTTCTGACACTGATCTTTTGACACTGATCTTCTGACACTGATCTTCTGACACTGTTCACTGATCTTCTGACACTGTCTACTGATCTTCTGACACTGTCCACTGATCTTCTGACACTGATCTTCTGACACTGTCCACTGATCTTCTGACACTGTCCACTGATCTTTTGACACTGATTTTCTGACACCGTCCACTGATCTTCTGACACTGTCCACTGATCTCTGACACTGATCTTCTGACACTGATCTTCTGACACTGTCCACTGATCTTCTGACACTGATCTTCTGACACTGATCTTCTGACACTGATCTTCTGACACTGATCTTCTGACACTGTCCACTGATCTTCTGACACTGATCTTCTGACACTGTCCACTGATCTTCTGACACTGATCTTCTGACACTGTCCACTGATCTTCTGACACTGATCTTCTGACACTGATCTTCTGACACTGTCCACTGATATTCTGACACTGATCTTCTGACACTGTCCACTGATCTTCTGACACTGATCTTCTTACACTGTCCACTGATCTTCTGACACAGTCCACTGATCTTCTGACACTGTCCACTGATCTTCTGACACTGTCCACTGATCTTCTGACACTGATCTTCTGACACTGTCCACTGATCTTCTGACACTGTCCACTGATCTTTTGACACTGATTTTCTGAGACTGTCCACTGATCTTCTGACACTGTCCACTGATCTTCTGACACTGTCCACTGATCTCTGACACTGATCTTCTGACACTGATCTTCTGACACTGATCTTCTGACACTGATCTTCTGACACTGTCCACTGATCTTCTGACACTGTCCACTGATCTTCTGACACTGATCTTCTGACACTGTCCACTGATCTTCTGACACTGATCTTCTGACACTGTCCACTGATCTTCTGACACTGTCCACTGATCTTCTGACACCGATCTTCTGACACTGTCCACTGATCTTCTGACACCGATCTTCTGACACTGTCCACTGATCTTCTGACACTGATCATTTGACACTGTCCACTGATCTTCTGACACGGTCCACTGATTTTCTGACACTGATCTTCTGACACTGTCCACTGATATTCTGACACTGTCCACTGATCTTCTGACACTGTCCACTGGTCTTCTGACACTGTCCACTGGTCTTCTGACACCGTCCACTGATCTTCTGACACTGATCTTCTGACACTGTCCACTGATCTTCTGACACTGTCCACTGATCTTCTGACACTGATCTTCTGACACTGTCCACTAATCTTCTGACACTGATCTTCTGACACTGTCCACTGATCTTCTGACACTGTCCACTGATCTTCTGACACTGTCCACTGATCTTCTGACACTGATCTTCTGACACTGTACACTGATCTTCTGACACTGTCCACTGATCTTCTGACACTGATCTTCTGACACTGATCTTCTGACACTGTCCACTGATCTTCTGACACTGTCCACTGATCTTCTGACACTGTCCACTGATCTTCTGACACTGTCCACTGATCTTCTGACACTGATCTTCTGACACTGTCCACTGATCTTCTGACACTGATCTTCTGACACTGTCCACTGATCTTCTGATACTGTCCACTGATCTTCTGACACTGTCCACTGATCTTCTGACACTGTCCACTGATCTTCTGACACTGATCTTCTGACACTGATCTTCTGACACTGTCCACTGATCTTCTGACACTGTCCACTGATCTTCTGACACTGATCTTCTGACACTGATCTTCTGACACTGATCTTCTGACACTGATCTTCTGACACTGTCCACTGATCTTCTGACACTGTCCACTGATCTTCTGACACTGATCTTCTGACACTGTCCACTGATCTTCTGATACTGTCCACTGATCTTCTGACACTGTCCACTGATCTTCTGACACTGTCCACTGATCTTCTGACACTGATCTTCTGACACTGATCTTCTGACACTGATCTTCTGACACTGTCCACTGATCTTCTGACACTGTCCACTGATCTTCTGACACTGATCTTCTGACACTGATCTTCTGACACTGATCTTCTGACACTGATCTTCTGACACTGTCCACTGATCTTCTGACACTGTCCACTGATCTTCTGACACTGTCCACTGATCTTCTGACACTGTCCACTGATCTTCTGACACTGATCTTCTGACACTGTCCACTGATCTTCTGACACTGTCCACTGATATTCTGACACTGTTCTTCTGACACTGTCCACTGATCTTCTGACACTGATCTTCTGACACTGTCCACTGATCTTCTGACACAGTCCACTGATCTTCTGACACTGTCCACTGATCTTCTGACACTGATCTTCTGACACTGTCCACTGATCTTCTGACACTGTCCACTGATCTTCTGACACTGATCTTCTGACACTGTCCACTGATCTTCTGACACTGTCCACTGATCTTCTGACACTGTCCACTGATCTTCTGACACTGTCCACTGATCTTTTGACACTGATTTTCTGACACCGTCCACTGATCTTCTGACACTGTCCACTGATCTCTGACACTGATCTTCTGACACTGATCTTCTGACACTGTCCACTGATCTTCTGACACTGATCTTCTGACACTGTCCACTGATCTTCTGACACTGATCTTCTGACACTGTCCACTGATCTTCTGACACTGATCTTCTGACACTGTCCACTGATCTTCTGACACTGATCTTCTGTCACCGATCTTCTGACACTGTCCACTGATATTCTGACACTGATCTTTTGACACTGTCCACTGATCTTCTGACACTGTCCACTGATTTTCTGACACTGATCTTCTGACACTGTCCACTGATCTTCTGACACTGTCCACTGATCTTCTGACACTGTCCACTGATCTTCTGACACTGTCCACTGGTCTTCTGACACTGTCCACTGGTCTTCTGACACCGTCCACTGGTCTTCTGACACCGTCCACTGATCTTCTGACACCGTCCACTGATCTTCTGACACAGTGCACTGATTTTCCGACACTGATCTTCTGACACTGTCCACTGATCTTCTGACACTGTCCACTGATCTTCTGACACTGATCTTCTGACACTGTCCACTGATCTTCTGACACTGTCCACTGATCTTCTGACACTGATCTTCTGACACTGTACACTGATCTTCTGACACTGTCCACTGATCTTCTGACACTGATCTTCTGACACTGATCTTCTGACACTGTCCACTGATCTTCTGACACTGTCCACTGATCTTCTGACACTGTCCACTGATCTTCTGACACTGTCCACTGATCTTCTGACACTGTCCACTGATCTTCTGACACTGATCTTCTGACACTGTCCACTGATCTTCTGACACTGATCTTCTGACACTGTCCACTGATCTTCTGATACTGTCCACTGATCTTCTGACACTGTCCACTGATCTTCTGACACTGATCTTCTGACACTGATCTTCTGACACTGATCTTCTGACACTGTCCACTGATCTTCTGACACTGATCTTCTGACACTGTCCACTGATCTTCTGACACTGTCCACTGATCTTCTGACACTGATCTTCTGACACTGTCCACTGATCTTCTGACACTGATCTTCTGACACTGTCCACTGATCTTCTGACACTGATCTTCTGACACTGATCTTCTGACACTGTCCACTGATATTCTGACACTGATCTTCTGACACTGTCCACTGATCTTCTGACACTGTCCACTGATCTTCTGACACTGTCCACTGATCTTCTGACACTGTCCACTGATCTTCTGACACTGATCTTCTGACACTGTCCACTGATCTTCTGACACTGATCTTCTGACACTGATCTTCTGACACTGTCCACTGATATTCTGACACTGATCTTCTGACACTGTCCACTGATCTTCTGACACTGTCCACTGATCTTCTGACACTGATCTTCTGACACTGTCCACTGATCTTCTGACACTGTCCACTGATCTTCTGACACTGTCCACTGATCTTTTGACACTGTCCACTGATCTTTTGACACTGATCTTCTGACACTGTCCACTGACCTCTGACACTGATCTTCTGACACTGATCTTCTGACACTGATCTTCTGACACTGTCCACTGATCTTCTGACACTGTCCACTGATCTTCTGACACTGATCTTCTGACACTATCCGCTGATCTTCTGACACTGATCTTCTGACACTGTCCACTGATCTTCTGACACCGATCTTCTGACACTGTCCACTGATCTTCTGATACTGATCTTCTGACACTGTCCACTGATCTTCTGACACTGTCCACAGATTTTCTGACATTGATCTTCTGACACTGTCCACTGATCTTCTGACACTGTCCACTGATACCGTCCACTGATATTCTGACACTGTCCACTGATCTTCTGACACTGTCCACTGATCTTCTGACACTGATCTTCTGACACTGATCTTCTGACACTGATCTTCTAACACTGATCTTCTGACACTGATCTTTTGACACTGATCTTCTGACACTGATCTTCTGACACTGTTCACTGATCTTCTGACACTGTCTACTGATCTTCTGACACTGTCCACTGATCTTCTGACACTGATCTTCTGACACTGTCCACTGATCTTCTGACACTGTCCACTGATCTTTTGACACTGATTTTCTGACACCGTCCACTGATCTTCTGACACTGTCCACTGATCTCTGACACTGATCTTCTGACACTGATCTTCTGACACTGTCCACTGATCTTCTGACACTGATCTTCTGACACTGATCTTCTGACACTGATCTTCTGACACTGATCTTCTGACACTGTCCACTGATCTTCTGACACTGATCTTCTGACACTGTCCACTGATCTTCTGACACTGATCTTCTGACACTGTCCACTGATCTTCTGACACTGATCTTCTGACACTGATCTTCTGACACTGTCCACTGATATTCTGACACTGATCTTCTGACACTGTCCACTGATCTTCTGACACTGATCTTCTTACACTGTCCACTGATCTTCTGACACAGTCCACTGATCTTCTGACACTGTCCACTGATCTTCTGACACTGTCCACTGATCTTCTGACACTGATCTTCTGACACTGTCCACTGATCTTCTGACACTGTCCACTGATCTTTTGACACTGATTTTCTGAGACTGTCCACTGATCTTCTGACACTGTCCACTGATCTTCTGACACTGTCCACTGATCTCTGACACTGATCTTCTGACACTGATCTTCTGACACTGATCTTCTGACACTGATCTTCTGACACTGTCCACTGATCTTCTGACACTGTCCACTGATCTTCTGACACTGATCTTCTGACACTGTCCACTGATCTTCTGACACTGATCTTCTGACACTGTCCACTGATCTTCTGACACTGTCCACTGATCTTCTGACACCGATCTTCTGACACTGTCCACTGATCTTCTGACACCGATCTTCTGACACTGTCCACTGATCTTCTGACACTGATCATTTGACACTGTCCACTGATCTTCTGACACGGTCCACTGATTTTCTGACACTGATCTTCTGACACTGTCCACTGATATTCTGACACTGTCCACTGATCTTCTGACACTGTCCACTGGTCTTCTGACACTGTCCACTGGTCTTCTGACACCGTCCACTGATCTTCTGACACTGATCTTCTGACACTGTCCACTGATCTTCTGACACTGTCCACTGATCTTCTGACACTGATCTTCTGACACTGTCCACTAATCTTCTGACACTGATCTTCTGACACTGTCCACTGATCTTCTGACACTGTCCACTGATCTTCTGACACTGTCCACTGATCTTCTGACACTGATCTTCTGACACTGTACACTGATCTTCTGACACTGTCCACTGATCTTCTGACACTGATCTTCTGACACTGATCTTCTGACACTGTCCACTGATCTTCTGACACTGTCCACTGATCTTCTGACACTGTCCACTGATCTTCTGACACTGATCTTCTGACACTGTCCACTGATCTTCTGACACTGATCTTCTGACACTGTCCACTGATCTTCTGATACTGTCCACTGATCTTCTGACACTGTCCACTGATCTTCTGACACTGTCCACTGATCTTCTGACACTGATCTTCTGACACTGATCTTCTGACACTGTCCACTGATCTTCTGACACTGTCCACTGATCTTCTGACACTGATCTTCTGACACTGATCTTCTGACACTGATCTTCTGACACTGATCTTCTGACACTGTCCACTGATCTTCTGACACTGTCCACTGATCTTCTGACACTGATCTTCTGACACTGTCCACTGATCTTCTGATACTGTCCACTGATCTTCTGACACTGTCCACTGATCTTCTGACACTGTCCACTGATCTTCTGACACTGATCTTCTGACACTGATCTTCTGACACTGATCTTCTGACACTGTCCACTGATCTTCTGACACTGTCCACTGATCTTCTGACACTGATCTTCTGACACTGATCTTCTGACACTGATCTTCTGACACTGATCTTCTGACACTGTCCACTGATCTTCTGACACTGTCCACTGATCTTCTGACACTGTCCACTGATCTTCTGACACTGTCCACTGATCTTCTGACACTGATCTTCTGACACTGTCCACTGATCTTCTGACACTGATCTTCTGACACTGTCCACTGATATTCTGACACTGTTCTTCTGACACTGTCCACTGATCTTCTGACACTGATCTTCTGACACTGTCCACTGATCTTCTGACACAGTCCACTGATCTTCTGACACTGTCCACTGATCTTCTGACACTGATCTTCTGACACTGTCCACTGATCTTCTGACACTGTCCACTGATCTTCTGACACTGATCTTCTGACACTGTCCACTGATCTTCTGACACTGTCCACTGATCTTCTGACACTGTCCACTGATCTTCTGACACTGTCCACTGATCTTTTGACACTGATTTTCTGACACCGTCCACTGATCTTCTGACACTGTCCACTGATCTCTGACACTGATCTTCTGACACTGATCTTCTGACACTGTCCACTGATCTTCTGACACTGATCTTCTGACACTGTCCACTGATCTTCTGACACTGATCTTCTGACACTGTCCACTGATCTTCTGACACTGATCTTCTGACACTGTCCACTGATCTTCTGACACTGATCTTCTGTCACCGATCTTCTGACACTGTCCACTGATATTCTGACACTGATCTTTTGACACTGTCCACTGATCTTCTGACACTGTCCACTGATTTTCTGACACTGATCTTCTGACACTGTCCACTGATCTTCTGACACTGTCCACTGATCTTCTGACACTGTCCACTGATCTTCTGACACTGTCCACTGGTCTTCTGACACTGTCCACTGGTCTTCTGACACCGTCCACTGGTCTTCTGACACCGTCCACTGATCTTCTGACACCGTCCACTGATCTTCTGACACAGTGCACTGATTTTCCGACACTGATCTTCTGACACTGTCCACTGATCTTCTGACACTGTCCACTGATCTTCTGACACTGATCTTCTGACACTGTCCACTGATCTTCTGACACTGTCCACTGATCTTCTGACACTGATCTTCTGACACTGTACACTGATCTTCTGACACTGTCCACTGATCTTCTGACACTGATCTTCTGACACTGATCTTCTGACACTGTCCACTGATCTTCTGACACTGTCCACTGATCTTCTGACACTGTCCACTGATCTTCTGACACTGTCCACTGATCTTCTGACACTGTCCACTGATCTTCTGACACTGATCTTCTGACACTGTCCACTGATCTTCTGACACTGATCTTCTGACACTGTCCACTGATCTTCTGACACTGTCCACTGATCTTCTGACACTGATCTTCTGACACTGATCTTCTGACACTGATCTTCTGACACTGTCCACTGATCTTCTGACACTGATCTTCTGACACTGTCCACTGATCTTCTGACACTGTCCACTGATCTTCTGACACTGATCTTCTGACACTGTCCACTGATCTTCTGACACTGATCTTCTGACACTGTCCACTGATCTTCTGACACTGATCTTCTGACACTGATCTTCTGACACTGTCCACTGATATTCTGACACTGATCTTCTGACACTGTCCACTGATCTTCTGACACTGTCCACTGATCTTCTGACACTGTCCACTGATCTTCTGACACTGTCCACTGATCTTCTGACACTGATCTTCTGACACTGTCCACTGATCTTCTGACACTGATCTTCTGACACTGATCTTCTGACACTGTCCACTGATATTCTGACACTGATCTTCTGACACTGTCCACTGATCTTCTGACACTGTCCACTGATCTTCTGACACTGATCTTCTGACACTGTCCACTGATCTTCTGACACTGTCCACTGATCTTCTGACACTGTCCACTGATCTTTTGACACTGTCCACTGATCTTTTGACACTGATCTTCTGACACTGTCCACTGACCTCTGACACTGATCTTCTGACACTGATCTTCTGACACTGATCTTCTGACACTGTCCACTGATCTTCTGACACTGTCCACTGATCTTCTGACACTGATCTTCTGACACTATCCGCTGATCTTCTGACACTGATCTTCTGACACTGTCCACTGATCTTCTGACACCGATCTTCTGACACTGTCCACTGATCTTCTGATACTGATCTTCTGACACTGTCCACTGATCTTCTGACACTGTCCACAGATTTTCTGACATTGATCTTCTGACACTGTCCACTGATCTTCTGACACTGTCCACTGATCTTCTGACACTGATCTTCTGACACTGTCCACTGATCTTCTGACACTGTCCACTGATCTTCTGACACTGTCCACTGATTTTCTGATACTGTCCACTGATCTTCTGACACTGATCTTCTGACACTGATCTTCTGACACTGATCTTCTGACACTGTCCACTGATCTTCTGACACTGATCTTCTGACACTGTCCACTGATCTTCTGATACTGTCCACTGATCTTCTGACACTGTCCACTGATCTTCTAAAACTGATCTTCTGACACTGTCCACTGATCTTCTGACACTGTCCACTGATCTTCTGACACTGATCTTCTGACACTGTCCACTGATCTTCTGACACTGTCCACTGATCTTCTGACACTGATCTTCTGACACTGTCCACGGATCTTCTGACACTGTCCACTGATCTCTAACACTGATCTTCTGACACTGATCTTCTGACACTGATCTTCTGACACTGATCTTCTGACACTGTCCACTGATCTTCTAACACTGATCTTCTGACACTGTCCACTGATCTTCTGACACTGATCTTCTGACACCGTCCACTGATCTTCTGACACTGTCCACTGATCTTCTGACACTGATCTACTGGCACTGTCCACTGATCTTCTGACACTGTCCACTGATCTTCTAACACTGATCTTCTGACACTGTCCACTGATCTCTGACACTGATCTTCTGACACTGATCTTCTGACACTGTCCACTGATCTTCTGACACTGATCTTCTGACACTGTCCACTGATCTTCTGACACTGATCTTCTGACACTGTCCACTGATCTTCTGACACTGATCTTCTGACACTGTCCACTGATCTTCTGACACTGATCTTCTGTCACCGATCTTCTGACACTGTCCACTGATATTCTGACACTGATCTTTTGACACTGTCCACTGATCTTCTGACACTGTCCACTGATTTTCTGACACTGATCTTCTGACACTGTCCACTGATCTTCTGACACTGTCCACTGATCTTCTGACACTGTCCACTGATCTTCTGACACTGTCCACTGGTCTTCTGACACTGTCCACTGGTCTTCTGACACCGTCCACTGGTCTTCTGACACCGTCCACTGATCTTCTGACACCGTCCACTGATCTTCTGACACAGTGCACTGATTTTCCGACACTGATCTTCTGACACTGTCCACTGATCTTCTGACACTGTCCACTGATCTTCTGACACTGATCTTCTGACACTGTCCACTGATCTTCTGACACTGTCCACTGATCTTCTGACACTGATCTTCTGACACTGTACACTGATCTTCTGACACTGTCCACTGATCTTCTGACACTGATCTTCTGACACTGATCTTCTGACACTGTCCACTGATCTTCTGACACTGTCCACTGATCTTCTGACACTGTCCACTGATCTTCTGACACTGTCCACTGATCTTCTGACACTGTCCACTGATCTTCTGACACTGATCTTCTGACACTGTCCACTGATCTTCTGACACTGATCTTCTGACACTGTCCACTGATCTTCTGACACTGTCCACTGATCTTCTGACACTGATCTTCTGACACTGATCTTCTGACACTGATCTTCTGACACTGTCCACTGATCTTCTGACACTGATCTTCTGACACTGTCCACTGATCTTCTGACACTGTCCACTGATCTTCTGACACTGATCTTCTGACACTGTCCACTGATCTTCTGACACTGATCTTCTGACACTGTCCACTGATCTTCTGACACTGATCTTCTGACACTGATCTTCTGACACTGATCTTCTGACACTGTCCACTGATATTCTGACACTGATCTTCTGACACTGTCCACTGATCTTCTGACACTGTCCACTGATCTTCTGACACTGTCCACTGATCTTCTGACACTGTCCACTGATCTTCTGACACTGATCTTCTGACACTGTCCACTGATCTTCTGACACTGATCTTCTGACACTGATCTTCTGACACTGTCCACTGATATTCTGACACTGATCTTCTGACACTGTCCACTGATCTTCTGACACTGTCCACTGATCTTCTGACACTGATCTTCTGACACTGTCCACTGATCTTCTGACACTGTCCACTGATCTTCTGACACTGTCCACTGATCTTTTGACACTGTCCACTGATCTTTTGACACTGATCTTCTGACACTGTCCACTGACCTCTGACACTGATCTTCTGACACTGATCTTCTGACACTGATCTTCTGACACTGTCCACTGATCTTCTGACACTGTCCACTGATCTTCTGACACTGATCTTCTGACACTATCCGCTGATCTTCTGACACTGATCTTCTGACACTGTCCACTGATCTTCTGACACCGATCTTCTGACACTGTCCACTGATCTTCTGATACTGATCTTCTGACACTGTCCACTGATCTTCTGACACTGTCCACAGATTTTCTGACATTGATCTTCTGACACTGTCCACTGATCTTCTGACACTGTCCACTGATCTTCTGACACTGATCTTCTGACACTGTCCACTGATCTTCTGACACTGTCCACTGATCTTCTGACACTGTCCACTGATTTTCTGATACTGTCCACTGATCTTCTGACACTGATCTTCTGACACTGATCTTCTGACACTGATCTTCTGACACTGTCCACTGATCTTCTGACACTGATCTTCTGACACTGTCCACTGATCTTCTGATACTGTCCACTGATCTTCTGACACTGTCCACTGATCTTCTAAAACTGATCTTCTGACACTGTCCACTGATCTTCTGACACTGTCCACTGATCTTCTGACACTGATCTTCTGACACTGTCCACTGATCTTCTGACACTGTCCACTGATCTTCTGACACTGATCTTCTGACACTGTCCACGGATCTTCTGACACTGTCCACTGATCTCTAACACTGATCTTCTGACACTGATCTTCTGACACTGATCTTCTGACACTGATCTTCTGACACTGTCCACTGATCTTCTAACACTGATCTTCTGACACTGTCCACTGATCTTCTGACACTGATCTTCTGACACCGTCCACTGATCTTCTGACACTGTCCACTGATCTTCTGACACTGATCTACTGGCACTGTCCACTGATCTTCTGACACTGTCCACTGATCTTCTGACACTGTCCACTGATCTTCTGACACTGTCCACTGATCGTCTGACACTGTCCACTGATCTTCTGACACTGATCTTCTGACACTGTCCACTGATCTTCTGACACTGTCCACTGATCTTTTGAGACTGTCCACTGATCTTCTGACACTGTCCACTGATCTTCTGACACTGATCTTCTGACACTGATCTTCTGACACTGTCCACTGATCTTCTGACACTGTCCACTGATCTTCTGACACTGATCTTCTGACACTGATCTTCTGACACTGTCCATTGATCTTCTGACACTGATCTTCTGACACTGTCCACTGATCTTCTGACACTGTCCACTGATCTTCTGACACTGATCTTCTGACACTGTCCACTGATCTTCTGACACTGTCCACTGATCTTTTGAGACTGTCCACTGATCTTCTGACACTGTCCACTGATCTTCTGACACTGTCCACTGATCTTCTGACACTGTCCACTGATCTTCTGATACTGTCCAACGATCTTCTGACACTGTCCACTGATCTTCTGACACTGATCTTCTGACACCGTCCACTGATATTCTGACACTGTCCACTGATCTTCTGACACTGTCCACTGATCTTCTGACACTGATCTTCTGACACTGATCTTCTGACACTGATCTTCTGACACTGATCTTCTGACACTGATCTTCTGACACTGATCTTTTGACACTGATCTTCTGACACTGTTCACTGATCTTCTGACACTGTTCACTGATCTTCTGACACTGTCCACTGATCTTCTGACACTCTCCACTAATCTTCTGACACGGATCTTCTGACACTGTCCACTGATCTTCTGACACTGATCTTCTGACACTGTCCACTGATCTTTTGACACTGTCCACTGATTTTCTGACGCTGATCTTCTGACACTGTCCACTAATCTTCTGACACTGTCCACTGATCTTCTGACACTGATCTTTTGACACTGATCTACTGACACTTATCTTCTGACACTGTCCACTGATCTTCTGACACTGATCTTCTGACACTGATTTTCTGACACTGTCCACTGATCTTATGACACTGTCCACTGATCTTCTGACACTGTCCACTGATCTTCTGACACTGATCTTCTGACACTGTCCACTGATCTTCTGACACTGTCCACTGATCTTCTGACACTGTCCACTGATTTTCTGATACTGTCCACTGATCTTCTGACACTGATCTTCTGACACTGATCTTCTGACACTGATCTTCTGACACTGTCCACTGATCTTCTGACACTGATCTTCTGACACTGTCCACTGATCTTCTGATACTGTCCACTGATCTTCTGACACTGTCCACTGATCTTCTAAAACTGATCTTCTGACACTGTCCACTGATCTTCTGACACTGTCCACTGATCTTCTGACACTGATCTTCTGACACTGTCCACTGATCTTCTGACACTGTCCACTGATCTTCTGACACTGATCTTCTGACACTGTCCACGGATCTTCTGACACTGTCCACTGATCTCTAACACTGATCTTCTGACACTGATCTTCTGACACTGATCTTCTGACACTGATCTTCTGACACTGTCCACTGATCTTCTAACACTGATCTTCTGACACTGTCCACTGATCTTCTGACACTGATCTTCTGACACTGTCCACTGATCTTCTGACACTGATCTTCTGACACCGTCCACTGATCTTCTGACACTGTCCACTGATCTTCTGACACTGATCTACTGGCACTGTCCACTGATCTTCTGACACTGTCCACTGATCTTCTGACACTGTCCACTGATCTTCTGACACTGTCCACTGATCGTCTGACACTGTCCACTGATCTTCTGACACTGATCTTCTGACACTGTCCACTGATCTTCTGACACTGTCCACTGATCTTTTGAGACTGTCCACTGATCTTCTGACACTGTCCACTGATCTTCTGACACTGATCTTCTGACACTGATCTTCTGACACTGTCCACTGATCTTCTGACACTGTCCACTGATCTTCTGACACTGATCTTCTGACACTGATCTTCTGACACTGTCCATTGATCTTCTGACACTGATCTTCTGACACTGTCCACTGATCTTCTGACACTGTCCACTGATCTTCTGACACTGATCTTCTGACACTGTCCACTGATCTTCTGACACTGTCCACTGATCTTCTGACACTGATCTTCTGACACTGTCCACTGATCTTCTGATACTGTCCACTGATCTTCTGACACTGTCCACTGATCTTCTGACACTGTCCACTGATCTTCTGACACTGATCTTCTGACACTGATCTTCTGACACTGATCTTCTGACACTGTCCACTGATCTTCTGACACTGATCTTCTGACACTGATCTTCTGACACTGATCTTCTGACACTGTCCACTGATCTTCTGACACTGTCCACTGATCTTCTGACACTGTCCACTGATCTTCTGACACTGATCTTCTGACACTGATCTTCTGACACCGATCTTCTGACACTGTCCACTGATCTTCTGACACTGATCTTTTGACACTGTCCACTGATCTTCTGACACTGTCCACTGATTTTCTGACACTAATCTTCTGACACTGTCCACTGATCTTCTGACACTGTCCACTGATCTTCTGACACTGTCCACTGATCTTCTGACACTGTCCACTGGTCTTCTGACACTGTCCACTGGTCTTCTGACACTGTCCACTGGTCTTCTGACACTGTCCACTGGTCTTCTGACACCGTCCACTGGTCTTCTGACACCGTCCACTGGTCTTCTGACACCGTCCACTGATCTTCTGACACTGTCCACTGATCTTCTGACACTGATCTTCTGACACTGTCCACTGATCTTCTGACACTGATCTTCTGACACTGTCCACTGATCTTCTGACACTGATCTTCTGACACTGTCCACTGATATTCTGACACTGATCTTCTGACACTGTCCACTGATTTTCTGACACTGTCCACTGATCTTCTGACACTGATCTTCTGACACTGTGCACTGATCTTCTGACACAGTCCACTGATTTTCTGACACTGTGCACTGATCTTCTGACACAGTCCACTGATCTTCTGACACTGTCCACTGATCTTCTGACACTGATCTTCTGACACTGTCCATGGATCTTCTGACACTGATTTTCTGACACTGATCTTCTGACACTGATCTTCTGACACTGATCTTCTGACACTGATCTTCTGACACTGATCTTCTAACACTGATCTTGTGACACTGATCTTTTGACACTGATCTTCTGACACTGTTCACTGATCTTCTGACACTGTTCACTGATCTTCTGACACTGTCCACTGATCTTCTGACACTCTCCACTAATCTTCTGACACGGATCTTCTGACACTGTCCACTGATCTTCTGACACTGATCTTCTGACATTGATCTTCTGACACTGATTTTCTGACACTGTCCACTGGTCTTCTGACACCGTCCACTGGTCTTCTGACACCGTCCACTGATCTTCTGACACCGTCCACTGATCTTCTGACACTGTGCACTGATCTTCCGACACTGATCTTCTGACACTGTCCACTGATCTTCTGACACTGTCCACTGATCTTCTGACACTGATCTTCTGACACTGTCCACTGATCTTCTGACACTGTCCACTGATCTTCTGACACTGATCTTCTGACACTGTACACTGATCTTCTGACACTGTCCACTGATCTTCTGACACTGATCTTCTGACACTGATCTTCTGACACTGTCCACTGATCTTCTGACACTGTCCACTGATCTTCTGACACTGTCCACTGATCTTCTGACACTGATCTTCTGACACTGTCCACTGATCTTCTGATACTGTCCACTGATCTTCTGACACTGTCCACTGATCTTCTGACACTGTCCACTGATCTTCTGACACTGATCTTCTGACACTGATCTTCTGACACTGATCTTCTGACACTGTCCACTGATCTTCTGACACTGTCCACTGATCTTCTGACACTGATCTTCTGACACTGATCTTCTTACACTGTCCACTGATCTTCTGACACTGTCCACTGATCTTCTGACACTGATCTTCTGACACTGTCCACTGATCTTCTGACACTGATCTTCTGACACTGTCCACTGATCTTCTGACACTGATCTTCTGACACTGATCTTCTGACACTGTCCACTGATATTCTGACACTGATCTTCTGACACTGTCCACTGATCTTCTGACACTGTCCACTGATCTTCTGACACTGATTTTCTGACACTGTCCACTGATCTTCTGACACAGTCCACTGATCTTCTGACACTGTCCACTGATCTTCTGACACTGATCTTCTGACACTGTCCACTGATCTTCTGACACTGTCCACTGATCTTTTGACACTGATTTTCTGACACTGTCCACTGATCTTCTGACACTGATCTTCTGACACTGTCCACTGATCTTCTGACACTGATCTTCTGACACTGTCCACTGATCTTCTGACACCGATCTTCTGACACTGTCCACTGATCTTCTGACACTGTCCACTGATCTTCTGACACTGATCTTCTGACACTGTCCACTGATCTTCTGACACTGATCTTCTGACACCGATCTTCTGACACTGTCCACTGATCTTCTGACACCGATCTTCTGACACTGTCCACTGATCTTCTGACACTGTCCACTGATCTTCTGACACTGATCTTCTGACACTGTCCACTGATCTTCTGACACTGATCTTCTGACACCGATCTTCTGACACTGTCCACTGATCTTCTGACACTGATCTTTTGACACTGTCCACTGATCTTCTGACACTGTCCACTGATTTTCTGACACTGATCTTCTGACACTGTCCACTGATCTTCTGACACTGTCCACTGATCTTCTGACACTGTCCACTGATCTTCTGACACTGTCCACTGATCTTCTGACACTGTCCACTGGTCTTCTGACACTGTCCACTGGTCTTCTGACACCGTCCACTGGTCTTCTGACACCGTCCACTGGTCTTCTGACACCGTCCACTGATCTTCTGACACCGTCCACTGATCTTCTGACACTGATCTTCTGACACTGTCCACTGATCTTCTGACACTGTCCACTGATCTTCTGACACTGATCTTCTGACACTGTCCACTGATCTTCTGACACTGTCCACTGATCTTCTGACACTGATCTTCTGACACTGTACACTGATCTTCTGACACTGTCCACTGATCTTCTGACACTGATCTTCTGACACTGATCTTCTGACACTGATCTTCTGACACTGTCCACTGATCTTCTGACACTGTCCACTGATCTTCTGACACTGTCCACTGATCTTCTGACACTGATCTTCTGACACTGTCCACTGATCTTCTGACACTGATCTTCTGACACTGTCCACTGATCTTCTGATACTGTCCACTGATCTTCTGACACTGTCCACTGATCTTCTGACACTGATCTTCTGACACTGATCTTCTGACACTGATCTTCTGACACTGTCCACTGATCTTCTGACACTGTCCACTGATCTTCTGACACTGATCTTCTGACACTGATCTTCTGACACTGATCTTCTGACACTGATCTTCTGACACTGTCCACTGATCTTCTGACACTGATCTTCTGACACTGTCCACTGATCTTCTGACACTGATCTTCTGACACTGTCCACTGATCTTCTGACACTGATCTTCTGACACTGATCTTCTGACACTGTCCACTGATATTCTGACACTGATCTTCTGACACTGTCCACTGATTTTCTGACACTGTCCACTGATCTTCTGACACTGATCTTCTGACACTGTGCACTGATCTTCTGACACTGTCCACTGATTTTCTGACACTGTCCACTGATCTTCTGACACTGATCTTCTGACACTGTGCACTGATCTTCTGACACAGTCCACTGATCTTCTGACACTGTCCACTGATCTTCTGACACTGATCTTCTGACACTGTCCACTGATCTTCTGACACTGTCCACTGATCTTCTGACACTGATTTTCTGACACTGATCTTCTGACACTGATCTTCTGACACTGATCTTTTGACACTGATCTTCTGACACTGTTCACTGATCTTCTGACACTGTTCACTGATCTTCTGACACTGTCCACTGATCTTCTGACACTCTCCACTAATCTTCTGACACGGATCTTCTGACACTGTCCACTGATCTTCTGACACTGATCTTCTGACACTGTCCACTGATCTTTTGACACTGTCCACTGATTTTCTGACGCTGATCTTCTGACACTGTCCACTAATCTTCTGACACTGTCCACTGATCTTCTGACACTGATCTTTTGACACTAATCTACTGACACTTATCTTCTGACACTGTCCACTGATCTTCTGACATTGAACTTCTGACACTGATTTTCTGACACTGTCCACTGGTCTTCTGACACCGTCCACTGATCTTCTGACACCGTCCACTGATCTTCTGACACTGTGCACTGATCTTCCGACACTGATCTTCTGACACTGTCCACTGATCTTCTGACACTGTCCACTGATCTTCTGACACTGATCTTCTGACACTGTCCACTGATCTTCTGACACTGTCCACTGATCTTCTGACACTGATCTTCTGACACTGTACACTGATCTTCTGACACTGTACACTGATCTTCTGACACTGATCTTCTGACACTGATCTTCTGACACTGTCCACTGATCTTCTGACACTGTCCACTGATCTTCTGACACTGTCCACTGATCTTCTGACACTGATCTTCTGACACTGTCCACTGATCTTCTGACACTGATCTTCTGACACTGTCCACTGATCTTCTGATACTGTCCACTGATCTTCTGACACTGTCCACTGATCTTCTGACACTGATCTTCTGACACTGATCTTCTGACACTGATCTTCTGACACTGATCTTCTGACACTGTCCACTGATCTTCTGACACTGATCTTCTGACACTGATCTTCTGACACTGTCCACTGATCTTCTGACACTGTCCACTGATCTTCTGACACTGATCTTCTGACACTGTCCACTGATCTTCTGACACTGATCTTCTGACACTGTCCACTGATCTTCTGACACTGATCTTCTGACACTGATCTTCTGACACTGTCCACTGATATTCTGACACTGATCTTCTGACACTGTCCACTGATCTTCTGACACTGTCCACTGATCTTCTGACACTGATCTTCTGACACTGTCCACTGATCTTCTGACACAGTCCACTGATCTTCTGACACTGTCCACTGATCTTCTGACACTGATCTTCTGACACTGTCCACTGATCTTCTGACACTGTCCACTGATCTTTTGACACTGATTTTCTGACACTGTCCACTGATCTTCTGACACTGTCCACTGATCTCTGACACTGATCTTCTGACACTGATCTCCTGACACTGATCTTCTGACACTGTCCACTGATCTTCTGACACTGTCCACTGATCTTCTGACACTGATCTTCTGACACTGTCCACTGATCTTCTGACACTGATCTTCTGACACTGTCCACTGATCTTCTGACACTGATCTTCTGACACTGTCCACTGATCTTCTGACACCGATCTTCTGACACTGTACACTGATCTTCTGACACCGATCTTCTGACACTGTCCACTGATCTTCTGACACTGATCTTTTGACACTGTCCACTGATCTTCTGACACTGTCCACTGATTTTCTGACACTGATCTTCTGACACTGTCCACTGATCTTCTGACACTGTCCACTGATCTTCTGACACTGTCCACTGATCTTCTGACACTGTCCACTGATCTTCTGACACTGTCCACTGGTCTTCTGACACTGTCCACTGGTCTTCTGACACCGTCCACTGGTCTTCTGACACCGTCCACTGATCTTCTGACACTGTCCACTGATCTTGACACTGATCTTCTGACACTGTCCACTGATCTTCTGACACTGTCCACTGATCTTCTGACACTGATCTTCTGACACTGTCCACTGATCTTCTGACACTGATCTTCTGACACTGTCCACTGATCTTCTGACACTGTCCACTGATCTTCTGACACTGTCCACTGATCTTCTGACACTGATCTTCTGACACTGTACACTGATCTTCTGACACTGTCCACTGATCTTCTGACACTGATCTTCTGACACTGATCTTCTGACACTGATCTTCTGACACTGTCCACTGATCTTCTGACACTGTCCACTGATCTTCTGACACTGATCTTCTGACACTGTCCACTGATCTTCTGATACTGTCCACTGGTCTTCTTACACTGTCCACTGATCTTCTGACACTGATCTTCTGACACTGATCTTCTGACACTGATCTTCTGACACTGTCCACTGATCTTCTGACACTGTCCACTGATCTTCTGACACTGATCTTCTGACACTGATCTTCTGACACTGATCTTCTGACACTAATCTTCTGACACTGATCTTCTGACACTGTCCACTGATCTTCTGACACTGTCCACTGATCTTCTGACACTGTCCACTGATCTTCTGACACTGATCTTCTGACACTGTCCACTGATATTCTGACACTGATCTTCTGACACTGTCCACTGATCTTCTGACACTGATCTTCTGACACTGTCCACTGATCTTCTGACACTGTCCACTGATCTTCTGACACTGATCTTCTGACACTGTCCACTGATCTTCTGACACTGTCCATTGATCTTCTGACACTGATCTTCTGACACTGTCCACTGATCTTCTGACACTGTCCACTGATCTTCTGACACTGTCCACTGATCTTCTGACACTGATCTTCTGACACTGTCCACTGATCTCTAACACTGATCTTTTGACACTGTCCACTGATCTTCTGACACTGTTCTTCTGACACTGTCCACTGATCTTCTGACACTGATCTTCTGACACTGATCTTCTGACACTGTCCACTGATCTTCTGACACTGATCTTCTGACACTATACACTGATCTTCTGACACAGTCCACTGATCTTCTGACACAGTCCACTGATCTTCTGACACAGTCCACTGATCTTCTGACACTGTCCACTGATCTTCTGACACTGTCCACTGATCTTCTGACACTGATCTTCTGACACTGTCCACTGATCTTCTGACACTGTCCACTGATCTTCTGACACTGTCCACTGATCTTCTGACACTGTCCACTGATCTTCTGACACTGATATTCTGACACTGTCTACTGATCTTCTGACACTGTACACTGATCTTCTGACACTGATCTTCTGACACTGATCTTCTGTCACTGATCTTCTGACACTGATCTTCTGACACTGTCCTCTGATCTTCTGACACTGATCTTCTGACACTGTCCACTGATCTTCTGACACTGATCTTCTGACACTGTCCACTGATCTTCTGACACAGTCCACTGATCTTCTGACACTGTCCACTGATCTTCTGACACTGATCTTCTGACACTGTCCACTGATCTTCTGACACTGTCCACTGATCTTCTGACACTGATCTTCTGACACTGTCCACTGATCTTCTGACACTGATCTTCTGACACTGTCCACTGATCTTCTGACACTGATCTTCTGACACTGTCCACTGATCTTCTGACACTGTCCACTGATCTTCTGACACTGATCTTCTGACACTGTCCACTGATCTTCTGACACTGATCTTCTGACACTGTCCACTGATCTTCTGACACTGATCTTCTGACACTGTCCACTGATCTTCTGACACTGATCTTCTGACACTGTCCACTGATCTTCTGACACTGATCTTCTGACACTGATCTTCTGACACTGTCCACTGATATTCTGACACTGATCTTCTGACACTGTCCACTGATCTTCTGACACTGATCTTCTGACACTGTCCACTGATCTTCTGACACTGTCCACTGATCTTCTGACACAGTCCACTGATCTTCTGACACAGTCCACTGATCTTCTGACACTGTCCACTGATCTTCTGACACTGATCTTCTGACACTGTCCACTGATCTTCTGACACTGTCCACTGATCTTTTGACACTGATTTTCTGAGACTGTCCACTGATCTTCTGACACTGTCCACTGATCTTCTGACACTGTCCACTGATCTCTGACACTGATCTTCTGACACTGATCTTCTGACACTGATCTTCTGACACTGATCTTCTGACACTGATCTTCTGACACTGTCCACTGATCTTCTGACACTGTCCACTGATCTTCTGACACTGATCTTCTGACACTGTCCACTGATCTTCTGACACTGATCTTCTGACACTGTCCACTGATCTTCTGACACCGATCTTCTGACACTGTCCACTGATCTTCTGACACCGATCTTCTGACACTGTCCACTGATCTTCTGACACTGATCTTTTGACACTGTCCACTGATCTTCTGACACTGTCCACTGATTTTCTGACACTGATCTTCTGACACTGTCCACTGATCTTCTGACACTGTCCACTGATCTTCTGACACTGTCCACTGATCTTCTGACACTGTCCACTGGTCTTCTGACACTGTCCACTGGTCTTCTGACACCGTCCACTGATCTTCTGACACTGATCTTCTGACACTGTCCACTGATCTTCTGACACTGATCTTCTGACACTGTCCACTGATCTTCTGACACTGATCTTCTGACACTGTCCACTGATCTTCTGACACTGTCCACTGATCTTCTGACACTGTCCACTGATCTTCTGACACTGTACACTGATCTTCTGACACTGTCCACTGATCTTCTGACACTGATCTTCTGACACTGATCTTCTGACACTGTCCACTGATCTTCTGACACTGTCCACTGATCTTCTGACACTGTCCACTGATCTTCTGACACTGTCCACTGATCTTCTGACATTGATCTTCTGACACTGATCTTCTGACACTGTCCACTGATCTTCTGATACTGTCCACTGATCTTCTGATACTGTCCACTGATCTTCTGACACTGTCCACTGATCTTCTGACACTGTCCACTGATCTTCTGACACTGATCTTCTGACACTGATCTTCTGACACTGATCTTCTGACACTGTCCACTGATCTTCTGACACTGTCCACTGATCTTCTGACACTGATCTTCTGACACTGATCTTCTGACACTGATCTTCTGACACTGATCTTCTGACACTGATCTTTTGACACTGATCTTCTGACACTGTTCACTGATCTTCTGACACTGTCCACTGATCTTCTGACACTCTCCACTAATCTTCTGACACGGATCTTCTGACACTGTCCACTGATCTTCTGACACTGATCTTCTGACACTGTCCACTGATCTTTTGACACTGTCCACTGATTTTCTGACGCTGATCTTCTGACACTGTCCACTTATCTTCTGACACTGTCCACTGATCTTCTGACACTGATCTTCTGACACTGATTTTCTGACACTGTCCACTGATCTTATGACACTGTCCACTGATCTTCTGACACTGTCCACTGATCTTCTGACACTGATCTTCTGACACTGTCCACTGATCTTCTGACACTGTCCACTGATCTTCTGACACTGTCCACTGATTTTCTGATACTGTCCACTGATCTTCTGACACTGATCTTCTGACACTGATCTTCTGACACTGATCTTCTGACACTGTCCACTGATCTTCTGACACTGATCTTCTGACACTGTCCACTGATCTTCTGATACTGTCCACTGATCTTCTGACACTGTCCACTGATCTTCTAAAACTGATCTTCTGACACTGTCCACTGATCTTCTGACACTGTCCACTGATCTTCTGACACTGATCTTCTGACACTGTCCACTGATCTTCTGACACTGTCCACTGATCTTCTGACACTGATCTTCTGACACTGTCCACGGATCTTCTGACACTGTCCACTGATCTCTAACACTGATCTTCTGACACTGATCTTCTGACACTGATCTTCTGACACTGATCTTCTGACACTGTCCACTGATCTTCTAACACTGATCTTCTGACACTGTCCACTGATCTTCTGACACTGATCTTCTGACACTGTCCACTGATCTTCTGACACTGATCTTCTGACACCGTCCACTGATCTTCTGACACTGTCCACTGATCTTCTGACACTGATCTACTGGCACTGTCCACTGATCTTCTGACACTGTCCACTGATCTTCTGACACTGTCCACTGATCTTCTGACACTGTCCACTGATCGTCTGACACTGTCCACTGATCTTCTGACACTGATCTTCTGACACTGTCCACTGATCTTCTGACACTGTCCACTGATCTTTTGAGACTGTCCACTGATCTTCTGACACTGTCCACTGATCTTCTGACACTGATCTTCTGACACTGATCTTCTGACACTGTCCACTGATCTTCTGACACTGTCCACTGATCTTCTGACACTGATCTTCTGACACTGATCTTCTGACACTGTCCATTGATCTTCTGACACTGATCTTCTGACACTGTCCACTGATCTTCTGACACTGTCCACTGATCTTCTGACACTGATCTTCTGACACTGTCCACTGATCTTCTGACACTGTCCACTGATCTTCTGACACTGATCTTCTGACACTGTCCACTGATCTTCTGATACTGTCCACTGATCTTCTGACACTGTCCACTGATCTTCTGACACTGTCCACTGATCTTCTGACACTGATCTTCTGACACTGATCTTCTGACACTGATCTTCTGACACTGTCCACTGATCTTCTGACACTGATCTTCTGACACTGATCTTCTGACACTGATCTTCTGACACTGTCCACTGATCTTCTGACACTGTCCACTGATCTTCTGACACTGTCCACTGATCTTCTGACACTGATCTTCTGACACTGATCTTCTGACACCGATCTTCTGACACTGTCCACTGATCTTCTGACACTGATCTTTTGACACTGTCCACTGATCTTCTGACACTGTCCACTGATTTTCTGACACTAATCTTCTGACACTGTCCACTGATCTTCTGACACTGTCCACTGATCTTCTGACACTGTCCACTGATCTTCTGACACTGTCCACTGGTCTTCTGACACTGTCCACTGGTCTTCTGACACTGTCCACTGGTCTTCTGACACTGTCCACTGGTCTTCTGACACCGTCCACTGGTCTTCTGACACCGTCCACTGGTCTTCTGACACCGTCCACTGATCTTCTGACACTGTCCACTGATCTTCTGACACTGATCTTCTGACACTGTCCACTGATCTTCTGACACTGATCTTCTGACACTGTCCACTGATCTTCTGACACTGATCTTCTGACACTGTCCACTGATATTCTGACACTGATCTTCTGACACTGTCCACTGATTTTCTGACACTGTCCACTGATCTTCTGACACTGATCTTCTGACACTGTGCACTGATCTTCTGACACAGTCCACTGATTTTCTGACACTGTGCACTGATCTTCTGACACAGTCCACTGATCTTCTGACACTGTCCACTGATCTTCTGACACTGATCTTCTGACACTGTCCATGGATCTTCTGACACTGATTTTCTGACACTGATCTTCTGACACTGATCTTCTGACACTGATCTTCTGACACTGATCTTCTGACACTGATCTTCTAACACTGATCTTGTGACACTGATCTTTTGACACTGATCTTCTGACACTGTTCACTGATCTTCTGACACTGTTCACTGATCTTCTGACACTGTCCACTGATCTTCTGACACTCTCCACTAATCTTCTGACACGGATCTTCTGACACTGTCCACTGATCTTCTGACACTGATCTTCTGACATTGATCTTCTGACACTGATTTTCTGACACTGTCCACTGGTCTTCTGACACCGTCCACTGGTCTTCTGACACCGTCCACTGATCTTCTGACACCGTCCACTGATCTTCTGACACTGTGCACTGATCTTCCGACACTGATCTTCTGACACTGTCCACTGATCTTCTGACACTGTCCACTGATCTTCTGACACTGATCTTCTGACACTGTCCACTGATCTTCTGACACTGTCCACTGATCTTCTGACACTGATCTTCTGACACTGTACACTGATCTTCTGACACTGTCCACTGATCTTCTGACACTGATCTTCTGACACTGATCTTCTGACACTGTCCACTGATCTTCTGACACTGTCCACTGATCTTCTGACACTGTCCACTGATCTTCTGACACTGATCTTCTGACACTGTCCACTGATCTTCTGACACTGATCTTCTGACACTGTCCACTGATCTTCTGATACTGTCCACTGATCTTCTGACACTGTCCACTGATCTTCTGACACTGTCCACTGATCTTCTGACACTGATCTTCTGACACTGATCTTCTGACACTGATCTTCTGACACTGATCTTCTGACACTGTCCACTGATCTTCTGACACTGTCCACTGATCTTCTGACACTGATCTTCTGACACTGATCTTCTTACACTGTCCACTGATCTTCTGACACTGTCCACTGATCTTCTGACACTGATCTTCTGACACTGTCCACTGATCTTCTGACACTGATCTTCTGACACTGTCCACTGATCTTCTGACACTGATCTTCTGACACTGATCTTCTGACACTGTCCACTGATATTCTGACACTGATCTTCTGACACTGTCCACTGATCTTCTGACACTGTCCACTGATCTTCTGACACTGATCTTCTGACACTGTCCACTGATCTTCTGACACAGTCCACTGATCTTCTGACACTGTCCACTGATCTTCTGACACTGATCTTCTGACACTGTCCACTGATCTTCTGACACTGTCCACTGATCTTTTGACACTGATTTTCTGACACTGTCCACTGATCTTCTGACACTGATCTTCTGACACTGTCCACTGATCTTCTGACACTGATCTTCTGACACTGTCCACTGATCTTCTGACACCGATCTTCTGACACTGTCCACTGATCTTCTGACACTGTCCACTGATCTTCTGACACTGATCTTCTGACACTGTCCACTGATCTTCTGACACTGATCTTCTGACACCGATCTTCTGACACTGTCCACTGATCTTCTGACACCGATCTTCTGACACTGTCCACTGATCTTCTGACACTGTCCACTGATCTTCTGACACTGATCTTCTGACACTGTCCACTGATCTTCTGACACTGATCTTCTGACACCGATCTTCTGACACTGTCCACTGATCTTCTGACACTGATCTTTTGACACTGTCCACTGATCTTCTGACACTGTCCACTGATTTTCTGACACTGATCTTCTGACACTGTCCACTGATCTTCTGACACTGTCCACTGATCTTCTGACACTGTCCACTGATCTTCTGACACTGATCTTCTGACACTGTCCACTGATCTTCTGACACTGTCCACTGGTCTTCTGACACTGTCCACTGGTCTTCTGACACCGTCCACTGGTCTTCTGACACCGTCCACTGGTCTTCTGACACCGTCCACTGATCTTCTGACACCGTCCACTGATCTTCTGACACTGATCTTCTGACACTGTCCACTGATCTTCTGACACTGTCCACTGATCTTCTGACACTGATCTTCTGACACTGTCCACTGATCTTCTGACACTGTCCACTGATCTTCTGACACTGATCTTCTGACACTGTACACTGATCTTCTGACACTGTCCACTGATCTTCTGACACTGATCTTCTGACACTGATCTTCTGACACTGATCTTCTGACACTGTCCACTGATCTTCTGACACTGTCCACTGATCTTCTGACACTGTCCACTGATCTTCTGACACTGTCCACTGATCTTCTGACACTGATCTTCTGACACTGTCCACTGATCTTCTGACACTGATCTTCTGACACTGTCCACTGATCTTCTGATACTGTCCACTGATCTTCTGACACTGTCCACTGATCTTCTGACACTGATCTTCTGACACTGATCTTCTGACACTGATCTTCTGACACTGTCCACTGATCTTCTGACACTGTCCACTGATCTTCTGACACTGATCTTCTGACACTGATCTTCTGACACTGATCTTCTGACACTGATCTTCTGACACTGATCTTCTGACACTGATCTTCTGACACTGTCCACTGATCTTCTGACACTGATCTTCTGACACTGTCCACTGATCTTCTGACACTGATCTTCTGACACTGTCCACTGATCTTCTGACACTGATCTTCTGACACTGATCTTCTGACACTGTCCACTGATATTCTGACACTGATCTTCTGACACTGTCCACTGATTTTCTGACACTGTCCACTGATCTTCTGACACTGATCTTCTGACACTGTGCACTGATCTTCTGACACAGTCCACTGATCTTCTGACACTGTCCACTGATCTTCTGACACTGATCTTCTGACACTGTCCACTGATCTTCTGACACTGTCCACTGATCTTCTGACACTGATTTTCTGACACTGATCTTCTGACACTGATCTTCTGACACTGATCTTTTGACACTGATCTTCTGACACTGTTCACTGATCTTCTGACACTGTTCACTGATCTTCTGACACTGTCCACTGATCTTCTGACACTCTCCACTAATCTTCTGACACGGATCTTCTGACACTGTCCACTGATCTTCTGACACTGATCTTCTGACACTGTCCACTGATCTTTTGACACTGTCCACTGATTTTCTGACGCTGATCTTCTGACACTGTCCACTAATCTTCTGACACTGTCCACTGATCTTCTGACACTGATCTTTTGACACTAATCTACTGACACTTATCTTCTGACACTGTCCACTGATCTTCTGACATTGATCTTCTGACACTGATTTTCTGACACTGTCCACTGGTCTTCTGACACCGTCCACTGATCTTCTGACACCGTCCACTGATCTTCTGACACTGTGCACTGATCTTCCGACACTGATCTTCTGACACTGTCCACTGATCTTCTGACACTGTCCACTGATCTTCTGACACTGATCTTCTGACACTGTCCACTGATCTTCTGACACTGTCCACTGATCTTCTGACACTGATCTTCTGACACTGTACACTGATCTTCTGACACTGTACACTGATCTTCTGACACTGATCTTCTGACACTGATCTTCTGACACTGTCCACTGATCTTCTGACACTGTCCACTGATCTTCTGACACTGTCCACTGATCTTCTGACACTGTCCACTGATCTTCTGACACTGATCTTCTGACACTGTCCACTGATCTTCTGACACTGATCTTCTGACACTGTCCACTGATCTTCTGATACTGTCCACTGATCTTCTGACACTGTCCACTGATCTTCTGACACTGATCTTCTGACACTGATCTTCTGACACTGATCTTCTGACACTGATCTTCTGACACTGATCTTCTGACACTGTCCACTGATCTTCTGACACTGATCTTCTGACACTGATCTTCTGACACTGTCCACTGATCTTCTGACACTGTCCACTGATCTTCTGACACTGATCTTCTGACACTGTCCACTGATCTTCTGACACTGATCTTCTGACACTGTCCACTGATCTTCTGACACTGATCTTCTGACACTGATCTTCTGACACTGTCCACTGATATTCTGACACTGATCTTCTGACACTGTCCACTGATCTTCTGACACTGTCCACTGATCTTCTGACACTGATCTTCTGACACTGTCCACTGATCTTCTGACACAGTCCACTGATCTTCTGACACTGTCCACTGATCTTCTGACACTGATCTTCTGACACTGTCCACTGATCTTCTGACACTGTCCACTGATCTTTTGACACTGATTTTCTGACACTGTCCACTGATCTTCTGACACTGATCTTCTGACACTGATCTTCTGACACTGATCTTCTGACACTGTCCACTGATCTTCTGACACTGTCCACTGATCTTCTGACACTGATCTTCTGACACTGTCCACTGATCTTCTGACACTGATCTTCTGACACTGTCCACTGATCTTCTGACACTGATCTTCTGACACTGTCCACTGATCTTCTGACACCGATCTTCTGACACTGTACACTGATCTTCTGACACCGATCTTCTGACACTGTCCACTGATCTTCTGACACTGATCTTTTGACACTGTCCACTGATCTTCTGACACTGTCCACTGATTTTCTGACACTGATCTTCTGACACTGTCCACTGATCTTCTGACACTGTCCACTGATCTTCTGACACTGTCCACTGATCTTCTGACACTGTCCACTGGTCTTCTGACACTGTCCACTGGTCTTCTGACACTGTCCACTGGTCTTCTGACACCGTCCACTGGTCTTCTGACACCGTCCACTGATCTTCTGACACTGTCCACTGATCTTCTGACACTGATCTTCTGACACTGTCCACTGATCTTCTGACACTGTCCACTGATCTTCTGACACTGATCTTCTGACACTGTCCACTGATCTTCTGACACTGATCTTCTGACACTGTCCACTGATCTTCTGACACTGTCCACTGATCTTCTGACACTGTCCACTGATCTTCTGACACTGATCTTCTGACACTGTACACTGATCTTCTGACACTGTCCACTGATCTTCTGACACTGATCTTCTGACACTGATCTTCTGACACTGATCTTCTGACACTGTCCACTGATCTTCTGACACTGTCCACTGATCTTCTGACACTGATCTTCTGACACTGTCCACTGATCTTCTGATACTGTCCACTGGTCTTCTTACACTGTCCACTGATCTTCTGACACTGATCTTCTGACACTGATCTTCTGACACTGATCTTCTGACACTGTCCACTGATCTTCTGACACTGTCCACTGATCTTCTGACACTGATCTTCTGACACTGATCTTCTGACACTGATCTTCTGACACTAATCTTCTGACACTGATCTTCTGACACTGTCCACTGATCTTCTGACACTGTCCACTGATCTTCTGACACTGTCCACTGATCTTCTGACACTGATCTTCTGACACTGTCCACTGATATTCTGACACTGATCTTCTGACACTGTCCACTGATCTTCTGACACTGATCTTCTGACACTGTCCACTGATCTTCTGACACTGTCCACTGATCTTCTGACACTGATCTTCTGACACTGTCCACTGATCTTCTGACACTGTCCATTGATCTTCTGACACTGATCTTCTGACACTGTTCACTGATCTTCTGACACTGTCCACTGATCTTCTGACACTGTCCACTGATCTTCTGACACTGATCTTCTGACACTGTCCACTGATCTCTAACACTGATCTTCTGACACTGTCCACTGATCTTCTGACACTGTTCTTCTGACACTGTCCACTGATCTTCTGACACTGATCTTCTGACACTGATCTTCTGACACTGTCCACTGATCTTCTGACACTGATCTTCTGACACTATACACTGATCTTCTGACACAGTCCACTGATCTTCTGACACAGTCCACTGATCTTCTGACACAGTCCACTGATCTTCTGACACAGTCCACTGATCTTCTGACACTGTCCACTGATCTTCTGACACTGTCCACTGATCTTCTGACACTGATCTTCTGACACTGTCCACTGATCTTCTGACACTGTCCACTGATCTTCTGACACTGTCCACTGATCTTCTGACACTGTCCACTGATCTTCTGACACTGATATTCTGACACTGTCTACTGATCTTCTGACACTGTACACTGATCTTCTGACACTGATCTTCTGACACTGATCTTCTGTCACTGATCTTCTGACACTGATCTTCTGACACTGTCCTCTGATCTTCTGACACTGATCTTCTGACACTGTCCACTGATCTTCTGACACTGATCTTCTGACACTGTCCACTGATCTTCTGACACAGTCCACTGATCTTCTGACACTGTCCACTGATCTTCTGACACTGATCTTCTGACACTGTCCACTGATCTTCTGACACTGTCCACTGATCTTCTGACACTGATCTTCTGACACTGTCCACTGATCTTCTGACACTGATCTTCTGACACTGTCCACTGATCTTCTGACACTGATCTTCTGACACTGTCCACTGATCTTCTGACACTGTCCACTGATCTTCTGACACTGATCTTCTGACACTGTCCACTGATCTTCTGACACTGATCTTCTGACACTGTCCACTGATCTTCTGATACCGTCCACTGATCTTCTGACACTGTCCACTGATCTTCTGACACTGATCTTCTGACACTGATCTTCTGACACTGATCTTCTGACACTGATCTTCTGACACTGTCCAATGATCTTCTGACACTGATCTTCTGACACTGTCCACTGATCTTCTGACACTGATCTTCTGACACTGATCTTCTGACACTGATCTTCTGACACTGATCTTCTGACACTGTCCACTGATCTTCTGACACTGATCTTCTGACACTGTCCACTGATCTTCTGACACTGATCTTCTGACACTGTCCACTGATCTTCTGACACTGATCTTCTGACACTGTCCACTGATCTTCTGACACTGATCTTCTGACACTGTCCACTGATCTTCTGACACTGATCTTCTGACACTGATCTTCTGACACTGTCCACTGATATTCTGACACTGATCTTCTGACACTGTCCACTGATCTTCTGACACTGTCCACTGATCTTCTGACACAGTCCACTGATCTTCTGACACTGTCCACTGATCTTCTGACACTGATCTTCTGACACTGTCCACTGATCTTCTGACACTGTCCACTGATCTTTTGACACTGATTTTCTGAGACTGTCCACTGATCTTCTGACACTGTCCACTGATCTTCTGACACTGTCCACTGATCTCTGACACTGATCTTCTGACACTGATCTTCTGACACTGATCTTCTGACACTGATCTTCTGACACTGTCCACTGATCTTCTGACACTGTCCACTGATCTTCTGACACTGATCTTCTGACACTGTCCACTGATCTTCTGACACTGATCTTCTGACACTGTCCACTGATCTTCTGACACTGATCTTCTGACACTGTCCACTGATCTTCTGACACCGATCTTCTGACACTGTCCACTGATCTTCTGACACCGATCTTCTGACACTGTCCACTGATCTTCTGACACTGATCTTTTGACACTGTCCACTGATCTTCTGACACTGTCCACTGATTTTCTGACACTGATCTTCTGACACTGTCCACTGATCTTCTGACACTGTCCACTGATCTTCTGACACTGTCCACTGATCTTCTGACACTGTCCACTGGTCTTCTGACACTGTCCACTGGTCTTCTGACACCGTCCACTGATCTTCTGACACTGATCTTCTGACACTGTCCACTGATCTTCTGACACTGATCTTCTGACACTGTCCACTGATCTTCTGACACTGATCTTCTGACACTGTCCACTGATCTTCTGACACTGTCCACTGATCTTCTGACACTGTACACTGATCTTCTGACACTGTCCACTGATCTTCTGACACTGATCTTCTGACACTGATCTTCTGACACTGTCCACTGATCTTCTGACACTGTCCACTGATCTTCTGACACTGTCCACTGATCTTCTGACACTGTCCACTGATCTTCTGACATTGATCTTCTGACACTGATCTTCTGACACTGTCCACTGATCTTCTGATACTGTCCACTGATCTTCTGATACTGTCCACTGATCTTCTGACACTGTCCACTGATCTTCTGACACTGTCCACTGATCTTCTGACACTGATCTTCTGACACTGATCTTCTGACACTGATCTTCTGACACTGTCCACTGATCTTCTGACACTGTCCACTGATCTTCTGACACTGATCTTCTGACACTGATCTTCTGACACTGATCTTCTGACACTGATCTTCTGACACTGATCTTCTGACACTGATCTTCTGACACTGATCTTCTGACACTGATCTTCTGACACTGATCTTATGACACTGCCCACTGATCTTCTGACACTGTCCACTGATCTTCTGACACTGTCCACTGATCTTCTGACACTGATCTTCTGACACTGTCCACTGATCTTCTGATACTGTCCACTGATCTTCTGACACTGTCAACTGATCTTCTGACACTGTCCACTGATCTTCTGACACTGATCTTCTGACACTGATCTTCTGACACTGATCTTCTGACACTGTCCACTGATCTTCTGACACTGTCCACTGATCTTCTGACACTGATCTTCTGACACTGATCTTCTGACACTGATCTTCTGACACTGATCTTCTGACACTGTCCACTGATCTTCTGACACTGTCCACTGATCTTCTGACACTGTCCACTGATCTTCTGACACTGATCTTCTGACACTGATCTTCTGACACTGATCTTCTGACACTGATCTTCTGACACTGTCCACTGATCTTCTGACACTGTCCACTGATCTTCTGACACTGATCTTCTGACACTGATCTTCTGACACTGTCCACTGATATTCTGACACTGTTCTTCTGACACTGTCCACTGATCTTCTGACACTGATCTTCTGACACTGTCCACTGATCTTCTGACACAGTCCACTGATCTTCTGACACTGTCCACTGATCTTCTGACACTGATCTTCTGACACTGTCCACTGATCTTCTGACACTGATCTTCTGACACTGTCCACTGATCTTCTGACACTGTCCACTGATCTTCTGACACTGTCCACTGATCTTCTGACACTGATCTTCTGACACTGATCTTCTGACACTGTCCACTGATATTCTGACACTGTTCTTCTGACACTGTCCACTGATCTTCTGACACTGATCTTCTGACACTGTCCACTGATCTTCTGACACAGTCCACTGATCTTCTGACACTGTCCACTGATCTTCTGACACTGATCTTCTGACACTGTCCACTGATCTTCTGACACTGATCTTCTGACACTGTCCACTGATCTTCTGACACTGTCCACTGATCTTCTGACACTGATCTTCTGACACTGTCCACTGATCTTCTGACACTGTCCACTGATCTTCTGACACTGTCCACTGATCTTCTGACACTGATCTTCTGACACTGTCCACTGATCTTCTGACACTGTCCACTGATCTTTTGACACTGATTTTCTGACACCGTCCACTGATCTTCTGACACTGTCCACTGATCTCTGACACTGATCTTCTGACACTGATCTTCTGACACTGTCCACTGATCTTCTGACACTGATCTTCTGACACTGATCTTCTGACACTGATCTTCTGACACTGTCCACTGATCTTCTGACACTGTCCACTGATCTTCTGACACTGATCTTCTGACACTGTCCACTGATCTTCTGACACTGATCTTCTGACACTGTCCACTGATCTTCTGACACTGATCTTCTGACACTGATCTTCTGACACTGTCCACTGATATTCTGACACTGATCTTCTGACACTGATCTTCTGACACTGTCCACTGATCTTCTGACACAGTCCACTGATCTTCTGACACTGTCCACTGATCTTCTGACACTGATCTTCTGACACTGTCCACTGATCTTCTGACACTGTCCACTGATCTTTTGACACTGATTTTCTGAGACTGTTGTGAGGGGGTTAGCTCGGCAGCGGGTATGTGTGACCCCCGGGATGGGCTCCCCACCCAAAAACAGGCCCAGCAGACGGAGGTTGTGGTTTTCAAAATCAAAAAGGTGCGGTTTATTTTCTATTTACAGTGACAAAAACACAGCAAGGCAAAAAAAACATAAACAAAATAAATCCTGGTCAACTTGACCTCTGACTAAACATACAGGTTTCCTAACTAACAACTGGGATCAGCCTAGTGCTGTCCTAGTCCCTAAGTCCCTGGTTTTAAATGTCCAAGCAAAATATAGCCACACAGGCTTTCTCTCACCGCACAGGGGTTCACTCTCCCTAGACAGTCCACACAGGTCTGGTTCCAGGCATGAGCTAACATCTAATGAAGCTGGGATTTCTTATAGAGGCCTAAATGAGCTGACAAGGTTCAGCTGATCTCATCAACTCCCTGTCTGCACGACGCCCAGCCCTCTCCCTAGAGGTATGAGTCATCCATGAGCCCACTAGCCTTATACAACTCTCCACCTAGTTGTATAAATCGGCGTAAAGCCTGAATCTGGGCGAAATATATCTACCCCCCTGGATGCAACCAGGTGACTTTACCTTCCTGCTGTCACATACCCCCCCCCTCTTGTTTTAACCTCGGGGTTGGAACACCAGCAATCAGGCATTCATGTACTCGAGACAAAGCATCCACATTCCCCATTTGAACGCCAGGGCGATGCTTTACTGTGAAGTTGAATTCCTGGAGGGCCAGGAACCACCTATTCACTCTTCTATTTGTTTCCTTGTTTTGAGCCATCCACTTTAACGGAGCGTGATCCGTAACCATGTCAAAGTGCCTACCTAGCAGGTAGTACCGAAGGGAATCTAGAGCCCACTTCACCGCTAAACACTCCTTTTCAACGGTGGCGTAATTTACCTCATGGGACTTCAACTTCCTGCTGAGGTAAATGACTGGGTGCTCTTCCCCGTTCCAGACCTGGGACAATACTGCTCCTAACCCCACATCTGACGCATCACTTTGTACGACAAAGTCTCTAGAGAAGTCGGGTGAGTACAACACTGGCTGGCTACATAAGGCTTGTTTCAAGAATTGGAATGCTGCCTCAGCCTCGGGGGTCCATTTAATCATGACCGACCCTTTCCCCTTCGTCAGGTTGGTTAGGGGCACAGCCTTAGAAGCAAAGTGGGGAATGAATCGCCGATAATACCCAGCGATTCCCAGAAAGGCTCGTACCTGCTTCTTGCTGTTGGGACGTGGCCAACTCTGGATGGCCTCGACTTTGTTGAGTTGGGGTTTTATTACTCCCCTCCCAATGGTGTACCCAAGATATTTGGCCTCCTCCTGCCCAATGGTACACTTCTTGGGGTTAGCCGTAAACCCTGCTTCCCGAACAGAGTCCAGGACTGCTTGCACTTTTGGCAGATGTGAGGCCCAATCTGTGCTATAGACAATTATGTCATCCAGGTAAGCCGCAGCATACTTCCGATGGGGCCTCAGCATCTGGTCCATTTTCCGCTGGAATGTGGCCGGCGCATTCTGTAACCCGAACGGCATTCTTTTATATTGGAACGCCCCGTCTGGGGTTACAAATGCGGTTTTCTCTTTGGCCGACTTGGCCAGGGGGATTTGCCAATACCCTTTTGTGAGGTCAAGAGTCGTCATGTATCGGGCTGTTCCCAGCCGGTCGATCAACTCATCTATACGTGGCATGGGGTAGGTGTCAAATTTTGTAACTTTGTTCAACTGACGAAAATCGTTACAAAATCGCCAGCTCCCATCCGGTTTAGGCACCAACACGATGGGACTAGACCAATCACTTTGGGACTCCTCTATCACCCCTAAGTTCAGCATTTTCTGTACTTCCTCCCGTATTGCCTCCCGTCGGGCCTCTGGGATCCGATAGGGTTTTAACTTCACCCTTTCACCGGGCGGGGTAATAATGTCATGCTCTACCCCAGATGTTTGTCCCGGCAGCTCAGAGAATACCTCCTTGTTGCGAAGCACAAACTCCTTAACCTCCTGTTGTTGGGGTTGTGACAAGGTGGCTGCGATTCCAACCTCAGGAATCACGCAACCAGTTTGAGCTGGTGACCAAGTGTCTGCGACTAGGGACTCTCTATCCCTCCAGGCTTTCAACAGATTAACGTGATAGATCTGTTCGGGCTTTCGCCTTCCTGGTTGTCTGACCTTGTAATTCACTTCGCTCACTTTTTCCATTATCTCGTAGGGGCCTTGCCATTTGGCAAGGAATTTACTTTCAACCGTAGGGACAAGTACCAATATCCTATCCCCCGGGGAAAAGGTACGGGTCTTGGCTCCACGGTTGTACACTCTCTGCTGTGCCAACTGCGCTTGGGCCAAATGTTCCTTCACGATGGGCATTACCTGTGCAATTCGATCTTGCATCAGGGCGACATGCTCAATCACACTCCTGTGGGGAGAACTCTCACTTTCCCAAGTTTCCTTGGCAATATCCAACAGCCCTCTTGGGTGTCTCCCATACAGTAACTCAAAGGGGGAGAATCCCGTAGAGGATTGGGGCACCTCCCTAATAGCAAACATCAAATAAGGAAGTAGACAGTCCCAATCCCTTCCATCTCTATCCACCACTTTCTTCAACATTTGTTTTAGGGTTTTGTTGAATCTTTCAACCAGCCCATCGGTTTGGGGGTGATACACAGATGTACGCAATTGCGTCACTTTGAACAATTTACACAGCTCTTTCATAACCCGGGACATAAAGGGTGTACCTTGGTCCGTAAGCAGTTCTTTACAAATACCCACCCGGCTAAAAACAAGAGATAGCTCTTTGGCTATGGTTTTGGCCGAGGTATTTCTGAGAGGGATCGCTTCTGGATAACGGGTGGCATAGTCCATTATAACCAATATGTACTGGTGCCCCCTAGCGGACTTGATTATAGGACCTACCAAATCCATTGCGATTCTCTCAAACGGGACCTCAATGATGGGTAGAGGGACCAGCGGGCTACGGAAATGTGGCATCGGGGCCGACCTCTGACACACAGGGCAGGAGGAACAATAATTTTCTATGTCCTTCATCACCCCAGGCCAATAGAATCTCTGTAATACCCTCTCTCGGGTTTTCTCTGTCCCCAGATGACCTCCAAGAATGTGCCCATGGGCCAACTCCAACACCAACTTCCTGTAAGGTTTGGGCACCACAAGCTGCTCAACGGTTTCTTCTGCCCTTTTTGCCACCCGATACAGTAGGTCCTTCTCTACGCTGAAGTATGGGTAAGTGCCGGTATTATCTGGGTTCACTAACTCGCCATCTATTTTCACTACGTTTTCCCGTGCCTTTATTAGGGCGGGGTCTTTCAACTGTTCTGTGGCAAAGTTTTCCCTGTGAACCTCAAGATCAGAAAACTCCACAGACGGTAGGTTTTCGTCTGAGGAGGTGGGCTCCTCTCCAGTTTCTTGAGTCTCCCCTGCCAATACTGACAAGGGAAATTCCGGAGAGTCCTCACCACTCTCAGGGGAGTTCTGGCTATCACATTCCTGGTACATAGGGGCACCAGTGGGGGGCTCAGGATCATCCCACAGTTCCCAGAACTTCGGAAAATCCCTTCCCACAATGGCGTCATGCGGTAACTGAGATACTAAGCCCACTGGATGAGAGAGGGTACCTTTGGGGGTCTCGAAACACACTGTAGTCACTGGATACTCTCGGGTGTCCCCATGCACACAAATAACGGCTACCTTGCTATTCCCAGAGACCTCTGTTTTAACTAACTCAGCCTTTATCAGGGTCACAAGGCTACCTGAATCCAGCAATACCACAACATTTCTACCATTAATACACATTTTGCATAAATGTTTCTCAGTTCCCCGAATGGCAGTGCATGCGACTGTCGCACACAGCGACTGACGTCTGCCCGTCAGAAAGTCACACTGCATGGGTTCCTCCACAACCGGGCAATTTGCTGCAATATGTCCCGCTTGCCGGCAGCGGTAGCAAACGATCCTTCTTGCGGCCTCTTGAGCCGCTGATTTCCCAGGCTGTTCTCGCCAAACTTGGGGTAGAGCTCCCACCCTCTCACTCTCTCCACCCTCACCCCTTGGAATCCTCTTATCCGCCCCTGGGGATGGTCTGGTCTTAGGGTGGAAAGTCCGAGTGTCTCTGGAAGAGGCCGTCAGGTTCTCTGTAGCCAAGTATTTCTCCACACGATCCACAAGACCATCGGCCGTCTCTGGGTCTCCATGGCTTACCCACTTTTGGATGGCAGTAGGAAGAGCTCTCAAAAACCGATCCATTACAACACGTTCCACAATCTTTGGTGCGGACAAAGTCTCTGGCTGTAGCCACTTTCTGCTCAGGTGAATGAGATCATACATTTGAGACCTGGGGGGTTTTCCAAGCTGGAAAGTCCAGTTATGCACACGCTGAGCCCGGACAGCCAGGGTGACACCCAGCCTTGCCAATATTTCAGCTTTTAGCATCACATAGTCTTTTGCTTGGTTAGGCTCTAGGTCATAGTAAGCTTTCTGCGATTCACCAGTTAACAGAGGAGCCACTAGTCCAGCCCACTGCTCCTCAGGCCACTTTTCTCTTTCAGCGGTCCTTTCAAATGTGGTCAAAAATACCTCTGGATCATCCTCTCCAGTCATTTTTGTCAATAAACGACTCACCCCAAAGGACGCGGTATTAGTGGGACGGCTTTCCTCACTGGTCTGCGGACGTTGCTGCATTACTGCTTCCATCTGTTGTTGTAGTCTCTGCTCTTGCTTCTGCAACAGGTCTATGAAGCGGGCCTCAGATTGCTGTTGGGCTTGTTGCTGAGCCTCCAGACTCTGTTGTAAAGTTGCAAGGCTCTGTTGATGAGCTTGCTGCTGGGCTGCAAGGCTCCTTTGCAAACCTGCATTTGTCTGCTGTTGATTGGCATTTGCTAGAGCCAGCTGTTTCAGTATCTCCTCCATGCTGGCTTAAAAAAAAACTGCCACTGGTTCTCCACCAACTGTGAGGGGGTTAGCTCGGCAGCGGGTATGTGTGACCCCCGGGATGGGCTCCCCACCCAAAAACAGGCCCAGCAGACGGAGGTTGTGGTTTTCAAAATCAAAAAGGTGCGGTTTATTTTCTATTTACAGTGACAAAAACACAGCAAGGCAAAAAAAACATAAACAAAATAAATCCTGGTCAACTTGACCTCTGACTAAACATACAGGTTTCCTAACTAACAACTGGGATCAGCCTAGTGCTGTCCTAGTCCCTAAGTCCCTGGTTTTAAATGTCCAAGCAAAATATAGCCACACAGGCTTTCTCTCACCGCACAGGGGTTCACTCTCCCTAGACAGTCCACACAGGTCTGGTTCCAGGCATGAGCTAACATCTAATGAAGCTGGGATTTCTTATAGAGGCCTAAATGAGCTGACAAGGTTCAGCTGATCTCATCAACTCCCTGTCTGCACGACGCCCAGCCCTCTCCCTAGAGGTATGAGTCATCCATGAGCCCACTAGCCTTATACAACTCTCCACCTAGTTGTATAAATCGGCGTAAAGCCTGAATCTGGGCGAAATATATCTACCCCCCTGGATGCAACCAGGTGACTTTACCTTCCTGCTGTCACACTGTCCACTGATCTTCTGACACTGTCCACTGATCTTCTGACACTGTCCACTGATCTCTGACACTGATCTTCTGACACTGATCTTCTGACACTGATCTTCTGACACTGTCCACTGATCTTCTGACACTGTCCACTGATCTTCTGACACTGATCTTCTGACACTGTCCACTGATCTTCTGACACTGATCTTCTGACACTGTCCACTGATCTTCTGACACTGATCTTCTGACACTGTCCACTGATCTTCTGACACTGATCTTCTGACACTGTCCACTGATCTTCTGACACCGATCTTCTGACACTGTCCACTGATCTTCTGACACTGATCTTTTGACACTGTCCACTGATCTTCTGACACTGATCTTCTGACACTGTCCACTGATCTTCTGACACTGATCTTCTGACACTGTCCACTGATCTTCTGACACTGATCTTCTGACACTGTCCACTGATCTTCTGACACTGATCTTCTGACACTGTCCACTGATCTTCTGAAACCGATCTTCTGACACTGTCCACTGATCTTCTGACACCGATCTTCTGACACTGTCCACTGATCTTCTGACACTGATCTTTTGACACTGTCCACTGATCTTCTGACACTGTCCACTGATTTTCTGACACTGATCTTCTGACACTGTCCACTGATCTTCTGACACTGTCCACTGATCTTCTGACACTGTCCACTGGTCTTCTGACACTGTCCACTGGTCTTCTGACACTGTCCACTGGTCTTCTGACACCGTCCACTGATCTTCTGACACTGATCTTCTGACACTGTCCACTGATCTTCTGACACTGTCCACTGATCTTCTGACACTGTCCACTGATCTTCTGACACTGATCTTCTGACACTGTCCACTGATCTTCTGACACTGTCCACTGATCTTCTGACACTGATCTTCTGACACTGATCTTCTGACACTGTCCACTGATCTTCTGACACTGTCCACTGATCTTCTGACACTGATCTTCTGACACTGTCCACTGATCTTCTGACACTGATCTTCTGACACTGTCCACTGATCTTCTGATACTGTCCACTGATCTTCTGACACTGTCCACTGATCTTCTGACACTGTCCACTGATCTTCTGACACTGATCTTCTGACACTGATCTTCTGACACTGATCTTCTGACACTGTCCACTGATCTTCTGACACTGTCCACTGATCTTCTGACACTGATCTTCTGACACTGATCTTCTGACACTGATCTTCTGACACTGTCCACTGATCTTCTGACACTGTCCACTGATCTTCTGACACTGTCCACTGATCTTCTGACACTGTCCACTGATCTTCTGACACTGTCCACTGATCTTCTGACACTGTCCACTGATCTCTGACACTGATCTTCTGACACTGATCTTCTGACACTGTCCACTGATCTTCTGACACTGTCCACTGATCTTCTGACACTGATCTTCTGACACTGTCCACTGATCTTCTGACACTGATCTTCTGACACTGTCCACTGATCTTCTGACACTGATCTTCTGACACTGTCCACTGATCTTCTGACACTGTCCACTGATCTTCTGACACTGTCCACTGATCTTCTGACACTGTCCACTGATCTTCTGACACTGATCTTCTGACACTGTCCACTGATCTTCTGACACTGTCCACTGATCTTTTGACACTGATTTTCTGACACCGTCCACTGATCTTCTGACACTGTCCACTGATCTCTGACACTGATCTTCTGACACTGATCTTCTGACACTGTCCACTGATCTTCTGACACTGATCTTCTGACACTGATCTTCTGACACTGATCTTCTGACACTGTCCACTGATCTTCTGACACTGTCCACTGATCTTCTGACACTGATCTTCTGACACTGTCCACTGATCTTCTGACACTGATCTTCTGACACTGTCCACTGATCTTCTGACACTGATCTTCTGACACTGATCTTCTGACACTGATCTTCTGACACTGTCCACTGATATTCTGACACTGATCTTCTGACACTGATCTTCTGACACTGTCCACTGATCTTCTGACACAGTCCACTGATCTTCTGACACTGTCCACTGATCTTCTGACACTGATCTTCTGACACTGTCCACTGATCTTCTGACACTGTCCACTGATCTTTTGACACTGATTTTCTGAGACTGTCCACTGATCTTCTGACACTGTCCACTGATCTTCTGACACTGTCCACTGATCTCTGACACTGATCTTCTGACACTGATCTTCTGACACTGATCTTCTGACACTGTCCACTGATCTTCTGACACTGTCCACTGATCTTCTGACACTGATCTTCTGACACTGTCCACTGATCTTCTGACACTGATCTTCTGACACTGTCCACTGATCTTCTGACACTGATCTTCTGACACTGTCCACTGATCTTCTGAAACCGATCTTCTGACACTGTCCACTGATCTTCTGACACCGATCTTCTGACACTGTCCACTGATCTTCTGACACTGATCTTTTGACACTGTCCACTGATCTTCTGACACTGTCCACTGATTTTCTGACACTGATCTTCTGACACTGTCCACTGATCTTCTGACACTGTCCACTGATCTTCTGACACTGTCCACTGGTCTTCTGACACTGTCCACTGGTCTTCTGACACTGTCCACTGGTCTTCTGACACCGTCCACTGATCTTCTGACACTGATCTTCTGACACTGTCCACTGATCTTCTGACACTGTCCACTGATCTTCTGACACTGTCCACTGATCTTCTGACACTGATCTTCTGACACTGTCCACTGATCTTCTGACACTGTCCACTGATCTTCTGACACTGATCTTCTGACACTGTCCACTGATCTTCTGACACTGTCCACTGATCTTCTGACACTGTCCACTGATCTTCTGACACTGTCCACTGATCTTCTGACACTGATCTTCTGACACTGTCCACTGATCTTCTGACACTGATCTTCTGACACTGTCCACTGATCTTCTGACACTGATCTTCTGACACTGTCCACTGATCTTCTGATACTGTCCACTGATCTTCTGACACTGTCCACTGATCTTCTGACACTGTCCACTGATCTTCTGACACTGATCTTCTGACACTGAACTTCTGACACTGATCTTCTGACACTGTCCACTGATCTTCTGACACTGTCCACTGATCTTCTGACACTGATCTTCTGACACTGATCTTCTGACACTGATCTTCTGACACTGATCTTCTGACACTGTCCACTGATCTTCTGACACTGCCCACTGATCTTCTGACACTGTCCACTGATCTTCTGATACTGTCCACTGATCTTCTGACACTGTCCATCTTCTGACACTGTCCACTGATCTCTGACACTGATCTTCTGACACTGATCTTCTGACACTGTCCACTGATCTTCTGACACTGTCCACTGATCTTCTGACACTGATCTTCTGACACTGTCCACTGATCTTCTGACACTGATCTTCTGACACTGTCCACTGATCTTCTGACACTGATCTTCTGACACTGTCCACTGATCTTCTGAAACCGATCTTCTGACACTGTCCACTGATCTTCTGACACCGATCTTCTGACACTGTCCACTGATCTTCTGACACTGATCTTTTGACACTGTCCACTGATCTTCTGACACTGTCCACTGATTTTCTGACACTGATCTTCTGACACTGTCCACTGATCTTCTGACACTGTCCACTGATCTTCTGACACTGTCCACTGGTCTTCTGACACTGTCCACTAGTCTTCTGACACCGTCCACTGATCTTCTGACAATGATCTTCTGACACTGTCCACTGATCTTCTGACACTGTCCACTGATCTTCTGACACTGATCTTCTGACACTGTCCACTGATCTTCTGACACTGATCTTCTGACACTGTCCACTGATCTTCTGACACTGTCCACTGATCTTCTGACACTGATCTTCTGACACTGTACACTGATCTTCTGACACTGTCCACTGATCTTCTGACACTGATCTTCTGACACTGATCTTCTGACACTGTCCACTGATCTTCTGACACTGTCCACTGATCTTCTGACACTGTCCACTGATCTTCTGACACTGATCTTCTGACACTGTCCACTGATCTTCTGACACTGATCTTCTGACACTGTCCACTGATCTTCTGATACTGTCCACTGATCTTCTGACACTGTCCACTGATCTTCTGACACTGTCCACTGATCTTCTGACACTGATCTTCTGACACTGATCTTCTGACACTGATCTTCTGACACTGTCCACTGATCTTCTGACACTGTCCACTGATCTTCTGACACTGTCCACTGATCTTCTGACACTGTCCACTGATCTTCTGACACTGTCCACTGATCTTCTGACACTGTCCACTGATCTTCTGATACTGTCCACTGATCTTCTGACACTGTCCACTGATCTTCTGACACTGTCCACTGATCTTCTGACACTGATCTTCTGACACTGATCTTCTGACACTGATCTTCTGACACTGATCTTCTGACACTGATCTTCTGACACTGTCCACTGATCTTCTGACACTGTCCACTGATCTTCTGACACTGATCTTCTGACACTGATCTTCTGACACTGATCTTCTGACACTGATCTTCTGACACTGATCTTCTGACACTGATCTTCTGACACTGTCCACTGATCTTCTGACACTGTCCACTGATCTTCTGACACTGTCCACTGATCTTCTGACTCTGATCTTCTGACACTGATCTTCTGACACTGTCCACTGATCTTCTGACACTGATCTTCTGACACTGTCCACTGATCTTCTGACACAGTCCACTGATCTTCTGACACTGTCCACTGATCTTCTGACACTGATCTTCTGACACTGTCCACTGATCTTCTGACACTGTCCACTGATCTTCTGACACTGATCTTCTGACACTGTCCACTGATGTTCTGACACTGTCCACTGATGTTCTGACACTGTCCACTGATCTTCTGACACTGATCTTCTGACACTGTCCACTGATCTTCTGACACTGTCCACTGATCTTTTGACACTGATTTTCTGACACCGTCCACTGATCTTCTGACACTGTCCACTGATCTCTGACACTGATCTTCTGACACTGATCTTCTGACACTGTCCACTGATCTTCTGACACTGATCTTCTGACACTGATCTTCTGACACTGATCTTCTGACACTGATCTTCTGACACTGTCCACTGATCTTCTGACACTGTCCACTGATCTTCTGACACTGATCTTCTGACACTGTCCACTGATCTTCTGACACTGATCTTCTGACACTGTCCACTGATCTTCTGACACTGATCTTCTGACACTGTCCACTGATATTCTGACACTGATCTTCTGACACTGTCCACTGATCTTCTGACACTGATCTTCTTACACTGTCCACTGATCTTCTGACACAGTCCACTGATCTTCTGACACTGTCCACTGATCTTCTGACACTGATCTTCTGACACTGTCCACTGATCTTCTGACACTGTCCACTGATCTTTTGACACTGATTTTCTGAGACTGTCCACTGATCTTCTGACACTGTCCACTGATCTTCTGACACTGTCCACTGATCTCTGACACTGATCTTCTGACACTGATCTTCTGACACTGATCTTCTGACACTGTCCACTGATCTTCTGACACTGTCCACTGATCTTCTGACACTGATCTTCTGACACTGTCCACTGATCTTCTGACACTGATCTTCTGACACTGTCCACTGATCTTCTGACACTGATCTTCTGACACTGTCCACTGATCTTCTGACACTGTCCACTGATCTTCTGACACTGATCTTCTGACACTGTCCACTGATCTTCTGACACTGTCCACTGATCTTCTGACACTGATCTTCTGACACTGATCTTCTGACACTGTCCACTGATCTTCTGACACTGTCCACTGATCTTCTGACACTGTCCACTGATCTTCTGACACTGATCTTCTGACACTGTCCACTGATCTTCTGACACTGATCTTCTGACACTGTCCACTGATCTTCTGATACTGTCCACTGATCTTCTGACACTGTCCACTGATCTTCTGACACTGTCCACTGATCTTCTGACACTGATCTTCTGACACTGATCTTCTGACACTGATCTTCTGACACTGTCCACTGATCTTCTGACACTGTCCACTGATCTTCTGACACTGATCTTCTGACACTGATCTTCTGACACTGATCTTCTGACACTGTCCACTGATCTTCTGACACTGTCCACTGATCTTCTGACACTGTCCACTGATCTTCTGACACTGATCTTCTGACACTGTCCACTGATCTTCTGATACTGTCCACTGATCTTCTGACACTGTCCACTGATCTTCTGACACTGTCCACTGATCTTCTGACACTGATCTTCTGACACTGATCTTCTGACACTGATCTTCTGACACTGATCTTCTGACACTGTCCACTGATCTTCTGACACTGTCCACTGATCTTCTGACACTGATCTTCTGACACTGATCTTCTGACACTGATCTTCCGACACTGATCTTCCGACACTGATCTTCCGACACTGATCTTCCGACACTGATCTTCTGACACTGTCCACTGATCTTCTGACACTGTCCACTGATCTTCTGACACTGTCCACTGATCTTCTGACTCTGATCTTCTGACACTGATCTTCTGACACTGTCCACTGATATTCTGACACTGTTCTTCTGACACTGTCCACTGATCTTCTGACACTGATCTTCTGACACTGTCCACTGATCTTCTGACACAGTCCACTGATCTTCTGACACTGTCCACTGATCTTCTGACACTGTCCACTGATCTTTTGACACTGATTTTCTGACACCGTCCACTGATCTTCTGACACTGTCCACTGATCTCTGACACTGATCTTCTGACACTGATCTTCTGACACTGTCCACTGATCTTCTGACACTGATCTTCTGACACTGATCTTCTGACACTGATCTTCTGACACTGTCCACTGATCTTCTGACACTGTCCACTGATCTTCTGACACTGATCTTCTGACACTGTCCACTGATCTTCTGACACTGTCCACTGATCTTCTGACACTGTCCACTGATCTTCTGACACTGTCCACTGATCTTCTGACACTGATCTTCTGACACTGTCCACTGATCTTCTGACACTGTCCACTGATCTTTTGACACTGATTTTCTGACACCGTCCACTGATCTTCTGACACTGTCCACTGATCTCTGACACTGATCTTCTGACACTGATCTTCTGACACTGTCCACTGATCTTCTGACACTGATCTTCTGACACTGATCTTCTGACACTGATCTTCTGACACTGTCCACTGATCTTCTGACACTGTCCACTGATCTTCTGACACTGATCTTCTGACACTGTCCACTGATCTTCTGACACTGATCTTCTGACACTGTCCACTGATCTTCTGACACTGATCTTCTGACACTGATCTTCTGACACTGTCCACTGATATTCTGACACTGATCTTCTGACACTGATCTTCTGACACTGTCCACTGATCTTCTGACACAGTCCACTGATCTTCTGACACTGTCCACTGATCTTCTGACACTGATCTTCTGACACTGTCCACTGATCTTCTGACACTGTCCACTGATCTTTTGACACTGATTTTCTGAGACTGTCCACTGATCTTCTGACACTGTCCACTGATCTTCTGACACTGTCCACTGATCTCTGACACTGATCTTCTGACACTGATCTTCTGACACTGATCTTCTGACACTGTCCACTGATCTTCTGACACTGTCCACTGATCTTCTGACACTGATCTTCTGACACTGTCCACTGATCTTCTGACACTGATCTTCTGACACTGTCCACTGATCTTCTGACACTGATCTTCTGACACTGTCCACTGATCTTCTGAAACCGATCTTCTGACACTGTCCACTGATCTTCTGACACCGATCTTCTGACACTGTCCACTGATCTTCTGACACTGATCTTTTGACACTGTCCACTGATCTTCTGACACTGTCCACTGATTTTCTGACACTGATCTTCTGACACTGTCCACTGATCTTCTGACACTGTCCACTGGTCTTCTGACACTGTCCACTGGTCTTCTGACACCGTCCACTGATCTTCTGACACTGATCTTCTGACACTGTCCACTGATCTTCTGACACTGTCCACTGATCTTCTGACACTGTCCACTGATCTTCTGACACTGATCTTCTGACACTGTCCACTGATCTTCTGACACTGTCCACTGATCTTCTGACACTGATCTTCTGACACTGATCTTCTGACACTGTCCACTGATCTTCTGACACTGTCCACTGATCTTCTGACACTGTCCACTGATCTTCTGACACTGATCTTCTGACACTGTCCACTGATCTTCTGACACTGATCTTCTGACACTGTCCACTGATCTTCTGACACTGATCTTCTGACACTGTCCACTGATCTTCTGATACTGTCCACTGATCTTCTGACACTGTCCACTGATCTTCTGACACTGTCCACTGATCTTCTGACACTGATCTTCTGACACTGAACTTCTGACACTGATCTTCTGACACTGATCTTCTGACACTGTCCACTGATCTTCTGACACTGATCTTCTGACACTGATCTTCTGACACTGTCCACTGATCTTCTGACACTGTCCACTGATCTTCTGACACTGTCCACTGATCTTCTGACACTGTCCACTGATCTTCTGATACTGTCCACTGATCTTCTGACACTGTCCACTGATCTCTGACACTGATCTTCTGACACTGATCTTTTTACACTGTCCACTGATCTTCTGACACTGTCCACTGATCTTCTGACACTGATCTTCTGACACTGTCCACTGATCTTCTGACACTGATCTTCTGACACTGTCCACTGATCTTCTGACACTGATCTTCTGACACTGTCCACTGATCTTCTGAAACCGATCTTCTGACACTGTCCACTGATCTTCTGACACCGATCTTCTGACACTGTCCACTGATCTTCTGACACTGATCTTTTGACACTGTCCACTGATCTTCTGACACTGTCCACTGATTTTCTGACACTGATCTTCTGACACTGTCCACTGATCTTCTGACACTGTCCACTGATCTTCTGACACTGTCCACTGGTCTTCTGACACTGTCCACTGGTCTTCTGACACCGTCCACTGATCTTCTGACACTGATCTTCTGACACTGTCCACTGATCTTCTGACACTGTCCACTGATCTTCTGACACTGATCTTCTGACACTGTCCACTGATCTTCTGACACTGATCTTCTGACACTGTCCACTGATCTTCTGACACTGTCCACTGATCTTCTGACACTGATCTTCTGACACTGTACACTGATCTTCTGACACTGTCCACTGATCTTCTGACACTGATCTTCTGACACTGATCTTCTGACACTGTCCACTGATCTTCTGACACTGTCCACTGATCTTCTGACACTGTCCACTGATCTTCTGACACTGATCTTCTGACACTGTCCACTGATCTTCTGACACTGATCTTCTGACACTGTCCACTGATCTTCTGATACTGTCCACTGATCTTCTGACACTGTCCACTGATCTTCTGACACTGTCCACTGATCTTCTGACACTGATCTTCTGACACTGATCTTCTGACACTGATCTTCTGACACTGTCCACTGATCTTCTGACACTGTCCACTGATCTTCTGACACTGTCCACTGATCTTCTGACACTGTCCACTGATCTTCTGACACTGATCTTCTGACACTGTCCACTGATCTTCTGATACTGTCCACTGATCTTCTGACACTGTCCACTGATCTTCTGACACTGTCCACTGATCTTCTGACACTGATCTTCTGACACTGATCTTCTGACACTGATCTTCTGACACTGATCTTCTGACACTGATCTTCTGACACTGATCTTCTGACACTGTCCACTGATCTTCTGACACTGATCTTCTGACACTGTCCACTGATCTTCTGAAACCGATCTTCTGACACTGTCCACTGATCTTCTGACACCGATCTTCTGACACTGTCCACTGATCTTCTGACACTGATCTTTTGACACTGTCCACTGATCTTCTGACACTGTCCACTGATTTTCTGACACTGATCTTCTGACACTGTCCACTGATCTTCTGACACTGTCCACTGATCTTCTGACACTGTCCACTGGTCTTCTGACACTGTCCACTGGTCTTCTGACACCGTCCACTGATCTTCTGACACTGATCTTCTGACACTGTCCACTGATCTTCTGACACTGTCCACTGATCTTCTGACACTGATCTTCTGACACTGTCCACTGATCTTCTGACACTGATCTTCTGACACTGTCCACTGATCTTCTGACACTGTCCACTGATCTTCTGACACTGATCTTCTGACACTGTACACTGATCTTCTGACACTGTCCACTGATCTTCTGACACTGATCTTCTGACACTGATCTTCTGACACTGTCCACTGATCTTCTGACACTGTCCACTGATCTTCTGACACTGTCCACTGATCTTCTGACACTGATCTTCTGACACTGTCCACTGATCTTCTGACACTGATCTTCTGACACTGTCCACTGATCTTCTGATACTGTCCACTGATCTTCTGACACTGTCCACTGATCTTCTGACACTGTCCACTGATCTTCTGACACTGATCTTCTGACACTGATCTTCTGACACTGATCTTCTGACACTGTCCACTGATCTTCTGACACTGTCCACTGATCTTCTGACACTGTCCACTGATCTTCTGACACTGTCCACTGATCTTCTGACACTGATCTTCTGACACTGTCCACTGATCTTCTGATACTGTCCACTGATCTTCTGACACTGTCCACTGATCTTCTGACACTGTCCACTGATCTTCTGACACTGATCTTCTGACACTGATCTTCTGACACTGATCTTCTGACACTGATCTTCTGACACTGATCTTCTGACACTGATCTTCTGACACTGTCCACTGATCTTCTGACACTGTCCACTGATCTTCTGACACTGATCTTCTGACATTGATCTTCTGACACTGATCTTCTGACACTGATCTTCTGACACTGTCCACTGATCTTCTGACACTGTCCACTGATCTTCTGACACTGTCCACTGATCTTCTGACTCTGATCTTCTGACACTGATCTTCTGACACTGTCCACTGATATTCTGACACTGTTCTTCTGACACTGTCCACTGATCTTCTGACACTGATCTTCTGACACTGTCCACTGATCTTCTGACACAGTCCACTGATCTTCTGACACTGTCCACTGATCTTCTGACACTGATCTTCTGACACTGTCCACTGATCTTCTGACACTGTCCACTGATCTTCTGACACTGATCTTCTGACACTGTCCACTGATCTTCTGACACTGTCCACTGATGTTCTGACACTGTCCACTGATCTTCTGACACTGATCTTCTGACACTGTCCACTGATCTTCTGACACTGTCCACTGATCTTTTGACACTGATTTTCTGACACCGTCCACTGATCTTCTGACACTGTCCACTAATCTCTGACACTGATCTTCTGACACTGATCTTCTGACACTGTCCACTGATCTTCTGACACTGATCTTCTGACACTGATCTTCTGACACTGATCTTCTGACACTGATCTTCTGACACTGTCCACTGATCTTCTGACACTGTCCACTGATCTTCTGACACTGATCTTCTGACACTGTCCACTGATCTTCTGACACTGATCTTCTGACACTGTCCACTGATCTTCTGACACTGATCTTCTGACACTGTCCACTGATATTCTGACACTGATCTTCTGACACTGTCCACTGATCTTCTGACACTGATCTTCTTACACTGTCCACTGATCTTCTGACACAGTCCACTGATCTTCTGACACTGTCCACTGATCTTCTGACACTGATCTTCTGACACTGTCCACTGATCTTCTGACACTGTCCACTGATCTTTTGACACTGATTTTCTGAGACTGTCCACTGATCTTCTGACACTGTCCACTGATCTTCTGACACTGTCCACTGATCTCTGACACTGATCTTCTGACACTGATCTTCTGACACTGATCTTCTGACACTGTCCACTGATCTTCTGACACTGTCCACTGATCTTCTGACACTGATCTTCTGACACTGTCCACTGATCTTCTGACACTGATCTTCTGACACTGTCCACTGATCTTCTGACACTGATCTTCTGACACTGTCCACTGATCTTCTGACACTGTCCACTGATCTTCTGACACTGATCTTCTGACACTGTCCACTGATCTTCTGACACTGTCCACTGATCTTCTGACACTGTCCACTGATCTTCTGACACTGATCTTCTGACACTGATCTTCTGACACTGTCCACTGATCTTCTGACACTGTCCACTGATCTTCTGACACTGTCCACTGATCTTCTGACACTGATCTTCTGACACTGTCCACTGATCTTCTGACACTGATCTTCTGACACTGTCCACTGATCTTCTGATACTGTCCACTGATCTTCTGACACTGTCCACTGATCTTCTGACACTGTCCACTGATCTTCTGACACTGATCTTCTGACACTGATCTTCTGACACTGTCCACTGATCTTCTGACACTGTCCACTGATCTTCTGACACTGATCTTCTGACACTGATCTTCTGACACTGATCTTCTGACACTGTCCACTGATCTTCTGACACTGTCCACTGATCTTCTGACACTGTCCACTGATCTTCTGACACTGATCTTCTGACACTGTCCACTGATCTTCTGATACTGTCCACTGATCTTCTGACACTGTCCACTGATCTTCTGACACTGTCCACTGATCTTCTGACACTGATCTTCTGACACTGATCTTCTGACACTGATCTTCTGACACTGATCTTCTGACACTGATCTTCTGACACTGTCCACTGATCTTCTGACACTGTCCACTGATCTTCTGACACTGATCTTCTGACACTGATCTTCTGACACTGATCTTCCGACACTGATCTTCCGACACTGATCTTCTGACACTGTCCACTGATCTTCTGACACTGTCCACTGATCTTCTGACACTGTCCACTGATCTTCTGACTCTGATCTTCTGACACTGATCTTCTGACACTGTCCACTGATATTCTGACACTGTTCTTCTGACACTGTCCACTGATCTTCTGACACTGATCTTCTGACACTGTCCACTGATCTTCTGACACAGTCCACTGATCTTCTGACACTGTCCACTGATCTTCTGACACTGTCCACTGATCTTTTGACACTGATTTTCTGACACCGTCCACTGATCTTCTGACACTGTCCACTGATCTCTGACACTGATCTTCTGACACTGATCTTCTGACACTGTCCACTGATCTTCTGACACTGATCTTCTGACACTGATCTTCTGACACTGATCTTCTGACACTGTCCACTGATCTTCTGACACTGTCCACTGATCTTCTGACACTGATCTTCTGACACTGTCCACTGATCTTCTGACACTGATCTTCTGACACTGTCCACTGATCTTCTGACACTGATCTTCTGACACTGATCTTCTGACACTGTCCACTGATATTCTGACACTGATCTTCTGACACTGTCCACTGATCTTCTGACACTGATCTTCTTACACTGTCCACTGATCTTCTGACACAGTCCACTGATCTTCTGACACTGTCCACTGATCTTCTGACACTGATCTTCTGACACTGTCCACTGGTCTTCTGACACTGTCCACTGATCTTTTGACACTGATTTTCTGAGACTGTCCACTGATCTTCTGACACTGTCCACTGATCTTCTGACACTGATCTTCTGACACTGTCCACTGATCTTCTGAAACCGATCTTCTGACACTGTCCACTGATCTTCTGACACCGATCTTCTGACACTGTCCACTGATCTTCTGACACTGATCTTTTGACACTGTCCACTGATCTTCTGACACTGTCCACTGATTTTCTGACACTGATCTTCTGACACTGTCCACTGATCTTCTGACACTGTCCACTGATCTTCTGACACTGATCTTCTGACACTGTCCACTGATCTTCTGACACTGTCCACTGATCTTCTGATACTGTCCACTGATCTTCTGACACTGTCCACTGATCTTCTGACACTGTCCACTGATCTCTGACACTGATCTTCTGACACTGATCTTCTGACACTGTCCACTGATCTTCTGACACTGTCCACTGATCTTCTGACACTGATCTTCTGACACTGTCCACTGATCTTCTGACACTGATCTTCTGACACTGTCCACTGATCTTCTGACACTGATCTTCTGACACTGTCCACTGATCTTCTGAAACCGATCTTCTGACACTGTCCACTGATCTTCTGACACCGATCTTCTGACACTGTCCACTGATCTTCTGACACTGATCTTTTGACACTGTCCACTGATCTTCTGACACTGTCCACTGATTTTCTGACACTGATCTTCTGACACTGTCCACTGATCTTCTGACACTGTCCACTGATCTTCTGACACTGTCCACTGGTCTTCTGACACTGTCCACTGGTCTTCTGACACCGTCCACTGATCTTCTGACACTGATCTTCTGACACTGTCCACTGATCTTCTGACACTGTCCACTGATCTTCTGACACTGATCTTCTGACACTGTCCACTGATCTTCTGACACTGATCTTCTGACACTGTCCACTGATCTTCTGACACTGTCCACTGATCTTCTGACACTGATCTTCTGACACTGTACACTGATCTTCTGACACTGTCCACTGATCTTCTGACACTGATCTTCTGACACTGATCTTCTGACACTGTCCACTGATCTTCTGACACTGTCCACTGATCTTCTGACACTGATCTTCTGACACTGTCCACTGATCTTCTGACACTGATCTTCTGACACTGTCCACTGATCTTCTGATACTGTCCACTGATCTTCTGACACTGTCCACTGATCTTCTGACACTGTCCACTGATCTTCTGACACTGATCTTCTGACACTGATCTTCTGACACTGATCTTCTGACACTGATCTTCTGACACTGTCCACTGATCTTCTGACACTGTCCACTGATCTTCTGACACTGTCCACTGATCTTCTGACACTGATCTTCTGACACTGTCCACTGATCTTCTGATACTGTCCACTGATCTTCTGACACTGTCCACTGATCTTCTGACACTGTCCACTGATCTTCTGACACTGATCTTCTGACACTGATCTTCTGACACTGATCTTCTGACACTGATCTTCTGACACTGATCTTCTGACACTGTCCACTGATCTTCTGACACTGTCCACTGATCTTCTGACACTGATCTTCTGACACTGATCTTCTGACACTGATCTTCTGACACTGATCTTCTGACACTGATCTTCTGACACTGATCTTCTGACACTGTCCACTGATCTTCTGACACTGTCCACTGATCTTCTGACACTGTCCACTGATCTTCTGACTCTGATCTTCTGACACTGATCTTCTGACACTGTCCACTGATATTCTGACACTGTTCTTCTGACACTGTCCACTGATCTTCTGACACTGATCTTCTGACACTGTCCACTGATCTTCTGACACAGTCCACTGATCTTCTGACACTGTCCACTGATCTTCTGACACTGATCTTCTGACACTGTCCACTGATCTTCTGACACTGTCCACTGATCTTCTGACACTGATCTTCTGACACTGTCCACTGATCTTCTGACACTGTCCACTGATGTTCTGACACTGTCCACTGATCTTCTGACACTGATCTTCTGACACTGTCCACTGATCTTCTGACACTGTCCACTGATCTTTTGACACTGATTTTCTGACACCGTCCACTGATCTTCTGACACTGTCCACTAATCTCTGACACTGATCTTCTGACACTGATCTTCTGACACTGTCCACTGATCTTCTGACACTGATCTTCTGACACTGATCTTCTGACACTGATCTTCTGACACTGATCTTCTGACACTGTCCACTGATCTTCTGACACTGTCCACTGATCTTCTGACACTGATCTTCTGACACTGTCCACTGATCTTCTGACACTGATCTTCTGACACTGTCCACTGATCTTCTGACACTGATCTTCTGACACTGTCCACTGATATTCTGACACTGATCTTCTGACACTGTCCACTGATCTTCTGACACTGATCTTCTTACACTGTCCACTGATCTTCTGACACAGTCCACTGATCTTCTGACACTGTCCACTGATCTTCTGACACTGATCTTCTGACACTGTCCACTGATCTTCTGACACTGTCCACTGATCTTTTGACACTGATTTTCTGAGACTGTCCACTGATCTTCTGACACTGTCCACTGATCTTCTGACACTGTCCACTGATCTCTGACACTGATCTTCTGACACTGATCTTCTGACACTGATCTTCTGACACTGTCCACTGATCTTCTGACACTGTCCACTGATCTTCTGACACTGATCTTCTGACACTGTCCACTGATCTTCTGACACTGATCTTCTGACACTGTCCACTGATCTTCTGACACTGATCTTCTGACACTGTCCACTGATCTTCTGACACTGTCCACTGATCTTCTGACACTGATCTTCTGACACTGTCCACTGATCTTCTGACACTGTCCACTGATCTTCTGACACTGATCTTCTGACACTGATCTTCTGACACTGTCCACTGATCTTCTGACACTGTCCACTGATCTTCTGACACTGTCCACTGATCTTCTGACACTGATCTTCTGACACTGTCCACTGATCTTCTGACACTGATCTTCTGACACTGTCCACTGATCTTCTGATACTGTCCACTGATCTTCTGACACTGTCCACTGATCTTCTGACACTGTCCACTGATCTTTTGACACTGATCTTCTGACACTGATCTTCTGACACTGATCTTCTGACACTGTCCACTGATCTTCTGACACTGTCCACTGATCTTCTGACACTGATCTTCTGACACTGATCTTCTGACACTGTCCACTGATCTTCTGACACTGTCCACTGATCTTCTGACACTGTCCACTGATCTTCTGACACTGATCTTCTGACACTGTCCACTGATCTTCTGATACTGTCCACTGATCTTCTGACACTGTCCACTGATCTTCTGACACTGTCCACTGATCTTCTGACACTGATCTTCTGACACTGATCTTCTGACACTGATCTTCTGACACTGATCTTCTGACACTGATCTTCTGACACTGTCCACTGATCTTCTGACACTGTCCACTGATCTTCTGACACTGATCTTCTGACACTGATCTTCTGACACTGATCTTCCGACACTGATCTTCCGACACTGATCTTCTGACACTGTCCACTGATCTTCTGACACTGTCCACTGATCTTCTGACACTGTCCACTGATCTTCTGACTCTGATCTTCTGACACTGATCTTCTGACACTGTCCACTGATATTCTGACACTGTTCTTCTGACACTGTCCACTGATCTTCTGACACTGATCTTCTGACACTGTCCACTGATCTTCTGACACAGTCCACTGATCTTCTGACACTGTCCACTGATCTTCTGACACTGTCCACTGATCTTTTGACACTGATTTTCTGACACCGTCCACTGATCTTCTGACACTGTCCACTGATCTCTGACACTGATCTTCTGACACTGATCTTCTGACACTGTCCACTGATCTTCTGACACTGATCTTCTGACACTGATCTTCTGACACTGATCTTCTGACACTGTCCACTGATCTTCTGACACTGTCCACTGATCTTCTGACACTGATCTTCTGACACTGTCCACTGATCTTCTGACACTGATCTTCTGACACTGTCCACTGATCTTCTGACACTGATCTTCTGACACTGATCTTCTGACACTGTCCACTGATATTCTGACACTGATCTTCTGACACTGTCCACTGATCTTCTGACACTGATCTTCTTACACTGTCCACTGATCTTCTGACACAGTCCACTGATCTTCTGACACTGTCCACTGATCTTCTGACACTGATCTTCTGACACTGTCCACTGGTCTTCTGACACTGTCCACTGATCTTTTGACACTGATTTTCTGAGACTGTCCACTGATCTTCTGACACTGTCCACTGATCTTCTGACACTGATCTTCTGACACTGTCCACTGATCTTCTGAAACCGATCTTCTGACACTGTCCACTGATCTTCTGACACCGATCTTCTGACACTGTCCACTGATCTTCTGACACTGATCTTTTGACACTGTCCACTGATCTTCTGACACTGTCCACTGATTTTCTGACATTGATCTTCTGACACTGTCCACTGATCTTCTGACACTGTCCACTGATCTTCTGACACTGTCCACTGATCTTCTGACACTGTCCACTGGTCTTCTGACACTGTCCACTGGTCTTCTGACACTGTCCACTGGTCTTCTGACACCGTCCACTGATCTTCTGACACTGATCTTCTGACACTGTCCACTGATCTTCTGACACTGTCCACTGATCTTCTGACACTGATCTTCTGACACTGTCCACTGATCTTCTGACACTGATCTTCTGACACTGTCCACTGATCTTCTGACACTGTCCACTGATCTTCTGACACTGATCTTCTGACACTGTACACTGATCTTCTGACACTGTCCACTGATCTTCTGACACTGATCTTCTGACACTGATCTTCTGACACTGTCCACTGATCTTCTGACACTGTCCACTGATCTTCTGACACTGTCCACTGATCTTCTGACACTGATCTTCTGACACTGTCCACTGATCTTCTGACACTGATCTTCTGACACTGTCCACTGATCTTCTGATACTGTCCACTGATCTTCTGACACTGTCCACTGATCTTCTGACACTGTCCACTGATCTTCTGACACTGATCTTCTGACACTGATCTTCTGACACTGATCTTCTGACACTGTCCACTGATCTTCTGACACTGTCCACTGATCTTCTGACACTGATCTTCTGACACTGATCTTCTGACACTGATCTTCTGACACTGTCCACTGATCTTCTGACACTGTCCACTGATCTTCTGACACTGTCCACTGATCTTCTGACACTGTCCACTGATCTTCTGACACTGATCTTCTGACACTGTCCACTGATCTTCTGATACTGTCCACTGATCTTCTGACACTGTCCACTGATCTTCTGACACTGTCCACTGATCTTCTGACACTGATCTTCTGACACTGATCTTCTGACACTGATCTTCTGACACTGTCCACTGATCTTCTGACACTGTCCACTGATCTTCTGACACTGATCTTCTGACACTGATCTTCTGACACTGATCTTCTGACACTGTCCACTGATCTTCTGACACTGTCCACTGATCTTCTGACACTGTCCACTGATCTTCTGACTCTGATCTTCTGACACTGATCTTCTGACACTGTCCACTGATATTCTGACACTGTTCTTCTGACACTGTCCACTGATCTTCTGACACTGATCTTCTGACACTGTCCACTGATCTTCTGACACTGTCCACTGATCTTCTGACACAGTCCACTGATCTTCTGACACTGTCCACTGATCTTCTGACACTGATCTTCTGACACTGTCCACTGATCTTCTGACACTGTCCACTGATCTTCTGACACTGATCTTCTGACACTGTCCACGGATCTTCTGACACTGTCCACTGATCTTCTGACACTGTCCACTGATCTTCTGGCACTGTCCACTGATCTTCTGACACTGATCTTCTGACACTGTCCACTGATCTTCTGACACTGTCCACTGATCTTTTGACACTGATTTTCTGACACCGTCCACTGATCTTCTGACACTGTCCACTGATCTCTGACACTGATCTTCTGACACTGATCTTCTGACACTGTCCACTGATCTTCTGACACTGATCTTCTGACACTGATCTTCTGACACTGATCTTCTGACACTGTCCACTGATCTTCTGACACTGTCCACTGATCTTCTGACACTGATCTTCTGACACTGTCCACTGATCTTCTGACACTGATCTTCTGACACTGTCCACTGATCTTCTGACACTGATCTTCTGACACTGATCTTCTGACACTGTCCACTGATATTCTGACACTGATCTTCTGACACTGTCCACTGATCTTCTGACACTGATCTTCTTACACTGTCCACTGATCTTCTGACACTGTCCACTGATCTTCTGACACTGTCCACTGATCTTCTGACACTGATCTTCTGACACTGTCCACTGATCTTCTGACACTGTCCACTGATCTTTTGACACTGATTTTCTGAGACTGTCCACTGATCTTCTGACACTGTCCACTGATCTTCTGACACTGTCCACTGATCTCTGACACTGATCTCTGACACTGATCTTCTGACACTGATCTTCTGACACTGATCTTCTGACACTGTCCACTAGGGATGAGCTTCGTGTTCGAGTCGAACATACGTTCGACTCGAACATTGGCTGTTCGATCGTTCGACGAAGATCGAACGATTTGGGCCGTTCGCGCCAAATTCGAGTGACGCGAACGGCCCACAATGCACTACGCCATCGCAGTGTCATCCAGGCGCTGTGATTGGCCAAGCATGCACTGTGACCCCGCATGCTTGGCCAATCACAGCGCCGGCAGCGAGGAGAGCAATGATTGGCCACAGGCAGGATGCCTGTGGCCAATTATTGCTGAGGGTGTTTAGTACACGCCCCACACTATAAAAGGCCGCCAGCACGGCGGCCTAGTGTAGTGTGTTCCGGAGCAGGGATAGAGTAGCATAGGCAGGGACAGTGACTGTTATTTCTTTCTTGCTTAACCTGGATTCCTTTAGTTTAGGGAAAGAGAAGGATAGGTAGGGAGAGTGTCAGTGTGTTTTGTGCTTCTGCTATAGTGTGCTTAAAAAAAAACATTTATTCTAGGGACAGAAAACTCTAGGTAGGGACAGTGTCAGTTTCTTTCACTCTGCAAGTCCTTGTTTCCAGGGACCTGGAAGGACAGTGAGTGAATTGTCCTTTTGCTATATTGTGATTAAAAAAAACATTTATTCTAGGGACAGAAAACTCTAGGTAGGGACAGTGTCAGTTTCTTTCACTCTGCAAGTCCTTGTTTCCAGGGACCTGGAAGGACAGTGAGTGAATTGTCCTTTTGCTATATTGTGATTAAAAAAAACATTTATTCTAGGGACAGAAAACTCTAGGTAGGGACAGTGTCAGTTTCTTTCACTCTGCAAGTCCTTGTTTCCAGGGACCTGGAAGGACAGTGAGTGAATTGTCCTTTTGCTATATTGTGATTAAAAAAACATTTATTCTAGGGACAGAAAACTCTAGGTAGGGACAGTGTCAGTTTCTTTCACTCTGCAAGTCCTTGTTTCCAGGGACCTGGAAGGACAGTGAGTGAATTGTCCTTTTGCTATATTGTGATTAAAAAAAACATTTATTCTAGGGACAGAAAACTCTAGGTAGGGACAGTGTCAGTTTCTTTCACTCTGCAAGTCCTTGTTTCCAGGGACCTGGAAGGACAGTGAGTGAATTGTCCTTTTGCTATATTGTGATTAAAAAAAACATTTATTCTAGGGACAGAAAACTCTAGGTAGGGACAGTGTCAGTTTCTTTCACTCTGCAAGTCCTTGTTTCCAGGGACCTGGAAGGACAGTGAGTGAATTGTCCTTTTGCTATATTGTGATTAAAAAAAACATTTATTCTAGGGACAGAAAACTCTAGGTAGGGACAGTGTCAGTTTCTTTCACTCTGCAAGTCCTTGTTTCCAGGGACCTGGAAGGACAGTGAGTGAATTGTCCTTTTGCTATATTGTGATTAAAAAAAACATTTTTTTCTAGGGACAGAAAACTGTAGGTAGGGAGAGTATTTTTTTTCTTTCACTCTGCAAGTCCTTGTTTCCAGGGACCTGTAAGGACAGTGAGTTAATTGTCCTTGTGCTATATTGTGCTGAAAAAAACATTTATTCCAGGGACAGAAAACTCTAGGTAGGGACAGTGTCAGTTTCTTTCACTCTGCAAGTCCTTGTTTCCAGGGACCTGGAAGGACAGTGAGTGAATTGTCCTTTTGCTATATTGTGATTAAAAAAAACATTTATTCTAGGGACAGAAAACTCTAGGTAGGGACAGTGTCAGTTTCTTTCACTCTGCAAGTCCTTGTTTCCAGGGACCTGGAAGGACAGTGAGTGAATTGTCCTTTTGCTATATTGTGATTAAAAAAAACATTTATTCTAGGGACAGAAAACTCTAGGTAGGGACAGTGTCAGTTTCTTTCACTCTGCAAGTCCTTGTTTCCAGGGACCTGGAAGGACAGTGAGTGAATTGTCCTTTTGCTATATTGTGATTAAAAAAAACATTTATTCTAGGGACAGAAAACTCTAGGTAGGGACAGTGTCAGTTTCTTTCACTCTGCAAGTCCTTGTTTCCAGGGACCTGGAAGGACAGTGAGTGAATTGTCCTTTTGCTATATTGTGATTAAAAAAAACATTTTTTTCTAGGGACAGAAAACTGTAGGTAGGGAGAGTATTTTTTTTCTTTCACTCTGCAAGTCCTTGTTTCCAGGGACCTGTAAGGACAGTGAGTTAATTGTCCTTGTGCTATATTGTGCTGAAAAAAACATTTATTCCAGGGACAGAAAACTCTAGGTAGGGACAGTGTCAGTTTCTTTCACTCTGCAAGTCCTTGTTTCCAGGGACCTGGAAGGACAGTGAGTGAATTGTCCTTTTGCTATATTGTGATTAAAAAAAACATTTATTCTAGGGACAGAAAACTCTAGGTAGGGACAGTGTCAGTTTCTTTCACTCTGCAAGTCCTTGTTTCCAGGGACCTGGAAGGACAGTGAGTGAATTGTCCTTTTGCTATATTGTGATTAAAAAAAACATTTATTCTAGGGACAGAAAACTCTAGGTAGGGACAGTGTCAGTTTCTTTCACTCTGCAAGTCCTTGTTTCCAGGGACCTGGAAGGACAGTGAGTGAATTGTCCTTTTGCTATATTGTGATTAAAAAAAACATTTTTTTCTAGGGACAGAAAACTGTAGGTAGGGAGAGTATTTTTTTTCTTTCACTCTGCAAGTCCTTGTTTCCAGGGACCTGTAAGGACAGTGAGTTAATTGTCCTTGTGCTATATTGTGCTGAAAAAAACATTTATTCCAGGGACAGAAAACTCTAGGTAGGGACAGTGTCAGTTTCTTTCACTCTGCAAGTCCTTGTTTCCAGGGACCTGGAAGGACAGTGAGTGAATTGTCCTTTTGCTATATTGTGATTAAAAAAAACATTTATTCTAGGGACAGAAAACTCTAGGTAGGGACAGTGTCAGTTTCTTTCACTCTGCAAGTCCTTGTTTCCAGGGACCTGGAAGGACAGTGAGTGAATTGTCCTTTTGCTATATTGTGATTAAAAAAAACATTTATTCTAGGGACAGAAAACTCTAGGTAGGGACAGTGTCAGTTTCTTTCACTCTGCAAGTCCTTGTTTCCAGGGACCTGGAAGGACAGTGAGTGAATTGTCCTTTTGCTATATTGTGATTAAAAAAAACATTTTTTTCTAGGGACAGAAAACTGTAGGTAGGGAGAGTATTTTTTTTCTTTCACTCTGCAAGTCCTTGTTTCCAGGGACCTGTAAGGACAGTGAGTTAATTGTCCTTGTGCTATATTGTGCTGAAAAAAACATTTATTCCAGGGACAGAAAACTCTAGGTAGGGACAGTGTCAGTTTCTTTCACTCTGCAAGTCCTTGTTTCCAGGGACCTGGAAGGACAGTGAGTGAATTGTCCTTTTGCTATATTGTGATTAAAAAAAACATTTATTCTAGGGACAGAAAACTCTAGGTAGGGACAGTGTCAGTTTCTTTCACTCTGCAAGTCCTTGTTTCCAGGGACCTGGAAGGACAGTGAGTGAATTGTCCTTTTGCTATATTGTGATTAAAAAAAACATTTATTCTAGGGACAGAAAACTCTAGGTAGGGACAGTGTCAGTTTCTTTCACTCTGCAAGTCCTTGTTTCCAGGGACCTGGAAGGACAGTGAGTGAATTGTCCTTTTGCTATATTGTGATTAAAAAAAACATTTTTTTCTAGGGACAGAAAACTGTAGGTAGGGAGAGTATTTTTTTTCTTTCACTCTGCAAGTCCTTGTTTCCAGGGACCTGTAAGGACAGTGAGTTAATTGTCCTTGTGCTATATTGTGCTGAAAAAAACATTTATTCCAGGGACAGAAAACTCTAGGTAGGGACAGTGTCAGTTTCTTTCACTCTGCAAGTCCTTGTTTCCAGGGACCTGGAAGGACAGTGAGTGAATTGTCCTTTTGCTATATTGTGATTAAAAAAAACATTTTTTTCTAGGGACAGAAAACTGTAGGTAGGGAGAGTGTTTTTTTTCTTTCACTCTGCAAGTCCTTGTTTCCAGGGACCTGTAAGGACAGTGAGTTAATTTTCCTTGTGCTATATTGTGATTAAAAAAAACATTTTTTCTAGGGACAGAAAACTGTAGGTAGGGAGAGTGTTTTTTTTCTTTCACTCTGCAAGTCCTTGTTTCCAGGGACAGAGAAGGACACCTGAAGGTAGCCCTTATTGCTTTTTTCCCATCTCCCTGCAGGCCATCTATTAGAATGTCTGGAAGGCAAACAAGGAGAGGCAGACAGTCAGGAGGCAATAAAAGAGGGCAAGCAGGCTCTGTGTCTGGGGGCAACAGTGCTGGTCGTGGACGCGGTGCATTGTCATCAGCACATGGCCATGGGACACGCTTGTCCTTCTTTTCGGCAGCTGGACATGTTGAGCCACATCATGCCGAAGACTTGGTAGAGTGGATGACCAAGCCCTCCTCCTCCTCCTCATCCTCTCTCACCCAGGCTCAGGGTACTGGAAAAGCAGCTGCCAAAGCGTCGTCTTCCCTGGTATCAATGTCAGACAAATCATCAGTCACTCCTTCCCTAGACCCACCATGTCCTCCTCCTGAGGAGTCCCCCGAACTGTTTCAGCACAGTGTTGGGTACATGCTCCAGGAGGATGCCCAGCGTTTCGAAGGGTCTGATGATGAAACCCAGCTAGAGGAAGGCAGTAGCGTGAGAGCAGACAGAGGGGATGCTCAAGAAGGACACCAATCTGGCAGTCATGTTCCAGCAGCTGCAGCATACTGCCAGATTGGCTCCAGTGATGAGGAGGGAGGGGATGATGAGGTCAATGACTCCACGTGGGTGCCTAATAGGAGAGAGGAGGAGGAGGAGGATGAGGAGGAGGCACATCTCCAACGAGGCAGGATGCCCTTTGGTGGCCAGCGTAAGGGCAGTACACCGACGGAATCACACCGCAGAGCTCCGCCTGTGCAGGGCGCTGCCTCTGCCCGTCATTCAAAAAGTTCTTTGGTGTGGGCCTTTTTTGAGGCTAGTGCATCAGATCGCACAGCTGCTGTTTGCAACATATGTCTCAAGCGTATATCGCGTGGCCAAAACATCAGCCGCTTGGGTACCACATGCCTGACCAGACATATGTTGACCTGCCATGCAGCTCGTTGGCAAGCCTACCTCAAAGACCCACACCAAAGAACAAAGCGGACCTCTCCTTGCACCGCATCAGCTGGGATCTCCAACCCCACTATAACTTCAGTCCTCTCTGAAACATGCACTGAGAGGAATGAAGGTGTAGAATTAGGTGTGTCACAGCCAAGTACTTGCGCCCACTCTGCTAGCAGTACACCGACGTCCGATTCTAGCAGGCAAATTTCCCTGCCCCAGCTGCTGGACCGTCGAAAGAAGTTCACTCCCAGCCATCCACATGCCCAGCGGTTGAATGCTAGCTTGGCTAAATTGCTAGCGCTTCAACTGCTGCCTTTTCAGTTGGTAGACTCGGCCCCCTTCCGTGAGTTTGTGCAATGTGCGGTTCCTCAGTGGCAGGTTCCCAAACGCCACTTTTTCTCACGGAAGGCTATTCCGGCTCTCTACCGGCATGTGGAAGGCAATGTCTTGGCCTCGCTGGACAGGGCGGTCAGCGGTAAGGTGCATATTACCGCTGACTCATGGTCCAGCAGGCATGGACAGGGACGTTACCTTTCTTTCACGGCCCATTGGGTCACTCTTTTGGCAGCTGGGAAGGATTCAGGACAAGGTGCAGTAGTGTTGGAGGTTGTCCCACCGCCACGCCTCCAAAATGCTACTACTGGTTGTGACACACCTCTCTCCTCCACCCCCTCCTCTTCTTCTTCCTCCATGGCCTCTTCCTGTGGTTTGTCCTATGAACCAGCGGTGCTCCGTAGCCGTTCACGGGGCTACGCAAGTACGCAGGCAAAAAGATGCCATGCCGTGCTTGCGCTGGTGTGTTTGGGGGACAGAAGCCACACTGGGGCAGAGGTCCTGTCTGCTCTGCAGGGCCAGGCCGAGAGGTGGTTGACGCCACGCCAGCTTAAGCCAGGAATGGTGGTTTGCGACAATGGCACCAACCTCCTCTCCGCCCTCCGACAGGGACAACTGACCCATGTGCCCTGTGTGGCTCACGTCCTTAACCTGGTGGTGCAGCGGTTCTTGGGCAGGTACCCGGGCTTACAGGATGTCCTGAGGCAGGCCAGGAAAGTCTGTGTGCATTTCCGCAGATCTTATAATGCCAGTGCTCGCCTGGCTGAGCTGCAAAAGGAGTTGAACCTGCCCAAGAACCGCCTTATATGTGACATGCCCACCAGGTGGAACTCAACGTTGGCCATGCTGCAGCGGCTGCACACGCAGCAGAGGGCCATCAATGAGTACCTGTGCGACTACGGCACCAGGACAGGGTCAGGGGAGCTTGGTTTTTTTTCTCCACGCCAGTGGGGCATGATCAGGGATGCATGCACTGTCCTGGCACCATTTGAGGAGGCCACGAGGATGGTGAGCAGTGACAGTGCATGCATCAGTGACACTGTACCTCTTGTCCACCTGTTGGAGCACACGCTGCGTGGAATAATGGACAGGGCACTTGAGGCAGAACAGAGGCAGGAAGAGGAGGACTTCCTTGCCTCTCAAGGCCCCCTTTACCCAGACAGTGTTCCTTCTGTCCCACCCATCGCACAGGAAGAGGAGGAGGAGGAGGAGGAGGAGGAGGAGGATTGTGTCAGCATGGAGGTGGAGGCTGGCACTCAGCATCATCAGCAGCAGTCTTTTAGGGATGATTTACAGTCCCAAGAAACCAGTGGACTTGTACGTGGCTGGGAGGAGGTGGCTGCGGATCATGTCGTCCTTAGTGACCCAGAGGACTCCGGAGCGAATGCCTCAGCAAACCTACGCTGCATGGCCTCCCTGATCCTGCAAAGTCTGCGGAAGGATCCTCGTATTCTTCGGATCAAGGAGAGGGACCATTACTGGCTGGCCACTCTCCTTGATCCACGGTACAAGGGTAAGGTTGCGGACCTTATGTTACCGTCGCAGAGGGAGCAGAGGATGAGACAACTCCGGGAGGCCTTGCAGAAAGGTCTGTGCAACGCGTTCCCAGAGACTGGGAGGTTGCAAACTCCTGGTCCTGGACAACGAGTTGCTGAGGCTTCGGCCAGTCAAAGAAGGAGCGGTGGGGAAGGTGGCCGTCTGACCGATGCGTTCAGACAATTCTTTAGTCCGCAGCCCCAAAGTATGATTGGTTCCAGCAACCATCGCCAGCGTCTGATAAACATGGTGCAGGAATATCTAGGGGCAAGGTCAGACTTGGACACCTTCCCCACCGAAAATCCTCTGGCTTACTGGGTCTTGAGGATGGATCACTGGCCAGAGCTTGCACAGTATGCAATTGAGCTACTGGCCTGTCCTGCATCCAGCGTTCTTTCGGAACGCACATTCAGTGCTGCTGGAGGATTTGTCACGGATCACAGGGTGCGCCTGTCCACCGACTCGGTTGATCGACTGACTTTCATCAAGATGAACCAGTCTTGGATCACCACCAGCTACCACACACCTGATGCTGATATAACAGACTAATTGATTTTAAAATGTCACATCCCTTCAAGACTGATGCTGATGCTGAGTGCCTGTGCTGTTATGTTGACTGGCTATCCTCCTCCTCCGAGTCCTCAATGATACGATTGATGATGATAGCTTGGAAGATCATTTTTGTTTATGGGTGCCGCCACCAGTGCCTAACGCCCAATTTTTCAGCCCCTGTTTAACAGGGGCGTGTAATTACAATTTTTGAAGCAATACTTTGCAACAGGGCTCATTGCTGTGCTCCAAGTACAGTATCTGTGAGGAGTTGCAGTGTTGTGCCACCAGTGCCTAAGGCCCAATTTTTCAGCCCCTGTTTAACAGGGGCGTGTCATTACAATTTTTGAAGCAATACTTTGCAACAGGGCTCATTGCTGTGCTCCAAGTACAGTATCTGTGAGGGGTTGCAGTGTTGTGCCACCAGTGCCTAAGGCCCAATTTTTCAGCCCCTGTTCAACAGGGGCATGTAATTACAATTCTTGATCTAATAATTCACAGCAGGGCCCATTGCTGCACCCACCAAGAGTAACTGTCAGGGCTTACAGTGTTGTGGCACCAGCACCACCATCAAAGGCCCAATTTTTACTACCACTGTTCAACAATTATATGTAATTAAAATTCCTGATATAATAGTTGACAGCAGGGCGTTCCAGCACCAACCAAGAGTAACTGTGAGTGCTTACAGTGTTGTGCCAACACCAACAACTAAGGGGCCTATTTCTGCAGAGTATATACGGCAGGTCCCTACTTTCAAACATCCAACTTACAAACGACTCCTACTTGCAAACGCAAGAAGACAACAGGAAGTGAGAGGAAATCTACCACTAGGAAGGAAAATTCTCTCCTGTAAGAATAAATATGGGAGAAAGGTGTCTCCTCTGTACTGATGCTTTATCAGCAATCCTTGTTTCAAGAAAAACACCACATTTCAAAAACAGTTGTCATTGGGACGGAAAGTGAGGTGAAATGTTCTGAACAGGGGCACAGACAGCAAAACAAATGTTACAGGGGTGATAACCCTTACCTATGTTTTCCAAAAAGTTTAAAAATAGATTTTTGGGCTGGAGCTACACTTCAACAATGTACCTGTTCAAAATTACAAACAGATTCTACATAAGAACAAACCTACAGTCCCTGTCTTGTATGCACCGCCTGTATACGGCTGTTCAGAGTATATAGGGCCTTTTTTATTTTATGTGCGGGGTTCCCCTTAATATCCATACAAGACCCAAAGGGGCTGGTAATGGGCTGGGGTAGGGGGGGGGGGGGGTCATGGGGTAGCTATGCCATTTTTCTTAAAGAATTTCATCCATATTACCGGGACCAGACATTACATTAAAGCCGCAAGCAGTTTTAAATGGCTTTTTTTTCCTTTAGAAGTGTCATTTTGTGCAGGGACAGTTCTAAACACGGGAAACACGTGGCACTTCACAGGCATACTTTAGACACCCCCCAGGTACGATATTTAAAGGAATATTTGACTTTTTTTTTTCACTTTATGCATCATTAAAATGACTGCTCCCGAAAAACGACCGTTTTTAAAACTTCTTTTTGCATTGATACATGTCCCCTGGTGCAGAACCCGGGTTCCCAAACCCTTTTTAGGACAATAACATGCATAATAGTTGTTATAATTAGCACTTTAGAATTCGAACGTTCGCATCCATTGTATTTAATAGGGTTCTAATGTTCGTTCGAACTTCCGGTCCGTTCGCGGGTTCTGGTGCGAACCGAACCCGGGGGTGTTCGGCTCATCACTACTGTCCACTGATCTTCTGACACTGTCCACTGATCTTCTGACACTGATCTTCTGACACTGTCCACTGATCTTCTGACACTGATCTTCTGACACTGTCCACTGATCTTCTGACACTGATCTTCTGACACTGTCCACTGATCTTCTGACACCGATCTTCTGACACTGTCCACTGATCTTCTGACACCGATCTTCTGACACTGTCCACTGATCTTCTGACACTGATCTTTTGACACTGTCCACTGATCTTCTGACACGGTCCACTGATTTTCTGACACTGATCTTCTGACACTGTCCACTGATCTTCTGACACTGTCCACTGATCTTCTGACACTGTCCACTGGTCTTCTGACACTGTCCACTGGTCTTCTGACACCGTCCACTGATCTTCTGACACTGATCTTCTGACACTGTCCACTGATCTTCTGACACTGATCTTCTGACACTGTCCACTGATCTTCTGACACTGTCCACTGATCTTCTGACACTGTCCACTGATCTTCTGACACTGTCCACTGATCTTCTGATACTGATCTTCTGACACTGTACACTGATCTTCTGACACTGTCCACTGATCTTCTGACACTGATCTTCTGACACTGATCTTCTGACACTGTCCACTGATCTTCTGACACTGTCCACTGATCTTCTGACACTGTCCACTGATCTTCTGACACTGTCCACTGATCTTCTGACACTGATCTTCTGACACTGTCCACTGATCTTCTGACACTGTCCACTGATCTTCTGATACTGTCCACTGATCTTCTGACACTGTCCACTGATCTTCTGACACTGATCTTCTGACACTGATCTTCTGACACTGTCCACTGATCTTCTGACACTGTCCACTGATCTTCTGACACTGATCTTCTGACACTGATCTTCTGACACTGATCTTCTGACACTGATCTTCTGACACTGATCTTCTGACACTGATCTTCTGACACTGTCCACTGATCTTCTGACACTGTCCACTGATCTTCTGACACTGATCTTCTGACACTGTCCACTGATCTTCTGATACTGTCCACTGATCTTCTGACACTGTCCACTGATCTTCTGACACTGTCCACTGATCTTCTGACACTGTCCACTGATCTTCTGACACTGATCTTCTGACACTGATCTTCTGACACTGATCTTCTGACACTGTCCACTGATCTTCTGACACTGATCTTCTGACACTGATCTTCTGACACTGATCTTCTGACACTGATCTTCTGACACTGTCAACTGATCTTCTGACACTGTCAACTGATCTTCTGACACTGTCCACTGATCTTCTGACACTGTCCACTGATCTTCTGACACTGATCTTCTGACACTGTCCACTGATCTTCTGACACTGTTCTTCTGACACTGTCCACTGATCTTCTGACACAGTCCACTGATCTTCTGACACTGTCCACTGATCTTCTGACACTGATCTTCTGACACTGTCCACTGATCTTCTGACACTGTCCACTGATCTTCTGACACTGATCTTCTGACACTGTCCACTGATCTTCTGACACTGTCCACTGATCTTCTGACACTGTCCACTGATCTTCTGACACTGTCCACTGATCTTCTGACACTGATCTTCTGACACTGTCCACTGATCTTCTGACACTGTCCACTGATCTTTTGACACTGATTTTCTGACACCGTCCACTGATCTTCTGACACTGTCCACTGATCTCTGACACTGATCTTCTGACACTGATCTTCTGACACTGTCCACTGATCTTCTGACACTGTACTTCTGACACTGTCCACTGATCTTCTGACACTGATCTTCTGACACTGTCCACTGATCTTCTGACACTGATCTTCTGACACTGTCCACTGATCTTCTGACACTGATCTTCTGACACCGATCTTCTGACACTGTCCACTGATATTCTGACACTGATCTTTTGACACTGTCCACTGATCTTCTGACACTGTCCACTGATTTTCTGACACTGATCTTCTGACACTGTCCACTGATCTTCTGACACTGTCCACTGATCTTCTGACACTGTCCACTGATCTTCTGACACTGTCCACTGGTCTTCTGACACTGTCCACTGGTCTTCTGACACTGTCCACTGGTCTTCTGACACTGTCCACTGGTCTTCTGACACTGTCCACTGGTCTTCTGACACCGTCCACTGGTCTTCTGACACCGTCCACTGGTCTTCTGACACCGTCCACTGGTCTTCTGACACCGTCCACTGATCTTCTGACACAGTGCACTGATCTTCCGACACTGATCTTCTGACACTGTCCACTGATCTTCTGACACTGTCCACTGATCTTCTGACACTGATCTTCTGACACTGTCCACTGATCTTCTGACACTGTCCACTGATCTTCTGACACTGATCTTCTGACACTGTACACTGATCTTCTGACACTGATCTTCTGACCTTGATCTTCTGACACTGTCCACTGATCTTCTGACACTGTCCACTGATCTTCTGACACTGTCCACTGATCTTCTGACACTGTCCACTGATCTTCTGACACTGATCTTCTGACACTGTCCACTGATCTTCTGACACTGATCTTCTGACACTGTCCACTGATCTTCTGATACTGTCCACTGATCTTCTGACACTGTCCACTGATCTTCTGACACTGATCTTCTGACACTGATCTTCTGACACTGATCTTCTGACACTGTCCACTGATCTTCTGACACTGTCCACTGATCTTCTGACACTGTCCACTGATCTTCTGACACTGATCTTCTGACACTGTCCACTGATCTTCTGACACTGATCTTCTGACACTGTCCACTGATCTTCTGACACTGATCTTCTGACACTGATCTTCTGACACTGATCTTCTGACACTGTCCACTGATATTCTGACACTGATCTTCTGACACTGTCCACTGATCTTCTGACACTGTCCACTGATCTTCTGACACTGATCTTCTGACACTGTCCACTGATCTTCTGACACTGTCCACTGATCTTCTGACACAGTCCACTGATCTTCTGACACTGTCCACTGATCTTCTGACACTGATCTTCTGACACTGTCCACTGATCTTCTGACACTGTCCACTGATCTTTTGACACTGATTTTCTGACACTGTCCACTGATCTTCTGACACTGTCCACTGATCTCTGACACTGATCTTCTGACACTGATCTTCTGACACTGTCCACTGATCTTCTGACACTGTCCACTGATCTTCTGACACTGATCTTCTGACACTGTCCACTGATCTTCTGACACTGATCTTCTGACACTGTCCACTGATCTTCTGACACTGATCTTCTGACACTGTCCACTGATCTTCTGACACCGATCTTGTGACACTGTCCACTGATCTTCTGACACCGATCTTCTGACACTGTCCACTGATCTTCTGACACTGATCTTTTGACACTGTCCACTGATCTTCTGACACTGTCCACTGATTTTCTGACACTGATCTTCTGACACTGTCCACTGATCTTCTGACACTGTCCACTGGTCTTCTGACACTGTCCACTGGTCTTCTGACACTGTCCACTGGTCTTCTGACACTGTCCACTGGTCTTCTGACACTGTCCACTGGTCTTCTGACACTGTCCACTGGTCTTCTGACACCGTCCACTGGTTTTCTGACACCGTCCACTGATCTTCTGACACTGTCCACTGATCTTCTGACACTGATCTTCTGACACTGTCCACTGATCTTCTGACACTGTCCACTGATCTTCTGACACTGATCTTCTGACACTGTCCACTGATCTTCTGACACTGATCTTCTGACACTGTCCACTGATCTTCTGACACTGTCCACTGATCTTCTGACACTGTCCACTGATCTTCTGACACTGATCTTCTGACACTGTACACTGATCTTCTGACACTGTCCACTGATCTTCTGACACTGATCTTCTGACACTGATCTTCTGACACTGTCCACTGATCTTCTGACACTGTCCACTGATCTTCTGACACTGTCCACTGATCTTCTGACACTGATCTTCTGACACTGATCTTCTGACACTGTCCACTGATCTTCTGATACTGTCCACTGATCTTCTGACACTGTCCACTAATCTTCTGACACTGTCCACTGATCTTCTGACACTGATCTTCTGACACTGATCTTCTGACACTGTCCACTGATCTTCTGACACTGATCTTCTGACACTGATCTTCTGACACTGATCTTCTGACACTGATCTTCTGACACTGATCTTCTGACACTGTCCACTGATCTTCTGACACTGTCCACTGATCTTCTGACACTGATCTTCTGACACTGTCCACTGATATTCTGACACTGATCTTCTGACACTGTCCACTGATATTCTGACACTGATCTTCTGACACTGTCCACTGATCTTCTGACACTGATCTTCTGACACTGTCCACTGATCTTCTGACACTGTCCACTGATCTTCTGACACTGATCTTCTGACACTGTCCACTGATCTTCTGACACTGTCCACTGATCTTCTGACACTGTCCACTGATCTTCTGACACTGATCTTCTGACACTGTCCACTGATCTCTGACACTGATCTTCTGACACTGTCCACTGATCTTCTGACACTGTTCTTCTGACACTGTCCACTGATCTTCTGACACTGATCTTCTGACACTGATCTTCTGACACTGTCCACTGATCTTCTGACACTGATCTTCTGACACTATCCACTGATCTTCTGACACAGTCCACTGATCTTCTGACACAGTCCACTGATCTTCTGACACAGTCCACTGATCTTCTGACACTGTCCACTGATCTTCTGACACTGTCCACTGATCTTCTGACACTGATCTTTTGACACTGTCCACTGATCTTCTGACACTGTCCACTGATCTTCTGACACTGATCTTCTGACACTGATCTTCTGACACTGATCTTCTGTCACTGATCTTCTGACACTGATCTTCTGACACTGATCTTCTGACACTGTCCTCTGATCTTCTGACACTGATCTTCTGACACTGTCCACTGATCTTCTGACACTGATCTTCTGACACTGTCCACTGATCTTCTGACACTGTCCACTGATCTTCTGACACAGTCCTCTGATCTTCTGACACTGTCCACTGATCTTCTGACACTGATCTTCTGACACTGTCCACTGATCTTCTGACACTGTCCACTGATCTTCTGACACTGATCTTCTGACACTGTCCACTGATCTTCTGACACTGATCTTCTGACACTGTACACTGATCTTCTGACACTGTCCACTGATCTTCTGACACTGATCTTCTGACACTGATCTTCTGACACTGTCCACTGATCTTCTGACACTGTCCACTGATCTTCTGACACTGTCCACTGATCTTCTGACACTGATCTTCTGACACTGTCCACTGATCTTCTGACACTGATCTTCTGACACTGTCCACTGATCTTCTGATACTGTCCACTGATCTTCTGACACTGTCCACTGATCTTCTGACACTGTCCACTGATCTTCTGACACTGATCTTCTGACACTGATCTTCTGACACTGATCTTCTGACACTGTCCACTGATCTTCTGACACTGTCCACTGATCTTCTGACACTGATCTTCTGACACTGATCTTCTGACACTGATCTTCTGACACTGATCTTCTGACACTGTCCACTGATCTTCTGACACTGTCCACTGATCTTCTGACACTGTCCACTGATCTTCTGACACTGTCCACTGATCTTCTGACACTGATCTTCTGACACTGTCCACTGATCTTCTGATACTGTCCACTGATCTTCTGACACTGTTCACTGATCTTCTGACACTGTCCACTGATCTTCTGACACTGATCTTCTGACACTGATCTTCTGACACTGATCTTCTGACACTGATCTTCTGACACTGATCTTCTGACACTGTCCACTGATCTTCTGACACTGTCCACTGATCTTCTGACACTGATCTTCTGACACTGATCTTCTGACACTGATCTTCTGACACTGATCTTCTGACACTGATCTTCTGACACTGTCCACTGATCTTCTGACACTGTCCACTGATCTTCTGACACTGATCTTCTGACACTGATCTTCTGACACTGTCCACTGATATTCTGACACTGTTCTTCTGACACTGTCCACTGATCTTCTGACACTGATCTTCTGACACTGTCCACTGATCTTCTGACACTGTCCACTGATCTTCTGACACTGATCTTCTGACACTGTCCACTGATCTTCTGACACTGATCTTCTGACACTGTACACTGATCTTCTGACACTGTCCACTGATCTTCTGACACTGATCTTCTGACACTGTCCACTGATCTTCTGACACTGTCCACTGATCTTCTGACACTGATCTTCTGACACTGATCTTCTGACACTGTACACTGATCTTCTGACACTGTCCACTGATCTTCTGACACTGATCTTCTGACACTGATCTTCTGACACTGTCCACTGATCTTCTGACACTGTCCACTGATCTTCTGACACTGTCCACTGATCTTCTGACACTGTCCACTGATCTTCTGACACTGATCTTCTGACACTGTCCACTGATCTTCTGACACTGATCTTCTGACACTGTCCACTGATCTTCTGATACTGTCCACTGATCTTCTGACACTGTCCACTGATCTTCTGACACTGTCCACTGATCTTCTGACACTGATCTTCTGACACTGATCTTCTGACACTGATCTTCTGACACTGATCTTCTGACACTGTCCACTGATCTTCTGACACTGTCCACTGATCTTCTGACACTGATCTTCTGACACTGATCTTCTGACACTGATCTTCTGACACTGTCCACTGATCTTCTGACACTGTCCACTGATCTTCTGACACTGTCCACTGATCTTCTGACACTGTCCACTGATCTTCTGATACTGATCTTCTGACACTGTACACTGATCTTCTGACACTGTCCACTGATCTTCTGACACTGATCTTCTGACACTGATCTTCTGACACTGTCCACTGATCTTCTGACACTGTCCACTGATCTTCTGACACTGTCCACTGATCTTCTGACACTGTCCACTGATCTTCTGACACTGATCTTCTGACACTGTCCACTGATCTTCTGACACTGATCTTCTGACACTGTCCACTGATCTTCTGATACTGTCCACTGATCTTCTGACACTGTCCACTGATCTTCTGACACTGATCTTCTGACACTGATCTTCTGACACTGTCCACTGATCTTCTGACACTGTCCACTGATCTTCTGACACTGATCTTCTGACACTGATCTTCTGACACTGATCTTCTGACACTGATCTTCTGACACTGATCTTCTGACACTGTCCACTGATCTTCTGACACTGTCCACTGATCTTCTGACACTGATCTTCTGACACTGTCCACTGATCTTCTGATACTGTCCACTGATCTTCTGACACTGTCCACTGATCTTCTGACACTGTCCACTGATCTTCTGACACTGATCTTCTGACACTGATCTTCTGACACTGTCCACTGATCTTCTGACACTGATCTTCTGACACTGATCTTCTGACACTGATCTTCTGACACTGTCAACTGATCTTCTGACACTGTCAACTGATCTTCTGACACTGTCAACTGATCTTCTGACACTGTCCACTGATCTTCTGACACTGTCCACTGATCTTCTGACACTGATCTTCTGACACTGTCCACTGATCTTCTGACACTGTTCTTCTGACACTGTCCACTGATCTTCTGACACTGATCTTCTGACACTGTCCACTGATCTTCTGACACAGTCCACTGATCTTCTGACACTGTCCACTGATCTTCTGACACTGATCTTCTGACACTGTCCACTGATCTTCTGACACTGTCCACTGATCTTCTGACACTGATCTTCTGACACTGTCCACTGATCTTCTGACACTGTCCACTGATCTTCTGACACTGTCCACTGATCTTCTGACACTGTCCACTGATCTTCTGACACTGATCTTCTGACACTGTCCACTGATCTTCTGACACTGTCCACTGATCTTTTGACACTGATTTTCTGACACCGTCCACTGATCTTCTGACACTGTCCACTGATCTCTGACACTGATCTTCTGACACTGATCTTCTGACACTGTCCACTGATCTTCTGACACTGTACTTCTGACACTGTCCACTGATCTTCTGACACTGATCTTCTGACACTGTCCACTGATCTTCTGACACTGATCTTCTGACACTGTCCACTGATCTTCTGACACTGATCTTCTGACACCGATCTTCTGACACTGTCCACTGATATTCTGACACTGATCTTTTGACACTGTCCACTGATCTTCTGACACTGTCCACTGATTTTCTGACACTGATCTTCTGACACTGTCCACTGATCTTCTGACACTGTCCACTGATCTTCTGACACTGTCCACTGATCTTCTGACACTGTCCACTGGTCTTCTGACACTGTCCACTGGTCTTCTGACACTGTCCACTGGTCTTCTGACACTGTCCACTGGTCTTCTGACACTGTCCACTGGTCTTCTGACACTGTCCACTGGTCTTCTGACACCGTCCACTGGTCTTCTGACACCGTCCACTGGTCTTCTGACACCGTCCACTGATCTTCTGACACAGTGCACTGATCTTCCGACACTGATCTTCTGACACTGTCCACTGATCTTCTGACACTGTCCACTGATCTTCTGACACTGATCTTCTGACACTGTCCACTGATCTTCTGACACTGTCCACTGATCTTCTGACACTGATCTTCTGACACTGTACACTGATCTTCTGACACTGATCTTCTGACACTGATCTTCTGACACTGTCCACTGATCTTCTGACACTGTCCACTGATCTTCTGACACTGTCCACTGATCTTCTGACACTGTCCACTGATCTTCTGACACTGATCTTCTGACACTGTCCACTGATCTTCTGACACTGATCTTCTGACACTGTCCACTGATCTTCTGATACTGTCCACTGATCTTCTGACACTGTCCACTGATCTTCTGACACTGATCTTCTGACACTGATCTTCTGACACTGATCTTCTGACACTGTCCACTGATCTTCTGACACTGATCTTCTGACACTGTCCACTGATCTTCTGACACTGTCCACTGATCTTCTGACACTGATCTTCTGACACTGTCCACTGATCTTCTGACACTGATCTTCTGACACTGTCCACTGATCTTCTGACACTGATCTTCTGACACTGATCTTCTGACACTGTCCACTGATATTCTGACACTGATCTTCTGACACTGTCCACTGATCTTCTGACACTGTCCACTGATCTTCTGACACTGATCTTCTGACACTGTCCACTGATCTTCTGACACTGTCCACTGATCTTCTGACACAGTCCACTGATCTTCTGACACTGTCCACTGATCTTCTGACACTGATCTTCTGACACTGTCCACTGATCTTCTGACACTGTCCACTGATCTTTTGACACTGATTTTCTGACACTGTCCACTGATCTTCTGACACTGTCCACTGATCTCTGACACTGATCTTCTGACACTGATCTTCTGACACTGATCTTCTGACACTGTCCACTGATCTTCTGACACTGTCCACTGATCTTCTGACACTGATCTTCTGACACTGTCCACTGATCTTCTGACACTGATCTTCTGACACTGTCCACTGATCTTCTGACACTGATCTTCTGACACTGTCCACTGATCTTCTGACACCGATCTTGTGACACTGTCCACTGATCTTCTGACACCGATCTTCTGACACTGTCCACTGATCTTCTGACACTGATCTTTTGACACTGTCCACTGATCTTCTGACACTGTCCACTGATTTTCTGACACTGATCTTCTGACACTGTCCACTGATCTTCTGACACTGTCCACTGGTCTTCTGACACTGTCCACTGGTCTTCTGACACTGTCCACTGGTCTTCTGACACTGTCCACTGGTCTTCTGACACTGTCCACTGGTCTTCTGACACTGTCCACTGGTCTTCTGACACCGTCCACTGGTTTTCTGACACCGTCCACTGATCTTCTGACACTGTCCACTGATCTTCTGACACTGATCTTCTGACACTGTCCACTGATCTTCTGACACTGTCCACTGATCTTCTGACACTGATCTTCTGACACTGTCCACTGATCTTCTGACACTGATCTTCTGACACTGTCCACTGATCTTCTGACACTGTCCACTGATCTTCTGACACTGTCCACTGATCTTCTGACACTGATCTTCTGACACTGTACACTGATCTTCTGACACTGTCCACTGATCTTCTGACACTGATCTTCTGACACTGATCTTCTGACACTGTCCACTGATCTTCTGACACTGTCCACTGATCTTCTGACACTGTCCACTGATCTTCTGAAACTGATCTTCTGACACTGATCTTCTGACACTGTCCACTGATCTTCTGATACTGTCCACTGATCTTCTGACACTGTCCACTAATCTTCTGACACTGTCCACTGATCTTCTGACACTGATCTTCTGACACTGATCTTCTGACACTGTCCACTGATCTTCTGACACTGATCTTCTGACACTGATCTTCTGACACTGATCTTCTGACACTGATCTTCTGACACTGATCTTCTGACACTGTCCACTGATCTTCTGACACTGTCCACTGATCTTCTGACACTGTCCACTGATCTTCTGACACTGATCTTCTGACACTGTCCACTGATATTCTGACACTGATCTTCTGACACTGTCCACTGATATTCTGACACTGATCTTCTGACACTGTCCACTGATCTTCTGACACTGATCTTCTGACACTGTCCACTGATCTTCTGACACTGTCCACTGATCTTCTGACACTGATCTTCTGACACTGTCCACTGATCTTCTGACACTGTCCACTGATCTTCTGACACTGTCCACTGATCTTCTGACACTGATCTTCTGACACTGTCCACTGATCTCTGACACTGTCCACTGATCTTCTGACACTGTTCTTCTGACACTGTCCACTGATCTTCTGACACTGATCTTCTGACACTGATCTTCTGACACTGTCCACTGATCTTCTGACACTGATCTTCTGACACTATCCACTGATCTTCTGACACAGTCCACTGATCTTCTGACACAGTCCACTGATCTTCTGACACAGTCCACTGATCTTCTGACACTGTCCACTGATCTTCTGACACTGTCCACTGATCTTCTGACACTGATCTTCTGACACTGTCCACTGATCTTCTGACACTGTCCACTGATCTTCTGACACTGTCCACTGATCTTCTGACACTGATCTTCTGACACTGATCTTCTGACACTGATCTTCTGTCACTGATCTTCTGACACTGATCTTCTGACACTGATCTTCTGACACTGTCCTCTGATCTTCTGACACTGATCTTCTGACACTGTCCACTGATCTTCTGACACTGATCTTCTGACACTGTCCACTGATCTTCTGACACTGTCCACTGATCTTCTGACACAGTCCTCTGATCTTCTGACACTGTCCACTGGTCTTCTGACACTGATCTTCTGACACTGTCCACTGATCTTCTGACACTGTCCACTGATCTTCTGACACTGATCTTCTGACACTGTCCACTGATCTTCTGACACTGATCTTCTGACACTGTACACTGATCTTCTGACACTGTCCACTGATCTTCTGACACTGATCTTCTGACACTGATCTTCTGACACTGTCCACTGATCTTCTGACACTGTCCACTGATCTTCTGACACTGTCCACTGATCTTCTGACACTGATCTTCTGACACTGTCCACTGATCTTCTGACACTGATCTTCTGACACTGTCCACTGATCTTCTGATACTGTCCACTGATCTTCTGACACTGTCCACTGATCTTCTGACACTGTCCACTGATCTTCTGACACTGATCTTCTGACACTGATCTTCTGACACTGATCTTCTGACACTGATCTTCTGACACTGTCCACTGATCTTCTGACACTGTCCACTGATCTTCTGACACTGATCTTCTGACACTGATCTTCTGACACTGATCTTCTGACACTGTCCACTGATCTTCTGACACTGTCCACTGATCTTCTGACACTGTCCACTGATCTTCTGACACTGTCCACTGATCTTCTGACACTGATCTTCTGACACTGTCCACTGATCTTCTGATACTGTCCACTGATCTTCTGACACTGTCCACTGATCTTCTGACACTGTCCACTGATCTTCTGACACTGATCTTCTGACACTGATCTTCTGACACTGATCTTCTGACACTGATCTTCTGACACTGATCTTCTGACACTGTCCACTGATCTTCTGACACTGTCCACTGATCTTCTGACACTGATCTTCTGACACTGATCTTCTGACACTGATCTTCTGACACTGATCTTCTGACACTGATCTTCTGACACTGTCCACTGATCTTCTGACACTGTCCACTGATCTTCTGACACTGATCTTCTGACACTGATCTTCTGACACTGTCCACTGATATTCTGACACTGTTCTTCTGACACTGTCCACTGATCTTCTGACACTGATCTTCTGACACTGTCCACTGATCTTCTGACACTGTCCACTGATCTTCTGACACTGATCTTCTGACACTGTCCACTGATCTTCTGACACTGATCTTCTGACACTGTACACTGATCTTCTGACACTGTCCACTGATCTTCTGACACTGATCTTCTGACACTGTCCACTGATCTTCTGACACTGTCCACTGATCTTCTGACACTGATCTTCTGACACTGATCTTCTGACACTGTACACTGATCTTCTGACACTGTCCACTGATCTTCTGACACTGATCTTCTGACACTGATCTTCTGACACTGTCCACTGATCTTCTGACACTGTCCACTGATCTTCTGACACTGTCCACTGATCTTCTGACACTGTCCACTGATCTTCTGACACTGATCTTCTGACACTGTCCACTGATCTTCTGACACTGATCTTCTGACACTGTCCACTGATCTTCTGATACTGTCCACTGATCTTCTGACACTGTCCACTGATCTTCTGACACTGTCCACTGATCTTCTGACACTGATCTTCTGACACTGATCTTCTGACACTGATCTTCTGACACTGATCTTCTGACACTGTCCACTGATCTTCTGACACTGTCCACTGATCTTCTGACACTGATCTTCTGACACTGATCTTCTGACACTGATCTTCTGACACTGTCCACTGATCTTCTGACACTGTCCACTGATCTTCTGACACTGTCCACTGATCTTCTGACACTGTCCACTGATCTTTTGACACTGATCTTCTGACACTGTCCACTGATCTTCTGATACTGTCCACTGATCTTCTGACACTGTCCACTGATCTTCTGACACTGTCCACTGATCTTCTGACACTGATCTTCTGACACTGATCTTCTGACACTGATCTTCTGACACTGATCTTCTGACACTGTCCACTGATCTTCTGACACTGTCCACTGATCTTCTGACACTGATCTTCTGACACTGATCTTCTGACACTGATCTTCTGACACTGATCTTCTGACACTGTCCACTGATCTTCTGACACTGTCCACTGATCTTCTGACACTGATCTTCTGACACTGATCTTCTGACACTGTCCACTGATATTCTGACACTGTTCTTCTGACACTGTCCACTGATCTTCTGACACTGATCTTCTGACACTGTCCACTGATCTTCTGACACAGTCCACTGATCTTCTGACACTGTCCACTGATCTTCTGACACTGATCTTCTGACACTGTCCACTGATCTTCTGACACTGTCCACTGATCTTCTGACACTGATCTTCTGACACTGTCCACTGATCTTCTGACACTGTCCACTGATCTTCTGACACTGTCCACTGATCTTCTGACACTGTCCACTGATCTTCTGACACTGATCTTCTGACACTGTCCACTGATCTTCTGACACTGTCCACTGATCTTTTGACACTGATTTTCTGACACCGTCCACTGATCTTCTGACACTGTCCACTGATCTCTGACACTGATCTTCTGACACTGATCTTCTGACACTGTCCACTGATCTTCTGACACTGATCTTCTGACACTGTCCACTGATCTTCTGACACTGTCCACTGATCTTCTGACACTGATCTTCTGACACTGTCCACTGATCTTCTGACACTGATCTTCTGACACCGATCTTCTGACACTGTCCACTGATATTCTGACACTGATCTTTTGACACTGTCCACTGATCTTCTGACACTGTCCACTGATTTTCTGACACTGATCTTCTGACACTGTCCACTGATCTTCTGACACTGTCCACTGATCTTCTGACACTGTCCACTGATCTTCTGACACTGTCCACTGGTCTTCTGACACTGTCCACTGGTCTTCTGACACTGTCCACTGGTCTTCTGACACCGTCCACTGGTCTTCTGACACCGTCCACTGATCTTCTGACACCGTCCACTGATCTTCTGACACAGTGCACTGATCTTCCGACACAGATCTTCTGACACTGTCCACTGATCTTCTGACACTGTCCACTGATCTTCTGACACTGATCTTCTGACACTGTCCACTGATCTTCTGACACTGTCCACTGATCTTCTGACACTGATTTTCTGACACTGTCCACTGATCTTCTGACACTGTCCACTGATCTCTGACACTGATCTTCTGACACTGATCTTCTGACACTGATCTTCTGACACTGTCCACTTATCTTCTGACACTGTCCACTGATCTTCTGACACTGATCTTCTGACACTGTCCACTGATCTTCTGACACTGATCTTCTGACACTGTCCACTGATCTTCTGACACTGATCTTCTGACACTGTCCAACTGATCTTCTGACACCGATCTTCTGACACTGTCCACTGATCTTCTGACACTGATCTTTTGACACTGTCCACTGATCTTCTGACACTGTCCACTGATTTTCTGACACTGATCTTCTGACACTGTCCACTGATCTTCTGACACTGTCCACTGATCTTCTGACACTGTCCACTGATCTTCTGACACTGTCCACTGGTCTTCTGACACTGTCCACTGGTCCTCTGACACCGTCCAATGGTCTTCTGACACCGTCCACTGATCTTCTGACACCGTCCACTGATCTTCTGACACTGTCTACTGATCTTCTGATACTGATCTTCTGACACTGTCCACTGATCTTCTGACACTGTCCACTGATCTTCTGACACTGATCTTCTGACACTGTCCACTGATCTTCTGACACTGATCTTCTGACACTGTCCACTGATCTTCTGACAATGATCTTCTGACACTGTCCACTGATCTTCTGACACTGATCTTCTGACACTGTACACTGATCTTCTGACACTGTCCACTGATCTTCTGACACTGATCTTCTGACACTGTCCACTGATCTTCTGACACTGTCCACTGATCTTCTGACACTGATCTTCTGACACTGTCCACTGATCTTCTGACACTGTCCACTGATCTTCTGACACTGTCCAATGATCTTCTGACACTGATCTTCTGACACTGATCTTCTGACACTGTCCACTGATCTTCTGACACTGTCCACTGATCTTCTGACACTGATCTTCTGACACTGATCTTCTGACACTGTCCACTGATCTTCTGACACTGATCTTCTGACACTGTCCACTGATCTTCTGACACTGATCTTCTGACACTGTCCACTGATCTTCTGACACTGATCTTCTGACACTTATCTTCTGACACTGTCCACTGATCTTCTGACACTGATCTTCTGACACTGTCCACTGATCTCCTGACACTGATCTTCTGACACCGATCTTCTGACACTGTTCACTGATCTTCTGACACTGATCTTTTGACACTGTCCACTGATCTTCTGACACTGTCCACTGATTTTCTGACACTGATCTTCTGACACTGTCCACTGATCTTCTGACACTGTCCACTGATCTTCTGACACTGTCCACTGATCTTCTGACACTGTCCACTGGTCTTCTGACACTGTCCACTGGTCTTCTGACACTGTCCACTGGTCTTCTGACACCGTTCACTGGTCTTCTGACACCGTCCACTGATCTTCTGACACTGTCCACTGATCTTCTGACACTGATCTTCTGACACTGTCCACTGATCTTCTGACACTGTCCACTGATCTTCTGACACTGATCTTCTGACACTGTCCACTGATCTAATGACACTGATCTTCTGACACTGTCCACTGATCTTCTGACACTGTCCACTGATCTTCTGACACTGTCCACTGATCTTCTGACACTGATCTTCTGACACTGTACACTGATCTTCTGACACTGTCCACTGATCTTCTGACACTGATCTTCTGACACTGATCTTCTGACACTGTCCACTGATCTTCTGACACTGTCCACTGATCTTCTGTCACTGTCCACCGATCTTCTGTCACTGTCCACTGATCTTCTGACACTGTCCACTGATCTTCTGACACTGATCTTCTGACACTGTCCACTGATCTTCTGACACTGATCTTCTGACACTGTCCACTGATCTTCTGACACTGTCTATAAATGAGGGAAAGGGAAGCACTCACAATGCCACATCCGTTGGATAACTTGGAAAAGCGTGAAAAGATAGCTCAAAAATAGAGATACCTGGGGGTCGGACTTTGAAGGCAAGGACACATAAGATAAACAAAAAAATATTTTATTTATAAAAGACAAGACAGAAACTATAATAGAGTAGATTAAAACACTGTATACGAGATGATTGTACAGATGTGGTCCCTGTGTGCGTCTACGCGTTTTGCCGTGAGGCTTCTTCAGGACGAACAGTGATAGTAGGTAAACACGCCTTACTATCTTGGGAGCAGGAGGGTATAATATTATCCCTTGATCAAAAAGTTTTTTTGTATATATTATTTTATAAGCAGGCCCAGAACCGTTGTAGTGAGCGCGGAAACAATTCACATCTCGCAGAAAAACAGGATGAAATTTCAGATGCTTCTTAGAGCAAAAGGCAGCTAGAGACGAAAACCTCAAGACTCAGCGTACCAGCTGAAATAGCAGTCTGTATGCAGAAAAAGACTGCATGGGGACACCAGTGAGCAAAATTGAGGCTAACAAAATAATGCAGCCAAGCATGTATAGGAAACAAGTAGATCCCTTAGATCCAGCCAGAATTGTAAGCAGAAAGTAGATCAAGCCCTAGTGGCCACAGATAGTATAACACGCAGATGTCCCCAGGAGACAGCAGGATGCTGTCTCCTGGGGACATCTGCGTGTTATACTATCTGTGGCCACTAGGGCTTGATCTACTTTCTGCTTACAATTCTGGCTGGATCTAAGGGATCTACTTGTTTCCTATACATGCTTGGCTGCATTATTTTGTTAGCCTCAATTTTGCTCACTGGTGTCCCCATGCAGTCTTTTTCTGCATACAGACTGCTATTTCAGCTGGTACGCTGAGTCTTGAGGTTTTCGTCTCTAGCTGCCTTTTGCTCTAAGAAGCATCTGAAATTTCATCCTGTTTTTCTGCGAGATGTGAATTGTTTCCGCGCTCACTACAACGGTTCTGGGCCTGCTTATAAAATAATATATACAAAAAAACTTTTTGATCAAGGGATAATATTATACCCTCCTGCTCCCAAGATAGTAAGGCGTGTTTACCTACTATCACTGTTCGTCCTGAAGAAGCCTCACGGCGAAACGCGTAGACGCACACAGGGACCACATCTGTACAATCATCTCGTATACAGTGTTTTAATCTACTCTATTATAGTTTCTGTCTTGTCTTTTATAAATAAAATATTTTTTTGTTTATCTTATGTGTCCTTGCCTTCAAAGTCCGACCCCCAGGTATCTCTATTTTTGAGCTATCTTTTCACGCTTTTCCAAGTTATCCAACGGATGTGGCATTGTGAGTGCTTCCCTTTCCCTCATTTCTGACACTGTCCACTGATCTTCTGACACTGTCCACTGATCTTCTGACACTGATCTTCTGACACTGATCTTCTGACACTGTCCACTGATCTTCTGACACTGTCCACTGATCTTCTGACACTGATCTTCTGACACTGATCTTCTGACACTGTACACTGATCTTCTGACACTGTACACTGATCTTCTGACACTGTCCACTGATCTTCTGACACTGATCTTCTGACACTGTCAACTGATCTTCTGACACTGATCTTCTGACACTGTCCACTGATCTTCTGACACTGATCTTCTGACACTGATCTTCTGACACTGATCTTCTGACACTGTCCACTGATCTTCTGACACTGATCTTCTGACACTGTCCACTGATCTTCTGACACTGATCTTCTGACACTGTCCACTGATCTTCTGACACAGTCCACTGATCTTCTGACACTGTCCACTGATCTTCTGACACTGATCTTCTGACACTGTCCACTGATCTTCTGACACTGTCCACTGATCTTCTGACACTGATCCTCTGACACTGTCCACTGATCTTCTGACACTGTCCACTGATCTTCTGACACTGATCTTCTGACACTGATCTTCTGACACTGTCCACTGATCTTCTAACACTGATCTTCTGACACTGTCCACTGATCTTCTGACACTGATCTTCTGACACCGTCCACTGATCTTCTGACACCGTCCACTGATCTTCTGACACCGTCCACTGATCTTCTGACACTGTCCACTGATCTTCTGACACTGTCCACTGATCTTCTGACACTGTCCACTGATCTTCTGACACTGATCTTCTGACACTGTCCACTGATCTTCTGACACTGTCCACTGATCTTTTGAGACTGTCCACTGATCTTCTGACACTGTCCACTGATCTTCTGACACTGTCCACTGATCTTCTGACACTAATCTTCTGACACTGTCCACTGATCTTCTGACACTGTCCACTGATCTTCTGACACTGATCTTCTGACACTGTCCACTGATCTTCTGACACTGTCCACTGATCTTCTGACACTGTCCAATGATCTTCTGACACTGATCTTCTGACACTGATCTTCTGACACTGTCCACTGATCTTCTGACACTGATCTTCTGACACTGATCTTCTGACACTGATCTTCTGACACTGTCCACTGATCTTCTGACACTGATCTTCTGACACTGTCCACTGATCTTCTGACACTGATCTTCTGACACTGTCCACTGATCTTCTGACACTGATCTTCTGACACTGATCTTCTGACACTGTCCACTGATCTTCTGACACTGATCTTCTGACACTGTCCACTGATCTTCTGACACTGATCTTCTGACACCGATCTTCTGATACTGTTCACTGATCTTCTGACACTGATCTTTTGACACTGTCCACTGATCTTCTGACACTGTCCACTGATTTTCTGACACTGATCTTCTGACACTGTCCACTGATCTTCTGACACCGTCCACTGATCTTCTGACACCGTCCACTGATCTTCTGACACCGTCCACTGATCTTCTGACACTGTCCACTGATCTTCTGACACTGTCCACTGATCTTCTGACACTGATCTTCTGACACTGTCCACTGATCTTCTGACACTGTCCACTGATCTTTTGAGACTGTCCACTGATCTTCTGACACTGTCCACTGATCTTCTGACACTGTCCACTGATCTTCTGACACTAATCTTCTGACACTGTCCACTGATCTTCTGACACTGTCCACTGATCTTCTGACACTGATCTTCTGACACTGTCCACTGATCTTCTGACACTGTCCACTGATCTTCTGACACTGATCTTCTGACACTGATCTTCTGACACTGTCCACTGATCTTCTGACACTGATCTTCTGACACTGATCTTCTGACACTGATCTTCTGACACTGTCCACTGATCTTCTGACACTGATCTTCTGACACTGTCCACTGATCTTCTGACACTGATCTTCTGACACTGTCCACTGATCTTCTGACACTGATCTTCTGACACTGATCTTCTGACACTGTCCACTGATCTTCTGACACTGATCTTCTGACACTGTCCACTGATCTTCTGACACTGATCTTCTGACACCGATCTTCTGACACTGTTCACTGATCTTCTGACACTGATCTTTTGACACTGTCCACTGATCTTCTGACACTGTCCACTGATTTTCTGACACTGATCTTCTGACACTGTCCACTGATCTTCTGACACTGTCCACTGATCTTCTGACACTGTCCACTGATCTTCTGACACTGTCCACTGGTCTTCTGACACCGTCCACTGGTCTTCTGACACCGTTCACTGGTCTTCTGACACTGTCCACTGATCTTCTGACACCGTCCACTGATCTTCTGACACTGTCCACTGATCTTCTGACACTGTCCACTGATCTTCTGACACTGTCCACTGATCTTCTGACACTGATCTTCTGACACTGTCCACTGATCTTCTGACACTGATCTTCTGACACTGATCTTCTGACACTGTCCACTGATCTTTTGACACTGTCCACTGATTTTCTGACACTGATCTTCTGACACTGTCCACTGATCTTTTGACACTGTCCACTGATTTTCTGACACTGATCTTCTGACACTGTCCACTGATCTTTTGACACTGATCTTCTGACACTGATCCTTTGACACTGATCTTCTGACACTGTTCACTGATCTTCTGACACTGTCCACTGATCTTCTGACACTGTCCACTGATCTCTGACACTGATCTTCTGACACTGATCTTCTGACACTGATCTTCTGACACTGTCCACTGATCTTCTGACACTGTCCACTGATCTTCTGACACTGATCTTCTGACACTGATCTTCTGACACTGTCCACTGATCTTCTGACACTGATCTTCTGACACTGTCCACTGATCTTCTGACACTGATCTTCTGACACTGTCCACTGATCTTCTGACACTGTCCACTGATCTTCTGACACAGTCCACTGATCTTCTGACACTGTCCACTGATCTTCTGACACTGATCTTCTGACACTGTCCACTGATCTTCTGACACTGTCCACTGATCTTCTGACACTGTCCACTGATCTTCTGACACTGTCCACTGATCTTCTGACACTGATCTTCTGACACTGTCCACTGATCTTCTGACACTGTCCACTGATCTTCTGACACTGTCCACTGATCTTCTGACACTGTCCACTGATCTTCTGACACTGTCCACTGATCTCTGACACTGATCTTCTGACACTGATCTTCTGACACTGATCTTCTGACACTGATCTTCTGACACTGTCCACTGATCTTCTAACACTGATCTTCTGACACTGTCCACTGATCTTCTGACACTGATCTTCTGACACTGTCCACTGATCTTCTGACACTGTCCACTGATCTTCTGACACTGTCCACTGATCTTCTGACACTGATCTTCTGACACTGTCCACTGATCTTCTGACACTGTCCACTGATCTTTTGAGACTGTCCACTGATCTTCTGACACTGATCTTCTGACACTGATCTTCTGACACTGTCCACTGATCTTCTGACACTGTCCACTGATCTTCTGACACTGTCCACTGATCTTCTGACACTGATCTTCTGACACTGATCTTCTGACACTGATCTTCTGACACTGATCTTCTGACACTGTCCACTGATCTTCTGACACTGTCCACTGATCTTCTGACACTGATCTTCTGACACTGATCTTCTGACACGGATCTTCTGACACTGATCTTCTGACACTGATCTTCTGACACTGTCCACTGATCTTCTGACACTGATCTTCTGACACTGTCCACTGATCTTCTGACACTGATCTTCTGACACTGTCCACTGATCTTCTGACACAGTCCACCGATCTTCTGACACTGTCCACTGATCTTCTGACACTGATCTTCTGACACTGTCCACTGATCTTCTGACACTGTCCACTGATCTTCTGACACTGTCCACTGATCTTCTGACACTGTCCACTGATCTTCTGACACTGATCTTCTGACACTGTCCACTGATCTTCTGACACTGTCCACTGATCTTCTGACACTGTCCACTGATCTTCTGACACTGATCTTCTGACACTGTCCACTGATCTTCTGACACTGTCCACTGATCTTCTGACACTGTCCACTGATCTCTGACACTGATCTTCTGACACTGATCTTCTGACACTGATCTTCTGACACTGATCTTCTGACACTGATCTTCTGACACTGATCTTCTGACACTGATCTTCTGACACTGTCCACTGATCTTCTAACACTGATCTTCTGACACTGTCCACTGATCTTCTGACACTGATCTTCTGACACTGTCCACTGATCTTCTGACACTGTCCACTGATCTTCTGACACTGATCTTCTGACACTGTCCACTGATCTTCTGACACTGTCCACTGATCTTTTGAGACTGTCCACTGATCTTCTGACACTGTCCACTGATCTTCTGACACTGATCTTCTGAGACTGATCTTCTGACACTGTCCACTGATCTTCTGACACTGTCCACTGATCTTCTGACACTGTCCACTGATCTTCTGACACTGATCTTCTGACACTGATCTTCTGACACTGACCTTCTGACACTGTCCTTTGATCTTCTGACACTGATCTTCTGACACTGTCCACTGATCTTCTGACACTGTCCACTGATCTTCTGACACTGATCTTCTGACACTGTTCACTGATCTTCTGACACTGTCCACTGATCTTCTGACACTGTCCACTGATCTTCTGACACGGATCTTCTGACACTGTCCACTGATCTTCTGACACTGATCTTCTGACACTGATCTTCTGACACTGTCCACTGATCTTCTGACACTGATCTTCTGACACTGTCCACTGATCTTCTGACACTGATCTTCTGACACTGTCCACTGATCTTCTGACACTGTCCACTGATCTTCAGACACTGTGCACTGATCTTCAGACACTGTCCACTGATCTTCTGACACTGATCTTCTGACACTGTCCACTGATCTTCTGACACTGATCTTCTGACACTGTCCACTGATCTTCTGACACTGTCCACTGATCTTCTGACACTGTCCACTGATCTTCTGACACTGTCCACTGATCTTCTGACACTGTCCACTGATCTTCAGACACTGTGCACTGATCTTCAGACACTGTCCACTGATCTTCTGACACTGATCTTCTGACACTGTCCACTGATCTTCTGACACTGTCCACTGATCTTCAGACACTGTGCACTGATCTTCAGACACTGTCCACTGATCTTCTGACACTGATCTTCTGACACTGTCCACTGATCTTCTGACACTGATCTTCTGACACTGTCCACTGATCTTCTGACACTGTCCACTGATCTTCTGACACTGTCCACTGATCTTCAGACACTGTGCACTGATCTTCAGACACTGTCCACTGATCTTCTGACACTGTCCACTGACATTCTGACACTGATCTTCTGACACTGTCCACTGATCTTCTGATACTGTCCAACGATCTTCTGACACTGTCCACTGATCTTCTGACACTGATCTTCTGACACCGTCCACTGATATTCTGACACTGTCCACTGATCTTCTGACACTGTCCACTGATCTTCTGACACTGATCTTCTGACACTGATCTTCTGACACTGATCTTCTGACACTGATCTTCTGACACTGATCTTCTGACACTGATCTTTTGACACTGATCTTCTGACACTGTTCACTGATCTTCTTACACTGATCTTCTGACACTGTCCGCTGATCTTCTGACACTGATTTTCTGACACTGTCCACTGATCTTCTGACACTGTCCACTGATCTTCTGACACTGTCCACTGATCTTCTGACACTGTCCACTGATCTTCTGACACTGTCCACTAATCTTCTGACACGGATCTTCTGACACTGTCCACTGATCTTCTGACACTGTCCACTGATCTTCTGACACTGATCTTCTGACACTGATCTTCTGACACTGATCTTCTGACACCGTCCACTGATATTCTGACACTGTCCACTGATCTTCTGACACTGTCCACTGATCTTCTGACACTGTCCACTAATCTTCTGACACGGATCTTCTGACACTGTCCACTGATCTTCTGACACTGATCTTCTGACACTGATCTTCTGACACTGTCCACTGATCTTCTGACACTGATCTTCTGACACTGTCCACTGATCTTCTGACACTGATCTTCTGACACTGTCCACTGATCTTCTGACACTGTCCACTGATCTTCTGACACTGTCCACTGATCTTCAGACACTGTCCACTGATCTTCTGACACTGTCCACTGATCTTCTGACACTGATCTTCTGACACTGTCCACTGATCTTCTGACACTGATCTTCTGACACTGTCCACTGATCTTCTGACACTGTCCACTGATCTTCTGACACTGATCTTCTGACACTGATCTTCTGACACTGTCCACTGATCTTCTGACACTGTCCACTGATCTTCTGACACTGATCTTCTGACACTGTCCACTGATCTTCTGACACTGTCCACTGATCTTCTGACACTGATCTTCTGACACTGATCTTCTGACACTGTCCACTGATCTTCTGACACTGTCCACTGATCTTCTGACACTGATCTTCTGACACTGTCCACTGATCTTCTGACACTGTCCACTGATCTTCTGACACTGTCCACTGATCTTCTGACACTGATCTTCTGACACTGATCTTCTGACACCGTCCACTGATATTCTGACACTGTCCACTGATCTTCTGACACTGTCCACTGATCTTCTGACACTGATCTTCTGACACTGATCTTCTGACACTGATCTTCTGACACTGATCTTTTGACACTGATCTTCTGACACTGTTCACTGATCTTCTTACACTGATCTTCTGACACTGTCCGCTGATCTTCTGACACTGATCATCTGACACTGTCCACTAATCTTTTGACACTGTCCACTGATTTTCTGACACTGATCTTCTGACACTGTCCACTGATCTTCTGACACTGTCCACTGATCTTCTGACACTGATCTACTGACACTTATCTTCTGACACTGTCCACTGATCTTCTGACAGTGATCTTCTGACACTGATTTTCTGACACTGTCCACTGATCTTCTGACACTGTCCACTGATCTTCTGACACTGATCTTCTGACACTGTCCACTGATCTTCTGACACTGTCCACTGATCTTTTTGACACTGATTTTCTGACACTGTCCACTGATCTTCTGACACTGTCCACTGATCTCTGACACTGATCTTCTGACACTGATCTTCTGACACTGTCCACTGATCTTCTGACACTGTCCACTGATCTTTGACACTGATCTTCTGACACTGTCCACTGATCTTCTGACACTGATCTTCTGACACTGTCCACTGATCTTCTGACACTGATTTTCTGACACTGTCCACTGATCTTCTGACACCGATCTTCTGACACTGTCCACTGATCTTCTGACACTGATCTTTTGACACTGTCCACTGATCTTCTGACACTGTCCACTGATTTTCGGACACTGATCTTCTGACACTGTCCACTGATCTTCTGACACTGTCCACTGATCTTCTGACACTGTCCACTGATCTTCTGACACTGTCCACTGATCTTCTGACACTGTCCACTGATCTTCTGACACTGTCCACTGATCTTTTGACACTGTCCACTGATCTTTTTGACACTGATTTTCTGACACTGTCCACTGATCTTCTGACACTGTCCACTGATCTCTGACACTGATCTTCTGACACTGATCTTCTGACACTGTCCACTGATCTTCTGACACTGTCCACTGATCTTTGACACTGATCTTCTGACACTGTCCACTGATCTTCTGACACTGATCTTCTGACACTGTCCACTGATCTTCTGACACTGATCTTCTGACACTGTCCACTGATCTTCTGACACCGATCTTCTGACACTGTCCACTGATCTTCTGACACTGATCTTTTGACACTGTCCACTGATCTTCTGACACTGTCCACTGATTTTCGGACACTGATCTTCTGACACTGTCCACTGATCTTCTGACACTGTCCACTGATCTTCTGACACTGTCCACTGATCTTCTGACACTGTCCACTGATCTTCTGACACTGTCCACTGATCTTCTGACACTGTCCACTGGCCTTCTGACACTGTCCACTGATCTTCTGACACTGTCCACTGATCTTCTGACACTGATCTTCTGACACTGTCCACTGATCTTTTGAGACTGTCCACTGATCTTCTTACACTGTCCACTGATCTTCTGACACTGTCCACTGATCTTCTGACACTGTCCACTGATCTTTTGAGACTGTCCACTGATCTTCTGACACTGTCCACTGATCTTCTGACACTGTCCACTGATCTTCTGACACTGATCTTCTGACACTGTCCACTGATCTTCTGACACTGTCCACTGATCTTCTGACACTGTCCACTGATCTTCTGACACTGATCTTCTGACACTGATCTTCTGACACTGTCCATTGATCTTCTGACACTGATCTTCTGACACTGTCCACTGATCTTCTGACACTGATCTTCTGACACTGATCTTCTGACACTGATCTTCTGACACTGTCCACTGATCTTCTGACACTGTCCACTGATCTTCTGACACTGTCCACTGATCTTCTGACACTGTCCACTGATCTTCTGACACTGTCCACTGATCTTCTGACAGTGATCTTCTGACACTGTCCACTGATCTTCTGACACTGTCCACTGATCTTCTGACACTGTCCACTGATCTTCTGACACTGTCCACTGATCTTCTGATACTGTTCAACGATCTTCTGACACTGTCCACTGATCTTCTGACACTGTCCACTGATCTTCTGACACTGATCTTCTGACACCGTCCACTGATATTCTGACACTGTCCACTGATCTTCTGACACTGTCCACTGATCTTCTGACACTGTCCACTGATCTTCTGACACTGATCTTCTGACACTGATCTTCTGACACTGTCCACTGATCTTCTGACACTGTCCACTGATCTTCTGACACTGATCTTCTGACACTGTCCACTGATCTTCTGACACTGTCCACTGATCTTCTGACACTGATCTTCTGACACTGATCTTCTGACACTGTCCACTGATCTTCTGACACTGTCCACTGATCTTCTGACACTGATCTTCTGACACTGTCCACTGATCTTCTGACACTGTCCACTGATCTTCTGACACTGTCCACTGATCTTCTGACACTGATCTTCTGACACTGATCTTCTGACACCGTCCACTGATATTCTGACACTGTCCACTGATCTTCTGACACTGTCCACTGATCTTCTGACACTGATCTTCTGACACTGATCTTCTGACACTGATCTTCTGACACTGATCTTTTGACACTGATCTTCTGACACTGTTCACTGATCTTCTTACACTGATCTTCTGACACTGTCCGCTGATCTTCTGACACTGATCATCTGACACTGTCCACTAATCTTTTGACACTGTCCACTGATTTTCTGACACTGATCTTCTGACACTGTCCACTGATCTTCTGACACTGTCCACTGATCTTCTGACACTGATCTACTGACACTTATCTTCTGACACTGTCCACTGATCTTCTGACAGTGATCTTCTGACACTGATTTTCTGACACTGTCCACTGATCTTCTGACACTGTCCACTGATCTTCTGACACTGATCTTCTGACACTGTCCACTGATCTTCTGACACTGTCCACTGATCTTTTTGACACTGATTTTCTGACACTGTCCACTGATCTTCTGACACTGTCCACTGATCTCTGACACTGATCTTCTGACACTGATCTTCTGACACTGTCCACTGATCTTCTGACACTGTCCACTGATCTTTGACACTGATCTTCTGACACTGTCCACTGATCTTCTGACACTGATCTTCTGACACTGTCCACTGATCTTCTGACACTGATTTTCTGACACTGTCCACTGATCTTCTGACACCGATCTTCTGACACTGTCCACTGATCTTCTGACACTGATCTTTTGACACTGTCCACTGATCTTCTGACACTGTCCACTGATTTTCGGACACTGATCTTCTGACACTGTCCACTGATCTTCTGACACTGTCCACTGATCTTCTGACACTGTCCACTGATCTTCTGACACTGTCCACTGATCTTCTGACACTGTCCACTGATCTTCTGACACTGTCCACTGATCTTTTGACACTGTCCACTGATCTTTTTGACACTGATTTTCTGACACTGTCCACTGATCTTCTGACACTGTCCACTGATCTCTGACACTGATCTTCTGACACTGATCTTCTGACACTGTCCACTGATCTTCTGACACTGTCCACTGATCTTAGACACTGATCTTCTGACACTGTCCACTGATCTTCTGACACTGATCTTCTGACACTGTCCACTGATCTTCTGACACTGATCTTCTGACACTGTCCACTGATCTTCTGACACCGATCTTCTGACACTGTCCACTGATCTTCTGACACTGATCTTTTGACACTGTCCACTGATCTTCTGACACTGTCCACTGATTTTCGGACACTGATCTTCTGACACTGTCCACTGATCTTCTGACACTGTCCACTGATCTTCTGACACTGTCCACTGATCTTCTGACACTGTCCACTGATCTTCTGACACTGTCCACTGATCTTCTGACACTGTCCACTGGCCTTCTGACACTGTCCACTGATCTTCTGACACTGTCCACTGATCTTCTGACACTGATCTTCTGACACTGTCCACTGATCTTTTGAGACTGTCCACTGATCTTCTTACACTGTCCACTGATCTTCTGACACTGTCCACTGATCTTCTGACACTGTCCACTGATCTTTTGAGACTGTCCACTGATCTTCTGACACTGTCCACTGATCTTCTGACACTGTCCACTGATCTTCTGACACTGATCTTCTGACACTGTCCACTGATCTTCTGACACTGTCCACTGATCTTCTGACACTGTCCACTGATCTTCTGACACTGATCTTCTGACACTGATCTTCTGACACTGTCCATTGATCTTCTGACACTGATCTTCTGACACTGTCCACTGATCTTCTGACACTGATCTTCTGACACTGATCTTCTGACACTGATCTTCTGACACTGATCTTCTGACACTGTCCACTGATCTTCTGACACTGATCTTCTGACACTGATCTTCTGACACTGTCCATTGATCTTCTGACACTGATCTTCTGACACTGTCCACTGATCTTCTGACACTGATCTTCTGACACTGATCTTCTGACACTGTCCATTGATCTTCTGACACTGATCTTCTGACACTGTCCACTGATCTTCTGACACTGTCCACTGATCTTCTGACACTGATCTTCTGACACTGTCCACTGATCTTCTGACACTGTCCACTGATCTTCTGACACTGTCCACTGATCTTCTGACACTGTCCACTGATCTTCTGACACTGTCCACTGATCTTCTGACAGTGATCTTCTGACACTGTCCACTGATCTTCTGACACTGTCCACTGATCTTCTGACACTGTCCACTGATCTTCTGACACTGTCCACTGATCTTCTGATACTGTTCAACGATCTTCTGACACTGTCCACTGATCTTCTGACACTGTCCACTGATCTTCTGACACTGTCCACTGATCTTCTGACACTGATCTTCTGACACCGTCCACTGATATTCTGACACTGTCCACTGATCTTCTGATACTGCCCACTGATCTTCTGACACTGATCTTCTGACACTGATCTTCTGACACTGTTCACTGATCTTCTGACACTGTCCACTGATCTTCTGACACTGTCCACTAATCTTCTGACACAGATCTTCTGACACTGTCCACTGATCTTCTGACACTGATCTTCTGACACTGATCTTCTGACACTGATCTTCTGACACTGTCCACTGATCTTCTGACACTGATCTTCTGACACTGTCCACTGATCTTCTGACACTGATCTTCTGACACTGTCCACTGATCTTCTGACACTGTCCACTGATCTTCAGACACTGTCCACTGATCTTCAGACACTGTCCACTGATCTTCAGACACTGTCCACTGATCTTCTGATACTGATCTTCTGACACTGTCCACTGATCTTCTGACACTGATCTTCTGACACTGATCTTCTGACACTGATCTTATGACACTGATCTTCTGACACTGATCTTCTGACACTGTCCACTGATCTTCTGACACTGTCCACTGATCTTCTGACACTGATCTTCTGACACTGTCCACTGATCTTCTGACACTGTCCACTGATCTTCTGACACTGTCCACTGATCTTCTGACACTGTCCACTGATCTTCTGACACTGTCCACTGATCTTCTGACACTGATCTTCTGACACTGATCTTCTGACACTGTCCACTGATCTTCTGATACTGTCCAACGATCTTCTGACATTGTCCACTGATCTTCTGACACTGATCTTCTGACACCGTCCACTGATATTCTGACACTGTCCACTGATCTTCTGACACTGATCTTCTGACACTGATCTTCTGACACTGATCTTCTGACACTGATCTTCTGACACTGATCTTCTGACACTGTCCACTGATCTTCTGACACTGTCCACTGATCTTCTGACACTGTTCACTGATCTTCTTACACTGATCTTCGGACACTGTCCGCTGATCTTCTGACACTGATCTTCTGACACTGTCCACTGATCTTTTGACACTGTCCACTGATTTTCTGACACTGATCTTCTGACACTGTCCACTGATCTTTTGACACTGATCTTCTGACACTGATCCTTTGACACTGATCTTCTGCCACTGTTCACTGATCTTCTGACACTGTCCACTGATCTTCTGACACTGTCCACTGATCTCTGACACTGATCTTCTGACACTGATCTTCTGACACTGTCCACTGATCTTCTGACACTGTCCGCTGATCTTCTGACACTGATCTTCTGACACTGTCCACTGATCTTTTGACACTGTCCACTGATTTTCTGACACTGATCTTCTGACACTGTCCACTGATCTTTTGACACTGATCTTCTGACACTGATCCTTTGACACTGATCTTCTGACACTGTTCACTGATCTTCTGACACTGTCCACTGATCTTCTGACACTGTCCACTGATCTCTGACACTGATCTTCTGACACTGATCTTCTGACACTGATCTTCTGACACTGATCTTCTGACACTGTCCACTGATCTTCTGACACTGTCCACTGATCTTCTGACACTGATCTTCTGACACTGATCTTCTGACACTGTCCACTGATCTTCTGACACTGATCTTCTGACACTGTCCACTGATCTTCTGACACTGATCTTCTGACACTGTCCACTGATCTTCTGACACAGTCCACTGATCTTCTGACACTGTCCACTGATCTTCTGACACTGATCTTCTGACACTGTCCACTGATCTTCTGACACTGTCCACTGATCTTCTGACACTGTCCACTGATCTTCTGACACTATCCACTGATCTTCTGACACTGATCTTCTGACACTGTCCACTGATCTTCTGACACTGTCCACTGATCTTCTGACACTGTCCACTGATCTTCTGACACTGTCCACTGATCTTCTGACACTGTCCACTGATCTCTGACACTGATCTTCTGACACTGATCTTCTGACACTGATCTTCTGACACTGATCTTCTGACACTGTCCACTGATCTTCTAACACTGATCTTCTGACACTGTCCACTGATCTTCTGACACTGATCTTCTGACACTGTCCACTGATCTTCTGACACTGTCCACTGATCTTCTGACACTGTCCACTGATCTTCTGACACTGATCTTCTGACACTGTCCACTGATCTTCTGACACTGTCCACTGATCTTTTGAGACTGTCCACTGATCTTCTGACACTGTCCACTGATCTTCTGACACTGATCTTCTGACACTGATCTTCTGACACTGTCCACTGATCTTCTGACACTGTCCACTGATCTTCTGACACTGTCCACTGATCTTCTGACACTGATCTTCTGACACTGATCTTCTGACACTGATCTTCTGACACTGATCTTCTGACACTGTCCACTGATCTTCTGACACTGTCCACTGATCTTCTGACACTGTCCACTGATCTTCTGACACTGATCTTCTGACACTGATCTTCTGACACTGATCTTCTGACACTGATCTTCTGACACTGTCCACTGATCTTCTGACACTGATCTTCTGACACTGTCCACTGATCTTCTGACACAGTCCACTGATCTTCTGACACTGTCCACTGATCTTCTGACACTGATCTTCTGACACTGTCCACTGATCTTCTGACACTGTCCACTGATCTTCTGACACTGTCCACTGATCTTCTGACACTGTCCACTGATCTTCTGACACTGATCTTCTGACACTGTCCACTGATCTTCTGACACTGTCCACTGATCTTCTGACACTGATCTTCTGACACTGTCCACTGATCTTCTGACACTGTCCACTGATCTTCTGACACTGTCCACTGATCTCTGACACTGATCTTCTGACACTGATCTTCTGACACTGATCTTCTGACACTGATCTTCTGACACTGATCTTCTGACACTGTCCACTGATCTTCTAACACTGATCTTCTGACACTGTCCACTGATCTTCTGACACTGATCTTCTGACACTGTCCACTGATCTTCTGACACTGTCCACTGATCTTCTGACACTGATCTTCTGACACTGTCCACTGATCTTCTGACACTGTCCACTGATCTTTTGAGACTGTCCACTGATCTTCTGACACTGTCCACTGATCTTCTGACACTGATCTTCTGAGACTGATCTTCTGACACTGTCCACTGATCTTCTGACACTGTCCACTGATCTTCTGACACTGTCCACTGATCTTCTGACACTGATCTTCTGACACTGATCTTCTGACACTGACCTTCTGACACTGTCCTTTGATCTTCTGACACTGATCTTCTGACACTGTCCACTGATCTTCTGACACTGTCCACTGATCTTCTGACACTGTCCACTGATCTTCTGACACTGTCCACTGATCTTCTGACACTGTCCACTGATCTTCTGACACTGTCCACTGATCTCTGACACTGATCTTCTGACACTGATCTTCTGACACTGATCTTCTGACACTGATCTTCTGACACTGTCCACTGATCTTCTAACACTGATCTTCTGACACTGTCCACTGATCTTCTGACACTGATCTTCTGACACTGTCCACTGATCTTCTGACACTGTCCACTGATCTTCTGACACTGTCCACTGATCTTCTGACACTGATCTTCTGACACTGTCCACTGATCTTCTGACACTGTCCACTGATCTTTTGAGACTGTCCACTGATCTTCTGACACTGTCCACTGATCTTCTGACACTGTCCACTGATCTTCTGACACTGTCCACTGATCTTCTGACACTGATCTTCTGACACTGTCCACTGATCTTCTGACACTGTCCACTGATCTTCTGACACTGTCCACTGATCTTCTGACACTGTCCACTGATCTTCTGACACTGTCCACTGATCTTCTGACACTGTCCACTGATCTTCTGACACTGATCTTCTGACACTGATCTTCTGACACTGATCTTCTGACACTGATCTTCTGACACTGTCCACTGATCTTCTGACACTGTCCACTGATCTTCTGACACTGTCCACTGATCTTCTGACACTGATCTTCTGACACTGATCTTCTGACACTGATCTTCTGACACTGATCTTCTGACACTGTCCACTGATCTTCTGACACTGATCTTCTGACACTGTCCACTGATCTTCTGACACAGTCCACTGATCTTCTGACACTGTCCACTGATCTTCTGACACTGATCTTCTGACACTGTCCACTGATCTTCTGACACTGTCCACTGATTTTCTGACACTGTCCACTGATCTTCTGACACTGTCCACTGATCTTCTGACACTGATCTTCTGACACTGTCCACTGATCTTCTGACACTGTCCACTGATCTTCTGACACTGATCTTCTGACACTGTCCACTGATCTTCTGACACTGTCCACTGATCTTCTGACACTGTCCACTGATCTCTGACACTGATCTTCTGACACTGATCTTCTGACACTGATCTTCTGACACTGATCTTCTGACACTGATCTTCTGACACTGTCCACTGATCTTCTAACACTGATCTTCTGACACTGTCCACTGATCTTCTGACACTGATCTTCTGACACTGTCCACTGATCTTCTGACACTGTCCACTGATCTTCTGACACTGATCTTCTGACACTGTCCACTGATCTTCTGACACTGTCCACTGATCTTTTGAGACTGTCCACTGATCTTCTGACACTGTCCACTGATCTTCTGACACTGATCTTCTGAGACTGATCTTCTGACACTGTCCACTGATCTTCTGACACTGTCCACTGATCTTCTGACACTGTCCACTGATCTTCTGACACTGATCTTCTGACACTGATCTTCTGACACTGACCTTCTGACACTGTCCTTTGATCTTCTGACACTGATCTTCTGACACTGTCCACTGATCTTCTGACACTGTCCACTGATCTTCTGACACTGATCTTCTGACACTGTTCACTGATCTTCTGACACTGCCACTGATCTTCTGACACTGTCCACTGATCTTCTGACACGGATCTTCTGACACTGTCCACTGATCTTCTGACACTGATCTTCTGACACTGATCTTCTGACACTGTCCACTGATCTTCTGACACTGTCCACTGATCTTCTGACACTGATCTTCTGACACTGTCCACTGATCTTCTGACACTGTCCACTGATCTTCAGACACTGTGCACTGATCTTCAGACACTGTCCACTGATCTTCTGACACTGATCTTCTGACACTGTCCACTGATCTTCTGACACTGATCTTCTGACACTGTCCACTGATCTTCTGACACTGTCCACTGATCTTCTGACACTGTCCACTGATCTTCAGACACTGTCCACTGATCTTCAGACACTGTCCACTGATCTTCAGACACTGTCCACTGATCTTCTGACACTGTCCACTGACATTCTGACACTGATCTTCTGACACTGTCCACTGATCTTCTGATACTGTCCAACGATCTTCTGACACTGTCCACTGATCTTCTGACACTGATCTTCTGACACCGTCCACTGATATTCTGACACTGTCCACTGATCTTCTGACACTGTCCACTGATCTTCTGACACTGATCTTCTGACACTGATCTTCTGACACTGATCTTCTGACACTGATCTTTTGACACTGATCTTCTGACACTGTTCACTGATCTTCTTACACTGATCTTCTGACACTGTCCGCTGATCTTCTGACACTGATTTTCTGACACTGTCCACTGATCTTCTGACACTGTCCACTGATCTTCTGACACTGTCCACTGATCTTCTGACACTGATCTTCTGACACTGTCCACTGATCTTCTGACACTGTCCACTGATCTTTTGACACTGATTTTCTGACACTGTCCACTGATCTTCTGACACTGTCCACTGATCTCTGACACTGATCTTCTGACACTGATCTTCTGACACTGATCTTCTGACACTGTCCACTGATCTTCTGACACTGTCCACTGATCTTCTGACACTGATCTTCTGACACTGTCCACTGATCTTCTGACACTGATCTTCTGACACTGTCCACTGATCTTCTGACACTGATCTTCTGACACTGTCCACTGATCTTCTGACACTGTCCACTGATTTTCTGACACTGATCTTCTGACACTGTCCACTGATCTTCTGACACTGTCCACTGATCTTTTGACACTGTCCACTGATCTTTTGACACTGTCCACTGGTCTTCTGACACCGTCCACTGGTCTTCTGACACCGTCCACTGGTCTTCTGACACCGTCCACTGGTCTTCTGACACCGTCCACTGATCTTCTGACACCGTCCACTGATCTTCTGACACTGTCCACTGATCTATTGACACTGATCTTCTGACACTGTCCACTGATCTTCTGACACTGTCCACTGATCTTCTGACACTGATCTTCTGACACTGTCCACTGATCTTCTGACACTGATCTTCTGACACTGTCCACTGATCTTCTGACACTGTCCACTGATCTTCTGACACTGTCCACTGATCTTCTGACACTGATCTTCTGACACTGTACACTGATCTTCTGACACTGTCCACTGATCTTCTGACACTGATCTCCTGACACTGATCTTCTGACACTGATCTTCTGACACTGATCTTCTGACACTGATCTTCTGACACTGATCTTCTGACACTGTCCACTGATCTTCTGACACTGTCCACTGATCTTCTGACACTGTCCACTGATCTTCTGACACTGATCTTCTGACACTGATCTTCTGACACTGATCTTCTGACACTGTCCTTTGATCTTCTGACACTGATCTTCTGACACTGTCCACTGATCTTCTGACACTGATCTTCTGACACTGTCCACTGATCTTCTGACACTGTCCACTGATCTTCTGACACTGTCCACTAATCTTCTGACACGGATCTTCTGACACTGTCCACTGATCTTCTGACACTGATCTTCTGACACTGATCTTCTGACACTGATCTTCTGACACTGATCTTCTGACACTGTCCACTGATCTTCTGACACTGATCTTCTGACACTGTCCACTGATCTTCTGACACTGATCTTCTGACACTGTCCACTGATCTTCTGACACTGTCCACTGATCTTCAGACACTGTGCACTGATCTTCTGACACTGTCCACTGTTCTTCTGACACTGTCCACGGATCTTCTGACACTGTCCACTGATCTTCTGACACTGATCTTCTGACACTGTCCACTGATCTTCTGACACTGTCCACTGATCTTCTGACACTGTCCACTGATCTTCTGACACTGATCTTCTGACACTGTCCACTGATATTCTGACACTGTCCATTGATCTTCTGACACTGTCCACTGATCTTCTGACACTGATCTTCTGACACTGTCCACTGATCTTCTGACACTGTCCACTGATCTTCTGACACTGATCTTCTGACACTGATCTTCTGACACTGTCCACTGATCTTCTGATACTGTCCAACGATCTTCTGACACTGTCCACTGATCTTCTGACACTGATCTTCTGACACCGTCCACTGATATTCTGACACTGTCCACTGATCTTCTGACACTGTCCACTGATCTTCTGACACTGATCTTCTGACACTGTTCACTGATCTTCTTACACTGATCTTCTGACACTGTCCGCTGATCTTCTGACACTGATCTTCTGACACTGTCCACTGATCTTTTGACACTGTCCACTGATTTTCTGACACTGATCTTCTGACACTGTCCACTGATCTTCTGACACTGATCTTCTGACACTGATCTTCTGACACTGATCTACTGACACTGATCTACTGACACTGTCCACTGATCTTCTGACACTGATTTTCTGACACTGTCCACTGATCTACTGACACTGTCCACTGATCTTCTGACACTGTCCACTGATCTTCTGACACTGATCTTCTGACACTGTCCACTGATCTTCTGACACTGTCCACTGATCTTTTGACACTGATTTTCTGACACTGTCCACTGATCTTCTGACACTGTCCACTGATCTCTGACACTGATCTTCTGACACTGATCTTCTGACACTGATCTTCTGACACTGTCCACTGATCTTCTGACACTGATCTTCTGACACTGTCCACTGATCTTCTGACACTGATCTTCTGACACTGTCCACTGATCTTCTGACACTGATCTTCTGACACTGTCCACTGATCTTCTGACACTGTCCACTGATCTTCTGACACTGATCTTTTGACACTGTCCACTGATCTTCTGACACTGTCCACTGATTTTCTGACACTGATCTTCTGACACTGTCCACTGATCTTCTGACACTGTCCACTGATCTTCTGACACTGTTCACTGATCTTCTGACACTGTCCACTGATCTTCTGACACTGTCCACTGATCTTCTGACACTGTTCACTGATCTTCTGACACTGTCCACTGATCTTCTGACACCGTCCACTGCTCTACTGGCTGACAGTGTCCACTTTTAAGGTAGGCTAGTTTCATATTTTAACTGAAATTTATTTTATTAATCAAATCATATTTTATGGCTACACAAATGCTTTTGTTTTATTTAACCATGCCCCTTTAAGCCACCCCTACTGTTAATGCAATTTGGCCACAGCCACTGTTCACCATAGCACACCTCATTACTACTCTCTTTGGGTAACCCAAAAGGTGTCCCAGGTATTTTACAATCCTATAGCGTGTACTACAAAAAAATTGCCGTGCACTGCGAAAGTGTTCGGGTTTGGCTTGAAGAAAAGGTGGCAACCCTACTTAGCGTCTCATGCCAGAGTTGCCGGCGGATCACATCACCCCAGCCGAGCATGGTGTGCTCCGTCGCTGGTCCCCGACTGCAGGAGACATCCCACTGCTGCCACCACTGTGACGGATCTCAGATACCCCAGGTGGGCACATCCGTCAGACCTGTGTCTCCTGTCCTCCAAACGCACCCGCAGCCTGCAGATTCGCCATAACCAGCCCTTAACCCCTCAATCACGAGACAATCCACACAGGTGTTGAGAGTTAAACATGCAGAGCCTCAACAGTTTATTAAATACAAAACATACACTTTTACACACAGTTAGGGACACTCCCCTTAGCCTTGTCATAGAGGGGGGGTGGGGGACAAGGAAGAACCAATGGGAACTGAACACTTGTACATTGAAACAGAGACTACAGTTAAACATAAAGGGATTAGGGTACGCAGGCAGCCCTTCAATACACATCCCCTGCGGAGAGATGTCTGCATTCCAGACCATTGTCTACGTGCCATGAACCAACACAATTAAACACAGCAACCAGAGGGGGGGATAGGGGGGATGTAGCATTACATTACATTATCTCAATGCCAGCTTGTCCCCAAGTCTCTTAGTCTCTTCTGGGCCATAATCTGTGGGTAGGAGGCCAGCCCAAAGTCCCTTCCAAAACACACAGTGACAGTGGGTTCTGTCACATCTGGATTTTGCAAAAGCATTTGACACAGTTCCCCATAAACGTTTACTATACAAAGTAAGGTCCATTGGCATGGACCATAGGGTGAGTATATGGATTGAAAACTGGCTACAAGGGCGAGTTGAGAGGGTGGTGATAAATGGGGAGTACTCGGAATGGTCAAGGGTGGGTAGTGGGGTCCCACAGGGTTCTGTGCTGGGACCAATCCTATTTAATTTGTTCATAAATGACCTGGAGGATAGGGTGAACAGTTCAATCTCTGTATTTGCGGACGATACTAAGCTAAGCAGGGCAATAACTTCTCCTCAGGATGTGGAAGCCTTGCAAAAAGATCTGAACAAATTAATGGGGTGGGCAACTACATGGTAAATGAGGTTTAATGTAGAAAAATGTAAAATTATGCATTTGGGTGGCAAAAATATAAATGCAATCTATACACTGGGGAGAGAACCTCTGGGGGAATCTAGGATGGAAAAGGACCTGGGGGTTCTAGTAGATGATAGGCTCAGCAATGGCATGCAATGCCAAGCTGCTGCTAACAAAGCAAACAGAATATTGGCATGCATTAAAAAGGGGATCAACTCCAGAGATAAAATGATAAGTCTCCCGCTCTACAAGACTCTGTTCCGGTCGCACCTAGAGTATGCTGTCTAGTTCTGGGCACCAGTCCTCAGGAAGGATGTACTGGAAATGGAGCGAGTACAAAGAAGGGCAACAAAGCTAATAAAAGAATATTAGTTAAGGAGGCTTAAGGAGGATATTAGTTATGAGTAGAGTTGAGCGGACACCTGGATGTTCGGGTTCGACGGGTTCGGTCGAACTTCGGAAAAAAGTTCGGGTTCGGGACCGAACTTTAACCCGAACCCGGACCCGAACCCCATTGAAGTCAATGGGGACCCGGACTTCTAAGGACTAAAAAGGCTCTAAAAAGGTAATGGAAAGGGATAGAGGGCTGCAAATGGCAGCAAAATGTTGTTAAGAGCATGGCAAGTGCTCTGCAAACAAATGTGGATAGGGAAATAACTTAAAATAACATAAAAAATAATAATCTTGACCTAGGAGGACGAGGTCCATATGGAGTAGGAGGTTGAAGTGGCAGTGGATGTGGCTGTGTAGGTGGAAGCGGCGGTGGAGGAGGACGAGGTAGCCAACACTGATTCAAAAATACAACAATGGCTGTGTAATGCCGGTGATGTGTCGAATTCTGTCCCCCGTCAAATAGTGTCCACCCTGTACTGCGCTTGCTCAGTATGTAGGACAAGGGGATTTCTAAAATCTCCCAAGACGAACGGCGCCTGCGTGGTGAGTTCAGGTGAAGGCCACACCATCCGTGGTTCAAGACGAGCCAAGTGAGGCCGTGCCCGAAGCGTGGCGATCGAACCGAGCCCGTGAGGGGCCCTGTTACTATGTGCTACCGTATGTCCACTTGGATGGTGGGGCTTGAACCTGCACTCACAGCGCAGGCGCCGTTCATCTTCGGAGATTTTGTGAATCTCCTTGTCCTCTGTACTGCGCAAGTGCTGCGCCTTCGCAGTATGGGCCGGACACAATCCGATGGCCAGACAGTTTTTGTCACAACACCGGTATACATGTCTATTCTGCACAAGGTACGGACAAGTCCTGTGGGATCCATGCCTGGTTCATTTTAATGAATGTGAGCTTGTCCACATTGGCTCTGGACAGGCGGCTGCGCTTGTCTGTGATAACGCCCCCTGCCGTGCTAAATACACGTTCAGATAATACACTGGCTGCAGGGCAGGCCAGCACCTCCAAGGCATAAAGGGCAAGCTCAGGCCATGTGCCCAATTTTGAGACCCAGAAGTTAAAGGGGGCAGACCCGTCATCCAGTACGTGTAGGCCTGTGGACACATACTGCTCAACCATGTTGGTGAAATGCTGCCTCCTGCTAAGACGTTCCATCTCAGCTGGTGGTGCTGGTTGTTGTGGCGTGCTGACAAAGCTTTTCCACATTTCAGCCATGCTAACCCTGCCTTCTGAGGTGCTGCTGGTGCCCCGGCTGCGTTGGCGACCTCTTCCTCCTCCTCTGCCTTCGCCTTGTGCTTCCACCGTACGCCCGCTGTCAGGTGGGAATGCCACCAGCAGCGCGTCTACCAGCGTGCGCTTGTACTCGCGCATCTTACGATCCCGCTCCAGTGAGGGAATTAAGGACAGTACGTTGTCCTTGTAACGGGGATCCAGCAGGGTGGCCACCCAGTAATCAGCACCAGTTAAAATGTGGGCAACTCGGCGGTCATTGCGGAAACACTGCAGCATGTAATCACTCATGTGTGCCAGGCTGCCCAGAGGCAAAGAAAAGCTGTCCTCTGTGGGAGGTGTATCGTCTGTGTCCTCTGTATCCCCCCAGCCACGCACCAGTGATGGCCACGAGCTGGTCTGGGTGCCACCCTGCTGTGAAAATGCCTCCTCCTCCTCCTCCTCCTCCATCTCCTCCTCCACCTCGTCATCCTCCAGAACTGTTCCCTTTCCGCCGGACAATTGTGTACCTGGCGTTTGTTGGTGCAGGAACCCACCCTCGTAGCCACTTGTGAAAGACTGCCCTGAAAGCCTTTGAAATTATCCCGCTTCCTCCTCCTCCTCCTCATCCTCCTGTGCCACATCCTCTTCCATCATCGCCCGAAGCGTTTTTTCAAGGAGGCATAGAACTGGGATAGTAACGCTAAGAACGGCATCATTGGCACTGGACATGTTGGTGGAGTACTTGAAACAGCGCAACAAGGCACACAGGTCTCGCATGGAGGCCCAGTTATTGGTGGTGAAGTGGTGCTGTTCCGCAGAGCGACTCACGCGTGATTGCTGCAGCTGAAACTCCACTATCGCCTGCTGCTGCTCGCACAGTCTGGCCAGCATGTGCAAGGTGGAGTTCCACCTTGTGGGCACGTCACATATGAGGCGGTGAGCGGGAAGGCCGAAGTTACGCTGCAGCGCTGACAGGCGAGCAGCAGCAGGGTGAGAACGCCGAAAGTGCACACACACAGCCCGCACTTTCTGCAGCAGCTCTGGCATATTGGGGTAATTTTTAAGGAACCTCTGGACCACCAAGTTCAGCACATGCGCCAGGCAAGGGATGTGCGTCAAACCGGCTAGGCCCAGAGCTGCTACGAGATTTCGCCCATTATCGCACACCACCAGGCCGGGCTTGAGGCTCACTGACAGCAACCACTCATTGGTCTGTTGTTCCATGTCCCTCCACAACTCCTGCGCGGTGTGGGGTTTTTCCCCCAAACAGGAAAGTTTTAAAACTGCCTGCTGTCGTTTACCCCTGGCTGTGCTGAAGTTGGTGGTGAAGGTGTTACGCTGACCGGATGAGGAGGCGGTAGAGGATGAGGAAGCGGAGTAGGAGGAGTTAGCAACAGGAGGCAAACTGAAGCGCCCTGCAATCCTCGGTGGTGGAAGGACATGCGTCAAACTGCTATCTGCCTCAGGCCCAGCCGCCACTGCATTTACCCAGTGTGCTGTTAGGGAGATATAACGTCCCTGACCGTGCTTACTGGTCCACGCATCCGTAATTAGGTGGACCTTGCCACAGATGGCGTTGCGCAGTGCACACCTGATTTTGTCCCCCGCTTGGTTGTGCAGGGAAGGGATGGCTCGCCTGGAAAAATAGTGGCGGCTGGGCACGACGTTCTGTGGGACAGCCAATGCCATCAGGCTTTTAAAAGTCTGCGTCTCCACCAGACGGAATGACAGCATTTCAAAGGCCAGGAGTTTTGAAATGCTGGCATTCAGGGCCAGGGATCGCGGGTGGCTAGGGGGGTACTTCCTCTTCCGCTCCAATGTTTGGGAGATAGAGAGCTGAACGCTTCCATGGGACATTGTGGAGATGGTTGGTGACCCAGGTGGTAGTGTTGCTGGCAGATGCTCTGTTTGCGGGGTGGCAGGTGCCACTGTCACTACAGAGGTGGATGAAGAGGCCGAGACTGCAGCAGAAGAGGAAGCAGGAGGAGCCAGAGACCTTTCTTGGTTTTTGAGGTGTCTACTCCACTGCAGCTCGTGCTTTGAACTTAGATGCCTGGTCATGCAGGTTGTGCTCAGGTTGAGAACGTTTATGCCTCGCTTCAGGCTGATTGCACAGCGTGCAAACCACTCGTGTCTTGTCATCAGCACATTGTGTGAAGAACTGCCACGCTGGGGAACTCCTTGGACCTGGCTTTGGTGTGCTCGGTCCCTTGCTGCGTTGGGCAGTAGCAGACATACTGTCTAGCTGACAGACGCTCCGCTTTTGCACCCTGCTCCCTCTTCTGCTGTGCTGGTGGCTCTGTGCGACCACCGCCTCTTCCTCCAAACTACACTGGTCACCTGCATAACGTTGATTCCATGTGGGGTCGAGGACCTCATCGTCCTCCACATCATCTTCCACCCAGTCTTCACCCCTGCCCTCCTTGTCTGTCTGCACAATTGCGAAAGCAGCAGCAGTTGGCACCTGTGTTTCATCATCATCCGAGACGTACTGCGATGGTCCTCCCATGTACTCATCATGAAACATAAGTGGTTGGGCATCGGTGCACTCAATCTCTTCCACTTCTGGGGCAGGGCTAGGTGGATGGCCCTGGGAAACCCTGCTAACAGAGTCATCGAAAAGCAGAAGAGACTGCTGCATGATTTGGGGCTCAGACTGCTTGGCTGATTTGCAAGGGGGTGAGGTGAAAGACTGATGGACATGGGTTTCAGGTGCCAACTCTGTTCTTTCATCAGAAGAGTGGGTGGGAGACAATGTGAAGGAACCCGAGGCACTGTCAGCAACCCAATCTACTATCGCCTGTACTTGTCCTGGCCTAAACATTCGTACAGCCTCATTAGGCGCGACAAAATACCGCCGCAGGCTCGGTCGCCTACTCGCACCTGAGGAAGGTGTTTCACTTGTGCGTGTATCTGGCACAGATCCACCACGTCCTCTCCCTGCAACAGGAGCTCCACCAGCAGCACCACGACCGGGGCCACCATGTCCCTTTGACCTTCTCCTCATATTTTCAAAATTTAGGATCTTGCCCTAAATGGGTGTTTTTGGAAGCGCAGAACACACCCACAGTACGTAACCGCTGACTCGCACAGCTACAGAACTGCAGAAAATGCTATTCAAAAAAATGTTTGTTTTTTTAGTATAGCACAGTAGGAGAAAACTATATAGAAATTGTTTATTTCACACACCTCAAAATATGTATAACACACTGCAACCTTTTTTTGGTGCCACTAAACGACGTTTTTTGGAAGAGCAGAACACACCCACAGTACGTAACCGCTGAATCGCACAGCTACAGAACTGCAGAAAATGCTATTCAAAAAAAATGTTGTTTTTTTAGTATAGCACAGTAGGAGAAAACTGTATAGAAATTGTTTATTTCACACACCTCAAAATATGTATAACACACTGCAACCTTTTTTTGGTGCCACTAAACGGCGTTTTTTGGAAGAGCAGAACACACCCACAGTACGTAACCGCTGAATCGCACAGCTACAGAACTGCAGAAAATGCTATTCAAAAAAAAATGTTGTTTTTTTAGTACAGCACAGTAGGAGAAAACTATATAGAAATTGTTTATTTCACACACCTCAAAATATGTATAACACACTGCAACCTTTTTTTGGTGCCACTAAACGGCGTTTTTTGGAAGAGCAGAACACACCCACAGTACGTAACCACTGAATCGCACAGCTACAGAACTGCAGAAAATGCTATTAAAAAAAAATGTTGTATTTTTTAGTATAGCACAGTAGGAGAAAACTATATAGAAATTGTTTATTTCACACACCTCAAAATATGTATAACACACTGCAACCTTTTTTTGGTGCCACTAAACGGCGTTTTTTGGAAGAGCAGAACACACCCACAGTACGTAACCGCTGAATCGCACAGCTACAGAACTGCAGAAAATGCTATTCAAAAAAAATGTTGTTTTTTTAGTATAGCACAGTAGGAGAAAACTATATAGAAATTGTTTATTTCACACACCTCAAAATATGTATAACACACTGCAAACTTTTTTTGTGCCCCTAAACGGCGTTTTTTGCAAGCGTACATTAAAGTGCAAAATTATTATTTTTTTTTTTGCCCTAAACGGGTCTTTTTTTGCACGAGCAAAATAAAATGCTTTATTTTTTTTATTTTTTTTGCCCTATGGGTCTTTTGGAAAAGAGAACAATAAAGTGCCTTTTTTTTCCCCTAAAAGTTAGATTTTCTCTGACACTGGGCTCATGGCAGTGTAAAAAGACTGCACTGCAACACAAATAGGTAGACCTATGCAGATCGCTGATTTTAATCTCTGAATCTGGACTCCTATATAATATTCTCTCTCCCTGAAAGCACCAACACAGGAACCTGGCCCTACACTACACTATCTCTCTATCTTTTCCCTCAGATTGTAGAATCAGGACTACCTCTTCTATCTTTCTATCTCTCCCTAAAAGCAGCAGCAGCAGACTAGATCCTCTCCCTATCTATTCTGAAGCAGAGTGTCATGTGTGCTGTGTGCCTCTAGCTTATATAGAAGCTGGGTCACATGTTGCACTGGCCAATCACAGCCATGCCATTAGTAGGCATGGCTATGATGGCTTCTAAGGGCACACCAGCTAATCAAAAGGTGATTGGCTGGCCCCTGAAGCATTTCTAAATGTGTTATTAGATTCCCGAACCCGGACTTTTGGGCAAAGTCCGGGTTCGGGTTCGGGAAAAAGCTAAAGTTTGGTACGGACCCGAACTTTACAGTTCGGGTTCGCTCAACACTAGTTATGAGGAAAGGTTGCGAGCACTGAACTTTTTCTCTCTGGAGAAGATGCATAACCTCCCTGGCGGTATGATTATGGCAGATTTTTTA